>OZ053301.1:17344781-18603205 GCA_964056655.1 Arabis hirsuta
TTCCTTCCCCGTCAACTTTGTCATCGACTGCGCCATACTCGCAAATCCCTTAACGAACCTCCGATAATAACCCGCCAATCCAAGAAAACTTCGAATCTTGGTGGCATTCCTTGGTCTATGCCACCCTATGCCAACTTGTCCCGTGTATCGGTCAACACGTCCGACCGGTATTTTGGCAATGATGCCGCAAATCTTCCCGCGCTCCTAGACCGTTCACCTCGACCATACCGCATCCACCAACCGAACCAGCCCATCTCGTCCCGCAATATCGACCTGCGTTACCACCCGATATTCGGTCTGGTACGCGACACCCGATCCCTCCCATCTCGTCTCGACCTCCTGAACCGTCCCGCGTCCTTCCCGCCTCATCCTGCGACACACGCTCCACGATACCGGCCCACACCGCCGACCGGTATTACCACATTCCGCGACTCAAATTCCACTGAGCCACCGCTTCAAACCACCGAGCCGACCACCTAACTGTTTGGTCAAAAGAGGTCAATTTTTCCTTTTTCACTCTTTTAATTATCTTACAACCATTTTTCACACATAATTTCTAAAAACCAATTTAATTTTGCATATTCATGATTATTTACCTAAAAATTATTGGATTCATGAATTTTTGCACTAAAATTAAACTATTGGTTAGATTTAAATGGTTTAAATATGATTTTCACGTCTTGACATATTCATTCATTGATTTCACTTAGATTGATAGTTTTTAACAATTTGGATTCATTATTTTGATTTTTTTTGTTTCTTATCTATTTTTTCCTTCCCTTGGACTTGGAATTCAATTCAATTGTCTTGAGGACTTTGATCCAGGATGAATTTAACGAGTGATTTCAAGTGTTTTTGCAAGGATATGTTGCTCTTAAACAAGATTTCCAAGAGATTTCATTGTGGACGCACAATTCAATCATCTTAAGCCTTATCCACCATTCAATAGAGATGTGATAGAAAGAGAAGACATTGGAAATACAAAGCATGGTTTCGATTCATACGGGATACCAAATGCACAAAACAAAGAAGATCTAAGATTGATCGCGATAACCTAAGATTTTTGCCAAAATATCTAAGTTCACCGGTACTATCACAGACTCACAATTTCCAAAACAGTCTAAAACTCAGACACCGCAAGAATTTTAAAAAGTCAAGTCCAGAAAATACTTGTGATCGGTCTGGCGCTAGAACCATCCGCCTCCGCCAAAGTGAACACTCGCGGCGCCGCTGCAATCTGAGCCACCAACTACACTACCGCCACTACCATCTACTGCAACTTAGAGCACTTGGGCTTGATATGCCCCGGCTCTCTGTAGTGGAAACACACCTCTGCTCCCCGAGTCTCACTCCTCTTCGGACAACTGGCCACCTTGTGATCCAAGCTCCTGCACCCGAAGCATCTGATATGCTCAAATTTGCCCTAAGCTACTCTCTCAAATTAAGAGATCGTAGTAGTACGTAGGGATCGAATCCACAAGGAATCGCAAAGCACACAAACGATTATAAATTCAAATTATGCTAAGAAAGTATGTATGAATGTAAAGTAAACGACAAAGTAAACAAGTGAATGATGATAAATGTTCTTGTAATCAATTAGATAAAAAAGTTAGGCTATGGGTAATTCTCAGGTATGAATCGAAATCTAAGGATAAAAGACTGTTAGGATTTTATTAAGTGCTGTTCTGAAACTCAAAACATGAGTGTAAAACCAATCAAATTTCGTTGCAGAGATTATCTATGACTAAATCCTGAATTCCAAATTTCTTTGCAAATTCAACAAATAAAGTCAAGCATTAAAGTTCAAGTTTCGATTTGTTCACAAAATTACTAAGCCAAATTTCTTTGCGAATAGATAATTTTGCTCATCTAAGATTAGGTTAGGTTGCTAATAATACTTTCGCATCTATTAAATCAACCTAGTGTTTCCAATTTCAGTTGATCAATCCTAAAATCAGAGTTAAAGCAATCTAGATGAAGAACGAATAGATAAATTCTAACAGATTTCAATCCTAGCAATTTCTCATCAATCCCTTGAATAACCATAAACCAAACAAGCAAACTACTCAGACATAGATAATGTAAACATTATGAATGAATAAAATTGCATAAAAGAGATATAGAAAGTGATACAAAAAGGGTTTGAAATCAATGGATGTAAAGCATAGATTTGTCTCCCTCAAAAGCTCTCCAAATCAATCTCCTTTTGTCTCTAAGAAATACAAGATGTCCAAACTCTAAAACTTAAAAGAAAACTATATAAAATATCAAAATCGGATCGGGCTTTGTGTGTAAACTTTTGGGCTTCTCAGGCAAAAGCAGAAATTCTTCAAAACTTGAAATCTTCACGTCAGACATGTGCGTCGATCGACACAGACCAGTTGTGTCGATCGACACAAGCTCCAAAATTCAATTTCTTCTCTCGTAATACATGTGTGTCGATCGACGCAAGTCGGGAATATCGACACCAACTTCATGACTTTGGCTCTTCTTTCCTTGATGCTCCTAAATGCTCCATAAGCTCTCATTAAGATCCAATTGTCCATCAACCTATAAAGACTCTAAAAGACTCAGAAAATACCAAAAAGACTCTATGAAAAGGACTAATATCATGGTTGAAAACGGGTATAAACCATGATATATCAACTCCCCCAGATTTAGCCTTTGCTTGTCCTCAAGCAAAACATAAACTAAGAATGTGAAAGAGGTTTGAAAAAAGAAACTTACCTTCCTTTGGAGCACCGAACTGGCCCTTTCAACTAGTAATCCACATAATGCATAACCAACCCAAAATCAGACCACCATGTACTTCTCCACGGACATTCGCGGCCTCCCAAATTCATCCACGACTTCTCAACATAATCCATAAATCATCATAGCTAGGTCTCATCAATGATCTCAATGCCAATAACCTTCTAGACTCATTCCCATACTATACCATGACAAAACAACCATACAACTCTTTGTACTCTTTCTCCTGCCCAGACTTATTCGATTATGTACCTTTTTTATTATTATTATGATTAGCTCAAAAGCAGTGCTTTTACTAATGTTGTTCCTTGTGAGGAGACAGAGTCGTGAGACTGCTCGTCCTCGACATCCCTTCTAGGGGACTCAGACTGATGCTTTTGAGCTCTGGGTGATCATCTCTTGACTAATAACTCGCTGGCTTTCTACTCAAAAAAATCATATTTACCTTTTTCTTCTTTTTTTTTGTTTTTATTATGAATGAAGGAGAGGAGTACCATCACTTTCTACATAGGTTGCATTTGTCAGGTATGAATGAAGAGTCAAGCCCCAAACACATCAATCAGAAAGGATACCGTTAAATCAGCTCGAACTTGGCGGGTTATGCTAGAAATAACAGTGGTCTCCAGTTAACTGGTCAACCTTTGAATTTTTCACTAGTCTGACTCTGAAAATCAATTCTGCAAAAATGGTCACTCATCTGAAAAGGACAATCCACTAAACCAAGAGAAGGGTCATAATTTCCAACTGTTTTGACTCGATAAAACATTTCTAAACTAACTGTCAAAAACAAACACAAAGTTTGCAACTACCTCCCCCAGACTTAAACAACACTGTCCCAAGTGTTATCAAGTCTGAGGTTCATTAAATCCCAAAAAGAAATTGAACCGGTGAAAGAATGAATTTTTTTTTACCAATTTCCTGTGTGCGTCGATCGACACACTTCATGTTGCATCGATCGACACACGCGATGCATCGATCGACGCACTGGGTGAAGAACAGATCGTCGTGTGTTAGAGAGTATTTCCAAAGTCAGCATAACAAGAAAAACACTACATAATCTCATTAGGCATAAGTTCAATAATTAACAGGATTAAATGACAAACTGACTCAAAATAAACAGAAAAATTGACTCAACATAAAAAATGAAAGAAAAGATAAAGAAAGAGAATTAGGATACTAAGGTAGATGAGGATGATCTAGTCCTCTTCCGGTGGTGGGGAAGGAGCGGGAGGAGGAGATGGTGAACGTGGGCGAACAAATCCACAACAAGACAACGTCGAGATGGCCTGCCAGATGTTCTGAAAACTCTGAGCCACCCAAGTCTGGAAGACCTCTGTCTCCATCGGGATCGGGGGAGCCTCCGGAAGGTTTTATGGCTGAGGAGTAGCTCTGGAAGTGGATACTCCCTCGCCAGATGTACCAGCTCCTCTATCCGAAGGATGGACACCTCGGGTCTGCTGTCTGCGAATGCTGCCCACACGTCGAAGCAACGTCTGATATGGCTGGAAAGAGATCAGTGTCGAGTTCCTCGAAATGCATGTCATATCCAGCAGGGGCAGCTGAACCATCCACGGCTCGTTAGAAGCATCATTAAAAACCCAATGGCGTTCTGGCTTCAGCCAGGTAGTCCTCTGCAGATAGTCGAGATCCACGGAGCAAGACTTGCCCTCCACCCTGCAAGTAGACATGTCAATGCCACAAAACTGGAAGATGGGTGTCAGAAGACTCCCAGCAGTGAAGGCCTTGCTGCTTTTGGTCAGCGTGAATGGTGTAGTCTTCAGCTCGAGCAGGTGGTGTGCAAAGACAGATGCCCTGTTGGCGTTGGTACGGATGGTGGGCCCCGCGTCAATGTCCTCCCAAAGTCCATATTATAGAAGGATGAGCTTGGAAATTCGCATTTTCCCAGGCTCACTCTTACACAATAATGTAGTCGATAATAGACGGATGATGTAGCGCAGGAACGGATGTCAAACATTAGTGTGGGTAAAGCTCCTCGAGCCGTAAATCCCATTCCCGAAATGTGACCAGAAGACCTGGATGTCCGGGAACTCGTCCGGAAGCGACGCACTAGTATGATCCGGGTAAAATCCATAGATCCCAAAAAGATCCCGAAATGAAACTCTGTATATGACCCCACGGATCATGAATGTTAGAATCCAGCGTCTTGCATCGCCTACATCCTCGACGTCCTCCTCCGGATAATATGTCATCACCGTAGCGAAGAACTAGCGCACCAGGTCCGGATACATTGGGTAATGCTTAGTCGCAATAGTACCCAAACTTGCGCGTCTCAACAACCGAGGGACCTCATCCTGGATCCCAAAATTCCTCATCGTGTGGGGATCCGCTACGCGTGTTGGTGCCAACGAGACCTTCAGCCATTCATTGTAATACAATGAATCGTAGTCATCCCACTCCTCACTGATTTCTCTATCCATCACGTCGGGAAGAGAAAGTATCTCAGTCAGAGTTTGGTTCCAAGTCCTCCGCATACTAATCTTAGTCCCCTCAAGTCGTGGCCATGGAGGAGCACAAGCTCCCGTCTGGGTCTGAGTGGCTGGGTTGGAACTAGACGCAGCCGCTGCTCCTGCCCGTTGTCTTTTGTTCTTGGAAGACATCTGCAAACGATTCACAAAAGAAAACCACCAAAAAAAATTCAATATTAGCGACGATTATCATGTCTGTTCAGGTGCGTCTATCGACGCACTTCATGTTGCATCGATCGACACATGTGTGTCGATCGTCACAGCCGATGCATCGACCGACGCATCATGAACAAATCACAAATCCACAATTCAACAACTCAAATCGATGAAATTAAGGCATGGGTTCGGTCAAACATCACTCTAGTAGTGCATACTAAGCATTTGAATCATCTAAATCGGACTAAAACAACTCGAAATCACCTATTTTCCTCTTGAATACCGAACTGGAAATGGAGTTAGGGTCTCATACCTTTGAAGATCGAACAAAAGGAGTGCAGAATGAGATAGAGGGTGAAAATCCGAGTGTAATCGAACCAAAAATCACTCCAAACAGTGGAGAATCAAAAGAGATATGACTTTGCAAAAGGTTTTGGTTTTTTTTCTTCTTCTTATGTATGCGACGGATGAAGTGAGAAGGAAGAAGAATATATCGGGTTAAGTAAACTTTCCTCATGTTGTTCGTTCGTGCATCGATCGACGCACATGGGTTGTGTCGATCGATGCAGCCTTTTTTTTTTCAAAACCCGAAACACTTATACTAAAATTAAAGTTAGTAAAACAAAAACGAAAAATTTAACTAATATACACTTACCAGTGGGTTGCCTCCCACTAAGCGCTTATTTTTAGTTATTTGCTTGACTGTGTTGAAGTTCAGGCAACGAGTGCATCATCCAGAGGCAAAATGTGTCCTACCAGAATCTCGGCTTTCACCCAATAGTGTTTCACCCTTTGTCCATTCACCCAATGGTAACTCCTTCCCGTCCTTACTAATAAGGACAACAGCTCGATGCCGTCTGACCTCCTTGATTGTGAAAGGACCTGACCAAGGAAAAAGCTGTAAACGTGAATTGTAAAGTAGTACCTGGTCATTGGGTGCGAATGTCGTGGAGATGATCCTCTTATCATGATATGCCTTAGTCATCTCCTTGTATAACTTAGAGTTGTCATAGGCAAGATATCTGATTTCATCCAGTTCATTCAACTGTATCAAACGCCTTTCTGCAACAGGCTTGATGTTGAAATTGAATAGCTTCACTGCCCATGCTGCTTTGAGTTTCAACTCCATCGGAAGATGACATGCTTTCCCGTAAAGTAGATGAAATGGAGTGGTTCCCAAAGGCATTTTGTAAGCAGTCCTATAAGCCCAGAGTGCGTCATCGAGTTTGGTAGACCAATCTTTCCTTGTAGAATTGACCGTCTTCTCAAGGATTTCCTTAATCTGTCTATTCGATACCTCCACTTGTCCACTCGTTTGAGGATGATAAGGACTGGCCATGCGATGATGAACTCCATATTTCTGTAAAAGCCTAGCAAAGACTTTGTTAATGAAGTGTGTTCCAACATCACTTATGACAACTCTGGGGACTCCAAATCTAGGGAAGATGATGGTCTTAAACAGCTTAACAACCATCGCAACATCGTTCTTCGGACTAGCAATCGTTTCCACCCATTTGGAGACATAGTCCATAGCGATAAGGATGTACTTATTCCCATAAGATAATGGGAAAAGACCCATGAAATCAATGCCCCGACAATCGAAAACTTCAACCTCAAGGATGAAATTTTGTGGCATCTCGTGTCGCTTACTGATTTTCCTTCTCCGCTTACAAGCATCACACTGCGAGACGAAAGTGTGAGCATCCTTAAACATCGTAGGCCACCAAAACCCTGCTTGAAGAACCTTGGAGACCGTCTTGAATGTAGCAAAATTCCTAGCATACTCCGAACCATGACAATGAAACAGCACATCGCGAACCTCCGGTAGATACCGTCTAAACAATGCCTGTAAAAAAAGGCTCGTCCCAATAGTACCTTCAAAGTTCCTTCATGAACTTCTTCTTCTCATAGCTCTTAAGGTTAGTAGGCTCATCCTCTGCAGCTAGATAGTTTGCAATATCAACATACCACCGTCGATCGAACATAGAAACCGCGTAAACAGGATCATAAAAAACCTCATTCAACGTCTCTGCCACCTTGCGTCGATCGACACATGGGTTTCACATTCTAAAAGTCAATAATTTTAGAGTGCATCGATCGACACACGTCCACTGTGTCGATCAACACAGACTCTGTAGGTCCAAAAACTTGTAGATTCTCGCCTCGGTTGGCTTGCAATCCGCTTTCAATGACGTGTACACTCTCCTCAGGTAAGTAATTGTCTATAGGGATGTTATCCTCAATCCTAACGAGAAAGATGATCTGCAACGCCATTCTCAACCCCCTTCTTTTTTTTTTAACTTCAATATCAAACTCTTGAAGAAGTAGAATCCATCTTAACAACCTTGGCTTTGCATCTTTCTTCTGCATGAAATACTTGAGCGCGAAATGGTCTATATGAACTGTCACCTTAGCTCTAATAAAGTACGGACAAAACTTCTCAAAAGCAAACACTACAACCAACAACTCCTTCTCGGTAGTAGCATAGTTCCTCTACGCCTCGTCCAATGTCCAACTAGGATAATAGATGGCATGAAGTTTCTTATCCTTCTTCTGACCCAGCACAGCCCCAACTGCATAGTCGCTGGCATCACACATCACCTCGAAAGGTAAATCCCAGTCTAGAGGTTGCACAATTGTAGCACTCACTAAAGCCTGTTTAATCTGTTCAAAAGTAGCAAAACAATCAGTATCAAAATGAAATTTGACATCCTTACAAAGTAGTGCAGTGAGTGGGCGGGCAATCTTGGAGAAATCCTTGATAAATCTTCGGTAGAACCTAGCATGTCCCAAAAAAGCTGCGAATTTCCTTGGCGGAAGTAGGCGGTTGAAGACTAGTCATAACCTCAATCTTAGCGCGATCCACCTCAATCCCATCAGCTGAGACTCTATGGCCAAGTACAATGCCATCTTTCACCATAAAGTGGCATTTCTCCCAATTCAGAACCAAGTGTTTCTCAACACATTTAGCCATCACCTTCTCGAGATTATCAAGGCAGTCTTTGAAGGAAGAACCGTAGACTGAGAAATCATCCATAAAGACCTCCATGTTGTAACGCCCGTGAACCAAAAAGGTAAATTTTGGTTGGATGTCGATCGACATGGGGTGTGTGTCGATCGACGCATGTGTTTTTGACTTATGAGAAGTCGGGTTTTGGACGTTGTATCGACCAACACAAGGTGGTGTGTCGATCGACACGAGCTGAAATTGGACCGATCGGTTTGGTTCCAATTATCCGGTTTGGCGGACTGGTTTAGGGAACCCTAGGGTTCAAGTATAAAAGCGTGAACAGTCGCTTTTTGTTGTTTTTGGCCGAAAATCATAAAAAACAGAGAGGAAATCAGAATCAGAGAGAATTGAGAGAGAATTTGAGTGTATTTGAGGAGAATTGATCTTGAGAGGTTGTTAGAACGAGAAGGGATCCTTGCTGTGGTGATTTCGGGTCTATGGGGGCAAAATCAGGGGCTGTTCGTGGTCGTTCTTCGTGTGTTCTTCGTCGTTCTTCCTCTTTCAATCCGTTTTTGAGGTGAGTACGTGACCGTAGGTTTATCTGGGTAAAGGATTAGATGGAAAACGATTGCTTGTGTTTGTATGGATTGGATTTTGTGTGTTTGTGGATGAATTTTGTGCAGGAAATTGATGATTCGCAATGGGATTTGAGCCATGAGAGGATAGGCTCGTTTCCTGGGTTCTGCGATGTCGTGTCGATCGACACCATGGTGGTGTGTCAATCGACACGGGTGCAGTGTATCGATCGACACCTAGTGGTTGTGTCAATCGACACGGTGCTTCTATACTGGTTCATGTTGATTGTTTCGTGTATGCTTGTTGTACGCTCATCCTGGTATTGTATCTCTTTCTTATGCCTATGTGTATAACCTGTAGACGGGATAACCGCCTCGCTGATTATTTGTGATAATACTAACGCAACTCTTTTTTGCCATGTGTTGAAGGTAAAGAAAAAATGTGATCATGGAATCATTGCCGGGAAGAGGAGATGATCTAGAGTCTCGGTTTCGTGGCCTTGTTGTTAGAATTGCTAGGTTGCTAGTGAATTCTGGAATTGATACTTGGTTTGTTATTGGTTATTGAATTTGGTTAATATTGATTATGTGAATTGAACGGTTTAGTTGAGTGATAAAGTATGAGATTTATTGATTGGTTTATTATTGTTCATTTAATTGTTTTCGCATTGTTTGTGTTTGGCCCATTGAAGATTATTATCTATGATGATAGTAATCCGAAGGGAAAATTTTTAAACTTTTGGTTCGGGTCGTTTCACATGTAATCCTCAATCATGTCGGTGAAAATAGACATCAAACACCGATGGACTATCGCATGAGCATTACAAAGTCCAAAGGGCATTCTACAGTATGCAAAACTGCCATAGGGACAAGTGAACGTGGTCTTCTCCTGATCCTCTGGATGGATGGGGATTTGGAAGAAACCGGAGTACCCATCAAGGAAGCAGTAGTAAGGATGATTCGTCAGTCTCTCCAACATCTGATCAATGAAGGACAAAGGAAAATGGTCCTTATTGGTGGCTTCATTGAGCTTTTGGTAGTCAATGCACATCCTGTAACCTTTCACAGTCCTTGTAGGAATCAACTCATTCTTCTCATTCTTCACAACTGTGACTCCTCCTTTCTTAGGCAAAGGAGACCGCAGCAGCAGACGGGTTCGAGCAGGGGCGGCAAGCCTGCTCAGGGTCAGAAGAGGAAGTGGGAGAGCACTTCAGGCCCGAGTCAGAGAGGGCAGGGTGGTCCAGGATGCTTCGGGTGCGGGAGCATGGATCACAAGGTGACCAGTTGTCCGAAGAGGAGTGAGACTCGGGGTGCTCCGGTGTGTTACCATTGCAGAGAGCCGGGGTATATTAAGTCCAAGTGTCCGAAGCTGCAGCAGATGGCGGTGGCGGCAGTGCAGCTATTGGCGGTGCAGCCCTTGGCTCAGATTGCAGTGATGCCGCGGGTTTTCACTTTTACAAAGGCGGATGGTTCTAGTGCCAGACCGATCACAGGTAATTTTCAGACTTTATCTTTTTAAATTCTTGTGGTCTTGAATTTAGTCTGTTTGGAAATTATGAGTCTGTGCTAGAGTGTCGGGGTCTTAAAGCACATGGGATTTGTGCAGGGACCTTATATGTGGGCGGTTGTGAGTCCTACGTGTTGTTTGATTCGGGAGCTACGAATAACTTCAATACTCTGAAGTGTGCGGAAGACAGCGGGAGTAGTTAAGGTTGCTGGTGGCAGGACGTTAGCTACTTTCGGGCGGGCTCATGGTGTGGATGTTCTAGTGGCGGGAGAGTTGATGCCAGCAGATCTGGTTATTAGTCCGGTGGAACTGTACGATGTCATCCTGGGTATGGATTGGTTGGATCGGTACAGGGTCCATTTGGATTGTCATCGAGGACGAGTAGTGTTCGAGCGGGAGTTGGGAAGGTTGGTGTATCAGGAGGTGAGACCGACTTCCGGGAGTCTCGTGATTTCAGCGATACAGGAAGAGTAGTTGATTGAGAAGGGCTGTGAGGCGTATCTAGCGACGATTGTGATGCCGGAGACTGTTGGAGATATTCTGGTTGTTCAGGATTTCCAGGATGTTTTTCATTCGTTACTGGGATTGCCACCGTCGCGGTTGGATCTATTTACGATTGAGTTGGAGCCTGGGACGACTCCTATATCCAAGGCGCTTTACCGTATGGCTCGAGCAGAGATGACAGAGTTGAAGAAGCAGCTGGATGATCTGTTGGGGAAGGGTTTCATCCGGCCTAGTGTTTCACCGTGGGGAGCGCCAGTGTTGTTCGTGAAGGAGAAGGATGGGAGTTTCCGGTTGTGAATTGATTACCGGGGACTTAACCGAGTCACCGTGAAGAACAGGTACCCTCTGCCGCGCATTGATGAGTTGTTGGATCAGTTGCGAGGGGCTACCTGGTTCTCCAAGATCGACTTGGCTTCGGGATACGATTAGATTCCGATTGATGAGGCGGATGTTAGGAAGACGGCCTTTCGGACAAGGTACGGGCATTATGAGTTTGTGGTGATGCTATTCGGGTTGACGAATGCGCCAGCAGCGTTCATGAGGTTGATGAACGGGGTGTTCCAGGATTATCTGGATGTGTTCGTGATCATCTTCATAGATGATATCCTGGTGTATTCGAGGAGTCTTGAGGAGTACGAGGTGCATTTGAGGATAGATCTGAAGAAACTACGGGACCAGAAGCTGTACGCAAAGTTTAATAAGTGCAGTTTCTGGCAACGAGAGATGAGTTTTCTTGGCCATGTGGTGTCAGCAGAGGGAGTTTCTGTGGATCCGGCTAAGATAGAGGCTATAAGAAGTTGGGCTAGACCGAGGAGTGCCACTGAGATCAGAAGTTTTCTCGGGTTGGCGGGATATTATCAGAGGTTCGTCAAGGGGTTTGCGAGTATTGCGTAGTCGATGACGAAGTTGACAGGGAAGGAGGTCCCTTTTGTGTGGTCTTCAGCTTACGAGGAGAGTTTCGGGAAGCTGAAGGAGATGCTGACTAGTACACCGGTTTTGGCGTTACCCGAGCCGGGTGAGCCTTACGTGGTGTATACAGATGCTTCGGGAGTTGGTTTGGGATGTGTACTGATGCAGCAGGGAAAGGTTATTGCGAATGCTTCGAGGCAGTTGAGGAAGCACGAGTGCAATTACCCTACCCATGATTTGGAGTTGGTTGCGATGATTTTTGCCATTAAGATTTGGAGGTCTTATTTGTATGGTGGAAAGGTGCAGGTGTTCACAGACCAGAAGAGTCTGAAGTATTTCTTCACTCAGCCAGAGCTGAATCAGAGATAGAAGTGCTGGATGGAGTTAGTGGCGGATTACGATATGGAGATCGGGTACCATCCGGGTAAGGCTAATCTAGTTGCAGATGCGTTGAGTCGGAAGAGGGTTGCTTCAGATCAGGAGCGGGATATGGAGGCTCCGGTGAGCGAGATCAGTACATTGAGATAGTGTGTTATCTCACAGGAGCCATTAGGGTTAGAGGTAGTTAACCAGGCAGATTTGTTGAGCAGGATTCGAGTTGCTCAGGAGAAGGATCAGGGATTGATTGATGCTTCTAAGGCGTCCGGTTCAGAGTATGTGGTCTCAGCAAGTGAGACAATATTGGTGAACAGGCAGGTTTGTGTACCCAAGGACGGGGATTTGAGGCAGGAGATCCTGAGAGAAGCTCACTCGAGCATGTTATTGATTCATTCGGGAGCGACCAAAATGTATCGCAACCTGAAGCGGGATGAAGACGGATGTAGCTAACTGGGTTGCTGCGTGCAACGTGTGTCAGTTGGTGAAGGCTGAGCATCAGGTTCCGAGTGGTATGTTGCAGAGTTTGCCTATCCCGAAATAGAAGTGGGATATGTTTATCATGGATTTCGTGACGCGTGCCGGTGTCACGGACATAGGATGCGATTTTGGTGATTATGATTCGTCTGACCAAGTCAACGCGTTTTCATGCCATTAAGAAGACCGATGGAGCGGAAGTTTTGGCTAAGAAGTATGTGCGGGAGATAGTGAGGCTGCACGGGATGCCAGCAAGTATCGTGTCAGACAAGGATCCAAGGTTATCTTCAGAGTTCTGGAGGGCATTTCAGGCTGAGATGGGCACTAAGGTGCATATGAGCACAACGTATCATCCTCAGACGGATGGGCAGTCTGAGAGAACGATTCAGACTTTGGAGGATTTGCTGAGGATGTATGTGCTTGATTATCGTGGTCATTGGGCGGATAATTGATATAATTCATTTTTGGCACGTTTTGACCCTTGTTTTGTAGGTCTTTATCGAGTCTTTCGTTCTCGTTTGAGTCTTTCTAGGTACAAAAGTGGGTGGAAACAAAGATTGGAGTCTTGCAAATGGACTTGGCGAAAAAGAAGGAAAATGGAATCTTTTTGAAAGATTCTGCCCAAAAGGAGCCCTTGTTGCCCAGAAGGAGCACCTACACCAAACGTGGTGCTCTCGCTGACTGGAAAATCCTAATATGGAAAGTTCATTAAACCTAATTCAGAGGAAGCCCTAATTTTGGCCAGCCACCTAAGGCATATAAAAAGGAGACATCACGCAGCCACAAAGAGGACGACACATATATCACAGAGAGATCAGAATGCAGAGAGCCGCAAAAACACACCAAAGAAAGAGAAAGATCGAAGGAGAGAGATCGAGAGAGAGAAAGAGACTCGATACTCATCCTTGGAGATTGGGATCATCACGCCATAGACATCACGAAGAACAGCAGCAGTAAGAGAGATCGAGAGTGAGTGAGAGAGAGATATACTTATTTTGAGAGTTTTGTAAGCTTGGAGAATTGCCTTCCCAATACTTATTGAAGTCTTCTTAAACCCTACTCTTCTCTATATCGATTTCAATGCAATTCATTATGTCTTTTGCTGCTGTCCTTTGTTTAATCATGAGCGAGTAGTCATCCAGTTAGGTTAAGGGTTTTCGATGGGTTAGAATTCATGAACTAAGCATAGATAGGTTTTATATATATATATCATTCGATAGTCTCCATCTATTGTCGATCATATTGCCTAGGTTAGCTTGATCACCTAGCCTTTGATCTTAGGTTGAATTTACTTATCAAAAGTTTTTAAATTGTTGGAATTGACATAGATGGGCGATTTGATCCTTAGCCAACGAAAGTTGAAGTTAGGGCATCTCGTGAACTTGTCAACCCTAATCGCTAATGCTTGATAATCTTTATTAACCTCAACGACAGTTAGGGTGTTAGATTGATTGTTAGAGTTGTAGATGCCACGAAAGTGGATCTCCTTATATTTATGGTTGAGTTCGAGACTTGTTCATAATCGCATGCCTGAATAATTGCTTGGTTCTTGATATTCGAATCCCTGAGAATTATCCCTGACCTAACGCCTTCCTATTATTTGTTTACAACCGATTTTACATTTTGTTTTGCTTTAATTATCGTGACATTTAAACCCAACTTGAATCGCTTAGCTGAGATTGTTTTCCATAGAATTAGAGAGTATTACTGGTCCCTTAACGAACCTGAACTATTCTACATTGATTAGTGAATCTAGGTTTTAATCTTTGAAACCGGATAAAGGACTATTTTATTCTTTCATCAAATTGGCACCGTTGCCGGGGACGACTAACTCGATACCTCTACTTCTCGACTACGATTTTAGACTAAGCACTAATCTCGTTTTTTTTTTTTCTCTACGTGTGTTTCAGGTGCATGAACTCAAGGACAACAAGGAGAAATCTTCAAACTCCCCTCGTCACTTTGAGTAATCCTGCACTCGCGAGACTAGAACGAGAAAACAGACGACAATGGCCTAATCCCGCTGATATGGGCGATCAAGGCGACAATGATATGGTAGTTGAGTTGGAAAGGTTGCAAGAGCAGATGGCTAAAATGCAACAGCAGCACGCGCGTGAACTGCAGCAACAACGCGCGCGTGAGCAACAACGAACCATAGGGGATATGGACAATCCCCATGCCTATTACCGAAACCGAGCTGCAATTGTTCCTCCCGCTGTTGAAAGGAACGATTATGAAATCAAACCGCAGATGATATCGCTGGTTAAGCAGCACTTGTTCCATGGTTTGCCCGCTGAAATTCCGATGGACCACATAGAGAACTTCGAAGAGATTTGCTCACGACGAGCTCTAATGGGATGAACCCGGATTTCGTAAAGTGCAAACTTTTCCCCTTCTTGCTCGCGGATAAGGCTTCGCATTGGCTTAAGTCCCTACCTGCTGGATCTATAACGACTTGGGCGCAATGTAGAGCTGCATTTTTGGACCATTTCTATACTAAGTCTAAAACCGCGAGTTTGAGAAACAAGATCTCTTCTTTCCAACAACATTCCGGAGAGTCCTTCTGTGAGGCTTAGGAAAGGTTTAAGGAGTACAAGAGAGAGTGCCCACACCATGGGTTCACTGATGAAAATTTGCTGGGGATTTTCTACGATGGTGTGGACTGGGATTATAGGAACGCGCTCAACGCTGCTAGCGATGGTGATTTCATGACCAAAACCAAAGAGGGAGTGTATAAGTTGATTGAGAACTTGGCTGTAAGTTCAAGTAACAAGTCCCAGGAGTATGACAGGACTAAAAAATCCAATGGAACGGATTCTGCTAAGATCGATGACCTCACGGCCAAAATCAATTTGTTACTTAAGGCGAACCAAAGGATGGTTCATTTTGCTGATGAGAATGGCGAGCAACTAGCTGAAGAGATGGTTGAGGAAGGAGACAATGATCAGCAGGAGGTTAGATATGTTAATGGGCAAGGTTTTGTGCGAAACCGAGGGTTCAACCAGAACTACAGAAATCATCCGAACTTCTCCTATCGAAGCACAAATGTTGAAAACCCCCAGGACCAAGTGTATCCACAACAAACCAATCCCCAAACCACGAAACCTCAAGATCAAAGTTTCCAAAAATCATTCCCCCAAAATTTCCAAGGAAAGACATTCGTCCCTCTTCAAGGTCAAAAACCGCAGTTTTCGAACTTTCAGGCTTCTGCAAGCTCTGGAAATGATTCTCAGGATGAGTTGAAAGGTATGGTGCAGCAGATATTGACAAACCAGCAGAAGTTCGCCACTGAGATCAACACAAAGGTGGACGGTATGTACTTAGACCTTAATGGTCGGCTTGAGGCAGTTTGCAACCATGTAAAGAAACTCGACACACAAGTCACTCAAACGGCTGATGCAATAAAAAGGCCACAAGGAGTGCTGCCTGGTAAGCCGGATACAAACCCCAGAGAGTTTGTGAATGCCATAGAGCTGAGAAGTGGAAGAACTTTACCTGGAGTCGTAAGAACAGAAACTGGAAACTGGGCAGAAGGAGCACCTGCCCCGCCAGACGGAGCACCTGCACCAACAGAGGGAGCACCTGCTCCAGAAACAGAAAACGACGAAGAACCCGCTGAGCCAACTCCTAAGGTATTAAGACCAAATGAGATTATTGATAAGGTTCGTTCTCGTGTTTACAAACCCCCTGTCCCTTACCTGATACCTCCAAGGAAGTCGCAAATGGATTTGGTGGAGGCGAAATGTAAGGAGATGTTACAAGACTTGACGGTTAAACTGACATTGGTGGACGCGATTCAGATGATGCCGTCCATGAAAAAGTATGTCAAGGGCCTGGTTACTGGACGGATTCCTTCAAAGCAGAGTGCCATGGTTGTAAGCAAAAATTGTAGCGCTGTGCTACAAAACAAAGCCATTAAAAAGCAAGAGGACCCAGGTAAGTTCGTGCTTTCTGTTGATATTGGTCCTGTGCGATTTGCTTGTTCCTTGTGTGATCTAGGTTCCAGCGTAAATCTCATGCCCTACTCGGTTGCAAGGAAACTCGGGTACACAAAGTTCAAACCTACACGGATTTCATTAGTGTTTGCTGACAGATCTATTAAGTTGCCTGTAGGAATTTTGGAAGATTTGCAGGTCAAGATTGGGAATATTTTCATCCCAGCAGACTTCGTGGTGTTGGAATTGGATGATGAACCGAAGGATCCTTTGATTTTGGGACGACCTTTCTTGCGCACAGCTGGTGCGATCATTGATGTGAAGAACGGAACGATTGGTCTCCACCTGGGAGACATTATTATGGAGTTCGAGATGGATCGGATGTTGAAGAAACCGACCATTGGTGGGCAAACTTTTGCCATTGAGGATAATCTCGAAATCTCAGAGGGAGAGATTGAAGAGATTCTTGCTGATGATCCCTTGGATGTTGCATTGACAAAAGCTGAAAGCGAACATGGTTATTTGAGCGAAGATACCATTGGGTTCGCAAGGATGTTGGATTCTGGGCAGATGGAGAAATCAACAGACTTTTTGAGACTCGACGAAGAGGAGGGAGACAGCGCACCTGTTTCTGCTCTTCGGAACCTTGCTAACAATCCTTGGAGCGAGCTAAAAGGTCCAAAACTTGAGCTCAAAACCTTACCAGTTGGGCTAAGGTACGCGTTTCTCGGTCCCAACTCTATATATCCTGTTATTATTAATGCTGATCTGAATAATGTGGAAACCGCCTTACTTTTATGCGAGCTTAGGAAGTATAGGAAAGCTTTAGGTTATTCGCTTGATGATATCCCTGGAATCTCACCTGATTTATGCATGTATAGGATACATTTAGAGGATGAATCTAGAACTTCTGTAGAGCACCAAAGAAGATTGAATCCGAATTTGAAAGATGTTGTTAAGAAGGAAATTATGAAACTCTTAGAAGCTGGTGTCATTTATGCAATATCCGATAGTAACTGGGTTAGTCCTGTACACGTAGTACCTAAGAAGGGCGGAATCACTGTGATCCTCAATGATAGGAATGAACTGATACCCACAAGGACTGTCACAGGTCATCGGATGTGCATTGATTATAGAAAATTGAATGCAGCAACTAGGAAAGATCATTTCCCACCTTACCGTTCATCGATCAAATGCTCGAAAGACTCGCTAACCACCCTTACTACTGTTTTTTAGACGGTTATTCAGGTTTCTTTCAGATACCAATTCACCCGGATGACCAGGAGAAGATAACCTTCACGTGTCCTTATGGCACCTTTGCGTACCGCAGGATGCCATTCGGACTCTGCAATGCCCCCGCGACTTTTCAAAGGTGTATGATGTCTATCTTCACTGATTTTATTGAAGATATTATGGAGGTTTTCATGGATGACTTCTCTGTCTACGGGAGTTCTTTTTCTGTGTGTCTCTCTAATCTGTGCAGGGTATTGGAGCGCTGTGAGGAGAAACATCTTGTGTTGAACTGGGAGAAATGCCATTTCATGGTAAGGGACGGTATAGTGTTGGGTCATCGCATATCAGAGAAAGGTATTGAAGTTGATCGAGCAAAGGTTGAGGTAATGATGAGCCTGCAACCGACGGATTCAGTCAGAGGGATAAGGAGTTTCCTTGGTCACGCGGGCTTTTACAGACGTTTCATCAAGGACTTTTCAAAGATAGCGAGACCGCTGACCCAACTGTTGTGTAAGGAAACCAAGTTTGAGTTTGATGGGGCTTGCTTTGAGGCGTTTCACACGATAAAAAGAGCATTGGTAAGCGCACCAATTGTTCAACCACCGGATTGGGATCTACCGTTTGAGGTTATGACAGACGCGAGTGACTACGCCGTAGGGGCTGTTTTGGGGCAAAGGAAGGATAAAAAGCTTCACGTGATCTATTATGCGAGTCGCACTTTGGATGAAGCTCAGTGCAGATATGCTACGACTAAGAAGGAGCTACTAGCTGTAGTGTTCGCCTTTGAAAAGTTCAGATCATATCTTGTGGGTTCGAAGGTCATTTTTCATACCGATCACGCAGCATTGAAGTATTTGCTCACAAAGAAAGATGCGAAACCGAAGCTTTTGAGATGGATCTTGTTGCTTCAAGAGTTTGATCTTCAAATCATTGATAAGAAGGGTACGGAAAATGGAGTTGCTGACCACCTGTCTAGGATGAAAGTTAATGAAACAGTACCGCTTGATGATGCATTGCCGGATGAACAAGTGTACGCTATTGGAATCTGTGTACGAGAGCACCCAGTACAATCTGGAGCACCTGCTCCAAGGGCATTTTGTGCGGCTATCTCCAAGGACAGTTCACCAAGTTTTCCGTGGTTTGGTGAGATCGCGAACTACCTAGCTGCTGACCTGGAACCAGCTGATTTCATGGGGGACAAGAAGAGGAAATTCTTGCGCAACGTAAGGATGTACTTTTGGGATGAGCCATACCTTTACAAACAATGCTCCGACGGTCTTTTCCGGAGATGTGTTCCTGAAGAGGAAATCCCGGGAATCTTGTTTCACTGCCACAATTCAAGTTACGCTGGACACTTCGCAACCTTTAAGACCGTATCAAAGGTGCTGCAAGCTGGGTATTGGTGGCCCATAATGTTCCGTGATACACATGCGTTTATTGCAAGATGCGATAAATGTCAGAGGCAAGGGAACATCTCGCGACGGAATGAGATGCCTCAGCACTTCATCTTGGAAGTTGAAGTGTTCGATGTGTGGGGAATTGATTTCATGGGACCGTTTCCATCATCCTATGGCAACAAGTACATTTTAGTGGCTGTCGACTATGTGTCTAAGTGGATTGAGGCCATTGCTTCTCCAACAAACGACGCAGCTGTAGTTTTGAAGATGTTTAAGACAATCATATTTCCTCGTTTTGGTGTTCCGCGAGTGGTGATTAGTGATGGAGGGACCCACTTTATCAATAGGGTTTTTGAGAACCTTTTGAGAAAGAACGGCGTAAAGCACAAGGTTGCAACGCCTTATCACCCACAGACCAGTGGCCAAGTTGAGGTTAGTAATCGGCAGATCAAGGACATTTTGCAAAAGACCGTAGGCACTACGCGGAAAGATTGGGCAACCAAGTTAGACGACGCAGTTTGGGCCTACCGAACCGCATACAAAACGCCGTTGGGGACAACGCCCTTTCATTTGGTGTATGGTAAGTCGTACCACCTTCCGGTAGAGCTTGAGTATAAGGCGGCATGGGCAGTTAAGTTAATGAACTACGACATCAAACTCGCCTTGGAGAGGCGATCCATGCAACTTAATGAGTTAGAAGAGATACCACGACAAGGAACCACGACAAGAGAATTCTTGACCGCAACTTCCAACCCAATGACACGGTACTTCTCTTTAACTCTCGCCTTAAACTTTTTCCTGGAAAATTGCGATCTAGGTGGTCCGGTCCTTTCCTCGTCAAGGAGGTTCGATCATATGGAGCTCTGGTGTTGCTGGATGCCAAAAGCAAAGAGTTCGTGGTCAATGGACAACGCTGCAAACCATATTTAGCCGAAGCAAACCCGACCGAAGGTGGAGTGATCACCTTAGGCGATGCGCCAAAAGCCTAAAAGGCTAATGAAGTCAAGCTAACGACTTTAACCAAGCGCTTGGTGGGAGGCAACCCACCGGTATGTTTTCTAAACTTTTTCAATTTTGATTTCTTTTGTTACTAACTTTGGTTTCAACCCTTGAATTTAAAAAAAAAAAAAAAAAAAAAAAAAAAGGGTGTTGTGGAATACGCAAGGAGGATCGATCGATTCCCTTGGATAGATCGATCGATCCAGTGTGAGCAATTCAACATATATTCCAGCGGTCAAGATCAAGATCGATGTGACCGTCGATCTGGCCGGATTGATCGGTCTGCTCGAATGGATCGATCGATCCATGAGGATGAGGGCTTGATACATACCATCAGTCGGTCTAAAGATCCACCTCCAGTCGATCCAGAGGAGAGAGCACCTGGTACAAAGAGAGAGCACCTGGTGCCAGTTTTTAAGGATTTGAAATTCTAATTTCGGATATGGGCCCACTATGCAGATAAGTCACAAAGGATTTGGGGCTAATGGGCCCGAGAAAAAAATGGGATTATTTTCCAATTTTAAAAAGGAAATACAGTTATGTGGGACCCATTAAAAGCCCTAATTTCTCACACCCATTACTCCTTCTTCTCCTTCTTCTCCTTCTCCCTTATTTCGATTTTTCCTCCATAAAAACTCTCAAGGTTTTTGCTCAAACCTCAACTTCTTCAATTCTCAACCAATCTGAGCGATTTTTGGCTTGATTCCACTCGATTTTTCATCCTCATTCCGAATCTACAACTAATCTTTCGCGAAAATCAAGGTAACATCTCCAAAACCCAACTTTTGTGCTCGCCGTTTTCGAACCAAAAGGGTAAAAATCGGTCATTGATTTGGTTGATTCGTGGTTTTGTGACTGTTTGATAATCAATATGCTTGCTTTGGGTTTGATTTCGCATGGATAGGTTGTGAATTTTACTTGAAATTTTGATGCAAACTTGAGATTCTTTGAAAATTTGGGTTTATGGAAAAAAATTGGAAAGCTAGGGAATAGAGATGTGATAGCACTTAACGATTCTTTGATTGATTATCTTGGGTTGTTTGGGCTGGTCGAGATTGTAGGATTCAATGGCAGAAACTTTCTCTCAAGTATTTTGCAAAAACAGGGGATATGAAATTTTTGGTGTTTGTGTTGTATATTGAGATATGGATTTATGCTAGAATTGTTGCTTATTTGTGGTTGTCATTGCAGGATAACAGGCCCAAAAACATCAGTTGGAAACCCATCACGCTCGGGCAAGGGGAAAGGAGCCTCCACCTCCTCCCAAATCGCAAAAACCCATTGGCCACGCGACGAAGGACAACGGTTCAACTTGAGCGACTCTAACCTTCCTCTTGACTCGGACATAGAGTGGGACCAAAACGACGCATACTACTACAACAATTGGCTTGACATTACCATTGAGCCGACTGGCTTCTTGTGTGGGCAAACGCTAAAGGATCTCGGGCTACTCTATGATGTGGGCAGCATACTTGAAGCTTGCCAATTGACTGATCTGATCACCCAGCCCAACGATCTCTACCCCGACCTGGTGAGGCAGTGTTTGGCATCCGCCAAACTGACCTATTCGGACCCACGCAAACCGATGGCTTCACAGGGAGTTCTCTCTTTCTTTGCTGGAGGGAAGAGATATGAGGTGACTGTCACGGACCTCTGTGCCCTCTACGGTTTCGACTCCACGGAGGAGAACGTAGCTTTCCCCACACGTCTCCCAGTTGCACACAGGTTTTGGGATTTCATCACAAGTGGGGATTATTTCTCTCGATCCGCGGCCCAATCCACTATTCGGAACCCCGCTCTTCGGGTCGGTGTCAAAGCCATTAGCACTATCTTCTTCTCACGGGATGATGCAAGCAAAGTGCGAACCGATGAATTGATCATGCTTTACAATGTCGTGAAAGATACCATTAGTAATGAAGCCGGTTTGAGCTGCGATTTCGATGGAAGCGTCAACATGGGCGCGCTTTTCGCCTCATGCATTGCGGACAAGAGAACCAAAGTGGCGAAGGGAAAGGCGGCATCACACAGCGAGAGGATTGGGAGTCTGTTGACCAGGCTGTTCATCTATGTCGAAATTGACCTCGGATCTTACACTTGCAACTCCGCGACGGAGTTTATGGATAACTCTTACCTTATTTCTTGTGAGATCTTGGCCGACACTAACGTTTACAGGTTCACGGCGAGAGACAAGACCACCCTGTTCTGCCGATTGTCGCAACCATCATTGACGGACCTGGAAGTTGCAGCAAACGTTGGATTCACGCCGGGAACGGAGTACTTGTGTTCTGCCACTGGAGCACCAAATAAGGGAGCATCGATTGGGAGAGCACCAAAGCCCAGAAGGAGCACTTCGACCACCCGACCTGCTCCTGCACCCTCTTCAGTCCCAGATGCCCCTTTGAGCCATGATGAGGAGGAGGAGCTGGCAGCAGCTACGCAGAGGACTCAGCAGTTCAGAGCCCACTACCGCATGCCCTATGCGAGTGAGCTGACTCTAGATGACATTTCCGTTGCTCCCGAGGATCCCGAGTATCGCCATTGGATGGTTGCTTCTACCAAGAAGAACAACGGGCTGCTCCGCCACATTCTCCACATGCTTCAGAAGGGCTGTAGCAACTCTCAAGCCACCGAGACCATTCCCTCCACGGCACCTGCTCCGCCACCTGTTTCTGGACCTTCCACATCGGCTCGTCCGACTACTCGTTCCTCCAAACGCAAGAAGCCGGTCACCAGTGAGGACTCAGACAACACCACCAGTGACTAGACCTCGCTCTCCTATCCTATCTTACCTCTACATATTCCATGAACACTTTTATTTTATGCATTTTCATTTTTCTTTTATTTCACTTCTCACTCTCTCTTTTCTTATTCTCACACCGAGTCGGTGTGAAGTAAGTCTGGGGGGAGTTGCTACTAATCTCGTTTGTCTTGGATGTTTTTCTTATGTTTCTTATGTCCTGTTTTGAGTATTTCTTTTGATTTGTTTTATTGAGTCAAGACTTTGTAGGGAATTAGGACTTTATCTCATGATGATATTTGAACTATTTGTGTTTAACTTTCTCTCTAGTGACCATTCTTTCAGAGAGTGGATACAAGGAACAGCTGGAACACTTCAATGCACCATCTTCCAGGTTTCATATTGACTAAAAATTTCTCTCGCTATTGGCACTAGATTAGGGAAACGAACCATATTCAGGACTCCTTATTCTTTTTATCACTCTTGTTGTTCCTGAATAGCTAGCTCATTTTTAGTTAGTACCCTCCTTAACCCTAAACCTCTTTTCAAGCCCCTCGCATTCTTATTACTTCATTGTCATATGTGCAGCATATGCGCAAAAGGGCCGGAGAGAATTGGGTCGACACTACCTTTAAATCACTCTTTCTGAAGAACGAGATCACTGATTTCCAGAAGGAGCACCTGCTCCCATTCTCAGAAGATGATTTATATGAGTGGAACAAAAATCCACTAGGAGGAGTGACAATGATGAGCTCCAATTGGGTATGTACAATAACTCTAATCCTTTTTCGTGTTTGAGAGACATACTTTTGTAATAAAACCCTCTTCATCATCGTATGTCAAAAAAAAAAAAAAAAAATCAAATCAGATGATGAAGAGTGGTAAATATGTAAAATGTCTCTCTGCACAGCGAGTATACCCAAGGTGGACGATTTGCAGCATGAGTTGGTTGGAAGATTTGGAGAAGAAAGACTGGTTTAGAGAATGTGGATATCAACGTACCCGTTCTCTCTTGCAATTTTGTGCAATATTCTGCATCCACTACGAAACATCAGGCAACCCTTAAACACTTTAAACACTTATGAACTCCACCTCTAAATGGCCAAACACCCTTAGCGTCGTCTACCCTAAATGGTGCCTTTAGCGAGATCCTCACGCAACTTTAATGCGTTGAGTTTGTCTTTGGGAAATGAAACTTGGTTGAGAAATGTATTGAGGATGTTTGGGTAAAGCTTTGTTATTCATAATCTGGATTATGTGGTCTGCAGATGGAGAGTTTTAAACTCGGTTCACTGAAGATAAAAGAGTTCCCGCGTTTTCAAACCTTTCTCCTTCACTTGGTCTTGAATTTGTTTGAGGACAAACAAAGATCTTAGTCTGGGGGAATTGATATAATGCATTTTTGGCACGTTTTGACCCTTGTTTTGTAGGTCTTTATCGAGTCTTTCGTTCTCTTTTGAGTCTTTCTAGGTACAAAAGTGGCTGGAAACAAAGATTGGAGTCTTGCAAATGGACTTGGCGAAAAAGAAGGAAAATGGAATCTTTTTGAAAGATTCTGCCCAAAAGGAGCACCTGTTGCCCAGAAGGAGCACCTACACCAAACGTGGTGCTCTCGCTGACTGGAAAATCCCAATATGGAAA
This sequence comes from Arabis hirsuta, assembly GCA_964056655.1. Classification (NCBI taxonomy): domain Eukaryota; kingdom Viridiplantae; phylum Streptophyta; class Magnoliopsida; order Brassicales; family Brassicaceae; genus Arabis; species Arabis hirsuta. The sequence goes on from OZ053301.1 coordinate 17,369,414, forward strand.
GTTCATTAAACCTAATTCAGAGGAAGCCCTAATTTTGGCCAGCCACCTAAGGCATATAAAAAGGAGACATCACGCAGCCACAAAGAGGACGACACATATATCACAGAGAGATCAGAACGCAGAGAGCCGCAAAAACACACCAAAGAAGGAGAAAGATCGAAGGAGAGAGATCGAGAGAGAGAAAGAGACTCGATACTCATCCTTGGAGATTGGGATCATCACGCCATAGACATCACGAAGAACAGCAGCAGTGAGAGAGATCGAGAGTGAGTGAGAGAGAGATATACTTATTTTGAGAGTTTTGTAAGCCTGGAGAATTGCCTTCCCAATACTTGTTGAAGTCTTCTTAAACCCTACTCTTCTCTATATCGATTTCAATGCAATTCATTATGTCTTTTGCTGCTGTCCTTTGTTTAATCATGAGCGAGTAGTCATCCAGTTAGGTTAAGGGTTTTCGATGAGTTAGAATTCATGAACTAAGCATAGATAGGTTTTATATATATATATATCATTCGATAGTCTCCATCTATTGTCGATCATATTGCCTAGGTTAGCTTGATCACCTAGCCTTTGATCTTATGTTGAATTTACTTATCAAAAGTTTTTAAATTGTTGGAATTGACATAGATGGGCGATTTGATCCTTAGCCAACGAAAGTTGAAGTTAGGGCATCTCGTGAACTTGTCAACCCTAATCGCTAATGCTTGATAATCTTTATTAACCTCAACGACAGTTAGGGTGTTAGATTGATTGTTAGAGTTGTAGATGCCACGAAAGTGGATCTCCTTATATTTATGGTTGAGTTCGAGACTTGTTCATAATCGCATGCCTGAATAATTGCTTGGTTCTTGATATTCGAATCCCTGAGAATTATCCCTGACCTAACGCCTTCCTATTATTTGTTTACAACCGATTTTACATTTTGTTTTGCTTTAATTATCGTAACATTTAAACCCAACTTGAATCGCTTAGCTGAGATTGTTTTCCATAGAATTAGAGAGTATTACTAGTCCCTTAACGAACCTGAACTATTCTACATTGATTAGTGAATCTAGGTTTTAATCTTTGAAACCGGATAAAGGACTGTTTTATTCTTTCATCAATCATCTGAACCTGGTTGAGTTTGCGTATAACAACAGTTATCAGACGAGTATTGGGATGGCTCCATAAGAGGCTCTGTATGGGAGGCCGTGTAAGACACCATTGTGCTGGACTCAAGTGGGGGAGAGGAGCATGTTTGGTGCGGATTTTGTTCAAGAGATGACAGAGAAGATCCGTGTCTTGAGACAGAACATGAGAGAGGCTTAGGATCAGCAGAAGAGTTACGCCGAGAAGAGACGGAAGGAGCTGGAGTTTGAGCTGGGAGATCTGGTGTATCTCAAAGCAGCAATGTTGAGGGGTCCTAACAGATCCATTTCACAGAATAAGCTGAGTCTGAGGTTTATGGGTTTGTTCAAGGTTGTGGAGCGGGTTGGACCGGTAGCTTATCGATTGGAGTTACCTCAGAGTATGAAGGCTTTTCACAAGGTCTTCCATGTGTCGATACTGTGGAAGTGTCTACATGAGTCTGAGGAGGTGTTGGCTAGGATTCCAGAGGATCTTGAGCCCAACATGACGTTGGCGACAAGGCAGATGAGGATTCTCGAGAGGAGAGTCAAGGTGCTGCGTCGGAAGAGTATACCATTGGTGAGAGTCGTGTGGGACTGTGATGGTATTGAGGAGGAGACTTGGGAACCAGAAGCGATGATGAAGAAGAAGTTCTCGAAGTGGTTCGAGAAGCAAGCAGTGGCTTGAGTTTCTTTTCTGGTTTTCAGAGTCTATTTTTTAGCTTGTGGCTATGAGATGTATGTATCTTCGTTTGATGTTGTTGTAACGATTATACATTTTGAGATTTAATAAGATAAGTTTTCCTTATTAAATGTGTTATAAGACGTGTGTTCTTATGGTTTGACTGGTGGAGTCGTGTGTTGTGGTGACTGGTAGGTCATGTGGAGATCTAGCGACATAATTCTATGGGAGTTAAAGCTTGTCTATCGGCTAGGGAGGCCAGGAATGGAAGTTCTATGTGAGTTAGTGCTGTCCATGTCCTAGGATGATTATTTGGGGATGAGGTTCTATGTGAGTTAGGACTTGTTATTTCCTTGATGGCGCTGGGAAATAGGGGGTTTATGTGAGTTAGAGCTTGACTATTTCCTAGGGGGAGTCTGGAATAGAAGTCTTATGTCAGTTAGGACTATCTTTTCCACGGACTCTGTGGGAACACCCTGGTGATTGGGTTGTTTCGGATGACCACGAGAGGTGATTTCGGTCGACTGGTGCTTATGATGCATGTTAAATAGAGATTGCTCCATGGGATGTGTGATTATCCTGGATATACTTGAGGGGACGGTGAGGTTCTCTCCAGGGGATGTGTGATTCCCTTGCATATACTTTGAGGGGCCGAAGCCTGTCCAGAGGATGTGTGATTCCTCTGCATCCGATAGCTTGACTGACTGTGTGTCCCGAGAGTAGAGGGGGCTGGAGCATACCTGGAGCTAGATGGTCTGTAGTCCTGAAGGCACAGGGGGTATGATATACATCGAGAGCTCAAAAGGTGACGATCCTGAGAGTGGGGTGGTGTATATATATATGAGTATTAGCAATAGAGTCTGTAGTGTGATTATAAGTATGAGATTGGAGGAACTTCGGGGATCGGGAGTGGATCTCAGGTGGTGCTGAGCGGGTTGGGGTCAGGATTGTAGCTGTGGTGAGACGGTGCAATGTGGCTAGTATGAGACTAGTGGAGCTCGAGGATCAGGTGTGATCTCGAGTGGTGCTGACTGAGGGTCTGGAGTGTGTATGCAGATGTCGAGTCTATGGTTTTTATTTGTGTCTGGAACTTCGGTTCGGACGACCATGGAAGCATATGTAGCGTCGTTGGTCGTGCATGTTCTTGTTTGATTGTTGCGCGATCATTTGGTCCAATTCGGGGTCAACGGTTGGTCGTGCATGTTCTTGTTTGATTGTTGGGCGATCAAACGGGCAGCATTGCTGTGGTGATTTTGGGTCTGTGGGGACGAAATCAGGAGCTGTTCGTGGTCGTTCTTCGTGTTCTTCATCGTTCTTCTTCTTTTCAATCCGTTTTCGAGGTGAGTGCGTGACCGTAGGTTTATCTGGGTAAAGGATTAGATGCAAAACGATTGCTTGTGTTTGTTTGGATTGGATTTCGTGTGTTTGTGGATGAATTTTGTGCAGGAAAGCGATGAATTGCGATGGGATTTTACGAGGATAGGCTCGTTTCCTAGGTTCTGCGATGTCGTGTCGATCGACACCATGGTGGTGTCTCGATCGACACAGGTGCATGTCGATCGACACCATGGTGGTGTGTCGATCGACATGGGTGCAGTGTATCGATCGACACCTAGTGGTTGTGTCGATCGACATGGTGCTTCTGTACTGGTTCGTGTTGATTGTTTCATGTATGCTTGTTGTATGCTCATCCTAGTATTGTATATCTTGCTTATGCCTGTGTGTATAACTTTTAGACGGGATGACCGCCTCGTTAAGTATTTGTGATAATACTCACGCAATTCTTTTTGCCATGTGTTGCAGGTAAAGAGAAAATGTGATCGTGGAATCATGGCCGGGAAGAGGAGATGATCTAGAGTCTCGGTTTCGTGGCCTTGTTGTTAGAATTGCTATGTTGCTAGTGATTCTGGAATTGATACTTGGTTTGTTATTGGTTATTAAATTTGGTTGATATTGATTATGTGAATTGAACGGTTTAGTTGAGTGATAATGTATGGGATTTATTGATTGGTTTATTATTGTTCATTTAATTGTTTCCGCATTGTTTGTGTTTGGCCCATTGAGGATTATTATCTGTGATGATAGTAATCCGAAGGAAATTTTTTTTAAACTCTTGGGTTGGGTCGTTTCACATGTAATCCTCAATCATGTCGGTGAAGATAGACATCATACACTGCTAGACTGTCGCAGGAGCATTACAAAGTCCAAAGGGCATTCTATGGTATGCAAAACTGCCATAGGGACAAGTGAACGTGGTCTTCTCCTGATCCTCTGGATGGATGGGGATTTGGAAGAAACCGGAGTACCCATCAAGGAAGCAGTAGTAAGGATGATTCGCCAGTCTCTCCAACATCTGATCAATGAAGAGCAATGGAAAATGGTCCTTCCTGGTGGCTGCATTGAGCTTCTGGTAGTCAATGCACATCATGTAACCTGTCACAGTCCTTGTAGGAATCAGCTCATTCTTCTCATTCTTTACAACTGTGACTCCTCCTTTATTAGGCACTACATGAACAGGACTGATCCAAACGCTGTCCGAAATTGGATAGATAATCCCAGCCTCCAACAGTTTCAGAATCTCCTTCTTGACAACCTCTTGTAAATTCGGGTTTAGCCTCCTGTGATGCTCAATTGATGATTTTGTCTCATCCTCAAGGTGAATCCTATGCATGCACAAGTCCGGAGAGATATATGAAATGTCATTAAGAGAATAGCCAAGAGCTTTGCGAAACTTGCGCAGCTTGCTTAGCACTAAAGTGAGATCTGCATTGTTTAAAGAAGCATTAACAATGACTGGATATATGGAATTAGGACCTAGAAAAGCGTACCTTAGCCCAGCAGGAAGTGGTTTGAGTGTGATCTTAGGAGCTTTCTGTTCACTCCAATCACTGGTTTTTGCAGCTTTTACAGTAGTCCCAACCAACTCCACATTAGCAACCAACTGCTTAACCCGGTTACTCGCATCCATCATCTTTGCATACCCCTTAGCAACATCATCAAATTGTGTTGTCTCTGTAAAAGAGTTGACCAATGTCCTCTCCAAAAGATTAATGAGATGCATCTCATTAAAGACTTCCTGTGCGAGGTCAGTAAGCGTATCCGCATAGAATGTTTGGCCATCTATAATGGGTCTCTTTCATCAGTTTATCCATCTCAAACTTCATCTCCAAATCGCCCACACTCAAAGTGATACTGCCTGCCTTGGAATTAATCATAGCACCAGCTGTTGCTAAGAATGGTCTACCTAAAATAAGAGGATCTTTGGGTTCCTCACCGTATTGCAACACCACGAAGTCAGTAGGAATCAAACAATCTCCAACTCTGATTGGAACATCCTCCAAAACACCTTCTGGGATCCTTACTGATCCTAGTCGGTTGGAAATCAGTCATTCCAAGGATAACAGCAATGGAGTGTGGCATGAGGTTGACACTAGAGCCCAAATCACAACGAAACCTTGGAAACCTCTCTGAAAAGATCAAACAATCCAACACGAAGCTTTCTGGATTTGTCAGTTTCTCTGTAATTCTGTTCTGAATCACTGCACTCACTTGCTCAGAAATCATTACAGCTCCTTCCTCAAGACCCAAATTCTTGGTAACCATCCTCTTCACATAACGTCGGATTACCGGATTAGTCTTAATAGCATCAACCAATGGAAGCTCAACAACTAGCTTATCCATGATAACCTTGCATCTAGCATCCTCATGTTCTTGCTTAGACTTCATTTGATTCCTAGGATAGGGTACCTTGAGTTTATAAACTCGCTCCTCTGCATTAGCCGAAGGTTTCGACGAAATTGGGTCTTTCTGGGTCATGCATCGATCGACGCAGTCCTTGTGTCGATTGACACAAGTCTTCTGTATCGACCCAGTGTCGAGTGTATCGATCGATGCAGGGTCGATTACGTCTGATTTTTTAATGTGCATCGATCGACGCAGGGTCTGTAACGTAATTCTCATCATCATTAATCTCAACCAGCTCTTCCAATTGCTCTGTACCAAGATCCTTCTTACGAATTGGCCCTTCAAGCGTCTTTCCACTCCTTGTCGTGACAGTAACAACACTGTGCTTCAGGATTGTATCTGTCCTTGATGGAAGAAAACCTTCTTGCCTCCTTGAATTCTCCGCGGTCTAAGCAAACTGAGTATCTAACTTCTTGACATGGGTGGTCAATACTTCGAATTTCCCATTCAAGTCCTGGTACATAGCATCCATCTTCCCGTTGAAACTCACAGTTATTTTTTGTTGACCTTCTAAGAGCTGCTCCAGCATAGACTTCATCTCGTTATCTGATGATTGAGCACCGTAGTTTCTTATGTAGTTGCTCTGAAAAGGCTTTTGATACTCTTGCTTCTGATACTGCAGCTTAGGAGTGTAACTAGGAGAACCTTGATTTCCCGTGAACATGGTTCTCTGGTTGTTTCCATTGTAGCCCTTGTTCCCTTGCTGATTTCCAAACCTCTGACCCTGAAAACTGTTCCCACTGATGTAGTTGACATCTTCTTCATCTTGCTCTTCCTCTTGAGAGAAAGTTTCTACCTCTTGAGCAAAATGAACCGTCTTCTTCCCCACTAGAAGGTTATGCACAGAATCTAGCTTAGCTTTCACCTCAGCAATTTGACCTCCATCCATGTTCTTGCCAAGCCTTTTCTTCTCAAAATCTGCATTCTTGGTACTATTGCTAGAAGCCAAGTTCTCTATAAGCACAAGTGCATCCTCTAGATATCTAGTATTGAAGTTCCCGTTGCTCACAGCATCTAGAGCCATCTCGTACCTCCAATCAATCCCTCTGAAGAAAATACCCAGTAACTGAATATCACTAAACCCATGATGAGGACAATCTCTCTGATACACCTTAAATCTCACCCAAGAAGCCTTGAATGCTTCAATTGGTCCCTGTTTGAAAGTAGAGATCTTCATCCTCAAGTCCTCAGACCTTGCCTCATCAAAGAAATTGTTGAGGAAGGCATTATTGGTGTCCTCCTAAGTAGTCAGCGAGCCTGGCTCCAGCTGTTTCAACCATTAAGCTACTTCTCCACCAAGAGAGTAAGAGAAAAGCTTGATGAAGGGGTAGTCTTTTGACACTCCATTGACATTAATGCTCAAAGCGAAGTCCTCGAACCTCTCAATGTGGTCCATGGGATGCTCAGACGGAAGACCATGGAAGGGATGCTGAGCCACTAATGCATAGTATGCAGGCTTTAGCTCAAAGTCATTCCTCTGTAATGCTAGAGGACGAATCGCAGCACTGTTGGCATAGAACTCGTAAGGTCTGTTGTACTCTCCCAGAGTACGCCCACGCCCAGCTGGCTCTTGGCACGCCACAACTTATTCGACAATAATAGCGCCCTCGGCATCAAGTCGTTGTCCTTGCGCATTGCGCCTATTTCCTTGCTGGTCTTGCAGAAAACCATCTTCCCCTCGAATCAGCACTAGCGGATTAACCATCTTGCTCGGCTTTTTCGCTGCTCGGTTTGTCCGCTCTAACTTTCTAACCTCAAGATTGAGATCAACTAGCTCCTTATCCGGGTTGCTCTTGGTAACGCGAATAGACATACACCTGAAACACACAAGAAAAAGAGATAGAACGTGTTTGTAAAAAAAAAAATTAAAAAAAAAAAACTTAGACAAAATTCTAAAATCAAAAATCGATTGGTAAAATCGAGTCCCCGGCAAAGGCGCCAAAATATGACATGCTCAAATTTGCCATGAGCTACTCTCTCAAATTAAGAGATCGTAGTAGTACTTAGGGATCGAATCCACAGGGAATCGTAAATCACACAAACGATTATGAATTCAAATTATGCTAAGAGAGTATGTATGAATGTAAAGTAAACGGCAAAGTAAACAAGTGAATAATGATAAATGTTCTTATAATCAATTAGACAAAAGAGTTAGGCTATGGGTAATTCTCAGGTATGAATCGAAATCTAAGGATAAAAGACTATTAGGATTTTATTAAGTGCAGTTCTGGAACTCAAAACACGAGTGTAAAACAAATTAACTTTCGTTGCAGAGATTATCTATGACTAAACCCTAAATTCCAAATTTCTTTGCAAATTCAATAAATAAAGTCAAGCATTAAAGTTCAAATTTCGGCTTGTTCACAAAATTACTAAGCCAAATTTCTTTGCGAATAGATAATTTTGCTCATCTAAGATTAGGTCAGGTTGCTAATAATAATTTCGCATCTATTAAATCAACCTAGGGTTTCCAATTTTAGTTCATCAATCCTAAAATCAGAGTTGAAGCAATCTAGATGAATAACTAATAGATAAATCCTAACAGATTTCAATCTTAGCAATTTTTCATCAATCCCTTGAATAACCCTAAACCTAAAAAGCAAACTACTCAAACATAGATGATGCGAACATTATGAATGAATAAAATTGCATAAAAGAGATAGAGAAAGTGATACAAAAAGGGTTCGAAATCGATGGATGTAAAACACATATTTGTCTCCCTCAAAAGCTCTCCAAATCAATCTCCTTTTGTCACTAAGAAAAACAAGATGTCCAAACTCTAAACTTAAAAGAAAACTATATATAATGTATCAAAATCGGATCGGGCTTTGTGTGTAAACTTTTGGGCTTCTCGGGCAAAAGCGGAAATTCTTCAAAACTTGAAATCTTCATGTCAGACATGTGCGTCGATCGACAAAACTGGCCTATGTTGATCGACACAAGCTCTAAAATTCAATTTCTTCTCTCGTAATACATGTGTATCGATCGACACACATGGGTTGTGTCGATCGACGCAAGTCGGGAATATCAACACCAACTTCATGACTTCGGCTTTTCTTTCCTTGATGCTCTAAAATGCTCCATAAGCTCTCATTAAGCTCCAATCGTCCATCAACCTATAAAGACTCTAAAAGACTCGGAAAATACCAAAAAGACTCTATAAAAGGACTTATATCATGGCCGAAAACGGGTATAAACCATGATATATCAGCATCCCAGACCACCCTGTCCTCTCTAACTCGGCCCTGAAGTGCTCTCCCACTTTTTCTTTTATCCCTGCGCAGGCTTGCCGCCCTTGCTCAGACCCACCTGCTGCTGCGACCTCCTCTGCTGCTGCACCGTTGGACTAACCACCACAGTCTGCTCCCTAAGGTTCTCCTCAATCGTAGCAGCCGTCTCAACCAGCTCCACCCTTGTGGCGAATCTACTCGCTCTATAGCGAGTCCTCAAGTCAGCTCAAAGTCCCCTCAGGAACCTCTTCACCTGGGCCTGCTCGCCCTCTATGCCTCTACCCGCATGCACCAGGAGTCGACTGAACTCCATGTCGAACTCCTTCACCGTCTGGTCCCCCTAAGCCAGGTCCAGAAACCTCGACTCCAGCCGATCCACCGCCTCCTACGGGAAATACTTGGCGTTAAACTCTGCCAAGAAATCCTCCCAGACCATCTCGGCCTGCACCCTCCTGGCGTCAACACCTCTCCACCAGAGATACGCATCACCTTCCAGATAATGAACCGCCAGATCAACCCGGTATCCCTCCGGACACCTGATAGAGCAAAAGTTACGCTCCAACCTCAACCGCCACTCATCGGCCTCCTCAGACTTGGCACCACCCGAGAAAAACCCGGTGCTAATCCTCTACATCTACTCTATCATCTTAAGGTAGGATGGAAGCTGCTATACAACCGTCACACCCGGCTGCACTTCAGCCCTGCCCGACTGCACCACAACCATACCCGGTTGCAAATCAGCCACACCGGGCTGAACAACAGCCCCACCGGGCTGCACTCCGAAAGCCTAACCCAGAGCTGCACCCCACCTAGTAACCGCTCCAGAATCATCTGCAGCAAACCCGCCAAGCGACCATCTCCGTCCTGAGCAACACCTGTTGCATTACCCCCACTTGGGCCCACCGCACCACCAGCCACACCGAGACCCACACCAACCCCTCCATCCTTTACGCTGGTACTCGTAGCGGCCACACCCACGGATCCCTCCTGAAATGCCTGCGAGTCAGCCACCTGCTCTTGCGTGATCTTCTGGGCTACACTCGAGGCATCAGACTCACTCTCAAGTCCTCGCCCGTGTCCACGCCCACCACGACCACCTCGGCCTCCACGGTCCCCATGACCACCTCGGCCTCCACGGCCCCCACAACCTATGCCTCTCGCCACTCTAGCCATACCCACTAACCAGCAAAATACTAAGTACTAGAAAAACAGAAAGTCAAACAACACATACCGTGGAATCTCATAGAAGGCTCGGAAGAGATGATCTAGGACTCCAAACCCACACAACAATCAATCCACTAACTCACATAATCAATTAATCATTCACCCGCCCTAGAACCATAAAGGCTCTGATACCAAAATGAAACAACCTAACCCAAATTTTTTTATATTTTTTCCCTTTCGGATTATTATTATCACAAATAATAATCCTCAATGGGTCAACACAGCGAATGCAGAAAATAATTCAACAATTAAACCAACACAACATTCAGTAAATCCCATACTTTACTAAAACTCTAAACCAATTCCAATAGTCAATATCAATAACCATTATCAGTATCGAATATCAATAACAAGTTCCAGAATCACTAACACCTAGCAATTTCAACACAATGGCCACGACATCGAGACACTAGATCATCTCCTCTTCCCGGCCATGTTTCCACGATCACACTTTATCTTTACCTTCATCACATGGCAAAAAGAGATGCGTGAGTATTATCACAAATACTCAGTGAGACAGTCATCCCGTCTACTTGGTTATACACACATGCATAAGAATCAATACAATACCAGGGTGAACAAACAACAACGAAAGCATGAACAAACAACACAAGTCCGTCGTAAATAGACCTGCGTCGATCGACACAACCACTAGGTGTGGATCGATACATAAACTAGTGTGTCGATCAACACGCAACCCCGGTGTCGATCAACGCAATATCTCAGAATCCAGGATCGAACCTATCCTCTCATGGTTCGATCCTGGAACAAAATACATCGATACCTTCACGCAAACAAAACAAAATCCACATAGGAACAACACAGAAAACGCATCCTACCAATCCTTTACCCAGATAAACCTACGGTCATGCACTCACCTCGATTCAGAAAGGAAAATAATGAGGAATCACGAAGAACGTAAAGAACACGGTCTTCAAATTCAAAATTCACACACCAAATCGTGCAGCCACAGACTCCAACACACTCCTAGATCCTCACAACACGAACTCAAGCCTCCAAGGATCATGAACAAATCAGAAATCTCCCAAACACTCAAAATCTCCCAAAAACCTCTCATTTTTCTCTGTTTTCTGATAAAAATTCGGCCAGAATCTGTTTGTTCTTCCTTTCTATACCAACCCTAAGGTTCCCTTAACCAACCTCCGAACCGAACAATTGAAATCAAGCCGGTCTGGTTCAATCCAACTTGCGTCGATCGACGTACACCACTTGCGTGATCAACACATGACCAAAATCCACAAAAATTGGTTCGCGGTCGTTACAATAACAAAGTGAATGTCTACTGCTTGGTCAATAACAAGGTGAATGATATAACTGGATCGATGCAATGTGTTATATAGTGAGCTATTTTTATCACCATACATTATTAAACATCTAATTATTCGTATGTAACTAGTGAACTATTTTAGTTAACTATATTTAATTATAAGTGATATCTAGTTAACTATCTTCTTGATAAACGCAAACTAAAATATATACAATTGTAAAGATTATATAGTTAACTATATTATTACAATTGAATTAAATATTGTAAATATTATATAGTTTACTATATTATTAATTGAATTTGCTAACTACAAACAGCATAAAAATTAGGAATATAGTCAGCTATACGAAGTAGAAAATTTAGCTAACTACAAACAACAGAGAAAGTAGGAATATAGTCAACTATACGAAGTATGAATTTTAGCTAACTACAAAAATATAGAAAGTAGGAATATTATCAACTATACAAACCTCTCATTGCTTTTGAGATCCTTCGACTACATTAATATAAAAAGTAGGAATATAGTCAACTATACATCTGTTTAAAACCATTGTTAGAATTTTAACTAACTACAACAACATAGAAAGTAAGAACATAGTCAACTATACTACCATATGATATTGTATGTTAAAAATAATTGCAAGGAATGAGCAACTATCAAATAAAAGGTTTTAGAGATTTTAAATGATCGACAATAAATATTTGATATAATTTTTTTTACCATTTTTCTTTGTCAAATTTTGCAGGGAAAAATTAGTCCTGTTTTTTCTTCTCTCTCTTAGATACCTAAATTTTATTATGCACATGGTAGTTACCTAATTATCTACCCCAAAATTAATATTAAGTTAACTAACCCTTTAAGATTTAGGCTTTAAAAATCATAATTAGTGGCATTTTTGCAAATGGACTCCCTTAAGTGATATTTTTGCAAATGTACACACCAAAAGTGGTATTTTTGCAATTACTCCTAAAATTTTCACTCTTATAATTTTTTATTCAACTTTTAATAAAATTAATATTTGTGAAGGTTCCAATAAAACATTATTGAGTGAAAGATTACCAAAGTTTTTTGAGAATTTTTTAGAATTGCCCCTTTTCAAAAATGACATTATTTTAAAATCTTTACAAAAATGCCACTAATTTTATATCATTTACTCAAATATCATTATGTTTAGGTTAATTATGTTATGTTAGAGTTTAGTTTTTTTGGGTTTAGGGTTTGTTAGGATCAAAGACTTTTTTAAAAGTTAAAAGTTTTAGAGTTTAAAACTTGAAAAATCCTTAATACGTGGCACTTTTCAAAATGAACAACATTTTTGCAAAATTGTATTTTTAAAGTGGTATTTTTGAAATTATCCCAAGTTTTTTTACAAACTTAATCCAACGACAACAATTCAATAACTTTCTAACACTCAAAATCTTAGAATGAGAATGAATTTTGTAAAGTTATTCTGCAATTTACTCATCATTTGTAGTATGTATTACCAGGACGGTATTCTCTTCTTTTATTATAAATATATGTTTTATAAGTACAATGTCTCATAATAGTACGTAAAACTAAAGTTTCCAGTTTGGTTTCTAAGAAAATTTGTTTTTACAATACTTCTTTTAGTTGCAACATAGTGATAAAAGTGTTTTCTATAGGTTTTTGAATTCAAGTTTTTTTTGGTCCAGCAACTTAAAGGGACTTTATCAACTCAACCACAATCATCCACATACTATTCATTCACATGATTAAAAATTATTATGCGACATGCTACCATTCATTCACATGATTAAAAAAAAAAGTTTTGTCGACCAATATTTCCATTACTAATAGAAATGTTATTAGATACAAAGATGTCCATTAATTATACATAACCCCATTTGATTACATATCCCGAATGTGTTAACCTTGCCTTCTTAGCCAAGGCATCTACTACATTAACGACTTGTCGGCGAACAACATAAAATTTGAAATCGAGATCGGCAACCATCCTTCTAATATCTTCAACATAGGAAATGATTTGCTGGTATTTTCCTCCAACCTCACCCTTTAAACACTTAGTTAAAGTGTTCTGTTAAATCTTCGAGTCAACATAGAAAGCCACATTATTGTAGCCATGCCTCTTAACTTGCTGGACCGCATCCCTTAGTACAAATGCTTCAGCTTCCAATGGACTAGCAATTGGATCAATGGATGACGAGCCAATAATAATTCCCGAACCTGAAGCATCAACAAGCTTCCATCCTGTTCCCGCCCTTTCCTTTTCAGATAACCAAGAGCTATCTACAAAACAAAATAAGGAATGAGGCAGTTGAAATACTTCTCCTACAGCTTGTGGTTTGGAAGACTTTCCAATTGCTGTGTTATGATGCTCCGGCTGATCATTATCCTTCTTTTGATCTTATACCCATTCCTGATAATCAACTAAGGCCCTAGCAATAATATTCGGAATCAATTCCCTCTTTCCATTGAAAACAAGGTCATTCCTCATTTTCCATATTCGCCATCCAATAAATGGAAAGAAGGGAATATTATGATTTGCTTCATTTCCTTGAATCTTATTAAGCTCCATCAATCGAACTATATTAAGAAAGAGTTGATCAGAAGGATTTTGGATACCTTGAATGTGTTTCACTGGTGAATGCTCCCAAATTTCTGTAGCTACTCTGCATTGAAACAACATATGGTTTACTGTTTTATCATGTTCCCCACATATTTGACACAGACTATCAATCCTTAATCCCCTCTTCTTCAAATTCACAGCAACTGGAAGAGCATTATGCAGGACTCTCCACCAAAAATGTCTTAGGAGGTATTCTAAGAGCCCAAATTGTCTTGAAAGTCTTTTGCTCTTCCTGTGAGACAGGAATATGACTCAGAGTATGTATAAAATGATACCCTGACTTGATACTATACTCGCCATCTTTAGTATAATACCACAGAACAATATCCTCTCTTCCACACATGCTTAGCTTTATCAGTTGGATCTGAGGAATATCCTCATCATCCACCAATTGACTCAGTTTGCTACTTTCCCAAACTGCAGCCTCTGGATTCATCAGTTCAGACACCGCTAAATCAAGGAAAACATTAGTTTGTTTGTACCTCGCAGGTTTCGGTTGCTGATCTCTAATCAACCAATTATCCTTCCAATCTTTAATTTGCCTGCCATTTCCTACAACCCATCTTATTCCCTTAGACAGAGGCTGAGTAGCATGGTAAATGCTTTTACAAGCATAGCTTGCTCTATTTCCTCTTGTTGCTTCGAAAATACTTGTACGACCAAAGTACTTCGCCTTATAAACCTTAGCAGAAGAGAATCCGGATGTTTTAATAATCTCCAAGCCTGTTTTGCAAGCAAAGCCAGGTTAAAGTCTCTAAAATCCCTAAAGCCAAGACCTCCAACAGCTTTTGAATTTGCTATGTTCTTCCAACCCACCCAAGGAATCTTGTGTTTTTCCTTATTTGCTGACCACCAGAACCTTCTGATTGCTGCTGTGATCTGCTTAGCTAGGCTTTCAGGTAAAAGGAAACATGACATGCAGTATGCAGGCAAAGCAGTTGCAACTGCTTTTATTAAAACCTTTTTACCCGCCAGAGAGAGAAGCTTTGAATACCAATTATCAACTTTATGCATGACTCTTTGCTTAATAAAGGAGAAAGTCTCATTCTTGCTCCTTCCTATCATTTCAGGCAGTCCAAGATATCGGCCAAAACTTCCTACCTTGTTAACCCTGGTCAGTTGAGAGACAACACTTTTAATTTCTGCCTTAACACCTTTTCTAAAGATAATGGCCGACTTCTGAAAATTGACAGCTTGCCCTGATGCTCTTGCATAGCTATCAAGAACCGCCAGCAAATTTCTACAGTCAGTCTCATTTGCTTTAAAAAAAAAATGAATCATCTGCAAAGAACATATGCGTTATTAAAGGCCCTCCTCTAATAGCCTTAAACCCATTTATTTGCTTTGCTTGTGCACAATGAGAAATATTAGCACTAAGTCCTTCAGTGCATAAAAGATATAAATATGGAGAAATAGGATCACCTTAACGTATTCCCCTTGTTAGAATAATTTTCCCAACTGGCGATCCATTCACAAACACTGAGTAACTCACTGAAGAGATACAGGCCATAATCCATTTGCACCATTGATCTGCAAAACACAATTTCCTCAATATAACTTCAATATAATGTTATTCTACCTTATCAAAAACTTTAGCTATGTCCAACTTTAATGCCATTCACATGATTAAAAATTATTATGCAGCATTAGCATGATTTGTTAAAGTCACGCATTTTCCAAAAAACCCGCAAACACACATAGACTCTTCTCTTTTCTCCCTACGATTCTGTTTTCCGATTTTTTAGTCTCTTAGTTTTCTTTTTATATTTAACCGAAAATATCTCACTTTTATATTTTTTGTATTCTCTTTCACTTTAGTTCCTAAATGGTATTCACATAAATATCATATTCAATGGCAAAACTCTCAATAATTTCAATATTCTTTAAACCATGTGATAGTGCATCCACTTATAGAAGCCGTATTCTGGAAGAGATTCCATAATCACCACAAATTTTATAAATATGGATACCTAAACATACTCTGGTTCTTATTTCCATGCACATATTTCATCTAACTTTGTTCAAGATATTTTTTTATTTAGTTTTCTCTTTGAAATATGCATAGTCAAATCATTGACAATAAGTAAAAATACGAGTATATTTGACATGTCTATGTTACTTGGTATTTACTGTACTTACCTTTTGTATTTGTTAAACAATTATCCTATATAATATTGTGAGGTTTTTTTAAATCTAAGTTATAGGTGGAAGCCTAATTGGCTAATTAGTTGATCAATGGTTCATTAATGATTTTACAATAGGAGATTTGGGGTTCGAATCCCAGAAGATGCGGTTTATTATTATATATGCATATTAACGGAAAAAAACTTGCAGGAGAAATTTTCTCCGTTAATCTTTGAAACAACCCGACCCAAAATTTTAAAATTTTTCCCTTCGGATTATTATCATCACAGATAATAGTCCTCAATGGGCCAATACAAGCAATGCGGAACAACAACAATTAACAATTAAACCAACCATCATTCAATAATCCCATACTTATCAAGAAGCTTTTTTACAAACGAAGATCGAAGGATAAAAAGTAATTTGATTCGCAATTCGCGATTTCTCGATTTCTAGATCTAGATATGTTAATTTTGATTTACGATTTCTAGATCTAAATCTCGATTTCATCGTTTTGAGTCTGTATGATGTGATTTTGTAGTTGTTCGATAGTTTATTTGTATTTTTCAATGGTTTTTGATTAGCGATTTCTGGATTTGTCGATTTGGGTAATTTTTAGCGAAATGCATCTCGCAAACATATAAAAATATTTTTTTATAAGGATTTTTAACAGTCTTTGTACATATAAACTTTAAGCAGTTTTTGTTCTTGATATCAGTCCAGTCTCGGTAGATTTGTTCTTAGAATATCCTGCATCGAACAGAAAAAATTTATAAAGGTTTTTAATAGTTTTTCAAGAGTTATTATTATATATAATTGACATGTGTTTCAACAACTTATCAGATGGATCAAACAGATGATGAAATGTTTCAGAGCATGAAGATGCCATAACAAGTTTACAAACCTGGTTTTGAACCTGACGATAATAAAACAGCACAGCAACATGTCAACCTGCAATTAGTTGATACTGTCATAGTAGAACTAGGACCTGAGTTATTCCAGAGGATCGAAAACAGTTTTCTCGGTCCTATTGTACAACTTGCACCGCGGAATATCACATTTTCTTGTAAGATTTTCCACTTTCTGATGCAAAGGAGAATTAAGACAAAAGGGCAAGACTTGCGGTTAAGGGTTGATTCCCAGCCCACAAGATTCTCAGAAAGAGAGTTTTTCTTACCACAGGTAATTTTGAAAGAAGTTTATAAGGATTTTTAAAGGATTTTATAAGTATTTTATAATGATTTTTAAAGGATTTTCTAAGCATTTTAAAATAAGTTTTATGCGTTTATTACTGTTGTACGCAGGTGTTCACTGTGAAGAATTGAAGTTAATAAAGACTAGAAAAGGCAAAAGACCAGATAGGCCTCATTACCACTGGATGGAAAATAAAAAACTTATACACAATGATATGCTTAATATATTGCAAACAGAAGATATGGAAGATGATGAGAAGCAGTGCCTTGGATTAGTTGTACTGGTTGAAGGTATTTTGATAGGCGAGAGTTCGACAGAGTAGTTTTCATACTCCCGCCTAAAATATGCTTTAGATTTTGATCAATACTACTGCCAACCTTGGGGTAGACATGCTTTCGCTATCATCTCTTCTTGTGTAGCAAAGATGGGTCGAGAGACATGGACAAAAGAACAGTACAACGTCAAAGGATTCGTTCTAGCAGTTTACTTATGGGCACTCAGCGCAGTTCCTATCTTTGGTGAGAGATTTGCTACCAAACGTGAAGGATCAGAAGATGCAATTCCATTGTGTTTAAGATGGGAAAGCATTGAAGCACCAAGAATGACAGACATAGTGCTTATCAAAAAAAGGGGTCATGTAAGTTCCTACTCTCTTTCTCTAATGGCTTATTGGATGACAAATCATCATTATACGTGCGCAAAATCATTGATTTGACCATTTTTATAAGGATTTTTAAATAATATTATACAGTTTATATAAAGTTTATACAGTTCACGCGATTGTTGGCGATCCAGAATAGTACAAACATTTAGTCTCAGAAACGCATGAAGACGATCTGCCTTTTATGGACATGGTTAACCTTTTTATGCTAGGAAAACTGAGGCTGAAGGCATCATACTGGATCAATGGAAAAGTATATATTTCTTATCTGTGTCAAGGGTTAGAGGAAACTTATCAACATGCGACACAGATGATTTACGAGACGTTTAAAGAGCAGCCGGACCAAACCAATTTCCGTGGCATGACAATGGACCAAAAGCTGGACATGATCATCGCAATTATTGTAAAATTGGAAGAAAAATTAAAAGTGGTAGAGAAGGTCCTGGGAATTGGATATCGCAAAACAGATGAACAAAGAGAGGTAAGTGTAAATTTTTTGTTATTTATCAATGTTTTTTTAATAAAATGTTACTCATTTTGCATCTACTATTCCTCTTGCAGAGCGAAAAACAAGAGAAAGAGACCCAAGAAAAAGAGAGCCAAGATAAAGAGGTAAGCAAGAAGTTGTTTTACAAAAATCAGTTTAAAAAAAGTTTATAATTTTTTTTTTTGATAAACATCTTGCATCCTCTCCCCACCTACTGGATCAATCATTTCCCTTGCGGGGTGACAAACAACAGACTGAGACCCAAGAAACAGAGGTTTGACAGAAAAGATTTTATAAAGTATTTCAACAGTTTATAAAAGGTTTTTAAACAGTCTATTAAACAATCTTTTATAATTGTGCTCTAGGTCAACAATGATGATGCCAATATCAATTTACCAAGCACATTTGAAGATTCGGTTCGAGAGCCAAATACGCAAGACGCAAGTTATGCTGCAGATGACGAAGAAGAGGAAGTAGAAAGAAACAACAATGATGATTACGATGCTCCCGAAGTACAAGATAGACAACCAAACACAAAGGTACCAAGATATATAAAATTTCTAAGATGATTTTACTTTAAAATATTATTGTAAATTTGTCTAAAAAGTTTTATACCATTTTTGGTGCCTAAATCAGCTACTCCACCTTTCTCCACTCTGAATGTTAACCTTCTTTCTCCAGAAGTTCCCAGTCCGAATGAGGGCGAGAAGATGGGTAAAACACAAAGAAGAAAATCCAGAAATCATTCCACCTTACAGAAAGCCAAGATCATCAAGAAAGCCTAAGCAAAAAGTGATTAGAATTTGAAATTCAGAAATTTATCCAATATATTATAACCTTTTTTAATGCTAGTTTTTGATCCCTACGCAAGAGAGAAAAAGGACTAGAGAAAATGAACCAGCTGTCAACCCTGACATCATGCAAAGGAGAAGTAAACGAATGCATATCCCCTCGTTGAAAACCGTCTCCCCTTACACGGAAGAGAAAAAGAAGCACCCAACAATTTATCCGTTTATGAAAGTTGCTCCAGCTAGGGCCGCCAAATTGGCTGAATGGAAGACCGTGTGGAAAAACAAGTAAGTTTAGTTTTACATCAGAAATCTGTTTCAATTATGCTTTTTTAAAAAAGTCAAAAACTAATTACATTTATAAAAAAATGTAGATCTCTGTTAATTGAAGGAATATATGTTGATTCAAAGTAGTTTACATACTTAGAGATGCTAGAGAAAGTTGTCCACCAAACGGTATTGTCTTGGTAATTTATTTTTCCTTTATAAATTGTGTTTAAAATGTTTATAAACTGAAGTATAAATATTTATAAATGATATGATAGCATGTCGATGTAGCTATGGGGATAATTAATAAGCGCAAGGAACAGAATCCAGAACTATTCCGCAAAGGATGTGTGATTCTTCAACAGTCATTCTTCAAATTGATTGATGACGAATATGCTTTGTGTAACGCCCATGAACCAAAAAGTGGATTTTTGGTGGTGCATTGATCGACACAAGGTGTGTGTGTCGATCGATGCACGTTGTTTGACTTGGGAGAAGTCGTGTTCTGGCGTTGTGTCGATCGACACAAGTGGTGTGTGTCGATCGACACAGGTTAAAATTAAACCGTCAGGTTTGGTTTTTGATCGCTCGGTTTGGCGATCGGGTTAGGGAACCCCAGGGCTCGAGTATTTAAGGAGAGGAGCTACGTTTGTCCCTTCTTTTGGGCCAAAACCAGAAGAGAAATCAGAGAGATTGAGAGAGTTTTTGGTGATTTTGGGAGATTGTTCTTGAGAAGGATTGTTCTTGAGGCTTAAGGAAAAAAGGGGAGGATCATTGTTGGCGATTGTCGTGTCGTGGAAAAGAAAATCAGTAGGTTTTCGGCTAGGTAGAGGCTGGTTTGTTGTGTTCTTCTTCTTTTCAATCCAACTTCGAGGTGAATGCGTGACCATAGGTTTATCTGGGTAAAGGAATAAATAGAATGTGATTTGATTGCGGTTATGTGGATTGGATTTTGTGTGTTTGTTGGTGAATTCATGCAGGAGATCGATGGATCGCATTAGGGTTCGAGCCATGAGAAGATAGGCTCGTCTTCTGTGTTCTGCGATGCCGTGTTGATCGACACAATTGCTTTATGTCAATCGACACAAGTGCATCGTGTCGATCGACACCATGGTGGTGTGTCGATCGACACATGTCGATCAACACAAGGGCAGTATATCGATCAACACCTAGTGGTTATGTCGATCGACACAGTGCTCCTGAACTGGTTCACGTTTAGTTGTTCCGTGTATGCTTGTTGTTTGCTCAACCTGGTATTGTCCCTTTTTCTTATGCATGTGTGTATAACCTGTAGACGGGAGGATCGTCTCACTGAGTATTTGTGATAATACTCACACATCTCTTTTTGTTATGTGATGCAGGTAAAGAGAAATTGTGATCGTGGAATCATGGCCGGGAATAGGAGATGATCTAGTGTCTCGTTTGAATGGCTGTAGTGTTAGAATTGCTAGGTTGCTAGTAAATTCTCGAATTGCTTTTGTTTGATATTGGAATTGAGTATTGGTTATTGGTTGAACGGTTTAACGATTTGATAAGTATGAGATTATTGAATGATGGTTGGTTTTAATTGTTGTTGTTCCGCATTGCTAGTGTTGGCCCATTGAGGACTATTATCTGTGATGATAATAATCCGAAGGGAAAGATTTTAAAATTTTGGGTCGGGTTGTTTCATTTTGGTATCAGAGCCCTTATGGATCTAGGGCAGGTGCAATTGATTAGTTATGTGTTTAGTCAATTGATTGTTGTGTGGGTTTGGAGTCCTAGATCATCTCTTCCGAGCCTTCAATAAGATTCTACGATATGTGTTTTTATGACTTTCTGTTTTCTACTACTTAGTAGTTTACTGGTGAGTGGAGAGTGATGGCTAGAGTGGCTAGAGGCAGAGGTCGTGGGGGCCATGGAGGTTGAGGTAGGCGTGGACGCTGGCGTGGACTCGAGAGTGAATTGGTTGCCGCGAGTGTGGCCCAGGAGACCACGCAGGAGCAGGTGGCAGACTCTCAAGCGTTTCAGGAGGGATCCGTGGGTGAGACTGCTACGAGTACCAGTGTGAGGGATGGTGGTGGTGTGAGTCCCGGTGTAGCTGGTGGTGTGGCAGGCCCAGGTAGGGGTGCTGCCGCAGGTTAGCCCAGGACCGAGATGATCGTTTAGCGGGTTTGCTGCAGATGATTCTGGAACGGTTACCAGGTGGGGTGCCGGCTCCGAGTCAAGCTCAGGGAGTGCAGTGAGGTGTGGCTGGGGTTTAGCCAGGTGCGACTGGTGTTCAGCCAGGAGTGGCAGGTGTGCAGCCGGGTGTGGCGGTTGCAAAGCAGCTTCCATCTTACCTAAGGATGATGGAGTATATGCAGAGGATTGGCTCCGGGTTTTTCTCGGGAGGTACCAAGCCTGAGGAGGCTGATGTGTGGCGGCTGAGGTTGGAGCGTAACATTCGCTCTATCAGGTTTCCTGAGGGATATAGCGTTGATCTGGCGGTTCACTATCTGGATGGTGATGCGCATCTCTGGTGGAGAGGTGTTGAGGCCAGGAGGGTACAAGCCGAGACGGATGGGGAGGATTTCTTGGCTGAGTTCAATGCCAAGTATTTTCCGCAGGAGGCGGTGGATCGGTTGGAGCTGAATTTTCTGGAGTTGGCTCAAGGAAATGGGTCGGTGAGGAAGTTCCACGCAGAGTTCAGTCGACTTCTGGTACATACGGGCAGAGGTGTGGAGGGTGAGTAGAACCAGGTGAAGAGGTTCCTGTGGGGACTTCGAGCTGATTTGAGGACTCGCTGTAGGGCGAGTAGGTTCGCCACAAGGGCGAAGCTGGTTGAGGCGGCTGCTGCGATTAAGGAGGACCTTAGGGAGCGGGCTATGGTGGTTAGTCCACCGGTGCAACAGCAGAGGAGGCCACAGCAGCAGGCGGGTTTGAGCAGGGGCGGCAAGCCTGCTCAGGGACAGAAAAGGAAGTAGGAGAGCACTTCAAAGCCAGTCGGGGCATATTAAGTACAAGTGTCCGAAGCTGCAGCAGATGGCGGTGGCAGTAGTGCAGCCATTGGCATTGCAGCCGTTGGCTCAGGTTGCAGAGGCGCCACGGGTTTTCACTTCGGCGGAGGCGAGTGGTTGTAGCTCCAGACCGATCAGAGGTAAATTCTAGACTTGACTTTTAAATTATTTTGGTGTTTGAGTTTCGTATGTTTGGGAATATTGTGAGTCTGTGCTAGAGTTTTAGGGTTCTTAAAGCACATGGGATTTGTGCAGGGACCTTAGTTGTGGGCAGTTGTGAGTCCCACTTGGTGTTTGATTTGGGAGCTATGAATAGCTTCATTACTCCGGAGTGTGCGGAGGGCAGTGGGATCCAGAGTAATTCCGGGGAGCAGCCGGGAGTGGTTAGAGTTGCTGGAGGCAAGTCGTTAGCTCATTTTTGGTGGGTGATATACCCTATAGTTTACCACCTTTTCTATCTATTTTAGTATGGTTTTTATATATATTAATAAAGCTTTTGGACCAAAAGAGGTAGTTTTCTCGTATATGTAGATTTTAAGGTCTTAACAGGTTTTATCATCAAAAAGATGTAAAATGGAGCAAAAGAGTATCATCTATGATGCAGCTACTTATCCAAGTCAAAGGAACCAAGCCAAGTCAATTTATCTTGAAGATAATGCACATTCTCCTATTGGACAGAATATATACGCCAGAAGTTCGCTGAAGAACGGAGGATCAAATCAGTTCTAAATTCAATGAAACTAGGTATGGAGATAGCCCATTGAGTTAGCTTTCCAATGGAGTTGTAATTTCATTAATTGGATCTGTACTTTAGAAGACACACCCGAAACACTGAGGATATGTCAAACTGCATTCGAAGTGAAGTTAGTGCAAAATGGAGCCAAGCACCAGGCCAGACCATGGGCCGATATCCAGACCTTTTTCCGACCTTCTAGAAGAGTCATGGAAGCTTCATGATAGTTGGATAACCTTACCTTAGTGATATGAGTTGTAGAACAACTAGTATTAAAACCCTAAATCGATTGCTTGTGTTTTGCATACGTTTTGTGAATTGCTTGAATTCTAATCTTAATTGATATCTATCTCTTTAATTTATTGCTTTGTTATTTGCTTCCATAAAATCCTAAAACCAAATAATATTATCCCTTAGCTTAATCCGAATCATATAGATTTGTAGCGCATTCATCACTAAGTCCTCAGCGGAACAATCCCTAAGTACTACAATTTTTTTGATAACGATTAAGTCTAAGTTTGTTTTTCCTTTTTGATTTTTCTAATTTTTCGTTTTTATTTTTGGTTTTTAATCTTTGTGTGTTTCAGAGATCCGTCAATGGAGCATCACAATCCAAAGAGAATGGCGAGCCCTTACCCTCATGAAGAAGTTGGAGATTACATCCC
Organism: Arabis hirsuta; assembly: GCA_964056655.1. Classification (NCBI taxonomy): domain Eukaryota; kingdom Viridiplantae; phylum Streptophyta; class Magnoliopsida; order Brassicales; family Brassicaceae; genus Arabis; species Arabis hirsuta. Next base: position 17,393,194 of record OZ053301.1, read on the forward strand.
CATGCCTCATGAATTCCATCAACTGCCACTTTCTCACAAAATTCGATACAATTCAAACTTGTATCGTCCTTGGGAAGTTTATGGAGGAGAAAGTCGCCCACATCCTCATCACTTCCGTCCGCCACCATCACCACAGTCCCATCACCAGCCCCACTCAAACCACTAAAAGACAAACTCGAAGCCTTGATGCATCGATTCATGGAAGACACTAAAAAAGACACTACTATCGATTCCAAGATGGAGACCATAAATTCATCTCTTAAGGAGAAGTTTGAGGTCCTTATTGATCAATTTGGAAAAATTGAATCACGTTTGGTCCAATTGGAGGAGATAAAAGATGTTCATACTCGACATCTTCTCGAAGATAAAGACATCTTCACGAAGATAAAGACGATATCGTCGATATCAAGCATAAGATTGATCAAACCTATGACCAATTGGAAGAAACGGTTAAAGACACTAAGGAAGACGTTGGAAGGCTTAATAATGAACTAAATTCAGTAGCTATTAAGGCTTACCAAGCTGCTCAAGCCATGGGAGAAGTCAAGATCAACCAAGGCGAACTCACCTCTAAAGTAGAAGAATTAGAGAACGATAATAGGCTAACGGTACAAACCCTTACAGCCGTTCGTTTTGACCTTTTCCACCATGATAAGGAGATCATTAACATGACAACAAAGCTACATGGAGAAGCAATCGAAACCTCCAACTATGTGAAGCAACTAGAAGACCGTTTGAAGAAGATCGAAGAAACGGTGCAAGATTTCCTTCAATTAGAAACAATAGAAGAAGAGTTTGCACCTACTGCTAATTGCTGCACTCTAACTACCATTAAAGAGGACGAGTCCACCTCTAATCAAGACGAAGACGAAGTCTCAAGACCATTGAAGAAGGCGAATACGAGCAAAGGAAAGCTCACGGCGAGAATTTCGGTCAAACCTCATCCTTACGGATTAAAGTTTGCCGAGAGGACCACCAAGAGGACACGTTTCATAAGTGATGAGATGTTACAAGTATTCAACTCTCTTGTGAAAGAACTCCCTCAAGAGTTGACCTTTGAAGAATTATGGAGAGAAATACCATCTTTGAGAAAGTGTTTCTCACAAAGCAAAGAAGAAGATTTCATGATTGAGGAGCTATTTGATCGAGCTAGGAATCCTCACAAGTACTATAATATCCTTTGCAAGACCCTCGATCCAGGTCCTTTCAACATCTCTTGCTCTATTCGTGGTTTCAAATTTGACGATGCACTTTGTGATTCAGGAGCCGGAATCAACGTTTTTTCGGAATCTCTTGTGAGCTTGATGAAGATCACCAACCTTCGGCCATCACGGATACAAATTGCACTCGCCAATGGTGCATCTACACTTTCATTAGGCGAAGTCCACAATTGCCTTTTGAATATTTGAGATGTCATCTTTTCCGGTAGAATTCGAAGTGGCGACTATGAATGATTCTTCAACACCCTTCATCCTTGGAAGACAATTCTTGGCTACTGCTGGAGCTATCATGGACTATCCTCTAGGACGGATATCCTTTACTAACATAGACACTCGTGTCTATCATTATGCCGTACCACCTGGATTTCGAGCTAAACAATATCGATACATTGCTTCGGAGAAAAAAGAAGTGTTGATAAATGAGCCCAAACAATTCGATGAAGATGGAGAACACGACCTAAGAAGACCTCATTTACATGCTAAAGGCAACCTCAAGCCTTTAGAAGACCTTCCACCACCCTAAAAACCCAAGGAGTCGAGCTCTCCGACTTAAAACAAGTGCTTTATGGGAGGCAACCCATATTTATGTTTTTGATTTTATTGCTTTGCTTATTCTAAGTTTTTGGATTTGATTTTATTTTTCTCAACATTTTCATTCATTATTTTATCTATCTATGCATTCTTCTCAATTCTTGACTATTGTTTGCTTGAGGACAAGCAAAAGATAAGTCTGGGGGAGTTGATATATCCTATATTTTACCACTTTTTCTATCTATTTTAGTATGGTTTTTATATATATTAATAAAACTTTTGGACCAAAAGAGGTATTTTTCTCGTATATGTAGATTTTAAGGTCTTAACAGGTTTTCTCATCAAAAGGATGTAAAATGGAGCAAAAAGAGTATCATCTATGATACAGCTACTTATTCAAGTCAAAGGAACCAAGCCAAGTCATTTTATCTTGAAGATAATGCACATTCTCCTACCGGACAGAACGTATACGCTAGAAGTTCGCTGAAGAACGGAGGATCAAATCAGTTGTAAATTCAATGAAAATTGGTATGGAGATAGCCCTTTGAGTTATCTTTCCAATGGAGTTGTAATTTCATTAATTGGAGCTGTACTTTGTAAGACACAACCGAAACACTGAGGACATGTCAAACTGCATTCGAAGTGAAGTTAGTGCAAAATGGAGCCAAGCACCGGCCCAGACCATGGGCCGATATCCAGACCTTTTGCCGACCTTCTAGAAGAGTCATGGACGCTTCCAATACCAGTCACGCAACCCAACCGTTATCGTGTCCGAAATTGCCTCAGTTTTGACCAAAAAGACGTATTTGCTCGAAGAAACCCTAGCCGACTTAAGCCTCCTTGAAACCCTATATATACCTGCTTTTAGCCTCTCTAGGAACTCAAGCAGCCGGCCTTAACAGCCTAAATCAATACCTAAACAATGTATTTCGTTTTTCTCTTGTTCTTCATGTTTATTTGATTCGAGAAGCCTTTAAGGATAAATTGATTTTTTCCCTATTGCAAAGAGATGAGATCTAACTCCTTACGCTTAGATAGATCAACGAATTATACTATCTATGTGATTTACTCTTGCTGCTACGTGTTGCAAAACATGTTAGAGTATTAGCTTTGATTTAATTTCTATGCACTTTCTTAATTCTATGCTATTACGTATTTAATCGTTTAGAGTTTTATTCTAGAATTGATTCTTCATCTTTATTTAAACTCAAAGCACAAACTGGCCTAGCTACCCAGGGAGTGATCTTAGGTTGATATACTCTCCAAAAGCTTGTTATATCTCCGGACCTAGTATTCGATGAGCTAGAAACCTTAACAATTCGATAGGTTAGTTAAGGAGTTTAGTGAACAATCAATCTTGAGCATAAAGCATGTTTTCACCTTGTAATAACCTGCATATTTGAGTCTATTAGGGTGCAAAACGTAGATGGTTAGTTACATCACGATAGTGGGATAACCTTACCTTAGTGATATGAGTTCTAGAACAACTAGTATTAAAATCTTAAATCGATTGCTTGTGTTTTGCATACGTTTTGTGAATTGCTTGAATTCTAATCTTAATTGATATATATCCCTTTAATTTATTGCTTTGTTATTTGCTTCCATAAAACCCTAAAACCAAATAATATTTTCCCTTAGCTTAATCCGAATCATATAGATTTGTAGCGCATTCATCACTAAGTCCTCAGCGGAACAATCCCTAAGTACTACAATTGTCTTAACTGTGCACTTGCAGTTCCCTAGGGTTATAAATTTAAAGACCTAATTGCATAAACCCTACATAGTAGCTTTATGGCACATCAAGTTTTTTGGCGCCGTTGCCGGGGACTTTTGTTTGATTGCCTGCAAATTTTTTTTGATAACGATTAAGTCTAAGTTTGTTTTTCCTTTTTGATTTTTCTAATTTTTCGTTTTTGTTTTTGGTTTTTAATCTTTGTGTATTTCAGAGATTCGTCAATGGAGCATCACAATCCAAAGAGAATGGTGAGCCCTTACCCTCATGAAGAAGTTGGAGATTACATCTCCATGCCTCATGAATTCCATCAACCGCCACTTTCTCACAAAATTCGATACAATTCAAACTTGTATCGTCCTTGGGAAGTGTATGGAGGAGAAAGTCGCCCTCATCCTCATCATATCCGTCCGCCACCATCACCACAGTCCCATCACCATCCCCACTCAAACCCCCAAAAGACAAACTCGAAGCCTTGATGCATCGATTCATGGAAGACACTAAAAAAGACACTATTGTCGATTCCAAGATCGAGACCATAAATTCATCTCTTAAGGAGAAGTTTGAGGTCCTTATTGATCAATTTGGAAAAATTGAATCATGTTTGGTCCAGTTGGAGGAGATAAAAGAGGTTCATACTCGACATCTTCACGAAGATAAAGACGATATCGTCGATATCAAGCATAAAATTGATCAAACTTATGACCAATTGGAAGAAACGGTTAAAGAAACTAAGGAAGACGTTGGAAGGCTTAATAATGAACTAAATTCAGTAGCTATTAAGGCTTACCAAGCTGTTCAAGCTGTGGGAGAAGTCAAGATCAACCAAGGCGAACTCACCTCAAAAGTAGAAGAATTGGAGAACGATAATAGGCTAACGGTACAAACCCTTACAGCCGTTCGTTTTGACCTTGCCCACCATGATAAGGAGATCATTAACATGACAACAAAGCTACAAGGAGATGCAATCGAAACCTCCAACCATGTGAAGCAACTAGAAGACCGTTTGAAGAAGATCGAAGAAACGGTGCAAGATTTCCTTCAATTAGAAACAATAGAAGAAGAGTTTGCACCTACTGCTAATTGCTGCACTCTAACTACCATTAAAGAGGACGAGTCCACCTCTAATCAAGACGAAGACGAAGTCTCAATACCATTGAAGAAGGCGAATACGAGCAAAGGAAAGCTCACGGCGAGAATTTCGGTCAAACCTCATCCTTACGGATTAAAGTTTGCCGAGAGGACCACCAAGAGGACACGTTTCATAAGTGATGAGATGTTACAAGTATTCAACTCTCTTGTGAAAGAACTCCCTCAAGAGTTGACCTTTGAAGAAGTATGGAGAGAAAGACCATCTTTGAGAAAGTGTTTCTCACAAAGCAAAGAAGAAGATTTCATGATTGAGGAGCTATTTGATAGAGCTAGGAATCCTCACAAATACTATAATATCCTTTGCAAGACCCTCGATCCAGGTCCTTTCAACATCTCTTGCTCTATTCGTGGTTTCAAATTTGACGATGCACTTTGTGATTCAGGAGCCGGAATCAACGTTCTTTCGGAATCTCTTGTGAGAATGATGAAGATCACCAACCTTCGGCCATCACGGATACAAATTGCACTCGCCAATGTTGCATCTACACTTTCATTAGGCGAAGTCCACAATTGCCCTTTGAATATTTGAGATGTCATCGTTCCGGTAGAATTCGAAGTGGCGACTATGAATGATTCTTCAACACCCTTCATCATTGGAAGACCATTCTTGGCTACTGCTGGAGCTATCAGCGACTATCCTCTAGGACGGATATCCTTTACTAACATAGACACTCGTGTCTATCATTATGTCGCACCACCTAGATTTCGAGCTAAACAAACTCGATACATTGCTTCGGAGAAAAGAGAAGTGTTGATAAATGAGCCCAACCAATTCGATGAAGATGGAGAACACGACCTAAGGAGCCCTCATTTACATGCTAAAGGCAATCTCAAGCCTTTAGAAGACCTTCCACCACCCTAAAAACCCAAGGAGTCGAGCTCTCCGACTTAAAACAAGCGCTTATTTATGTTTTTGATTTTATTGCTTTGCTTATTCTAAGTTTTTGGATTTGATTTTATTTTTCTCAACATTTTCATTCATTATTTTATCTATCTATGCATTCTTCTCAATTCTTGACTATTGTTTGCTTGAGGACAAGCAAAAGATAAGTCTGGGGGAGTTGATATATCCTATATTTTACCACTTTTTCTATCTATTTTAGTATGGTTTTTATATATATTAATAAAGCTTTTGGACCAAAAGAGGTAGTTTTCTCGTATATGTAGATTTTAAGGTCTTAACAGGTTTTATCATCAAAAGATGTAAAATGGAGCAAAAAGAGTATCATCTATGATGCAGCTACTTATTCAAGTCAAAGGAACCAAGCCAAGTCATTTTATCTTGAAGATAATGCACATTCTCCTACCGGACAGAACGTATACGCTAGAAGTTCGCTGAAGAACGGAGGATCAAATCAGTTGTAAATTCAATGAAAATTGGTATGGAGATAGCCCTTTGAGTTATCTTTCCAATGGAGTTGTAATTTCATTAATTGGAGCTGTACTTTGTAAGACACAACCGAAACACTGAGGACATGTCAAACTGCCTTCGAAGTGAAGTTAGTGCAAAATGGAGCCAAGCACCGGCCCAGCCCATGGGGCGATATCCAGAACTTTTTCCGACATTCTAGAAGAGTCATGGAAGCTTCCAATACTGGTCACGCATCCCAACCATTATCGTGTCCGAAATTGCTTCAGTTTCGACCAAAAAGTCGTATTTGCCCGAAGAAACCCTAGCCGACTTAAGCCTCCTTGAAACCCTATATATACCTGCTTTTAGCCTCTCTAGGAACTCAAGAAGCCGGCCTTAACAACCTAAATCAATACCTAAACAATGTATTTCGTTTTTCTCTTGTTCTTCATGTTTATTTGATTCTAGAAGCCTTTAAGGATAGATTGATCTTTGCCCTATTGCAAAGAGATGAGATCTAACTCCTTACGCTTATATAGATCAACGAATTATACTGTCTATGTGCTTTACTCTTGCTGCTACGTGTTGCAAAACATGTTAGAGTATTAGCTTTGATTTGATTTCTATGCACTTTCTTAATTTTATGCTTTTACGTATTTAATCGTTTAGAGTTTTATTCTATAACTGATTCTTCATATTTATTTATACTCAAAGCATGAACTGGCCTAGCTACCTAGGGAGTGATTTGAGGTTGATATACTCTCCAAAAGCTTGTTATATCTCCTGATCTAGTATTAGATGAGATGGAAACCTTAACAATTCGATAGGTTAGTTAAGGAGTTTAGTGAACAATCAATCTTGAGCATAAAGCATATTTTCACCTTGTAATGACCTGCGATAGTTGAGTCTATTAGGGTGGAAAACGTAGATGGTTAGTTACATCACGATATTGGGATAACCTTACCTTTGTGATATGAGTTCTAGAACAACTAGTATTAAAACCCTAAATCGATTGCTTGTGTTTTGCATATGTTTTGTGAATTGCTTGAATTCTAATCTTAATTGATATCTATCCCTTTACTTTATTGCTTTGTTATTTGCTTCCATAAAACCCTAAAACCAAATAATATTATCCCTTAGCTTAATCCGAATCATATAGATTTGTAGCGCATTCATCACTAAGTCCTCAGCGGAATGATCCCTAAGTAATACAATTGTCTTAACTGTGCACTTGCAGTTCCCTAGGGTTATAAATTTAAAGACCTAATTGCATAAACCCTGCATAGTAGCTTTATGGCACATCAGCGGGCTCGTTGTGTAAGTGTTCTGGTGGCGGGGGAGTTAATGGTAGCAGACCTGATTATTAGTCCGGTGGAAATGTACGATGTAATCCTTGGTATGGATTGGCTGGATCGGTACAGGGTCCATCTGGATTGTCATCGAGGACGGGTTATGTTCGAGCGGAACGTTGGAAGGTTGGTGTATCAGGGGGTGAGACCGACTTCTGGGAGTCTTATGATTTCAGCGATACAGGCCGAGCAGTTGATTGAGAAGGGCTGTGAGGCGTATTTGGTGACGATAGTGATGTTGGAGACTGTTGGAGAGGTTGTAGTTAGGGATATTCGGGTTGTTCGAGATTTCCAGGATGTTTTCCAGTCGTTGTTGGGTTTGCCACCGTCGCGGTCGGATCCATTTATGATTGAGTTGAAACCTGGGATGACCCCTATATCCAAGGCGCCTTATCGTATGGCTCCAGCAGAGATGACAGAACTGAAGAAGCAGCTGAATGATTTGTTGGGAAAGGGTTTCATCCGGCCTAGTGTTTTACCGTGGGGAGCGTCGGTGTTGTTCGTGAAGAAGAAGGATGGGAGTTTCCGGTTGTGCATCGATTACTGGGGACTTAACCGAGTCACTGTGAAGAACAGGTACCCTTTGCCGCGTATTGATGAGTTGTTGGATCAGTTGTGAGGGGCTACTTGGTTATCCAAGATCGACTTGGCTTCAGGTTACCATCAGATTCTGATTGATGACGCAGACGTTAGGAAAACGGCCTTTCGAAAGAGGCACGGGCATTATGAGTTTGTGGTGATGCCGTTCAAGTTGACAAATGCATCAGCAGCGTTAATGAGGTTGATGAACGGGGTGTTCCAGGAGTATCTGGATGTGTTTGTGATCATCTTCATTGATGAGGAGATGATCTAGTGTCTCGTTTGAATGGTTTTAGAGTTAGAATTGCTAGGTTGATAGTAAATTCTGGAATTGCTTTTGTTTGATATTGGAATTGAATATTGGTTATTGGTTGAACAGTTTAGCGATTTGATAAGTATGGGATTATTGAATGATGGTTGGTTTAATTGTTAATTGTTGTTGTTTTGTATTGCTTATGTTGGCCCATTGAGAACTATTATCTGTGATGATAATAATCCGAAGGGAAAAATTTTAAAATGTTGGGTCGGGTTGTTTCACTTTGTTTGTTGACGGCAAGGAAAGATATGAATTTCCAACACAAGGGATCAAAAAAAGAAGATTTTGGACGAGACACTGTGGTCATCTGTATGTCCTATTTGGTAAAGGCAAAGTGTTGGGTGCCACTTGTAATTGACTTGCTAAATAGGAGAATCAATGTGCAAGATTGTTCCCGTCTTAATATTCCACAGGAAAGGACAAGAAAAAGATTTAAAGCTGTCTCTGAGATGCTTCCATACTTCATACGGTACATCAGAGAAGACAAGCAAATGGATGTCTCGCCATTCTAAGTCAACATAAAGACAGATTTGCCAAAGGTAAATTATAAGTTTTTTTTAAAATAATTATAACTAACAAGCTAATAATATTTATTTTGTATACTAGAGTCGCACTTTAGAAGATTCAGGAATCTTCATGTTGAATTTAATCGAGTGTTGTTCAATGGGGATCCCGTGCTCAATCAAATTTGCAGAAGTCAGTGTTCAAGATATGAGAACGAAGCTAGCAGCTGATATTTTCATGAATTGACAGAATTTGCTTAGTCTCTTTTAAAAAAATATAACTCGTTTAAGGTTTTCATGACTTTGTGTTAGGTTTTTCCTTTAAACATTTGTATCTTGTATTTTCAGCTTCGTATACTAAATTTGTTTGATTTGTGTTAGTATCTGAATAGCTGTTTAACACGGCAAGAAAATTGGACCAATCACTTCTTGGATTTTATAAGGTTTTTTAACATTTTTATAAGATTTTTTAACACTTTTATAAGGTATTTTTAACAATTTTTAAAGTATTTTTAACGCCGGATAACAAAAGAAATAAAAAGGATAAAAACAAAATAAGTCCAGAAAAAGGTCCACTTACATTTATATATTAAGTTTTTGTGAAAAAGGCCTACACAAAAAAGCCTAGTACATTAAAAAAAAAAAGGCCCACTTACAGTTATATATATGTGGTATCCTACTTAATAATTTTTTTTCTTTTACTAAAAAAAAATTGCTTCTTTTTCTTCTTCTTTGAGATGACGAAACATCCCCAAAACTTGAAGAACATTGAAAAGAAAAACTGCGTTTTTTAAAGGTAAATCTCTAACTTTAAAGTCTTTGATGCTATCTATTTAACAATGTATTCGCATTTTACTTTAAGTTTTCGAGGATAAAACTGTATTTTTTGAAGAAAAAATTTGGAGGTTTTATCAACTTAAGTCAAATCTTTGCAAAATCGGGTTTGTAATCGGTAAAAGTCACTAACTTTAACCGTTTTCCACACTATCTCTTTCCGAAAACTAATGTTTTGAAGGAAAAAAAATGGGTTCCGGAAAGAAAAAACAAGGGTTTTACTGATTTTGGGTGAAAATGGAAATAGGATTTTGGATAAACATGGTTTTCGCATCTCAAAACGATTCCATTTTTCGGTTCCAGAGAAACAAATGGTGTGGGAAAAAAAGTTGAATTATAAGATTTTTAAATGGATATATGATGGCTTATGAAAGATAAATTTTTGTTTTCTTTCCCTTTTTCTTCCAAATTAGCAACATGACTACTGCAAAGAAGTTGAATCTGCCAGCAACAATTGTCCTCCATCACGATGTAAACAATGGTACAGTCCCAAGGATTGTAACGACCGCGAACCAAAAGTTGTGATTTTTGGTCGTGGGTCGATCGACGCAAGGTTAAATCGAACCGGATCGGTTCGATTTAAGTGTCGGTTTGTGGGTTGGTTTAGGGTGAAACCCTAGGGCTTCCCTATAAAAAGGGGTTGGCCGTGTTTTCTGATGGATTTTAGTTCCATAAAGTTTCCAGAAAAGTTCCAGAGAGTTTTTCTAGAGATTTGTGAGAGGAGATTCGTTTGGGAGGTTCCAGGATCATTTCTGGAGTGCTTGTTAACTGCGTTGGAGGAGGATTTCGGATTGGAGATCCGTGTTCTCCGTGTTCTTCCCGTTCTTCGTGTTTTTCATCTTTTTTCCTTCCAGATCTCAGGTGAGCCCGTGACCATGATTTATCTTGGTAAAGGGATTGATAGGATGCATTTGATTGTTGTTATTTGGTGGATTTCGTGTGGTTTTGTGTGGATTTGTGTGCAGAGATAGATGTGATTTGATCCAGGATCGAACCATGAAAGGATAGGTTCGATCATGGGATCTGTGATGTTGCGTCGATCGACACACGAAACAGTTGCTCTGCGTCGATCGACACACGAAGCAGTGAATCGATTGACACCGGGGTTATGTGTCGATCGACATCGGGGTTGTGTGTCGATCGACACCGGGGTTGTGTGTCGATCAATACATTTTTGATGCATCGATCGACACAAGGTGGTTGTATCGATCGACGCATGTCTGTTTTGGGCGAAATTGGGTTGATTGTTCGTGCTTTGCGTTGTTGATTGTTCACCCTAGTATTGTATCATTTTCTTATGCATGTGTATAACCTTGTAGATGGAATGATCGTCTCACTGAGTATTTGTGATAATACTCACGAATGTCGTATAACCATGTGATGCAGGTAAAGACAAGGTGTGATTGTGGAATCGTGGCCGGGAAGAGCAGATGATCTAGAGTCTCGATTTCGTGGCTGATATTGTTAGAATTGCTAGAATCTTAGTAATTCTGGAATGTTGTTTATGGTGATTTGAATTGGATTATTGAATTGGAATTAGGTTTATGTTTCAATAAGTATGGGATTATTGAATGACTTGTTGGTTATTGCTTGTATTGATTTCCGCAGTTGTGTTGTTGACCTAATGAGGATTATTATTTATGATAATAATAATCCGAATGTGGAAATTTTTTAATTTTATGAGTTGGGTTGTTTCATTTTTGTATCAGAGCCCTTATGGTTCTAAGGCGGGTGCAATTGATTGATTATGTGATTTAGTTTAATGATTGTTGTGCGGGTTTGGAGTCCTAGATCATCGTCTGCGAGCCTTCAATGAGATTCCACGATATGTGTTTTGTGACTCCCTGTTTTTCTAGTATCTTAGTATTTTACTGGGTAGTGCAGAGTGAGATGGTGAGAGTTGCTAGAGGCAGATGTCGTGGGGGCCGTGGTTGGCGTGGTGAGGGTGGGTGCGGGCGAGGACTTGAGAGTGAGTCTGTTGCCGCGAGTGTGGCCCAGGGGACCACGCAGGAGCAGGTGGCGGATTCGCAGATGTTTCAGGAGGGGTCCATGGGTGTGGCCATTGTGAGTGGCAGTGTGAGGAATGGTGGGGCTAGTGTGGGTCTCGGGGTGGCCGGTGGTGTAGTGGGCCCATGTGGGGGTGCTTTCGCAGGTCTTGCCCAAGATCAAGATGATCGTCTGGCGGGTTTGCTACAGTTGATTATGGAGCGGTTACCAGGTGGGGTGCCGGCTCCGGGTCAGGCTCCGAGAGTGCAGCCAGGTGTGGCTGGTGTTCAGCCAGGTGTGGCTAGTGTTCAGCCAGGTGTGGTTGGTGTTCAGCCAGGTATGGCTGGTGTGCAACCAGGTGTCGTTGGAGTGTAGTCGGGTATGGCTGGGGTGCAGCCAGGTGTGGCTGGGGTGCAGCCGGGTGTGGTGGTTGCGGAGGAGCTCCCATCCAACCTTAGGATGATGGAGCAGATGTAGAGGATTGGCACCGGGTTCTTCTCGGGTGGTGCCAAGCCTAAGGAGGCGGATTTGTGGAGGAGTAGATTACAGTGGAATTTCCAGTCTCTCAGGTGTCCAGTGGGATACCGGGTGGACTTAGTAGTTCATTACCTTGATGGTGATGCACATCTGTGGTGGCGGGATATGGTGGCTAGGAGAGCTCAGGCGGGTATTGCCTGGGAGGACTTTGTGGCTGAGTTCAAGTTAAGTACTTCCCGCAGGAGGCGGTGGATCGCTTGGAGTTGTGATTTTTGAGTTGGCTCTGCCCAGGAGGCAGTGGATCGATGAAGAGTTCAGTCGGCTTCTAGTGCATGCTGGTAGAGATCTGGAAGGCGAGCAGGCTCAGGTGAAGACGTTCCTGAGGGGACTTCGACCAGATCTAAGGACTCGTTGTAGGTGTTCACAGACCATAAGAGTCTGAAGTACTTCTTTACTCAGCCAAAGCTGAAGTAGAATCCGTCTAATAATCCGACGACCAAAAGCTTCGTCTAGCGGCATTCTTAGTAGGAGAGTGGATGGTGGTAGGGAAGAATCCGTCTAATAATCCAACGCCATTGTATATGAAAAGAGTTGGATCTTTTGAAGAGTATTGCAGCTACAGTTGGGGCAGAATTGGGTATTCATCATTGATTGAAGGCATTTTAAAGATTGATGTTGATAAACTGATGAGTAATAAACAACAAAACCTCGAAGATTTTGCGTTTGCATTTCACGTAAGAGAAAATCTTCACCGTCGGCCACTGATTGTGCAGTGGACAGAAACCAAAACCCCGACGGACAAGGAAGTAGCAATAATCGCAGAGAAGCCCAAGGTACATATTTCTTTACCAGAATAGCTTTTTGTACACTGTTTTATAAAGAGTTTTAACAGTTTTTTTACAGGTTTTATAAAGCTTTTCAACATTATTTCAACAAAATCTTCCGTATGTTTTTAAACATTTTATAACGTTTTTAACATGTTTTATAAAGATTTTTAACATGTTTTATAAAAAAATTTAACACTTTTTTTTAACATTTTATAACGTTTTTTACAAGTTTTATGAAGATTTTTAACAGTTTTTAACAATCTGTTGTAACGTTTTTAACAGTTTTATAAAGTTGTTTTACACAGTTATAAATCTTTTGTCAGGTTAAGTTTTGACTTTCATCGGTGACCCTGACGAGTACGGTCATTTGGTCTTGCCGACAACCCCTGAGGACAGGATCTGATGGATCTTGTTCAACTTATTAACGGAGGTTACAAGTTCAACTTAGACAAGGTTTCATGCTTCTCCGGTCTGTAATAGGAAACGATCAGGTGAAAAAACTGAAACTGAAAATCCACAACGAAGACGAATGTGTCTGGATGAGAAACTTGACATGATTCTGAGTAAATGTGACAAACTTCTCAACTGTGTTGTGGTAATTGAAAAAGTTATCAAAGACAAACACAAAGAGGAACAGGTAAATGAACTAACAACCCTAAAAAATAAATGTATATGTTGTATCTTCAATTGTATCTATAGTTATTTATATTATATATTTGTTTTCGTAGGCCATTCGTCCAATCAATTTTGATGATCATCAGAATTTTGATGACTCAAGTGACCATGTAGAAATTGTGTTTGAAGAAAAGAATATAGAGAAAGAAATTGAGGTATAATACCTACTTATAGAAAGATTATTTTTACAGATATTTTATACAGTTTATAACTTTTACAATTGAAGATTATGAAGAAGCAGGACCCTCCAACACTTCAGCTTTCGGAGGAGATGAAGAACAGCAGGAGAACATAAAAAGAATTGTAAGAATTAAATTTTCTAAAAAGACTTTATAAAAACTGTTGAAAATTTGTTGAACAACTCGATTAGAGCTTTTTGTACACTGTTTTATAAAGAGTTTTAACAGTTTTCTTACAATTTTTATAAAGCTTTTCAACATTATTTCAAAAAATCTTTTGTATGTTTTTAAACAAGTTTTATAAAGATTTTTAACATGTTTTATAAAGATTTTTAACACTTTTTTTTTAAACATTTTATAACGTTTTTAACATGTTTTATAAAGATTTTTAACATTTTTTTTAAACATTTTATAACGTTTTTAACATGTTTTATAAAGATTTTTAACATGTTTTATAAAGATTTTTAACACTTTTTAAAAACATTTTATAACGTTTTTTTAAAGTTTTATAAAGATGTTTACTTTTATAATTTTCTAACCCTTTACAAAACGTGTAGACTGCGGAGGACAAGACTTCAACTGATCCCGTGGAGAATGTGGGAGTTGAAGATCACTTTGAAACAGACGAAACTCACGCTTCTCATGCCGATCCGGTCTGGATCGCCTTATGTAAATAAAAAAATCTTATGTGCCTTACAAATTTTTTTATATATATTACAATTAGATTGTGGAGGAAGTAGAATTGGATTAGGAAGAGCCAAATATTGAAGAAATGGACATAAGTGATGATAAAAAGGCTGAAGGAGAGCCACATATTGTGATGAAAATGAAAACAGGCAAAATCCCCCAAGACACCAGCCAGGGGCAGAAAAGCCAGGAAAAAAGCAGCCAAGCACCGGGCACAAAGGACAAGAGCTCACAGGGGCAGCAAAGCCAGGGAAAAAGAAGCCAGGCGCCGGGCACAAAGGAGCACAACTCCCAGGGGCAGAAAAGCCAGGGAAAGAGCCTTGAAAAAGTAATTTTAAGTACAGAAAAAAACTGGAAATTGATAAAATATTCGACGATTGGGCAAGGGATAAGACATTCAAGCACCTGCTGCTACGTTGCACAAGATATGTTTTTATTGACGAATGAAAGCAATTTGCAAACTTGTAAAAAACCTTTCAAAAAACCTTATAATATATCTAACTAATTATTATTTGATTGGATATTCCAGATTATTTGGTCCGATAGTAATTGGAAAAAAACTTACTAAAAGCGATGTTCAAAGTTTGGAAGAGGTGAAGAAATTGAAGAAAAAAGCATTGATCATTACTCATCCAGACAAACAGTCTCAAGGTGATGAAGAACGATATACTTGGCAGACAAAATTACCAAGTGTATGAATGTAAGTGTGTTGATTTGTTAAGTGTTGGGTTTTTTATAGTTATCTTCATAGTATATATCTACTTAAACATTTCGTTACAATTTACAGGTAGAATGAGATGCATTGGAGAGAGCCCAGAAAAAGAAAGAAATTTATTATGCTTCTATGTCAAAATAAATGAAATTTTACAACATTTGTAAATTTGTTTGATCTATGTTAGTATCTGAATAGCTATTTATCAGGGCAAGAAAATCGGACCAATCAGTTCTTGGATTTTATAAGATTTTTTAAACATTTTTATAAGGTTTTTTAAACACTTTTATAATATTTTTTAAACATTTTTATAAGGTATTTTTAACGCTGGATAACAAAACAAATAAAGAAGATAAAAACAAAATAAGCCTAGAAAAAAAGGCCCACTTACATTTATATATTAAGCTGTTGTGAAAAAGGTCCACACAAAAAAAGCTCAGTACCTTAAAAAAAAGATCCGCTAACAGTTATATATATGCGGTATCCTACTTAATAACTTTTTTCTTTTACTAAAAAAAAAAACTACTTCTTCTTCTTCTTCTCTGAGACGACAAACCATCCCCAAAACTTGAAGAACATTGAAAAGAAAAACTACGTTTTTAAAGTTAAATCTCTAACTTTAAAGTCTTCGACGCTATCTATTTAACAATGTATTCGCATTTTAGTTTAAGTTTTCGAGGATAAAAACTGTATTTTTGAAGAAAAATATGGAGGTTTATCAATTTAGATTAGATCTTTGCGAAATCGGGTTTGTAATCGGTAAAAGTCACTAACTTTAACCGTTTTCCACACTATCTCTTTCCGAAAACTAGTGTTTTGAAGGAAAAAAAATGGGTTCCGAAAAAAAAACAAGGGTTTTACTGATTTTGGATGAAAATGGAAATCGGATTTCGGATAAACATGGTTTTCGCATTTCAAAACGAATCGGTTTTTGGTTCCAGAGAAACAAATGGTCTAGGAAAAAAGTTGAATTATAAGCTTTTTAAACGGATATATGATGGCTTATGAGAGATAAATGGGTTTTTTGGAAAATTTGGTTTTGGAAAATATGTTGGTTGTGTATCTGTTCGTATGTCCCTACTCTACCTGTCTGCTTTGATAGGGAAAGATATTCGAAGCAGAATTGCTTAATGTATTAGGTTATTGCTTTTACTGAAAAATTTATAAGGATTTTTAAACGTATTTATAAGCTAACAATTTTAATGGTTTTAGGCTTGTAGTGATATATACTCAGCGTATATTCTTGATTGCGAGATGGCTAATCCTAGCATTGATTTATACTCGGTGTATCTGGCCATATCCAACCTGCACAAACAAGTGCAGATAAATCGAGATCGAGAATCATCTCCATCGGCTGCTCCTACAGTGATTGCTACAACTGTGTATCATTCGTGCATTGCTGTTGGATTCCGGCGATATCTGTCATGGATATTAACTGAATACTATGAATTGATGCAAATTGCACCAAGCCAAATGGTTCTCCGAGCTTGGGGACTGATCCATGCTCTCCAAGTCTTGTCCGACCTATCTCAGTTTGATATCTCTGGGAAGATGGTCGCACACTCATTTTGGCTTGTTAGTGTTGAAGGCAATTCTCGACAATTCGACCTCCAACTTCGCAAAGGTGAAAGATCTCTAGTTGATCCTCCTATGTGGCTGGATGCAAGTGCTGATGGTGGAGATTATTTCTATATCATCCAAGATGGAATTAGAAGAGTCCGCAACTACTGGTCAGACATAGGTATGGACACTTATACCCCCTGTTTAAAACTTTTATAAAGTCTGTTAAAAAAACTTATAAAGTCTGTAAAAAATCTTTATAAAATCTGTTAAAAAACACTTATAAATCTGTAAAAAATCCTTATAAAATCTTTTAAACACTTGTACAAAATGCTTATAAAAGTTTGTTTGCCTATATTTTATGTAGGAGTTGTACCAGAGGATGTGATTCCTATTGAATCGTTCCCTGAAACACTCTACTTGGTGGAAGAACATTTCAGGGAAACTGCCGTATTGCTGCACCCTCGTGTCGTGGACCAAAATTCACTAAACACATCTCTCAATGCCCCATACATCCCCTTGGGTGAGCCCCCACTAAAAAAAAAAATTCATAGCAAAAAATACAGTTCTGATTAGACTTTTAACACTTTGTAGCTTCGTTTGCAGAGAATATGGAGAATTTGGTAGCGGCACGTAACATGTATGATTTTTTTCCAGAAGTTCCGGATACGAGTATTGATGAAGAGGTTTCTTCTGCTGACAACGAAAGTTCTCCAGCTACGCCTGGGAATGGAAGTTCTTCTCAGGTTGGTGCATTTTGCAGCCTTGTAACATTTTTGTTAATAGGTTTATAAGGTTTTTTAATGCTTTTATAACATAGTTTATAAATAGATTTTGTCTAAAAAATCAAACTTGACTTCTGCTAACTCTTCTTATTTGTTTGGTTTAGGTGCTTGTCCAGGCTGCTAATCTATTAGAGTTACTACGTGAACATAATTTTTTGATGAAGAAATTGAAGCAACCAAATTCCGGTTGGAAAAATTCAGGCTCGTTACGTCCAAGTTCAACATTCTCTTCGCGGGATCCGGCCGAGAGATGAAGCTAGATGCTCAAGGAAGGTAAGAACCCTCCCGAGAGTTGAAGCTGAATCCTCAAGGAATGTAAGACCTCGTTGGTCTCGTTGGTCTACCTAGTTTTTCATTTCTTTCAACCTTAAGATGCTTTTGAAAAAGCACGATACTTATTATTTTGTTGTAGGACCATTGTTTTGTACTAGGAAACGTAGCTATCTATCTTATTATAAGACATTATAAGATATTTTAACGGTTTATAAATTGAATGAGACATAAAAATGTTCTATAAAACTTTAATCATAAAAGCTCTGTTTTTCATCCAATAAATGCAAAATAAAAATAAATGCAAATAAAAAGTTTGTATTTTAGAGAAAGTTTGTAACTTAAAATATTCAGTTGATTGGATTCACGCAACAGTTTTTGTTGTGTCCAAGATTGCCACACCTACCACATTTGTAAGATTTGGCATTAGTTCGAGTTTTTCCATACTCCCAAGCGGATGGTATCTTTTTTTTTCTTTCGTCTGCAACTAGGAGCACGAGTGGTAGGTGGTTTACAAAGAAAAGCAGCAACATCATCTGGAATGTCCCAAAACTTCCTATCACCAACTGGGCGAATACTCTCTGAATATACTAACTTCCACTTGTAAGTGTAATATTTATAAGCTTTATAAGGTATTTTAATGTTTTATAAACAGTAACAAAAAAGAATTAAAAATACCTTTCACTAGAGTACAAATCATCAACATAATCGTACTCTATCAGCCGCTATTACGTGAGCGCAAGAGAATTTTTTGACAGAAAACATACCACAGGTGCACGACCTATCTCCAAAATTCATAACATGTTTAAGCCGATCTCCTTTCACCTCAAACTCAGATCTATTAACTTGAGCAACTTCGAGATTGCATGACAGTTCTGATATGATCATGGATGAGCAAGTAGTTGAGGGTGAACTTGTACATGTGGATAAGTTTGATGTGCAAGAAGAAGAAGAGCTTGTAGCTAAACAAGGAGCAGAACCAGAGCTTGGAACAGAGGAGATATTTGTCACACCAACAGGACCCATGACTCGTTCCCGTGCCAAGAAGTTCAAATAAGCTGTTGGAGGGTTGCTTATCAACATACAAAAGCAATCAGATCATTTGGAGGAATTTGGAGAAAGAGCTAATCAAATCACTCTGGTTTTGATTCAAGCTAAATTGAATTCAACAAGTGGGTGAGTGATCCAATTGTACTCTATTTCCCTTGTCAAGTTTTGTTCCAATGGGTTTTCTTGACAAGGGTTTTAATGAGGCAATTGTTTCACTCCATAATTACCCATTTGTTGAATTAGACACCCAAGGCCCATTTACAAGAAGAATTTCGTTGGCCTTATTCTCTTCTGTATTTCAAGATTCAAACTCAGTCTTAATTGTTTGTCGCTTACGAAATTCAGTCTTTGGAGCTTGTTCCAAGACTTAATTTCGTGGCCCTTCTTCTTCTCTCCGTTCCTTTATATTTTGTTGTTTCTAGACAGAAAAAACTTATCTATCTTTTTAATCAAAAACCTTTTAAAGTTAGATCACTTCTCCTGGTGTGTCATATCCAAGAGACTTTCCATTCTTCTCTGTGGTGCGTAATATCCAACGACGAGAGTGGCTGGATTATCAGAGGCTATCCGCAACCTTGTGTGTGCAATAGATCCATTCCCTGCCTTCAGAACTTCGGTTCCGTTGCTACAAGTCTATCCGATCTTCTCAACAGATTTCAGAGTCTTCGAATCTTGGGAGTTCATATTAAGTGGTATCATAGCACATTCTGAAAGAAAAATGGTGGGCATCGAAGAAGAAACCAGCAACAGCAACAATAACAAACTTTTGATTAAAGCCTTAACCACTAAGATGGAGATACTTCGCCAACAGATGCAACAACATCATGATTTCTCAAACTCCAAACGTCACAAGAAGCAGCAAATATCAGTGAAGATTGTGTCTCAATGGTTAGAATCTCATCCGTACTTGGTGAAAAAAAAAACCCGAGAGACGAAGCCGAGAAGGTTATCGACGCAAAATCTGATTTTGTAGAAGTTGTTGAAAAATCAGTTGCTAAAGAAGTGCGTGAGTGTGTAGAGCTCACACAAGATGATTCTATTGTTGAGGAACAATTGATTACGGAGATCACCACTGAACAAGACGAAGCCTCAACCAAAGCCATAGTGGTCTACGATCAACACCAACAACAAAAACCCGAACATATGGACTTTGTTTTCGGAGATTCTTTTAAATTATTCAAAGTTCATGAGCTACTGCCGTGGAGAGGAATCATACACCAGCAGCCTTGGAGTAATGTGATAGCATCCATTCTTATGCAAAGCGACACCACGGATGCTTCGCGCATCACAAAGCCGTCACACCCTCAAGATAAGTATCTTATTAAGAATGAAGACTAATTCGCTTAGTCTTGGTTGTTTTGATACTGTTCTTAAGTCATGGAGTTATGAAGAAGAGGTGTGTACATTCATAATACATCAAGACCCTACTGTTTTGGAAGATGTTCAAGACACAAACCATTCAATAAGCCCTGAATGTACCAGATTAACATATGCGTCTTGTGAAGATCATATAAGGACCAATGTCGACAACTACTGCTCAAAGGAGACTTCCATCACCATTTACACTCAGAGAGGAGTCTATGAAGCCTTAGTTCAATCCAATCTCATTTCGGAGCTAACCAGAAATGACGTTCAAAGTCTGAACAGCCGCAACTCGCTAGTTATGAAGTTGTCCGCACATGGGCCACTCCAAACTTTTGTTTGGTGACCTGGAGCTCCTATACAACATCTATACTATGCTCTGAGGATGTTGCTCATGCCAATGACCCCCTGGTCTGCATCAAAACAAGAGACAGCTCGTATCTGCAAGTCCCGAGAGCATCACCATGGATCTACATATCTTGTTCGGATCAAACTAAGTCTAAGATGGCCCGACCAATTCCAGCACCACCTTGGACCATCAAGACCAAGCTTTCAAGAAGTCAGAATGTTCGAGACATCTCATATACACTTCAAGAACCAGTCAAGAAGATGAAGCTCAAAGACCATTCTCATCGACTTCATCCTCAAGGTAAGATTATTTTGAACTTTAATGTTTTTAACTTAGTCCCTTTTGTTGCAGATGAAACAGATTTGAGGTCAAATCCTTTTCAAGAGGAGGGGGATGATATGATCATGGATGAGCAAGTAGCTGAGGGTGAGCTTGTACATGTGGATAAGCTTGACTTGCAAGAAGAAGAAGAGCTTGTAGCTGAACAAGGAGCAGAACCGGAGCTTGGAACAAAGGAGTTATTTGTCACACCAACAGGATTCATGACTCGTTCCCGTGCCAAGAAGTTCAAACAAGCTGTTGGAGGGTTGCTTATCAACATACAAAAGCAATAAGATCATTTGGAGGAATTTGGAGAAAGAGCTAATCAAATCACTCTGGTTTTGATTCAAGCTAAATTGAATTCAACAAGTGGGTGAGTGATTCAATTGTACTCTATTTCCCTTGTCAAGTTCTGTCCCAATGGGTTTTCTTGACAAGGTTTTTAATGAGGCAATTGTTTCACTCCATAATTGCCCATTTGTTGAATTAGAAACCGAAGGCCCTTTAAGCAATAAGGCCACGCCACAAGGGGAGAAAAGATCAACTTTATGTTTTCAAACTTGTCTTTAATTTTCAGTAACAATTTCAGTAAAAGGATTTAAAACCCACTTTCCACAAATAATCTCCCATTTTTGGATCTGCGAGCATGAGTTCCCTGTATATGAATACAAAAAACAGTGTGTTATAATAACTGATGAGAAAATGGAAAGATCTTTATAATATTTATAAGAGTTTTTTTTAACATTTTTAAATATATTTTATAAGATTTTTAAAATCTCTTTTTTAACCCTAGTAAAAAAGTTTAAAAAAGCTTAAAAATTAATAATCACATACCTAAAAGTTTCATCGTAGTTATTTATTGTGTAAGCATCATATGTCGTTTCTACAACATGAATAAGCACAGAACCATGAAATTTGATTTGAAGATTTTTCCGCAAATAAAAATTGCAGATCCCATGATGAGCAAGTGGATAATTGTTCAGGAGACCGTTCTCAATAGACGTCGCACGATCATATACAAATACTAAATCAGGCTCGTCAGGGATAACAGTCTTCAACATCTTCAAAAACCAGTCCCATGATGCATCATTTTCAGAATCCTCTATTCCAAAAGCAGTATGATACAACTGGAAATTCCCATCATGTGCTGAAACACCAAGAAAAATCCCTTTAAAATTTGCTTTCAAATGTGCGCCATCAATAATAAATACTTTACTCAACAACCTAAACCCTTTGAGTGATGCACCAAATGCCAGAAATTCATATTTAAACTTGTTATAAGAATTAACCTCTAACTGGGTCACAGTACCGGGATTCTTTAACTTTATCATGTGAAACTAGCTCGGTAACGATTCATAACCATCAACAAATGTGCCCCTAGCAAGGTCGGTTGCATGCTCTTAAGCTCACCACGCCTTTGCATAAGGGATCCCAAGTCCAAAATCATGCATAAACAACTCCATCATCTGTTTAGGCTTAAGTCCACTCTTCCCTCCATCAAAATGGTGACTCACAATTTTGCCTAATGTCTTTGCTATTGCTTGACAATGATTAAAATTACTTAGCGAGCCATCGCAACTATGCTCATCCTTTATATTACGAATCACAAAACTTTCTGAGGCATGAAGCCTAGTTGCGCGCAAGCTCCAAGTACATTTTTCATCAATGCACCTTAGCAAAACCCTAAAACTGTCTAATTTATAAGTCTTAAACTCAAAGCCTTTTTTCATTGCATACGCCTTCAACGCTCTAGAAATCCTTTTTCGTCTTGAAACTCATCCCACAACACAACTCATTACCATTACTAAATGAATTTGAAGAACCACTTTTACCCAGCCCAGAAGTTGAGGTGGCATCCGTTCATCACGATTACCACACGTTTCTGATCCAAACACGCTCTACATAAAACAAAAGCATATGCAACTTCAGTATATTAGACATTTTCTAAGGATTTTATATGGCATTTATAAGGATTTAATAAGGCATTTATAACCTTTTATAAGGATTTTTAAAATATTTTTTAAGGGTATTAAACGCTTTATTAAAATTATTTGTAAGGATTTCAAACGCATAATAAAGTAATTTTATAAAGGTTTTTGTACAAAAAAAATACCTTATTCGGAATGTGAGATACAGGGGCAGGAGCAGCAGCAGCAGCAGGTGTAACATCCCGGTTTCTGAAATATGTGGTGCATGCGGAGAGGGTTAAGAGAATTGATTTGACTACCTATATCACCAAAGTACACTTATCTTTTCCGGCACACATCCAGAGAGAACTCCAGAGTTAAGCGTGCTTAGGCTGGAGCAATTTAAGGATGGGTGACCTACTGGAAAATCATTTCCAGTACCGTGTGAGTGAGGACAAAACACGGGGAAAGATCACGTCGTGATTTGCAGGGTCAGTAAACAAGTTTTTCGAGCCTCCCGGACTAACGCACCGACCGTCGGACAGGAGTGGGCCCATGGGCTGAGAGTGGGCGTGGGGCCCATTCGGAGATGAGGATTTCTCCTGAGGGGATGAGGATTTCCGCTGTATGTTATTGAGAGATGAGGATTTCTCTCGAGGGGATGAGGATTTCCCCTGCATACCGATAGCGCGACGGCGGTCGGGACGTTTCAAGTGGTATCAGAGCGAACCCTGACGAGTGTGTGAGTCACACTGTCGGGGGTAACGATCCTGGTGCGCAACGAAGACGTTGCGATCAGTTAGTGGGGATGATTGTAACATCCCGGTTTCTGAAATATGTGGTGCATGCGCAGAGGGTTAAGAGAATTGATTTGACCACCTATATCACCAAAGTGCACTTATCTTTTCCGGCACACATCCAGAGAGAACTCCAGAGTTAAGCGTGCTTGGGCTGGAGCAATTTAAAGATGGGTGACCTACTGGGAAATCATTTCCAGTACCGTGTGAGTGAGGACAAAACACGGGGAAAGATCACGTCGTGATTTGCAGGGTCAGTAAACAAGTCTTTCGAGCCTCCCGGACTAACGCACCGACCGTCGGACAAGAGTGAGCCCATGGACCGAGAGTGGGCGTGGGGCCCATTAGGAGATGAGGATTTCTCCTGAGGGGATGAGGATTTCCGTTGTATGTTATTGAGAGATGAGGATTTCTCTCGAGGGGATGAGGATTTCCCCTGCATACCGATAGCTCGAGCAGGAGCAGGAGTAGTGAAACGAAGTTCTTTACTGTCTTCATCTATCAATATATTTGAATTCATTTGTGTCTACAAAAATACAGAAGGCTTGACCAATCTATTTTGACAGAAAAAGAGAGATAACATTGAAACACAAAAGTTGGTAGAACTAAACTGTAGAAGCACCAGTAAACTGATATTCGTTTCTAGTTTCGATGTTGCTTTGCTCTGTCTTTGGGTATGAACTTGTTTGTCCCTGTCGCAAAAAAACATTAAACAAACTTATTCGTGAATGCTAAAAACAGGAAATCACATATCTCTATAAGTAGTTATCAAAACATACCTCATCCACAGACACATATAAGTGCATGTTAAAAGAAATTAAGGACGATTATAAGGATTTTTTTAATTAAGGACGATTATAAGAATTTTTAAAGGATTTTCTAAGATTTTTAAAAGGATTATAAACATTATTATAAAACAATTGTTAATCAATTAAGCTTGCTTAACCGCCTGTAATGTTAATCTGATATATTTTATAACAATTTATAAGGATTTTTAACTGTTGTAACTTTATTATCAATCAAAAAGAGAAACAGGTTGTTAATCAATTAAGCTTGGTTATAAGGATTTTTAAAGGATTTTTAAAGATTTTTTAAAGGTTTAAAAACATGATTATAACTGAATTGTTAATCAATTAAGTTTGCTTAGCCGCCTCTAATGCTAATCGGATATATTTTATAAACAATTTATAAGGATTTTTTACAGTTGTAACTTGATTATCAAATCAAAAAGAGAACCAGATTATAACCTTAATTGTAATTTCGATTCGGCGACGGAGGCGAAATCCGACTCAGCAACAGCGAATACCAACTTCCCAGAAAAATCTGATTCCCAAAAAATTCGAGATTCAGATTTGTGTGAGAGAGAAAGAGGGAGAATGATCGAGATCGCAAAGAGAGATCGAGATCGCAAAGAGATCTCTCTATGTGAGAGCGAGAGAGATCTCTCTGTGAGAGAGAGAGAGAGAAAGAGAGATCGAGATTACAGAGAGATTTTTCTTTGTGAGAGAAAAGAGAGAGAGATCGAGATCGCAAAGAGAGAGAGAGCTCGAGATCGAGATCGAGATCGCAGAGAGAGAGAGAGAAGGAGAGAGATCTGAGAGAGAGTCAGAGAGAGTCAGAGAGAGAGATTGTTTTTAAAAAGGGTAATTTAGGGATATGAAAAAAAAGAATGACATTTTTGCAAAACTTTCAAAAATGTGGCATTTTTGCAAAGTGGCAGGGACATGTGACATTTTGTAAGATTTCTCAAATGTTGTAACGACTGCGAACCAATTTCTGTGGATTTTGGTCATGCGTCAATCGACGCAAGTGGTGTGCGTCGATCTGCGTCGATCGACGCAAGTTGGATTGAACCAGACCGGTTCGATTTCAATTGTTCGATTTGGCGGTTGGTTTAGGGAACCCTAGGTTTGGATATATAAAAGTAGAACAGACGAGTTTGGCCACGTTTTGGCTGTTCTTGAGCAAAAATCAGAGAGAATCAGAAAGTTTGGGAGATTTTGGGTGATTGTGAGAGTGAAGGAGGTTTCTGGGCTGTTCTTAATCTCTGGAGGTTTGTTCTACATGATTGAGTGAGGATTTGTGGATTTGGAGACCGTGTTCTTCAGGTTTTCCTCATTTATTTCCTTCCATAATCGAGGTGAGTGCATGACCGTAGGTTTATCTGGGTAAAGGGTTGATAGAATGTGATTGCTGTGTTGTTTTGTGTGGATTCGTGTTGATTTGTGTGCAGGGATCGATGTAATTTGATCCAGGATCGATCCATGAGAGGATAGGTTCAATCCTAGATTCTGGGATGTTGCATTGATCGGCAAACGAGACAGTGCATCGATCGACACCGGGGTTTTGTAACGATCGAGAACCAAATTTTGTGAAATTTGGTCGTGCGTCGATCGACACAAGGAGTGTGTCGATCGACACACTTTGCAGATAAACCGACGGGTTCGATTTTGAAGCAGCGGTTTGCGGTTTTGGTTTTGCAAAAACCGAGGAAACTTGCTTATAAATAGAGGGGAGGTATGGGCTGTTGTTCTTGAGGATAAAACAGAAGTGAGTTGAGAGAATTGAGAGGAAGAAATCCTTGATTCTTGTGAGTTGGAGGTTTGAAGGAAAAACTTAGTTCGGGTTTTAGAGAGGACGAACGGTAGGGAAGAACAGATCGGTTCTAAGTGAAACTTTCAGGGTAAGTTCTCCACTCTCTGATATTGTTATAGGAGAAAACCGTTTAGCAATCGGTTGTGTATTCGATGAGCTATGATCGTTTTAATGAAGGTGGTTTGTGCAGCCTTGTTAGTGCGATTAGTCTGTTTCGAGGGAGGATTCCCGTCATACCAAGAGGACTCAGAGGACAATTTACATACCATTGTGTAGCTCGTTCTGTCTAGTTTTCAGAACAGGTTTCCGATCGTGTTTTGGAAGAATTTTGGGGTTAGAATCGATCTGAAATCGAGGTGAGTGCGTGACCATGACTTATCTGGATAATTGGGTGTTCATAATGCATTTGATTTTGAATTGGATTGATTTGATGGTTGAAAAATGCTTGTTTGTGTGTTCACTCGTGTCTTGAGGTGATTCTTATGCGAAAGAATCACTACGTTTGTCGAAGAACTGAACCGTATGTGTTTACGTTCAAGTTCTTCGATTCTACGACATGCGTCGATCGACACAGGGTGTGCGTCGATCGACGCAGTGTCGGTCCTACATGTGTCGATTGACACAGGCGGTGTGTCGATCGACGCATGTGTCGGTAAGGCCGGGGTACAACAAGGATGCAAGTTTCGACTTGTTTTAGTGTCGGGAAGCTTGCGTCGATCGACGCAAGGTGTTGCGTCGATCAATGCAAGTGATGCATGGGGTTGCGTCGTGTGGCACTCACGAGAGTTTTCTGACATAAGTGTCGGCAGAACTTGCGTCGATCGACGCAGTCAAAAACTTGACTTTTCATGTTGACTTTTATCGTGTTATAATTAGTTGATTGATTGTTTGGTGTTATGGTATCCCTTTATGCATGCGTGTATAGTCGTTTGATGGAATGACCGTCTCACTGAGTATTTGTTATAATACTCACGCATCTCTTATAACCATGTGGTGCAGGTACAGAGAGATTTTGATCGTGGAATCATGGCCGAGAAGAGGAAATGATCTAGGGTCTCGTGTTTGTTGTTTAAATAAATAATTTCCGCTGATTGTTTAATATGATAGAGTTGTTGTTCGGAATACTAATTTTGGGTGTAAAAAAAAAAGAGTAAAAAGAGTCCGGTTATTTCAGGTTGAGTGTCGATCGACACACTGGTTGATGCATCGATCGACACATGGTGGTTGTGTCGATCGACGCATGTCTGTTTGAGCTGAACTTGTGTTGTTTGTTCGTGCTTGCGTTGTTGTTTGTTCACCCTGGTATTGTATTGATTCTTATGCGTGTGTGTATATCCTAGTAGACGGGATGACCGTCTCACTGAGTATTTGTGATAATACTCACGCATCTCTTTTTGCCATGTGATGCAGGTAAAGACAAAGTGTGATCGTGGAATCATGGCCGGGAAGAGGAGATGATATAGTGTCTCGTATTTCATAGTTGATGTTAGAATTGCTAGGGTGCTGTATTTGGTTATTTGGTTATTTGGTTATTTGCTAGAGATGATAAGAGGAGTTAATTCGTTGAATTGGAATTGATAGATTAATAAAGTATGAGATTTATTGATTGGGTTTGTTGTTTAATTGTTTTATTTGTTCCGCATTGTTGTGTTGACCCGTTGAGGATTATTATTTGTGATAATAATAATCTGAAAGGGAAAAATTTAAAATTTTACGGGTTGGGTTGTTTCAAACGTTTTTAGCATATCTCCATGATATTAAATAAAATGGAAAATGTATTTTCTTTCAGATATATTTATTTTGAACATACTTATATATATTAATTTATAAAACTAAAAGATTTTATTAATTCTATAAATATATATCAATATTAATTAATTTTTTCCCTAGTAAAAATTGGTTCTAGATCCACCCATGTTCTGTATGCAGTGATATTTTGCCGTGGATATTTTTTCTGTATAAGTAACTCTGTGTCCCTTTTTGTGCTAATTCTAATGAATCTTATGTTTCGATTTGTGGAAAGAAAACTAAATATATTTTTTCCTCTACTTTTTAGGTGAAAGAAATAAACCAAAATGAGACAGCAAAAGAGAAGGCACGAAAACAGTTCAAAACAGACACAATCGCGTTGTCAAAACACCTCAGAATAAGGTCTGCCACAGACCAGAAAAAGCCACCTGCTTAACTGTATATATACCACACCACAACACAAAACTATAGAACAAACCCCTCCATTTTTTTTGTATGCTTTTTTTACTCTTTCTTGTTCTTCAAGACACCTTGCAAGAGAACAGAGAGAGTTTCATTTTCATTTTTGCTTTCTCGGTCTAAAAGAATCAAGCTTTGTGATTCATCATGGCGGCTGATATCTCATGGGAAGAAATAAAAAAGGAGAATGTTGATCTTGTTAGTATTTTTGTTTCTAACATATACCAGTTATTATTTAATATAATTTTAGTATTAAAACATAATATAATGTATTATACAGGAGAAAATTCCGCTGGACGAAGTGTTCCAACAACTAAAATGTTCACGTGAAGGTCTGTCATCAGAGGAAGGAAGAAACAGAGTGCAAATATTTGGGGCAAACAAACTGGAAGAGAAAGAAGAGAACAAACTCCTAAAGTTTTTAGGGTTTATGTGGAATCCTCTCTCATGGGTGATGGAAGCGGCGGCAATCATGGCGATTGTGTTGGCAAATGGTGATGGGAGGCCACCAGACTGGCAAGACTTTGTTGGGATCACATGTTTGCTCATTATAAACTCGACCATTAGTTTCATTGAGGAGAACAACGCTGGTAACGCAGCAGCAGCTCTCATGGCCAATCTTGCCCCTAAAACAAAGGTCTTGAGAGATGGGAAATGGGGAGAACAAGAAGCAGCGATTTTGGTGCCAGGTGATTTGATCAGCATCAAGTTGGGTGATATTGTTCCCGCGGATGCTCGTCTTCTAGAAGGTGATCCTCTTAAGATTGACCAATCGGCTCTTACCGGTGAATCTCTTCCAGCCACTAAACATCCCGGAGACGAGGTTTTCTCTGGCTCCACTTGTAAACAAGGTGAGATTGAGGCTGTTGTAATTGCCACTGGTGTGCATACCTTCTTTGGAAAGGCAGCTCACCTTGTTGATAGTACTAACAATGTTGGCCACTTTCAAAAGGTACCACATTTCCTTGCGGAGAAAGCAACCCTTTGAACTAGTCTAGTGTAATGCATTTAAACTAATTATGGTGTGTGAACTTGGAATGTTTCAGGTCCTCACCGCAATTGGTAATTTTTGTATCTGCTCAATCGGAATAGGAATGCTCATTGAGATAATTATAATGTATCCGATCCAGCATAGGAAGTATAGAGATGGAATTGATAATCTTCTTGTGCTTCTTATCGGAGGAATCCCAATTGCGATGCCCACTGTCTTGTCTGTGACAATGGCGATTGGATCCCATAGGTTGTCTCAGCAAGGTGCCATCACAAAAAGAATGACCGCCATCGAAGAAATGGCTGGTATGGATGTTCTTTGCAGCGACAAAACCGGGACCCTTACTCTTAATAAACTTACAGTAGACAAGAATTTGATTGAGGTTCGAGAAAGAATCTCTTCACCTCATCATCACATATCTTTTTGTATATTCTGAAAGTTGAAATCTTGTGTTTATCAGGTTTTTCCCAAAAACGTAGACAAGGATACTGTGATACTACTTTCCGCTAGAGCTTCAA
The DNA here is from genome assembly GCA_964056655.1 of Arabis hirsuta. Lineage (NCBI taxonomy): Eukaryota > Viridiplantae > Streptophyta > Magnoliopsida > Brassicales > Brassicaceae > Arabis > Arabis hirsuta. Next base: position 17,423,017 of record OZ053301.1, read on the forward strand.
GAACAGAGAATCAAGATGCAATTGATGCTTCCATTGTTAATATGCTGGGTGATCCAAAAGAGGCAAGAGCTGGAATAACCGAACTGCATTTCTTACCATTCAATCCAGTAGAAAAGCGAACAGCGATCACTTACATTGATAGCAATGGAGATTGGCATAGATGCAGCAAAGGTGCTCCTGAACAAATTATTACTCTCTGTGACCTCAAAGGAGAGACGAAGAAACGAGCACATGACATCATTGACAAGTTTGCTGAGCGTGGCCTTCGTTCACTCGGGGTTGGACGCCAAAAGGTTCCCGAGAAGAATAAAGAAAGCGCCGGAACACCATGGGAGTTCGTTGGTCTTTTGCCACTCTTTGACCCTCCAAGACATGATAGTGCAGAGACCATTAGACGAGCTCTTGATCTTGGTGTGAATGTGAAGATGATCACTGGAGACCAATTGGCCATCGGTAAAGAAACTGGTCGTAGGCTTGGAATGGGAACAAACATGTATCCTTCCTCTTCTTTACTAGAAAACAACGATGATGCTACCGGTGGAGTTCCCGTGGATGAGCTCATCGAGAAGGCTGATGGGTTCGCTGGAGTCTTTCCTGGTAGTTAACCCTATGATCTATTTAATATTTCCTTCTTTTTCGCCGATCAGATTCTAAAGTTGTTTGATCTTGCACAGAGCACAAGTTCGAGATTGTAAGGAGACTCCAAGAAAAGAAACATGTCGTTGGTATGACCGGGGATGGTGTGAACGACGCTCCAGCACTGAAAAAGGCGGACATCGGTATAGCAGTGGATGATGCAACTGATGCCGCAAGAAGTGCCTCAGATATAGTCTTGACTGAGCCAGGTCTTAGTGTCATTGTCAGTGCGGTGCTCACTAGTCGAGCTATCTTTCAACGAATGAAGAACTACACAATCTATGCAATTTCCATCACCATTCGTATAGTTCTAGGCTTCATGCTTGTAGCTCTTATTTGGGAGTTTGACTTTTCTCCCTTCATGGTCCTCATTATTGCAATCCTAAACGACGGGACCATCATGACCATTTCTAAAGACAGAGTCAAGCCTTCCCCAATCCCTGATTCATGGAAGCTCAAGGAGATCTTTGCTACTGGAGTTGTTCTTGGAACCTACATGGCTCTCATCACCGTTGTCTTTTTCTGGCTAGCTCATGACACCAACTTCTTTTCGGTAATCTATACAATAATACTACTAATACTCAGTATATATTTATTCCATTTCTTTCTATGACTTTAGTTATGATTGTAGGAAAAATTCGGAGTAAGATCATTACATGGCAAGAACGAGGAGTTAATAGCAGTTTTGTATTTGCAAGTCAGTATAATTAGTCAAGCTCTCATCTTTGTGACTCGATCAAGGAGCTGGTCTTTTGTAGAACGTCCTGGATTTCTTCTTCTTATTGCTTTCATCGTTGCCCAAATGGTACGTGATTTGGATCCATACATTACACATTTATTTTATGTTATATCTTTAATCTTGTCCTTTTCACAAGAACAGGTTGCAACCTTAATAGCTGCTTACGCACATTGGGAATTTGCTAGAGTAAAAGGGTGTGGATGGGGATGGTGTGGAGTAGTTTGGATTTACAGTCTCATCACATACATTCCTCTTGATATCCTCAAGTTTATCACACGCTACATCCTTACTGGCAAAGCTTGGAACAACATGATTGAAAATAGGGTATGCATGAGTTTAACCGTGATTCTTTAACTACATAATCCACACATATACTCAAATTCTTGGTCTTCTTTTTAACCTAAGACCGCATTCACAACCAAGAAAGACTACGGTAAAGGGGAGAGAGAGGCCCAATGGGTTCTAGCTCAACGCACTCTTCATGGACTAAAACCGCCCGAGTCAATGTTTGAAGACAAGGCAACCTACACCGAACTCTCTGAGATAGCTGAACAGGCTAAGAAACGGGCAGAAGTTGCCAGGTATGTACATGATCACTCCAAAGATCCAGATATATAAACATCTTTTAACAAGATTGGTGAGACATGTGTTGTGTTGCGGTTCGTGCAGGCTAAGAGAAGTGCATACTCTCAAAGGCCACGTCGATTCAGTAGTGAAGCTCAAGGGCCTTGACATTGACAATCTTAACCAACACTACACCGTCTAAGCCAAACGACAATGACATTTTATGTGGAGACGCGTGACAATGAATTTTGATCAATAAAAATGGAGAAAATGGGTTCGTAAAGATTTATAGAAGAAGAACAAAGTTCCGATTTGGATTGTTCTTCGGTCTTGATTTCGTTTTTCTTGGTTAAGAGATAATATAATCTGTGGAATGTTTCGTAGCTTGAGCAAAAGCCAAAAAAAAAAAAAAAACAAGAAAAAGATGATAGTATGAATGAGTGAGATGGAATAAAGAAACTAGAGAGATACAATTTCATGTGATAAACTCTTATTCCTTACTCATTGTCCCATACGGTTTTGCTATGAGCATTTCCTATATGTTTTTTACAATACATCATAATAAGAAACTGAGGTTAATAATGATAAGAGATCAGATTTTTTTTTTTTTCAAAAGATGAATAAACGACCAAAACAAAAAAAACATAACTAAAAATCGAAGAAACTATTTTAAGTTTAAAATTATAATAGACAAAACATCATCAAATCGTTAATTATTATGGATGCTGCATCTAAATGTTGCCTATAAATAATGCCTAAGTTTGTTTGTGTATTTAAATCAACATGGATGCTGCATCTAATATAGAATTTTTGAAAAATACCACTTTTCAAATGGACAATTGCAAAAATGGTACTTTGGATGTGCCACTTTGCAGAAATGAGAAATTGCAAAAATATCATTTTTGGTGTGTACATTTGCAAGAATACCACTTAGGGATGTTCGTTAGCAAAAATATCACTAGTTATGGATTTTTAAAGCCTAAATCTTAAAATTATAAACTCTAAAAAATATTTTGACTCCTAAAACCCCTTAAACCCTCAAAACTAAACCCTAATACAACATAATTAACCCAAACATAAATGATATAATAAAAAATAATATTGAAAAAATAGTATTTTTGCAAAGATTTTGAAAATGTGACATTTTTAAAAAGTGATATGTGAAAAGTGGTATTTCTTAAAATTTCTCTTGCAAAAATGCCACAATGGATCGTATATTTCTAAAAATGCTACTAATTACGGATTTTTAAAACCCATAATCTTAAAATTTTAAATCCTAAAAAATGTTTTGACTTCTAACAAACCTTAAACCCTCTAAACTAAACTTTAATACAACATAGTTAATCTAAATATAAATAATATAATGAATAAATAATTTTGAAAAAGTGACATTTTTGCAAAATTTTTGAAAAAATGACATTTTTGAAAAGTGACACTTCAAAAGTGACATTTCTCAAAATTTCTCTTTTTGAAATATCATTTTTTCAAAATCTTTGTAAAAATACTATTTTTCAAAATCATTTACTAACTATATCATTTATTTTTGGATTAACTACGAGGTCATCAATTTATGGAGAAAATGGGTTCGTAAAGATTTATAGAAGAAGAACAAAGTTCCGATTTGGATTGTTCTTCGGTCTTGATTTCGTTTTTCTTGGTTAAGAGATGATATAATCAGTGGAATGCTTCGTAGCTTGAGCAAAAGCCAAAAAAAAAAAAAAAAAACAAGAAAAAGATGATAGTATGAATGAGTGAGATGGAATAAAGAAACTAGAGAGATACAATTTCATGTGATAAACTCTTATTCCTTACTCATTGTCCCATACGTTTTTGCTATGAGCATTTCCTATATGTTTTTTACGATACATCATAATAAGAAACTGAGGTTAATAATGATAAGAGATTAGATTTTTTTTTTTTTTCAAAAGATGAATAAACGACCAAAACAAAAAAAACATGACTAAAAATCGAAGAAACTATTTTAAGTTTAAAATTATAATAGACAAAACATCATCAAATCGTTAATTATTATGGATGCTGCATCTAAATGTTGCCTATAAATAATGCCTATGTTTGTTTGTGTATTTAAATCAACATAGATGCTGCAGAATCAATTGCTAATAAAACCTCCTTTCTTTATTTCAAATCTAACCAACCCCATCTAAATCTAACAACCCATTTTTTATTAAAACCCACACTTTTCTCATCTTTACCCTCACCCTTTTTTTATTATTAATTCATAAAATCAAACACAATTAAATATTTTAATTAATGTCCTCAACAACCAAAACCTACTCTCCCTTCCACGTCGTTTTCTTCTCTTCTTCTTCGCGAAAAAGAAAAAAAACAGAGGGTCTTTTTCTTCTCTTTCTTCTGCAATTTTTCGCTTTTTCTTTTGTGTTTAGGGTTTTGAAAACACAGAGCCACTGCAGGTTCTCGTCACGACCTTCTTGTTCTTCGTGACGTCTTCTTTGCGAAACAAAAAACAAAGCATTGGTGACCTTCATAGGTTCTCGTCACGGCCTCCTTCTTCACATTCGTTTTCCATTGAATCTTCAAGTTTTGAAGGTAAGATCTTTGGGTTGTATGCTATTTTAGTGTATAGAATTAGATTAGGTTGTGAAAATTGCTATTTTGGGAGGTAAATCAAAACTGCAGGTGTATAACTAAAATAACTGGTACTAATATGAAACTGCAGGGATATAACTAAAATAACTGGTACTAATACCAAATAATGGTATTACTGAATAAACTGGTACTCTTGAGACTAACTGGTAATACTAGAATACCTGGTATTACTATTACTTAATTACAGTTTAATTATACACTTACGAAGTTTCTATTTTTTGGTAGGGGACAATGAATAAAAATTGCACAATCATATGTTTTGATTATGGAGGATGTTACATAAGTGAAGGTGATAACTTCAGATGGAACGTAGGAGGAGATGAAATTCACACTTTAGCAATGCGGACCGGAGCGGAGGATGTAACTTATTCGGCGTTGGTTGATAGAATTGGGAGAAAGATCATGATAGATGAAGCTACAACGTATCTGAAACTCAGCTACATTCCTATGATTTTGAATGCTCCAAAAGCATCATATATCTCAAATGATGATGGCGTTTTTAATTATCTAATGCAAATGAATGGAGAGGGTCTTAGAAGTCTATTGCACGTGGAGCTCATCCAAATCGGAGATCAAAATGAGCAACAAACAGGAGAGGGTCGAGAGAGGGAAACTCTACACAACAACGAACCATCACAACACCATGAGATGATAACTCTACACAACAACTAAGCATCGGAACACCATGAGATGGTAAACCAAGGTATAACTGGTATAACTGCTTGACTTATTTTACGTGTTCCCTCTGTCTGGTACTACTAGGAATAACTGGTATAACTGCTTGACTTATTTTTTGTGTTCCCTCTGTCTGGTACTACTAGGTATAACTGGTATAACTGCTTGACTTATTTTATGTGTTTCCTCTGTCTGGTACTACTAGGTATAACTGATATAACTGCTTGACTTATTTTACTTGTTCCTTCTGTCTGGTACTACTAGGTATAACTGATATGACTGTTTGATTCTGATTTGAGTATAGGTCATGAAGAACAAGAAAACTTTGGTATGCATGATTGTAATAATGAGTATAACTTTGGGACGTATGAATATAATGAGGGACCAGCTGTTGTGGATGGAGATGGAGATGTAAGACAAGGATGGGAAGATGGTATGGATATGACTCTACATCAAGAATTTGCAAGTAGAGATGAAGTAAAACAGCTAGTTCAAATTGCTTCACATCAGAACTGCTTTGAGTATGTAGTTAAGCACACCGATCCAGGGCGATATGTACTTTGGTGTAGTGAAGCAAAAGCTGGTTGCAAGTGGTATGTACGAGTTACTCTAATTCGGAATTCCGATCGTTGGTCAGTTAGAACTTACAACAAAATGCATACATGTTCCCGAACTGATGCAAGTACAAGAAGACGAAGAAGGAGAAGGACTCAACGAATAGTTAGTGGTATTTTACATGAAGATTTTCCCTGTTGTTTTGAGTTCTCTGCTGTATCACATTCTTTTTCGCATTTGGCCTCTTCACATTATGCTTCTCCACATCTCTATTTCCTTCTTCTGATTCAGCAAAGTGCAACAACAATTGTTCTTTCAACACATTTCGCTGGTAGACGACAATAGCCAAATTTGATTCCATATCCTCTTCTTTTGCTACAGGCTCTTTCTCACCTTCTGCTTCGGCTCCTGTCTCTCCTTCTGCTTCGGCTCCTGTCTCTTCTTCTTCCTCTCCTTCTGATTCGGCTTCTTTCTCTCCTTCTGCTTCGGCTCCTGTCTCTTCTTCTTTCTCTTCTTCTTCCTCTCCTTCTGATTCGGCTTCTTTCTCTCCTTCTTTCTCTTCCTCTTTCTCTGTCCTTTCTTTCTCTTTCCGAATGGCCAATTGTTTCTGCACAGCTCTCTTCCATCTTCTCTTCTGCTTTGTCAACTTCCCTTCTGCTTTCTCTCCTTCTTCTGTCTCCATCTGTGTTGTCTCTTCTGCTGTCCCTTTTTGTCCTTCTCTATCCATATCTGTCGTCTCAGGCCAGGTATTACCAGTATGCTCAGGCCAGTCACCTTGGCTCCATGCTTGAGTTTGAAGATCCTTCACTGTTTGCCTAACACCCCTAAGCTTCAGCCGTAACCTTGACACTTTCCTTTTCATTTTGGAAAACCTCTCAGACATCTTGTTTTCCAGCCTATCTTCCAAGTCTTTCAAAAGCAGACGTAATGCTGGATTCTTCTCTGGTTCCAAAAGAATTTCTTCTTCTTCCTTCTCCTCATTCTCCTCATTCTCCTCTCGAGAAGCAACATCCAGATCGTATAGCTTATCCCAAAATATCTTGTTCTCAGCAAGATACTCGTCCCAACTGTCAGGCACAGTGTCCAAGGCTTCATCATCTGCATCATCATCTATGAGACGCGCTTATCTTCGTTCACTTGTAGATGCAGGTACCAAAGTACTATGTATATCCTGCGATTTTCACAAAATATAACTTTACCTATTAACATTAAGAAAAACAGATTACATATTTAAAGATAAGAATGATAAAAAATACATACCTTAGTTAAATCAAGCGAATCGTAAATCTCACTCAACGCCCAACATTTCATAGTACTATGCTTGAACTTTTGTTTGCACATCCTTGGACAATCTGGCTCTGCCTCCATAACTTCTTCTCGAAATGACCTCCTCAGATTTGGGATGCACTCAAATGCTAAAATCTACATATATAAGGAAACATATAGAGATAAAGTATGTTAAACTGAATATTTAGAAGCCATTTTTTACCTCCAAAGGAATTATGAAACCAGGAAGGGTCAACGACGGTTGCACACTACCTTTCATAAGATCCAACGCGTGATAAACATCGTTGACAGAGTCGTCAAATGTCAATCGGCCCCACGGAAACTTTTCACACAACTTTTCATCATCCGCCAATCTAAATAAGAATGGATCTATACCTGCTAATGCATTCTTCCTAGGCCTGATCACCGAACAAAGAAACAATAAGATAGCCATCTTTAACCGATCGGGAGAACTCTTCTTCATTGACACCAGCTTCTCTTCCACATCTTTCATTGTGATTTTTTTTTCTCGCGAAACTGTCTTTCCTGAAACTTACTAACATGATCCGTCCAATCCTTTCTAGGATTACAATCTCTCGGGTAAGCATGGCAGTGTATCCCAGTTATTAGACAATGCTCCTTCAAAGAATACCGGATGGGGATGCCATTTACCACAAACCAAAGTCTTGTCCTCTTTTCCACAGAAACAATTCTAACCATTAGCATCCACAATCCCAACAGCCTACGGTTTGTTTCAACAGGCATGTGAAGCACATGGTGAAGCTGAGGATGCGTCCTGAACCATTCCAATTCTGGTTGAAGCCTCTTTATGGTCTTCAAGAACATACCCAGCTTACACCTTGTTTGTATCTTCGGATACTTGAGATACTCCTTACTGTTTAAGAAAAATTTTTCAAGCGGCATTGGTTGGGAGACCTTTGTATCCTGCAATCAAAAACACAACTTCAATCCCAATATCACACATTTACCAATTAGTTACTCTAGTAGTACCAGTTATACCATGCATTAACAGTTATCCTAGCAATACCAGTTATACCATGCATTAACAGTTATCCTAGCAGTACTAGTTATACCATGTACTAACAATTATCCTAGCAGTACTAGTTATACCATGTACTAACAGTTATCCTAGCAGTACTAGTTATACCATGTACAAACAGTGACTGGAAGTACTACTTATAAAAAATATTACCAGTTATACTAACTAGTACTACTTATCAGTTACCTAAGCACTAACAGTTCTACTAACTAACAGTATTCAATAATTATGAAACAATCACTGGCCAAAGACCAATATACCTCATTATCTGACTCGCTCACAGCATATCTTTGCGCAGTGGGCGTAATCCCTCTTGAACTCTTTTCCCCTGTGGGCGTAATACCACTCGAATTCCCTTCCCCTTTTTTTTCCCCTTTGGTCATCGTCAATCCTCCCCTCGTTTTAACCATTCCTACAAATCAAAATCAAAACATACATACACAAAATCAAAACATAAACAAAATCAAATACGAATCAATATATCTCACAACCCTTATCGAAAAACCCCTTATCGAAAAACATCAAACCCTAAATTTGGAACCCTAATTTTAAAAAATCCAAATCGGACAATCCCAACATTTCCACATCAAATTAAAACCCCAATATCTCAAATTCAATTCACGAAAATCAAAATCCTTTTGGGAAAAATCAAAACCCAAAACGGAGATGTGATGAGATGTGATTACCTTCAACTTCTGTGAATGACAAACAGAATAAGAAAATCGACGGCGAAGGCGATGGAGAACGCGACGGCGAAGGCGATGGAGAACGCGACGGCGATGGCGATGGAGAACGGCCGGCGACGGCGAAACTGTGAAATCGCAAACTGATTCGCGAAAGAGAGAAGATAGATTTTTACAGTTTTTTTTTTTACGGTTTTCGTAATAATGTTTTGTTTTGTTACGGTTTTTTTTTTCGGGTTCGGGTCATTGCACGAGTTCGGGTCGGAAATGTGGTTGGGTCACGTAATTTGTCTAATTCATTAAGGGTTAAAATGTAATTGCTTAACTTTTGATTTAAAAAAAAATAAAAAAACAGAAAAGGGGTTTAATGGATTTGAGATGATAATTTTGGGTTTTCCAAGATTTGGACTCGATGCTGCATCTAATATAGAATTTTTGAAAAATACCACTTTTGAAATGGACAATTGCAAAAATGGTATTTTGGATGTGCCACTTTACAGAAATGAGAAATTGCAAAAATATCATTTTTGGTGTGTACATTTGCAAGAATACCACTTAGGGATGTCCATTTGCAAAAATGTCACTAGTTATGGATTTTTAAAGCCTAAATCTTAAAATTATAAACTCTAAAAAATATTTTGACCCCTAAAACCCCTTAAACCCTCAAAACTAAACCCTAATACAACATAATTAACCCAAACATAAATGATATAATAAAAAAATAATTTTGAAAAAGTAGTATTTTTGTAAAGATTTTGAAAATGTGACATTTTTAAGAAGTGATACTTGAAAAGTGGTATTTCTTAAAATTTCTCTTGCAAAAATGCCACAATGGATTGTATATTTCTAAGAATGCCACTAATTACGAATTTTTAAAACCCATAATTTTAAAATTATAAATCCTAAAAAATGTTTTGACTTCTAACAAACCTTAAACCCTCTAAACTAAACTGTAATACAACACAGTTAATTTAAATATAAATAATATAATGAATAAATAATTTTGAAAAAGTAACATTTTTGCAAAGATTTTGAAAAAATAACATTTTTGAAAAGTGACATTTCAAAAGTGACATTTCTCAAAATTTCTCTTTTTGAAATATCATTTTTTCAAAATCTTTGTAAAAATACTATTTTTCAAAATCATTTACTCACTATATCATTTATGTTTGGATTAACTACGAGGTCATCAATTTATGGAGAAAATGGGTGTTTGTAAAGATTTATAGAAGAAGAACAAAGTTCCGATTTGGATTGTTCTTCGGTCTTGATTTCGTTTTTCTTGGTTAAGAGATGATATAATCTGTGGAATGTTTCGTAGCTTGAGCAAAAGCCAAAAAAATAAAAAAAACAAGAAAAAAATGATAGAATGAATGAGTGAGATGAAATAAAGAAACAAGAGAGATACAATTTCATGTGATAAACTCTTATTCCTTACTCATTGTCCCATACGTTTTTGCTATGAGCATTTCCTATATGTTTTTTACAATACATCATAATAAGAAACTGAGGTTAATAATGATAAGAGATTAGATTTTTTTTTTTTTTTCAAAATATGAATAAACGACCAAAACAAAAAAACATGACTAAAAATCGAAGAAACTATTTTAAGTTTAAAATTATAATAGAGAAAACATCATCAAATCGTTAATTATTATGGATGCTGCATCTAAATGTTGCCTATAAATAATGCCTATCTTTGTTTGTGTATTTAAATCAACATGGATGCTGCATCTAATATAGAATTTTTGAAAAATACCACTTTTGAAATGGACAATTGCAAAAATGGTATTTTGGATGTGCCACTTTGCAGAAATGAGAAATTGCAAAAATATCATTTTTGGTGTGTACATTTGCAAGAATACCACTTAGGTATGTCCATTTGCAAAAATGTCACTAGTTATGGATTTTTAAAGCCTAAATCTTAAAATTATAAACTCTAAAAAATATTTTGACCCCTAAAACCCCTTAAACCCTTAAAACTAAACTCTAATACAACATAATTAACCCCAACATAAATGATATAATAAAAAAATAATTTTGAAAAAGTAGTATTTTTGCAAAGATTTTGAAAATGTGACATTTTTAAAAAGTTATACTTGAAAAGTGGTCACTTTGAGCAGTGACACTTTTAAAAAGCAAATCTAGAAAATATTCCACATGCGTCGATATAAAATACACGGCTAGACTGAAAAACGGAAATTTGGTCACTTTGACGAAGCTAGTTGCATCTTCTGGCCCCGTACAGGCCGCTACACAAGGATACAAGTCGGTTAGTGGAATCAAGCCAAAACTCACTCAAATCGGTTGAGAATCGAAGAAGTTGAGGTTTGAGCAAAAGACCTTGAAGGTTTTAATGGAGAAAATCAAAAAAAGGAAGAAGGAGAAGAAGGAGTTATGGGCGCGAGAAATTAGGGCTTCTTTTTTTTTTTTGGGTCCCACTATAACTATTATTTTCTTATTAAAATTGGAAAATATCCTCATATTTATCGGGCCCATATTCCTTATTCTATTTGGCTTACCTCATGGTGGGCTGAAATTTGAATTTCAAATTTTTCCTGGAGAGCAGGTGCTCTATTCTAGGTAGCAGGTGCTCTCTGGAAATCGGATCGACTGCTGAGTCGATCCTAAGATCGACCGCTGGTTTGGCTGAGGACTTCATCCTCATGGATCGAGCGATCTACCCGAAGAGATCGATCGATCTGGTTCCTTCTGGTTTGAGCTTGGAGGCAGATCGACGGTCAGATCGATCCTGACCTTGGCCGATGGTCTCCGTGTTGAATTCCTCATTCCGGATCGGTCGATCTAGCTGAGGGGATCGATCGATCCTCCTTGCATATTCCATAAATTTTTTTTTTTTTTTTTATAACCTGAAAGCTCAAACTGAAATTCAAAGTTAGTAATAAAAGAAATCAAATTGAAAAAGTTAGAAAACGTACCGGTGGGTTGCCTCCCACCAAGCGCTCGGTTAAAGTAATTAGCTTGACTTGATTAGCCATTTAGGCTTTTGGTGCATCGCCTAAGGAGATGAATCCTCCTTCGGCTTGGTTTGTTTCAGCGAGGTATGGCTTACACCGCTGTCTGTTGACCACGAATTCCTTGCCCTTGGCATCCAGCTGCACCATGGTCCATAGGATCGAACCTCCTTTATGAGAAAAGGGTCGGACCACCTAGATCGCAACTTTCCAGGAAAAAGTTTAAGTCGAGAGTTAAAGAGAAGTACCAGGTCGTTTGGTTTGAAATCTCGGGTGAGAATCCTCTTGTCGTGATACATCTTGGTTTTTTCCTTGTATATCTTCGAACTCTCATAGGCCAGGTGCCTAATCTCCTCCAATTCATTAAGCTGCATTGATCTCCTTTCCAAGGCGAGTTTGATATCGTAGTTCATTAGCTTAACAGCCCAGGCTGCCTTGTACTCAAGCTCGACAGGAAGATGGCAGGACTTCCCATATACCAAGTGAAAGGGCGTTGTCCCCAATGGTGTCTTGTAAGCAGTTCGGTACGCCCATACCGCGTCATCCAACTTAGCGGCCCAGTCTTTCCTGGTGGTGCCTACGGTCTTTTGTCGGATATCCTTGATTTACCTGTTGTTAACCTCAACTTGGCCACTAGTCTGCGGGTGATATGCCGTCGCAACCTTATGCTTTACACCATTTTTCCTTAAAAGGTTCTCAAAAACCTTATTGATGAAATGTGTCCCTCCATCGCTAATCACCACTCGCGGTACTCCAAACCTAGGGAATATTATGGTTTTGAACATCTTTAGAACCACAGCGGCATCATTGGTTGGGGAAGCAATGGCCTCAACCCATTTGGACACATAATCAACAGCCACTAAGATGTACTTGTTTCCATAGGAGGATGGAAACGGTCCTATAAAATATATCCCCCATACGTCAAACACTTCAACTTCCAAGATGAAGTGTTGAGGCATCTCGTTCCGTCGTGAGATGTTTCCTTGCCTTTGACATTTGAAACACCTTGATGTTCCGGAACATTGATGGCCACGAATACCCAGTTTGCAGAGCCTTGGATACTGTTTTAAAAGTCGTGAAGTGACCAGCATAACTCGAACTATGGCAGTGAAATAGGATTTCTGGAATCTCCTCATCAGGAACACATCTCCTAAAAAGGCCATCCGAGCATTGCTTATAGATGACTCATCCCAAAAGTATCTCCTAATGTCTTGCAAAAATTTCCTCTTGCTGTCTCCCACAAAATCAGCTGGTTCACGATCACCAGCAAGGTAATTCGCTATCTCTCCAAACCATGGAAAACTCGGGGGAACCAGCTTAGAAACAGTAGCAGAAAACACTTCTGGAGCAGGTGCTCCGTCCTGAACTAAGTGCTCCAGAACACAGATTCCAATAGCATACACATGTTCATCCGAGAATGCATCATCAAACGGGACTATTTCATCGACTTTCAAGCGAGATAAATGATCAGCAACCCCGTTCTTAGTACCTTTCTTATCAACGATTTGTAGGTCAAACTCTTGGAGTAACAAAATCCATCTCAAAAGCCTCGGTTTCGCATCTTTCTTGGTGAGCAAATACTTCAAAGCTGCATGGTCGGTTTGAACAATGACCTTCGAGCCGACAAGGTACGACCTAAATTTCTCAAAAGCAAAGACAACAGCCAGGAGTTCCTTTTCAGTCGTAGCATACTTACATTGAGTCTCATCCAAAGTTCGGCTAGCATAGTAGATCACATGAAGCTTTTTTTATCCTTCTTTTGCCCCAAAACTACTCCCACAGCGTAATCACTAGCATCCCTCATAACCTCAAATGGTAGATCCCAATCTGGCGGTTGAACAATGGGTGCCTTCACCAATGCTCCTTTTATCGTGTGAAATGCCTCAAGGCAAACTCCATCAAACGCAAACTTGGTCTCCTTACACAAGAGCTGAGTAAGCGGTCTCGCTATCTTTGAAAAATCCTTGATGAAACGTCTGTAGAAGCCTGCATGACCAAGGAAACTTCGTATCCCTCTGACTGAATCCGGCGGTTGCAAACTCATCATCACCTCAACTTTTGCTCGGTCAACCTCAATACCCTTTTATGAAATTTGATGACCCAGAACTATTCCATCCCTAACCATAAAATGGCACTTCTCCCAGTTTAGTACAAGATGCTTCTCCTCACAGCGTTGTAACACCCTGCATAGATTACACAGACACACAGAAAAAGAGCTCCCATAGACGGAGAAGTCATCCATGAAAACCTCCATAATATTTTCAATCAAATCAGTAAAGATAGACATCATGCACCTTTGAAAAGTAGCTGGGGCGTTGCATAATCCGAATGGCATCCTGCGGTACGCAAAGGTGCCATAGGGACACGTGAAGGTTGTTTTCTCCTGATCATCTGGGTGAATGGAAATCTGAAAGAAACCTGAATAACCGTCTAAAAAATAGTAGTAAGGGTGGTTAGCGAGTCTTTCGAGCTTTTGATCAATGAATGGTAAGGGAAAATGATCCTTCCTAGTTGCTGCATTTAACTTTCTATAATCTATGCACATCCTATGTCATGTGACAGTCCTAGTGGGTATCAATTCATTCCTATCATTGGCGATCACAGTGATTCCGCCTTTCTTAGGCACTACATGCACATGACTTACCCAATTACTATCAGATATTGCATAAATGACTCCAGCTGCTAGTAATTTCATAATCTCTTTCTTAACAACATCTTTCAAATTCGGGTTCAGCCTCCTTTTGTGCTCTACAGAAGTTCTAGATTCATCCTCTAAATGTATCCTATGCATGCATAAATCAGGTGAGATTCCAGGGATGTCATCTAGCGAATAACCTAAAAGCTTCCTATACTTCCTAAGCTCGCATAAAAGTAAGGCGGATTCTACATTATTTAGATCAGCATTAATAATAACATGATATGTAGAGTTGGGACCGAGAAACGCGTACCTTAGCCCAGCTGGTAAGGTTTTGAGCTCTAGTTTTGGAGCTTTCAGCTCGCTCCAAAGGTCGTTAGCAGAGTTCCCAGGAGCAGGTGCTCCGTCTTCTCCCTCTGTTTCAAGTCTCAAAAAGTCTGTTGATCTTTCCATTTGACCAGAATCCAACATCTTTGCGAAACCAACGGTGTCTTCACTCAAATACCCATGTTCACTTTCAGCTTTTGTCAACGCAATATCAAAGGGATCATCAACAAAAATGTCTTCAATCTCTCCCTCTGAGATTTCGAGGTTATCCACAATGACAAAGGTCTGCTCATCAATGGTCGGTTTCTTCAACATCCGATTTATATGTCCCATATTTTACCTATTTTACTATCTATTTTACTATATTTTCGATGCATTTATCTACGGTATTACGCCTTTAGAGGTAGTTTTCCTCGTATTTGTAGTTTTAGAGTCTTAACAGGGAATTCAAGGAAAAAGGATCAAAAAGAGTCAAATTAGGTGTAAACCAAACCACAGCAACTTTCATAAGCCAAAGACACCATCAAGAACCAAGAATTCACAAGATGCAATATTCTACCGAATTGGACAGAACATATACGCCAGAAGTTTAGCAGTGAACGAAGGATCAAAACGATTTGGAATTGAATGAAACTTAGTGTGGAGATAGATCTTTGAGTCATCTTTACAATGAAGTTTGAATCGTCTCAATTGGAGCTGTGAGCAGGAAGATACACCCGAATTACTGAGTACATATCTAGCTGCCTCGAAGCTGAAGCGAGTCCAATTTCGGACCAAATACCGGTCTGCACCGTAGACCGATATTTCAGCCATTTTCAGGACACGAGATGGGTCATTCAAACCCCAGTACCGGTCACGAAATTGGCCCGATACTGTGACCGGTATTGCCTCAGTTTTGACGTAAAAAGTCCGTTTTATCCTAAACTAACCCTAGGAAGACCCTAAGCCTATATATACTTGTTTTTTAGCCTCTTGTTAGGGGTGTGCCGAAATATTTAGAGTAGTTTATCATACAGTAGCAGCCACCACGAGTTCTCTTGGTGTTCTTCATTAGATTTGGATTCTAGAGCAATCCGGTGGATGATCTCGCTTTGTATCTCGATATAGAGAAGATTCCTCTTTCCCTTTACTCTTTAATCCATGTTTCTTTATTATGAATTCATCATCTATCTTGTGTTTTTCGTGCACCATGTTTGAGTAGTTTTGTTTGTTAGGTTGTAGAAAGATCAAAGAGTTCATGAATTGTTAACTTCTATCGAATGAATTAGGGATAATCTATTACGTTCTTCATCTTTATTTGCTCTTAATGCATGATTGCTTTTCTGATCAACTAGCATCTGATTTTAGATTGATATACTCTCCAAAAGCTTGTTATATTGTCTGAACTAGTATTTGATGAGCTAGGCGTCTTAACAATTCGAAAGGTTAGTTAAAGAGTTTAGTGAACAATTGAATCTTGAACTTACTGCGTGTTTTCTTCTTGTAATAACCTGCGATAGTTGATTCTATTAGGAAGTTAAAACATAGTAATCTAAGCCACGACAGTGGGAGGATTATACATCCGTGATTTGAGTTCTAGAACACATCTTTCTAAAAGGTCCCTATAATTCGATATGTTGTTTAATGATCCATGAATCTCTGCGATTAATCTATTTGCCTAACGTTTGTTTACTTTGAATTCCAACCATAATTTTACTAAGTTATTTTCGTGCCCTATTCCCTCTAAAAACCAAAACCATATTTCTTGTTTTAGCTTGATTTTATTCCTAAGTAGTACAAATACGAGGTCTCTGTGGATTCGATCCCTAAATACTATCGTGATTGCTGTGCACTTGCAGTTATATTTAGTGGTTAAAACTTTGACCCACATCACCGATCCATCTCGAACTCCATAATAATGTCTCCCAGATGGAGACCAATAGTTCCGTTCTTCATATCGATAATCGCACCAGCTGTGCGTAAGAAAGGACGTCCCAAAATCAGGAGATCCTTTGGTTTATCGTCCAATTCCAACACCACGAAATCTGTTGGAATGAAAATGTTCCCAATTCTAACCTGCAAATCTTCCAAAATTCCTACAGACAACTTAATAGATCTGTCAGCAAACACCAATGAAATTCGTGTTGGTGTAAACTTTGTGTACCCGAGCTTCCTTGCAACCGAATAGGGCATGAGGTTTACGCTGGACCCTAAATCACACAAAGAACAAACAAATCGCACATGACCAATATCAACAGAAAGCATGAACTTACCTGGGTCCTCTTGCTTTTTAATGGCCTTGTTTTGTAGCACAGCACTACAATTCTTACTTACAACCATGGCGCTTTGCTCTGAAGGAATCCTTCCAGTAACCAAGCCCTTAACGTACTTCTTCATGGACGGCATCATCTGAATCGCATCTGCTAATGTCAGCTTAACTGTCAAGTCTTGTAACATTTCCTTACACTTCGCCACCTCCAAATCATTTTGCGACTTCCTTGAAGGTACTGGGTAAGGTACAGGGGGCCTGTAAACACGAGAACAAACCTTATCAATAATCTCATTTGGCCTTAATACCTTAGAAGTTGATCCTGAAATCTCTTCATCCTTTTCTGTTTCCGGAGCAGGTGCTACGTCTGGTGGAGCAGGTGCTCCTTCTGGGCAGTTGCAGTTTCTGTCCTTACGACTGGTGGCAAAACTCTTCCACTTCTCAGTTCTATGGCATTTACAAACTCTCTGGGGTTTGTATCCGGCTTACCAAGCAGCACTCCTTGTGGCCTTTTATTGCATCAGCCGTTTGAGCAACCTGAGTGTCGAGTTTCTTCACGTGGTTGTAAACCGCCTCAAGCCGACCATTAAGGTCCAAGTATATACCATCCACCTTCGTGTTGATCTCAGTGGCGAACTTCTGCTGGTTTGTCAATATCTGCTGCATCATACCTTTCAACTCATCTTGAGAACCACTTCCAGAGCTTGCAGAAGCCTGAAAGTTCGAAAACTGCGGTTTCTGACCTTGAAAAGGGACGAACGTCTTTCCTTGAAAATTCTGAGGGTAGGTCTTTTGGAAAGTCTGATCCTGAGGCTTCTGGGTCTGGGGGCCGGTTTGTTGTGGGTAAACCTGGTCCTGTGAATTTTTAACATTCGTACTCCGATAGGAGAAATTCGGATGATTCTTGTAATTCTGGTTCAACCCTCTGTTCCGCACAAAACCCTGGCCATTCACGTAGCTTACCTCCTGCTGATCACTGTCTCCTTCCTCAACCATCTCTTCAGCGAGTGGCTCACCATCCTCATTTGCAAAATGAACCATCCTTTGGTTAGCCTTGAGCAACAAGTTAGCAGTAAGGTCATCGATCTTGTGGGAGTCTATCCCAGTGGATTTCGTAGTTCGATCATATTCCTGAGACTTGTTGCTAGAACTTGCAGCCAAGTTTTCAATCAGCTTATATGCACCCTCTCTAGTCCTGGTCATAAAATCGCCATCGTTGGCAGCATTCAGCGCATTCCTATAGTCCCAGTCGACACCATCGTAGAAAATACTAAGTAGATTATCATCAGTGAAACCATGGTTTGGGCACTCCCTTTTATACTCCTTGAACCGTTCCCACGCCTCACAGAAGGACTCTCCTAAATGTTGTTGGAACAAGGAGATTTTGTTCCTCAAACTCGCGGTTTTTGTCTTCGTATAGAAGTGATCCAGAAACGCGGCTCTGCATTGCGCCCAAGTAGTAATGGATCCAGCAGGTAGAGACTTTAGCCAACGCGAAGCCTTATCCGCGGGTTCATCCCATTAGAACTCGTCGTGGAGTAGATCTCCTCGAAGTTTTCTATATGGTCCATCGGAATTTCAGCAGGCAGCCCATGGAACAAATGCTGCTTAACCAACAATATCATCTGCGGTTTGATCTCATAATCATTCCGTTCAACAGCAGGGGGACTGTAGCAGCTCGGTTCCGATAGAAAATGTGGGGATTGTCCATATCCCCTATTGCACGCTGCTGTTCACGCGTATGTTGTCGCTGCTGTTCGCGCACGTGCTGCTGTTGCATTTGAGCCATCTGCTCTTGCAGCCTTTGCAGCTCAGCTGCCATGTTGTTGTCACCTTGATCGCCCATATCAGCCGGATTAAGCCTTTGTCGTCTATTTTCTCGTTCTAGTCTCGCAAGCTCAGGGATACTCAGAGTGACGAGGGGAGTTTGAAGATTTCTCCTTGTTGTCCTTGAGTTCATACACCTGAAACACACGTAAGAGAAACAAAAGAATGAGATTAGTGCATAGTCTAAAATCGTAAATGAAAATTAGAGGTATCAAGTTGGTCCCCGTCGCAACGGCGCCAATTTGTTGAAAGTCCTTTTCCGGTTTTATAGATTAAAACCTAGAATTAACTAATCCGATTTAGAATAGTATAAGTTCGTTAAGGGACCAGCAATACACTCTAATACTATGGGATACAACTTCAGCTAAGCGATCAAAAGATGGTATAAGTGTCACGTTTTATCAAAGCAAACAAAAAGTAAAATTTGGTTGAAAACAATAAGTGGAAAGTCGTTAGGTCAAGGGATAATTCTCAGGGATTAGGATATCAAAACCAAGCAATTATTTAGGTTATCAAGTTATGAACCAATCTAGAACTTAACCATATATTCAAGAGGACCAACTGTCGTGGCATACTCTAGTTCAACAAACAATCTAACACCCTAAACTGTCGTTTGAGGTTACAAAGAATGAAGAGCATTAAACGATTAGGGTTGATTTGTTCACAAGTTGCTTTAACTTCAACTGTCGTTGGCTAAAGACAACTCGCCCATCTAAGTCAATTCCAGCAATTTACAACACTTTTGATGAGTAAATTTAACCTATAATCAGAGGCTAGGTGATCAATCTAGTTTAGGCAATATGATCGACATTAGATGGAGATATCGAATGATGTTTCAAAACCTATGTATGCTTAGTTCATGGATATCTAATCCCGTCGAACCCTCGACCTAACTAGTGGATTACTCGCTCCTGATTAAACAAACAACAGCAGCAAGTGATAAGAGAAACTTCATTGGATCAAAGTAAAGAAATTAGGGTTTGAGAAAACTTCAACAAAGAAACGTGGAAGACAAATCTCCAAGCAAACTCTAATCTCTCTTTCTCTCGTTGATTTCTCTTGTGTTTTTGCTGCTATGCTGCGTCGTCCCTCCTCAAAAGATCCAGAGAAAAACCTATTTAAAGGTCCACGGCGGCTGGCCCAAAGATAGGGTTTTTAGAATTAGGTTTAATGAAATTTCCATAAGTGGATCTGCTGGGAGCAGGTGCTCCCTCTTCTGGGATGAGTGCTCCTATCCTCCAGAATATTCCAAAAAGATCCATATTTCATCCTTTTTCGCCAAATCCAATCCGCAAGCTCCAATACTTGTTTCCAGCCACTTTTATACCTAGAATGACTCGATAGAGATTGAAAGACTCGATAAAAACCTACAAAACAAAGGTTAGAATGCGCCAAAAATGCATTATATCACTACAACATAAAAAAAACATACTTATACGACAACGAATCTAGAAAACATTCCACATGCATCGATATAAAATACACGGCTAGACCGAAAAACGGAAATTTGGTCACTTTGAGCAGTGACATTGAAAGAGTACCCAAACCTTCGAGCTTCTTCTTGACGAAGCTAGTTGCATCTTCTGGCCCCGTACAAGCCGCTACACAAGGATACAAGTTGGATAAAAAATCCAAGTCATTGATTCATCATGACCTTTCCTCTTTCAACAATATAGTCTCCTCCACATCATAGAACAACTTGATCGATGAGTTTCCCTTTGATTTATTTTTTGTGTCTGCATAAAGTATTTGAAAGATATGAGTTTATTGTTAGAATATATAAACAAAAGGGTGGTACTTGTTGTGTATTTTAATTGAATTGTAAATTTGGTAGGATTTTGAAATCTTTACATATCTGTACGTTTTCCCGCGGATTTGATTCTTTATATATCTAACTTGAAAAGATCTTTTTTGAATAATATTTAGTTTTCATAGAAAATAAGTTTTCATTCATATTTTTATTATTTATACTATAACCATTTATGTTTTTTGGATACTAAAAATTCATCAAATAAATATGTTAGGCCAAATAATTAAAACTGTACTAAAAAATATATCAACAGATCTTTTCTTTTGCGAATTAAAAATAAAAAAATAAACCCTAAGTGTTGGGAGCCTTAACCCAAGGGATGTCTTAACCCTGTAACGCCCGTGAACCAAAAATGTGATTTTTGGACTGTGCGTCGATCGACACATGTGTTGTGACTCGTGAGAAATCACGATGTTGGGTGTTGCGTCGATCAACACAATGGTTATGTGGCGATCGACACAAGCTGGAATCGGACTGGGTTGGTTCGATTTCAATTGCTCGGTTTGGCGGATCGGTTAACGGATCTCTAGGGCTTGGGTAGGCTCAAGTATAAAAGACAGGAGCGTGTTTTGGCCGCAAGTTTTGGCAGAAATCAAAAAGTTGGTGAGATTTTAGAGGATTGAGTGAGATAAAGGGGTTATCGTTGATTCCCTTTGAGTTCTCAATCCTAAAGGCTTGGTTGCGTGATTTGGGAGGATCCAGGAGAGTGTTGGGTATGTGTTCTGCGCGATTTGAATGAGGATTTTGGATTGGAGTTCCGTGTTCTTCGTGTTCATCGCGTTCTTTCGTGTTTTCTCATCATTTTTCCTTCCAGAATCGAGGTGAATGCGTGACCATGGGTTTATTTGGGTAAAGGATTGATATGATGCGATTGCTGTGTTGTTTTGCGTGGATTCGTGTTGGTTTTTGTGTGATTTGTGTGCAGAGATCAATGTGATTCGATGTAGGATCGAACCATGAGAGGATAGGTTTGATCCTGGGTTTTGTGATGTTGTGTCGATTGACATACGTAACAGTGCATCGATCGACACCAAGGTTGTGTGTCGATCGACACAATGGGTGCATCGATTGACACATGGTGGTTATGTCGATCGACGCATGCCTGTTTGAGGCGAACTTGTGTTGATTATTCGTGCTTCCGTTGTTGTTTGTTCACCGTGGTATTGTATTAATTCTTATGCATGTGTGTATAGCCTAGTAGATGGGATGACCTCCTCACTGAGTATTTGTGATAATACTCAAGCATCTCTTTTTGCCATGTGATGCAGGTAAAGACAAGGTGTGATTGTGGAATCATGGCCGGGAAGAGGAGATGATCTAGTGTCTCGTATTTCGTGGCCGTTATGTTAGAATTGCTAGGGTGTTAGTGATGGAACTGCTGTTTAATTGGATTGGTTGTTGTTCGAATTGAATATTGGATTATTGATTTGAACTGGTTAGAATTCGGTAAAGTATGAGATTTATTGAATTGGTTTAATTGTTTATTTGTTCCGCATTGTTGTGTTGACCCGTTGAGAATTATTATTTGTGATAATAATAATCTTAATTGGAAAATTTTTAAATTTTTACAGGGTGGGTTGTTTCAAACCCTAACAAACCAAATAAACCTATGGTTCGATTAATTAAGCTACAATGAAATCTAGCTCGTATATGTAGTGTTCAGTTAGTTTTGCGGGTGGTTTTATACTCACGTCGCACTTATCCTCTTCATTTAACTTTCTATCAGTATTTATATCATATGATCACCTATCGCTATTTTTGTAACGCCCGTGAACCAAAAAGTGGATTTTTGGTGGGTGTTAATCGACACAGGGGTTGTGACCGTAGTGTGGTGGTGTCGCGTGATTCGAGATCGAATCCTTGTTAGTGGGGGAGAATTGTAACGCCCGTGAACCAAAAAGTGGATTTTTGGTGGGTGTCGATCGACACGAGTTAAAATCAGACCGACGGTTTCGGTTTCTGATTGCCGGTTTGGTGGGCCGGTTTAGGGGACACCATAGGGTTGTATAAAAGGGGTGGAACAGACGCGTGTTGGTATCTTTTTGGCCGAAAATCAGAGAAAGAGGAGGATTTGAGAGAGAATCAAGAGAGGTTGTGAGTTGTGTGTGATTGAGGGTGAAGGACAGTTTCTGCTCGAGTGTTTGAGAGGGCAAACGGCTGGGAAATTCGAGGAGGATTGGGGTGAAACTTGGTACGTAAGTTCTCCGATCTCTGCTCTTGATATAGGAGAAAACGGTTTGTCTTTTCGTTGATTATTCATCGAGTTATGGCTGTTTGAACTCGATGGGTCTGTGCAGATAGGTTGTCTGCGATCAGTCAACTTTGGGGTTGATTTCCGATCGAACCAAAAGAATTCTAGAGGCAATCCACATACCGACGCGTAGCAGTGTCTGTCTAGTTTCTAGAACAGTCGTCCGTTTTGGTTTTGGACCAGTTGTTCGTCGTGTACGAGTCTTTTTGTAACCGTTGGTCCCATTCTCATTTCGATTCTTCGAGGTGAGTGCGTGATCGTGGGTTTGTGTGGGCATAGGGATTGATGGAATGTGTTTGCTTGGTGTTTTGTGTGTTTTGTGGTTGGAATTGTGCAGGTGACTCGACGAATCGCGACAGATTCGAGCCACGAGAGGATAGGCTCGTTCCCAGGTTGTCGTGTCGATCGACACCATGGTGGTGTGTCGATCGACACAGGACGGAGTCATGTCGATCGACACCTAGTGGCTGTTTCGATCGACACAGAGTCCCTGTACTTGTTCGTGATTGGTTGTTCTTGTTTTTTGCTTGTGTGCTCATCCTGGTATAACCCGTAGACGGGATGACCGCGTCGCTGAGTATTTGTGATAATACTCACGCAACTCTTTTTGCCATGTGTTGCAGGTAAAGAGAAAATGTGATTGTGGAATCATGGCCAGGAAAGAGAGATGATCTAGGGTCTCGTATGGCTGTGTGCGGTTGTAGAATTGCTAGGTGTCTAGTGAATTCTGAGTTGTAGTTAATTGATTTATTGGTTATTGGTTATTGCTTATTGTTGGATTGATATGGAATTGAATTGGATTAATAATTTAATAAAGTATGAGATTTATTGAATTGGAAGTTGTTATTGATGGTTATTGTTTTCCGCGATGCATGTGGTATTGGCCCAATTGAGGATTATTATCTGTGATGATAATAATCTGAAGGGAAAATTTTAAAACTTTTGGGTCGGATCGTTTCAATTTTAAATGATTAAGATTAATACTTAGTTTTTGGAATATTTCATTCAACAGTCAAAAATAATTGGGTTGTGTACTGCTGCAGCAGGGCAAGGTGATTGCGTATGTCTCAAGGCAGTTAAAGAAGCATGAGTGCAATTACCCTACCCATGATTTGGAGTTGGCTGCAGTTTTCTTTGCACTTAAAATTTGGAGGTCTTATCTGTATGGCAAGAAGGTGCAGGTATTCACAGACCACAAGAGTCTGAAATATTTCTTCACCCAGCCGGAGCTGAACCAGAGACAGAGGCGCTGGATAGAGTTAGTTGCAGACTATGACCTGGAGATTGGGTACCATCCGGGTAAGGCTAATCTGGTTACTGATGCGTTGAGTCGGAAGATAGTAGCTTCAGATCAGGAGCGCGATATGGAGGCTCTGGTAAGCGAGATCAGTACATTGAGGTTATGTGTGATTTCACAGGAGCCATTGGGGTTAGAGGCAGCTAACCAGGCAGATTTGTTGAGCAGGATTCGAGTTGCTCAGGAGAAGGATCAGGGATTGATTGATTCTTCTAAGGCAGCCGGTTCAGAGTATGTGGTCTCAGCGAGTAGGATGATACTGGTGAACAGGCGGGTTTGTGTACCCAAGGATGATGATCTGAGGTGTGACTTGAAACGGTATTATCACTGGGTTGGGATGAAGAGGGATATAGCTAGCTGGGTTGCAGCTTGCAATGTGTGTCAGGTGGTGAAGGCTGAGCATCAAGTTCCGAGCGGGTTATTGCAGAGTTTGCCTATCCCGGAGTGGAAGTGGGATATGATTACGATGGATTTCGTGACGGGATTGCCAATGTCACGGACCTATGATGCGATATGGGTTATCGTGGATCGTCTGACAAAGTCAGCACATTTTCTGGCCATCAAGAAGACCGACGGAGCGGTGGTGTTGGCTAGGAAGTATGTGCGTGAGATAGTGAGGCTGGGTGCCAGCAAGTATTGTGTCAGATAGGGATCCGAGGTTTACTTCAGAGTTCTGGAGACCATTTCAGGCTGAGATGGGCACTAAGGTGTATATGAGTACCGCGTGTCATCCTCAAGCGGATGTGCAGTCTGAGAGGACAATTCAGACATTGAAGGATTTGCTGAGGATGTGTGTACTGGATTATGGTGGTCATTGGGCGGATCATCTGAACCTGGTAGAGTTTGCTTATAACAACAGCTATCAGGCGAGTATTGGAATGACTCCATATGAGGCTCTGTATGGGAGGCCATGTAGGACACCATTATGCTGGACTCAAGTGGAGGAGAGGAGCATGTTTGGTGCAGACTTTGTTCAGGAGACGACGGAGAAGATCCGTGTCTTGAGGCTGAACATGAGAGAGGCTCAGGATCAGCAGAAGAGTTACGCCGATAGGAGACGGAAGGAGCTGGAGTTTGAGCTAGGAGATATGGTGTATCTCAAGGCAGCTATATTGAGGGGTCCTAACAGATCCATTTCATAGAATAAGCTGAGTCCGAGGTTTATGGGTCCGTTCAAGGTTGTGGAGCGGGTCGGACCGGTTGCTTATCGGTTGGAGTTACCTCAGATTATGAAGGCTTTTCACAAAGTCTTCCATGTTTCGATGCTGCGGAAGTGTCTACATGAGTCTGAGGAGGTGTTGGATAGGATTCCGGAGGATCTTCAGCCCAACATGACGTTGGCGGCGAGGCCTGTGAGGATTCTCGAGAGGAGGGTTAAGGTTCTGCGCCGGAAGAGTATACCGTTGGTGAGAGTCATGTGGGACTGTGATGGTATTGAGGAGACTTGGGAACCAGAGGCGTCGATGAAGAGGAAGTTCTCGAAGTGGTTTGAGAAGCAAGCGGTGGCTTGAGTTTCTTTTCCGGTTTCCAGAGTCTGTTTTAGCATGTTGCTATGTTGTGATATTGTATTTCGTTTGTGGATGTAACGAGTATATATTTTTGAGATTTAATAAGATGAGTTTGCCTTATTAAATGAGTGGTTAAGTTATGGGTTCTTATGAGATGACTAGTGATGTCATGGTTTGTGATGACTAGTAGGTCATGTGGAGGTCTAGCGATAGAATTTCTATGTGAGTTAGAGCTTGCCTATCGGCTATGATGGCTAGGAATAGGAGTTTTACGCGGCTTAGAGCTTGCTCATGTTCCAAAAGGGGCTGGAAATGAGATTGCTCATGTTCCAGGAGTGGCTGGAAATGAGATTTGTTCATGTTCTAGGAGTGGCTGGAAATGAGATCGTTCATGTTCCAGGAGTGGCTGGAAATGAGATCGTTCACGTTCCAGGAGTGGCTGGAAATGAGACTGTGCATGTTCCAGGAGTGGCTGGAAATGTAAGCTCTACGCGCGTTAGAAATTGTCTATTTCCTAGGGAGAGTCTGGAAAAAAGGTTTTTTGTGAGTTAGAATCGTCTTTTCCAGGGACTCTGTGAGACACCATGGTGATTGGGTTGTTTCGGCTGACCACGAGAGGTGATGCTGGTCGACAGGTGCGTATGATGCACGTTTCAGAGTATTGCTCCAGGGAACGGGTGGGTTCTTGTATACTGAGGGATAGTGGATCTCTCCAGAGGACGGGTGGGTTCTCTGCATATACTCGAGAGTTGGTGGTTCTCTCGGAGGGACGGGTGGGTTCCCTACATATACGTTGAGGGATAGTGGGTCTCTCCAGGGGACGGGTGGGTCTCCTGCACACTGTCGCTCAAGGGGTGACGATCCTGCGAGCATATGTGTAGTGTATATGTTTATGAGTTATGAGTATGAGTTAGGAGCAGTAGAGTCTGAGCGTGGTCGTGAGTATGAGACTGGATGAGTTTCGGGGATCGGGAGTGGATCTCAGGTGGTGCTGACCGGGTGGGGTCAGGATTGCAGCCGTGGTGAGACGGTGCAATGTGGCTAGTCTGAGCCTAATAGAGCTCGGGGATCAGGTGTGATCACGAGTGGTGCTAGCTGAGGGCCAGGGATGTGTTGAGGACGTCGAGTCTAGGTTATTACTTGAGTCTGGAATTTGGTTCGGATAACCCTGGTGACTTATGTTACGCCGATGGTCGTACATGTTCTTGTTTGATTGTTGTACGATCATTTGGTCCAATGCGGGGTCAACGGTTGGTCGGACATGTTCTTGTTTGATTGTTGGACGGTCAATCGGGCAGCCGTAATCCGGACCATGGAGCGTGCATCGTAGATGTTCCGGGTGAATCTGGTCGAATTTTAGGCGAGAGGGTTAGCCTTAGCAGAACGGGTCGTGGGATTCGAGCGTGATCTCGAAGGATACTGGCCGGGTGCAGGTCAGGTGGTTGAGACTGTAGTGTGGCGGTGTTGCGTGATTCGAGATCGAATCCTTGTTAGTGGGGGAGAATTGTAACGCCCGTGAACCAAAAAGTGGATTTTTGGTGGGTGTCGATCGACACGAGTTAAAATCAGACCGACGGTTTCGGTTTCTGATTGTCGGTTTGGTGGGCCGGTTTAGGGGACACCCTAGGGTTGTATAAAAGGGGTGGAACAGACGCGTGTAGGTCTCTTTTTGGCCGAAAATCAGAGAAAGAGGAGGATTTGAGAGAGAATCAAGAGAGGTTGTGAGTTGTGTGTGATTGAGGGTGAAGGACAGTTTCTGCTCAAGTGTTTGAGAGGGCAAACGGCTGGGCAATTCGAGGAGGATTGGGGTAAAACTTGGTGGGTAAGTTCTCCGTTCTCTGCTCTTGATATAGGCGAGAACGGTTCGTCTTTTCGTTGATTATTCATCGAGTTATGGCTGTTTGAACTCGATGGGTCTGTGCAGATAGTTTGTCTGCGATCAGTCGGCTTCGGGGTTGATTTCCGATCGAATTATAAGGATTCTGGAGGCGATCCGTATATCGACGCGTAGCTGTGTCTGTCTTGTTTCCAGAACAGTCGTCCGTTTTTGTTTTGGACCAGTGGTTCGTCGTGTACGAGTCTTTTTGTAACCGTTGGTCCCATTCTCATTTTGATTCTTCGAGGTGAGTGCGTGATCGTGGGTTTGTGTGGGCATAGGGATTGATGGAATGCGTTTGCTTGGTGTTTTGTGTGTTTTGTGGTTGGAATTGTGCAGGTGACTCGACGAATCGCGACAGATTCGAGCCACGAGAGGAGAGGCTCGTTCCCGGGTTGTCGTGTCGATCGACACCATGGTGGTGTGTCGATCGACACAGGACGGAGTCATGTCGATCGACACCTAATGGCTGTGTCGATCGACACAGAGTCCCTGTACTTGTTAGTGATTGGTTGTTCTTGTTGTTTGCTTGCTTGTGTGCTCATCCTGGTATTTCTATTGATTGTTATGTCTATACTTCAATAACCCGTAGACGGGATGACCGCGTCACTGAGTATTTGTGATAATACCCACGCAACTCTTTTTGCCATGTGTTACAGGTAAAGAGAAAATGTGATCGTGGAATCATGGCCAGGAAGGAGAGATGATCTAGGGTGTCGTATGGCTGTGTGCGGTTGTAGAATTGCTAGGTGGCTAGTGAATTCTGAGTTGTAGTTAATTGATTTATTGGTTATTGGTTATTGGTTATTGTTGGATTGTTATGGAATTGAATTGGATTATTAATTTAATAAAGTATGAGATTTATTGAATTGGAAGTTGTTATTGATGGTTATTGTTTTCCGTGATGCATGTGGTATTGGCCCAATTGAGGATTATTATCTGTGATGATAATAATCTGAAGGGAAAATTTTAAAATTTTTGGGTCGGGTCGTTTCAATTTTAAATGATTAAGATTAATATTTAGTTTTTGGAATATTTCATTCAACAGTCAAAAATAATTGGACATGTAAAAAAAAAGGATATCAACTGTGACAACTGAAACGACCCAACCCGTAAAAAATTAAAATTTTCCAAATTCAAATTATTATTATGATAAATAATAATCTTCAACGGTCAACACAATACGCGGAAACAACATAATCAATTAACAAATAATACCATTCAATAAATCTCATAATTTATTTAACTCTAACCAATACCAAATAAATCC
The DNA here is from genome assembly GCA_964056655.1 of Arabis hirsuta. Lineage (NCBI taxonomy): Eukaryota > Viridiplantae > Streptophyta > Magnoliopsida > Brassicales > Brassicaceae > Arabis > Arabis hirsuta. The sequence goes on from OZ053301.1 coordinate 17,451,847, forward strand.
ATAACGAATAATCCAATTCAAATCATCATAAACAATATTCCAGAATTCACTAGCAACCCAACAATTCTAACAACAACTCCAATAAATCGAGACACTAGATCATCTTCTCTTCCCGGCCATGATTTTACGATCACACTTTGTCTTTACCTGCATCACATGGATAAAAGAGATGCGTGAGTATTATCACAAATACTCAGTGAGACGGTCATCCCATCTACTTGGCTATACACACATGCATAAGCAAAAGATACAATACCAGGAGGAGCAAACAACCATGCACAATACAAACAATCAACAAGAACACAACACAGCAGCACGTGCGTCGATCGATGCACACTATGTCGATCGACGCAGTACCCATAATTGAACATATCTTCTCATGGTTCGATTTTATGATGCATCTCATCGATCCCTGCACACAAATCCACCCAAAACAAGCACGAATCCAACCAATAACAACAATCAAACGCATCATATCAATTCATTCACTCACCTTAGATCTGGAAAGAAAAGGATGAGAAAACACGAAGAACACAAAGAACACAAAGAACACCACACCTAGATCTCCAAATCTCCATTCTTCCTTCGCAAAGAATATAAATCTATCCACTCCAGAACCTCACAATCCTACACACGAGCTTTTAGGATCAAGAACAGGAAGAAATCAACAATGATTCTCCTTTTCTCTTAAATCCTCTCTCAAAACTCTCTGGAAACTCTCTGAAAACTTTCTGGAAACTCTAAAAGTCTCAAAATGCGGCCACCCACTATTTATAAGAAAACCCTAGGGTTTTCCCCTAAACGAGCCCACAAACCGCTGACTTAAATCGAACCAACCAGTTCAATTTAACCTTGCATCGATCGATGCACGCCACATGCGTCGATGGATGCACGACCAAAATCACGATTTTGGTTCGTGGTCGTTACAACTCTCCTCCACTAACAGGGATTCAACTTCGAATCATGCAACACCGCCTCCTGTGGCTACAATCCTCACTCAAACCCAGCTAGCATCACCTGAGATCAACACTCCTGATATGTGAAGCTCATGTAGTCTCATACTTACAAATCACATCCAGACGTTATTGCTCGTAACTCATATTCATAACTCATATACATATACACCATACCCACTCTCAGGATCGTCACCCCTTGAGCTACCGGTATGCAGGGAACCCACTATCCCTTGGAGAGAACCACCATCCCTTAAGTATATGCAGGAAACCCACTATCCCCTGGATCAATAACTCTACGACGTGCATCATAAGCACCTGTCGACCAAAATCGCCTTCTGTGGCTCCATCATGACATCCCCTATCCCGGAATGTCATCGCATCCATGACCAATCACTAATTCTAGCTCACATAAAACCTCTTTTCCCAGACTCCTCCTAGGAAATAGACAGGTTCTAACTCACATAAAACCTTTATTTCCCATCGCCATCTAGAGAATAGATAGGTCCTAACTCACATAGAACTTCCATTCCCAGATTCTCCAATGGCTCCTGTGAGATAACACATAACCTCAAAGTGTTATTCTCGTTCACCAAAGCCTCCATATTCTGCTCCTGAGCCGAAGCAACCCTCTTCCTACTCAACGCGTTTGCAACCAGATTAGTCTTACCCGGATGGTACCCAATCTCCAGATCATAATCTGCTACTAACTCCATCTAGCGCCTCTGTCTTCGGTTCAACTCTGGCACCAAATCTTTAAAGCAAAAATCACTGCAGCCAACTCAAGATCGTGGGTAGGGTAGTTACACTCATGCTTCCTTAACTGCCTCGAAGCATATGCAAATACCTTCCCATGTTGCATCAGCAAGAAACCCAGATAATTCCCGAAGCATCCGGTGTACTAGTCAATATCTGGTAACGCCAACACTGGTGTACTAGTCAATATCTCCTTCAGCTTCCTGAAACTCTCCTCCCAAGCTGAAGACCAACAAAAGGGACATCCTTCCCCATCAGCTTCGTCATCGACTACGCCATACTCGCAAAAACCCTTGACAAACCTCCTGTAGTAACTTGCCAGCCCGAGAAAACTCCTAATCTCGGTGGCACTCCTCGGTCTAGGCTACCCTCTGATAGCCTCTATCTTCGCCGGATCTACAGAAACTCCATCTGCAGAAACCACGTGACCGAGAAAACTCATCTCTCACTGCCAGAAATTGCGCTTGCTCAACTTCGCATACAGCTTCTGCTTCCGCAGCTTCTCCAGAACTACTCTCAAATGAACTCCGTGCTCCTTAGGACTCCTCAAATACACCAAAATATCATCAATAATTAAAATCACAAACTTGTCCAGATACTCCTGGAAGACTCCATTAATTAGCCTTATGAACGCCGCTGGTTCATTCGTCAACCCAAAAGGCATCACCACGAACTCATAATGCCCATATCTCGTCCCAAAAGCAGTCTTCCTAACATCCGCCTCATCGATAGGAATCTGATGGTAACCCGAAGCCAAATCGATCTTGGAGAACCAGTAGCCCCTCGCAACTAATCCAACAACTCATCAATCCGCGATAAAGGATACTAGTTCTTCACAGTGCCTTTGTTAAGTTCCCGGTAATCGATGCATAACCAGAAACTCCCATCCTTCTTTTTCACAAACAACACCGGCGCTTCCCACGGCGAACTACTAGGCCAGATAAATCCTTTCCCCAATAGATCATCGGGCTACTTTTTCAGCTCTGCCATCTCTGCTTGAGCCATACGGTAAGGTGCCTTGGATATCAGAGTCATCCCAAGCTCCAACTCAATCGTAAAAAGATAAGACAGGGACGGCGGTAATCCCTGTAACGACTGGAAAACATCGTTGAAATTATGAACAACTCGAATCTCCCCAACTGCAACCTCTCTAACAAACTCTGGCATCACAATCGTCGCCAAATACGCCTCGCAGCCCTTCTGATCAACTTGAATCGCCAAAATCCCGAGGCTCCCGGAAGTTGGCCTCACTCCTTGATAAACAACCCTCCCCGCCTCTTACTCAAACACAACTCGTCCCTGATGACAATCTAGATGGACTCTGTACTGATCCAGCCAATCCATACCCAGAATGACCTCGTACAGCTCCACCGGACTAATAATCAAATCTGCTGGCATCAACTCTCCCGCCACCAGAATATCCACACCACGAGCCCGCCTGAAAGTAGCCAAAGACTTACCTCCAGCAACTTTAACTACTACTGGCAGCTCATCGGAATTGCTCTTGATTCAGCTGCCCTCCGCACACTCCGGAGTAATGAAGCAATTTGTCGCTCCAGAATCAAACAAAATATGGGACGCACATCCATCATGGTCACCCACTCACCTTAGATCTGGAAGGAAAAGGATGAGAAAACACAAAGAACACCACACCTAGATCTCCAAATCTCCCTTCTTCCTTCGTGAAGAACACATATCTATCTACTCCATAACCTCACAATCCCACACACGAGCTTTTAGGATCAAGAAAAGGAAGAAATCAACAATGATTCTCCTTTTCTCTCAAATCCTCTCTCAAAACTCACTGGAAACTCTGAAAACTTTTTAGAAACTTCCTGGAAACTCTAAAGTCCCAAAATGCGGCTACCCACTATTTACAGGGAAACCCTAGGGGTTATCCCTAAACCGGCCCACAAATTGCCGACTTAAATCTAACCAAACGGTTCAATTTAACCTTGCGTCGATCGACGCACACTACCTGCGTCGATCGACGCACGACCAAAATCACGATTTTGGTTCGCGGTTGTTACCACAACTGTTAAAATAGTTATATCCAAGACTATATGGACGTACTATAAAACCTACATGATTAGATTTTTTAAAAAAAAAACCAAACATATTCTACTTACAAGATTAAATTAGCCTAACAAACGAAATAAAGAATAATACCATTAAAATCCTAGTGTATCCAAAATAAAATACTATATGATAGCCAATAATGGAATATTACCACTAAAATTCAAATATATCTAAAATTGATATATTTTTATATAAAATGTGGGCCAAAATTATGGGCCATACGAAATCAATTAAAACTCAAATAACAATTAGGCCTAAAGAAATTAAATTCAATCAATTGAATAAGAATGATTTAATAAAAATAATTTTGATGGTAAGAAGTGTAATTAATTTGATTCATTAAGGATATATTCGTCATTTAGATTAATTCTGAAACTCATTCTGGAGGCAACACATAAGCAAAGTGAATTCGCTTTTGATTTGTATGTAACGTTGCAAAAAGAAATAAAGTTTTAATTTGATTTGGTTTTCAGATAAGAATATCGGTTAAAATTAAAACAACCCGACCCATTTTTTTTTTAAATTCGGATTATTATTCTCATAAATAATAATCCTCAATATCGGGTTCAACATATCACATAACCAGCGGAAATCAACTCAAATCAAACAATGAATAGCTCAATTCATAAAAACCAATTCAATAACAACAAGTATCTAATTCATCAATTCCAACACAACAATCCTGAATTACTAGCAACCTAGTAATTCTAACAATGCATAAAAACCACAAGAAACGAGACTCTAGATCATCTCCTCTTCACAGCCACGATTCCACGATCACATCTTTTTTTATCTGCATCACATGGATTAAAGAGATGCGTGAGTTTTATCACAAATACTCAGTAAGACGGTGATTTGATCTACTAGCTATACATACAGGCATCAAAAATACCATTAATACCAAGCGATCAATCAATAATGCACAACACAATAATCAACACGACATTCACGTGTCAGCCTCTTGCATCGATCGACACACCTCCTGGTCACGCACTCACCTTGATATTGGAATGAAAAAAGATGAGAAACAACGAAATAAGACCCAACAATTCGGATTTCCTTCTTCCTTTGCGAAGAACACGGATCAAGACTCAATTCCAAAGCCTCACAATCACAATCACAAGCTTTCACGATCAAGAATACAAGGAAATCAACAATGATTCCTGTTCTTCACTCAATCCTATCTAAAACTTTGATTTTCTCTCAAAACCTTCTGAAAAACTCGACCATAGAAGGCCCCTTGACTTATATAGTCGAACCCTAGGGTTCCCATAACCTGAACCGCAAACTGGACAGATCAAAATCAAAATGACAGGTTCAATTCGCAACAAGTGCGATCGACGCACCCATGGCGTTGATCGACGCACTGCCCAAAAATCTCAATTTTGGTTTGCGGGCGTTACAACTCTCCCCCACTAACCCGGATTCGACCTCGAATCGTGTAATACCGAATCACCACTGTCCATACTCCTGACCAACCCGGTTGGCACCACCCAAGATCAACACTCCCGATCTCTGAGGTCCCCATCTAATCCTATGCTCATAGCTAAGTTTTGACATTGATTACTCTTAACTAATAACTCGTAACCACACCACTCCCACTCCCAGGTTCACATCCTTTGAGCTATCGGTGTACAGGGAAATCTTCATCCCCTTGAGAGAAATCCTCATCTCTCATTACTACTAAGGGAAATCCTCATCCCTCAGTAACATAAAGGGAAATCCTCATCCCTCCCAGAGAAATCCTCATCTCCTATTCAGTTATTCGGGAAAATCATCATTCCCTAGAGCAATCAATTCTTAACGTCTATAGCATCTCTGACCAGAACTACCTTCTGTTATCTCAAACTGACATCCCCATATCCCAAAATATCATATCATCCATGACCAATCCCCAGGTCAACTCTAAACACGCCAATCACTTAGGATGTTTACTAACAACTCTATCTAGGAAATAAACAAGTTCTAAATCTTCATAAAACTTTTATTTCCTAACTCGCATAAATGTAAAAAATTCTATGACATAGATAGTTGAAACATAAGAAATACTCATCTGATTAACTCAAATGTAACAATCATTACAACCTCAATGAAAATACATAATCCAAAACACATAGCAAACATGCTAACTCAAAGACTGAAACCAGAAAGACAACTCAAGCGTCGACTTGCTTCTCGAACCACTTCTGGAACTTTGCCTTCATCTTAGCCTCTAGTTCCCAAGTCTCCTCCTCAACACATCATAGTCCCACAAGACTCTCAACAACGGTATCTTCTTCCGGCACGGAACCTTGACCCTCTTCTCGACAATCTTCACAGGTCTTGCCTCTACAATTATGTTGGGCTGAAGATCACCAGGAATCCTCACCACTATCTCCTCAGACTTATGCATACACTTCCTCAGTATCGACACATGGAAGCCTTTATGAAATGCCTTCATAATCTGAGGTAACTTCAACCGATAAGCGACTGGTCCAATCCGTTCCACAACCCTAAACGGACCCATAAACCTCGGACTTAGCTTATTCTCTGAAGTAGATCTGTTAAGACCCCTCAACATTGCCATCTTGAGATACACTCTATCTCCAACCTCAAACTCCAACTCTTTCCTCCTCTTATCAACATAACTCCTCTGTCGATCTTGGACCTCTTTCATGTTCAGCTTCAAAACACGGATCTTTTCTCTCGTTTCCTGAATAAAGTCTACACCATAAATGCTCCTCTCCCCCACTTGAGTCCAGCATAACGGTGTACGACATGGCCGTCCATACAACGCCTCACACAGAGCCATACTAATACTCGCCTGATAGCTATTTTTATACGCAAACTCTACCAAGTTCAAATGATCCGCCTAATGACCACCATAATCCATCACACACATCTTTAACAAATCCTCGAGTGTCTGAATCGTCATTTCAGATTGTCCATCCGTCTAAGGATGATAAGCAGTACTCATATGCACCTTAGTGCCCATCTCAACATGAAAAGCTCTCCAAAACTCAGAAGCAAACCTCAGATTTCCTAACTAATACGATACTCGCTAGCACTCCATGCAGCCTCCCTACCTTCCGCAAATACTTCCTAGCCAAAACTCCATCAGTCTTCTTAATGGTAAAAAAATGTGCTGACTTAGTCAGGCGATCCACAATCACCCAAATAGCATCAAAAGTCCACGAAACTGGCAACCCTACCACAAAATATATGGGTAAACTCTGCAACAAACCACTCGGAACCTTATGCTCACACTTCACTAACTGGCACACATCGCAAGCTACAACCCATTAGCGACATCCTTCTTTACTCTAACCCAATGGTAATACCGTTTCAGATGATATTACATCTTAGTCATTCTAGGATGAATAGACAACATGCTCGCATGAGCCTCTCTCAGAATCTTCTGCCTCAAACCCTCATCCTTAGGCACGCAAACTCGCCCATTCACAAGGATCGTCCAATTAGCAGAGACCTGATACTTAAAACCTACAACCTTAGAAGTATCAATCAAACCCTTATCCTCTCCTTGAGCTACTCGAATCCTGCTCAGCAAGTCTGCTTGGTTAGCTGCCTCTAACCCCAAAGGCTCTTGTGAGATAACACATAAACTCAAAGTACTTATCTCACTCACCAAAGCCTCCATATCCCGGTCCTGAGCTGAAGCAACTCTCTTCCGACTCAAAGCATCTGCAACCAGATTAGCCTTACCAGTATGGTAACCAATCTCCAGATCATAATCTGCTACCAACTTCATCCATCGTCTCTGTCTTTGGTTCAGCTCTGGCTGAGTAAAGAAATACTTCACGCTCTTATGGTTTGTGAATTCCGCCATAAAAATAAGATCTCCAAATCTTTAAAACAAAAATCACTGCAACCAACTCGAGATCATGAGTAGAGTAGTTGCTCTCGTGCTTCCATAACTGCCTCGAAGCATAAGCAATTACCTTCCCCTGCTGCATCAACACGCAATCTAGACCAACTCCCGAAGCATCTGTATACACTACGTAAGGCTCACGTGGCTTCGGTAACGCCAACACTGGTGTACTAGTCAACATCTCCTTCAGCCTCGTGAAACTCTCCTTGCAAGCCGAAGTCCACACAAAAGAAACATCATTTCCTCTCAGCTTCATCATTGACTGAGCCATACTTATGAAATCCTTGACGAATCTCCGATAGTAGCCTACCAAACCGAGAAAACTCCTGATCTCAGTGGCATTCCCCGGTCTAGGTCACCCTGTGATAGCCTCTATCTTCGTCGGATCCACATAAACTCCATCTGCAGAAACCACGTGACCGAGAAAACCCATCTCCCGCTGCCAAAAACTGCACTTGCTCAACTTAGCATACAGTTTCTCCAGAACCACCCTCAGATGTACCTCGTGCTCCTCAAGACTCCTCGAATATTCCATAATATCATCTAGAGATGATCACAAACTCATCCAGATACTCCAAAAAGACCCCGTTCATCAGCCTCAGGAACGCTGTTGGTGCATTAGTCAATCCGAAAGGCATCACCACAAACTTGAAATGCCCATATCTCGTCAGAAAAGCAGTCGTCTTGAAATCTGCCTCATCGATAGGAATCTGATGGTAACTCGATGACAAGTCAATCTTGGAGAACCAAGTAGCTCTTCGCAACCGATCCAATAACTCATCAATATACGGTAGAGGATACTTGTTCTTCACAGTGACTCGGTTAAGTCCCCGATAATCAATGCATAACCAAAAACTCCCATCCTTCTTCTTCACAAACAACACCGGCGCTCTCCACGGTGAACTGCTAGGCCGGATAAACCCCTTACCTAGAAGATCATCGAGCTACTTCTTTAGTTATGCCAACTCTACTGGAGCCATTCAATAGGGCGCCTTAGATATCGGAGTCGTTCTAGGTTCCAACTCAGTTGTGAAAGGATCAGACCGAGACGGCAGTAATCCCTACAACGACAGAAAGACATCCTCGAAGTCTTGAATAACCCAAATATCCCCAATAGTAACCTCTCCAACAGCCTCTGGCATCACAGTCATCGCCAAATATGCCTCGCAACCCTTCTCAATCAGCTCTTCCACCTGAATTTTAGAGATCACGAGACTCCCAGAAGTTGGCTTGATATGCCCTGTCTCTCTGCAGTGGTAGCAAACCCGAGTATCATGAGTTTTGTCCTTCCTAGGATAGCTCGCTAGCTTGTGATCCATGCTCCTGCAACCAAAGCATCTCGAACAACTCTAACCTCTCTGACTCGGCCCTGAAGTGCCTTCCCACTTCTTCTTCTGTCCTTGCACAGGTTGCCGCCCTTGATCGAAACCACCTAATGCTACGATCTCTTCGGCTGAACATGCGGGCTAACCACCCCAACCTGCTCCCTCAAATCCTCCTTGATCGCTGCAGTATTCTAAACCAACGCTACCCTCGTGGTGAACCTACTCACTCTACAGCCGATAAGCCACTTGTCCAATCCGTCCACAACCCTAAACGGACCCATAAACCTCGGACTTAGCTTATTCTCTGAAATGGATCTGTTAGGACCCCTCAACATTGCCATCTTGAGATACACTCTATCTCCAACCTCAAACTCCAACTCTTTCCTCCTCTTATCATCATACCTCCTATGTCGATCTTAAACCTCCTTCATGTTCAGTTTCAAAACACGGATCTTTTTTCTCATTTCCTTAACAAAGTCTACACCATAAATGCTCATCTCCCCCACTTGAGTCCAACATAACGGTGTACGACATGGCCTTCTGTACAACGCCTCATACGGAGCCATACCAATACTCGCCTGCTTTACCAAGTTCAAATGATCCACCCAATGACCACCATAATCCATCACACATATCCTTAACAAATCCTCGAGTGTCTGAATCGTCCTCTCAGATTGTCCATCCGTCTGAAAATGATAAGCAGTACTCATATGCACCTTAGTGCCCATCTCAGCATGAAAAGCTCTCCAAAACTCAGAAGCAAACCTTAGATTTCCTTTCTGCTATGATACTCGCTAGCACTCCGTGCAGCCTCACTACAGTCCGCACATACTTCCTAGCCAAAACTCCATCGGTCTTCTTAATAGTCAGAAAATGTGTTGACTTAGTCAGATGATATGCTCAAATTTGCCCTGAGCTACTCTCTCAAATTAAGAAATTGTAGTAGTACTTAGGGATCGAATCCACAGGGAATCTAAACACACAATCAATTAGTGAATTCAAATTATGCTAAGTAAATAGGAATGAATGTAAAGTAAAAGCAGAAGTAAACAAGTGAATGATGATTAAATTTCTTAAAATTCAATGAGATAAAAGAGTTAGGCAATGGGTTGTTCGCAGAAATGATTCGAAAATTGATCGTGTCTTATTAAGCACGGTTCTAGAACTCAAACACGAATGTAAAACAAACAACTTTCGTTGCAGAGATTATCTATGACTAAATCCCTAAATTCCAAATTTCTTTGCAAACTTAATGAATAAAATCAAGCATTAAATTCAGGTTCAATTGTTCACAAAATTACTAAGCCAAATTTCTTTGCGAATAGATAATTTTGCTCATCTAAGATTATATCAAGTTGTTAATAATAATTTCAAATCTATTAAAGCAACCTAGGATATCCAATTTCAGTTGATCAATCCTAAAATCAGAGTTAAATCAATCTAGATGAAGAACATAAAGATAAATCCTAACAAGGTTTCAATCCTATCAATTTCTCATCAAACCCTAGAACTTTCCAAAACCTAACAAGGAAACTACTGATATGTCCCATATTTTACCACTTTTACCATCTATTTTACTATATTTTCTATGCACTTTAATAAGCTTTTCATCCAAAAGAGGTAGTTTTCCTCGTATTTGTAGTTTTAGAGTCTTAATAGGGAAATCAAGCAAAACGGAGCAATAAGGACCAAAAGAGGTGTAAACCAAGCTACAGAAACTTTCATAAGCCAAAGAAATCATCAAGACCAAAGAATTCACAAGGTACCACAATCTACCAAGTTGGACAGAACATATATGCCAGAAGTTTAGCAGTAAACGGAGAGTCAAATCCATTTGGAATTGGATGAAACTTTGTCAAAAGATATATCATTGAGTTAGCTTTACAAAGGAATTTGAATCATATCATTTAGAGCTGTGAGCAGAAAGATACGCTCGGTTTAGTGAAGACACATCAAACTGCCTCTGAAATGAAACAAGTGCAGAATCGAATCAAGCACCGGGCCAGTCCATGGACCGATGTTCCAGACCGTTGCTAGCACTCATTAAGGCCCAAAGAAGACTCCAACACCGGCCTAGAAGCCCATCCGTTACTTGGCCCAACGTTAGAGCAGTTTTGACGTAAAAGACCCTTTTGTCCTAAACTAAAGCCCTAGAAGATCCTACACCTATATATACTTTTTTTTAGCCTCTTTAGTAGAATAAGCATCAATAAGCAGTCAAGAGGGCACAACTAGGGAGCCCTAGGCAGCCGCCTATCTCTTCTCTAAACACTAAACACGTTTTCATCTTTAATCTTCATTGGATTTAGATTCAAAGAGGAGATCTCTCTTTGTACTTCGATATAGAGAAGATTTCTTATCTCTTACTCTTTGAATTCAGTTTATCTATGATGATTTGTGCCTATCCTTGTTGCTTTGTTGTTACTTCAATCATGTCTAAGTAAATTACTTGTTAGGTTTTAGGCATTCAAAGATTCCATGTGTATGCATAATTGAATATCGAACTTTGTTAGGGTTTATCTAGTGGATTCTTCACCTCTATTCGATTGTAATGCTGTTTGCTTTTTTGGCCATCTTGCGAACTGATCTTAGGTTGATATACTCTCCAAAAGCTTGTTATATTGCATGAACTAATATTTGGTGAGTACTGCGTCATAACAATTCGAAAGGTTTAGTTATGGAGTAGTATGAACAATCGAACTTACACTTAAAGCATTTTTTCACCTTATAATAACCTGCGATAGTTGAGTCTATTAGGGTAGAAAACGTAGATGGTTAGTTACATCACGACAGTGGGATGACCTTACATTAGTGATTTGAGTTCTAGAATGATCTTTAAAACCCGATATCTTTATGTGTTTCATGAGTCTCTGCGAATTGTCTAATGCCTAACGCTTTTCTCTTATTGATTTATCCTTGCTTTTACTTTCTTTGCTTTATAATTGCTATCATAAAACCAAAAAACCAAAATCATATTTTGTATTATCTTAATTTGCATCACATAAATTCGTAACGTATCATCTCTAGTCTCTGTGGATCGACCCCTAAGTACTACTGCGTTTGCCTATGCACTTGCAGCTTTATCTAGGGTTATAAATTTAAAGCTTGAATAACCCACGACATCAACTACTCAGACATGGATGAGGAAATCATTATGAATGAATAATATTGCATTAAAAAGATAGAGTAAGAGATACAGAGAGTTGAAATCGATAAAGTCTGGAAGTCTGAAATCTCCTACAAGCTCTGCAAATCTCTTCTCTCTCAAGTCTCAATAGAAAATAAGATCATCCACATAAAAGCCTAAATAAAAACTATATATAATGTGTAAAATTCGGACTGGGCTTTTCTGTAAACTTCTGGGCTTCATGGGCCCAGGAGGAAATTCTTCAATCTTCACGTCAAACATGCTCGTGTCGATCGACACACAGGACCGTGTCGATCGACACAGCCTTGAAAACCCGACTCCGACTTGATCATTTCGTCTCTTCTTTCCTCGATGCTCCAAAATGCTCCAAAATCTCCCATTAAGCTGCAGTCGTCCTTTAACCTGCAAAGACTCTAAAAGATTCGAAAAATACCAAAATGACTCTATGAAAAGGACTTATATCATGGTAAAAAATGGGTAAAAACCATGATATATCATTAGACGATCCACAATCTCCCAGATAGCATCAAAAGTCCAGGAAACTGGCAACCCTACCTTAAAATCTATGGTAATCATATACCACTTGCACTCCGGAATGGGTAAACTCTGCAACAAATCACTCGGAACCTTATGCTTAGGCTTCACTAACTGGCACACATCGCAAGCTATGACCCATTAGCGATATCCTTCTTCATTCTAACCCAATGGTTATACCGTTTGAGATGACAGTACATCTTAGTCGCTCTAGGATGAATAGACAACATGCTCGCATGATCCTCTCTCAGAATCTCCTGCCTTAAACCCTCAACCTTAGGCACGCAAACTCGCCCGTTCACAAGAATCGTCCAATTAGCAGAGACCTGATACTTAGAACATACAACCTTAGAAGTATCAATCAAACCCTTATCCTCTCCTTGAGCTACTCGAATCCTGCTCAGCAAGTCTGCTTTGGTTAGCTGCCTCTAACCCTAAAGGCTCTTGTGAGATAACACATAAACTCAAAGTACTAATCTCACTCACCAAAGCCTCCATATCCCGGTCCAGAGCCGAAACAACTCTCTTCCGACTCAAAGCATCTGCAACCAAATTAGCCTTACCAGTATGGTAACTGTGGGTGCCAAGATTAACACAATTAGATTTGTAAGGGTTTCAGAAGGAAACAGAGATTTCTATGTTAAGCTACGAGAGAGATGATAAGCAAAGAGAAGTGTTTTCGTTTATATTGCTTTGTATTCGAATTTGTGAACAAAGTTCAGTCTGCCCTTTTACAAGGGTCCTCTCACTGATATATATAGCCTCTGTGTCGGCAGGGTCGTTTTCAAGAGCAGGGTCGTTTTCAAGAGACGTCGCTGTCAATTCGTGATTCCAGCGGATTCCCTCTTTCTCTTGTCGGCCATGTCGAAAGGTGCTTCGTGACTGGACTTTCAACAGAACCTTCTAGCCTTTGTCGTTATCCTGGTAGGTCAGCATCAGCCAACGTCATCGCAGGCAGCGATGTCTCCGTAGGCAGCTAGGTGACATTGCTGGTATTGAGACATCTCTGTCGTCTAGACTTCATAGAGACGACATCGCTGGCAACGAGGCGACATCGCTGGCAGGGATGTCTTCGCGGGCAGCGAGGTGACATCGCTGGCAGAGCTGTCTTCGCGGGCAGCGAGGCGACATCGTTGGCAGAGCTGTCTTCGCACGCAGCGAGGCGACATCATTGGCAGAGATGTCTTCGCAGGCAGCGAGGCGACATCGTTGGCAGAGATGTCTTCGTGGACAGCGAGGTGACATCTTCACGCGCAGCGATGTCATTGTTGGCAGAGATGTCTTCGCAGGCAGCGAGGCGACATCGTTGGCAGAGATGTCTTCGTGGGCAGCGATGACATCGTTGGCACAGATGTCTTCGCGGGCATTGAGACATCTGAGACATCTCTGATGCCAAGATACTGCAGCGATGACTTCGTTGGCCGAAAGACGATATCGCTGACATTGAGACATCTCTACACACAACAGTGTCAGAGATGTCTCAGAAGGTTCCCCTTTCAGATGGAGAAGACTTAGCTAAGGAAATGTATCGTTTCCTCTTGTTAAGAAGAGACCCTGCATCTAGGTGGTGTGTAAGAGTAATTTTGGACTTTAATGTTGAGCGGGTGAAATCCGACCCCAATAGTTAGCCCCCCAGCTCGGTAGTGTTAGTGATAACAGTATCGAGTTTAGAGGTTTCTAGATATTGGCGTTGTTGTCCAAAACTGCTACCGTTAGCGTGGTGCCTCTCGCTCGGGCTACCAATGTTGTAGTAGAGGATTTTAAGACTCCGTGATTTTTTTTTTTTTTTTTTTTTGAATGATCTTCGGAAAGATGATTTCCAGAAGCTGATTTCCGTAAAGATGATTTTTTGGAAAAAGGTTTTTTGGAAGATGATATGATTTTCGGAAACGGTTTTCCAGAAGATGATCTCTGAAAAGACGATTTTCGGAAGATGATATGATTTCCGGAAAGACGGTTTTTCGGAAAAAGGTTTTCCGGAAGATGATTTTCGGAAGACGATATGATTTTCCGGAAAAGATGGTTTTCCGGAAGATGATTTACGGAAAGATGGTTTTCCGGAAGATGATTTCCGGAAAGACGATTTCCGGGAGATAATTTCCAGAAATGATAACGTCAACGATGTTTCTCACTTTTGAGAAATATGTTATTGGGGAGTCTTGGACCCGCAAATATAATTTTTTTTTTTTTTTTTTTTTGGACCTCTTCTGCCGCCGTGAACCCGTGCCGCCGCCGTCGACGATCTTGGGTGAGTCTTCACCTCTTAACATACTTCTCCAAATTTTTTCATAATTTCTTTTGATATTTGTTGGGAATTCATGTATGTGATTTTGTGTTTGTGGAGAAGATGAAGTTTTGTTTGGTGGGAGGAGTCGAAACCGATGTCCGTGACGACGAAGCGGAAGTCGACACCGAGGTGGGCCGTGACGACGAGGTGGGTTGCAACACCGAGGTGGGTTGCGACGCCGAGGTGGATTGCGACGCCGAGGTGGACCGCGATGCCGAGGTGGACCTCGACGCCGAGGTGGACCGCGACGCCGAGGTGGATCGTGACGACGAGGTGGGTTGCGACGCCGAGGTGGGTTGCGACGCCGAGGTGGACCGCGATGCCGAGGTGGACCGCGACGCCGAGGTGGACCGCGATGCCGAGGTGTGTTGCGACGCCGAGGTGGACCGCGACGACGAGGTGGGTTGCGACGTCAAGGTGAATGGGACCCAAGGTGAATGACCCGATGCCGCCGAGGTTTCCCGATGCCGAGGTGAATGGCCCGATAACGTCGGTGTGACCGATGCCGCCGATGTGGGCGGCAACCCGACGACCCAACGACCCGATGTGCGATCCGATGTGACTCGTCGCGCGACGCTGCCTCGTGACACCGATGTGTCTCATGCCTCCGACGTGTATGGTGTTGCTGTTGTGGGTCATGTTCCCGAAGTCGTTTGTGCCGATGGCACCGATGTCACTCAAGATGTCACCGATGTGGGTTGTGTCCCCGAGATCATGTATGCCGCCGATGTCGCTGAGGCCTCTCATATCACCGAGGATTCCTTGCGTTGCCAAAGAATCTTGCCGAGATCCTCGTGTCACCGAAGTCCACTCATCGCCGAAGTCATTAACACACGACCCGATGACACCAACCGACCTGATAACATCGCGTGACCCGAAGTCATCAATACACGACACCGATGTATGCCGTACCGATGAGCCACGCCGAAGTCATCGTGCCCCCCGAAGTCTTGCTAACGCGATGTCGAAGTCACGCCGAAGTTTCGCCAACCCGATGTGAATGGTACCACCTATGTGAATAGCGCCATCGATGTGTCTCGAGAGAACACCGATGTCGCGCAAGCGAGGCCCGATGTACCCGATGTGTCCCATGTCACCGAGGTCGTGCGAGCGAGGCGACGTGCCGATGTCACGCGAGAGGGCGTCGATGTGCCTAATGTTATGCGTTATGCCGAGGTTGCGCGGGCGAGGCGACATGTCGATGTCACGAGAGAGGGCACCAATGTGCACCGATCGCCCGAAGACTCCTGTGTCGCGGGTTGGTCGCGCGAAGTCTCTTGTGTTTCTAATAACCTGAGGACCCGAAGCGAGGAAGTCGATGCTAGGTTTTTCTGAACGACGAGGATCCGCTGCTTCCGCCTGGTGGTGCTGATGAGATCGACGAATGATCAGACTTAGCCTTTTTTATGTTTATGGTTTTCTTCACCTTTGAGAATGGTGTTGGATGGTTTGTATCCACGCTATGATTTTATCTTGCATTGTAGCTTGGCGCGACGATGATATTGAATGCGGCTTTTATTTTTTAGAGTGTTTCACATCGTGATTACGAAGTAGTGAAGTCACTTATGTGACTACGTTCTGCTTCTGCCAACGTCGTTGTTGGGCTTTCTTGAATGGTGCTGCCCTCTGAACACGTCTGTCCGAGAGCGAACACACCTTTAGCTTTTACCAACGTGCTGTTGGGTTTTCAGAATGATTATTCGGTTTACAGACCGTCTAACCATTGACAGTTGCTTTGCACCAACGATGTTGTTGGGTTTTCGAATGATCAGTCGGGTTTGTTGGCCCAATGCTGAACATTAGTACTTATATAGCGCGCTATGGATCCGATGATGGATATTATTGTGTTTGAGTTTTCACATAGTCGCTGTGGCCAACAGCAACAATTGCGAAACGAACTTGCTGGAGTCAGCTTTGAACAGCTCGTAGGGGATGTAGCTGACGAAGTCAATGAGATTTGTGTCACGTGTCTGACGGTTCCAGCAAAAGAGTTTTCAAAGATAAGAGTATATGTACCCCACTCCCCCCCTTTTGTTCGGAGGGGGGCAACTGAACTCGTCCGAAGACAAGCTGCCTACGTACCCTTTGCAGGGATCAAGTTGCCCCGTAGTTCGTTTTGAGAGCCTCCAAAGAAGACTAGTGATAGTACTTCTTTAAGTGCTTCGCGTTCCAAGAATGGAGAATTGGTGTGCCCGCCATGGTGGTGAGCTCGTAAACACCAGGGCGTACTATGGCTGTGGTTTTGTAAGGCCCTTCCCAATTAGCTCCGAGCTTGCCTGCGTTTTGCTCTGCTATGTTCTGGAAGACTTCGCGCAAGACTAAGTCACCTTCATGGAACCGTCTTTCCCGGACCTTGGAGTTGTAGTATCTGGAGGCCGCGTTTTGATAGTTGGTTATCCGGATGAGTGCTTGGTCACGCCTTTCGTTAATGAAATCCAGTTCGTCTAGTAGCAGTGAGTGATTGAGCTCCTCATTCTCTGGTAGAAGACGACGTCGCACTCCGGGATAGCTGACCTCCGAAGGGATTACACATTCGGTGCCATAGACAAGGGCGAATGGCGTCTCTCCTGTTGCGCGGCGTGGAGTGGTGCGGTGTGACCATAATACGCCTTCAAGCTCATCGGCCCAGCGGCCTTTCTTTTCATCCAAGCGTTTTTTAAGACCATCGAGAATTGTTTTGTTGATTGCTTCCGCCTGCCCATTGCCTTGAGGGTAGCGAGGCGTTGACTTGCTTAGTCGAATTTTCCACTTCGCACAAAAGCTCTCGAACCGGCTAGAGACGAACTGGGTACCATTGTCTGTAACGATTTCGTAAGGGACCCCATGACGACATATGATGTTTCTCCAGACGAAACTCTCCACTTGGGCGTCCTTGATACTGGCGTAAGCTTCAGCCTCCACCCACTTGGAAAAGTAGTCCGTTAGAACCAGTAAGAAACGTTTTTGTTTTGAGGGATGTAGTGGTCCGATTATATCCATGGCCCATCTCATGAATGGATAGGGAGAAGTGACAGAAGAGAGCATCTCTGTTGGCTGATGAATCTTTGGAGCGTGTCGCTGACATTTTTCACACTTGGTTGAAAATTTCACGCAATCAGCGACTATCGTAGGCCAGAAATGACCATGTCACTTAATCTTGATCGCCAACGCTTTGCCTCCTGAATGATTTCCGCAAGACCCGCTGTGGACTTCTTCGATGATATATCTTGCTTCTTTTCCTTCTACGCATGTGAGCATAGGGCCAGAGAACCCTCGTTTGAGGATATTGCCGTCCAGTAGAACATACCGAGCAGTTTGCTTCTGCAATTTGCGAGCTACCCACTTGTTACTTGGTAATTTCCCATCGGCAATGTATTCGCGAATCTGGGCCAGCCACTTCTTGTCACATCCATACTCGGGCTCGCCAACATTTTCATCCATTGGGATTATATTGCCCTGGCTTCGGGGATCACTCAGCAGTCCTTCGGGGTGTAATGCTTCGTGTTGGTATGAGCTGCCGTCAGCGGAGACATCGGTGAGAGGGACCTCATTGGCAGGGACCTCGGTGGCAGAGACCTCGGCGGCGGAGACATCAGGTTCTGCCGTTGCTATCGCATACTCAAGTTCTGCGTTTATAGCAGCTTCTGCCATCTCATCGTCTTCGTTGCCTTTTGTAGGCTGTTCAGCGATGGTGCTTGCCCGTTTTGCAGCTTGGGACCGTGTAGAGATAGCGAATGTCGCAACTTGTTGAATGCTAGGGAGCTCTATGAATTCGACAGGAACAACTCGCCGCAGCGCTGGATCACCCTGCGGAGCAGTAGCGGAGGCGAGGTTAGCCAGTGCATCTGCGTCTATGTTTTCCCCTCGGGGAATCCGTGTCAGCATAAACTCCTTGAACGTTGAAGCAAGTTCTTTCACTATCTTCAAATAGGCTTCCATCCGGTCGTCTTTGGTTGCATACTCACCACTGAACTGGCTGGTCACCAACTGCGAGTCACAGAATACGTGGATGTGTTCTATGTGGAGTCCTTGAGCGAGTCGCATGCCAGGGATGACAGCCTCATACTCCGCTTTGTTGTTAGAAGCTTTGAAACCCAGGCGAAATGACTGTTCAAGGATCTTGCCTGTTGGAGAGGCTAAGCGTATGCCTATTCCAGACCCATTTTTGGAAGACGTGCCGTCGACGTGTAGCTCCCAAGTCCCGGGTTGCACTTCCTTTGGGTCTTTATTCTCCGGTAGTTCGATGAGGAAGTCTGCGAGCACTTGCGATTTATTGCATGTTCGCCCTCTGTACTCGATGTCATACTCGCTGAGCTCTATGGCCCATTTAGCCAACCTGCCAGATTGACTTGGGCTATGTAAAACCGAACGCAACGGGAAGGTGCTGAGGATAATAATAGAGTGAGATTGGAAGTATGGCCTTAGTTTTCTTGATGCCATGAGAACTGATAGTGCTAGCTTCTCCAGCTGAGGGTATCTTGTCTCGGCGTGACTTCGACATCGCGTTAGCAAGACTTCGGGGGGCACGATGACTTCGGCGTGGCTCATCGGTACGGCATACATCGGTGTCGTGTATTGATGACTTCGGGTCACGCGATGTTATCAGGTCGGTTGGTGTCATCGGGTCGTGTGTTAATGACTTCGGCGATGAGTGGACTTCGGTGACACGAGGATCTCGGCAAGATTCTTTGGCAACGCAAGGAATCCTCGGTGATATGAGAGGCCTCAGCGACATCGGCGGCATACATGATCTCGGGGACAC
This sequence comes from Arabis hirsuta, assembly GCA_964056655.1. Classification (NCBI taxonomy): domain Eukaryota; kingdom Viridiplantae; phylum Streptophyta; class Magnoliopsida; order Brassicales; family Brassicaceae; genus Arabis; species Arabis hirsuta. The sequence continues at coordinate 17,471,538 of OZ053301.1, forward strand.
AACCCACATCGGTGACATCTTGAGTGACATCGGTGCCATCGGCACAAACGACTTCGGGAACATGACCCACAACAGCAACACCATACACGTCGGAGGCATGAGACACATCGGTGTCACGAGGCAGCGTCGCGCGACGAGTCACATCGGATCGCACATCGGGTCGTTGGGTCGTCGGGTTGCCGCCCACATCGGCGGCATCGGTCACACCGACGTTATCGGGCCATTCACCTCGGCATCGGGAAACCTCGGCGGCATCGGGTCATTCACCTTGGGTCCCATTCACCTTGACGTCGCAACCCACCTCGTCGTCGCGGTCCACCTCGGCGTCGCAACACACCTCGGCATCGCGGTCCACCTCGGCGTCGCGGTCCACCTCGGCATCGCGGTCCACCTCGGCGTCGCAACCCACCTCGGCGTCGCAACCCACCTCGTCGTCACGATCCACCTCGGCGTCGCGGTCCACCTCGGCGTCGAGGTCCACCTCGGCATCGCGGTCCACCTCGGCGTCGCAATCCACCTCGGCGTCGCAACCCACCTCGGTGTTGCAACCCACCTCGTCGTCACGGCCCACCTCGGTGTCGACTTCCGCTTCGTCGTCACGGACATCGGTTTCGACTCCTCCCACCAAACAAAACTTCATCTTCTCCACAAACACAAAATCACATACATGAATTCCCAACAAATATCAAAAGAAATTATGAAAAAATTTGGAGAAGTATGTTAAGAGGTGAAGACTCACCCAAGATCGTCGACGGCGGCGGCACGGGTTCACGGCGGCAGAAGAGGTCCAAAAAAAAAAAAAAAAAAAAATTATATTTGCGGGTCCAAGACTCCCCAATAACATATTTCTCAAAAGTGAGAAACATCGTTGACGTTATCATTTCTGGAAATTATCTCCCGGAAATCGTCTTTCCGGAAATCATCTTCCGGAAAACCATCTTTCCGTAAATCATCTTCCGGAAAACCATCTTTTCCGGAAAATCATATCGTCTTCCGAAAATCATCTTCCGGAAAACCTTTTTCCGAAAAACCGTCTTTCCGGAAATCATATCATCTTCCGAAAATCGTCTTTTCAGAGATCATCTTCTGGAAAACCGTTTCCGAAAATCATATCATCTTCCAAAAAACCTTTTTCCAAAAAATCATCTTTACGGAAATCAGCTTCTGGAAATCATCTTTCCGAAGATCATTCAAAAAAAAAAAAAAAAAAAAATCACGGAGTCTTAAAATCCTCTACTACAACATTGGTAGCCCGAGCGAGAGGCACCACGCTAACGGTAGCAGTTTTGGACAACAACGCCAATATCTAGAAACCTCTAAACTCGATACTGTTATCACTAACACTACCGAGCTGGGGGGCTAACTATTGGGGTCGGATTTCACCCGCTCAACATTAAAGTCCAAAATTACTCTTACACACCACCTAGATGCAGGGTCTCTTCTTAACAAGAGGAAACGATACATTTCCTTAGCTAAGTCTTCTCCATCTGAAAGGGGAACCTTCTGAGACATCTCTGACACTGTTGTGTGTAGAGATGTCTCAATGTCAGCGATATCGTCTTTCGGCCAACGAAGTCATCGCTGCAGTATCTTGGCATCAGAGATGTCTCAGATGTCTCAATGCCCGCGAAGACATCTGTGCCAACGATGTCATCGCTGCCCACGAAGACATCTCTGCCAACGATGTCGCCTCGCTGCCTGCGAAGACATCTCTGCCAACAATGACATCGCTGCGCGTGAAGATGTCACCTCGCTGTCCACTGAGACATCTCTGATGCCAAGATACTGCAGCGATGACTTCGTTGGCCGAAAGACGATATCGCTGACATTGAGACATCTCTACACACAACAGTGTCAGAGATGTCTCAGAAGGTTCCCCTTTCAGATGGAGAAGACTTAGCTAAGGAAATGTATCGTTTCCTCTTGTTAAGAAGAGACCCTGCATCTAGGTGGTGTGTAAGAGTAATTTTGGACTTTAATGTTGAGCGGGTGAAATCCGACCCCAATAGTTAGCCCCCCAGCTCGGTAGTGTTAGTGATAACAGTATCGAGTTTAGAGGTTTCTAGATATTGGCGTTGTTGTCCAAAACTGCTACCGTTAGCGTGGTGCCTCTCGCTCGGGCTACCAATGTTGTAGTAGAGGATTTTAAGACTCCGTGATTTTTTTTTTTTTTTTTTTTTGAATGATCTTCGGAAAGATGATTTCCAGAAGCTGATTTCCGTAAAGATGATTTTTTGGAAAAAGGTTTTTTGGAAGATGATATGATTTTCGGAAACGGTTTTCCAGAAGATGATCTCTGAAAAGACGATTTTCGGAAGATGATATGATTTCCGGAAAGACGGTTTTTCGGAAAAAGGTTTTCCGGAAGATGATTTTCGGAAGACGATATGATTTTCCGGAAAAGATGGTTTTCCGGAAGATGATTTACGGAAAGATGGTTTTCCGGAAGATGATTTCCGGAAAGACGATTTCCGGGAGATAATTTCCAGAAATGATAACGTCAACGATGTTTCTCACTTTTGAGAAATATGTTATTGGGGAGTCTTGGACCCGCAAATATAATTTTTTTTTTTTTTTTTTTTTGGACCTCTTCTGCCGCCGTGAACCCGTGCCGCCGCCGTCGACGATCTTGGGTGAGTCTTCACCTCTTAACATACTTCTCCAAATTTTTTCATAATTTCTTTTGATATTTGTTGGGAATTCATGTATGTGATTTTGTGTTTGTGGAGAAGATGAAGTTTTGTTTGGTGGGAGGAGTCGAAACCGATGTCCGTGACGACGAAGCGGAAGTCGACACCGAGGTGGGCCGTGACGACGAGGTGGGTTGCAACACCGAGGTGGGTTGCGACGCCGAGGTGGATTGCGACGCCGAGGTGGACCGCGATGCCGAGGTGGACCTCGACGCCGAGGTGGACCGCGACGCCGAGGTGGATCGTGACGACGAGGTGGGTTGCGACGCCGAGGTGGGTTGCGACGCCGAGGTGGACCGCGATGCCGAGGTGGACCGCGACGCCGAGGTGGACCGCGATGCCGAGGTGTGTTGCGACGCCGAGGTGGACCGCGACGACGAGGTGGGTTGCGACGTCAAGGTGAATGGGACCCAAGGTGAATGACCCGATGCCGCCGAGGTTTCCCGATGCCGAGGTGAATGGCCCGATAACGTCGGTGTGACCGATGCCGCCGATGTGGGCGGCAACCCGACGACCCAACGACCCGATGTGCGATCCGATGTGACTCGTCGCGCGACGCTGCCTCGTGACACCGATGTGTCTCATGCCTCCGACGTGTATGGTGTTGCTGTTGTGGGTCATGTTCCCGAAGTCGTTTGTGCCGATGGCACCGATGTCACTCAAGATGTCACCGATGTGGGTTGTGTCCCCGAGATCATGTATGCCGCCGATGTCGCTGAGGCCTCTCATATCACCGAGGATTCCTTGCGTTGCCAAAGAATCTTGCCGAGATCCTCGTGTCACCGAAGTCCACTCATCGCCGAAGTCATTAACACACGACCCGATGACACCAACCGACCTGATAACATCGCGTGACCCGAAGTCATCAATACACGACACCGATGTATGCCGTACCGATGAGCCACGCCGAAGTCATCGTGCCCCCCGAAGTCTTGCTAACGCGATGTCGAAGTCACGCCGAAGTTTCGCCAACCCGATGTGAATGGTACCACCTATGTGAATAGCGCCATCGATGTGTCTCGAGAGAACACCGATGTCGCGCAAGCGAGGCCCGATGTACCCGATGTGTCCCATGTCACCGAGGTCGTGCGAGCGAGGCGACGTGCCGATGTCACGCGAGAGGGCGTCGATGTGCCTAATGTTATGCGTTATGCCGAGGTTGCGCGGGCGAGGCGACATGTCGATGTCACGAGAGAGGGCACCAATGTGCACCGATCGCCCGAAGACTCCTGTGTCGCGGGTTGGTCGCGCGAAGTCTCTTGTGTTTCTAATAACCTGAGGACCCGAAGCGAGGAAGTCGATGCTAGGTTTTTCTGAACGACGAGGATCCGCTGCTTCCGCCTGGTGGTGCTGATGAGATCGACGAATGATCAGACTTAGCCTTTTTTATGTTTATGGTTTTCTTCACCTTTGAGAATGGTGTTGGATGGTTTGTATCCACGCTATGATTTTATCTTGCATTGTAGCTTGGCGCGACGATGATATTGAATGCGGCTTTTATTTTTTAGAGTGTTTCACATCGTGATTACGAAGTAGTGAAGTCACTTATGTGACTACGTTCTGCTTCTGCCAACGTCGTTGTTGGGCTTTCTTGAATGGTGCTGCCCTCTGAACACGTCTGTCCGAGAGCGAACACACCTTTAGCTTTTACCAACGTGCTGTTGGGTTTTCAGAATGATTATTCGGTTTACAGACCGTCTAACCATTGACAGTTGCTTTGCACCAACGATGTTGTTGGGTTTTCGAATGATCAGTCGGGTTTGTTGGCCCAATGCTGAACATTAGTACTTATATAGCGCGCTATGGATCCGATGATGGATATTATTGTGTTTGAGTTTTCACATAGTCGCTGTGGCCAACAGCAACAATTGCGAAACGAACTTGCTGGAGTCAGCTTTGAACAGCTCGTAGGGGATGTAGCTGACGAAGTCAATGAGATTTGTGTCACGTGTCTGACGGTTCCAGCAAAAGAGTTTTCAAAGATAAGAGTATATGTACCCCACTCCCCCCCTTTTGTTCGGAGGGGGGCAACTGAACTCGTCCGAAGACAAGCTGCCTACGTACCCTTTGCAGGGATCAAGTTGCCCCGTAGTTCGTTTTGAGAGCCTCCAAAGAAGACTAGTGATAGTACTTCTTTAAGTGCTTCGCGTTCCAAGAATGGAGAATTGGTGTGCCCGCCATGGTGGTGAGCTCGTAAACACCAGGGCGTACTATGGCTGTGGTTTTGTAAGGCCCTTCCCAATTAGCTCCGAGCTTGCCTGCGTTTTGCTCTGCTATGTTCTGGAAGACTTCGCGCAAGACTAAGTCACCTTCATGGAACCGTCTTTCCCGGACCTTGGAGTTGTAGTATCTGGAGGCCGCGTTTTGATAGTTGGTTATCCGGATGAGTGCTTGGTCACGCCTTTCGTTAATGAAATCCAGTTCGTCTAGTAGCAGTGAGTGATTGAGCTCCTCATTCTCTGGTAGAAGACGACGTCGCACTCCGGGATAGCTGACCTCCGAAGGGATTACACATTCGGTGCCATAGACAAGGGCGAATGGCGTCTCTCCTGTTGCGCGGCGTGGAGTGGTGCGGTGTGACCATAATACGCCTTCAAGCTCATCGGCCCAGCGGCCTTTCTTTTCATCCAAGCGTTTTTTAAGACCATCGAGAATTGTTTTGTTGATTGCTTCCGCCTGCCCATTGCCTTGAGGGTAGCGAGGCGTTGACTTGCTTAGTCGAATTTTCCACTTCGCACAAAAGCTCTCGAACCGGCTAGAGACGAACTGGGTACCATTGTCTGTAACGATTTCGTAAGGGACCCCATGACGACATATGATGTTTCTCCAGACGAAACTCTCCACTTGGGCGTCCTTGATACTGGCGTAAGCTTCAGCCTCCACCCACTTGGAAAAGTAGTCCGTTAGAACCAGTAAGAAACGTTTTTGTTTTGAGGGATGTAGTGGTCCGATTATATCCATGGCCCATCTCATGAATGGATAGGGAGAAGTGACAGAAGAGAGCATCTCTGTTGGCTGATGAATCTTTGGAGCGTGTCGCTGACATTTTTCACACTTGGTTGAAAATTTCACGCAATCAGCGACTATCGTAGGCCAGAAATGACCATGTCACTTAATCTTGATCGCCAACGCTTTGCCTCCTGAATGATTTCCGCAAGACCCGCTGTGGACTTCTTCGATGATATATCTTGCTTCTTTTCCTTCTACGCATGTGAGCATAGGGCCAGAGAACCCTCGTTTGAGGATATTGCCGTCCAGTAGAACATACCGAGCAGTTTGCTTCTGCAATTTGCGAGCTACCCACTTGTTACTTGGTAATTTCCCATCGGCAATGTATTCGCGAATCTGGGCCAGCCACTTCTTGTCACATCCATACTCGGGCTCGCCAACATTTTCATCCATTGGGATTATATTGCCCTGGCTTCGGGGATCACTCAGCAGTCCTTCGGGGTGTAATGCTTCGTGTTGGTATGAGCTGCCGTCAGCGGAGACATCGGTGAGAGGGACCTCATTGGCAGGGACCTCGGTGGCAGAGACCTCGGCGGCGGAGACATCAGGTTCTGCCGTTGCTATCGCATACTCAAGTTCTGCGTTTATAGCAGCTTCTGCCATCTCATCGTCTTCGTTGCCTTTTGTAGGCTGTTCAGCGATGGTGCTTGCCCGTTTTGCAGCTTGGGACCGTGTAGAGATAGCGAATGTCGCAACTTGTTGAATGCTAGGGAGCTCTATGAATTCGACAGGAACAACTCGCCGCAGCGCTGGATCACCCTGCGGAGCAGTAGCGGAGGCGAGGTTAGCCAGTGCATCTGCGTCTATGTTTTCCCCTCGGGGAATCCGTGTCAGCATAAACTCCTTGAACGTTGAAGCAAGTTCTTTCACTATCTTCAAATAGGCTTCCATCCGGTCGTCTTTGGTTGCATACTCACCACTGAACTGGCTGGTCACCAACTGCGAGTCACAGAATACGTGGATGTGTTCTATGTGGAGTCCTTGAGCGAGTCGCATGCCAGGGATGACAGCCTCATACTCCGCTTTGTTGTTAGAAGCTTTGAAACCCAGGCGAAATGACTGTTCAAGGATCTTGCCTGTTGGAGAGGCTAAGCGTATGCCTATTCCAGACCCATTTTTGGAAGACGTGCCGTCGACGTGTAGCTCCCAAGTCCCGGGTTGCACTTCCTTTGGGTCTTTATTCTCCGGTAGTTCGATGAGGAAGTCTGCGAGCACTTGCGATTTATTGCATGTTCGCCCTCTGTACTCGATGTCATACTCGCTGAGCTCTATGGCCCATTTAGCCAACCTGCCAGATTGACTTGGGCTATGTAAAACCGAACGCAACGGGAAGGTGCTGAGGATAATAATAGAGTGAGATTGGAAGTATGGCCTTAGTTTTCTTGATGCCATGAGAACTGATAGTGCTAGCTTCTCCAGCTGAGGGTATCTTGTCTCGGCGTCAGTAAGGGTCTTGCTGACATAGAAGATAGGCCTCTGCTCACTTCGTTCTTCACGGACGAGGACGGCACTGACAGTTGTTTAAGAAACAGCGATGTAGAAGAAGAGAGGTTCTCTAGTCACTGGCTTAGCGAGGATGGGCGGTGTTGCCAGGTACTCCTTAAGTTGCCGGGATGCGTCTTCGCACTTCTCTGTCCACTCGAACTGTTTGTTCCCCCGCAGCGTGTTGTAGAAAGGGAGGCACTTGTCAGTGGAGCGCGAGATGAACCGATTGAGCGCAGCTACTCTCCCAGTCAGCCTTTGTACTTCGCGCTTATTCTTTGGCGATACCATCTGAATGAGCGCGTTGATTTGTTTAGGATTAGCCTCAATTCCCCGATGGGTAACTAGATACCCGAGGAATTCTCCTGATGTCACTGCGAATCTACACTTTGTTGGATTCAACTTCATGTTGTGGAGATTGAGCTGGCTGAAGCATTCTTCTAGGTGAGAGATGTGGTCCTTTTCCTCCATGGATTTTACTAACATATCATCGATATAGACCTCCATGGTCTTCCCTAGCTGACCTTGGAAGATCTTGTTCACAAGTCGTTGATATGTCGCACCAGCATTTTTAAGGCTAAAAGGCATCACCTTGTAGCAGTAGATCCCACGGTCTGTGATGAATGATGTCTTTTCGCGGTCGTCTGGATGCATAAAAATCTGGCTGTAGCCTGAGAAGGCATCCATGAAGGTTAACAGCTTGTTACCTGCTGTTGCTTCTACCAAGCGGTCGATGTGGGGGAGAGGGAAGCTGTCCTTTGGGCAGGCTTTGTTTAGATCTGTGAAGTCTATGCAAACACGCCACTTCCCATTCTTCTTCTTTACCATGACCGGGTTGGCGAGCCAGTCGGGGTATTTGACTTCGGTGATCGATCCAACTCGTAGAAGTCTTTCGACTTCGTCGTTCACGGACTTTGCTCGCTCAGGACCGAGCTTCCTCCTCTTCTGCTTCACTGGTTTGAATACTGGATCAATATTGAGTTCATGGCTGGCGATGTTGATATCAATCCCAGGCATGTCTTCTGTGGCCTAGGCGAAGGTGTTGACGTTCTTTTGGAGGAATGACACTAAGTCCTTCTTGATATCTTCATCGAGTGTAGCTCCAATTTCGACACATCTCTCTGGATGCTGCTCGTCGATACATACAGAGATTACAGGCTCGCAGGTAGGCTGCTCTTCATCAACGCGGTCATCAGCGAGCTGTAACTGCTACAAAAGGTTGGTTAAGTCTTTGACCTGCGCAGGGCTGGTCCTTGCTCTCTTCCGTGACCCTTGGGGCATGACGTCGTCCTTCTTGCCTTCGATGGTACGCAGCTTATGCTCTGCCATAAAGCACATGCGGGAATCCTTCTGTTTCCCCCATATGGTTTTTACACCAAGAACTGTCGGGAACTTAAGGCATAAGTGATATGTTGAAGGTACCGCCCGCATCTGGTTGAGCCACGGAGTCCCCATGATCATGTTGTAGATCGCGGGATGGTCGGATACCGTGAAGTCAACCATCTTCTTGACATTGCCAGCTTGGACAGGTAAGCGAACTGTTCCCATCGTCATTGTTGTTTCACCGGAGAAGCCCGTCACAGGTTTTGGCTGTCCTCGAATTGTAGATAAGTCAATCTTCATTCGCTCCAGCGTGTCTTTGAAGATGACATCCACCGAGCTTCCAGTATCAATGAGAACGCGGGCAACATTGGAATCAAAGACAGTGAGGTTGATCACCAAAGGGTCGTTGTGTGGATGGTCGAGACCCTCAGCGTCTTGCTCATCGAAGGTAATAGGGTTGTCAGATTGTTTAGGCTTCGTGGGCGTGGATATGTTTGCACATACCTCAGCGCGCCGCTAGTACGCTTCGATCGCAGGGACGTTATCAGCACAGTACTGTGATCCTCCCATTATCACGTAGATAGTATCATGTGGGTTCCCGTTTTCAGGATCGTCATCTCGTTGTTGGCGCTTGGGGTTCTCCTCTTGTCGCCCGGTGTTGGCAGGAGCTTTCACCTCCTCTGGCTTGAAGTCAGATAGGTTGATGTTGCCCTTCAGAGTGCCACCGGTTAGTCTAGCTACCAGTTGTCGTCCCAGTTCACGATACCTTGCAGTCGAGTGTCCGCTTACTTTGTGAAACTCGCAGTACTGCTTCTCATCGTACTCCTTCTTTTGGTCTCTGGTCCAAGTATAGCTTCCTCTACCGCGGCCTTGACCTCGACCGTAACCCGATGACTCTACTTGGAAATTATGAGCTCCTGTGGCTCCCCCTTCATACTGGATGAAGTTGTGATTGCCTTTCTTCGTTGTAGCTGGGTTTGCAGCCTGAGTGGAGACGTTTGCTTGTTTGGTTTTTCCGCCCCCTTTAGCCTGGACTTCCTCTTCGCTCCGAGCGAAGTCTGTAGCGCGATGAAGGGCGTCTTGAATAGTCGTCGGTGGGTTGATGGTCAACTCGTGCCAGAACGGCGACGGGCATCGGAGCGCTCCTCTCAGAGCTTCCAGCGCGGACGTGTTACTGATGCCGTCAACCTTTGACAGCGTATTTTTGAACCTTGTCATGAAAGACCGTAGACTTTCGTTCTCGCTTTGCCGATTTGTCCATAGTTCCGCGTCGTAGATTTTTCGCTCCGCAAAGATGTTGTAGTGCTGCACGAACATCTCCGAGAGCTGGTGAAAGGTGTGGACTGAATTCTTCTCCAACTTGTAGAACCACTGAAGGGCAGGCCCTTTGAGGCTTTCTACAAATAGCTTGCAGTAGCCGATGTCTTTTTCGGCTTCTTTGAAGTTTGCCCTCCCTAGAGCTACTTCAAACTCCATTAGATGGTCTGCAGGGTCTGTGGTTCCTTCGTAGACTGGTAACTTGATTCTTCCAGGATCAGAGATTTGAGTCCTCGTGATCTGCTCAGCGAAGGGTGTGTTCCGTGCCTTCTCGAGCACATAGGCGATCGCAGGAGCCTTCCCCGTGCTACGATACATCTGTGATTGAGTTGTCTTCAAGTCGGAGACAACTCGCTCCATCTGAGCTTTCAACTTGTCAACCTCCGGGTTTGGAGGCTGTTGTACCGCCCTATGGTCCTGCTCCCTTTTGTGGATCTTTGATGCAGAGGGTCCGCCTTCATCGTTGGCGTCGACGTCAGGGTCCTTGTTCTCCGAAGTGTCATGTACAGCCTTCGGTGACGCCTGCGCTTCTCATCGTGGCGGTGGTGGCGGCAAGTCGCTCGGATCCCCGCGAGTGGTACGCGATGTCGAGAAGTTGAGGCGACGTGGATCAAAGCGACCCCTGAGTTTTTTAGCGTCGGGCTTCTTGCGCTTTCTTCGCGACAGGGCCTTCAGCTCCCTTGTGGTCGCCTCGTTGAACATTTTCTGCTCGTTCGACTCCTTGAGGAGCGTTTGCATCATCTGCTTGACTTCGATCATGTCTCCTGGATTTTGAGCGATGTTGGTAGTAGGGTTTCGACGGAGATCTCCTTCTCTCGGTTGTTGTTGTGAGATGAGGATTCTTCGCCGTTACCGCTTAATCTTCCTTCTATGTCGCTCATCCTCTCAGAACTGGTGTGTAACGTAGCTTTTTTGTGTGAGAAATTCTCTCGGGTCCCCTTAGACGGCGCCAAATTGTGGGTGCCAAGATTAACACAATTAGATTTGTAAGGGTTTCAGAAGGAAACAGAGATTTCTATGTTAAGCTACGAGAGAGATGATAAGCAAAGAGAAGTGTTTTCGTTTATATTGCTTTGTATTCGAATTTGTGAACAAAGTTCATTCTGCCCTTTTACAAGGGTCCTCTCACTGATATATATAGCCTCTGTGTCGGCAGGGTCGTTTTCAAGAGCAGGGTCGTTTTCAAGAGACGTCGCTGTCAATTCGTGATTCCAGCGGATTCCCTCTTTCTCTTGTCAGCCATGTCGAAAGGTGCTTCGTGACTGGACTTTCAACAGAACCTTCTAGCCTTTGTCGTTATCCTGGTAGGTCAGCATCAGCCAACGTCGTCGCAGGCAGCGATGTCTCCGTAGGCAGCTAGGTGACATTGCTGGTATTGAGACATCTCTGTCGTCTAGACTTCATAGAGACGACATCGCTGGCAACGAGGCGACATCGCTTGCAGGGATGTCTTCGCGGGCAGCAAGGTGACATCGCTGGCAGAGCTGTCTTCGCGGGCAGCGAGGCGACATCGTTGGCAGAGCTATCTTTGTAGGCAGCGAGGCGACATCGTTGGCAGAGATGTCTTCGTGGACAGCGAGGTGACATCTTCGCGCGCAGCGATGTCATTGTTGGCAGAGATGTCTTCGCAGGCAGCGAGGCGACATCGTTGGCAGAGATGTCTTCGTGGGTAGCGATGACATCGTTGGCACAGATGTCTTCGCGGGCATTGAGACATCTGAGACATCTCTGATGCCAAGATACTGCAGCGATGACTTCGTTGGCCGAAAGACGATATCGCTGACATTGAGATATCTCTACACACAACAGTGTCAGAGATGTCTCAGAAGGTTCCCCTTTCAGATGGAGAAGACTTAGCTAAGGAAATGTATCGTTTCCTCTTGTTAAGAAGAGACCCTGCATCTAGGTGGTGTGTAAGAGTAGTTTTGGACTTTAATGTTGAGCGGGTGAAATCCAACCCCAACAGTAACCAATCTCAAGATCATAATCTGCTACCAACTCCATCCATCATCTCTGTCTCTGGTTCAACTCTGGCTGAGTAAAGAAATATTTCACGCTCTTATGGTCTGTGATGCGAGTCGAGTTTTACCTCTCAACTAACTACCTGCAAGTGCACAGCAATCACGGCTAGTATAGATAAAGGATCGTATCCACAAGGACTTCTTAACCACACTTCAAATTGTAATGAATAAAACAAAGCTAGAACAAGATATTTTTGTCGTTTTTGTGATTGAAAATAAAGTAAGCAAGCAACGAATGTGAATTGTAATGAAATCAATAAAAGAAAAGCGTTAGGACTTAGGTATTTCGCAGAGAATCATGTAACAATAAAGATTGATTGATTTTAGGGATTTAGGAATTATGAACCATCTAGAACACAAAGAACTGATTTAAGGTCATCCCACTATCGTGACGTAACTAACCATCTACGTTTTAACACCCTAATAGACTCAACTATCACAGGTTATTACAAGGTCAAAACATGCATTAAAAGATCAAGTTTGATAAACTTCACCGCACTCCTTAACTAACATTTCGAATTGTTAAGGCTTTTGGCTCATCAAATACTAGTTCAGGCAATATAACAAGCTTTTGGAGTGTATATCAACCTAAGATCAGATCACTAAATGCGCGGTAAAGCGATCATGCATTGAGTATAAGTAAAGATGAAGACTCTAATGTATTCCCTAAACAATCATCAATCAATTATCGAATTATGAAACTCATTGAAAACCTAAAACCTAACAAATAAAACTACTCAGACATGATGCATGAAGAACCAGAGATAGATGATGAATTCATGATAAATAAACTTTAATTAAAGAGTAAGGGTAAGAGGATTCTTCTCTATATCGAGATACAAATCGAGATCATCCACCGGATTGATCTAGAATCCAAATCTAAAGAAGAACACCAAGAGAACTCGTGGTGGCTGCTGCTACTGTATGATAAACTACTCTATTTTTTTGGCTGCATACCTAACAAAAGGCTAAAAAACAAGTATATATAGGCTTAGGGTATTCTAGGGCTTCATTTAGGTCAAATCCGTCTTTTTACGTCAAAACTGCTCCAACGTCGGTTGGGATTTCGGTCAGGCTACACGACCGGTATTGGGCCAGAAGTGCCTTGATTTATGCTGGCATCAGCCCAGAATATCGGTCCATGAGGCGGCCCGGTATTTAGATCGATTCTGCACTTGCTTCATTTATGAGGCAGCTTGACGTATCTTCACTAAATCGTGTAACTTCCTGCTCACAGCTCCAATTGAGATGATTCAAACTTCATTGTGAAGCTGACTCAAGGATCTATCTTTATACCTAGTTTCATCCAATTACAAATTGATTTGATCCTCCGTTTACTGCTGAACTTCTGGCGTATACGTTATGTCCAATTTGGTAGAATGTTGATTCTTGTGAATTCTTGGTTCTTGAAAGTGTCTTTGGCTTATGAAAGTTGCTGTAGCTTTTTTTACACCTATTTTGGCTATTTTTGCTCATTTTTCCTTGATTTCCCTGTTTATACCTTTAAAGGTATAAAACCGTAGATAAATGTATAGAAAACATAGTAAAATATATAGTAAAATAGGTAAAATATGGGATATATCAACTCCCCCAGACTTAAACCTTGCTTGTCCTCAAGCAAAATCTAAGTATAGAAAAGAGGTTTGAAAATAACTTGAACTTAGAAAAATCTTTTGAAAATAACGTTGATACTAATACCGTATGTGACATGATCGATCCAAGGGTATCTTCATCATACGCCATTCATAACCTTCGCAGCCTACTCCATGTTTTAATTACAATCCTGCAAAAATCTCAACTTCACTTCATTTGACTCTCTACATTCATTAAGGTATAGGTGAATTTCTCATCAAGGAAATCATTCGGGGTAGACGGCGCTAGGATTTGAAAAAGGCTAATATATGTGGTGAGGTTAAAAGTGTTTAGGGTTACCATAGACTCCGGGTGCGAGATATTATGCAAAATCGCTAGAGAGAATGGACCTGTTGATATCCACAATTTCCCAACCACTTTCTTCGCGTCCTTTTCCCCCAGACCTAGATCTTTCTCCGAGAATCACTTGAAATCTCTTTTACTCGTCTTTTCTTTTGTATCATGGCATTCCTTGGGTATCCTTAAAACTCTTAGACAACCGTTTTCCTTTCATTTCTTCTATTATTATTTATTTATTTATTTATTTTTTATTATTTATTTATTTTTTTTATTTTTTTATTTATTTTTTTATTTTTATTTTTATTTTTTATTTGTTTTTTGTTATTAATTTTTTTTTTAAAGAGGGAAAACGATATCTCTTTGATACGAGTCAAGTATAGGCACGAAATATTACTATGTATTAGTCATCCAATGAAATGGCCAACCTATTTGAAATTTATTCTTTGTACTCTACCCTTCTTTACCAAATCGTCGCATCTCTAGTGATTGAAAAATTGCGTCAATCCTTTTCTCTCCGACGTTTTTGCACATATCTGCAAGTATGAAACTAAAAAGAGAAGGCATGAGGTCTGAAAAGAGGTAAAGGGTTTTAGGTAGGGTACCAACTAAAGATGAGCTGGCCATTTATGACAACAAAGAGTGGTAAAAGAGGATAAGATGTCATGAATGTGTGATTCGTTTCCCCGATTTAACTCCTTAATGAGAAATAATTAAAATCAGGTTAGTAGTCAAATAAAATAGAGTCAAAATTGGATTCATCAAAACTTATGCGAGATGAATTATATGGGGCGAGTTCCAGTCATGAAGGTTTCTGAATCGTATATCCTGGACAAACCCTGTGACAATGGTGATTAGATCATAAAATACGCATAAATTCCTGAAAATATCATAGTTCGAAACATAGGATTTTCGACTCAATAAAAGACTCTAAGGAAATTATTAAAATGACTCAAAACATAAGAAAATAGAAAAAGGACGTTAGTACGTAAATCCCCCCAGACTTAACTTACACCGTCCCCGATGTAAAAAGTCACACCTGGCTCAATAAAATAAAAATGATAATAATAAAAGGATAGATAAAAGTCAATACACCTGGCTCAAAAGACGGGTGACATAGACTCTGGTGAATCCAAAACTATCACGTGAAAGCGATCTCCATCGGAATCGTAGTTGACGATCTCTGTCTCGTCTGAAGCGTTTGCCTGGACTAATGAGTGATGTCCGTACTGGGCAGTGGCGGTCTCATCATGGGCACGTGTGTTGGGATGACTAGAAACATCATCATCGACATCCTCATCATTCTCAAATGTAGAGACGAGCGAAAGACTACCAAATACGTTGTTGCTTGTTGTGGCGGTTGTGCTTCTAGAGGAGCGCTTAAAGAGATGTGGGATTGATTTCTTGACTGCTTTTAAAAGCTTATAAATCATCTTTCCTTGCCTAGAAACCGTAGCTTCAAGAGCAATTCTCTTCTCCTTTTCTTCCTCAAAGCTAGTGCGAAGCCATTCATCAAAACCGGCTTGTGTAGCGGTTGGAAATTGTTGCTCTTGGGGTGGCATGTGAGATGTGGAAGGCTGGAAAATACCACCTCTGTGTGGTCCTCTAGACCTCTCCTTTCGTGCCATCCGTGCCATGGATTGATAGTAGAGCGAAACTCCAACAAGAGGACATCCGGGACAACGATAAAACCATGTGGAACGAGTGGGGTGAAAGTACGTCTTACCTTCACTCAAGGCTGGGATTTTCGCATGTGGGAGTAGAACACACTTGTTCTCTTCCTCGTATGGTGGAGTGAAACGGTACCCAAAATTTGTAGATTGCTCGTACCATCCACAAAGATAATGTTTCCTTTGAAGGGCATGTAGATCAAGCTTACTCTCAACCATCAAAGGAACTTCAAGATGAAAATCAACACCACACGCAAGTAGTATGGCCGTGATTGTTCCACCAAAATCACTCGATGCTCCCTTTGGTATTTTCTCCTTAACGGCATCATGCTTTATTTGTACCATTCTTCGAGCTAAAAGTGAGGCGAGGTTTACCTTCTCGAGAGTCTCCAAAAACGGTGAGATTAGCATGTAAAACTCTTCTTGTTTCACCACTCCATACTCATTCCTACTGAAAATGAGTTGAGAAAGTAGGTAGTAAACATAACGAATCGCCGGATGTGTAATCTTCGATGCCTTAGAACTTCCGGGCTTAAGTCTATCACTTCCAATCTTTGACCATTCATCATAATGAGCTTCACTACCACTGAACTTGATCCTCTCATGACACTCAAGTCCCAAAATATCACAAAGTTCTTCAATACTTAGGGTATACGATTTCTCATTAACCGTAAAAGCTAGAATTCCTTCCTTTGCGATGGCCGTCTTTGTCTTGGGGTAAGACAATGTCAACGTGGCTAGAACTTCGATAGGCCCAATGCTGCAAGATACCATTCGACATCCTTTCGAAAACCGACTAAATCGAGTGTCTCGAAATCAATACCAAGAGTTGGAAGCAGAGCAAACTGTTGTGGACCAGCCATGTAGTCCACATTAGCATTCATTTCGGGTCCAACATGCTTCATGATAACGCTCGGTGCTTGAGTTACAACCATAGTTGATTTAGCTCGCGATTTCCTCGTCTTTTTCTTAGGGGGCGATATGTGAGGTATTGTTTGTGTAACCTCCACAAACTGCATTGGTACGTGAGTGATTTCATCCTCCTCATCTCTTAGTTGGTAACCAAGTTCTTCTTCATTCTCCACCAAAATATCCTTTCCATGTTTCTTTGATGACTTTTTCGATCTAGTTTTAGAACGTGTAGGGCGAGGGGCTTGAGCTTCGTGACCTTGGGTGGTCACGTGATGCATCTTGGGTTTATGTCCTCTCTTAGACTTCCTTGGAACAATCTCATTCTCCATTGAAGTTCCTACAAAAGAAATATCTCGAAAAAGTATGTTACGGTCTTGAAAATCTAAATTTCCAAAAGAATTGCTTCCAATGGGGAATTGAATCAAAATAAAGCATAGCAAGACATTAGAAACATGTAAGAATAAGAACCAAAGGTAAAATAATTTTTCTCTAATTAAATCATAATTTTCGGATTTAACATTAATAACAATTGAAAAACACAAAAATTTTGCAATTAGGATGGGATGGTCTTCATCGTGTTGCGGGTTGTCTCCTCGTGTCACGGTAAGATGGGAAGGATCGGGATGAGGATGCGGCAAAACGGTCGCGATACCGGTCGTGTGTGTCGACCGGTATTGTGTTCGGTATCGTGACACATAGGGCGTGGGTGCCGCGGTAAGGTGTAGTGTCGCGGTATGGGTTACCGCGTGTCGCGGTAAGGAACGGGGCATCGTGATTCCGGACCGATACGCGCGACCGATGCATGGTCTTTGTGTCGCGGTAAGTTTCGTCGCGATACCAGTCGAGGACGTCGACCGATACCTCCGACCGGTATCGTGTCGCGGTAAGAAAATTTTTATTATTATTATTATTATTTTTTATATTTTTATAAATTCTGAAAAATCAAAATAAAATAGATTAGTAGAAAATAAACTTATGAAAACCAAAATTAGAATTTTCAAAACTATTTAAAGCATAAATAAAAATAAAAATGTGGGTTGCCTCCCACAAAGCGCTTGTTTAAAGTCAATTAGCTCGACTCCTTTGAAGATTTTAGACTTCCGACGGATCCACTAAAGGAATGGTTGTTCCTTTAGCTTCATTAGGCTTTGATCTTTGGGCTTCAATGATGACTCCGAGTGAATCTCCATTGTTATACTTGACAACTAATGCTTCCGGGAAAAGTTTCAAAGTGTTTTCAAGCTTACGCTTAATAGTTTCCCTGTTGATCTCGTCTTCTCTTGGGACAAGGATTTTTATCACCATGTTCTCAAAGATAAACTTCTCCTTTGCTTTGTTCCCATTCTTAGCATCATCTATAGGTGTCAAAGTTGTCTTGACATCTTCGGAAATATCCTTATGCTTCTCTTTGGACAGTTTTGCAACTATCTTCATTTTAGCTTTAGGATCTCCTTCTTTGACTCCTTTCTTGGCATCTCCGGGGTCTATACTAGGCTTCATATCCTTTACTCCAATCGAGCTTGGTATACGCTTAGCATCTACTTCATCATAGAAGAAATTCTTGTTGATATTGGCGAAAGAGATCCTTCGGTTTGGAAAATCAAGGATTGCTCCGCCTGTCGCTAAGAATTGTAATCCAAGTATCAATGGATTCAACTTTCCGGTCTTCGTTTCCAACACTTGAAAATCAGTAGGAACAATCCCCTCTCCTACTTTGACCATGACGGTTTCAAGCATTCCATAAGGTGTAGAGGATGACAAATCGGCATACTCTATATAGACTTTGGATGGTTTGAAATCGACCACTCCAAGTTCCTTTGCCATGGCTAGTGACATGACATTGACGTTTGCTCCAGTATCACACAAGCAATCGTGGATCTCTTTTCCATTAATAAAGCATGGAAAAACAAACTTTCCCGGATTATCGACTTTTTCCAAAGGTATCCTTTTTAGTCTTCTCTTGTAGGCTCTCTTAGATTCGCCGGGAAGGCGTTCCTCTTTTGGTTTTTGGACCAAGATAACCTCTTCTTCAAGTGGTTTAGGAGTGACCACGGCTTCCTCTTCTTTAGTAGAAGCAACATTGCAAAACTTCTTTGCTTTCTCTTCGTCTTGTCTTCTAACAGCTTCCGAGGTTTGAACAAGTTGTGTATCCATCTTAGAGAGATGAGTAGCAATAGACTCGATCTTAGTGTTAAGTTCCGAATACCTACTGTCCAGCATTTGGTTTACTTCTTTCTTGTGTTGGCCGAAAGCCTCTAGCATTTGACTTTTCATATCTTCGAGTTTAGCATCAAAAGAAACCGGCCCGGTTGGTTGGGATGGGTTGAATGGTGGTTTCACTTGATACATTCCCTTGGAAAAGAATGGTTGCTTGGACTGATATTGGCCTCCTTGGTTGACGTTTTGTCGAGGATAGAATTGATCTTGGGGGTTCTCGACATTGTTGCTCCGATAGGACAGATTTGGGTAAGATCGAAAGTTGTAGTTGAAATTTTGATTTCCATAGTTTCCTCCTATGTAGTTTACTTCCTCTTGATTCTCCTCCATTACGTTCCATATTGGGATCATAACTTGTATCATTAATGTCTTCAATAGCATGAACTCCTCTTTGACTCTTAAGTAGTTGTGAAACCATGTTCTTGAGCTCCGCAATTTGAGTTGAATCGGTTGATGATCTAGTGGTGTTGATGCTCCTATTGTAGTCTTGAGAACAATTAGCATCACTAGCAGCAAGGTTCTCAATCAAAAGCTTTGCCTCCGGTACAAGCTTGGTCATGAAATTCCCATTACTCGCAACATTCAAGAATGTTTGGTGTTTGTAATCGATTCCATTGTAGAAGATATTCCATAAATTTCCTTCAGAGAAACCATGATTAGGGTAGTCCCTAGTGTACTCCTTGAAACGTTCCAAGGCTTCAAAGAAGGATTCGGTTGGTCCTTGCTTGAAACTTGAGATCTTGTTCCTTATAGAATTAGATCTTTGTTTAGTGTAGAACTGGTTCAAGAAAGCTCCTTTGTATTCATCCCAAGTAGTGATGGACCGTGGAGGTAGAGACTTCATCCATCTGAGTGCCTTATCGTTTAGAGAAAACGAAAAGAGCTTGCACTTAAAGTAGTCGGCAGGAACTCCATTAACACGAGTCGTACTACAAATTTCTTCGAAAGTATCGATGTGGTCAAGAGGATGCTCCGTGGACAGTCCATGGAATTGGTTTTGTTTCACCAATGCAATGATTTGAGGTTTGATCTCGAAATCATTCCTTTGAGGTAGAGGTGGGCGGATGGGGTTTCTATCAAAGAAGAAATCATCGGAGGATCGACATCTCCGATAGTTTGATGTTGGACTTGTCTTTGACGCAAGGGTTGTTGGAAATTTTGGTTCCCTTGAGGTTGAAGATGTAGAACTTGTTGTTGCATTCTCATATTCCCAGGTGGAATGAGATGTTGATCGTTTCCACCAACTGGATTCCTAACAATGTTCTCCGGAGGATTGTGGATTGCATCATTACGGATTGGTGGGTTTAGGTGGGCACCCAGTGGTTTCTCCACAGGTTGGTTCTCTCTATCAAGAGCAACAGCGAGGGTTCGTTCCTCCTCATTTATGACGTGATCGTCAGTTTGATCGGCCATCCTTACTTGCCTTTGTCTCCTAAGGGCTCGTTCAAGCTTATCAATTTCTTGCTAAAATACAACTAGATTTTTCTCGTTAGAATTTCTAGTACTAGGCATAAACACCTGAAACACACAGAAAAGGATAAAAGAAAACGAGAAATCAAAGTTGAAAAAGAAAGAAATAAAATCGAAATAAAATGAAAAACTGAAATTAAAGCGTTCTAGACTAAGTTTTAGTCAAAAATTCGAAGGTGATGTTCTTCGAAGTCCCCGGCAACGGCGCCAAAAAACTTGATGCGAGTCGAGTTTTACCTCTCAAATAACTACCTGCAAGTGCACAGCAATCACGGCTAGTATAGATAAGGGATCGTATCCACAAGGACTTCTTAACCACACTTCAAATTGTAATGAATAAAACAAAGCTAGAACAAGATATTTTTGTCGTCTTTGTGATTGAAACTAAAGTAAGCAAGCAACGAATGTGAATTGTAATGAAATCAATAAAAAAAAAAGCGTTAGGATTTAGGTATTTCGCAGAGAATCATGTAACAATAAAGATTGATTGATTTTAGGGATTTAGAAATTATGAACCGTCTAGAACACAAAGCACTAATTTAAGGTCATCCCACTATCGTGACGTAACTAACCATCTACGTTTTAACACCCTAATAGACTCAACTGTCGCAGGTTATTACAAGGTGAAAACATGCATTAACAGATCAAGTTTGATAAACTTCACCGCACTCCTTAACTAACCTTTCGAATTGTTAAGGCTTTTGGCTCATCAAATACTAGTTCAGGCAATATAACAAGCTTTTGGAAAGTATATTAACCTAAGATCAGATCACTAAATGCGTGGTAAAGCGATCATGCATTGAGTATAAGTAAAGATGAAGACTCTAATGTATTCCCTAAACAATCATCAATCAATTATCGATTGATGAAACTCATTGAAAACCTAAAACCTAACAAATAAAACTACTCAGACATGATGCACGAAGAACCAGAGATAGATGATGAATTCATGATAAATAAACTTGAATTAAAGAGTAAGGGTAAGTGGATTCTTCTCTATATCGAGATACAAAGCGAGATCATCCACCGGATTGCTCTAGAATCCAAATCTAAAGAAGAACACCAAGAGAACTCGTGGTGGCTGCAACTGTATGATAAACTACTCTATTGTTTCGGCTGCATACCTAACAAAAGGCTAAAAAACAAGTATATATAGGCTTAGGGTCTTCTAGGGCTTCATTTCAAATCCGTCTTTTTACGTCAAAACTTCTCCAACGTCGGTTGGGATTTTGGTCAGGCTATATGACCGGTATTGGGCCAAAAGTGCCTTGATTTATGCTGGCATCAGCCCAGAATATCGGTCCATGAGGCGGCCCGGTATTTGGATCGATTCTGCACTTGCTTCATTTATGAGGCAGCTTGACGTATCTTCACTAAATCGTGTAACTTCCTGCTCACAGCTCCAATTGAGATGATTCAAACTTCATTGTGAAGCTGACTCAAGGATCTATCTTCACACCAAGTTTCATCCAATTACAAATTGATTTGATCCTCCGTTTACTGCTGAACTTCTGGCATATACGTTCTGTCCAATTTGGTAGAATGTTGATTCTTGTGAATTCTTGGTTCTTGAAAGTGTCTTTGGCTTATGAAAGTTGCTGTAGCTTGTTTTACACCTATTTTGGCTCTTTTTGTTCATTTTTCCTTTATTTCCCTGTTAAGACTCTAAAACTACAAATACGAGAAAAACTACCTTTAAAGGTATAAAACCGTAGATAAATGTATAGAAAACATAGTAAAATATATAGTAAAATAGGTAAAATATGGGATATATCAGTCTGTGAATTCCGCTTTAAAAATAATATCTCCAAATCTTTAAAGCAAAAATCACTGCAACCAACTCGAGATCATGAGTAGAGTAGTTGCTCTCGTGCTTCCATAACTGCCTCAAAGAATAAGCAATTATCTTCCCTTGCTGCATCAACACGCAACCCAGACCAACTCTCGAAGCATCTGTATACACCACGTAAGGCTCACCCGGCTTCGGTAACGCCAACACTGGTGTACTAGACAACATCTCCTTCAGCCTCGTGAAACTCTGTTCACAAGCCGAAGTCCACACAAAAGGAACATCTTTTCCTGTCAGCTTCATCATCGACTGAGCCATACTTATGAAACCCTTGACGAATCTCCGATAGTAGCCTGGCAACCCGAGAAAACTCTTGATCTCAGTGGCATTCCCCGGTCTAGGCATGTGATAACCTCTATCTTCGTCGGATCCACAAAAAATCCATCTGCAGAAACCACGTGACCGAGAAAACCCATCTCCCGCTACTAAAAACTGCACTTGCTCAACTTAGCATACAATTTCTCCAGAACCACCCTTAGATGTATCTCGTGCTCCTCAAGACTCCTCGAATACACCAGAATATCATCTATAAAGATGATCACAAACTCATCCAGATATTCCAAAAAGACCCTGTTCATCAGCCTCATGAACACTGCTAGTGCATTAGTCAAACCGAAAGGCATCACCGCAAACTTGAAATGCCCATATCTCGTCAGAAAAGTAGTCTTCTTGATATCTCCCTCATCGATAGGAATCTGATGGTAATCCGATGCCAAGCCAATCTTGGAAAACCAAGTAGCTCCTCGCAACTGATCCAATAACTCATCAATCCACGGTAGAGGATACTTGTTCTTCACAGTAACTCGGTTAAGTCCCCAGTAATCAATGCATCACCAAAAACTCCCATCTTTCTTCTTCACAAACAAAACCGGTGCTCTCCACGGTGAACTGCTAGGCCGGATAAACAACTTACCTAGAAGATCATACAGCTACTTATTCACTTATGCCAACTCTGCTGGAATCATTCGATAAGGCGCCTTATATATCGGAGTCGTCCTAGGCTCAATTGTAAAAAAATCAGACCGAGACGACGGTAATCCCTACAACGACTTAAAGACATCCTCGAAGTCTTGAAGAACCTGAATATCCCCAATAATAACCTCTCCAACAGCCCTGGCATTACAGTCGTCGCCAAATACGCCTCGTAACCCTTCTCAATCAGCTGTTCCGCCTTAATTTATGAGATCACAAGACTCCCACAAGTCGGCCTCAATCCCTGATAAACCAGCCTCCCTGTCTTCGCTCAAACACTACTTATCCCTGACGACAATTCAGATGAACTTTGTACTGATCCAACCAATTCATACCTAGAATGACATCGTACAGCTACACCGGACTAATAATCAGATCCGCTAGCATAGACTCCCCGGCCACTTGAATATCCACGCCTTGAACCCGCCTAAGAGTAGCTAAAAACCTTCCACCAGCAATCTTAACTACTCCTGGCTGCTCACCAGAATCACTCCGGATACTTCAAGTTTGCATCACAGAACTTACAAATTCCAAAACAGATAAAAATTCTATAACACTAGAATTTACCAAGTCAAGTTTGAAATTTTACATGTGATCGGCCTGGTGGTTGACCCACCTGCCTCCACAAAAGTGAACACCCGTGGTGCTGCTATAATCTGCACCACCGGCTGCACTGCCGCCACTGCCATCTGCTGCAGCTTGGGACATTTTGGCTTGCTATGCCTCGTCACTCTGCAGTGGTATCAAACCCGAGTATCATGAGTTTCGTCCTTCCTAGGATAGCTCGCGAGCTTGTGATCCATGCTGCCGCACCCAAAGCATCCCAAACCACTCTAACCTCTCTAACTCGGCCCGAAGTGCACTCCCAGTTCTTCTTCTGTCCTTGCGCAGGCTTGCCACCCTTGCTTGGAACCACCTGATGCTGCGATCTCTTCGGCTGAACATGCGGACTAGCCACCCCAACCTGCTCCCTTATCCTCCTTGATCGTTGCAGTAATCTCAACCAACTTCGCCCTCGTGGCGAACCTACTCACTCTACAGTGAGTCCTCAAATCCGGTCGAAGTCCTCTCAAGAACTTCTTCACCTGGGCCTGCTCGCCTTTCATGCCTCTACCAGCATAAACCAGGAGTCGGTTAAACTCCACATCATACTCCCTCACTAACCGGTCACCCTGAGCCAACTCCAGAAATCTCGACTCCAACCGATCCACCGCCTTCTGTGGGAAGAACTTGGCATTAAACTTAGCCAAAAAGTCCTCCCAGGCCATCTCTGCCAGAACCCTCCTGGACACAACACCCCTCCACCAGAGATGAGCATCACCATCTAGATAATGTACTGCCAGATCAACCCAGTATCCTTCTGGACCAGACACCTGATAGAGCAAAAATTACGCTTCAATCTCATCCGCCACTCAATGGCCTCCTCAAGCTTTGCACCTCCCGAGAAAAATCTCTTGCCAATCCTCTGCATCTGCTCCATCATCTTAAGGTAAGATGGGAGCTCCTCTGCAACCGCAACCCTCGGTTTCACCTTTGCCACTGGTGGCACTACTGGAAACTGCGCCGGCACCCCCTCGGTTACCGTTCCAAAATCAGTTGTAGTAGATCCGCTAGACGATCATCTCGACCCTAGGCTGCACCTGCGACAGCACCTGCTCCTAGGCCCGCCGTACCGCCGGCTAGACTGGGACCAACACCAGTCCCACCAGTCCTCACACTAGCACTCACACTAGCCTCACCCATGGACCCCTCCTGAACCGTATGCGAATCCGCCACCGGTTCCTGTGTGGAACCTTAAGCCATACTTGCGGCAAATTCACTCACAAGTCCTTGCCAACGCCCATGGCCTCCATGACCACCACGGCCACGTCTTCTAGTAACTCTAGCCATTTCTCTCTGCACTACCAACAGCTGAAAACTAAGTATACTAGATATCATACAAAAATCACCACACACTTACCATGAAATCTCATTGAAGGCTCAAAGAAGATGATCTATGACTCCAAATCCACATAACAATTGACTAAATCTACATATTTAATTAAATTCTCCCGCCCTAAAACCGTAAGGGCTCTGATACCAAACTGAAACAACCCGACCCCTTTTTTTTTTAAATTCGAATTATTATTTCCATAAATAATAATCCTCAATATCGAGTTCAACATATCACATAACCAGCGGAAATCAACCCAAATCAAACAACGAGTATCCAATTCATCAATTCCAACACAACAATCCTGAATTACTAGCAACCTAACAATTCTAACAATGCATTAAACCACAAGAAATGAGACTCTAGATTATCTCCTCTTCACAGCCACGATTCCACAATCACATATTTTCTTTACCTGCATCACATGGATAAAAGAGATGCGTGAGTATTATCACAAATACTCAATGAGACAATCATCCCATCTACCTGAAACGACCCCAACCCGTAAATTTAAAAAAATTTCCCTTCCGAATTATTATTATCACAAATAATAATCCTCAACGGGTCACAACACAAACTGCGGAAACAAAACAATCAATAACCAATAACAACATTCAATAAATCTCATACTTTATTGAAACCTCCTAAACCAATTCAATCAATAAACCATAGTCCAACAAAACATTCCACAACACAAACCAAATAACAATCTAACATAGTTCCAGAATTACTAATACCCTAGCAATTCTGACAACAATAACCACTCAAACGAGTCCCTAGACCATCTCCTCTTCCTCGCCACGATCCCACGATCACACCTTGTCTTTATCTGCATCAAATGGTTATACAAGATACGTGAGTATTATCAAAAATACTCAGTGAGACGGTCATCCCATCTACTAGGCTATACACATATGCATAAGAAAATGATACAATACCAGGGTGAACACTCAACGAGACAAGCACGAGCAATCAAATAAGAATCGCACAAACTGCACGTGCGTTGATCGACACAAGCACCCTGTGTTGATCGATGCACCCAGTGTGTCGATCGACACTCAACCCTGGTGTCGATTGATGCACTGTTACGTGTGTCGATCGATGCAGAGCAACTGCATCGATCTACGCATCGACACAGACCCAAAAATTGGGCCTATCCTCACATGGCTCGACCCTTGGTCTCAACACATCGATTACGTGCACAAATCCACTCAAAAACAACATGAAATACACCAAATAACAACAATCAAACGCATCCTATCATTTCCTTTACCCAGATAAGTCATGGTCACGCACTCACCTCAAATCTGGAGGGAAACGGATGAAAAACACAAAGAACGACTCCCCAACATCGAGATCTACACTCTCATCACGAGAAACCACTCCAAGAACGATTGTCCAAGCCTCCTAGACGAATCTCCTCTCACAAATCTCTCTGGAAACTCTCTGGAATTTTTCTGGAAACTTTCTGGAACTCTGAAAGTCCCAAAATGCGGCCACACCTCTATTTATAGGGAAGCCCTAGGGTTTCACCCTAAACCGGCTTGCAAACCAACACTTAAATTGAACCGATCCAGTTCGATTTAACTTGCGTCGATCGACGCACACCACCTGCATCGATCAACGCACGACTAAAAAATCAGATTCTTGGTTCGCGGTCGTTAAAACTCTCCCACACTAACACAGATTCGATATTGAATCTCGCAACACCGTCACTCTACGGTCAACACATCAGATATCAATCCTCTGGCCCAACCCGTCCAGCTCTACTGATATCACACTCCTTGCCCTCACCCAGCCAGCATCCCCTGAGCTCAACACCTGATCCCAGAATTCAACTAGTCCCCACAGTAGTCACATTGCACCGTCTCACCACAAATACAATCCTGACCAGTTCCGGTCAGCACTACCTGAGATCCACTCCCGATCTCAATCACATAACTCCGTCTCACCACGGCTACCATCTTGACCAAACCCGGTCAGCACCACCTGAGATCCACTCCCGATCCTCGAAGCTCTTCTAGTCTCATACTTACAATCACACTATAGACGTTATTGCTCACACTCATATCTATATACACCAGCCCGCTCTCAGGGTCGTCACCCTTTGAGCTCTCGATGTATATCATACCCCTCCCACCTTCAAGATCGCTGTCTATCCAGCTCTCGGTATGCTCCAGCCCCTCCCACTCTTGGAACACACAGTCCGTCAAGCTATTGGCTGCAGAGGAATCACACATCCTCTGGAGAGAACCCTGTCCCTCAAAGTATATGCGGGGAAACCACTATCCCCCGAAGAGAACCTCACTGTCCCCTCAAGTATATCCAGAAGAACCACTATCCCCAGGAGCAATCAACTCTACAACGTGCATCATAAGCACCTCTCGACCAAAATCACCTCTCGTGGTTCCATCATGACATTTCCTATTCCGGAATATCACCTTATGACCAACACTAGGCCATCCGAAACAACCCAATCACCAGGGTGTTTCCACAGAGTCCGTGGAAAAGACAATCCTAACTCACATAAGACTTCTGTTTCCAGACTCCTCCTAGGAAATAGACAAGTTCTAACTCACATAAAACCTCTATTTTCCAGTGCCAATGACCAATCACTAGGCTATCCGAAACAACTCAATCACCAGGGTGTTTCAGTAGAGTCCCTGGAAAAGACAATCCGAACTCACATAAGACTTGAAACGACCCGACCCAAAATTTCAAAAATTTTCCCTCCAGATTATTATCATCACAGATAATAATCCTCAATGGGTCAACAACCAAGCAATGCGGAACAATAAAACATCAACGACATATTCCAATTTAACAAATCCCATACTTTATTAAATGTCAACCCAGTTCAACCAATCAACCAATATGAGTAAACAATATCCAATGACTAACAACCTAACAATTCCATAGAAATACAATCCAAGTGAGACCCTAAATCATCTCTTCTTCCTCGCCACGATTCCACGATCACAATTTCTCTTTACCTGCAACACATGGCAAAAAGAGTTGCGTGAGTATTATCACAAATACTCAGCGACGCGGTCATCCCGTCTACAGGCTATTTAAATACAAGTATAAACAACCAACACAATACCAGGATGATCACAGAACAAGCATACACAACCAAGCAACAAAACCAGTCCAGAATACACCGTGTCGATCGACAGGACTCACTGTGTCGATCGACATAACCACTAGGTGTCGATGATCAGTGACCCCGCGTGGATCGACAGGATCCGCTGTGTCAATCGACACAACCACTAGGTGTCGAAGAACACAGGCCCTGGGTCGATCGACACACCACCCCGGTGCCGATCGACACGACGTCGTAGAACCCAGAACCGAGTCAATCCTCACACGACTCGAATCTGATGCGATCCGTTGAGTCTCCTGCATAGATCCACACACAAACACACGAAAACCACCAAGCAATCTTATTCCATTGCCCCCTATACTTATACGAGCCTACGGTCACGCACTCACCTTGATTGGGATTGAAAAAGGATGGAGAACGCGAAGAACGAGCGAAGAACACCAAGACAGCCTCTGATTCCGTCCTCACAGACCCAAAATCAGCACAGCAACAACCTCTTTCTCGTTCTATCTCCACTCACGATCAATCCTCCTCCAGGAATCTCCCAACAATCACTCAAGCCCTAAGATTCCTGATTCTCTCTACTCTCTCTCAGTTTTCTTCTGAAAACGGCCAAAAAGGAAGACAAACCCGTCTGATCCTTTAAATACCTGAACCCTAGGGTTCCCTAAACCGGCCCGCCAAACCGGACAATTAAAACGGACCTGACGGTCTGATTTAACCCATGTTGATCGACACCCACCACACGTGTCGATCGACATAACGCCCCAAACCCGACTTCTCCTAAGTCCAAAACACACATGTCGATCGACACACCACACCTGTGTCGAACGACACACCACACCTGTGTCGATCGACACACCACACCTGTGTCGATCGACACACCACACCTGTGTCGATCGACACCACCAAAAATCCATTTTTTTTGTTCACGGGCGTTACAAGACTTCTGTTTCCAGACTCTTCTTAGGAAATAGACAGGTTCTAACTCACATAAAACCTCTATTTCCCAGCGCCATCTAGGGAATCGACAAGTCCTAACTCACATAGAACTGTCATTCCTAGATACTCCTCCTAGAACATGGACATCTCTAACTAACATAGAACTTCCATTTCTAGCCTCACTAGAAGATAAATAGTCATACTCACTTAGGACTTCTATCTCTAGCCCTCAAGCCGATAGACAAGTTCTAACTCATATAGAACTTCTATCATTAGACCTCCACATGACCTCCTAGTCATACCAAAAGAACACACGTCTTATAAACACATTTAATAAGAAAAACCCATCTTATTAAATCTTAACCATGTATAATCGTTACAACCCAAACGAAAAATACATCCAAACTCATAGCAACATGCTATCACAAACACTGAAAACCAGAAAAGACAACTCAAGCCTCCACTTGCTTCTCGAATCACTTCGCGAACTTTGTCTTTATCCTCACTTCTGGTTCCCAAGGCTCGTCCTCAATACTGTCACACTCCCACACGACTCTTACTTACGGTATCCTCTTCTGGCGCAACACCTTGACTCATCTCTCAAGAATCCTCACAGGTCTCGCCGCCAACGTCATCTTGGGCTGAAGATCCTCCGGAATCCTAGCCAACACCTCCTCAGACTCATGTAGACACTTCCGTAGCATCGACACATGAAGAACCTTATGAAAGGCCTTCATACTCTGAGGTAACTCCAACCGATAAGCTACTGGACCAAACTGTTCCAGAACCTTGAACGGATCCATAAACCTCGGACTCAGCTTATTCTCTAAAATGAATCTGTTAGGGCCCCTCAACATCGTTGCCTTGAGACACACCAGATCTCCCAACTAAAACTCAAACTCTTTCCTCCTCTTATCGGCATAACTCTTCTGCCGATCCTGAGCCTCTCTCATGTTCAGCCTCAAAAAATGGATCTTTTTCGTCGTCTCCTGAACAAAATCCGCGCCAAACATGCTCCTCTCCCCAACTTGAGTCCAGCATAATGGCGTACGACATGGCCTCCCATACAGAGCCTCATATGGAGCCATCCCAATACTCGCCTGATAGCTGTTGTAATACGAAAACTCTACCAGGTTCAGGTGATCTACCCAATGACCACCGTAATCCAGAACACACATCCTCAACAAGTCCTCCAATGTCTAAATAGTCCTCTCAGACTGCCCATCTGTCTGAGGATGATAAGCTGTGCTCATATGCACCTTAGTGCCCATCTCAGCCTGGAATGCCCTCCAGAACGCTGAGGTAAATCTTGGATCCCTGTCTGACACAATACTCGTTGGCACCCCGTGCAACCTCACTATCTCTCGCACATACTTCTTAGCCAACACCGCCGCTCTGTCGGTCTTTCTGATGGCAAGAAAATGTGCTGACTTGGTCAAACGATCCACAATCACCTAAATAGCATCATAAGTCTGCGACATTGGTAACTCTGTCACAAAGTCCATGGTGATCATGTCCCACTTCCACTCCGGAATGGGTAAACTTTGCAACAAACCACTTAAAACTTGATGCTCAGGCTTCACTAACTGGCACACATCGCAAGCTGCGACCCATTAGCGACATCCTTCTTCATTCAAACCCAATGGTAATATCGTTTCAGATGACAGTACATCTTAGTCGCTCTAGGATGAATTGACAACATGCTCGCATGAACCTCTCTCAGGATCTCCTGCCTCAGATCCTCATCTTTGGGTACACAAACCCACCCATTCACAAGTATCGTTCCGTTCGTAGAGACCTGATACTTAGAACCTGCAACCTTAAAAGCATCAATAAAAAAATCATCCTTCTCCTGAGCTACTCGAATCTTGCTCAGCAAATCTGCCTGGTTAGCTGCCTCTAACCCCAATGGCTCATGTGAGATAACACATAACCTCAAAGTGCCAATCTCATACGCTAACGCCTCCATATCCCGTTCTTGAGCCGAAATAACCCTCTTCCTACTCAAAGCATCTGCAACCAGGTTAGCCTTACCCGGATGGTACCCAATCTCCATATCGTAATCTGCTACCAACTCCATCCAGCGCCTTTGTCTCTAGTTCAGCTCTAGCTGAGTGAAGAAATACTTCAGACTCTTGTGGTCTGTGAACACCTGCACCTTTCCACCATAAAGATAAGATCTCCAAAGCTTTTAAGCAAAAATCACGGCAGCCAACTCTAAGGCATGGCTAGGATAGTTGCACTCGTGCTTCCTCAACTGCCTCGAAGCATATGCAATAACCTTCTCTTGCTGCATCAGTACATAACCCAGACCAACTCCCGAAGCATCTGTATACACCACATAAGGCTCATCCGGCTCGGGTAACACCAACACTGGTGTAGTAATCGACATTTCCTTCAGCTTCCCGATACTCTCCTCGCAAGCTGAAGACCACACAAAAGGGACAACCTTCCCTGTTAGTTTTGTCGTCGACTGCGCCATACTCGCAAACCCCTTGATGAACCTCCGATAATACCCTGCCAACCCAAGAAAACTTGAATCTCTGTGGCATTCCTCAGTCTATGCCACCCTCTGATAGCCTCAATCTTAGCCGGATCCACAGAAACTCCCTCTGCAGACACCACGTGGCCAAGAAAACTCATCTCTCGCTGCCAGAAACTGCACTTATTCAACTTCGCGTACAGCTTCTGCTCCCGTAGCTTCTCTAGAACCGCCCTCAAATGCACCTCATGCTCCCCAGGACTCCTCAAATACACTAGAATATCATAAATGAAGATGATCACAAACACATCGAGATACTCCTGGAACACCCCGTTCATCAACCTCATGAACGCTGCTGGTGCATTTGTTAACCCGAAAGACATCACCACGAACTCATAATGCTCATACCTCATCCTGAAAGCAGTGTTCCTAACATCTGCCTCGTCGATAGGAATCTAATGGTAACCCGAAGCCAAATTAATCTTGGAGAACCAGGTAGCCCCCCGCAACTGATCCAACAACTCATCAATCCACGACAAAGGATACATGTTCTTCACAGTGACTCGGTTAAGTCCCCGGTAATCGATGCATAATAGAAACTCCCATCCTTCTTCTTCACGAACAACACCGGCGCTCTCTACGGTGAAACACTAGGCCGTATGAGATCCTTACCCAAAAGATCATCCAGCTGCTTCTTTAGCTCTGTCATCTCTACTGGAGCCATACGGTAAGGTGCCTTGGATATGGGAGTCGTCCCAGGCTCCAACTCGATCGTAAAAGGATAAGACCACGACGGCGGTAATCCCTGCAACGATTGGAAAACATCTTGGAAGTCTTGAACAACTCGGATATCCCCAACTGCAACCTCTCCAACAGTCTCTAGCATCACTATCGTCGCCAAATACGCCTTGCAGCCCCTCTCAATCGGCTGCTCAGCCTGAATCGCTGAAATCACCAGACTCCCGGAAGTCGGCCTCACTCCCTGGTAAACCAACCTCCCCGCCTCTCTCTCAAACACCACTCGTCCTCGATGACAAAATAGATGAACTCTGTACCGATCCAGCCAATCTATCCCGAGAATAACATCGTACAACTCCACCGTACTAATGATAAAATTTGTTGCCATCAACTCCCCCGCCACTAGAATATTCACACCACGAGCCCGCCCGAAAGTAGCCAAGGACTTGCCGCCAGCAACCTTAACTACTCCTGGCTACTCACCGGAATCAAAACATGGGACTCACATCCGCCCACTACTAAGGTCCCTGCACAAATCTCATGTGTTTAAGTACCCTAATACTCTAGCACAGACTCACAATTTCTAAACAGACTAAAATTCAAACACCAAAAGAATTTAAAAATTCAAATCTGGAAATTACTTGTGATCGGTCTGGCGCTAGAACCCTCCGCCTCCACCGAAGTGAATACCCGCGGTGCCGCTGCAATCTGGGCCATCGGCTGTACCACCACCACCGCCATCTGCTATAGCTTAGGACACCTAGGCTTGATATGCCCCGGCTCCGTGTAGTGATAACACACCTGAGCTCCCCGTGACTCGTGGAGATCGCTACCTGGTGATCAATGCTCCCATACCCGAAGCATCTCGAACCACCCTGGCCATCCTGACTAGCTCCTGAAGTGCTCTCCCACTTCATCTTTTGTCCCTGCGCAGGCTTGCCACCCATGCTCAGACCCACCTGTTGCTGCGACCTCCTCTGTTGTTGCACTGGTAGGCTAACCACCACTGCCTGCTCTCTCAGATCATCTTCGATCGCAGCAACTGTCTCAACCAACTCCGCCTTCGTGGCGAACATTCTCGCTCTACAGCGAGTCCTCAAATCTGGTCGAAGTCCCCTCAGGAACCTCTTCACCTCGGCCTGCTCACCCTCCAGACCCCTACCGACATGCACCAGAAGCCGACTGAACTCCACATCGATCTCCTAGACCGACCGGTTACCCTGAGCCAACTCCAAGAATCGCAATTCCAAGCGACCCACCGCCTCCTGCGGAAAGTACTTGGCATTGAGATCTGCCACAAAATACTTCTAGGCCATATCTGCCACCAGAAATATGCATCACCGTCAAGGTAATGAACCGCTAGATCCACCCGGTATCCCTCTGGACACATGAGAGAATGGAAGTTATGAGCCAATCTACTCCTCCATAAGTCCGCCCCTCAGGTTTTGCACCAGCCGAGAAGAACCTGGTGCCAATCCTCTGCATCTGCTCCATCATCCTAAGGTAGGATGGGAGCTCCTCAGCAACCGCTACACCCGACTACACACCAGCCCTCACCGGCTGAACACCAGCCACACCTGGCTGCACACCAGCCCCTCCTGGCTGAACACCAGCCACACCTGGCTGCATACCAGCTACTCCTGACCTGTAGCCGGCACTCCACCTGGTAACCGCTCCAGAATCAACTGTAGCAGACTCGCCAGATGATCATATCCATCATGGGAAAAACATGCGGCAGCACCCCCACCCGGGCCCACCGTACCACCGGCCACAACGGGACCCACGGCCCCACCAGTCCTCACACTGGTACTCATAGCGGCCCCACCCACAGATCCCTCCTGAAATGTCTGCGAATCAGCAACCTGCTCCCGCATGGTCATCTACGCCACACTCACGGCAACAGACTCACACATAAGTCCTTGTCCGCCCCCTCGCCTACCACGACCACCTCGGCCTCCACGGCCCCCACGACCTCTGCCTCTAGTACCTCGCCATCTCACTCTGCACTACCGAGCAGAAACAAAGCATACTAGAAAAACAGAAAGTCAAATAACACTTACCGTGGAATCTCATTGAAGGCTCGGAGAAGATGATCTAGGACTCCAAACCCACACAACAATCAATCGACTAACTCACATAATCAATCAATCACTACACCCGCCCTAGAACCGTAAGGGCTCTGATACCAAATTGAAACGACCCCAACCCGTAAATTTAAAAAAAATTCCCTTCCGAATTATTATTATCACAAATAATAATCCTCAACGGGTCACAACACAAACTGCGGAAACAATACAATCAATAACCAATAACAACATCCAATAAATTTCATACTTTAATGAAACCTACTAAACCAATTCAATTCATAAACCATAGTCCAATAAAACATTCCACAACACAAACCAAATAACAATCCAACATAGTTCCAGAATTACTAACGCTCTAGCAATTCTAACAACAATAACCACTCAAACGAGTCCCTAGACCATCCCCTCTTCCTCGCCACGATCCCATGATCACACCTTGTCTTTACCTGCATCACATAGTTATACGAGATGCGTGAGTATTATCACAAATACTCAGTGAGACGGTCATCCCATCTACTAGGCTATACACACATGCATAAGAAAATGATACAATACCAGGGTGAATACTCAACGAGACAAGCATGAGCAATCAAACAATAATCACACAAACTGCAAGTGCGTCCATCGACACTAGCACCCTGTGTCGATCAATGCACCAATGTGTCGATCGACACTCAACCTTGGTGTCGATCGATGCACAGTTACGTGTGTCGATCGACGCATCGACACAGACCCAAGAATCGAGCTTATCCTCACATAGCTCGACCCTTGGTCTCAACACATCGATTTCCTGCACAAATCCACTCAAAACAACACAAAATACACCCAACAACAACAATCAAACGCATCCTATCACTTTCTTTACCCAGATAAGCCATGGTCACGCACTCACCTCAAATTTAGAAGGAAAAGGATGAGAAAAGGATGAAAACCATGAAGAACGACTCCCCAACACCGAGATCTACACTCTCCTCACGAGAAATCACTCCAAGAACGATCTCCCAAGCCTCCTAGACGAATCTCCTCTCACCAATCTCTCAGGAAACTCTCTAGAACTTTTTTGGAAACTTTCTTGAACACTGAAAATCCCAAAATGCGGCCACAACCCTATTTATAGGGAAGCCCTAGGGTTTCACCCTAAACCGGCCCGCAAACCGACACTTAAAGTAAACCAATCCGGTTCGATTTAACTTGCGTCGATCGACGCACGACCAAAAATTAGATTCTTGGTTCGCAGTCGTTACACTACCGGCTATATACACAGGCACAAAAGAATAACACAATACCAAGCGATCAATCAATAATTCACAACACAATAATCAACACGACATTCACGTGTTAGCCTCTTGCGTCGATCGACACATGATGCAATGTCAAGGAACACGAGCCTATCTTCTCATGGTGCGTTCCAGAACGCAACGTATCGATCTCGTGCACGAAAAACGTCAACACATACACGAAACTCATCTAAAACACACAATCAATCATTATCACATCAATCCAACCTCAATCAAACGCATCATGACATTCCAATTACCCAGATAAGTCATGGTCACGCACTCACCTTGATTTCAGAATGAAAAAAGATGAGAAACAACGAAGAACACACAAAATCAGACCCAACAATCCGGATTTCCTTCTTCCTATGCGAAGAACATGAATCAAAACTCAATTCCAGAGCCTCACAAGCACAATCACAAGCTTTCAGGATCAAGAACATAAAGAAATCAACAATGATTCGTGTTCTTCACTCAATCCTATCTAAAACTCTGATGTTCTCTCAAAACCTTCTGAAAAACGCGATCATAGATGACCCCTCGACTTATATAGTCGAACCTTACGGTTCCCATAACCGGACAGATCAAAATCGAACCAACAGGTTCAATTTGCAACTTGTGTCAATCGACGCACTCATGGCGTCGATCGACGCGTTGCCCAAAAATCCTAATTTTGGTTCGCTGACGTTACAAAAATTGTGGGTTGCTCGATTTATTTTAGTTCATGTTGTTTTGCTCACATCGTGGTTCTTATTCTCACGAAGAGGATGTACTCGCGCAGAGTGCATGCATTAAGGTTTTGGTAAATTAAATTTGTACACGTAACATAGATTTATAATAGATATATTATGACCTAGTTTTTGGTTTTATGTAAATAACCCAAAATTTTAGTTTTATATAAATAACTTATGCTTTTGTTAAAGAAAATTAAGGGCTATTAACTCCTAAAAATGTAAAATATTGAATGATTTAGATATGCCGTGTTAATGATTTATAACAAAACAAAATAAAGCATTGCTACGGTAGTTAACTATTTTTTTTTTTTTTGTCATTGATCTAAAATTTTGAAGAAATAAATTATTTATTGCATTTTTGTGTATATAATAAAATGACTATGTATTTATTTATTGCAGCACGTACAATTAGATTAACACATCAAGATGCTTGCTCTAAATAAATTTAAAACATACACGATAAGACCAAATAAACCATTAATAATTTTGACTTACACATTTTTTTGTTCATTAATTGTCAAAACTTGTAATCACATAATAAAAACTTGTTCTTTTGGTAACATTAGAAACAACGAAGATGAATTGTCTGACATGATCTTAGTACCGTGATTTGTTTGACATTTTATTTTTAATAATCGCCGTTGTTTCCTTTTTCTTTGTTTCTTTTTTCTGAAAAGTGCAAATCAAAGAGAAACTAAAATCACTCCGTAAACAACACAAACATGGATTGATATGATCATGGAAATGACAATCAAAGAAAGCAATGGAGAAGAAGCTAAGGATCCACTTGAAGCAAAGGAGAACACAGATCATGGAGCTCACGAGCAGCTTGTACTCGAGGAAGCAAAACATCCCTTACATGTTTCACTTGGTCCAATGACTAGGTCAAGGAAGAAACGTCTAAACCAAGCTACTAGCACGCTCTTACGTCAAGAGGAAGGCAACCTTAAACTCGATGCTTGTCCAACTACTGATTCAAGCAGTTTAAGGGTTGACAATGGGAGGTGTGTGGCTTGTACTCTTTTTCCCTTGGTCTGGTTTTTCCCATTGGATTTTCTAGACAAGGTTTTTAATGAGGCAAGTTCACATACTTATACATTTGTCCCATTGTTAACATTGCCATGGAAGATTTGAAGAGATCACGAGTTTATTATCTTATCCGCGTGTCTGATCTCTTAGAGATAAAGATCTCTTTTCATTTATTAAGTGTAACATCACAGTTTCTGAAATATGTGGTGCATGCGGAGAGGGTTAAGAGAATTGATTTGACTACCTATATCACCAAAGTGCACTTATCTTTTCCGTCACACATCCACAGAGAACTCCAGAGTTAAGCATGCTTGGGCTGGAGCAATTTAAGGATGGGTGACCTACTGGGAAGTCATTTCCAATACCGTGTGAGTGAGGACAAAACACGGGGAAAGATAACGTGGTGATTTGTAGGGTTAGTAAACAAGTCTTTCGAGCCTCCCGGACTAACGCACCGACCGTCGGACAGGGGTGGGCCCATGGGCCGAGAGTGGGCGTGGGGCCCATTAGGAGATGAGGATTTCTCCTGAGGGGATGAAGATTTCCCCTGTATGTTATTGAGAGATGGAGATTTCTCTCTAGGGGATGAGGATTTCCCCGGCATACCAATAGCTCGACGACGGTCGGGGCGTTACAAGTGGTATCAGAGCGAACCCTGACGAGTGTGTGAGTCACACTGTCGGGGGTAACGATCCTGGTGCGCAACAAGGACGTTGCGATCAGTTAGTGGGGGTGATTGTAACATCCCAGTTTCTGAAATATGTGGTGCATGCGGAGAGGGTTAAGAGAATTGATTTGACTACCTATATCACCAAAGTGCACTTATCTTCTCCGTCACACATCCAGAGAGAACTCCAGAGTTAAGCGTGCTTGGGTTGGAGCAATTTAAGGATGGGTGACCTACTGGGAAGTCATTTCCAATACCGTGTGAGTGAGGACAAAACACGGGAAAAGATCACGTGGTGATTTGCAGGGTTAGTAAACAAGTCTTTCGAGCCTCCCGGACTAACGCACCGACCGTCGGACAGGGGTGGGCCCATGGGCCGAGAGTGGGCGTGGGGCCCATTAAGAGATGAGGATTTCTCCTGAGGGGATGAGGATTTCCTCTGTATGTTATTGAGAGATGAGGATTTTTCTCGAGGGGATGAGGATTTCCCCGGCATACCGATAGCTCGACGGCGGTCGGGGCGTTACATTAAGTCAAACGCGTTTTAGAGTTTTAAATACTCATTCTGCATTTACGAGAAATCTTGACTTGTTTTCCAAGACTTTCTCTTCTATATGTACTATGATTTTCATTCTAATAAAACCATCAAACATTTTCTTACAAAAAATCTCTTTCTGAAATTTGTTTGATCATCTCTTATAACTGTTTCGGTGAATCTAATATATCATGGTTTTTACCGGTTTTTGGCAATGATATAAGTCCATTTTATAGAGTCTTTTTGGTATTTGTCGAGTTTTTTCTAGTGTTTATAGGTTTATTGACATTTGGAGCATAATTGGAGACTTTGAAGCATTTTGGAGCATTGTGGAAAGTGTTGCCAAAGTTATCAACTCAGAGTCGATATTTTCATCTTGCGTTGATCGACACAAGCCATGTGCATCGATCGACGCACATGTCTGACGAGAAGAAATCGTTTTTATCATGTCTTGAAGATTTCTTTTTTGTCGCAGAAGTTCCAGAAGTTAACAAAAGTGCCCAAAACCGACTTTTGTATACTATATATAGTTTTCTCCTAACTTTAGAGGGGGAGGATCTTGTTTTCTATTGAGAAAAAGAGAGATTGATTTTGAGAGCTTTTGGGGAGACAAATCTCTATCATGTTCTTGAGAGATTTCGAGCCATTTGTATCTTTTACTCTCTCTTTTATGCAATTTATTCATCTCATAATGTTTTCTTCATCTATGTCTGAGTAATTTGCTAGTTAGGTTTTGGGGATTCAAGGGTTGATGAAAAATTGTTATGATTGAATTACTGTTAGGATTTATCTACTTGTTCTTCATCTAGATTGCTTTAACTCTGATTTTAGGATTGATCACCTTGAATTAGAAATCCTAGGTTGAATTAATAGATGTGAAAGTATTGTTAACAACCTGACCTAATCTTAGATGAGCAAAATAACTATTTGCAAAGAAATTTGGCCTAGTGATTTTGTGAACAGTCGAACCTGAACTCTAATGCTTGATTTAATTCATTGAATTTGCAAAAAAATTTGGAATTCAAGGTTTAGTCATAGATAATCTCTGCAACGAAAGTTGATTGTGTTTTGAGTTCCAGAAGTGTACTTAATAAATATCTTGACAGTCTTTCATTCTTTGATTTCGATTCATACCTGAGAATTACCCATGGCCTAACCTTTTGTCCAATTGATTTTAAGAACACAAATCATCATCTGCTTGCTTGTTTAGCTATTTAATTTACTTTCATACATTGTTTCTTAACTTGATTTGAATTCAAAGTCTTTTGTGTGATTACGGTTCCCTGTGGATTCGATCCCTAAGTACTACTGCGATCTTTTAATTTGAGAGAGTAGCTCAGGGTAAATTTGAGCATATCAAATTTTGGCACCGTCACCGGGGAATCGAAATTACGAATCGATTTTTGATTTTATAATTTTGCCTAAGTTTTAATTTTTGTTTTGTTACTTACGCACTCTATCTCTTTTTCTTGTGTGTTTCAGGTGTATGTCTAACCGTGCTACCAGGAGCAACAAGGACAAAAAGCTAGTCAATCTCAATCTAGAGATAAGAAAGTTAGAGCGTGCGAACCGAGCAACAAAAAGGCCAATTAAGATGGTTAATCCGCTAGTGCTTATTCGAGGAGAAAATGGTTTTCTGCAAGATCAGCAAAGAAACAGGCGCAATGCTCAAGGGCAGAGACTTGATGCTGAAGGTGCTATGATTGTTGAACAAGCAGCAGTAGAACAGCAGGAGAATGCTACTTTGGGAGAACACAACAGGCTTGATGAATTCTATGCTAACAGAGCTGCGATTCATCCTCCAGCTTTTCAGAGGAATTACTTTGAGCTGAAGCCTGCATACTACGCTCTTGTGGCTCAACATCCTTTTCATGGTCTTTCATCTGAGCACCCCATGGAGCACATAGAGAGATTCGAGGATTTTGCATCGAGCATTAAAGCTAATGGAGTGTCAAATGATTACCTTTACTGCAAGTTTTTCCCTTACTCACCTGGTGGAAAAGCAGCTTACTGGCTGAAGTAGTTGGAACCAGGATCGTTGAATACTTGGGAAGATACTAAGAATGCCTTCCTCAATAACTTCTTTGATGAAGCAAGGCTGAGGATTTGAGGACGAAGATCTCTACATTCAAACAAGGACCAACTGAAGCATTCAAGGCTTTTTGGGTAAGATTCAAGGCTTATCAGAGAGATTGTCCTCATCACGGCTTTAGTGATGTTCAACTGCTGGGTAAATATTCTTCAGAGGGATAGATTGGAGGTACCAGATGGCGCTGGATGCTGCGAGTAATGGGAACTTCAATAAAAGATATCCAGAATATGCTCTTGTGCTGATTGAGAACTTGGCTTCTAGTAATAGTACCAAGAATGCAGATTTTGAGAGGAAAAGGCTTGTGAAAACATGGATGGAGGTCAAATTGCTAAGGTGAAGGCTAAGTTGTATTCTGTACATAACCTTATAGTGGGAAAGAAGACGGTTCAGTTTGCTCAAGAGGTAGAAACTTTCTATCAAGAGGAAGAGCACAATGAAGAGGATGTCAACTACATCAATGGGAACGATTTTCAAGGTCAAAGGTTTGGTAATCAGCAAGGGAACAGAGGCTACAATGGAAACAACCAGAAACCACGTTCACAGGAAATAAAGGTTCCTCTAGCTACACTCCAAAACCGCAGTATCGGAAGACTGAGTATTATAAGCCGTTTCAGAGCAACAACTACACAAGGAACTATGGTTCTTCTTCTTATCAGGTGCCTCCAGCTCAATCTTTGGATAATGAGATGAAATCTATGTTGGAGCAGATCTTAGAGGGACAACACAAGATGACTGTGAGCTTCAATGGGAAGATGGATGCTATGTATCAAGACTTGAATGGGAAATTTGAAGTTTTGAACACCCATGTCAAGAAATTGGATACTCAAGTTGCTCATACCGCTGAGAATGCAAAAAGACAAGAAGGATTTCTCCCATCAAGCACAAACATGAAACCCAAAGCACAATATTGCTGCTATCACGACCAGAAGTGGAAGGAAGCTGGAGCCAATTATGAAGAAAGGTCTTACTACCAAGCAAATCGACGAGCTTATGGAGATTGAAGATGACGAGATTTATGTTCCAGACCCTGCGTCGATCGACGCAGAGGGTGTGCATTGATCGATGCACATTGCAGGAAAAGACCCAATCGGACATGCATCGACCAAGCTCAACACAGCCTCGACATAGAAGTCGTGTGTCGATCGACACGAGAAGTGTATCTATTGACGCACGACCCAAACGAACCTAGATTTGACGAAGACTTCGGCTAATGCAAAGGAATGAGTTTACAAGCAAAATGTATCTTATCCTAGGAGTCAAAGGAAGTCTAAGCAAGAATTGTAGGATGTTAGGTGCAAAGCTATCATGGATAAGCTTGTTTTTGAGATTCCATTGATTGATGCCATTAGAATTACTCCGGTAATCCGACGATACGTGAAGAGGATGGTTACCAAGAATTTGGGTCTTGAGGAAGGAGTTGCTATGATTTCTGAGCAAGTGAGTGTAGTAATTCAGAACAGAATTCCAGAGAAACTCACGGATCCAGGGAGCTTTGTGTTGGATTGTTTGATCTTTTCAG
This sequence comes from Arabis hirsuta, assembly GCA_964056655.1. Classification (NCBI taxonomy): domain Eukaryota; kingdom Viridiplantae; phylum Streptophyta; class Magnoliopsida; order Brassicales; family Brassicaceae; genus Arabis; species Arabis hirsuta. The sequence continues at coordinate 17,513,537 of OZ053301.1, forward strand.
AGAGGTTTCCAAGGTCTCTTTGTGATTTGGGCTCAAGTGTCAACCTAATGCCACACTCCGTTGCTGTTAGCCTTGGAATGACTGATTTCCAATTGACCAGGATCTCTCTTATCCTAGCGGACAGATCAGTAAGGATCCCACAAGGTGTTTTAGAGGATATTCCAATCAAGGGTTGGAGATTGCTTTATCCCTACAAATTTCGTGGTTTTGCAATATGGTGAGGAACCTAAAGATCTTCTTATTTTGGGATGTTCGTTCTTGGCAACAGCTGGTGCATTAATTGATGTTAAGGGAGGTAGAATTACGCTGAATGTGGGTTATTTGGAGATGAAGTTTGACATGGAAAAGCTCATGAAGAGACCTACTATAGATGGACAGACATTCTATGTAGATGGACTTACTGACCTCGCATATGAAGTTTTCAATGAAATGCATCCTACGGATCCTTTAGAGAGGACATTATTTAACTCTGTGACAGAGGAAGGATAGCTAGATGATATTGATGAGGGGTATGCCAAGTTGATCAATGCAATTGGTTGCTAATGTGGAGCTGGTTAGAACTCCATTGCAAGCTATAAAGTCCAGCGATTGGAGTGAAGAAAAAGCTCCAAAGATCGAACTCAAACCACTTCCAGCAAGGCTAAGGTACGTTTTTCTTGGTCCTAATTCTACATACCCAGTCATTGTTAGTGCTTCCATAAACAATGCAGAGCTCACTTTAATCCTAAACAAGCTACACAAGTTTCACAAAGCTCGTGGCTATTCTCTTGATGACATTTCACATAGGATTCACCTTAAGGATGAGACAAATTCATCAGTTGAGCATCAGATGAGGCTGAATCCGAATTTGCAAGAGGTTGTTAAGAAGGAGATTCCGAAACTGTTGGAGACTGGGATCATCTATCCAATTTTGGATAGTGTTTGGATCAGTCCGGTTCATATAGTTCATAAGAAAGGAGGAGTCACAGTGGTAAAAATGAGAAAAATGAGCTAATTGCTACAAGGATTGTGACAGGACACAGGATGTGCATTGACTACAGGAAGCTCAACGCAGCCACCAGGAAGGACCATTTTCCTTTGCCCTTTATTGATCAGATGTTGGAGAGACTGGCGAATCATCCTTACTACTGCTTCCTTGATGGATACTCTGGGTTCTTTCAAATCCCCATTCATCCAGAAGACCAGGAGAAGATCACTTTCACTTGTCCTTATGGCACTTTTGCATACCGCATAATACCCTTTGGAATGCTCTTGAGACATTTCAGCGTTGTATGATGTCTATCTTCACAAACATGATTGAGAATTACATGGAGGTCTTTATGGATGATTTCTCGGTCTACGGATCTTCTTTCAAGGACTCTTTTAACAACCTGGAGAAGGTACTTGCTAGATGTGACGAGAAGCACATGGTTTTGAATTGGGAGAAGTGCCACTTTATAGTGAAAGATGGGGTTGTACTTAGACATAGAGTCTTAGCAGCTGGAATTGAGGTGGATCGCGTTAAGATTGAAGTCATGACAAGCCTTCAGCCGCCTAATTATGTGAAGTCGGTTAGGTGTTTCCTTGGACATGCTGGATTCTATCAGAGATTCATTAAAGATTTTTCCAAGATTTGCCCACCCACTCACCACCCTACTCTAGAAGGATGTCAAATTTGATTTTGATACTGATTGTCTTGTTTCTTTTGAGCAGATCAAACATGCTTTAGTGAGTGCTCTGATTGTGCAACCTCCAGACTGGGCTGTGTGATGCTAGCGATTTTGCAGTTGGGGCTGTGTTGGGACAAAAGAACGACAAGAAACTTCATGCTATATATTATGCCAGTCGGACATTGGACAAGGCACAAAGGAACTATGCTACTACTGAGAAGGAGTTGTTGGCAGTGGTTTTTGCTTTTGAGACATTTCATCCATACTTGATTGGGGCTAAGATAATAGTGCATACAGACCATTCCGCGCTCAAGTACTAATGCAGAAGAAAGATGCAAAGGCAAGGTTGTTGCGATGGATATTACTTATTCAAGAGTTTGATATAAAAGTTAAAGACAAGAAGGGGGTTGGGAATAGCGTCGCGGATCATCTTTCTTGGATTCGGATTGAAGATAACATCCCTATCGACGATTACTTCCCTAAGGAGAGTGTACACTTCATTGAGAGCATATTGCAAGCAAACCAAGGCGAGAATCTACAAGTTCTTGGAGCTACAGACCCTGTGTCGATCGACACAAAGGACATGAATCGATCGACGCACACTGCAATCATCAATTTTTAGACTTTGAAAAATTGTGTCGATCGATACAACCATCTGCGTCGATCGACGCAAGGTAGAGCACACATTGAATGAGGCTTTTCATGATCCCGTTTTTGCTATTTCTATGTCCGATCGACCATGGAATGCTGATATTGCCAACTACCTAGCTGCAGAGGATGTACCTACCGACCTTAAGAGCTATGAGAAGAAGAGGTTCATGAGAGAACTTAGAAGATACTATTGGGATAAGCCTTATCTCTACAAGCATTGTTCAAACGGTATCTAAGATGCATTGTAGAGGCTGAGGTTCGCGATGTGTTGTTTCATTGTCATTGTTTCGAGTATGCAGGTCACTTTGCTACATTAAAGATGGTCTCCAAGGTTCTTCAAGCAGGGTTCTGGTGGCCTATGATGTTTAAGGATGCTCACAATTTCATCTCAAAGTGTGATGCGTGTCAGAGGAGAGGAAAAATCAGCAAGAGACATGGGATGCCACAAAACCTCATCCTTGAGGTTGAAGTTTTTGATTGATAGGGCATTGATTTCATGGGTCCTTTCCCATCATCTTATGGGAATGAGTACATTCTTGTTGTTGTGGACTATGTCTCCAAGTGGGTGGAAGCGATTGCTAGTCCGAAGAATAATGTTGCGGTGGTTGTTAAGTTGTTTAAGACCATCATTTTCCCTAGATTTGGAATCATAGAGTTGTCATAAGTGATGGTGACACACACTTCATTAACAAGATCTTTGCTAAGCTATTGCATAAATATGGTGTTCATCATCGTGTGGCTAGTCCTTATCATCCTCAGACAAGTGGGCAAGTTGAGGTATCAAACAGGTAGATCAAGGAGATTCTGGAAAAGACAGTAAATTCTACAAGGAAGGATTGATCTACTAAGCTTGATGACGCGCTCTGGGCTTACCAGACGTCTTTCAAAACGCCTCTAGGAACTACGTCATTTCATCTACTTTACGGGAAAGCATATCATCTTCAAGTGGAGTTTGAACAAAAGGCAGCATGGGCAGTGAAGTTGTTCAATTTCGACATCAAGCCTACTGTAGAAAGGCAGATGATACAGCTGAACGAATTGGATGAAATCAGACATCATACCTATGAAAACTCCAAGTTATACAAGGAGAGGACTAAGGTATATCATGATAAGAAGATCATCTCCAGAAAATTGGAACCCAATGACCAGGTACTCCTATATAACTCTCGTTTGCAGCTTTTTTCTGGTAAATTGCGTTCTCGTTGGTCAGGTCCTTTCACAATCAAAGAGGTTAGACCACATGGAGCTGTTGTCTTCATTAGCTCGGAAGGCAAGGAGTTCACAGCGAATGGACAAAGGGTGAAACACTATTGGGCGGAAGCCGAGATTCCGGCAGGACACATTGTGCCTCTGGATGATGCACCTGTTGCCTGAGTCACGACACAATCAAGCTAATGATTGAAAACAAGCGTTTGGTGGGAGGCAACCCACCAGTAAGTTTCTTTCTTCTTTTATTCTCTTTCTTTTGAGTCAATTTTTATGTTTCTTTTGAGTCAGTTGGTCATTTGTTTTCATTTCATTATTGAACTTGTGTACTAATGAGATTATGATATGTGTTTTCCTGTTGATCGTGTTTCTTGAGTGATTTTTACAGTTGCTGAATTTGGAAAATCTCTCTACCACTTAACGATCTATTCTACAACCACTGCGTCGATCGATGCACGAAGGAAATGGGTAAAATTTCATTCTTTCACCGGTTCATTTTCATTTTGGTTATTTAGCCAACTTCAGGCTTGATAACACTGGGGACAGTGTTGTTTAAGTCTAGGGGAGGTAGTTGTTAACATTGTGTTTATTTTTTAGAGTCAGTTTAAGAAAGTTTTATCGAGTCAAAATCAGTTTCAAACCGTAAGTTTTCATGGGAACTAACCACAAAGCATTAACATTTGAAGGACCATTGCCAAAGTAGGTTGATTGCAGGTTTTATTAGATGGGTAGTTGCAGGTGGATCAGTCTAACAAAAAAGGTTAAAGCTTCTGCAGATTTTGGAAAGTATGTTGTTAACCCTGCCCTTAATGAACTCTAACTTCCTTGGTATGCATTAGATTTGATTTCCCTTCAGCACTACAAGTTAGGATAATCTCTCTTTGATATTCCTGAGGAAAAAAAGATGTGGTCTAAGGTTGAAAATAGTGTAAAGATCCTCACGACCCTAGGAACAACAGTAGTGAGTCCTCACAACGCTGTCTCCTAACAAGGAACAATAGTAGTGGGCGCTATTCTAAAACTGTAACGGAAAATTTTCTCATGACCCTTTTCACAAGGAACAACAGTAATGAGTCCCGTTACAAGATCCAAATAGAAGAGTTGATTAATCGACCAAAAGGAAGAAAAAAGGGAGAAGTGCACATATTTTACAAAGAAGGGAAAGAATCTAGAAATCCTTTGATCGATATTCCCTCGATAAAACCTTACCTAATTGAGTGAAAAAGGGTGAGCAATAGAGAGTCTGAATTTCTCTAAGGGGTTTGGATTTGATTTGGAGGCTTGCTAAGCTTGCAGTAAGTACACCAAAGTACTACCTAATGTTGGCTTCATGGTATGTGGATTCAAGGGTATTGGTTCAACATGGCGTTCCTAAGGTTAGCCGAAAGTTTCTGTTTTCAAACCTCGCTTTCATTCTTAGTTTTTAATTTACTTGAGGGCAAGCAAAGGCTAAATCTGGGGGAGTTGATATATCATGGTTTTTACCGGTTTTTAGTCATGATATAAGTCCTTTTTATAGAGTATTTTTGGTATTTGTCGAGTTTTTTCTAGTGTTTATAGGTTTATTGACGTTTGGAGCATAATTGGAGACTTTGGAGCATTGTGGAAAGTGTAGCCAATATCAACTCGGAGTCGATATTTTTATCTTGCGTCGATCGACGCAGGCCCTATGCGTCGATCAACACAGGCCCTATGCATCGATCGACACAGGCCCTGTGCGTCGATCGATACAGGCCCTGTGCGTCGATTGATACAAGCCCTGTGTGTCGATCGACGCACATGTCTGACGAAAAGAAATCATTTTTATCAAGTCTTGAAGATTTTTATTTTTGGCCCCAGAAGTTCCAGAAGTTAACAAAAGTACCAAAAACCGACTTTTGTATACTGTATATAGTTTTCTCCTAACTTTAGATGGGGGGATCTTGTTTTCTATTGAGAAAAAGAGAGAGATTGATTTTGAGAGCTTTTGGGGAGACAAATCTGCATCTTGTTCTTGAGATATTTCGAACCCTTCGTATCTTTTACTCATCTCTTTTATGCAATTTATTCATCTTATAATGTTTTCTTCATCTATGTCTGAGTAATTTGCTAGTTAGGTTTCGGGGATTCAAGGGTTGATGACAAATTGTTATGATTGAATTACTGTTAGGATTTATCTACTTGTTCTTCATCTAGATTGCTTTAACTCTGATTTTAGGATTGATCACCTGGAATTAGAAATCCTATGTTGAATTAATAGATGTGAATATATTGTTAACAACCTGAACTAATCTTAGATGAGCAAAATAATTATTTGCAAAGAAATTTGGCTTAGTGATTTTGTGAACAGTCGAACGTGAACTTTAATGTTTGATTTAATTCATTAAATTTGCAAAGAAATTTGGAATTCAAGATTTAGTCATAGATAATCTTTGCAACGAAAGTTGATTGGTTTTACACTTGTGTTTTGAGTTTTAGAACTGCACTTAATAAATATCCTGACAGTCTTTCATTCTTCGATTTCGATTAATACTTGAGAATTACCCATAGCCTAACCTTTTGTCCAATTGATTTTAAGAACACAAATCATCATCTGCTTTCTTGTTTAGCTATTTAATGTACTTTCATACATTGTTTCTTAGCTTGATTTGAATTCAAGTCTTTTGTGTGATTACGGTTCCTTGTGGATTCGATCCCTAAGTACTAGTGCGATCTCTTAATTTGAGAGAGTAGCTCAGGGTAAATTTGAGTATATCAGAATCCAAACAGAATCAAGTTTCGATAGTCTAATTGTCTCTCACAACACTTAGAAGTATCATTCGTTTCAATCTATTTCGTTTCAAACAAGATCATTCCGCCCAGCAATATCGTTCATCATTTCATTCATCATCACGTTCAAAAGTTCATAATTCTGCAATCATCATCATCAGCCACATCCATTCAACCTCGCAAAGTGTTCAAGGGACAATCAATTCTACCAAGAATCATATAAAGTGTTATCAGAGCCACTTTGTGAAGGTTGTGTCAATCCTTTCATATCTGATCAGTTTTTTGTGTTATTCTGTTCATCTTTTTAGGGTCGATCTTTCATCGTTTTTGATAACTGTATTAGATCGTGTGTTTTGGAGAAAAATGTTTCGACTTCTTAGGGATCCATTGCTGTTCTGCAGTTATAAAACGTTTTAGAATTTTCAAATCTGATAAAATCTGTTTTTATTATTTAATCTGTGTTTAATAAAACCGTTTTCTTTCAAAGGAATATTTTACTTGTTAAGTTTCTGTAATTTCAGGAACAATGGTGAGTCAAGATGAAGAAGAAACAAGCAGTGGTCCGAACAAACTACTCATACAGGCGATAACGGCTCAGATGACGAAATTGATGGATGAACGTTTTGAAGATTATGCTCACAAAAAAAATTCAAAGCCAAACCAAGTGAATTAAAAGGAAAACATTATAAATCCGTATGATCAAGAGGCTGCACGTAGTTACTACAATCAATCCTCTTCTCACAGTAGCCGTAGGAGACCAAGACATGACAGAAAAGAAAAACATTCTCAAATGGACAATCTGGCTAGTTTGAAGTTAAAGATTCCTCCATTTCATGGAACGAATGATCTGGATGTGTATCTATATTGGAAAAAGAAGATCGAATTAGTGTTCAACTACCAAGAATACACAGAAGCAAACAGAGTAAAAGTGGCAACCACAGAATTATATGATTATGCACTATCATGGTGGGATCAACTTGTTACCGCTAGAAGAAGGATTGGAGATTATCCGATTGATACTTGGAGTCAAATGAAGAATCTAATGAGGAAGCGGTTTGTGCCAAGCCACTATCATAGAGAGCTTCATCACATATTAAGGAACTTGATACAAGGAAGTAGATCTGTAGTTAAAGAATTGGAAACTCTCATGCTGAGGGCTGATATAAAAGAGGAAAAGGAAGCTACTATGTCAAGGTTCTTAGGAGGTTAGACAGAGATACTCAAGATCAGTTGGAGGTTCAACACTATGAGGAACGAGAAAAACTACTGCACAAGGCAGTTATGTTTGAAAAGCAACTCAAGAGGAAGAGTTCTAAGACTAGTTTGGGTCCAGGAAGGTCTAACTATCATAGGGAGGACAAGACTAGATTTCAGAAGGAGCATAAACCGTTTACCAAGCCTAAAGTTGAAATTAAGATCCTAAAGAAAAGGGTAAAGAGGTTTCACGAACTAGGGATCTTAAGTGCTACAAATATCATGGTTTGGGACATTATGCTAGTGAGTGCTTTAACAAACGAGTTATGGATTATATGAATGGTTATGAATGGATTATATGAATGATTCAAACGAGTTATGCATTTAAAACGAAACATGGATTATATGAATGGTTAGTAATGCCATTGGATTAACGAATGCACCTAGTACATTCATGAGGCTAATGAATCATGTTCCTAAAGCTTATATAGGGAAATTTTTTGTAGTGTACTTTGATGACATCTTAATCTACAGCAAGAATAGAGAAGAGCATGTTAATCACCTTAGGTTAATTCTAGAAGTACTTAGAAAGGAAAAGCTCTATGCTAACTTTAAGAAATGTACTTTTTGTAAGGATAACCTTGTGATTTTAGGTATTGTAGTAAGTGCAGGTGGAATTAAGGTGGATGAGGAAAAGATAAAGGCGATTAAAGACTGACCAAGTCCGAAATCAGAGTGAAATAAGGAGTTTTCACGGACTTGTTGGTTTCTATAGACGCTTTGTCAAGGATTTTAGCACCTTGGCCACTCCACTCACTGAGGTTATCAAAAAGGACGTGGGCTTTAAGTGGGAACAAGCTCAGGAAGATGCATTTCAGATTCTAAAAGAGAAGCTTACTAATGCTACTAAAGCTTTTGAAATTGAGTGTGATGCTTCAGGTGTAGGAATTGGAGCAGTTCTAATGGAAGATAAAAAACCAATTGCCTTTTTCAGTGAAAAGCTAGGAGGAGCTACCTTTAACTATCCTACTTATGATAAAGAGCTATATGCCTTGGTGAGAGCATTGCAAACTTGGCAACATTACCTCTGGCCAAAGGAATTTGTAATTCATACCGATCACAAGTCCTTAAAGCACCTTAAAAGACAAAAAAAATTCAACAAGAGACATGCTAGGTGGGTCGAATTTATTGAGACCTTTCCTTATGTCATCAAATACAAAAAAGTTAAAGGCAATGTAGTTGCCGATGCATTGTCACGGATGTACGTTTTACTTACATCTCTTGAAGCTAAATTACTTGGTTTTGAACAACTTAAAACTCTTTATGAAAATGATTCTGGTTTTGGAAAAATTTATTCATCTTGTGAGAAATTTGCATTCGAAAATTATTATAGGCATGAAGGATTCTTCTTTTATGACAACCGTTTGTGTGTTCCTATTCTTCTTTGAGAGACTTGTTTGTTAAGGAAGCACACGGTGGAGGCTTAATGTGACATTTTGGAGTTGCCAAAACTCTTAACGTCATGCAGGATCACTTCTATTGGCCGCAAATGAAAAGAGATGTTGAAAAATGTTGTGAAAGGTGTACAACATGTAAACAAGCAAAAGCCAAATCTCAACCCCACAGTTTGTATACTCCTTTACCTATTCATTTTCATCCATGGCATGACATTTCTATGGACTTTGTTGTAGGATTGCCTAGGACTAAAACAGGTAAGGACTCCATATTTATGGTTCTGGATAGGTTTTCTAAAATGGCTCATTTCATTCCATGCCATACGACTGATGATGCCATAAATGTTGCTAGTTTATTCTTTAAAGAGGTTGTACGTTTGCATGGCATGCCTAAGTCCATAGTTTATGATCGTGACACTAAGTTCCTTAGCTATTTCTAGAAAACATTAGGGTCTAAGTTAAGAACTAAGTTGTTATTCTCTACTACTTGCCACCCACAAACTGATGGGCAAACCGAAGTAGTTAATAGGACTTTGTCTACACTTTTGAGAGCGTTGATTAAAAAGAACCATAAAACTTGGGAAGAATGTTTGTCTCATGTTGAATTTGCTTATAATCATGCTATACATTCTGCTTTTAAGTTTTCACCATTTCAAATTGTTTATAGGTTCAATCCCATCTCTCCTTTCGATTTAATGCATTTACCTTTGAGTGAAAGAGTTAGCATGGATGGGCAAAAGAAGGCAGAGTTGGTAAAACAGATTCATGAGAAGGCGAGAGTCAACATTGAAGAAATGACAAGGTAATACGTCAAGCATGCTAACAAGGGCAGAAAGGAGCTAATCTTTGAGGAAGGAGACCTAGTTTGGATCCATCTCAGAAAGGAGCATTTTCCTAAAGAGAGAAAATCTAAACTCATGCGGAGGATTGATGGTCCATTCAAAGTCATCAAAAGGATCAACAACAATGCTTATCAACTGGACTTGCAAGGTAAGTATAATATGAGTAATAGCTTCAATATTACTGATTTGGTTCCTTTTGTGGAGATTAAGTAGATTTGAGGTCAAATCTTTTTCAAGAGGGAGGGGATAATATGATCATGGACATGACAATCAAAGAAAGCAATGGAGATGAAGCTAAGGATTCGCTAAGGAGCAGCTTGTACCCGAGGAAGCAAAAGATCATTTACATGTTTAACTTGGTTCGATGACTAGGTCAAGGATGAACGTCTAAACCAAGCTATTAGCACGCTCTTACGTCAAGAGGAAGGCAACCTTAAACTCGATGCTTGTCCAACTATTCTAGTTGTGATTCAAGTTGTTTAAGGATTGACAATGGGAAGTGTGTGGCTTGTACTCTTTTTCCCTTGGTCTGGTTTTTCCCATTGGGTTTTCTAGACAAGGTTTTTAATGAGGAAAGTTCACATACTTATACATTTGCCCCATTGATAACATTGCCATGGAAGATTTGAAGAGATCACGAGTTTATTATCTTATCCGCGTGACTGATCTCTTAGAGATAAAGATCCCTTTTCATTTATTATGTCAAACACGTTTTAGAGTTTTAAATACTCATTCTGCATTTACGAGAAATCTTGACTTGTTTTCCAAGACTTTCTCTTCTATATGTACTATGATTTTCATTCTAATAAAACCATCAAACGTTTTCTTATAAAAAATCTCTTTCTGAAATTTGTTTGATCATCTCTTATAACTGTTTCGGTGAATCCAAACAGAATCAAGTTTCGATAGTCTAAGTGTCTCTCACAATACTTAAGAAGTATCATTCATTTCAATATGTTCCATTTTAAACAAGATCAATCCGCCCAGCAATATCGTTCATCATTTCATTCATCATCACGTTCAGAAGTTCATAATTTCGCAATCATCATCATCCGCATCCATTCAACCTCGCAAAATGTTCAAGGGACAATCGATTCTATCTAGAATATTATGGATAATAGTTCATCCATGGATAACACACACAAAAAATAATGACTTGTTCATGGTGTCAACAATAAGGAAAAAAGACTGACCATGGATAAGATTTATAACAAAATGAAATTTCTTTCTTAAAGACATGGCAAATTACCAAGGGTTTTAAAGTCTGTCACTTTTTCTTCTAAAAAGCCCAAATTTGTTTTTAAGATTTCAGAGTCGTAATGAAACAAAGGGTTTCACATCAACCAAGACACCATCTGTTAGAATTTACGGAATATTTAAGAGTATTTAAGAGAGATTTAGGGAGATTTAGAGAGAATTGAGAGAATGAAAGATTATGTACTGATTGAATCAATTGATTAACAACTTTACAAGCTTGCACATAATATATACACTCAAATCAGACCTCCAACGGTCCTCTGTACAATAGACAAATGATCTTGGCCGTCCATCACCCCTCACGCTCCTTCTGTTCAAACTGACTTGATCTCAGCTATTTATAAGTAGTCCCAAGTGGTCCCAAGCAGGTTGGTGAGTTGTGGTCCCCTCCTTTGTGGTCCCAAAGGCTGGTAAGTGTATCAGATTTGTTTGGACCACAATCAGATCAAGTTGTGTGATATATCATGGTTTTTACCCATTTTCGACCATGATATAAGTCCTTTTCATAGAGTCTTTTTGGTATTTTTCGAGTTGTTTTGAGTCTTTGCAGGTTATTGAACGATTGGAGCTTTATGGGAGCTTTTAGAGCATTTTGGGAGCATCAAGGAAAGAAGAGCTAAAGTGATCAAGTCGGAGTCGAGTTTTCAAGGCTGTGTCGATCGACACGGACCTGTGTGTCGATCGACATGCCCGTCTGACACGTGAAGACTTCAAGTTTTGAAGAAATTCCAGTTTGGCCCAAAAAGCCCAGAAGTTTACACCAAGGCCCAATCCGATTTTTAGACAATATAAATAGTTTTTCCTTAGGTTTTCATGTTTTTATCTTGGATTTTATATTGAGACTTAAGAGAGGAGAGCTTTTGGGGAGATTTCAGGACTTCCAGACCTTTAGATTTCGACCCTTCTGTATCTCTAACTTTATTTTTAATGCAATTTTATTCATTCATAATGTTTACTGCATCTATGTCTGAGTAGTTTGCTTGTTAGGATTTGGGAAGTTCTAGGGTTTGATGAGAAATTGATAAGATTGAAACCCTGTTAGGATTTATCTTTATGTTCTTCATCTAGATTGATTTAACTTTGATTTTAGGATTGATCAACTGAAATTGGATATCCTAGGTTGCTTTAAAAGATGCGAAAGTATTGTTAACAACCTGATATAATCTTAGATGAGCAAAATTATCTATTTGCAAAGACATTTGGCTTAGTAATTTTGTGAACAATTGAACCTGAATTTAATGCTTGTCTTTATTCACTAAGTTTGCAAAGAAATTTGGAATTTAGGGATTTAGTCATCGATAATCTCTGTAACGAAAGTTGATTGGTTTTACATTCGTGTTTGAGTTCTAGAACTGCACTTAACAAATCCTAACCGTTTTGATCTCTGTGTCGATCGACACAGATACCTGTGTCGATCGTCACGAATCAGTTTCGGATCATTCTTGCAAACAACCCATTGCCTAACTCTTTTGTCCAATTGATTACTTGAAACTTTATCATCTCTTACTTGTTTACTTTCTGTTTTTACTTCATTCATACACTTTTACTTAGCAAAATTTGAATTCATTAGTTGATTGTGTTATTCGATTCTCTGTGGATTCGACCCCTAAGTAGTACATCGATCTCTTAATTTGAGAGAGTAGCTCAGGGCAAATTTGAGCATATCAAATTTTGGCGCCGTTGCCGGAGAATCGATTTAACCAATCGATTTGTGATATTAGAATTTTGTCCATATCATGGAGAATTCTTGTCTGACACGAAGAAGATCCCGTGTACACCACCTTCGATTCCACCCCCTTTGAGATCTGATAGAGCCTCAGCTGCACCCAAAGTGAAGCGCAAGAAGACTTCCAAACCCTTCTCCAGGTTCAGAATCATCCTTCCCATGGAGCTAAAGGAAAAAGGAGAGGTAGTTATCCAAGAGATGATGCAGAACACTATGAAGCTCTTTCCAGGTGTTGTTCCTTTCACCAATCCACCAGGAGTCTGCGTCCTGACACAGTCGAGCTAATGACTGAAAACAAGCGCTTAGTGGGAGGCAACCCACTAGTAAGACTACTTATTTTCGTTTTTATTTTTCTTTTGTTTACTAACTTTTGGTTTTGTTTTGAAGTGTTAAAAAAAAAAAAAAAAAAAAAAAAGAGAGAAGAGCGAGGAAACGTCAGTGTGTCGATCGACACAGACATCTGTGTCGATCGACACACCCTTCACAGGTAAGTTCCCTTTCGTTTTTCTTTGGTGTTTTGTTTGTTTTCTTTTCTTTCCAAACTCATGCTTCAATCACACTGGGGACAGTGTTGGTTAAGTCTGGGGGAGGGAAACTACTAACGTGTTTTTTATTTGTTTTGGTTTATTTTGAGTCAAATTTTTCGTTTTTATTGAGTCAAAACAGTTGGAAACTATGACTTTTCTCTTGATCTATTGGATTGTTCTTTCAGTTGTGTGACCATTTTTCAGGATCAATTTCAGAGAAAACTAATGGGAAATCCTAATGCTGACCAGTTAACTAGAAACGTCTATTGCTTCCAGCATAATCCACCTAGGGTTCGAGCTAATTATGCGGTCTCCTCGGTGATTGATTGTTCATAGAGCTTGACTCCCTATTGATACCTGACAAGTGCAATATCTGTTGAAAGTAATGGTACTCCTCTCCCTTGTTCTAAAAAAAAATAAAAAATAAAAAAATAAATAAATAAATGATTAGGGTGATATGATAGTTCTTAAGTATTAGACGAGGACAAAAATTCCCGTGAGTCAATACTTAAGAAATGATCACCTGGAGCTCAAAAGCAGCAGTCTGAGTCCCTTAGAACGGATGTAGAGGACGAGCGATCTCACGACCCTGTCTCCTCACAAGGAACAATAGTAGTGAAAGCACTGTTTTGAGTTTCTGAATCGAATAAGTCTGGGAGAGAGAAAGAGTACCAAAGGTTGTATGGTTCACTAGTCGTGGTATTGTATGGGAATGAGTCTATAAGGTTCTTGACATCGAGATCTGGGACGAGACCCAGTAATGAGGACTAGTGGATTATGCTGTGAAGTGATGGATGAATTTGGGAAGCTGCGAAAGTCTGCGGAGAAGTACATGGTGGTCTGATTCTGGGTTGGTTCTGTATTATGTGGTTCACTAGATTGGAAGGGTCAGTTCATTGCTCCAAGGGAAGGTAAGTTTCTGTGTTTTCAAACCTCTTTCACATTCTTGGTTTATGTTTTGCTTGAGGGCAAGCAAATGCTAAGTCTGGGAGAGTTGATATATCATGGTTTTTACCTATTTTCGACCATGATATAAGTCCTTTTCATAGAGTCTTTTTGGTATTTTTCGAGTTGTTTTGAGTCTTTGCAGGTTATTGAACGATTAGAGCTTTATGGGAGCTTTTGGAGCATTTTGGGAGCATCAAGGAAAGAAGAGCTAAAGTGATCAAGTCGGAGTCGAGTTTTCAAGGCTGTGTCGATCGACACGGACCTGTGTGTCGATCGACATGCCCGTCTGACACGTGAAGACTTCAAGTTTTGAAAAAATTCCAGTTTGGCCCAAAAAGCCCAGAAGTTTACACCAAGGCCCAATCCGATTTTTAGACAATATAAATAGTTTTTCCTTAGGTTTTCATGTTTTTATCTTGGATTTTATATTGAGACTTAAGAGAGGAGAGCTTTTGGGGAGATTTCAGGACTTCCAGACCTTCAGATTTCGACCCTTCTGTATCTCTAACTCTATTTTTAATGCAATTTTATTCATTCATAATGTTTACTGCATCTATGTCTGAGTAGTTTGCTTGTTAGGATTTGGGAAGTTCTAGGGTTTGATGAGAAATTGATAAGATTGAAACCCTGTTAGGATTTATCTTTATTTTCTTCAACTAGATTGATTTAACTCTGATTTTAGGATTGATCAACTGAAATTGGATATCCTAGGTTGCTTTAATAGATGCGAAAGTATTGTTAACAACCTGATATAATCTTAGATGAGCAAAATTATCTATTCGCAAAGACATTTGGCTTAGTAATTTTGTGAACAATTGAACCTGAATTTAATACTTGTCTTTATTCACTAAGTTTGCAAAGAAATTTGGAATTTAGGGATTTAGTCATAGATAATCTCTGCAACGAAAGTTGATTGGTTTTACATTCGTGTTTGAGTTCTAGAACTGCACTTAACAAATCCTAACCGTTTTGATCTCTGTGTCGATCGACACAGATACCTGTGTCGATCGACACGAATCAGTTTCGAATCATTCCTGCGAACAACCCATTGCCTAACTCTTTTGTCCAATTGATTACTTAAAACTTTATCATCTCTTACTTGTTTACTTTCTGTTTTTACTTCATTCATACACTTTTACTTAGCAAAATTTGAATTCATTAGTTGATTGTGTTATTCGATTCTCTGTGGATTCGACCCCTAAGTACTGCATCGATCTCTTAATTTAAGAGAGTAGCTCAGGGCAAATTTGAGCATATCATTGTGCTTGTACTAGTGTACCTTCTTGTACCTTGTACTAGTGTACGGTACAGTCCGTACTGCCCGTAAGACGGGTTGTACAATCCGGTTTAACACTCCCCCTCAAGCTAAGTCATAAGGAAACTTAAGACTTAGCTTGGAAGTTAAGAAACTCACCTCATTAAAAACCTAAGTGTGGAAAATCCAATGGGACAAAACCGCACTTAGGAAAAAAGAGTGTGAGCTCTTTACTTAGAGGATTCTGAGCTTGGAAGACTTATGAGACCCAAATTCCCACATATAAACTCACACGTCTTCAAGCTTGTTGTCTTGGTGAATATATCCGCCAACTGATCTGAGCTTCTTGTGTAGCAAGAAAGAATCACTTCTAACTCCATTTGCTCTCTAACCTTGTGGCAGTCCACCTCTATATGCTTTGTTCTTTCATGGAACACTGGGTTTGATGCAATGTGGATTAAGGATTGATTGTCACAGTGCATGGTGATTGGTTTTGAGGTTTCTATGCCCAAATCTGTGAGGAGCATCTTCAACCACATCAGTTAGTTGTAAGTCTTCTCATTGCTCTATATTCGGCTTCACCACTCGAACAGGCCACCACCTTCTGCTTCTTGCTCTTCCATGTAACTAAGTTACCACCAATGAACGTGCAATAGCCTGTAGTGGATCTTCTATCTACTCTATCACCAGCCCAATCAGCATCACAATAACCCACTATCTCTGAGCTTCCATTGCAACCCATCCAGATTCCTTGTTCTGAAGTTCTCTTGATGTATCTTAGAATCCGGTTCACCATCTTCCAATGGGACAGTCTTGGAGCTTGCATATGTTGGATCGCATGGTTCACAGAAAAACACAAGTCGAGACGAGTTATTGTAAGATATATAAGCTTACTAACCAAGCGCCGGTAGAGCTTTGCATCCTCAAAGAGGCTATCTTCATTCTCCCCATTTTGGTTAGCTTTATATGCATCCTCCAATGGTGTTCTTGTTGGTTTTGTATCCATCAAACCTGTTTTATTCACAAGATCACGAATGTACTTCTTTTGGGATAAGAAGAGACCTTCCTTTGATCTACACACTTCAATCCCAAGGAAGTACCTTAGTTCCCCAAGACTGATTTTTAGTAATCTTTAGTGTCTTGAATACCAACCTTATCATTCCCAGAGATGATTATATCATCCACATATATGAGAATGACTATAATACATGTTTGGCTTTGAAGGGTGAAGAGGGTGTGATCAGCCTCTGATCTTCTAAATCCATGGTCCAAGAGAGTGATGCTCAACTTCTGGTACCATGCTCTAGGTGATTGTTTCAGACTGTAGATTGCTTTTCTCAATTTTAACACTTTGCCCGGGGTAACAAACATGCCTGGTGGAGGAGTCATGTAAACCTCTTCTTCTAACTCCCCCTGAAGAAATGCATTCTTCACATCCATCTGCCATAGCTCCCATTCCAAATTTGTAGCAAGGGATAACACAACTCTGATGGTGTGAAGCTTAGCCACCGGAGCAAAGGTCTCTCCATAGTCTTCACCATACGTTTGGATAAAACCCCTAGCCACCAGTCTTGCCTTGTGCCTTTCTATCTCTCCATTGCTATGATATTTGATAGTAAAGACCCATTTGGAACTCACTGTCTTCTTCTTCCTTGGGAGATCAACCTCATCCCAAGTGTGGTTTCTTTCCATTGCTTGTTTCTCATCACCAACTGCATTAGCCAAACCTTGAGCTCCGTTGCCTCCTCATATGTTCTTAGAATCTCCTCTTTATCCAGAACTCCAATGAAGACTTGATACTCCTCCGGAACATGAGCTAATGAACAAACTGTTTGCATTGTATAAGCAACAGCCTGGTTGTTATAATACACCCTTGTGTTTATCCAATTTGATGTGGGCTGCCCTATCCTATTGCTTCTGCGGAGGACTGGTTCACTGATTTGGAGAGCAACTGGTTGTTCTGGCACAGGTTGCGGCTGGAGATCTTAACGGTTAGATCTAGGATGTGGCTGCCTCGTATTCGGGTGCGGTTGCCGCGGACTTAAATGCGGCTACCACGGACTGGAGTGTGGCTGCCGCGGCTGACACGGATGCGGTAGTGCATGAGTATCCAGTCCAGGTTGCTGTGGGGAGATGTCGTGAATTTCTTCCATGTTCTCCTCTCCCATTTCGTCATTGTGCACTTCCGTTTCAGTTGCAGCCTCGGATTCCACTTCCTTATCATTTGTTTCTTCTCCCATTTGTTCGTGAGTGGCCGTTGGGGAAGAAGTTGCGGCTGGTATGCTTCCTCCTCTTAAGGTCTCCAAGAGAGTTCGAAGAGTGGCAGCCCGATCAGAGGTTGGGTGAGATAAATCCTTCAAGTTCTTCCAATTCCTTTCTTCGTAAAACCCCCTTGTCTCAATGAACTTGACATCTCTCGAAACCAAAACTCTTCTTGTCTTCGGAATGTAGCACTTATAACCCTTTTGATTGATAGAGTAGCCAATGAACATGCCTTTTGTGCTCTTTTCATCAAGTTTGTTCCTTTGTTCTCCTGGTATTGAAACAAAGCAAATACAACCAAACACTTTTAGGTAATCAATTGAAGGTTTGGACAAATTTAATACCTCAAATGGAGAGACATCTTGAAGGACTTTACTGGGCAGCCTGTTAATCAAATAACAGGCCATGACCACGGCATCCCCCCAAAATCTCTTAGGCACGTTCATGTGGAACATCAAGGACCAGGCTACTTCCATGAGGTGCCTGTTCTTCTGTTCAGCAACCCCATTCTGTTGAGGGGTATAGGGACAGCTTGTTTGATGCACAATGCCGTATTTGTTCAAATGTTGTTTGAATGCTTGACTAGTGTACTCCCCTCCATTATCTGATCTCAAAACTTTGATCTTAGCATTATAGTGGTTAGTCACATAGTTTTGAAAGTTAATAAATGCCTCTCAGACTCAATCCTTTGAAGGCAATAATGTAATCCTAGTGTATTTCGATTTTTCATCAATGTAGGTAACAAAATACTTATGATTTTCTCTAGACATGCAAGGAGAAGTCCACACATCAGAATGAATTAGATCAAAACATTTCTCATAAATAGTAGAAGATTTGGGAAAAACAGTTTTGCAATGTTTACCCAAAATACAAGCTTCACAAGCATTATTCTCAAACTTAATATTTGGTAACATCAACCTTAAAGCTCTATGATGAGGATGGCCTAATCTAGCATGCTACAATGCATTATTATCAAGGGCAGAAGTAAACACAAAAGCATTAGATAAAGGTGATGGTTTAGTATCTTCAAGAACATAAAGACCATTCTTAGTTGTTCCTTGCCCAAGGAGCTTACTTGGCTCAATATCCTAAAAGAAAACTTCATTAGGATTGAATATGGCATAACAATTCAAATCAGAAGTGGCTTTCTTAATGGACAGTAGATTGGATGTGAAAGATGGCATATAAAAGGCCTTAGATTCCTTATTGAATAACTTAAGGTTCCCAATTCCTTCAATCTTAACCTTTTCACCATTTGCAATAATTACATTCTCTAAAGCAGGTTTAATGTTACTAATCAACTTAGCATCACTAATCATATGATGGCTTGCACCAGAATCAACGATTAGAGGTTTATCACTTAAAACATGATTAACAACACTACTTAGGTCATGTTTATGCAATGCATTAAGGCTAAAGGCTTGTATTGGGTTACCAGATTCTTTAAGGGCTTTGATGAGGATGTCAAGGTCGGATTTCTTCACATACTCGACAGAAGCTCTCATGGCTGCTCCTTCACTGTCATTGGGCTGAATTGATGACCCAGCAGCTGCATTGGCTCTCGGTTTCCTTTGGTCTCTCCCATGATTAGGCTTGAGATGAGGGTATAGTATCCAACATTTTCTCTTGAGATGTCCCTTCTTCTTGTAATACTCACAGATCCACACCTCTCTCTCTCTTCTGCCCCATAAGCGTCTTTGTTTGTAGCCATCAATTCGCCTTTGTTAGCCATGACCAGTTCACTGCCTTTACTCCCAAATAAGCCCAATGAGCCTTGTTCCTTCTTAATTTGAGCACATAAAGCTTGGTAGCTTCTCAGCCCTTAGCAAGTGCTTGATGATGTCATTAAACACTGGATTCAACACCATGAGAAGGGCAAAGACTTTATCTTGTTCTCTCTTCTCATTCAGAATGGAAGCTTCAAGTGTGGCTAGTCTTAGCATTTCCAGCTCAGCCCACAAGCTTCTGAACTTCCCAAAGAAATCATTGAACCCCAAATCACCTTGTGAGAGGTTGTTGATAGCTCGTTTAACCTCAAACACCCTCGTGAGGTTGGAGACATTTCCAAACACATTCTTTAATGTGTCCCACAGTTCCTTAGCTCCTTCACAGTAAGAATAAGCCTCAAGTACAGAGGTGGACAATGAACCTTGAAGATTGGAGAGTACTACCTGATCCTCCTGAAACCACGCCTCGGAATCAGATGGAACCTCCTTTCTTTCTTTGTTCTTAACAGTTGGCGCCTTGGAGTTCTCAACAAGACTCCATAGTCCACACAACAAAGCTTTGGCAGTTCTCGCCCAAAGCAAATAGTTTTCTGCTCCCTTGAGCACAACAGGTAGTGAAATCATCTTGTTCCCATCCATTCTTAACTAATACAGCTCAATTTCACCCAGAAATGGTATGAATCTGTTCTGGTTTGCAACGAACAGGAAGCAACAATAGAAAAATGTGTTTAAAAGAGAAAGAAAAAAGTTTAAACCAACAGATTCAAGACCATAATCTCTGATACCATGTTAGAATTTGCGAAATATTTAAGAGTATTTAAGAGAGATTTAGGGAGATTTAGAGAGAATAGAGAGAATGAAAGATTATGAACTGATTGAATCAATTGATTAACAACTTTACAAGCTTGCACATATATATATACACTCAAATCAGACCTCCAACAGTCCTCTATACAACAGACAAATGATCTTGGTCGTCCATCACCCCTCACGGTCCTTCTGTTCAATCTGACTTGATCTCAGCCGTTTATAAGTGGTCCCAAGTGGTCCCAAGCAGGTTGGTGAGTTGTGGTCCCCTCTTTTGTGGTCTCAAAGGCTGGTAAGTGTATCAGATTTGTTTGGACCACAATCTGATCAAGTTGTGCTTGTACTTGTGTACCTTCTTGTACCTTCTTGTACCTTGTACTAGTGCTTGTACTAGTGTATAGTACAGTCTGTACTAGTGTACGGTACAGTCTGTACTAGTGTACGGTACAGTCCGTACTGTCCGTATGACGGGTTGTACAATCCGGTTCATAGCAACCTCGAAGTAATCATTGCAACTAATAGACAAATCATCGTTGAAACCATCAAGGTAGAATTCATAGCCAAAATCAAAAGGATTCGTTGGATCTTTCTACCTTTTAAAAAGGAGCTTTGAAGTAATATGTTTAACTACACAAGAGAGCCTTGCTATATTCGCTTTCAAACTGAACAAATAAAATATACAAAACCAAAAAGAAAAGTCATTAAAAAGACTTTCCTGTGGATTCTTCTTTTGCTTCAATAAGTTTTTAAGCAAATCTTGTACCTACGAAGAAATAGCATAAAAAGCATCATACCATTTTTTACGATGGAATCTCATTCTTCTCTTTGTTGAAATAAAGAGTGTACCTACAAAACAAATCTTAGCAATCCAACTAACAAAACAAACAACAGAAGGCAATAACAAAAAAAGGTAAAAAGACACGAATAAGAAAGAAATAATACTCAAAACAAACAAAATAATTCTTACTTAAAACATGAAGAAAAGAATTATAAATTTTACTGAAAAATCTCGATGGCCATGTTGAATGAACAAACCAAAAGGAAATCAATCTCTAAAACAAAAGGAAATCGATCGCTCTCCTTATTAGGGAAAAAGAAAAACACCTTCTTGAGTGTGTTGTTGCTGTTCTTCGTGGCTATCTTCTTCTACATTTAGATTTGTTTCTTTAGATTGTGTAATATTATGTTGGTTTCGAATCAGCATGGTGTACTATATCATCAATGCATCAATCCTATAGAATAAGATTGACAATACAATTGTAAGAACAAAAAACATGACATATCAAACAAAACCAACAATTAAACGATTTGTGAAGATAGTTAAAGACAGTTAGGCTTAGGGTTATAGACTTATAGTTAAAGATTTTAAGATCAAACCTTGAAAAGCAGGGCGTCACCGACGCAACCGTTGTTCTTCTTAATCTCAGAGCTAGTGAAGAGAGGTAAAAGAGAATTCAGTTTAGGATTAGAGTTTAAAGATTCTAAGATCATACCTTGAAAAGCAGGATGACAGACACTGATAGAACCATTGTTCTTCTTATCTCCACCATCTAGTTTTGTCTTGTTCTCTCTTTCATTATTTTCTATTCATAAACAAAAGAAAGTAAACAAAAGAAACCCTAAAATATGCAAAAACGAAGTACAGAGAGAATCCATGGATGGGAGAGGATATAGATGTCAGACGAGTCAACCCGCGTCCAAATATCCCAACCCGTAATGGACATAATAATTTTAAACCCATACGGGCAGGCCCGTCGCGGGTTGCGGGTTCGAAATATATGTCCAGACCCATATTACTTGGACAAACGGACTAATGGGCCAACCCGCGGGTTATGATAATCTTGCTACAACGTACAAAAAAAGTGTAACATTGAAAAACAAGACATGAATGAAAACAAAACTAATGTGTATTAGAAGCAAACTCTCGTTTAAGGCTTTGTTGTGTACACATGTCAAACGCGAATACATTTACCAAGACTAAAAAAATGAGATTTAACTACTTCAAATATCTAGTATACAAAGCTTATGTGAATCAAAAAGAAACTCTCGTCTAAAGTCTTTTTTTTCAATCCAGATCAAATTAGAAACATCAATAGCACATCAAAATATCCAATTTTAAAAATCCAAATTGAGTCATAGTCTTTAACTCAAAATTAAAACTCAAACACCTCAATCTCTGCTTGAAATTCAAAATAAAAGTTTAAACTAATATCCAAGAAGGCAACAAACAATTATAACAAATCAAACATGATTTTGAATGATTTGTCATAGTACCATATCAATTTGTCTTGTATATGTGTTTTTGGCTTAGTATGTACGTAAACTTTTATGTTTCACTTTTATGGTTACGCTCACATTCACATCTATTATATACGTTGTATAATTAATATAACTTGATGAGATTTTTTTGTTCTGTTTACGATTAATAAATAAAAAAGAATTTGTTGTTTAAATTTGGTTAGTGATATAAGTTATATGTTTTGTATTTATAATATAAACTTAAAAATATTGGTCGATAGAAATGATGTATTAACAGATTTTTTCGTTTGACTAACTTGCTTTATTCATATTTTAAATAAACATAGATTGAAACCAAACATGTATTCATGATTAAAGAAAATTTTTTTATTAAATTTTGTAACAAAAACTCAAATTATTAACAAGAATAACACATAAAAACACTAAAATTAAAGTTATTTAGTCAAACTAAAAATTTAGACGGCCAAATGGGTTAGCCCGCGTCCAAATGGGCCAACCCATTACGGACCAAAAAAATTTCTAACCCATACGGGTTGGCCCATCACGGGTTGCGGGTTCTAAATGTGTTTCCAAGCTCGTCCCGTTGCGGTCTTACTTGGACCTAGTCCGCGGGCCGCAGCCCATATTGACATCTCTCCGAGAGGATATCAATTCAAGGGTTGTTTGTTTATATAGGTTTTAGAACGTAGGGTTTCAAATAGTTTTTTTTTTTAATTCCCATTTAATAAAAGGTCGATTGATACCATAATAATTCTTGTGAGTTGTGACTGGCGGCTATATTCGACAGTAGTTTTGTTAGGGCTTTTTTCTTATTGGAGAAGATCCATATCAATTTTTCCGGAGGATATTTTTTTAGCCATAAACATTATTTTCATTAAACGTAATTCGATTCATTAAAGATATAATTGTAAATTAAATAAATTCCAAAAATCACTTTCAAGTTGACACATAAGTAAAGTGACTTTTCTTTTATAGATATAGACTAGGTTTTCTACGCATGAGTTTGTGTTACCAATATACGCGTTTAATATATATATTTGGACTTGCTAATTTTTAAATTAGGTAGACGTAGACATTTACGAATACAAAAGTGTTATGGTAAAAAGTGAAACAATCGTAAATAATTAATTAATTAATTTACCATAAAAATTAAAATAAATTTTAAGAAATGCCACTTTTAAAAAATGCTACATTTTCAAAATATTTGCAAAAATACCACTTTTTAAAAACTATATATTCACTATATTATTTGTTTTTAGGTTAATTATGTTGTATTTGTAACGCCCGTGAACCAAAAAGTGAATTTTTGGAGGTGTCGATCGATACAGGTGTGTGTGTCGATCGACATGTGTGTTTGGACTTAGGAGAAGTCAGGTTGGGGCGTTATGTTGATCGATACGGGTGGCGTATGTCGATCGACACGGGTTAAATCAGACCGTCCGGCCCGTTTTAATTGTCCGGTTTAGTGGGGCTGGTTTAAGGAACCCTAGGGTTCGATATTTAAGCGTGAACAGTCGCGTTGGTGGGGGTTTTGGCCGAAAATCAGAGAGAAACCAGAGGATTTTGAGTGTGAGATCAGAATCAAGGGTTTTGGGCGATTTTTGGGAGATTCTTGAGAAGGATTGATCATGTGTGGAGATTGAACGAGAAAGAGGTTGTTGCTGTGCTGATTTTTGGTCTGTGAGGACGGAATCAGAGGATGTGTGTTCTTCGCTCGTTCTTCGCGTTCTTCATCCTTTTTCAATCCCAATCAAGGTGAGTGCGTGACCGTAGGCTCGTATAAGTATAGGGGACCAATGGAATACGATTGCTTGGTGGTTTTCATGTGTTTGTGTGTGGATTTGTGCAGGAGACTCGACGGATCGCATCAGATTCGAGTCGTGTGAGGATTGACTCGATTCTGGGTTCTGCGATGTCGTGTCGATCGACACCGGGGTGGTGTATCGATCGACACGGGGCCTGTGTTCTTCGACACCTAGTGGTTGTGACGATCGACACAATGGATCATGTCGATCGACACGGGTCATTGATCATCGACACCTAGTGATTGTGTCGATCGACACAGTGTGTCCTGTCGATCGACACGGTGTATTCTGGACTGGTTTTGTTTGCTTGGTTTGTATGCTTGTTCTGTGATCATCCTGGTATTGTGTTGGTTGTTTATACTTGTATTTAAATAGCCTGTAGACGGGATGACCGCGTCGCTGAGTATTTGTGATAATACTCACGCAACTCTTTTTGCCATGTGTTGCAGGTAAAGAGAAATTGTGATCGTGGAATCGTGGCGAGGAAGAAGAGATGGTTTAAGGTCTCACTTGGATTGTATTTCTATGGAATTGATAGGTTGTTAGTCATTGGATATTATTTATTCATATTGGTTGATTGGTTGAACTGGGTTGATATTTAATAAAGTAGGGGATTTGTTAAATTGGAATGTGTCGTTGATGTTTTATTGTTCCGCATTGCTTGGTCGTTGACCCATTGAGGATTATTATCTGTGCTGATAATAATCTGGAGGGAAAATTTTTGAAATTATGGGTCGGGTCGTTTCAGTTTGGTATCAGAGCCCTAGCGGTTCTAGGGCGGGTGCAATTGATTGATTAGGAAGATAATTGATTGATTGTTGTGTGGGTATGGAGTCTTAGATCATCTCTTCCGAGACTAGGCGGGTGGTGATGGTGATGCGCATCTCTGGTGGAGAGGCGTTGAGACTAGGCGGGTGCAGGCCGAGATGGTCTGGGAGGATTTCTTGGCTGAGTTTAATGCCAAGTATTTCCCGCAGGAGGCGGTGGACAGAATGGAGTCGAGGTTTCTGAACCTGACTCAGGGAGATCGGACCGTGAGGGAGTTCGATTTAGAGTTCAGTAGACTCCTGGTGCATGCTAGTAGAGGCATGGAGGGCGAGCAGGCCCAGGTGAGGAGGTTCCTCGGGGGACTTCGAGGTGAGTTGAGGACTTGCTGCAGGGCGAGTAGGTTTGCTTCGAGGGCGGAGCTGGTTGAGACTGCGGCTGCGATTGAGGAGGATCTCAGGGAGCAGTTTGTGGTGGTTAGTCCACCGGTGCAGCAGCAGCAGCCGAGGAGATCTCAGCCAGCAGAGTGGTTTGAGCAGGGGCGGCAAGCAGGCTCGGGGAAAAAAGAGGAAGTGGGAGAGCACTTCCGGGGCCAGTCAGGGTGGACAGGGTGGTTCAGGATGCTACGGGTGTGGTAGCATAGGCCACAAGGTGGCAGACTGTCCGACGAGGAGAGAGACTTGGGCAGCACAGGTGTGCTTTCACTGCAGGGAGTCCGGGCACATTAAGCCCAAGTGTCCGAAGTTGCAGCAAATGGCTGTGGCGGCAGTGCAGCCGTTGGCGGTGCAGCCTTTGGCTCAGATTGCAGCGACGCCGCAGGTTTTCACGGCGGCTAAGGCGGGCGGGTCTAGCGCCAGACCGATCATAGGTACTAATTCAGACTTCTCTTTTAAATTCTTGTGGTAATTTATTTTAGTCTGTTTGGATTGTGTGTCTGCGTTAGAGTGTCGGGTCTTAAAGCACATGGGATTGTGCAGGGACCTTAGTTGTGGCCGGATGTGAGTCCCACGTGTTGTTCGATTCGGGAGCTACGAATAGCTTCATTACTCCGAAGTGTGCGGAGGGCAGCGGGATCCGGAGCGATTCTGGTGAGCAGCCGGGAGTAGTTAAGGTTGCTGGTGGGAGGACGTTAGCTACTTTTGGGCGGGCTCGAGGTGTAGATATTCTGGTGGCAGGAGAGTTGATGCCAGCAGACCTGGTTATTAGTCCGGTGGAGCTGTACGATGTCATCCTGGGGATGGATTGGTTGGATCGGTACAGGGTCCATCTGGATTGTCATCGAGGACGTGTAGTGTTTGAGCGGGAGGCTGGGAGGTTGGTGTTTCAGGGGGTGAGACCGACTTCCGGAAGTCTTATGATTTCAGCGATACAGGCCGAGCAGTTGATTGAGAAAGGCTGTGAGGCGTATCTGGCGACGATAGTGATGCCAGAGACTATTGGAGAGGTTGCAGTTGGGGATATCCAGGTCGTTCGGGATTTTCAGGATGTGTTCCAATCGTTGTTGGGTTTGCCACCGTCGCGATCGGATCCATTTACGATTAAGTTGGAACCTGGAACAGCTCCGATATCCAAGGCACCTTACCGTATGGCTCCAGCAGAGATGGCAGAGCTGAAGAAGCAGCTGGATGATCTGTTGGGGAAGGGTTTCATCCGGCCTAGTGTTTCACCGTGGGGAGCACCGGTGTTGTTTGTGAAGAAGAAGGATGGGAGTTTCCGGTTGTGTATCGACTACCGGGGGCTTAACCGAGTCACTGTGAAGAACATGTATCCTCTGCCGCGCATTAATGAGTTGTTGGATCAGTTGCGAGGGGCTACTTGGTTCTCCAAGATAGACTTGGCGTCGGGTTACCATCAGATTCCGATCGATGAGGCGGACGTCAGGAAGACGGCCTTTCGAACGAGGTACGGACACTATGAGTTTGTAGTGATGCCGTTTGGGTTGAAGAATGCCCCAGCAGCATTCATGCGGTTGATGAACGGGGTGTTCCAGGAGTATCTGGACGTGTTCGTGATCATCTTCATAGATGATATCCTGGTATACTCGAGGAGTCCGGAAGAGCACAAGGTGCATTTGAGGTTGGTTTTGGAGAAGCTGCAGGAGCAGAAGCTGTACGCGAAACTGAGTAAGTGCAGTTTCTGGCAGCAAGAGATGAGCTTTCTTGGCCACGTTGTGTCTGCAGAGGGAGTGTCTGTGGATCCGGCTAAGATAGCGGCTATCAGAGGGCCTAGACCGAGGAACACCACCGAGATCAAGAGTTTTCTTGGGTTGGCAGGTTATTACCGGAGGTTCGTCAAGGGATTCGCGAGTATGGCGCAGTCGATGACGAAGCTAACAGGGAAGGATGTCCCTTTTGTTTGGTCTTCAGCTTGCGAGGAGAGTTTCGGGAAGCTGAAGGAGATGATGACTAGTACATCGGTTTTGGCGTTACCCAAGCCGGGAGTTGGTCTGGGTTGTGTGCTGATGCAGCAGGGGAAGGTTATTGCGTATGCTTCGAGATAGTTGAGGAAGCACGAGTGCAATTACCCTACCCATGACTTGGAGTTGGCTGCAGTTATCTTTGCACTTAAGATCTGGAGGTCTTATC
This sequence comes from Arabis hirsuta, assembly GCA_964056655.1. Taxonomy (NCBI): domain Eukaryota; kingdom Viridiplantae; phylum Streptophyta; class Magnoliopsida; order Brassicales; family Brassicaceae; genus Arabis; species Arabis hirsuta. The sequence continues at coordinate 17,541,204 of OZ053301.1, forward strand.
TGTATGGCGGGAAGGTGCAGATTTTCACTGACCACAAGAGTCTAAAGTATTTCTTCACTCAGCCGGAGCTGAACCAGAGACAGAGGCGCTAGATGGAGTTAGTTGCAGACTATGACCTGGAGATTGGGTACCATCCGGGTAAGGCTAATCTGGTTGCAGATGCGTTGAGTCGGAAGAGGACAGCTTCAGATCAGGAGCGAGATATGGAGGCTCTGGTGGGCGAGATCAGCACGTTGAGGTTGTGTGTGATCTCACAGGAGCCGTTGGGGTTGGAGGCAGCTAACCAGGCAGATCTGTTGAGCAGAATTTGAGTTGCTCAGGAGAAGGATCAGGGTTTGATTGATGCTTCTAAGGCGGCCGGTTCAGAGTATGTGGTCTCAGCGAGTGGGATGATACTGGTGAACGGGCGGGTTTGTGTACCCAAAGACAAGGATCTGAGGCAAGAGATCCTGAGAGAGGCTCATTCGAGTATGTTATCGATTCATCCGGGAGCGACCAAGATGTATCGGGACTTGAAGCGGTATTATCACTGGGTCGGGATGAAGAGGGATGTAGCTAGCTGGGTTGCAGCGTGCAACGTGTGTCAGCTGGTGAAGGCTGAGCATCAGGTTCCAAGCGGATTATTGCAGAGTTTGCCTATTCCGGAGTGGAAGTGGGATATGATTACGATGGATTTCGTGATGGGATTGCCAGTGTCGCGGACCTATGATGCGATATGGGTTATTGTGGATCGTCTGACCAAGTCAGCACATTTTCTGGCCATCAAGAAGACCGACGGAGCGGTGGTGTTGGCTAAGAAGTATGTGCGTGAGATAGTGAGGCTGCACGGGGTGCCAGCAAGTATTATGTCAGACAGGGATCCGAGATTCACTTCAGAGTTCTGGACGGCATTCCAGGCAGAGATGGGCACTAAGGTGCATATGAGTACCGCGTATCATCCTCAGACGGATGGACAGTCTGAGAGGACGATTCAGACATTATAGGATTTGCTGAGGATGTGTGTACTGGATTATGGTGGTCATTGGGCGGATCATCTGAACCTGGTAGAGTTTGCTTATAACAACAGCTATCAGGCTAGTATTGGAATGGCTCCATATAAGGCTTTGTATGGGAGGCCGTGTAGGACACCATTATGTTGGACTCAAGTGGGGGAGAGGAGCATGTTTGGTGCAGACTTTGTTCAGGAGACGACGGAGAAGATCCGTGTCTTGAGGCTGAACATGAGAGAGGCTCAGGATCGGCAGAAGAGTTACGCCGATAGGAGACGGAAGGAGTTGGAGTTTGAGCTCGGAGATATGGTGTATCTCAAGGCAGCTATGTTGAAGGGTCCTAACAGATCCATTTCAGAGAATAAGCTGAGTCCGAGGTTTATGGGTCCATTCAGAGTGGTGGAGCGGGTCGGACCGGTAGCTTATAGATTGGAGTTACCTCAGAGTATGAAGGCTTTTCACAAGGTTTTCCACGTTTCGATGCTACGGAAGTGTCTGCATGAGTCTGAGGAGGTGTTGGCGAGGATTCCGGAGGATCTTCAGCCCAACATGACATTGGCGGCAAGGCCTGTGAGGATTCTCGAGAGGAGGATCAAGGTGCTGCACCGGAAGAGTATACCGTTGGTGAGAGTCGTGTGGGACTGTGACGGTATTGAGGAGGAGACTTGAGAACCAGAGGCGTTGATGAAGACGAAGTTCTCGAAGTGGTTCGAGAAGCAAGCGGTGGTTTGAGTTCTTTTCTGGTTTTCAGAGTCTATATTAGCATGTTGCTATGATTGTGATATTTGTATTTCGTGGTGGATGTAACGAGTATACAATTTGAGATTCAATAAGATGAGTTTGCCTTATTAAATGTGTTATGAGATGTGAATTCTTATGGTATGACTGGTGATGTCATGGGTTTGTGATGACTGGTAGGTCATGAGGATGTCTAGCGATAGAAGTTCTATTTGAGTTAGAGCTTGCCTATCGGCTAGGATGGCTAGGAATAGAAGTTTTACACGGCTTAGAGATCGTTCATATTCCAGGAGTGGCTGGAAATGAGACTAAACAGGTTCCAGGAGTGGCTGGAAATGTAAGCTCTACGCGCGTTAGAACTTGTCTATTTCCTAGGGAGAGTCTGGAAAAGAGGTTTTATGTGAGTTGAAATCGTCTTTTCCAGGGACTCTGTGAGACACCCTGGTGATTGGGTTGTTTCGGCTAACCACGAGAGATGATTTAGGGTCTCACTTGGATTGTATTTCTATGGAATTGATAGGTTGTTAGTCATTGGATATTGTTATTCATATTGGTTGATTGGTTGAACTGGGTTTATATTTAATAAAGTATGGGATTTGTTAAATTGGAATGTGTCGTTGATGTTTTATTGTTCCGCATTGCTTGGTCGTTGACCCATTGAGGATTATTATCTGTGATGATAATAATCTGGAGGGAAAATTTTTGAAATTATGGGTCGGGTCGTTTCAGTATTAGAGTTTAGTTTGATGGTATAGGGGTAAAAACGTTTTTAGGGTTTACAATTTTAAGATTTAATCTTTCTTTTTTTGGCCGGAAAATTTAATCTTTTAAAATTCATAATTAGTGGCATTTTTGCAAATGGACAACCTAAAATGATATTTTTATAAATGTACACACCAAAAGTAACATTTTTATGTAAGGGTTCACTTCTCATGATTGTTGTCATATAAAACTGAATTTTCAACTGGTAGGTAGTATAATAAAGAGGTAGTACTAATCTTCCTATTATTGCAGCCATAGGATTCTATTTACAAACACAATACAACCTATCATAAAACGATGTTACTGCTAAGTTAGCATCAATGATAAAATAGATCAATCAATGAGAGAAAAAAATGTTGAAAAAGTAATGATTTTACCAAAATGCAACCAAATAGACTCGAAAATCTCGTTAAATATAACGGTTTTAAAAATGGTTTATTAGAGAGGCCTCGTGATAGAGAAATAGATGTATGTGTTTCACTGAAACCAACCTCAATTTTGCTTTTTATTGCCAAGTTTTGTTTGTTACCCCTCTTTTTTTTTTGGTTGGTTAAGAAGATGATATTTTATTATTACATCAGACTCGTCAACAATCAAGAGCTGAAAACGCTCTTTTAGAAAACGAATCCGTCAACATATTGGATTTTCGTGGAACAAAAAGAAACAAAAGTTGCCTAAAATGGGTAGCTTACATACTAATCTCGAAAAGAAGGTTATGTATCTCCATATGTGATTTCTTCTTTCGAAGGAGTTAAACAAAACCTGAGAATCGGAGCATACGTGTAACGTCTCAAAACCTTTTTCTCGAGCTTATGTAGTGCATTGATCACAGCCCATGATTCGGCTGCGAAGACCGATGGAACATTTGATATGGAGTCGACATATTCCTCATTAATGTTCTAAGCTTCATTCTTGAAAAATGATCCTAAGTCTGCACTTTCTTTCTCTGAGCAGCATCAGTAAAGGAAACCGTACCGTTCCCTAGCATATTCTTATTGTAGTTTGAAAGCACGGAGACACTTCTTATTGGCAGCTCATCTTGAGCAGATTGCCACTCTTTTACAATCTGCAATTTGCTGGAAATTTAGCTGTTTGTTTTTAAATAATCATTGGCTAAATGTTTATCCAAACGCTCTCTCAGTTCCTCTTCATCACCAAATTTTTTTATACTCGTGATTGCGAGTCGAGTTTTACCTCTCAACTAACTACCTGCAAGTGCACAGCAATCACGGCTAGTATAGATAAGGGATCGAATCCACAAGGACTTCTTAACCACACTTCAAATTGTAATGAATAAAACTAAGCTAGAACAAGATATTTTTGTCGTTTGTGTGATTGAAAATAAAGTGAGCAAGCAACGAATGTAAATTGTAATGAAAATCAATAAAGGAAAGGCGTAAGGACTTAGGTATTTTGCAGAGAATCATGCAACGATAATGATTGATTGATTTTAGGGATTTAGGAATTATGAATTGTCTAGAACACAAAGCACTGATTTAAGGTTATCCCACTATCGTGATGTAACTAACCATCTACGTTTTAACACCCTAATAGACTCAACTGTCGCAGGTTATTACAAGGTGAAAACATGCAGTAAAGCTCAAGTTTGATAAAGTTCACCGCACTCCTTAACTAACCTTTCGAATTGTTAAGGCTTTTGGCTCATCGAATACTAGTTCAGGCAATATAACAAGCTTTTGGAAAGTATATCTACCTAAGATCAGATCGCTAAATGTGCGGTAAAGCAATCATGCATTAAGTATAAGTAAAGATGAAGACTCTATTGTATTCCCTAAACAATCATCAATCTATTATCGAATTATGAAACTCATTGAAAACCTAAAACCTAACAAACAAGACTACTCAGACATGATGCACGAAAAACCAGAGATAGATGATGAATTCATGATAAATAAACTTGAATTAAAGAGTAAGGGTAAGAGGAATCTTCTCTATATCGAGATACAAAGTGAATTCATCCACCAGATTGCTCTAGAATCCAAATCTAAAGAAGAACACCAAGAGAACTCGTGGTGGCTTCTACTGTATGATAAACTACTCTATTGTTTTGGCTGCATACCTAATAAAAGGCTAAAAACAAGTATATATAGGCCTAGGGTTTTCTAGGGTCTCCTTTTGGTCAAATTGGTTTTTTTACGTCAAAACCGCCCAAATGTTGGTCGAGATTTTGGTCATGGATCATGATCGGTATTGGGCTCAAAATGCCTTTATTTGTGTCAAAATTGGTCTGAAATATCGGTCCATGAAGTGGCCCGGTATTCTGACCGTTTCTGCACCTTCTTCATTTCTGAGGCAGCTTGATGTATCTTCACTAAATCCAGTGTATCTTCCTGATAACAGCTCCAATTGAGATGATTCAAACTTCATTGTGAAGCTGACTCAAAGATATATCTTCACACCAAGTTTCATTCAATTCTAAATCGATTTGATCCTTCGTTCACTGCTGAACTTCTGACGTATACGTTCTGTCCAATTTGGTAGAATGTTGATTCTTGTGAATTCTTGGTTCTTGATGGTGTCTTTGGCTTATAAAAGGTGCTGTGGCTTGATTTACACCTGTTTTGGCTCTTTTTGCCTTGATTTCCCTGTTAAGACTTTAAAACTACAAATACGAGAAAAACTACCTTTAAAGGTATAAAACCGTAAATAAATGCATAGAAAACATAGTAAAATATATAGTAAAATAGGTAAAATATGGGACATATCAACTCCCCCAGACTTAAACCTTGCTTGTACTCAAGCAAAATTCAAGTATAGAAAAGAGGTTTGAAAATAAATTGAACTTAGAAAAACTTTTCGAAAATAACGTTGATACTAATACCGTATGTGACATGATCGATCCAAGGGTATCTTCATCATACGCCATCCATAACCTTCGCAGCCTACTCCATGTTTTAATTACAATCCTGCAAAAATCTCAACTGCACTTCATTTGACTCTCTACATTCATTAAGATATAGGCGAATCTCTCATCATGGAAATCATTCGGGGTAGACGACGCTAGGATTTTAAAAAGGCTAATATATATGGTGAGGTTAAAAGTTTTTAGGGTTACCATAGACTCTGGGTACGAGATATTATGCAAAATCGCAAGAGAGAATGGACCTATTGATATCCACAATTTCCCAACCACTTTCTTCGCGTCTTTTTCCCCCAGACTTAGATCTTTCTCCAGGAATCATTTGAAATCTCTTCTACTCGTCTCTTCTATAGAATCATGGCATTCCTTGGGTATTCTTTTGGCCTTGAGACTCTTAGACAACCGTTTTCCTTTCCCTTCTTTTATTTTATTATTATTATTATTATTATTATTATTATTATTATTATTATTTTTTTTTTATTAAAGGGGGAAAACGATATCTCTTTGATACGAGTCAAGTATAGGCACAAAATATTACCATGTATTAGTCATCCAAATGAAACGGCCAAGCTCTTTGATAAAATCATTCTTTGTACTCCACCATTCTTTACCAAATCGTCGCACTTCTAGTAATTGAAAAATTGCGTCGATCCTTTTCTCTCCGACGTTTTTCCACATATCTGCAAGTATGAAACTAAAAAGAGAAGGCATGAGATCTGAAAAGAGGTAAAGGGTTTTAGGTAGGGTACCAACTAAAAATGAGCTAGCCATTCATGACAACAAAGAGTGGTAAAAAAGGATTGAAACGACCCGACCCAAAAATTTAAAATTTTCCAATTAAAAACCCGGATTATCATTATCACAAATGATAATCCTCAAAGGTCCAATCAAACATGCGGAATACGTAACAATTAAATCAACTCAACAACACAACAGTTTAACATTCCCATACTTTATTAAATATCAAACCGTTCAACCAATCAACCAATAACTAACAACCTAACAATTCCGTAAACGACAAACACAGCGAGACCCTAAATCATCTCTTCTTCCTCGCCACGATTCCACGATCACGATTTCTCCTTACCTACAACACATGGCAAAAAGCGTTGCGTGAGTATTATCACAAATACTCAGCGACGCGGTCATCCCGTCTACAGGTTATTTAAATACAAGTATAAACAACCAACACAATACCAGGATGATCACAGAACAAGCATACACGACCAAGCAACAAAAACCAGTTCAGAATACACCGTGTCGATCGACAGGACTCACTGTGTCGATCGACACAACCACTAGGTGTCGATGATCAGTGACCCCGTGTCGATCGACAGGATCCACTGTGTCGATCGACACAACCACTAGGTGTCGAAGAACACAGGCCTCGTGCCGATCGACACACCACCTCGGTGTTGATCGACACGACGTCGCAGAACCCAGAATTGAGTAAATCCTCACAAGACTCGAATCTGATGCGATCTGTCGAGTCTCCTGCACAAATCCACACACAAAACACACGAAAACCACCAAGCAATCATATTCCATTGGCCCCCTATACTTATACGAGCCTCGGTCACGCACTCACCTTGATTAAGATTGAAAAGGATGAAAAACGCGAAGAACGAGCGAAGAACACAAAGAACAGCCGCTGATTCGTCCTTCCCAGACCCGAATCAACCCAGCAACAATCCCCTTCTCGTTCTAACACCCTCAAGAACAATTTTTCTCAAGAAATCTCCCAAAAATCGCCTAAAAACCTTTGATTCTGATCTCTCTCTCAAAACCCTCTGGTTTCTCTCTGATTTTCGGCCAAAAACCACCACCAACGCGACTGTTCACGCTCAAATATCGAAGCCTAGGGTCCCTTAAACCAGCCCATCAAACCGGACAATTAAATCAAACCCGACGGACAATTCTCCCCCACTAACACGGATTCGACCTCGAATCACGCGTCACCGCCATACTACAGTCTCAACCCACCTGACCCGCACCCGGCCAGTATCCTTCGAGATCACGCTCGACTCCCACAACCCGTCCTGCTAAGGCTAACACTCTCGCCTAAAATTCGACCAGATTCACCCGGAACACCAACGATGCACGCCCCATGGTCCGGATTAGGGCTGCCCGATTGACCGTCCACTAATCAAATAAGAACATGTCCGACCAACCGTTGACCCCGCATTGGACCAAATGATCATACAACAATCAAACAAGAACATGTACGACCATTGGCGTAACATATGATACCAGGATTGTCCGAACCGACTCCAGACTCCAGTAATAACCCCAGACTCGACGTCCTCAACACACCCTGGCCCTCAGCCAGCACCACTCATGATCCCACCTGATCCTCGAGTTCTACTAGGCTCATACTAGCCACATTGCACCGTCTCACCACGGCTGCAATCCTGACCCACCCGGTCAGCACCACCTGAGATCCACTCCCGATCCTCGAAGCTCATCCGGTCTCATACTCACGACCACGCTCAGACGCTACTACTCCTAACTCATACTCATAACTCATAAACATATACACCACACATATGCTCGCAGGATCGTCACTCCTTGAGCGACAGCGTGCAGGAGACCCACCCGTCCCCTGGAGAGACCCACTATCCCTCAACGTATATGTAGGGAACCCACCCGTCTCCCAGAGAGAACCACCAACTCTCGAGTATATGCAGAGAACCCACCCGTCCTCTGGAGAGATCCACTATCCCTTAGTATACAGGAACCCACCCGTTCCCTGGAGCAATACTCTGGACTGTGCATCATAAGCACTTGTCGACCAGGAACACCTCTCGTGGTCAGCCAAAACAACCCAATCACCAGGGTGTCCTACAGAGTCCCTGGAAAAGACGATTCTAACTCACATAACCCTCTTTTCCAGACGCTCCCTAGGAAATAGACAAGTTCCAACGCGCGTAGAGCTTACATTTCCAGCCACTCCTGGAACACACATCCTCAACAGATCCTCCAAGGTCTGAATCGTCCTCTCAGACTGCCTATCCGTCTGAGGATGATACGCTGTGCTCATATGCACCTTAGTGCCCATCTCAGTCTGAAACGCCCTCCAGAACTCTGAGGTAAATCTTAGATCTCGGTCTGACACAATACTCGCTGGCACCCCGTGCAGCCTTACTATCTCCCGCACATACTTCCTAGCCAAGACTGCTGCTCCATCAGTCTTCTTGATGGCCAAAAAATGTGCCGACTTCGTTAGACGATCCACGATAACCCAAATCGCATCATAGGTCCGCGACACTGGCAATCCCGTCACGAAATCCATCGTAATCATATCCCACTTCCACTCAGGGATAGGCAAACTCTGCAATAATCCGCTCGGGACTTGATGCTCAGCCTTCACCAGCTGACACACGTTGCATGCTGCAACCCAGCTATCTACATCCCTTTTCATCCCAACCCAGTGATAATACCGCTTCAAGCCACGGTACATCTTGGTCGCTCCCTGATGAATCGATAACATGCTCGAATGAGCCTCCCTCAGGATCTCCCACCGTAGATCCTTATTCTTGGGTACACAAACCCGCCCGTTCACCAGTATCATCCCACTTGATGAGACCACATACTCTGAACCGGCTGCCTTAGAAGCATCAATCAAACCCGAATCCTTCTCCTGAGAAACCCGAATCCTGGTCAACAAATCTGCCTGGTTAGCTGCCTCTAACCCCAACGGCTCCTGTGAGATCACACATAACCTCAACGTACTGATCTCGCTTAGCAGAGCCTCCATATCGCGCTCCTGGTCTGAAGCTATTCTCTTCCGACTCAACGCATCTGCAACCAGATTAGCCTTACCCGGATGGTACCCAATCTCCAGGTCATAGTCCGCCACTAACTCCATCCAGCGCCTCTGTCTCTGATTCAGCTCCGGCTGAGTGAAGAAATACTTCAGACTCTTATGGTCTGTGAATACCTGCACCTTCCCGCCATACAGATAAGACCTCCAAATCTTAAGTGCAAAGATAACTACAGCCAACTCCAAGTCATGGGTAGGGTAGTTGCACTCGTGCTTCCTCAACTGCCTCGAAGCATACGCAATAACCTTCCCCTGCTGCATCACCACACAACCCAAACTAACTCCTGAAGCGTCTGTATACACCACATAAGGCTCACCCGGCTCGGGTAACGCCAATACAGGTGTACTGGTCAGCATCTCTTTCAGCTTCCCAAAACTCTCCTCACAAGCTGAAGACCAAACAAAAAGAACATCCTTCCCTATTAGCTTCGTCATCGACTGCGCCATGCTCGCAAATCCCTTGACGAACCTCCGGTAATAACCTACCAACCCAAGAAAACTCCTGATCTCGGTGGCGTTCCTCGGTTTAGGCCAACCTCTGATAGCCTCTATCTTAGCCAGATCCACAGACACTCCCTCTGCAGACACAACGTGGCCAAGAAAGCTTATCTCCCGCTGCCAGAAACTGCACTTACTCAGCTTCGCGTACAGCTTCTGCTCCCGCAGCTTCTCCAGAACCAACCTCAGATGCACCTCGTGCTCCTCTGGACTCCTCGAATATACCAGAATATCATCAATGAAGATGATCACGAACACATCTAGATACTCCTGGAATACCCCGTTCATCAACCGCATGAACGTTGCTGGTGCATTCGTCAAACCAAACGGCATCACCCCAAACTCATAATGCCCGTACCTCGTCCAAAAGGCCGTCTTCCTGACATCCGCTTCATCGATCGGAATCTGATGGTAACCCGACGCCAAGTTTATCTTGGAGAACCAAGTAGCCCCTCGCAACTGATCCAACAACTCATCAATGCGCGGCAGAGGATACCTGTTCTTCACAGTGACTCGGTTAAGCCCCCGATAGTCGATACATAACCAGAAACTCCCATCCTTCTTCCTCACAAACAACACTAGTGCTCCCCACGATGAAACACTAGGCCGGATGAAACCCTTCCCCAACAGATCATACAGTTGCTTCTTCAGCTCTGCCATCTCTGCTGGAGCCATACGGTAAGGTGCCTTGGATATCGGAGCTGTTCCGGGTTCCAACTCAATCGTGAATGGATCTGACCGTGACGGTGGCAATCCCAACAACGACTGAAACACATCCTGAAAATCCCGATCGACCTGGATATCCCCAATTGCAACCTCTCCAACAATCTCTGGCATCACTATTGCCGCCAGATACGCCTCGCAGCCTTTCTCAATCAACTGTTTGGCCTGTATCGCTGAAATCATAAGACTTCCAGAACTAGGTCTCACCCCCTGAAACACCAACCTCCCAGCCTCCCGCTCAAACACTACACGTCCCCGACGACAATCCAGATGGACCCTGTACCGATCCAACCAATCCATCCCCAGGATGACATCGTACAGCTCCACCGGACTAATAACCAGGTCTGCTGGCATCAACTCTTCTGCCACCAGAACGTCCACACCTCGATCCCGCCCGAAAGTAGCCAACATCCTGCCTCCAGCAACCTTAACTACTCCTGGCTACTCTCCCGAATCGCTCCGGATCCCGCTACCCTCCGCACACTCCGGAGTAATGAAGCTATTCGTAGCTCCCGAATTGAACAACACGTGGGACTCCCATCCGCCCACAACTAAGGTCCCTACACAAATCCCATGTGCTTAAGACCCGACACTCTAGCGCAGACACATAACTTCCTAACAGACTAAAATCAATCACCACAAGAATTGACTCAAAAATTAAAAGACAAGTCTGAATTATACCTGTGATCGGTCTGGCGCTAGAGCCGCCCGCCTCTGCCGACGTGAAAACCCACGGCGCCGCTGCAATCTGAGCCAAAGGCTGCACCGCCAATGGCTGCACTGCCGCCACCGTCATCTGCTGCAGCTTTGGACACTTGGGCTTAATGTACCCCGGCTCCCTGCAGTGAAAGCACACCTGTGCTTTGCCCGCGTCTCTCTCCTCATCGGACAGTCCACCACCTTGTGGCCCATGCTACCACACCCGTAGCATCTTGAACCACCCTGTCCACCCTGACTGGGCCCGGAAGTACTCTCCCACTTCCTTTTCTGTCCCCGAGCCTACTTGCCGCCCCTGCTCGCACCAGTCTGCTGCTGAGGTCTCCTCAGCTGCTGTTGCTGCTGCACCGGTGGACTAACCACCACAACCTGCTCCACGAGGTGCTACTTAATCGCCGCAGCAGTCTCGACTAGCTCTGCCCTCGTGGCGAACTTACTCGCCCTGCAGCAAGTCCTCAACTCCGCACGAAGTCCCCCTAAAGAACCTCCTCACCTGGGCCTGCTCGCCTTCCATGCCTCTACCAGCATGTACCAGGAGTCTACTGAACTCCAAATCGAACTCCCTCACGGTCCGATCCCCCTGAGTCAGGTTTAGGAACCTCGACTCCATCCCGTCCACCGCCTCCTGCGGGAAATACTTGGCATTAAACTCAGCCAAGAAATCCTCCCAGACCATCTCGGCCTGCACCCGCCTAGTCTCAACGCCTCTCCACCAGAGATGCGCATCACCATCCAAATAGTGAACCGCTAGGTCCACCCTGTATCCCTCTGGAAACCTGATCGAGCGAAAATTACGCTCCAATCTCCGCCGCCACTCATCGGCCTCCTCCGGCTTGGCACCACCAGAGAAAAACCCGGTGCCAATCCGCTGCATCTGCTCCATCATCCTAAGGTAGGATGGGAGCTCCTCCGCAACCGCCACAACCGGCTGCAGCTCAGCCACACCCGGCCGAACCCCAGCCTCCACTGGCTGTACTCCTGGAGCTTGACCTAGAGCCGGTACCCCACCTGGTAACCGCTCAAGGATCAACTGCAGCAAAACCGCCAGGCGATCATCTCGGTCCTGAGCCACACCTGCGGGAGCACCCCTACCAGGGCCTGCCGCACCAGCAACTACACCGGGACCCACACTAGCCCCATCAGCCCTCACACTGACACTCGTAGAAGCCGGACCCACGGACCCCTCCTGGAACGCCTGAGAGTCTGCCACCTGCTCCTGCGTGGTCTCCTGGGCCACACTCGCGGCTACCGACTCACTCTCGAGCCCTCGCCCGCGCCCACGACCAGCACGACCTCCACGGCCCCCACGACCTCTGCCTCTAGCACCTCTAGCCATAATTCTGCACTCACAGCAGATTACTAAGTACTAGAACAAAATAGAAATCATACAACACTTACCGTGGAATCTCATTGAAGGCTCGGAAGAGATGATCTAAGACTCCATACCCACACAACAATCAATCAATTAATCCTAATCAATCAATCGTACCCGCCCTAGAAACGCTAGGGCTTTGATACCAAACTGAAACGACCCAACCTAAAAATTTAAAATTTTTTAATTAAAAACCCGGATTATCATTATCACAAACGATAATCCTCAACGGTCCAATCAAACATGCGGAATACGTAACAATTTAATCAACTCAACAACACAACAGTTTAACATTCCCATACTTTATTAAATATCAAACCGTTCAACCAATCAACCAATAACTAACAACCTAACAATTCCATAAACGACAAACACAGCGAGACCCTAAATCATCTCTTCTTCCTCGCCACGATTCCACGATCACGATTTCTCTTTACCTGCAACACATGGCAAAAAGAGTTGCGTGAGTATTATCACAAATACTCAGCGACGCGGTCATCCCGTCTACAGGCTATTTAAATACAAGTATAAACAACCAACACAATACCAGGATGATCACAGACCAAGCATACACGACCAAACAACAAAAACCAGTCCAGAATACACCGTGTCGATCGACAGGACTCACTGTGTCGATCGACACAACCACTAGGTGTCGATGATCAGTGACCCCGTGTCGATCGACAGGATCCACTGTGTCGATCGACACAACCACTAGGTGTCGAAGAACACAGGCCCCGTGCCGATCGACACACCACCTTGGTGTCGATCGACACGACGTCGCAGAACTCAGAATCGAGTAAATCCTCACACGACTCGAATCTGATGCGATCTGTCGAGTCTCTGCACAAATCCACACACAAAACACACGAAAACCACCAAGCAATCGTATTCCATTGGGCCCCTATACTTATACGAGCCTACGGTCACGCACTCACCTTGATTAAGATTGAAAAGGATGAAGAATGCGAAGAACGAGCGAAGAACACCAAGAACAGCCGCTGATTCGTCTTTCCCAGACCCGAATCAACCCAGCAACAATCCCCTTCTCGTTCTAACACCCTCAAGAACAATCTTTCTCAAGAAATCTCCCAAAAATCGCCCAAAAACCTTTGATTCTGATCTCTCTCTCAAAACCGTCTGGTTTCTCTCTGATTTTTGGCCAAAAACCACCACCAATGCGACTGTTCATGCTCAAATATCGAACCCTAGGGTCCCTTAAACCAGCCCACCAAACCGGACAATTAAATCGAACCCGACGGTCTGATTTTAAAACGTGTCGATCGACATACATCACCCGTGTCGATCGACATAACGCCCAAAACCTGACTTCTCCTAAGTCCAAAACACATGTGTCGATCGACACACCACCCTGTGTCGATCGATACCCACCAAAAATCCATTTTTAGGTTCACGGGCGTTACAAGGATAAGATGTCATGAATGTGTGATTCGTTTCCCCGATCTAACTCCTTAATGAGAAATAATTAAAATCAGGTTAGTGGTCGAATAAATAGAGTCAAAATCAGATTCATCAAAACTTTTGCGAGACAAATTATATGGGGCGAGTTCCAGTCATGAAGGTTTCTGAATCGTCTATCCTGGACAACCCCTGTGACAATGGTTATTAGATCATAAAATCTACGCATAAATTTCTGAGAATATCATAGTTTAAAACATAGGTTTTTGACTCAATAAAAGACTCAAAGAAAATCATTAAAATGACTCAAAACATAAGAAAATAGAAAAATGTCATTAGTAAGATAAATCCCCCCAGACTTAACTTACACCGTCCCCGGTGTAAAAAGTCACATAAGGGTGAGATGACTCAATAAAATGAAAATGAAACTAATAAAAGGATAGATAAAAGTCGATACACCTGGCTCAAAAGACGGATGACATAGACTCTGGTGAATCCGGAACTATCACGTGAAAGTGATCTCCATCGGAATCGTAGTGGACGATCTCTGTCTCATCTGAAGCGGTTGCCTAGACTAATGAGTGATGTCCATTCTGGGCAGTGGCGGTCTAATCAAGGGCACGTGTGTTGGGATGACTAGAAACATCATCATCCACATCCTCATCATGCTCAAATGTAGAGACGAGCGAAAGGCTACTAAACTCGTTGTTGCTCGGTGGGGCGGTTGTGCTTCTAGAGGAGCGCCTAAAGAGATGTGGGATTGATTTCTTGACTGCTTTTACAAGCTTAGAAATCATCTTTCCTTGCCTAGAAACCGTAGCTTCAAGAGCAATTCTCTTCTCCTTTTCTTCCTCAAAGCTAGTGCGAAGCCATTCATCAAAACCGGCTTGTGTAGCGGCTGGAAACTGTTGCTCTTGGGGTGGCGTGTGAGCTGTGGAAGTCTGAAAAATACCACCTCCTTGTGGTCCTCTAGACCTCTCCTTTAGTGTCATCCGTGCCTTGGATTCATAGTAGAGCGAAACTCCAACAATAGGACATCCGGGACAACGATAAAACCATGTGGAACGAGTGGGGTTAAAGTACGTCTTACCCTCACTCAAGGCTGGGATTTCCTTATGTGGGAGTAGAATACACTTGTTCTCCTCTTCATATGGTGGAGTGAAAAGGTACCCAAAGTTTGTAGATTGCTCGTACCATCCACAAAGATAATGCTTCCTTTGAAGGGCATGGAGATCAAGCTTGTTATCAACCATCAAAGGGACTTCTAAGTGAAAATCAACACCACATGCATGGAGTATGGCTGTGATTGTTCCACCAAAATCACTCGATGCTCCCTTTGGTATTTTCTCCTTAACGGCATCATGCTTGATTTGTACCATATGACGAGCTAAAAGGGAAGCGAGGTTCACTCTCTGGGGATTTTCCACAAACGGTGATATTAGCATGTAAAACTCTTCTTGTTTCACCATTCCATACTCATTCCTACTGAAAATGAGTTGAGAAAGTAGATAGTAAACATAACGAATTGCCGGATGCGTAATCTTCGATGCTTTAGAACTTCCGGGTTTCAATCTATCACTTCCAATCTTCGACCATTCATCATAATGAACTTCACTACCACTGAACTTGATCCTCTCATGACACTCAAGTCCCAAAATATCACAAAGTTCTTCAATACTCAAGGTATAGGATTTCTCCAAAACCGTAAAAGCGAGAATTCCTTCCTTCGCAGTGGTCGTCTTTGTCTTGGGGTAAGACAATGTGACCGTGGCTAGGAATTCACGTGCAAGCTTCCCATTGGTAGGGTGAGAAATAGTCACAAACTTTGATAAGTCCAATGCTTCAAGATACCATTCAACATCCTTTCGAATACCGAGTAAATCGAGTGTCTCGAAATCAATACCAAGAGTTGGAAGCATAGCAAACTGTTGTAGACCAGCCATGTAGTCCACGTTAGCATTCATTTCGGGTCCAACGTGCTTCATAACAACACTCGGTGCTTGAGTCACAACCATATTGGACTTAGCTCGCGATTTCCTCTTCTTCTTCTTAGGGGGCGATACGTGAGGTATTGTTTGTGTAACATCCACAAACTGCATTGGTACTTGAGTGAATTCATCCTCCTTATCTCTTAGTTGGTAACCAAGTTCTTCTTCATTCTCCACCAAAATATCCTTTCCATTTTTCCTTGATGACTTTTTCGATTTAAGTTTGGAACATGTAGGGCGAGGTACTTGAGCTTCGTGATCTTGGTAAGTCACGAGGTGTTTCTTGGGTTTATGACCTCTCTTAGACTTCCGTGGAAAAATTTCATTCTCCATTGAAGTTCCTACAAAAGAAAAATCTTGAAAAAGCATTTTACGGTCTTGAAAATCTCAATTTCCAAAAGAATTGCTTCCAAAAGGAAATCGAATAAAAATAAAGCATAGCAAGACATTAGAAATATGTAAGAATTATAACCAAAGGTAAGATAATTTTTCTAAATCCTAATTTTTCTCTAATTAAATCATAATTTTCGGATTTAATGGTCATGACATGTTAAAAACACCAAAATTTTGCAATTAAATGCCCAATGTGTCAAAATTCATACCAATCCTATGTATATATGATAAACCCATACTATTAGACGCATTAATTAAAGGTGTTTCAAATGTAAATTCGTGTTGAATTATAACCTCACAAATCCATATTTGTGAAAAATTAATTAAAGGTGTTTCAAATGTAATTAACCAATCAATAATGTATATATAATGTTTAATCAAGTGTTCCTATATTGATTCTCCAACAACCTAGCCAATTTAAACTAAATCTATTGAAATTAAAATTTTGCATAAACTTGGAATTAGACAAAATGAGGGTTTAGAGAGAAATTACCTTGGGTTTAGTGAAATATGAGATTAGGAATTGAATTCCTAGTGAAAAACTAAACAAATTTTAGAGAATTGAGATAAAACCCCAAAATTGGGTTTTTAGGGTTCTTGAGTTCAAGAACACATTTGAGAGAGAAAGAGATGAAGTTGTGTTTGCATATGGCAAAAAAAAATGTGAAAAACCTTTAAAAATCAGATTTTGTGATGTTTTTGGGTTAAATCCGGTTTAAATTGGTTGAGAACCGGTTAAAATCGGTTTAGAAAACTTACCGGGTCGGATGTGGTCAAATATCGGTCGGTTTAACCGACCGAAATCATGACCGGTACTTACCTTGTGTCGCGGTAAGGTTTGGTCGAGTCGCGGGATGTGTCGGAGCGGGACGAGGATGCTCGTGTCGCGGTAAAGGAATTGGTCGGGTCGTGGTATGTGTAGTGTATCGGTCAGATGATCCGACCGAAATCGTGACCGATACGTGCGGGTCGCGGTAAATCTACCTCGTGTCGCGGTAGGGCTACCTCGTGTCGCGGTAAGACTCGGGAAGGATCGGGACGATCGATGCGGCAATACGGCTTCGATACCGGTCGGGTGTGTCGACCGGTATTGTGTCCAATATTGAAACGATCCGACCAAAAATTTAAAAAATTTCTAATTAAAAACCCGGATTATCATTATCACAAACAATAATCCTCAATGGTCCAATCAAACATGCGGAATACATAACAATTAAATCAATTCAACAAAACAACAATTTAACGAATCCCATACTTCATTAAATTACTAACCAATTCAATCCAACAACCAATATCCAATAACACTAACACAGGGTTCGAGAATTTACTAGCAACCTAGGAATTATATAAACAACACTAATTGAGACCCTAAATCATCTCTTCTTCCTCGCCACGATTCCACGATCACATTTTCTCTTTACCTGCAACACATGGCAAAAAGAGTTGCGTGAGTATTATCACAAATACTCAGCGACGCGGTCATCCCGTCTACGGGTTATTTAAGTATAAACATAACAATCAATAAAATACCGGGATGAGCATACAAGCAAACAACAAGAACAACCAACACGAATAAGTACAGGGACTCTGTGTCGATCGACACAACCTCTAGGTGTCGAACGGCATGACTCTGTACTGTGTCGATCGACACACCACCCTGGTGTCGATCGACACGACCACCCAGAATCAAGCCTATCCTCTCGTGGCTCGAATCCGTCGCGATTCATCGAGTCAACTGCACAATTCCAATCACAGAACACATGAAAACAACAAACAACCGCATTCCATCAATTCCTATGCCCACACAACCCACGATCACGCACTCACCTCGAAGAATCGAAATGAGAATGGGATCAACGGTTACAAAACGACTCGCACACGACGAACCACTGGTCCAAAACCAAAACGGATGACTGTTCTGGAAACTAGACAGACACAGCTACGCGTCGGTATACGGATCGCCTCCAGAATCCTTCTGGTTCGAACGGAAATCAACCCCGAAGCCGACTGATTGCAGACAACCTATCTGCACAGACCCATCGAGTTCAAAAGCCATAACTCAAAGAATAATCAACGAAAAGACGAACCGTTTTCGCCTACATCAAGAGCAGAGATCGGAGAACTTACCCACCAAGTTTCACCCCAATCCTCCTCGAATTACCCAGCCATTTACCCTCTCAAACTTCCAAACAGAAGCTGTCCTTCACCCTCAACACACACAACTCACAACCTCTCTTGATTCTCTCTCAAATCCTCCTGTTCTTCTCAAAAAAACGCGGCCAAACCTCCTGTTTCTGCCTTATATATCGAACCCTAGGGTTCCCTAAACTGGCCCACCAAAACCGGACAATTAAATCGAACCTGTCGGTCCAATTTCAACCCGTGTTGATCGACATACACCTCTGTGTCGATCGACACACCCACCAAAATTTCACTTTTTGGTTCACGGGTGTTACAATTCTCCCCCACTAACACGGATACGACCTCGAATCCTGCGACACCGTCGCACTATGGTCACAAACATCGGACCCAAACCTGGCTGACCCTTCGAGATCACACTCAAACCACACAACCCCATCTCACTAAAGTTCGCACTTCCGTCTAAAACCCGACAAGATTCCCCCGGAATATCCACGATGCAACGTCCCCTGGTCCCGATCAGGGCTGCCCGATTGACCGCCCAACAATCAAACAAGAACATTCACGACCAACCGTTGACCCCGAATTGGACCAAATGATTGCACAACAATCAAACAAGAACATGTACAACCAACGGCGCTACATATATCACCGGGGTTCTCCGAACCTGGTTCCACACGTTAGCAAAGAACCTTAGATTCGACATCCAATCCACTCTCTTGACCCTCGGTCAACACCACTCGAGATCACACCTGATCCCCGAGCTCTACCAGGCTCATACTAGCCCCATTGCACCGTCTCACCACGGCTGCAATTCTGACCCCACCCGGTCAGCACCACCTGAGATCCACTCCCAATCCCCGAAGTTCATTCAGTCTCATGTTTACAACCACATTACAGATACTATTGCTCATACTCATATCTATATACAACACTCCGCTCTCAGGATCGTCACCCCTTGAGCTCTCGAAGTATATCATACCCCTCCACCTTCAGGATCGCCTCCCATCAGGTTCTCGGTATGCTCCAACCCCTCTTATTCTCAGGACACACAGTCCGTCAAGCTCGGCTGCAGAGGAATCACACATCCCCGTGAGAGGCTTCGGCCCCTCAAAGTATATGCAAGGGAACCACTTCCCCCGGAGAGAACATCACTGTCCCCTCAAGTATACCCAGGAGACCCACGATCCCCTGGGGCAATCACTCTGTAACATGCATCTTAGGCACCTGTTGACTAAAATCACCTCTCGTGGCCATACGAAACCACCCAACCACCAGGGTATCTCACAGAGTCCCTGGAAAAGATGATTCTAACTCACATAAAACCTCTTTTCCAGACTCCCCCTAGGAAATAGACAAGTTCTAACGCGCGTAGAGCTTACATTTCCAGCCACTCCTGGAACATGTACAGTCCCATTTCCAGCCACTCCTGGAACATGAACGATCTTACATTTCCAGCCACTCCTGGAACATGAATGATCTCATTTCTAGCCACTGCTAGAACATGAACTGTCTCATTTCCAGCCACTCCTGGAACATGAGCAAGCTCTAAGCCGCGTAAAACTTCTATTCTTAGCCATCCTAGTCGATAGGCAAGCTCTAACTCACATAGAACTTCTACCGCTAGATAATCCTCCAAGAACATAGACAGCTCTAACTCACATAGAACTTCCATTTCTAGCCTCCCTAGCCGATAGACAAATTCCAACTCACATGGAACTCTATCGCTAGCCTCCACATGACCTACCAGTCATCACAATCCATGACATCATCCGTCATACCATAAGAACTCACATTTTATAACACATTTAATAAGGAAAACTCATCTTATTAAATCTCAAAAAATGTATACTCGTTACAACAACATCAAACGAAATACATAATCCCATAGCCACATGCTACACAGACTCTCAAAACTAGAAAGACACTCAAGCCACCGTTTGTTTCTCGAACCACTTCGAGAACTTCCCCTTCATCGACGCTTCTGGTTCCCAAGTCTCCTCCTCAATATCGTCACAGTCCCACACGACTCTCACCAACGGTATACTCTTCCGGCGCAGAACCTTGACCCTCCTCTCGAGAATCCTCACGGGCTTCGCCGCCAATGTCATGTTGGGCTGAAGATCCTCCGGAATCCTAGCCAACACCTCCTCAGACTCATGTAGACACTTTCGTAGCATCGAAACATGGAAGACTTTGTGAAAAGCCTTCATACTCTGAGGTAACTCCAACCGATAAGCCACCGGTCCGACCCGCTCCACAACCTTGAACGGACCCATAAACCTCGGACTCAGCTTATTCTCTGAAATGGATCTGTTAGGACCCCTCAACATCGCTGCCTTGAGATACACCATATCTCCCAGCTCAAACTCCAGCTCATTCCGTCTCCTATCGGCGTAATTCTTCTGCCGATCCTGAGCCTTTCTCATGTTCAGCCTCAAGACACGGATCTTTTCCGTCGTCCCCTGAACAAAATCCACACCAAACATGCTCCTCTCCCCCACTTGGGTCCAGCATAATGGTGTCCTACACGGCCTCCCATACAGAGCCTCATATGGAGCCATTCCAATACTCGCCTGATAGCTGTTGTTATAAGCAAACTCTACCAGGTTCAGATGATCCGCCCAATGACCACCATAATCCAGTACACACATCCGGGTTATAAGCAAATCCTCCAATGTCTGAATCGTCCTCTCAGACTACCTATCCGTCTGAGGATGATACGCTGTGCTCATATGCACCTTAGTGCCCATCTCCGCCTGGAATGCTCTCCAGAACTCTGAAGTAAACCTCGGATCCCTGTCTGACACAATACTCGCTGGCACCTCGTGCAGCCTCACTACCTCACGCACATACTTCCTAGCCAACACCACCGCTCCGTCGGTCTTCTTGATGGCCAGAAAATGTGCTGACTTGGTCAGACGATCCACAATAACCCAAATCGCATCAAAAGTCTGTGACACCGGTAACCCCGTCACGAAATCCATGGTAATCATATCCCACTTCCACTCCGGATTAGGCAAACTCTACAATAACCCGCTCGAGACCTGATGCTCAGCCTTCACCAGCTGACACACGTTGCACACCGCAACCCAGCTAGCTACATCCCTCTTTATCCCGACCCAGTGATAATACCGTTTCAAGTCCCGATACATCTTGGTCGCTTCCGGATGAATCGATAACATACTCGAATGAGCCTCCCTCAGGATCTCTTGCCTCAGATCCTCATCCTTGGGTACACAAACCCGCCCGTTCACCAGTATCATCCCACTCGCTGAGACTACATACTCTGAACCGGCTGCCTTAGAAGCATCAATCAAACCCTGATCCTTCTCCTGTGCAACCCGAATCCTGCTCAACAGATCTGCCTGGTTAGCTGCCTCTAACCCCAACGGCTCCTGTGAGATCACACACAACCTCAACGTGCTGATCTCGCTCACCAGAGCCTCCATATCTCGCTCCTGATCTGAAGCAACCCTCTTCCGACTCAACGCATCTGCAACCAGATTAGCCTTATCCGGATGGTACCCAATCTCCAGGTCATAGTCAGCTGGTTCAGCTCTGGCTGAGTGAAGAAATACTTCAGACTCTTGTGGTCTGTGAATATCTGCACCTTCCCACCATACAGATAAGACCTCCGGATCTTAAGTGCAAAGATAACTGCAGCCAACTCCAAATCATGGGTAGGGTAATTGCACTCATGCTTCCTCAACTGCCTCGAAGCATACGCAATAACCTTCCCCTGCTGCATCAACACACATCCCAGACCAACTCCTGAAGCATCTGTATACACAACATACGGCTCACCCGGCTAGGGTAACGCTAAAACCGGTGTACTAGTCAGCATCTCCTTCAGCTTCCTGAAACTCTCCTCGCAAGCTGAAGACCACACAAACGGAACATCCTTCCCCGTCAACTTCGTCATCGACTGCGCCATACTCGCAAACCCCTTGACGAACCTCCGGTAATAACCCACCAACCCAAGAAAGCTCCTGATCTCGGTGGCACTCCTCGATCTAGGACAACCTCTGATAGCCTCAATCTTAGCCGGATCAACAGACACCCCCTCTGCAGATATAACGTGGCCAAGAAAGCTCATCTCTCGTTGCCAGAAACTGCTCTTACTCAACTTCGCATACAGCTTCTGCTCCTGCAGCTTCTCCAGAACCAACCTCAGGTGCACCTCGTGCTCCTCTGGACTCCTCGAATATACCAGGATATCATCAATGAAGATGATCACAAACACATCCAGATACTCCTGGAATACCCCATTCATCAACCGCATGAACGATGCTGGTGCATTCGTCAAACCAAACGGCATAACCATAAACTCATAATGCCCGTACTTCGTCCGAAAGACCGTTTTCCTGACATCCGCCTCATCAATCGGAATCTGATGGTAACCCGACGCCAAATCTATCTTGGAGAACCAAGTAGCCCCTAGCAACTGATCCAACAACTCATCAATGCACGGCAGAGGATACCTGTTCTTCACAGTGACTCGGTTAAGCCCCCGGTAATCGATGCACAACCGGAAACTCCCATCCTTCTTCTTCACGAATAACACCGGCGCTCCCCACGATGAAACACTAGGCCTGATGAAACCCTTCCCCAACAGATCATCTAGCTGCTTCTTCAGCTCTGCCATCTCTGCTGGAGCCATACGGTAAGGTGCCTTAGATATAGGAGTCGTTCCAGGCTCCAACTCAATCATAAATGGATCCGACCGCGACGATGGCAATCCCAACAACGACTGAAACACATCCTGAAAATCCCGAACGACCTGAATATCCCCAAATGCAACCTCTCCAACAGTCTCTGGCATCACTATCGTCGCCAGATACGCCTCACAGCCTTTCTCAATCAACTGCTCGGCCTGTATCGCTGAAATCACAAGGCTCCCAAAAGTCGGCCTCACACCCTGAAATACCAACCTCCCAGCCTCCCGCTCAAACACTACACGTCCTCGATGACAATCCAGATGGACCCTGTACCGATCTAGCCAATCCATCCCGAGGATGACATCATACAGTTCCACCGGACTTATGACCAGGTCTACTAGCATCAACTCGCCTGCCACCAGAACGTCCACACCTCGAGCCCGCCCGAAAGTAGCCAACGTCCTGCCTCCAGCAACCTTAACTACTCCCGGCTGCTCTCCGGAATCGCTCCGGATCCCGCTGCCCTCCGCACACTCCTGAGTAATGAAGCTATTCGTAGCTCCCGAATCGAACAACACGTGGGACTCACATCCGCCCACAACTAAGGTCCCTGCACAATCCCATGTGCTTTAAGACCCGACACTCTAGCGCAGACACACATTTATCTAATAGACTACTTCAATCACCACAAGAATTGACCCAAAAATTTACAAAGGTAAGTCTGAAAATATACCTGTGATCGGTCTGGCGCTAGAGCCGCCCGCCTCTGCCAACGTGAAAACCTGCGGCACCGCTGCAATCTGTGCAAAAGGCTGAACCGCCAACAGCTGCACTGCCGCTACTGCCATCTGCTGCAGCTTCGGACACTTGGGCTTAATGTGCCCCGGCTCCCTACAGTGATAGCACACCTGAGCACTCCGTGCTGCACTCCTCTGCGGACAACTGGCCACCTTGTGCCCCTAGCTCCCGCACCCAAAACATCATGGACCACTCTGTCCACCCTGACTGGCCTCGAAAGTGCTCTCCCACTTCCTTTTCTGACCCTGAACAGGCTTGCCACCCCTGCCTGATCCCGTCTGCTGCTGAGATCTCCTTGACTGCTGCTGCTGCTGCACTCGGTACGAAGTCCCCCGAAGAACCTCCTCACCTGGGCCTGCTCGCCCTCCATGCTCCTACCAGCATGTACCAGGAGTCGGCTGAACTCCAAATCGAACTCTCTCACAGTCCGATCTCCCTGAGTCAGGTTTAGAAACCTCGACTCCATCCTGTCCATCGCCTCCTGCGGGAAATACTTGGCATTGAACTCAGCCAAGAAATCCTCCCAAGCCATCTCGGCCTGTACCCGCCTAGTCTCGACGCCTCTCCACCAGAGATGCGCATCACCATCCAAATAATGAACCGCTAGGTCCACCCTGTATCCCTCTGGACACCTGATCGAGTGAAAGTTACGCTCCATTCTCCGCCGCCACTCATCGGCATCCTCAGGCTTGGCACCACCCGAGGAAAACCTGGTGCCAATCCGCTGCATCTGCTCCATCATCCTCAAGTAGGATGGGAGCTCCTCCGCAACTGCCACAACCGGCTGCACCTCAGCCACACCCGGCTGAACACCCGCCACTACTGGCTGAACACCAGCCATCCCCGGCTGAACTCTTGGAACCTGACCCAGAGCTGGCACCCCACCCGGTAACCGCTCTAGAATCAACTGTAGGGGATCCGCCAGAAGATCATCTCGATCCTGAGCCACACCTGCAGCAGCACCCCCACCCGGGCCCGCCGCACCACCAGCTACCTTGGGACCCTCACTGGCCCCACCAGCCCTCACACTGGTACCCATAGCAGCCACGCTCGCAGACCCCTCCGGAAACGCCTGCGAATCTGCCACCTGCTCCTGCGTGGTATCCTGGGCCACACTCGCGGCATCAGACTCAACCCGCAGTCCTCGCCCGCGCCCACCACGACCAGCACGACCCCCACGGCCCCCACGACCTCTGCCTCTAGCTACTCTAGCCTTAACTCTGCACTCACAGCAGATTACTAAAACTAGAACAAAAACAGAAATCATACAACACTTACTGTGGAATCTCATTGAAGGCTCGGAAGAGATGATTTAAGACTCCGTACCCACACAACAATAAATCAATTAACTTCCTAATGAATCAATTGCACCCGCCCTAGAACCATTTAGGCTCTGATACCAAACTGAAACAACCCGACCAAAACTTTAAAAATTTTCTAATTAAAAATCCGGATTATCATTATCACAAACGATAATCCTCAATGGTCCACTCAAACATGCGGAATACATAACAATTAAATCAACTCAACAACACAACAATTTAACGAATCCCATACTTCATTAAATTACTAACCAATTCAATCCAACAACCAATATCCAATAACACTAACACAGGGTTCGAGAATTTACTAGCAACCTAGGAATTATATAAACAACACTAATTGAGACCCTAAATCATCTCTTCTTCCTCGCCACGATTCCACGATCACATTTTCTCTTTACCTGCAACACATGGCAAAAAGAGTTGTGTGAGTATTATCACAAATACTCAGCGACGCGGTCATCCCGTCTACGGGTTATTTAAGTATAGACATAACAATCAATAAAATACCGGGATGAGCATACAAGCAAATAACAAGAACAACCAACACGAACAAGTACAGGGACTCTGTGTCGATCGACACAACCTCTAGGTGTCGATCGACACACCACCCTGGTGTTGATCGACACAACCACCCAGAATCAAGCCTATCCTCTCGTGGCTCGAATCCGTCGCGATTCATCGAGTCACCTGCACAATTCCAATCACAGAACACACGAAAACAACAAAAAACCGCATTCCATCAATTCCTATGCCCACACAACCCACGATCATGCACTCACCTCGAAGAATCGAAATGAGAATGGGACCAACGGTTACAAAACGACTCGCACACGACGAACCACTGGTCCAAAACCAAAACGGATGACTGTTCTGGAAACTAGACAGACACAGCTACGGGTCGATATGCGGATCGCCTCTAGAATCCTTCTGGTTCGATCGGAAATCAACCCCGAAGCCGACTGATTGCAGACAACCTATCTGCACAGACCCATCGAGTTCAAACAGCCATAACTCGAAGAATAGTCAACGAAAAGACAAACCGTTTTTGCCTACATCAAGAGAAAAGATCGGAAAACTTACCCACCAAGTTTCACCCCAATCCTCCTCGAATTACCCAGCCGTTTGCCCTCTCAAACTTCCAAACAGAAGCTGTCCTTCACCCTCAACACACACAACTCACAACCTCTCTTGATTCTCTCTCAAATCCTCCTATTCTTCTCAACAAAACGTGGCCAAACCTCCTGTTTTTGCCTTATATATTGAACCCTAGGGTTCCCTAAACCGGCCCACCAAAACCGGACAATTAAACCGAACCTGTCGGTCCAATTTCAACCCGTGTCGATCGACATACACCTCTGTGTCGATCGACACACCCACCAAAATTCCACATTTTGGTTCACGGGTGTTACAGATATCGGGACACATAGGCGCGGGATGAGTCGTCGTTCGTGGGACGGGATGGCTTGCGGTATGGTGTAGTGTCGCGGTAAAGATCGGGGCATCGCGATCCGAATATCGGTCGCGATTCTGAACCGATACGCGTGACCGATGCATGGTCTTCATGTCGCGGTAAGAGTCGTCACGATACCAGTCGAGGACGTCGACCGATACCTCCGACCAGTATCGTGTCGCGGTAAGGAGATTTTTTTTTTTTTTTATCCTGAAAAATCAAAATAAAATAGATTTGTGTAAAATAAACTTATAAAAACCAAAATAAACTTATAAAATTTTAAAAACTATTTAAAGCATAAATAAAAAATAAAAATGTGGGTTGCCTCCCACAAAGCGCTTGTTTAAAGTCAATTAGCTCGACTCCTTTGAAGATTTTTAGACTTCCGGTGGATCTGCTAAAGGAGTGGTGGTTCCTTTAGCTTCACTAAGCTTTGATCTTTCGGCCTCTTTGATGACTCCAAGTGAATCTTCATTGTCATACTTGACAACTAATGCTTCCGGGAAAAGCTTCAAAGTGTTTTCAAGCTTAAGCTTGATAGTTTCCATGTTGATCTCGTCTTCTCTTGGGACGAGGATCTTTATCACCATGTTTTCAAAGATAAACTTCTCCTTTGCTTTGTTCCCATTCTTAACATCATTCATGGGTGTCAAAGTTGTCTTGATATCTTTATAGACGTCCTTATGGTTCTCTTTGGACAGTTTCGCAACTATCTTCATTTTAGCTTTAGGATCTCCTTCTTTGACTTCTTTCTTGGCATCGCCGGGGTCTATACTAGGCTTAATAACCTTAACTCCAATAGAGCTTGGTATACGCTTAGCATCTACTTCATTATAGAAGAAATTCTTGTTGATATTCGCGAAAGAGATTCTTCTGTTTGGAAAGTCAACAATGGCTCCGGCGGTTGCTAAAAATTGTAATCCAAGTATTAATGGATTCAACTTTCCGATTTTCATCTCCAATACTTGAAAATCAGTAGGAACAATCCCCTCTCCTACTTTGACCATGACGTTTTCAAGCATTCCATACGGTGTAGAGGATGACAAATCGGCATACTCTATGTAGACTTTGGATGATTTGAAATCGGCCAATCCAAGTTCCCTTGACATGGCTAGCGACATGACATTGACGTTTGCTCCAGTATCACACAAGCAATCGTGGATCTCCTTTCCATTAATAGAGCATGGAAAAACAAACTTCCCCGGATCATTGACTTTCTCCAAAGGTATCCTCTTTAATCTTCTCTTGTAAGCTCTCTTAGATTCGCCGGGAAGGCGTTCCTCTTTTGGTTCTTGAACCAAGATAACCTCTTCTTCATGTGGTTTAGGAGTGACCACGGCCTTCTCTTCCTTAGTAGAGGCAACATTGCAAAACTTCTTTGCTTTCTCTTCGTCTTGTCTTCGAACAGCTTCCGAAGTTTGAACGAGTTGTGTATCCATCTTAGAGAGATGAGTAACAATAGACTCGATTCTAGTGTTAAGTTCAGAATATCTTCTTTCCACTATTTGGTCTGCGTCCTTTTTGTATTGGCCAAAAGCTTCTAGCATTTGGTTCTTCATGTCTTCAAGTTTAGCATCAAAAGAAACCGGTACGGTTGGTTGGGATGGGTTGAATGGTGGTTTCACTTGATACATTCTTTTAGAAAAGAATGGTTGCTTGGATTGATATTGGCATCCTTGGTTGACATTTTGTCGAGGGTAGAATTGATCTTGAGGGTTCTCAACATTGTTGCTCCGACAGGACAGATTTGGGTGAGATCGAAAGTTGTTGTTGAAATTTCGATTCCCATAGTTTCCTCCTATGTAGTTTACTTCCTCTTGATTCTCTTCCGTTCCATCTCCAATACGTTCCATATTGGGATCATAAATTGCATCATTAACATCTTCAACAGCATGAACTCATCTTTGATTTTTAAGTAGTTGTGAAACCATGTTCTTGAGCTCCGCAATTTGAGTTGAATCGGTTGATGATCTAGTAGTGTTGATGGCCCTATTGTAGTCTTGAGAACAGTTAGCATCACTAGCAGCAAGGTTCTCAATCAAAAGCTTTGCCTCTGGTACAAGCTTGGTCATGAAATTCCCATTACTCGCAGCATTCAAAGATGTTTGGTGCTTGTAATCGATTCCATAGTAAAAGATATTCCATAGGTTTCCTTCCGAGAAACCATGATTAGGGCAGTCCCTAGTGTACTCCTTGAAACGTTCAAGGCTTCAAAGAAGGATTCGGTTGGTCCTTGCTTGAAACTTGAGATTTTGTTCCTTATAGAATTCGATCTCTGCTTGGTGTAGAATTGGTTCAAGAAGGCTCCTTTGTATTCGTCCCAAGTAGTGATGGACCATGGGGGTAGAGATTTCATCCATCTAAAAGTGCCTTGTTGTTTAGAGAAAACGAGAAGAGCTTGCACTTAAAATAGTCAACGGGAACTCCATTAGCACGAGTCGTACTACAAATTTCTTCGAAAGTATCGATGTGGTCAAGAGGATGTTCCGTGGACAGCCCATGGAATTGGTTTTGCTTCACCAATGCAATGATTTGAGGTTTGATTTCAAAATCATTCCTTTGAGGTAGAGGTGGGCGGATGGGATTTCTGTCAAAGAAGAAAGCATCGGAGGAATCGACATCTCCGATAGTTTGATGTTGGACTTGTTGCGCCTGTCTTGGATACAAGGGTTGTTGGAAATCTAAGTTCCCTTGAGGTTGAAGATGTGGAGCTTGTTGTTGCATTTTCATATTCCCAGGTAGAATGAGATGTTGATCGTTTCCACCAACTAGATTCCTAACAATGTTTTCCCGAGGGTTACGGATAGCATCATTACGAACAGGTGGGTTTAGGTGGGAACCAGGTGGTTGCTCCACGGGTTGGTTCACTCTCTCAAGAGCAGCAGCAGCAGCAGCGAGGGCTCGTTCTTCCTCATTTATGACGTGTTCGTCGATTTGATCGGCCATCCGTAGTTGTTTTTGTCTCCTAAGGGCTCTTTCAAGCTTATCGATTTCTTGCTCAGGTATAACTAGATTCTTCTCGTTAGAGTTTCTAGTTCTAGGCATAAAAACCTGAAACACAAGGAAAAAGATAAAAGAAAAGCGAGAAATCAAAGTCGAAAAAAAAGAAATAAAATCGAAATAAAAAGAAAAACTGAAATTAAAGCGTTCTAGACTGAGTTTTAGTCAAAAATTCGAAGGTGATGTTCTTCGAAGTCCCCGGCAACGGCGCCAAAAACTTGATCGCGAGTCGAGTTATACCTCTTAACTAACTACCTGCAAGTGCACATCAATCACGGCTAGTATAGATAAGGGATCGAATCCACAAAGACTTCTTAACCACACTTCAAATTGTAATGAATAAAACTAAAGCTAGAACAAGATATTTTTATCGTTTGTGTGATTGAAAATAAAGTGAGCAAGCAACGAATGTAAATTGTAATGAAAATCAATAAAGGAAAGGCGTTAGGACTTAGGTATTTCGCAGAGAATCATGCAACGATAATGATTGATTGATTTTAGGGATTTAGGAATTATGAATTGTCTAGAACACAAAGCACTGATTTAAGGTTATCCCACTATCGTGATGTAACTAACCATCTACGTTTTAACACCCTAATAGACTCAACTGTCGCAGGTTATTACAAGGTGAAAACATGCAGTAAAGCTCAAGTTTGATAAAGTTCACCGCACTCCTTAACTAACCTTTCGAATTGTTAAGGCTTTTGGCTCATCGAATACTAGTTCAGGCAATATAACAAGCTTTTGGAAAGTATATCTACCTAAGATCAGATCGCTAAATGCGCGGTAAAACAATCATGCATTAAGTATAAGTAAAGATGAAGACTCTATTGTATTCCCTAAACAATCATCAATCTATTATCGAATTATGAAACTCATTGAAAACCTAAAACCTAACAAACAAGACTACTCAGACATGATGCACGAAAAACCAGAGATAGATGATGAATTCATGATAAATAAACTTGAATTAAAGAGTAAGGGTAAGAGGAATCTTCTCTATATCGAGATACAAAGTGAATTCATCTACCGGATTGCTCTAGAATCCAAATCTAAAGAAGAACACCAAGAGAACTCGTGGTGGCTGCTACTGTATAATAAACTACTCTATTGTTTCAGCTGCATACCTAACAAAAGGCTAAAAACAAGTATATATAGGCCTAGGGTTTTCTAGGGTCTCCTTTTGGTCAAATTGGTTTTTTTACGTCAAAACCGCCCAAATGTTGGTCGAGATTTCGGTCATGGATCACGACTGTTATTGGGCTCAAAATGCCTTGATTTGTGTCAACATTAGTCTGAAATATCGGTCCATGAAGTGGCCCGGTATTCTGACCGTTTCTGCACCTTCTTCGTTTCTAAGGCAGCTTGACGTATCTTCACTAAATTCAGTGTATCTTCCTGCTCATAGCTCTAATTGAGATGATTCAAACTTCATTGTGAAGCTGACTCAAATATCTATCTTCACACCAAGTTTCATCCAATTACAAATCGATTTGATCCTTCTTTCACTGCTGAACTTCTGACGTATACGTTCTGTCCAATTTGGTAGAATGTTGATTCTTGTGAATTCTTGGTTCTTGATGGTGTCTTTGGCTTATAAAATTTGCTGTGGCTTGATTTACACCTTTTTGGCTCTTTTTGCCTTGATTTCCCTGTTAAGACTCTAAAACTACAAATACGAGAAAAACTACCTTTAAAGGTATAAAACCGTAAATAAATGCATAGAAAACATAGTAAAATATATAGTAAAATAGGTAAAATATGGGACATATCAACTCGTAAAAAGTTGATGACAGTTAAGAATCTTCTTCTTTCAAGCTTGCAAAGTCATCGTCTTTCAAGAGAATTTTTTCCAAAGTTCTCATTTTTGTACAAACATATACCTTCAATTTCCATGTTCAAATGGCTACACAAAAGTATAGTTAACTACCATTCATACTTAGTAGTAGAAAAAATCGTTTAAAACAAAATCTAAATAGTCATAACACAATGTTGTTCCAAAATGACTTCCTTAAAATGTAGTTTCTAAGATAGACTGTGGTGGGAGAAAATGGATTTGCATATCCAAAGAAAAAAAAAGCAAAAACAACACGAACTTCAAAATTGCATATATTCAGAAACCAAACTCAAAAAAGTTTATATTCCTCTCACTCAAACATCCATGCTTTCTTTGAATGAACTTTCATATGCTTCTTTATGCGGATCTTGCTTTAGTACACAAATCAATTTCAGTACAAAAGAAATTGAGAATCATAGAAAAATATATCTGTATATTATATATTCTATTAAATTTCATACATCTCTCGTGTAAAACCTTGTTTCTAAGGTCTCATTTTCCTGTTATGTAAGGATATGTTATTGTCTTAAAGAACAAAATATAACATGAAGAAAGATTTGATGGCTAACTAATTAAGGAACTTGACGATCATGTAAATAACATCACATGCTTAGACAAACCTCGCCTCAAATAATTAGAAGTACATGTGACCCTATTAATCGCAAAATCCATCAAACGAAGCAAATAAATCATCGCGCGGTGAAACAAATACTTTATTTGATACATGTAATAAAGCAATAAACTTGTGTCGATATATCATAAGATAGAACAATACGTTATAAAAAAAGCATGACTCGCATATATTATATTCTATCTTTTTCAGTTTCTTGTAAAATTTTCTAATCTCTATTGTAATTATATTATTTTTTGTGGATCGTTGGGAATTTTTCCTAGTCTTTTTTGTAGTTAATTGAGAATGAATATAATATCCAATTCTATTGGGATAATAATTGATTAGAATGTGATATTAATTTTGTCTTTATAACAAAATATCTATACTTTTCCTAAATTTTTTGTAAACTTGAAATAATAACGTTTTTTAAATATTTAAGACTTTTAAATTAAGAAAATTTTCTAATCTAAAGTTGAAATAGGAAATTAAATCCACAAAATTTTGGAAATTACTTGGAATTGTGAGCTAATGATATAAGGGAATCATGTCTTATTTTTCAATTATTATCAACAAAAACAAAATTAACATAATTTTAAATATTTGATGTTGCATGTCACTATAGGTTGATTTAAATTTTATGTGGACGCCTTTAGGAGCTTATAGTCTCTTATGATCATATGCACATTCTCTTAGCCTTATTAGGCAACAAACACCATAATTCTAAATTTAACCATTTTTTTTTATAATACTCTAAAACTAACTTAAACGCATCTTCTGCGCTTGTCCGAATGAAGTAAAAGAGTTAAATTTTTGTATGTTTTTCATTGTTTCATTATCAGTTAAAGGATCAACACCGAGAACTCCATACCAATTAGCTTCTCCTTTTTCGTTCTTTGATGCAGAGATATAAACATTGATCATTATCAATAATGGTTTGAACCATCAAGCTTAGGATACAAATTCTTAGTCTTGTTAACGATTTTTTTCGCTCCAACGTAATCATTCTATATCACTATAAAGTTCTTCTCTGCAATATCAATTGCCCTTCTAGCTTCATCTTTATTACATTCCATCTTTTTCAGTTTCTTGTAAAATTTCCTAATCTCTATTGTAGTTATATTATTTTTTGTGGATCGTTGGGAAATTTTTCTAATCTCTTTTATAGTTAATTGAGAATGACTGTAATATCCTATTCTTATTAGGATAATAATTGATTAGAATGTGATATTAATTTTGCCTTTACAAGAAAATATCTATACTTTTCCTAAATTTTTCGTAAACTTGAAATAATAACTTTTTTTAATATTTAAGACTTTTAAATTAAGAAAATTTCCTAATCTAAAGTTGAAATAAGAAATTAAATCCACAAAAATTTGGAAATTAATTGGAATTATGAGCTAATGATATAAGGAAATCATGTCTTATTTTTCAGTTATTATCAACAAAAACAAAATTCACATAATTCTAAATATTTGACGTGGCATATCACTATAGGTTGATTTAAATCCTATGTGGACGACCTCAAAAGTTTATAACTTCAACTTTTATATAGTATAGATAAAATATCTTATAGAAAAGATAAAAGTTGGGAAAACGGTCATTTTAATACTGAACTATCTATTTTGAGCCAAAATAAGTACCAACTTTCTAATGAGTCAAAAAAATACCAAACTTTGGTTGACTTGGCCAAATTAGGTATAGAATTAGTCAACTTTAACATCTGTTAAAAACCGTTAACTACCATTTACTTTACCCGTTAAGTTTCAAAATGGTGTCATTTTGAAATTAGAAAAAAAACACTCATAAGATCATTTTAATACCAAACTTTCTATTTTGAGCCAAAAAAAATATCAACTTCTTAATGAGCCATAAAATACACAAACTTATGTAGATTCAACCAAATTAGGTATAAAATTAGTCAACTTTAGCCAGATGCCAAAGTCTGGAGACATGGAGAGCCGAGATCCTTGAAGGTCATAGCCTGAGTCTAGAGACATGTTAAAACACGAGATCCTTGAAAACCATAACCTCAATCCGAAGACCTGGAAAGGTGAACCTGCTTCTTAGGACCGAGCTGCATAGGAGTGATATTTTGAGCAACTGTTATCCCATTCCTCTTGTTTTTTTAAAAGAATAGAAAATTCAACTGTTAGGCCCGTTTGAGGTTGCCAAAACCTCGGGATTACGTCTAACGACCCATGAGTACTTAGCGGTAAAGTAAGTAAACTAACGATCCCAAACGGAGTGATGATGTTACCTAGTTGGAGTTTTGACGATGAGTCTTATTTCATCTGCTCGTTCTTTATTTCTTTTTTCTTGAAATGTTGGTCGAATCTTTTTGGTGCCTTGATGTCTGCTCTAAGTGCGAAGCCGATCAAGCTTCTGAGGATCTCGATCTCGTCTCTCCATTTCTCCGGACCTGGACTCTTATTTTAAGTTAACTAATTTTATACCTAATTTGGCTGAGTCAACATAAGTTTGTGTATTTTATGGCTCATTAAGAAGTTGGTATTATTTTGCTCAAAATGGAAAGTTTGATATTAAAATGACTTTATGAAGTTTTTTTTTCTAATTTCAAAACGATGCCGTTTTAAAACTTAACGGATAAAGTAAATGGTAGTTAATGGTTTTTTAACGCCTGTTAAAGTTTATTAATTCTATACCTAATTTGGTCGAGTCAACCAAAGTTTGATATTTTTTTGATTTATTAGAAAGTTAATACTTATTTTAGTTCAAACGGATAGTTTGATATTAAAATGACCGTTTTCCCGATAAAAAGTTAGTGTCAAACGGATAAAGCGCCAGAGACAAGTCGATTAACTCTTTAGAGTCTAAACGGACGGATTATAAAAAAGTTTGGAGTCAATGGGAATTTGACTAAACCGAATAAAGAAAACTTATGTAATGGCATTATTCTTTTTTTTCCTCATGATCCTTTTGCGTTTTCAATACCTTTGAAACCTTCTAGATGGGCTGTAGGCTTAAATCTTTCATATAAAGTCCACATATGAAAGTGTCGATTTTCTTAATAGAGAAGAGAAGAAAGACATGTCGGGTTGATTTGATGGCATCGGGCAAATCATGTTGCGTTTGGGCAAGTTCTCCCTCTAAAGAGCCTGAAAAAACTCATGAACATTTGGATTGGTAATAAGTCGCTTGAATGGTCTGCATGCTTCGATTTTTGCTAGGACTACTGAATATAAGAATGTCAACTTGTATTATTTTATACTACATTAGGATCTGTGTATTTGCATTAATATGCGGGTAAACACATTACAATTATTAATATAAATTTTAAGTTTTAATTTGTGACCTATTGAATTACCAAAATATTTTAAAACTAGGTGATTCTCCCGCGTACACGCGGATATGTAATTTTGTTTTAAATTTTAATCTTTAAAAATGTGATAGTTTTTTTGATTTTTATTATAAACATTGTTGTTGATTCTTTTGTTGTTAAATGTTTTGGTCAATACTATTGTTTTTATTAATAATATGAATTTCAGAAATTTAGTTTTACCATTAAATTATTTTATATATGTAAAGGTGTTAAATCAAAATGTATAATAATTTAATACATTAGAGTTAAAAAAAATCATATTAAATTTGGCTTGTCCGAATATCTTATGTAGAATTTATAATACAAAAAAATTATTTAATATTTTAAAACATTAATATATATAATAAATTTTATAAATGAAACACAAATTGAAAAAAAATTGTTGCTTTTGAATTAAAAAATATTTTTATTACTTTCAAATTGTCTTACGTTAAAAAAAAACTTTCAAATTATATTTGTTATTATAAACTTGTGAAGTTTTTTTTTCACACAAATATCAAAATCTCTTTTACAAAATTTGGTAATTCTTTATTATTATTTTTAAAAATAATATATATTCTATAAAAAATGTTCTATAATTTTATTATTACAATTATTATAACTTTAGTGGGCTAAGTAATTTGGCGTTTGAGTGGTCCATTTAGTGGGCTAAGTAATTATGGTTAGTGAGCTTAATTGGAGAGTTAAATTGCCATGTCATATTTTATCATTGCCATGTCATAATAAAAATGGGAGAATGATTTTAGATAGGACATCTAAGCTAATCACTTCTCTATTAATATATAAGGAATATTATTTAAAAACGGGTTTTAAATCATTAGAGACCCATTTGTATCTTGATTTGCATGTCTTATTTCATATCATGCGAATCCAACCATTATAAAGATATATTAGTTATATGATAAAATCGTAAAAAACAATTCAGATATTATAAAGTTATATAAAAAAAAAGAATAAATTTCATGTGAATAATCTCATAAAAAATCAACAAATCATTTATAAATAATTTTATCAAACATCACTTATAAATCCATGATTGTTAAATGTATATTTTTAATGTCATCGACTTCTTTTTCATAGAGATCTATACTCGCCAAACTTTAAACGCACTTGGATCTTAATAAAAATATGATATTATTATTTTTAAACCAGTATAAATTTTTATTTTACACAATATCCCTTTTTAATATTTGAAAAATACCTTCTTCATATGTAGAAGATTTCCATTTTCTTGTGATTTTTTTAAATACATGTTGACCAAATAAATATGCTTATAGTTTTTTTTTTGGTACAGTTGTGCATATTTCAAACTTTTAAATTGAGACTTCCATATCATTTCTAATTTTTTGTTTTCAATTTATATAATATCTTATGTTTTATCATTCTCTTTTTTTCTTATATAAATTTTATTCGTTCTCTCTATTTTTTGTTTTTTTTTACAGTTTATAGTCTCTATAAATATATATAAATATATATTTTTAATTAATTTGGACTATTATGAATTTTCTTCTTTGTTTTGCAAATTAGTTTGGACTATTAGAAAGTTTTTATTTTTACTATTTGATCAGCTATTTTAAAATTATTTTGTTAGTTTTTTATTTTTCAATATTATTTTTTCTTAATTAATTTTAACATTTAACACATGTCATTATATGATCAATATTAGACATATGTCGCGATCTGATGACTTAGAATTTTGCTTACGTGTCGCGTTCTCATCGTGCACATTTTCTTTTATATAATAAGATGAGAATTACATAGAGTTACATAGTCATATAATAAATGAGAGAATCATATGGAATAATTGTAAGGAGTAATCAAAGGGATATTGACATATGACTATCCTTAATAAGAACATGCTATGGAGTAAGGATTTTGACTATGCATTTCTAACTTGAGCTTTTGGCTACTACAAGCTGGCCTTCTTAGGCTCATGGCTTTTATGAACTCCCTTGGATCTTGAAAAATCAGGGTTGGTCAAGTCTTGTTGGTCTTGAACTTGAAATGGGTCGGATCCATTTGGTATGTATCACCAAAACTATCTCGAGTAATTAGTGCTTTGGAGCACGTCATTGTTTGTTCTTGAATACATACAACTTAGATAATCTTCTCTTTCTTTCGGATGGACATGAGTTCGAGTTTCTCATCATTTTCTCTTTCTTGGGGAAGTTTTCTCCTCACAACTTGTTCACTCAGCTCACTACAAGAAAACACTGATTTAGCGTCGAATTTATTCCGACGCTAATATAGCGTCGATTTTGCGTCGTAATGGCGTCGATGACAAAATCCGACTGTAATTCGCCGCTAAATCGACGCTATATAGCGTCGAACTTCCATCGGGTATATAGCGTCGATTTAGCGACAAACTTCCATCGGGAGTCTGATTTCGACGCTAAATTTGCATCGATTTAGCGTCGAAATTATATTTGTTATTATAAACTTGTGAAGTTTTTTTTTCACACAAATATCAAAATCTCTTTTACAAAATTTGGTAATTCTTTATTATTATTTTTAAAAATAATATATATTCTATAAAAAATGTTCTATAATTTTATTATTACAATTATTATAACTTTAGTGGGCTAAGTAATTTGGCGTTTGAGTGGTCCATTTAGTGGGCTAAGTAATTATGGTTAGTGAGCTTAATTGGAGAGTTAAATTGCCATGTCATATTTTATCATTGCCATGTCATAATAAAAATGGGAGAATGATTTTAGATAGGACATCTAAGCTAATCACTTCTCTATTAATATATAAGGAATATTATTTAAAAACGGGTTTTAAATCATTAGAGACCCATTTGTATCTTGATTTGCATGTCTTATTTCATATCATGCGAATCCAACCATTATAAAGATATATTAGTTATATGATAAAATCGTAAAAAACAATTCAGATATTATAAAGTTATATAAAAAAAAAGAATAAATTTCATGTGAATAATCTCATAAAAAATCAACAAATCATTTATAAATAATTTTATCAAACATCACTTATAAATCCATGATTGTTAAATGTATATTTTTAATGTCATCGACTTCTTTTTCATAGAGATCTATACTCGCCAAACTTTAAACGCACTTGGATCTTAATAAAAATATGATATTATTATTTTTAAACCAGTATAAATTTTTATTTTACACAATATCCCTTTTTAATATTTGAAAAATACCTTCTTCATATGTAGAAGATTTCCATTTTCTTGTGATTTTTTTAAATACATGTTGACCAAATAAATATGCTTATAGTTTTTTTTTTGGTACAGTTGTGCATATTTCAAACTTTTAAATTGAGACTTCCATATCATTTCTAATTTTTTGTTTTCAATTTATATAATATCTTATGTTTTATCATTCTCTTTTTTTCTTATATAAATTTTATTCGTTCTCTCTATTTTTTGTTTTTTTTTACAGTTTATAGTCTCTATAAATATATATAAATATATATTTTTAATTAATTTGGACTATTATGAATTTTCTTCTTTGTTTTGCAAATTAGTTTGGACTATTAGAAAGTTTTTATTTTTACTATTTGATCAGCTATTTTAAAATTATTTTGTTAGTTTTTTATTTTTCAATATTATTTTTTCTTAATTAATTTTAACATTTAACACATGTCATTATATGATCAATATTAGACATATGTCGCGATCTGATGACTTAGAATTTTGCTTACGTGTCGCGTTCTCATCGTGCACATTTTCTTTTATATAATAAGATGAGAATTACATAGAGTTACATAGTCATATAATAAATGAGAGAATCATATGGAATAATTGTAAGGAGTAATCAAAGGGATATTGACATATGACTATCCTTAATAAGAACATGCTATGGAGTAAGGATTTTGACTATGCATTTCTAACTTGAGCTTTTGGCTACTACAAGCTGGCCTTCTTAGGCTCATGGCTTTTATGAACTCCCTTGGATCTTGAAAAATCAGGGTTGGTCAAGTCTTGTTGGTCTTGAACTTGAAATGGGTCGGATCCATTTGGTATGTATCACCAAAACTATCTCGAGTAATTAGTGCTTTGGAGCACGTCATTGTTTGTTCTTGAATACATACAACTTAGATAATCTTCTCTTTCTTTCGGATGGACATGAGTTCGAGTTTCTCATCATTTTCTCTTTCTTGGGGAAGTTTTCTCCTCACAACTTGTTCACTCAGCTCACTACAAGAAAACACTGATTTAGCGTCGAATTTATTCCGACGCTAATATAGCGTCGATTTTGCGTCGTAATGGCGTCGATGACAAAATCCGACTGTAATTCGCCGCTAAATCGACGCTATATAGCGTCGAACTTCCATCGGGTATATAGCGTCGATTTAGCGACAAACTTCCATCGGGAGTCTGATTTCGACGCTAAATTTGCATCGATTTAGCGTCGAACATATAGCGTCGAATATAGGTTCGAATATTGCGTCCAATTTGGTAGGTAGGTGACACATTAAAAATGGGTTCACCTACTTATTTATCGGCGCTTACAAACGACGCAAAAACAACGCTAATTCGATGCAAAATCGACGCAAAAGAATTCGATGCTAATCCGATGCTAATTCGATGCAAAATCGATGCAAATTCTCCTATATATACCCACCCAACACCAGTGTAAGAAATCATTTGACAACAACAACAAAAAATCAGTTCCGGAAAAAAAAAGAAAAAAAATTTTAAAAAAAAATCTTTTCTACTACATTTTTTTTAAAAAATGGGCGATATATACGAACAAAGACGCTAGATGTATCGACGTAAAGATAAAAATGGAGGGCTTTCAGAAGAGTTCCTCAATGGCTTTGAAATTTTCATGGCTCAAGCGAGTAGTGTGCCTACAATTCAATGGACCGGAGTGATGGTGTGCCCGTGTCGGAAGTGCAAAAATTCGAGGCCGCAGACAATTGATACAGTTGGTATGCATTTATTTAATAGAAGGTTCACACCTGAGTATTATGTTTGGTTTTATCATGGAGAGGGATATGAAGATGAAACTTCGGGTAGTACTAGTTACCAACATATGGATTAGGGTTATTCGAATGAGCAATATGATCAACATCAATTTGTTATTGAAAATGATGATCATGATGTCGGGTTAGAGCATAATAGGTTCAAAGAAATGGTAACCGATGCATTTCCTGGAGTTATGTCTACTCCTGATGTTGTTGAGGAACCCAATGTAGATGCTAAATTTTTTTATGATATGCTTGATTCTGCAAAACAACCAATTTATGAAGGTTGTAGGGAAGGTCTGTCTAAATTATCATTGGCATCTAGGATGATGACAATAAAGTCTGATCATAATCAATCTGAGAGTTGCATGGATGATTGGGCAGCTCTTCTAAAAGAATATTTGCTAGAGGGTAATGAAGCTGCTGAGTCATATTACGACATACATAAACTAGTCTCTAGTTTAGGATTTCCCTCGCAGATGATAGATGTTTGCATTGACAATTGTATGATATTTTGGAAAGATGATGAAGATCTGCAGGAATGTCGATTTTGCCACAAACCAAGATTTAAGCCCCAATGAGCTGGTAGAAGTAAAGTGTCGTACCAAAGAATCTGATACCTGCCCATAACAGATAGGCTACAAAGGTTATACCATTCAGAACGAACAGCTGCATCAATGAGGTGGCATGCGGAACATTCAACTATTGAAGGAGAAGTTCACCATCTTTCTGATGCAAAAGCTTGGAAACACTTCAAATCGATACACTCTAATTTTGCTAAAGAGAAGCGCAATGTTTATCTTGGCCTATGTACAGATGGTTTTAGTCCGTTCGGTATGTCTGGCAGGCAATATTCTTTGCAGCCGGTTATATTGACACCTTATAACCTTCCGCCTGATATGTGCATGCAGAGGGAATTTCTGTTTTTGAGTATTTTAGTCCCTGGTCCGAAGCATCCAAGAAGATCTATTGATGTGTTTTTACAGCCGTTGATTCACGAGTTGAACATGTTGTGGTCTCATGGGGTTCATACTTTTGATTACTCTAGGAAAAAGAATTTTACCATGCGAGTTGTGCTTATGTGGACGATAAGCGATTTTCCAGCGTACAGAATGTTATCTGGTTGGACAACACATGATAGGTTATCATGTCCGTATTGCCAAAATGAAATAGATGACTTCCAACTAAAAAATGATATAAAATCTTGTTGGTTTGATTGTCACCGGAGGTTTCTCCTTATGAACCATCCATACCGGGGGAACAGGAGGTTGTTCACAAAGAGCAAACGTGTACATATCCCCCCACCTCCATATCTTTCAGGAGAGCAAATTGAAGGCCATCTTGATTATTGGGGAGCTCAAGACACAGCAAAATGTGGTGGTAACTGGCTTAATATTCCGACCAATCTCCCAGATGGATACATTGAAGAACATAATTGGCATAAGAAGAGCATTTTCTGGGATCTACCGTACTGGAAGGATCATCTATTGCACCACAATCTTGATGTCATGCACATTGAGAAAAAAAAATTCGATAACATCATACACACCATCTTAAACGTTCCAGGCAGGTCTAAAGACAACTTGAAGTCTAGACTGGATTTGCCTCTTATATGCTCTAGAGGTGAGTTACATCTCACGGGAGATGGGAGAGCTCCAGTGCCTATCTTTAGATTGTCAAGCGAAGGCAAATCAACATTCTTCAACTGGATTTCCACCAAAGTTAAATTCCCAGATGTATACGTGTAAAAACTCTCTAAATCTGTGGAGCAAGGGAAATAATTTCTGGTATGAAGAGTTATGACTGTCGTGTGTTTATGCAGAGATTATTGCCTTCCGCCTTTGCAGAGTTTTTGCCAACGAACGTGCATGAATCACTTGCAGGTATATTTTCTATGAAGATATTTAAATATCTAAACAAATGGTGTGGAAAATTACATTTCTTTTTTGGTTGATATTGGACTTTGGGTTTAGTTGTTGGAGCATTTTTTCGAGATCTGTGTGTGCGAACTCTGACTCAGGATGGAATTCAACAACTAAACAATAACATCGCAATATTGCTGTGCAACTTAGAGAAGATATTCCCTCCATCTTTTTTTGATGTGATGGAGCATCTTCCTGTCCATCTTCCTCACAAAGCCGATTTAGGAGGGCCCGTTCAATTTCGTTGGATGTATCCTTTCGAGAGACTCATGTAACACTTACAGGGACAGGCAAAAAACCTTGCTAGGGTTGAGGGATCAATTGTTGCGAGAAGTTTAACCGAAGAAACCTCTCATTTCAGCTCATATTACTTCCCGCCAATTGTCCGGACACGAAAAAGAGCTCCACGTAGGTACGACGATGGCGGCATCGTGATGTGCATAAAACTTTCATGTAGGGTTTATGCAATTAGGTCTTTAAATTTATAACCCTATGGAACTGCAAGTGCACAGTTAAGACAATTGTAGTACTTAGGGGTCGATCCACTGAGGACTAAGTGATGAATGCGCTACAAACCTATATGATTCGGATTAAGCTAAGAAAAAATATTATTTGGTTTTGGGGTTTTATGGAAGCAAATAACAAAGAAATAAAAGTAAAAGGGATAGGTATCAATTAAGATTAGAAATCAAACAGTTCATAAAAACATATGCAAACACAAGCAATCGATTTAAGGTTTTAGTACTAATTGTTCTAGAACTCATATCACTAAGGTAAGGTCATCCCACTATCGTGAAGTAACTAACCATCTATGTTTTACACCCTAATAGACTCAACTATCACAGGTTATTATAAGGTGAAAACATGCATTATTGGTCAAGATTGATTGTTCACTAAACTCCTTAACTAACCTTTCGAATTGTTAAGGTTTCTAGCTCATCGAATACTAGGTCCGGAGATATAACAAGCTTTTGGAAAGTATATCAACCTAAGATCAGTCCTTGGGTAGCTAAGCCAATTCATGCTTT
Organism: Arabis hirsuta; assembly: GCA_964056655.1. Taxonomy (NCBI): domain Eukaryota; kingdom Viridiplantae; phylum Streptophyta; class Magnoliopsida; order Brassicales; family Brassicaceae; genus Arabis; species Arabis hirsuta. Next base: position 17,584,564 of record OZ053301.1, read on the forward strand.
GAGTATAAATAAAGATGAAGAATCAATTCTAGAATAAATCCCTAAACGATTAAATGTGTAAAAACATAGAATTAAGAAAGTGCATAGAAATCAAATCAAAGCTATAACTCTAACATGTTTTGCAACACGTAGCAGCGAGAGTCAAGCATATAGACAGTATAATTCGTTGATCTATCTAAGCGTAAGGAATTAGATCTCATCTCTTTGCAATAGGGCAAAGATCAACCTATCCTTAAAGGCTTCTAGAATCAAATAAACATGAAGAACAAGAGATAAACGAAATACATTGTTTAGGTATTGATTTAGGCTGTTAAGGCCGGCTGCTTAAGTTCCTAGAGAGGCTAAAAGCAAGTATATATAGGGGTTAAGGAGGCTTAAGTCGGTTAGGGCTTCTTCGGGCAATTATGTCTTTTCAGGTCAAAAACTGAGGAAATTTCGGTCAGGATAAGGATCAAGCTTCGTGACCGATATTGGAAGCTTCTAGGGAGCTTCTAGAAGTTCATACAAAGGCTGGATATCGGCCCATGGCCTGGCCCAGTGCTTGGCTCCATTTTGCACTAACTTCACTTCGAAGGCAGTTTGACATGTCCTCAGTGTTTTGGGTGTATCTTCTAAAGTACAGCTCCAATTGATGAAATTCCAACTCCATTGGAACGCTAACTCAATGGGATATCTCCACACCAAGTTTCATTAAATTACCAAATGATTTGATTCTCCGTTTGTCAGCAAACTTCTGGCGTATGCGTTCTGTCCAGTAGGGGAATGTGCATTATCTTCAAGATAAAGTGACTTGGCTTGGTTCCTTTGACTTGGATAAGTAGCTGCATCATATATGATACTCCTTTTGCTCCTTTTTACATCCTTTTGATGATAAAACCTGTTAAGTCCTTAAAATCTACATATACGAGAAAACTACCTCTTTTGGCTCAAAAGCTTTATTAATATATATAAAAACCATACTAAAATAGATAGAAAAAGTGGTAAAATATAGGGTATATCACATCGCACAGATGTATCCAATTTCTGATGTCCCAAATATATTATGTGCAGTTGGTAGGAATGCCGAAATCACAAGAAAAGAAGACTGGTTCTCGTACGAAGACTACAATTGTACACACACATATATTCTCTTACAATGCGATGAATTTAACCCATTTCTGAGGTACATATTATAATTACCATCTATGGATTGAGGTCAAAAGGGTTATTTTCGTACTTATATATGCTTTGAAAACATTTGTTATAACTATATTTTCTATTAGTGAATTCATTTGCCAAGTTAACGAGGCTTTTCCAAATGCATTCGCCGGTGAGATTGAAAAACGTAAAGATCTACACTTTGCTAAATGGTTGAGGACTCAGGTAAGTTAAAAACAAAATTATATATATCTAGTTTCCATAAAAACCTATATATACAATTTGTGTATACTATATTTACAAATGTGTATACTGTATTTGCCAGGTTGATTATGGAGATACGTCATACCCTGTATGGTTTAGAGAGTTGATCCAAGGTCCGTTGGGGAAAGTTACGTCATCTCCAATATATTTTACATGAGGTTATGTGTTTCATCCGTTCGAACGTGGCAAAAATAGAGCAACTGTGAACTATGGTGTGGTAGTTCGAGCCGGGGACACGGATTTTAAAGGCAATATACAAGACATTGTTCAAGTGCAATTCTCTGGTTTGGTTAACTTAAAGTGCACCCTTTTCAAATGCGAGTGGTTTGATCCAGTTGTCGGGCGAGGGGTTCGAGTAGGAAAGTTTGGTGTCATCGATGTTAATGGATCGCGTTCTTATGCAAAGTACGATCCATTTGTCCTTGCATCACAAGCGGATCAAGTTTGTTTCATTCCATATCCACGTGTCAGAAAAACAGGGATTTCATGGTTATATGTGCTTAAAATAGCTCCTAGAGGAATGATAGTTGAATCCGACGATGCTCCTATGCAATATGAAACTGCTTTGGATCTAACAACTCCAGAACAAGATATAGACAACATCATTCTTACAGATCCGCAAAATCGAGAAGCTGAAATACTTTCGGATGCTACCGATGCAGAAAACCCCGAAGACGAGTTCGCAAACGAGAGTGGAGAAAGTACCGATGAGGATAATGACGATTTAGAGTGAAGCATATATTAGTGTTTTTATTTCATTTGTAATTTAAATTTTATTTTGTATTTATTTTCTAATATTTTTAATTTTTATAATATTATTAAAAATGAATATTTTTAAATTTAAAAAAAAAATTATTCCGATCGACGCTATTTCGATGCTATATTAGTGTCGAATTCATGTGATTGTTATCGTTATATGTTGTGAACATAAAATCTTAAAATGGTTAAGATTGTTATCGTATATGTTGCGGTTTCTTTACCCTATACTCCAAACATAAAATTTGTTTCAGTTAGCGTCGAATTAGAATCGAAATTATTTAGCGTCGAATTAGCATAAAAAACACATGAATTCGATGCTAATTCATTGCTATTAGCGTCGAATTAGCGTCAAATTCATATATTTCAATGCTAATTCGACGCTAAATGAATGTATGTATTAAATATTATCTATATTGAAATATTTAATTGCGAACAAATAAGTATGTATTTATAATTTAAAACAAATGCATGTAAGGACTTTTATTTCGAAAAACTATATAGATAATTTTCGTATCGGTGGCGGTTTCGTACCCTAAACCCCAAACGTAAAATTTGTTTCAGTTAGCGTCGAATTCATGTGATTTTGATGGTAATTCGACACCGTCCCCGGTGTAAAATTAAATCAAATTAAGGGAGTAATGATGAATATTATTTAAAAGAAAAATGAAAAAGATAGAGAATAGAATGATAGTACCGGTGAGCTGTGGATATTTCCGGCAAAAATCTTAGGTTGTCGCGATCAATCTTAGATCTTCGTTGTTTTTGGGCATCGGGTATCCTGTATGAATCGAAACCATGGTTCGTATTTCCAATGTCTGCTCTTTTCTGTCACATCTCCTTTGGATGGTGGATAAGTTTTAAGACGATTGAATTGTGCGTCCACAATGGAATCTCCTGGAAATTCTATTTTAAGAGCAACATATCCTTGCAAAAACACTTGAAATCACACGTTAAATTCATCCTGGATCTTAGTCTTCAATACAACTGTATTGAGTTCCAAGTCCAAGGGAAGGAAAAATAGATATTAAACAAAAAGAAATCAAAATAATGAATCCAAATTGTTAAAAACTATCAATCTAGGTGAAATCAATGAATGGATATGTCAAGGTGTGAAGATTATATTTAAAACCATTTAAATCTAACCAATATTTTATTTTCGAATGCAAAAATTCATTAATCAAATAATTTTTAGTTAAATAATCATGAATATGCAAAAATAAATTGGCTCTTAAAAATTATGTGTGGAAAAATGATTTTAAAAATAATTAAAAGAGTGAAAAAGGAAAAATTAACCTCTTTTGACCAAACGGTTAGGTGGTCGGCTCGGTGGTTCGAGTCGGTGGTTTGGTGGTCCATGGCTCATGACTCCGGTGGTGTGGTGGTCGATGGTGACGCGGAGTGATCAATTCCGGTCTAGGTATCGGGTGGCTAGTCGCGGTCAAGGACGGTCGAGTGGTGGCTCGGGTCCAAGGCGGTTTGGTACAAGACGGTGGTTAGATGGATTTGGAGTCGCGGGTCAAGGCGGTACCGGTCTGGGTACCGGTCGCCGGTTATGACCGATATCGGGTCATGTCGCGGGATGGTGCGGGTTGGGACGTGTCGCGGTTCGGGATGGTCGAGACACGAGACGGATCGGACGCGGAACGGGCGATATCGGGCACGTGTACCGGACCGAGTACCGGTTGGTACCGCGGGCGGTATCGTGTCGCGGAAAGGTTGCGGGAGGGTGGATCGTGGGTCGAGGCGAGATGGGTCGGTGTGCATGTGTCGCGGATCGGGAGGGAACTCGTCGTGTCGCGGTAAGGTGTGTTGCGTACTGGTCCGGGTTTCGGTCAGTACCGCGGGTCGGTACCGCGGGAAGGATGGTCGCGAGTCGAGGCAAATCGTGCTGAGTACCGGTCATGATTTATGACCGGCACGCGTGACCGGTATTCGGGCACTTTGTGCCACGGGCCGATCGGGGTAATGCCAGTCCACATATCGGTCGGCGTGTCCGACCGGTATCGGGTGGGACGGTAAGGTGCAGGATGGTCGAGATGGGTCGGTGTTGCGGGAAGGTCGGGGTGAAACGTCCCCAGTATCGGTCGGGTGGGACGACCGATACACGCGTCCGGTATCGCGGGCCGAATAGCCTCGTGTCGCGGTAAGGTTTTGGGAAGGATTGGGACGAGTGTGGCAAGATGGCTTCGATACCGGTCGGGTGTGTCGACCGGTATTGTGTCCGGTATCAGGACACATTGGTCGCGGTAGTGTTGCGGTAAGGCTTCGTCGAGTCGCGGTAAGGTTTTCTTCGAGTCGCGGTAAGGTTTTGGTACGCGGGTCGGGGCATATCGTGCCGAATATCGGTCACGAAATCCGACCGGCACGCGTGACCGTTATTCGAGCACTCGTGTTGCGGTTGATCGAGACGCGATATCGGTCGATGTCGTGGGTCGACATCGTGTCCGGTACGGCCTCGTGTCGCAGTAAGGGTATCGTGTCGCAGTCCACGCGATTTTTCGTCGAGCTTTTTCTTCGTCTATACACATCGGAATTGAGATCCGAAAAATGCTACGGATTCATGAGAACGAGATCTTTCCAATGGTATGTAGATTATTTCCTGGTTCGTGGTGGCTTGAACTGTGAAAAAGCTTGAAGTTGCGGCTTCGTAACCTTCCTTGACGGTCTTGTTCAATCGGTCATAACTTGCTAACCGTAATAGCAAATCATGTTCTGCTTTTTCCTATAGCTTCATAAGACTGTCTCCTTCGTGTATACCAAATTTCAAAAACGTTCGGGCTGATATTGAGCTCCAGTCATTCCATGAACAGAACAAGTCATGTTCGATCTCTTCTTCATCGTTCTTCTTAAAAATCACATTTGTTTTTGAAAACAATTTTGTAAAAACCTAAAAAATTCATAGATAGATAAAATAATGAATAACAATATTGAGAAAAGTAAACTTAAATCCAAAAACTTAGAAGGATCAAAGCAATAAAATAAAAAACATAGGTATGGGTTGCCTCCCATAAAGCGCTTGTTTTAAGTCGGATAGCTCGACTCCTTGAGTTTTTAGGGTGGTGGAAGGTCTTCTAAAGGCTTGAGGTTGCCTTTAGCATGTAAATGAGGTCTCCTTAGGTCGTGTTCTCCATCTTCATCAAATTGGTTGGGCTCATTGATCGACACTTCTCTTTTCTTTAAAGGAATGTATCGAGTTTGTTTAGCTCAAAATCCAGGCGGTGCGGCATAATGATAGACACGAGTGTCTATGTTAGTGAAGGATATCCTTCCTAGATTATAGTCCATGATAGCTCCAGCAGTCGCCAAGAATGGTCTTCCAAGAATGAAAGGTGCTGAACAATCGTCAAATTTGAGACCACGAATAGAGCAAGAGATGGTGAAAGGACCTGGATCGATGGTCTTGCAAAGGATCTTATAGTACTTGTGAGGATTCCTAGCTCAATCAAATAGCTCCTCAATCATGAAATCTTCTTCTTTGCTTTGTGAGAAACACTTTCTCAAAGATGGTCGTTCTCTCCATACTTCTTTAAAGGTCAATTCTTGAGGTAGTTCTTTCACAAGAGAGTTGAATACTTGTAGCATCTCATCACTTATGAAACGTGTCCTCTTCGGTGTCCTCTCGGCAAGCTTTAATCCATAAGGACGAGGTTTGACCGAAATTCTCGCCGTGAGTTTTCCTTGGCTCGTTTTCGTCTTCTTCAATGGTCTTGAGACTTCGTCTTCGTCTTGATTAGAGGTGGACTCGTCCTCTTTAAGGGCAGTAAGAGTGCAGCAATTAGCAGTGTAACGCCCGTGAACCAAAAAGTGGATTTTTGGTGGTGTCGATCGATACAGGTGTGTGTGTGTCGATCGACATGTGTGTTTTAGACTTAGGAGAAGTCGGGTTGGGGCGTTATGTCGATCGATACGGGTTGCGTATGTCGATCGACACGTGTTGAAATTAGACCGTCGATCGACACGTGTTGAAATCAGACCGTCGGCCGGTTTAGGGAAACCCTAGGGTTCAATATAGAAGGCAAAATCAGAGATTCTGGCCGTTTTTTCTGGAGAATCAGACTTTTCAGAGAGTTTTTGGGGAGAAATTTTGAAATCAGGGAATTTGAGTGATTGTTGGGAGATTCCTGGAGGAATTGATCGTGAGTGGAGGTAGAACGAGAAAGGGGTTGTTGCTGTGCTGATTTCGGGTCTGTGAGGACAGAATCAGAGGTTGTCTTGGTGTTCTTCGCTCGTTCTTCGCGTTCTTCATCCTTTTTCAATCCCAATCAAGGTGAGTGCGTGACTGTAGGCTCGTACAAGTATATGGGATCAATGGAATACGATTGCTTGGTGGTTTTGTGTGTTTTGTGTGTGGATTTGTGCAGGAGACTCGACAGATCGCATCAGATTCGAGTCGTGTGAGGATTGACTCGATTCTGGGTTCTGTGATGTCGTGTCGATCGACACCGAGGTGGTGTGTCGATCGACACGGGGCCTGTGTTCTTCGATACCTAGTGGTTGTGTCGATCGACACAGTGAGTCCTGTCGATCGACACGGGGCCTGTGTTCTTCGACACCTAGTGGTTGTGTCGATCGACACAGTGAGTCCTGTCGATCGACACGGGGCCTGTGATCATCGACACCTAGTGGTTGTGTCGATCGACACAGTGTGTCCTGTCGATCGACACGGTGTATGCTGGACTGGTTTTGTTTACTTGGTTGTGTATGCTTGTTCTGTGATCATCCTGGTATTGTGTTGGTTGTTTATACTTGTATTTAAATAGCCTGTAGACGGGATGACCGCGTCGCTGAGTATTTGTGATAATACTCACGCAATTCTTTTTGCCATGTGTTGCAGGTAAAGAGAAATTGTGATCGTGGAATCGTGGCGAAGAAGAAGAGATGATTTAGGGTCTCACTTGGATTGTGTTTCTATGGAATTGTTAGGTTGTTAGTCATTGGATATTGTTTATTCATATTGGTTGATTGATTGAACTGGGTTGATATTTAATAAAGTATGGGATTTGTTAAATTGGAATATGTCGTTGATGTTTTATTGTTCCGCATTGCTTGGTTGTTGACCCATTGAGGATTATTATCTGTGATGATAATAATCTGGAGGGAAAATTTTTGAAATTTTGGGTCGGGTCGTTTCAAGCAGTAGGTTCAAACTCTTCTTCCATTGTTTCCAATTGAAAAGGAATTTGCACCGTTTCTTCGATGCTCTTCAAGCGGTCATCTAGTTGCTTCACTTGATTGGAGATGTTGATTGCTTCTTCTTCTAGCTTTGTTGTTGTGGCCGTGAGCTCCTTAGTATGGTGATCAAGGTCATAACGGATAGCATTGAGAGTTTGTACCGTTAGCCTAGTATTGGTCTCCAATTCTTCAACCTTTGAGGTGAGTTCACCTTTGGTGGTTTTGACTTCTTCCACTGCTTGAGCAGCTTGGTAAGCCTTGATAGCTACTGAATTTAGCTCCTTGTTAAGCTTCCCAAGGTCCTCCTTAGTGTCCTTAACTGTTTCTTCCAATTGGTCATAAGTTTGATCAATCTTATGCTTGATATCGACGATATCGTCTTTATCTTCGTGAAGATGTCGAGTATGAACCTCTTCTATCTCCCCCAATTGGACCAAACGTGTTTCAATCTTCTCAAATTTAACAATAAGGACCTCAAACCTCTCCTTAAGAGATGAGTTTATGGTCTCGATCTTGGTGTCGACATCATGAATGGCCTTTTTAGTGTCTTCCATAAATCGATGCATCAAGGCTTCGAGTTTGTCTTCTTGGTGGTTTGAGTGGGGACTGTGATGAGACTGTGGTGATGGTGGCGAACGGATGTGATGAGGACAAGGACGACTTTCTCCTCCATAAGCTTCCCAAGGACGATACAACATTGGATTGTATCGGTTTTGGTGAGAAAGTGGCGGTTGATGAAATTCATGAGGCATGGGGATGTAATCTCCTTCTTCTTCACGAGGGTAAGTGCTCGCCATTCTCTTTGGATTATGATGCTCCATTGACGAATCTCTGAAACTCACAAAGATTAAAAACCAAAAACAAAAACGAAAAATTAGAAAAATCAAAAAGGAAAAACAAACTTAGACTTAATCGTTATCAAAAAAAAAAAAATTTGTAGGCAATCAAACAAAAGTCCACGGCAACGGCGCCAAAAAACTTGATGTGCATAAAACTTTCATGTAGGGTTTATGCAATTAGGTCTTTAAATTTATAACCCTATGGAACAGCAAGTGCATAGTTAAGACAATTGTAGTACTTAGGGGTCGATCCATTGAGGACTAAGTGATGAATACGCTACAAACCTATATGATTCGGATTAAGCTAAGGGAAAATATTATTTGGTTTTGGGGTTTTATGGAAACAAATAACAAAGCAATAAAAGTAAAAGGGATAGATATCAATTAAGATTAGAAATCAAACAGTTCATAAAACATATGCAAACACAAGCAATCGATTTAAGGTTTTAATACTAGTTGTTCTAGAACTCATATCACTAAGGTAAGGTCATCCCACTATCGTGAAGTAACTAACCATCTACGTTTTACACCCTAATAGACTCAACTATCGCAGGTTATTATAAGGTGAAAACATGCATTATTGGTCAAGATTTATTGTTCACTAAACTCTTTAACTAACCTTTCGAATTGTTAAGGTTTCTAGCTCATCGAATACTAGGTCCGGAGATATAACAAGCTTTTGGAAAGTATATCAACCTAAGATCAGTCTTTGGGTAGCTAAGCCAATTCATGCTTTGAGTATAAATAAAGATGAAGAATCAATTCTAGAATAAATCCCTAAACGATTAAATGTGTAAAAACATAGAATTAAGAAAGTGCATAGAAATCAAATCAAAGCTATAACTCTAACATGTTTTGCAACACGTAGCAGAAAGAGTAAAGCACATAAACAGTATAATTCATTGATCTATCTAAGCGTAAGGAATTAGATCTCATTTGCAATAGGGCAAAGATCAACCTATCCTTGAAGGCTTCTAAAATCAAATAAACATGAAGAGCAAGAGATAAACAAAATACATTGTTTAGGTATTTATTTAGGCTGTTTAGGCCGGCCGCTTGAGTTCTTAGAGAGGCTAAAAGCAAGTATATATAGGGGTTAAGGAGGCATAAGTCGGTTAGGGCTTCTTCGGGCAATTACGTCTTTTCAGGTCAAAAACTGAGGCAATTTCGGTCAGGATAAGGATCAGGCTTCGTGACCGGTATTGGAAGCTTCTAGGGAGCTTCTAGAAGGTCACACAAAGGCTGGATATCGGCCCATGGCCTGGCCCGGTGCTTGGCTCCATTTTGCACTAACTTCACTTCTAAGGCAGTTTGACATGTCCTCAGTGTTTCGGGTGTATCTTCTAAATTACAGCTCCAATTGATGAAATTCCAACTCCATTGGAAAGATAACTCAAAGAGATATCGCCACACCAAGTTTCATTAAATTCCCAAATGATTTGATTCTCCGTTTGTCAGCAAACTTCTGGCGTATGCGTTCTGTCCAGTAGGGGAATGTGCATTATCTTCAAGATAAAGTGACTTGGCTTGGTTCCTTTGACTTGGATGAGTAGCTACATCATAGATGATACTCCTTTTGCTCCTTTTTGTATCCTTTTGATGATAAAACCTGTTAAGTACCTTTTTGGCTCAAAAGCTTTATTAATATATATAAAAACCATACTAAAATAGATAGAAAAAGTGGTAAAATATAGGGTATATCAACTCCCCTAGACTTATCTTTTGCTTGTCCTTAAGCAAAAAATAGTCAAGAATTGAGAAGAGGTTTGAAATTCGGAGGAACTCACATATCCTTTGGATCGTTGCATTAAATTCTAAACCTGTAATCCACATGAAACAAGATTAGCTCATAGACGTTGTCATCTTCTTCCATCACGAATTTGCAACATAGCCATACTCTAAATCTCTGTCCCTGCAAAAATCTCAACTTCAAATCAATTGACTCTTTCTACTCTCTTAGATTTAATGAAAACTTCTCATCAAGAATATCATTCAAGGAAGACGGGCTAGGTATTGGGAAAGGCTGAATTTAGTGGTGAGGTTAAAAGTGTTTAGGGTTACCATAGACTCCAAGTGCGAGATATTATGCAAAATCGCAAGAGAGAATGGACATGTTGATGTCCACAATTTCCCAACCACTTCTTCACGTCTTTCTCCCCCCAGACTTAGCTTTTTCTCCGGGAATCACTTGAAATCTCTTCTACTCGTCTCTTCTTTTGTATCATGACATTCCTTGGGTATTCTTTTGCCATAAGACTCTTAGAATTACCGTTTTCCTTTCCCTTAGATTTTTTTTTTCTTTTCTTTTTCTCTTTTTTTTTCTTTTTCTTTTCCAAAGGGGGAAAACGGTATCTCTTTGATATAAGTCAAGTATAGGCACAAATTGTTACCATGTTTTACGCATCTAAGGAATGGCCAAGCTCTTTTGAAAATCGATCTTTGTACTCCACCATTCTTTACCAAATCGTCGCATCTTTTAGTGATTGGAAAATTGCGTCGATCCTTTTCTCTCCGACGTTTTTGCACATATCTGCAAGTATAAAACTGAAAGAGAATGCATGAGGTCTGAAAGAAGGTAAAGGGTTTTTAGGTAGGGTACCAACTAAAGATGAGCTAGCCATTCATGACAACAAAGAGTGGTAAAAGAGGATAAGATGTCATGAATGTGTGATTCGTTTCCTTGATCTAACATCCTTAATAAGAAATAGTCAAAAACCATATTAGTAGTCCAAATAGAGAGTCAAAATCAAGTTCCTATAGAGGCTAAAAGCAAGTATATATAGGGGTTAAGGAGGCATAAGTCGGTTAGGGCTTCTTCGGGCAATTACGTCTTTTGAGGTAAAAAACTGAGGCAATTTCGGTCAGGATAAGGATCAGGCTTCGTGACCGGTATTAGAAGCTTCTAGGGAGCTTCTAGAAGGTCACACAAAGGCTGGATATCGGCCCATGGCCTGGCCCGGTGCTTGGCTCCATTTTGCACTAACTTCACTTCGAAGGCAGTTTGACATGTCCTCAGTGTTTCGGGTGTATCTTCTAAAGTACAGCTCCAATTGATGAAATTCCAACTCCATTGGAAAGCTAACTCAAAGGGATATCTCCACACCAAGTTTCATTAAATTCCCAAATGATTTAGTCCTCCGTTTGTCAGAAAACGTCTGGCATATGCGTTCTGTCTAGTAGGGGAATGTGCATTATCTTCAAGATAAAGTGACTTGGCTTGGTTCCTTTGACTTGGATGAGTATCTGCATCATAGATGATACTCTCTTTGCTCCTTTTTATATCCTTTTGATGATAAAACCTGTTAAGTCCTTAAAATCTACATATACGAGAAAACTACCTCTTTTGGCTCAAAAGCTTTATTAATATATATAAAAACCATACTAAAATAGATAGAAAAAGTGATAAAATATAGGGTATATCATTTATGCATACATAGGATACATTTAGAGGATGAATCTAGAACATCTGTAGAGCACCAAAGGAGGTTGAATCCGAATTTGAAAGAAGTGGTTAAGAAAGAAATAATGAGATTGCTAGAAGCTGGTGTTATTGATGCGATATCTGATAGTAACTGGGTCAGTCCCGTTCATGTAGTGCCTAAAAAGGGTGGAATCACTGTGATCACCAATGATAGGAACGAATTGATACCCACTAGGACTGTCACACGACATAGGATGTGCATAGATTATAGAAAGTTAAATGCAGCAACTAGAAAGGATCATTTTCCCTTACCATTCATTGATCAAATGCTCGGAAGACTCACTAACCACCCTTACTACTGCTTTTTAGAAGGTTATTCAGGTTTCTTTCAGATTCCTATTCACCCGGATGATCAGGAGAAGACAACCTTCACCTGTCCGTATGGCACCTTTGCGTACCGCAGGATGCCATTCAGGCTATGCAACACCCCTGCAACTTTTCAAAGGTGCATGATGTCTATCTTTACCGATTTGATTGAAGATATCATGGAAGTTTTCATGGATGACTTCTCCGTCTATGGGAGCTCTTTTTCTGTGTGTCTGTCTAATCTATGCAGGGTGTTGGAGCGCTGTGAGGAGAAGCATCTTGTGTTGAACTGGGAGAAATGCCATTTCATGGTAAGGGATGGTATAGTTTTGGGTCACCGCATATCAGAGAAGGGTATTGAGGTCGACCGAGCAAAGGTTGAGGTGATGATGAGCCTGTAACCGCCTGATTCAGTTCGAGGTATAAGGAGTTTCCTTGGTCACGCGGGTTTCTACAGACGTTTCATCAAGGATTTTTCAAAAATAGCGAGGCCGCTCACCCAACTTTTGTGTAAGGAAACCAAGTTTGAGTTTGATGGAGCTTGCCTTGAGGCGTTCCACACAATAAAGGGAGCATTGGTAAGCGCACCTATTGTTCAACCGCCAGATTGGGATCTACCGTTTGAGGTTATGACAGACGCGAGTGACTACGCCGTAGGGGCTGTTTTGGGGCAAAGGAAGGATAAAAGACTCCACGTAATCTACTACGCGAGTCGCACTTTGGATGAAGCTCAATGCAGATATGCTACGACTGAGAAGGAGCTGCTAGCTGTGGTGTTCGCCTTTGAGAAATTCAGGTCATATCTTGTGGGTTCGAAGGTCATTGTTCATACCGACCACGCAGCATTGAAGTATTTGCTCACTAAGAAAGATGCAAAACCGAGGCTCTTGAGATGGATTTTGTTACTCCAAGAGTTTGATCTACAAATCGTTGATAAGAAGGGTACTGACAACGGGGTTGCTGATCATTTATCTCGCCTAAAAGTCAATGAAACAGTCCCGCTTGATGATGCACTGCCAGATGAAAATGTTTATGCGGTTAAATCAATGTGGTCCAGACCCTTTACCATTAAGGAGGTCCGTTCATATGGAGCTGTGGTGTTGCTGGACGCCAAAGGCAACGAGTTTGTGGTCAACGGTCAGAAGCTTAAGTTGTACCTTGCTGAGACAAACGAAGCTAAAGGAGGATTCATCCCCTTAGGCGATGCACCAAAAGCCTAAATGGCTAATCAAGTCAAGCTATAGACTTTAACCAAGCACTTGGTGGGAGGCAACCCACCGGTATGTTTTCTAACCTTTTCGATTTGATTTTTTTTTATTACTAACCGTGATTTCAATCTTTAAGTTTTCGGGTTTTCATTCAAAAAAAAAAATTGTTGTGGAATACAAGAGGAGGATCGATCGATCCCCTTAGCTAGATCGATTGATTAGGAGTGAGAAGTTTAACATACAATTCAGCGGTCGAACTCAGGATCGACTCAGCAGTCGATCCGATTTCCAGAGAGCACCTGCTACCCAGAACAGAGCACCTACTCTCCAGGGTAAAAATTCAAAATTCGGATTTAGGCCCACCAAGAGGTAAGTATTTCCACGAAATTCGAAATTTTATTTTATGTTTTTCCTTATGATTTTATTTTTTTTCACTCTCTCTTTTCTTATTCTCACACCGGGACGGTGTGAAGTAAGTCTGGGGGGAGTTGCTGCTAATATCGTTTATTTTGGATGTTATTCTATTTTCTTATGTCTTATTTTGAGTCTTTCTTTTCGTTTGTTTTATTGAGTCAAGACTTTGTAGGGAATTAGGACTTTATCTTATGATGATCTTTGAACTATCTATGTTTAACTTTCTCTCTAGTGACCATTTCTTCATAGCATGGGTACAAGGAACAGCTGGAACACTTCGATACACCATCTTCCAAGTTCCATATTCACAAAAAATTTCTCTCGCTATTGGCACTAGATTAGGGAAACGAACCATATTCAGGACTCCTTATTCCTTTTATCACTCTTGTTGTTCCTGAATAGCTAGCTCATTTTTAGTTAGTACCCTCCTTAACCCTTATCTCTTTTCAAGCCTCTTGCATTCTTGTTACTTCATTGTCATATGTGCAGCATATGCGCAAAAGGGTTGGAGAGAATTGGGTCAATACTGCCTTTAAATCACTCTTTCTGAAGACCAAGAGCACTGATTCCCAGAAGGAGCACCTGCTCCTATTTTCAGAAGATGGTTTTACAACAAGGTGGAACAAAAAAATTCCACAAGGAGGAACGATACTGATGAGCTCCACTTGGGTATGTACAACAACTCTGATATTTATGTGTTTGAGAGACATACACTTGTAATCAAAACCCTCTTCATCATCATCTTATTATCTAAAAAAAAAACAGATGATGAAGAGTGGTAAAACTATAAAATTGGAAATGTCTCTCTGCACAGCGAGTATACCCAAGGTGGATGATGGTTAGATGAGACGTTTGAGAGGTTGGAAGAAAGAAAGAGTGGTTTAGAGAATGTGGATATCAACGTACCCGTTCTCTCTTGCAATTTTGTGTGATATCCTGCATCCTCTACGAAACATCGGGTAACCCTTAAACACTTTAAACACTTTTAGCTCCACCTCTAAATGGCCTTAACCCCTTAGCGTCGTCTACCCTAAATGGTGCCTTTAGCGAGACCCTCACGCAACTTTAATGCGTTGAGTTTGTGTTTGGGAAATGGAACTTGGTTGAAAAATGTGTTGAGGATGTTTTGGTAAAGCTTTGCTATTCGTAATTTGGATTCGTAATCTGCAGATTGAAAGGTTTTAAACTCGGTTCACTGAGGATAGAAGAGTTCCCGCATTTTCAAACCTTTCTCCTTTACTTGGTTCTGAATTTGTTTGAGGAGAAACAAAGGTCTAAGTCTAGGGGAATTGATATAATGCGTTTTTGGCGCGTTTTAACCCTTGTTTTGTAGGCTTTTATCAAGTCTTTTACTCTCTATCGAGTCATTCTAGGTACAAAAGTGGCTGGAAGCAATGATTGGGGCTTGCAATTGGATTTGGCTAGAAAGGAATGAAGTTAGACCCTTTTTGAACATTCTAGAGAAAGGGAGCCCCCAGTGCAGAAGAGAGAGCACCCGCTCCCAGCAGATCTGATTATGAAAACTTCATTTAAACCTAATTTTAAAACCCTAGGTTTTAGGGCAGCCGCCAAGGCCTATAAAAAGGCAATTCACGCAGCCAAAAAAGGGGGGCCACATCACGCCACAACACAGCAGCAACAACACATAACATAAACGAGAGAGAGAGAGAGAGAGATTCGATACTTGTTTTTAGAGTTTTAAGCTTGAGGATTTCCTACCACGTTATCACTTGAAGTTTTCTTAAACCCTAATCTCTTTTATTTGATTTCAATGAAGTTTCTCTTATCTTTTGCTGCTGTTGTTTGTTTGAATATGTGTGAGTAATCCACTTGTTAGGTTGAGGGTTTCGATGGGTTTAGAGAATCATAACTAAGCATAGATAGGTTTTGTAACATCATTCGATATCTCCACATAATGTCGATCATATTGCCTAGGTTAGATTGATCACCTAGCCTTTGATTTTAGGTTGAATTTACTTATCAAAAGTTTGTAAATTGCTGGAATTGACTTAGGTGGGCGATTTGATCCTTAGCCAACGAAAGTTGAAGTTAAGGCAACTCGTGAACAAATCAACCCTAATCGTTTAATGCTCTTCATTCTTTATAACCTCAAACGACAGTTTAGGGTGTTAGATTGTTTGTTGAAGTAGTTGATGCCACGACAGTGGGTCCTCTTGAATTTATGGTTGAGTTCTAGATTGGTTCATAAACCAATAACCTGAATAATTGCTTGGTTTTGATGTCCTAATCCCTGAGATATATCCCTTGACCTAACGCCTTTCCAATTATTGTTTTCAATCGAATTTTACATTATTTGCTTTGATACATCGTGACAACTTAAACTCTTTTTGATCGCTTAGCTGAAATTGGTAATCCATAGGATTAGAGTGTATTGCTGGTCCCTTAATGAACCTGAACTATTTCTATATCGATTTAGTGAACCTAGGTTTAATCTTATAAAACCGGAAAAGGACTTTCATCAGGGATGGATCCCGATGTTTGGTCGGATCTAGTGCAGTTTTGGGAGGATCGCCAATCGATGGTTAAATCGGAGAAGTGTTCTGCATCCCGTCTCACGCCGGTGGCCGAAGGAGATGGACTTTCAAAACATTGTGTGGGTCAATCATCATACGCCACAGTACGACTGAATATGGTAATATTTTAATTAAACTAATTTATTTGATTATTTGTATTTTAAATATTTATTTATTATATATTTCACTTTTTCTATGTTTATTTTTGTTTAACAGGCTGATGGCGGTGATCTTTCTCCAATGGTTAAAGTTATGGAGAAAACTCATCGGAAGAAGGATGGGACGTTTGTTACCGCACAAGCGGAACAAACGTTCAACGCGTACAACGCACCACTGGCAGAGCTAGATGAGTCTGTCCAGTCTACGATGGGTCTCGAAGATTTCGATAGACTTTACGAGGAGGTAATTTATTAGGTTCTTATATTATATTATAACTTATTTTTTATTACAATTTTATTGTATAACACTATTATTTTATAGGTTGCACCGAATAAAAAAGATGAACGATGGGTGTTGGATCCATCAAGGATGTCCCAGCAGCTTCTTTGTCTGCTCGATATTCTTACACTCCGGGTTCGTCTGAGCCGCGTTTGACCAGACAGTTGGATGCTGCTAATACTAGGATTGCGCAGCTAGAGACAGAACAAGCGGGTATGAGGAGTAGTCTCTCGGCAATCACTGGTCTCTTTTACATCATTGCAATGGATCACCCGACATTAGCCACTGCCTTGCAAGGCATACCGCGTCCTCCACCGCCTCGTACACCTCCCGGTCCAGCGCAGTTTGAGCAAGAATCCGAAGAGATGATTCGAGAAGATGTCATCAACCTAAGGACCCAACAACATCAGTAGATTAGCGTTTTAATTTCATTTATATCAGATAATTTTATTTTATAATATTTTTAATTTTTAGTATATTTTCTAATATTTTTTTATAATTTTTTCATTTTTTTTTTAAATGTTAACAAACCGACGCTAAATCGATGCAATTCTGATGCTAATATAGCATCGAATTAGCGTCGACACCCGATATGTTGTGACGCTAATTCGATGCTAAATTAGTGTCGCATTAGCGTCGAATTATTACATCGAATTGTTTCGATTAGCGTCGAATTATTGCTAAATTAGCGTCGAATTAGCGTCGCATTGTTGCATCGGATTAGCGTCAAAATTCTGTCCGACGCTAAAATAGCGTCGAAAAAAAATTAGTGTCAACCATTTCGACGCTAAACCGACGCTAAGTACTTTAGCGTCGAATTAGCATCGAATTAGCATCGAAATATGCCGACGCTAAATTAGTGTTTTTCTTGTAGTGGCTTGTGATGGAGAAAAGCATTTGTAGGTTGTTATGTTTTGAGTTGTGCCACACGTCTTGCTACATGTTTTTATTTTCTAATGTTTGTAGCTTTCTTTGGACCTCATGTAATACTTGTAAGCGTGCTCGGGGAAAATTATAAAAGCATCTCCATTAGTAAGTATCTTAATGAAATACCTTTAAATATTTTTTACTAATTTAATCTTGCTCTTTTTAATATAACTTAGTTATGTTATTAAAATTAATGTTAAAAAAAAATTAAGCCAATAAAATGATGACAAGTGTGATAAGAGTCTCTCATGGGTATTTCATTTAAGAAACTCTTACTATGGGTCTTTCATTCTCTTTCTTCAATTTTCATGTTTTTAATATTAGTTTAATGAAATACCCACATTGGAGATGTTCTAAAACAAGTATCTTGTTCAAATGATATATCATGTCTTCCTAATCTTATATATGCATGTAATGATGCCGGAACCACGAAGACAAAGCATATCCAACTATTTATTAGCTTGAAGCCATGTTGCTGTAGGGGGCTTTACGAACCATTCACCCCACATCGCTCTTCCCGTTCTAAGTATTTGTAGGGGGCTTTACGAACCATTCACCCCACATCGCTCTTCCCGTTCTAAGTATTCATTCTTTAGTATCGTGATGACCATAAAAATGGTACTTTGGTCATTGTAATGTCTTTCTTATGGGATCGTGATGTCATTTTGCTAAGATGTCTAGATTAATTTTATGATGTCATATGTCCCCAAAGCTGAGAATGATTTTTCCAAAATAAAATAAAAGAAAAAACTCACATGAAACTATAGTTACCTGAGGGTGTTAATCCTTTTAAAACCTTTTCTTCTAATATCTAACCTCAACACCAGAAATTTTTCTCATATAACCCTTTAACCTTTAATGAACTGGTAAATTACTAAATTGCCCTAAGCTAATTTAAAATTGTGGACCATTTTTTTTTATTTCTTGCAAAATTGTGGACCATTACAAAATAGTTTACTAGTTTTTTGTTCGCCAAAGTATTTCGTTGACCATTGGGTTTTTGCATATAGCAAGACCATTTATCTGGTGCCGCATAGGTCTGAGTGGAATATTCTCGCAAATATAGAACAAAAAAGCATTTTACCTCTGAAGAAAAAAAAGATCAAAAAGGGAAGACGTCAATTAAGAAGGCATCCATCAACCGGAGAACCTCAACCAAAGAAGAAGGGGATTCAAATTGGTGAAGTAGGTGGCCCAAGTGGTGGTGGTGGTGGTTGTAACGCCCGTGAACCAAAAAGTGGATTTTGGTTGGGTGTGTCGATCGACACTGGTGGATATGTCAATCGACACGGGTGTTTTGACTTGTAAGAAGTCGGATTTTTGGACAGGTGTCGATCGATACAGGTGGTGTGTGTCGATCGACACGAGTTAAAATTGGACCGACCGGTTTGGCTCCAATTGTCCGGTTCGGCGGACTGGTTTAGGGAAACCCTAGAGTTGTATAAAAGGCTGAAACAGTGGGGTTTGGCCGATTTTTCCTTCCAGAAATCAGAAAGAAAAGGAGAATCAGAGAGTTTGAGTGAGTTCTGGTGATTTCTGGAGAAGGGTTGATCGTTCTTGAGGCTTGTGATTGCGTGGAAGGCTATTAGGAACGAGGAGGGTTCGTTGTTGGGTCGATTTCGGGGCTGGGAAGGGTGAAATCAGAGGCTGTTCGGGTGTTCTTCATGTTCATCCTCTTTTTCTTCCCGAATCGAGGTGAGTGCGTTACCGTAGGCTTACATAAGTGTAAGGAATAGGTAGAATGCGATTGCTTGAGGGGATAGTGCCTAAGATGTATGTTACAGAGTGATTGCCCCAGGGGATAATGGGACTCCTAGGTATACTTGAGGGGACAGTGAGGTTCTCTCCGGGGGAAAGTGGTTCCCTTGCATATACTTTGAGGGGCCAAATCCTCTCCAGGGGATGTGTGATTCCTCTGCAGCCGAGCTTGACGGACTGTGTGTCCTGAGAGTGAGCGGGGCTCGAGCATATCGAGAACTAGATGGACGGCGGTCCTGAAGGTGGAGGGTTATGATATACTTCGAGAGCTCAAAGGGTCACGATCCTGAGAGCGGAGTGTTGTATATAGATATGAGTATGAGCAATAATATCTGTAATGTGGTTGTAAGCATGAGACTGGATGAACTTTGGGGATCGGGAGTGGATCTCAGGTGGTGCTGACCGGGTTGGGATCAGGATTGCAGCAGTGGAGAGACGGTGCAATGGGGCTAGTGTGAGCCTAGTAGAGCTCGGGGATCAGGTGTGATCACGAGTGGTGCTGGCCGAGGGCCAGGAGTGTGTGGTAGATGTCGAGTCTAGGGTTTTTGCTTACATTTAGGGTCTCGGTTCGGACAATCCTGGTAGCATATATAGCACCGTTGGTCGTATATGTTCTTGTTTAATTGTTGTGCGATCATTTGGTCCAATTTAGGGTCAACGGTTGGTCGTGCATGTTCTTGTTTGATTGTTGGGCGATCAATCGGGCAGTCCTAATCCGGACCAGGGGCGTTGCATCGTTGATGTTCCCGAGAGAATCTGGTCGGGTTTTAGGCGGAAGTGTTAACCTTAGTGAGACGGCGTCACGTGATTCGAGGTCGAATCCGTGTTAGTGGGGGAGAATTGTAACGTCCGTGAACCAAAAAGTGGATTTTGGTTGGGTGTGTCGATCGACACTGGTGGATATGTCGATCGACACGGGTGTTTTGACTTGTAAGAAGTCGGATTTTTGGATGGGTGTCGATCGACACAAGTGGTGTGTGTCGATCGACACGAGTTGAAATTGGACCGACCGATTTGGCTCCAATTGTCCGGTTCGGCGGACTGGTTTAGGGAAACCCTAGCATTGTATAAAAGGCTGAAACAGTGGGGTTTGGCCGATTTTTCCTTCCAAAAATATAAAATCAGAAAGAAAAGGAGAATCAGAGAGTTTGAGTGATTTCTGGAGAAGGGTTGATCGTTCTTGAGGCTTGTGATTGCATGGAAGGCTATTAGGAATGAGGAGGGTTCGTTGTTGGGTCGATTTCGGGGCTGGGAAGGGTGAAATCAGAGGTTGTTCGGGTGTTCTTCGTGTTCATCCTCTTTTTCTTCCCGAATCGAGGTGAGTGCGTGACCGTAGGCTTACATAAGTGTAAGGAATAGGTAGAATGCGATTGCTTGTTGGTTTTCGTGTGTTTTGTGAGTGAAATTGTGCACGAGACTCGATGAATCGTGACGGATTCGAGCCCTGAGAGGATAGGCTCGTTTCTGGGTTCTGCGACGTCGTGTCGATCGACACGGGGCTGTATGACGATCGACACCTAGTGGTTGTGTCGATCGACATGGGCTATGTATCGATCGACACCTAGAGGTTGTGTCGATCGACACAGACTTCCTGGTTGGGTTCGTGTTGATTGTTTTCGTGAATGCTTGTGTATGCTCATCCTAGTATTGTTTATGCTTGTGTATAATTAGCATGTAGACGGGATGACCGCGTCGCTGAATATTTGTGATAATACTCACGCAACTCTTTTTGCCATGTGTTGCAGGTAAAGAGAAAATGTGATCGTGGAATCATGGCCGGGAAGAGGAGATGATCTAGGGTCTCGCTTGTCTGGTTGTATTGCTTAGAATTGCTAAGTTGAATTGCTAGGTTGCTAGTGAATTCTGATTATTGAGTATTGGATTATTGTTATTGGATTGATTCTGAAATTGGTTGATTGAATATTGTTCATTGATAAGTATGGGATTATTGATGATGTGGTGTTATTGTTAATTGTTATTATTTCGCGTTGCTTGTATTGGCCCGATTGAGGATTAGTATCTGTGAAGATAATAATCTGAAGGGAAACATTTTAAACTTTTGGGTCGGGTCGTTTCAGTGGTGAGTGAGTGAATTGAGATTGTGTGTTTAAGTGTGCACTACTAGTTTGTGTGTTTAAGTGTGCACTACTAGTTTGTGTGTTTGAATTGTGGACCATTTTTTTTTTTTTTCTTGCAAAATTGTGGACCATTTTTTTTTATTTCTTGCAAAATTGTGGACCATTTTTTTTATTTCTTGCAAAATTGTGGACCATTTTTTTTATTTCTTGCGAAATTGTGGACCATTTTTTTTACGCGATTGGAATGTCAGAATGGCGGAAAACTAGTAATATTAAAAATGGAATGACATAATTTTAAATATAGCTACAATGTCGGAATGGTGGAAAACTAGTAAACTAGTATTTCAAATATCGAAATGGCTTGAAATATAGCTTTTATTAAATATATTTTAAATATTATTTGATATCATAAGAATTAAAAATTGGAATGACATAATTTAAAAGACTTAATTTATTATTTATCTACAATTTAATTTTCTAAATATAGGTAAATTAAAACTAGTTTTCAAATATAGGTTTTTATTAAATATTTTTATTAAATATATTTTAAATATTATTTGACATCATAAAAATTAAAATATGGAATGACATAATTTAAAAGATTTAATTTGTTATTTATCTACAATTTAATTTTCCAAAGATAAGTAAATTTAAAACGAATTGTCGAATACAAATTTCACAATCTTCTATGTATCACATTATACTTTTATGTATGTTTTGATAATGTTGGTTACCTTATGATGCAAATACTGACAGGAATTGTGATATTCAAAATATTTTGACATGGTAACTAAAGAAATATGTTTCTATTAACAAAAATAAGTTGTAAAACTAAAAAAAAAATTTCCATAGTATGGTAAAACTAAAAATTATCCAAATCACCAAAAGTACAACTATGAACAAATATGCACAACTAAAAAACTGGGTAAAACTAAGTGTAACTTGGTGTTACTAACTGTTAAATGACGGCTCACATGACTTAATTAGGTGTCATTCTCTGATTGGGTTAGACCACTTTGACGGCGCACATGTCAATTTTTTTTTCAAATATTAAACGGATCAAATGTTTTCTTTAAAAACCTTAAAAACCGAATTCCCCCAAAACCATCTCTGGCGATAGGGGTATCAGATTTTCGATAGTTTCCATTAGGTATTCGTTTGGGTTTCCATTTTCGATTACGAAACATGGTCCTTCGTACCTTGAGAGCTTCATAGACGGCGACTTCGATAATGTGTCCAACAACAACAACTCAACAGATTTGGATGACGAACTCATCCTCCCTAAATATGATTATATGGCAAACATCACTCCTCGGACTCCTCCGACTCCGGTGATATGGGAGCCCTCACCTATTGGCATTCCGACCATATGCTACTGTGGAAAACCAGCTGTGCTTAAGACTCAAACAATTGGGTTATCGACTGAGACCAAATTCTACTCTTGTGCTGGTGATATTCGTGTAAGGAACTTATATCATTTTGCTAAATGTCCTTCTTTTTTTTTATCATTTTGGTAAATGTTTGTTATGGATCCGTTTGTTATCCCATATCTAATTAATTGGAGCTTAGGATGGAGATTGACATATTTACAAATTGTTGGATGATGCAATCTTGGAGGAGATTACTTTAACCAAAACAAAATTGGGAGAAATAGAAGGTAGCCTATTTGGATTGCTCATCACTGTTGAAGAAGAAAAGAAAAAGCTTCAGGAACTAGAAGGTCGCCTATTTGGATTGCTCAGCATTGTTGAAGAAATAGAAGGTCGTCTTTAGTTATTTTAGTTATTTTTCATCAAATTCTCTGTACTCTTCTCGAAAAAGTAGTTTGGGGTTTTGAAGTTTTCTTAATGTCTATTTTTAATGTTAAATGAATCGGTCCTTGTGGGGATCGACCTGTGCTCGATCCACTTTTGAATAATGTATAATGTCTTTCACGTATGGATAAACAATTTGCTTCAAACTTGTTTTATATTATAGTTCCCTAATGTCTATATGACTTTATATTTTTCATACCGAGGAAGCTTGCAAGGCTAATGAGAATATCAATATAAATCATAACTTGTACGAGATAGCCTATCCGTTCACAGTTTTACCTAGTTGTACCAGTAGTACAACTAAATGTTCACAGTTTTACCTAGTTGTACTAGTAGTACAAACAGTTTTTCACATGTTTACCAAAAACAGAAACAAAAATAATGTCATAAAGAGAAACACGGTAATATCATAAAGAGAAACAAAGATAATGTCATAAAGAGAAACAAATGTAATGTCATAATCAGAAACAAAGGTAATAGATAGTTCAAGAGGATGAGCATAAGTTCTTCAATTCTTCTTCCCCTTCTTTGTTGGGTTATGGGCCATGTAGGGGGTCCTTAAGGCTTCTGCTCGCTTCTTAACCCTCTTATCACCAACTTCAGCTTGATCCTCTGGCTCCTTCGAGGCTTCGGGCACTGGATCCTTCGAGGCTTCGGCCACCGGCTCCTTCGAGGCTTCGGCCACTGGCTCATTCAAGGCTTCGGCCACTGGCTCCTCCGAGGCTTCGGCCACTGGATCCTCCGAGGCTTCGGCCACTAGATCCTTTGAGGCTTCGGCCACATCCTTTTGTCCACCCCCACCACCAGAGAAATCACCCTGAGTCCAAACCCTAGTTCGAGGGCTATAATCATCACCACCAAAGTCACCCCTTTCATTCCATCCCTGAGAGTTCAGAAATGATTCCACACCCTTGAGCCTTGTTTCAAGCCCACCAAACATACTACTCATCATTTTAAAACCATCTTCCATGGTTTTATTCATCTTTACCAACACATTCTTTATCTCTTTGATTTCATCACCATCACCATCCACCCGAGGACCTACACCCTCATCTTCAGCCACCCTTATAGGATCCAAAGGTTGGGATCGAGCTGCCACATCAAGTTCCAACTCTGTTTTCCAGAAAAGGGGCTTTCGGTCTTTCAAAAGGCGATCTATCCAACTATCAACCATGGGACAATCAACGTCACGATTGTCCTCCTCCTCATCAAATATCTCGGCCAAAAGAGGACCTTCACCACGATTCGGTACCAAAATACTATCTATGTCCTCTGGATATAAAAAATATTACAATTAGTGAGAGATGACAACTTAAAACAGTTATTGCTACACAATATGAGAAGAGTAATACTAACCTCGGTTGTACCAAATGCTTCATAAATATCTTCAAGATGAATCCCTTTCATTGGACTATGTTTGAATAAAGACTTGCACATCCTAGGGCAAGAAGGGTTTGGATCATAACGTTCTCTACGGAACGTCGTATTCAGAACAGGAATTGTCTCAAAGGCAAGAAGCTACAACATACATATATAAGACATGATCAATTTAAATAGATATTAAAACTTAAATTTAGTAAAGGAATAATGAAAGTTTAATTTAAATATTACGAATGAATAAATTACCTCTAGAGGAATAATGAAAGAAGGAAAGCACCATCCGTCTCTCTTGACGACTCCTTTGAATTTGACTTGTACCTCATTGATGTGGCACAAATTGTCATAAAATGACAATCTTCCCTAAGAAAATGTCCGGCACAAGTCTAGATCATTCCAAGCTCTCATAAAGAACCTCTCGACAGACAGTGCATCCGCTCCAGTCTTCTTCTTTCCAATTAGCACATTGGATAAGAAGTAGAGGACGACCATATTCAACCTATCTCTACAAGCCCTCATCGACACCAACTTCTTCTCCACATTCGCCAACCTAATGGTTGAACCAAGTGGGAAGTGCCTCTCGATAAACTCACATCCTCCCATCCTTTCCCAGTTAAGTGGATAATTGTTACAGTACAATCCAGAGATAATCCCATGTTCTTTGATGGAATAACGGATGGGAACTCCATTCACCAAAAACCAAGCTTCTCGGATCTTTGATGTACAAACAGTACGAAGAAGAAGCATCCACATGCCCATCGACTTGTGGTTTCTAAGCTCAGGCATGTGGAAGAAATGCTTGAACTGAGGATGCTCTTCAAACCATCTCAGCTCCTTCCTCGTAAGCACATTATATAATGTCTTTAGTGTGTTATATAGAGCACACCTCGTTTCAATCTTAATGGCCTTCTTATACTCCGTTCTTGGAAAGAACATGTCCTTAGGTGGTATTGGTATGGTTTCCTCCCTCGTCTAATCCCTGCAATTATAAAACAGTTGTATATCAGTATAAACTAAACCTTCACAGTTTTACCTAGTTGTACCAGTTGTACCAAATGTTATGTCACAGTATTTCCCAGTTGTACCAAGTGTTACGTTTTCTTTTTATCAACAATTGTACCAAGTGTTACCAGTTGTACCAGTAGTTCGAGTTAAGCTTTACATACCTCAGCGGAGAATTGAGCTCTATCCGTTCTTTCCGCCTTTTCCTGAGCCCCAGCTTCCTCCACCTTTTCCTCCGAACTCGTAGGATCAACTATTCGAGGAACTCTTCGGTTAATTGGAGTTCCATCTGCCGAAACAGATGCTTGTTTTCTACACGCCATTACTACGAAATCGACCAATCTTTAATCTTTACTCGACACAAGGAGTAATCTCTAATCGAAATTGAAAAGAAAGACAACATACCTTAGAGAAGAATTGGTTACCCGATTGCAAGTGCGATTGTGCGGGTCCGATTGAGCGCTTTTAAGTTCAACTTCCGATTGTATAACCCGAAGGAGGGATGTATGTCGAAATCTTGCAAGTTCCGATTGTGCGGGTCCGATTGCAAGTTCCGATTGTGCGGGTTCCGATTGTGCGATTGAAATCGACAAGTTATGTACCCTTAGTTTTGCTGGGTTGTGCGATTTTAAGAAGGAATTGGGGATTCGGTTTTGTTTTGAAACGGATGAAGAAGAGAAGAAGAAACGGGAAAACGTCATGGGTCGAATTTCTCGGATTTGTCCGATTTACACGGATCCGGGTCGGATAATAACTGGTTGTGTTGGTAAATTAATTAAAATTCTTTGGTTTTTTAGGTTTTTCGGTCATTTTTGAGTTAATAAAAAAACATAATTTTTTTTTTCGGGTTATTTGTTATTTCGACTAACTTTTCCGGGTTATTTCGACTAACTTTTCGGGGTTACCTGACCAAAGGCGAATTTTGGTAATTCTATCGCCCGTCACTGAAAACCTCTCCGACAATCCTCCCCGATCTCCCACTAGCAATGGCGGTAAGCATCGCCAGATCTCCACCGTACGCTTCATCAGCCCAGATTCGAATCGAAGTTACCCTAATTCCATTTCCTTTTTTACAGGAGTCGTCTGGTACCACGCTAATGGATCTGATCTCGGCGGACCCAACTCCGGTTCCTGCACAATCTACTTCTTCGTCTGCCTCTTCCACGCCGTCTCCTGCGCCCGCATCGCATCTGCACCATCATCCTATGTCGACGAAGACGACGCTGGGAGAGAAGAAATCCAAGAGAGCCACTTTGATGCAGATCCAGAGCGATACTATATCTGTTGCCAAAGCTGCACTGCATCCTGTTAAAGCCAATATCATGCCGCAAAGGCAGAGACAAAACAAGAAGGTGCTTCTCTTTCTTCCTGGTTTTAACAAAAAATGTTCCATCTTCTAAATTCGTGTATTGAACTCAGCATTTTCTATTGGAGCTAAGATAACGATTGGAAACCTTATTATGCTTGATTCTTGTCTTAGATTTGAACCGAAATTTCAATAGTAAAGGAACAAAATCTACGTCTGTCTTGTATATCAATGTAGTTAACACGGTTTTATGTTGCAAATGACTTCGCAGCCAGTTTCTTATTCGCAACTTGCAAGGAGCATTCACGAATTAGCTGCCACCTTGGATCAGGTTAAGTTTGTCTTCTTATTCACCATTTCTCTCTCGGTGAAAATAGTATCTGAATGTTTCTTCTTTTCTGTTTTTTCCTTTCCTTGAACAGAAAAGTTCCCAGAAACAACTAGTGAATCATGTGTTCCCTAAGCTTGCTGTGTACAACTCCGTTGATCCTTCTCTGGCCCCATCTCTTCTTATGGTATGTGCTGCTAGTTGCTCTTTTAATGACCAGATGACTACCGTTCGTATCAAATCATTACTTTGTAATGGAGCATCTAAATATCATTCGTTCTACCCATTAATGTTTCATGCGTCTTCAAAGATTTGCACTTTGAGAAATCTTTGTTTAGAGAGGCATCAGGTTTTTAGCATTATTCTTCTCTTGTGATTGATACAGCTTAATCAGCAATGTGAGGACAGGAATGTGCTACGCTATGTCTATTATTACTTAGCTAGAATCTTGTCAGATACGGGCATGACTCCAGGTGGTGGGATACCCACTCCTAATTGGGATGCTCTAGCAGATATTGATGCTGGTGGTGGAGTCACGAGAGCTGATGTGGTTCCTCGGATAGTGAATCAGCTTACATCCGAAGCTTGTAATTCAGAAGTTGAATGTGAGTTTCACCCGTACTCGCCATTATGGTTTTTGTTTTAGGCTTTAGTGTTTTCTTTTTATAGAATTCTGACTGTGGATGAACGCCATGTCACTGACTCATCTTGACATGTTTTTATTGCAATCGTAAAGACTGTACCTGATTTATTTTTATAGTGGTATTGCCCATTGATGTTTCTTAAGAAATATCCAGATTCCTAATACGTTTATAATCGTCCTTTGATGGACACGATTGAAAATAATGAGTGAAGTGATATTAAAAGGTATTTATGATATATGTGCTGTCAGCTTAAGTGTGGAGTTCAATAATTTGATGGTTATACATGTGAAAACCAATATCTAAAACGGTAAATAGAAATTATCAGCTTCGACATCATGTGATGAGAACTTTATTTCCTTGTTTGTAGTATTCTCTACAAATTTTCCTTCTGCAATGTGACTGGTGGTAATTTTCTAACCTTATCATTTGTTGTTCTTCAGTTCATGCTCGACGACTGCAAGCATTAAAAGCTCTGACATATTCACCGTCAGGCAACTCTGAGCTTTTGTCAAAATTGTATGAGATTGTATTTGGCCTCCTTGATAAGGTTTGTCTCATTACTAATGCTCTCTGATGTTTAAGAAGATGCTTTGGCTATTTTAACTTTAGTTTTGGCTTTTTTAAGTATACAACTAATTATTATACTATTGCTTTTGTATCAGTAAATGGTTTTTTCGCAGTTACATGCAAAAGCACTCATTTATGTTTCATGTCGCTTTCAGGTTGCTGATGTTCCACATAAACGAAAGAAAGGTGTCTTTGGGACAAAAGGGGGTGATAAGGAGGTATCAGTCTCAACTCTTAGGTTCCTCTAGTAAAATGCTTCAAGGCTTCTATAGTTTTCTTTTTTATTCTGCTGTGCTTGTTCTTTGCCGTGCTGTGGGGTATAAACTTCTCAAAATTCTTGTCGATTGCTACTAGCACTACGCAGTGTAGCATACTTGATTCTTTGATGATTTGAATTTGCACATCTGGGAGATTCTGGCAGTAAGCGAACACCTTTTCAAGGCCTGAGTTAAATGTCATTTTAATTAATGAAACATTTCTTAAAATCACTACAACTCTGATTATCCATAAGCCAAGGGACAAACTTTGATAACATATTTATCTTCTAGATATGTTTAGTGGACGAATGGAATTTCTCCCCTCTGAGTATACATGCAGAAGGTCAACATTTATTCTTTGTTTTTCACTTGAGCTCTCTGTCTCCTCTTTGTTAGTCGATCATTCGGAGTAACTTGCAGTTCGCTGCTATGAGTGCACTAAGAAGACTCCCACTGGATCCAGGAAATCCACTTTTTCTGCACCGTGCAGCCCAGGGGTAAGACTCTTTATTTTTTGGTTCTTTGTACTCTATTATAGTGATAAGCCTATTTTAGGTGGTTCTCACTGGAGCAATTGGTTTTAGTTTTTTTCCTAATTATGCAGTGGATTGAAAACTTATTCTGGTATCCATACTATTTACAGTGTCTCGTTTGCTGATCCTGTTGCGGTGAGGCATTCGCTGGAAATTCTATCTGAGTTAGCAACAAGGGACCCCTATACAGTTGCAATGACATTAGGTAAATAACCTATTCAGTCAATTCCCTGCCCCTCCCTCCCTCCCTCATTTCTCTTAAACTCTTTTTGCTATTCTGTCTGTGTAGACACGTAATTGTTTGTCATTCAAAACTTGATCTGCGTCTCTTGATCTTTTTGCTGCAGAAAAGCTTGCGTCTCCAGTAGGTATGCTTTCCAGGCCTTTAATCTCTTAAACGTTAGTTTGTTGCTTGGTGATTTCATGTTTACTTATTTGAATTATAAAGGAGTCTCTGGAACATGAGTTTTAAATGCATTGTAGAAATTGATCTACTTATGAGACATACACTTGATTCTAATAACTAGCCAGCTCTCTTTTATATGATCCAATGATAAGGTTAAGAACAAATTTGGGTTAGTTGATAATACCTTCTTTGCACCAATTAAGGGGCGTTGCAAGATATCCTACATTTGCATGATGTGCTTGCTAGGGTTTCCCTGGCTAGGTTGTGCCACAGTATATCTAGAGCTCGGGCGTTAGATGGTAAGCATATCAAGCTCTTTCTCTCACTACTGTCTGTTCTTGTTATCTATTATTTTATCTGGGTATATGGGAGGCTTATTTTTGAGGACTCACAAATTAGTAGTTTCCTTTTCATCTTCCTACAGAGAGGCCTGATATTAGATCTCAGTTCAATTCAATTCTCTATCAGCTACTCCTAGATCCAAGCGAAAGGGTATGCTATGAGGCGATTTTGTGCATTTTGGGAAAATACGACAACACCGAGAGGCATGAATTCTATGACTTTGCTTTCTCTTGGTTCATTCTTTCCTAGGTTTTGATTGACCAAAATTTACTTCATCATTTAGGATGGATGAGCGTGCTGCTGGGTGGTACCGCTTGACTAGGGAGATCCTGAAGCTGCCTGAAGCGCCATCCTTGTCTACAAAGGATAAATCTAATAAAACCAAGCGTCCACAGCCCCTTATTAAGCTTGTAATGAGGAGGTAATCCTAGCTTGATGGAAGACTGTGTTCAGAATTGCAGATCTTATGGATTCCCTTTCTTCGCTAGAATGTTGCTTTATATTGTAATGATTGTGTTTCCTGTAAAAGAACTTCGCAAATGGATCCTGTTCTTTCAGGTTAGAGAGCTCATTTCGCAGTTTCTCAAGACCAGTACTTCATTCAGCAGCAAGGGTTGTACAAGAAATGGGAAAGAGCAGGGCTGCAGCGTTTGCTATGGGATTACAAGACATTGATGAAGCAGTTCATGTCAATGCATTTTCTGACGCTCTGGATGATGCAGAGACCAATGAAAGTTCTCACCCAGAAGGTACATTGTCAATATCCTCTTGAGCTTCAGCATGAAGTAGAGATCATGTTTTTGTTACGAACATAATTACAAAAAAAAAAAAACTGTTATATAGCTGGAAGAACTGGAATTACAAAGCCCTGAAGAATTTGATAGTGGTGCCTCCCACTCCCCCTTGCAAACCACCAAAATCTCGATTAAAACACTTTCCTAACTCTTGCAGACATATAGACTTGAGCCTAACCTACTTAAAAAATGGTTAATTGAGAGTTACAACAGTAAATCCCAGTTACGTTATATTAGTTAGATAGTAGTACTAAAGCCTTCCTCTAAACCCACTGCTTCTATCAGTTTTTATTTATATTTATTTAGATGTATAACAGGTGCACAAATATCTTTCTCAGTTTATATGGAGCATTAAATTTCATGCAAGCTTTTGGTCTTTACGAATTTTGCTGAATTTTTATTATTATACTGCTAAGGGTCGCCAATTACAGATGTAAGTCAAGTAATTGCATCTATGCTTTGATGGTGCATCAATATTATCTAACTGTTTTATTGTACCTCAAGTGGTCACAAAACTAAAAATGTGAGTAAACTCAATATTCCACTAAAATAATATGATGGCTTACCAGGAAGATGTTTTCCTATACCTAATTATTTAAGTATATTGGGTATCTTGTCATCTTTTGAGTTGTAACATGTTCTATATCACTTTGTATTTACATTATTTCCCTCTCTCTGGTTACATATATACCCTTATTTTTATCGTTTTAAGTTGTTGGACTTTTGCAGGAATACGGCGAACATCATCTATATCCGCAGGGCCTGGTCGCAATGAGACAATTGCAAGTTTGCTGGCTTCATTAATGGAGGTGGTTCGAACAACAGTAGCATGCGAGTGTGTGTATGTCCGGGCAATGGTTATCAAAGCATTGATATGGATGCAAAGTCCACATGAATCGTTGGATGAGTTGAAATCAATCATCGCCTCTGAGCTTTCAGATCCTGCTTGGCCCGCAGCTCTAGTTAACGATGTTTTGCTTACTTTGCATGCTCGCTTTAAGGTAAGTACGATATTTTCTTCTTTTGTAATGAGACTTGGAAAATAGGCATTCTGTGATGAGGAAAATACCTGATATCCGACTAGACCATTAATGATGTACTAGTAGTTAGCCTTTTTGTCTTTTTCTATGTATATTTACTTGGGACAAGTGAGACATGCTGTAGTTGAATTTTGCTATGCAGCCTAAACCTTGAGTTCCAGGTGCCAAAATATGTGAACTTTGTGGTACCTTTTCGTGCAAAATCCCTTTCTCTTCCTTAAGAGAAAAGCAATCTGCATCTCTGTTTATTCATATGAATAATTCGAGCTCTTAGAATTTCTAATATTCCATCGTATTCGAAAAATGCTTAAGTAGCTGTGTTGTTTGCCCACAATCATATAAGTAAGATGTTTGTTGTAGTGATCTAGTGAATCTCTTTAATTTCTTAGCTTTTGTAACAAAAGGTAATTGGCAGGACAAAATTCTACACCTAGGAACTTGTGACTAAGACAAACTGAAACTGTTTTGTTGAAGAGTGAAATGAACTCTTTTCTTCTGTCTGGTGAACTTCATTTTTTTTTCTCTCACAGGCAACTCCAGATATGGCTGTTATTCTTCTTGAAATTGCCAGAATATTTGCTACAAAAGTTCCAGGGAAAATCGACGCTGATGTCTTACAGCTGCTCTGGAAGGTATTTTCTTCTCACTGACGTAATTTAAAGTTATTATAACTTACTTACATCTTTTGTATACTATAATCTTCCTGTTTCAAATTTTCATTGTGTTAGACATTAGATCTTGAAGTTTGTATGCTTGTTTAATTTGTATTTGGTAGCTATAAATTTGTATAAAAATAATCCTGCATGTATATTAGTAAGGCTCAAATTTTGATGAATTTTTGTTACCTCAAGTAGTTCATTCTAATATAATTTATTAATTGATCAACTGCTAGACATGTCTTGTTGGAGCTGGTCCTGATGGGAAACACACAGCTCTGGAAGCAGTCACGATAGTACTTGATCTACCACCTCCACAGCCAGGATCCATGTCAGGACTAACATCAATTGATAGGGTCTCTGCATCGGATCCAAAGTCAGCTCTGGCGCTGCAGAAATTGGTGCAAGCTGCAGTAAGCATTCCTCAGAGGGCTTATATGCATTTGATTGCAATTTCAACACTTTAGCTTAGAATGAATTTCGTTGCAGGTATGGTTCCTTGGAGAGAATGCAAACTACGCCGCTTCAGAATACGCATGGGAATCTGCAACTCCACCGGGCACTGCACTTATGATGTTAGATGCAGATAAAATGGTTGCTGCTGCCAGTTCTCGCAATCCTACTCTAGCTGGTGCATTAACTCGCCTCCAGAGGTGTGCGTTTAGTGGTAGCTGGGAGGTATACCACTTTATTTTGTTGGCCATATACTGATTTGATTTTATCGTTTCTAACTGAGCTATTCATATAGATTGCCTGATTTACTTAGAATGGTCGTTGATCCTAAACCTTGTCTAGGAACTTTTTCGGCTGGTAGATGCAGTAGACTTTCTCTGTTTGTAGCTGATTTGAATAATCATTTGATTACACTCTAGAGTGAAGACCATATTTTGTGACTCTTTTCTTATAAGTGGGGATTTGGGGCGGTCGCACGGATGAATTAAGATGGTCTATCTAGCTAGCTTCTGGCTGTTTCTTTTTATGGATTCATTTATTTATTTATTTATTTTGTTTATAGCATGAAACAGAATGTGAAACCTGGAGTAATTGAGCCTTTTCAGAAATTGTAAGAACAAACTAATGAAAGTTGCTATAATAACCTCGTTTGGTCTCTCTTGTTTTTCTAAGCTTTACTAACTGTTTTGAGACCTTTACTGTTATAGAAAACAGCTAATAATAAGTTGTGATTTTTATTACATCTCATTTTTGATTTTCTTCTTGCCACTTTAATTGGAGTCTCGTGAAGCATAGACACGATTTTACCGTCAGGATAGGCTACTAAGATGAGTATTACTTCTAGGGTTTCCTGCCTGAGTGTTTATGTTTCGTGGATACAGGTCCGAATTGTTGCAGTTCAAGCTCTTACTACGATAGCAATTAGATCTGGTGAACCTTTCAGGCTGCAGATATACGAGTTTTTGTACACCTTGGCAGAAGGTGGTGTACAGTCTCAACTTTCTGAAATGCACCTGAGTAATGGAGAAGACCAAGGAGCTAGTGGTACAGGACTTGGAGTTTTAATAACTCCAATGTTAAAAGTTCTGGATGAAATGTATGTAGGACAAGATGAATTAATCAAGTAAGAAAAAAACTTCTCTTTTTTCTTTTCCTAGTGATTCATCCATGTGACCTCTATATGATTTTATCGTTGACATGATTTTTCCGTGATATCAAGAGAGATACGCAACCACGATAATGCAAACAAAGAATGGAAGGATGAGGAGCTGAAAAAACTCTACGAAACCCATGAGAGGCTACTAGATTTTGTTTCCATGTTTTGCTATATTCCAAGAGCCAAGTATTTACCCCTGGGTCCAATAAGGTAGCATTCTGAACTCATCTTATCAGTCACCAACAACCTGCCCATTCTAGTCCATAATACTAAGTATACTAATCTTGCATAGAGCAGAAGGGAGGGAAAATAGGACACCATCAACCCTTTTTTTATTTTTCCAAGAGTCATTTTGCGTTAGCTTTTTATGCCATAAGCCTATCTAAATTAACAGAGTTTACTGCATTGCATATATCCTATCTAAGTGTCACTTTTATCACAGAATATGTCAAAATTATAACCATTGTATGCCTGTTTCAATGTAGTCAATTATATATGACATTTGAGTCAACAGAAATCCAGATTTTTACATTTCATGTTTGGTGATCGTGCTGTCAACCATTCTTGTATATACTGCATCCTTGCTTCTTTGTTCCCTGATTTTGTTTTTCTCTCTATTCCCTTTTGATATGAAAATACATATTTATTATTTTTTCTTGTAACGTATGAAGTGCAAAGCTCATTGACATATACCGCACAAAGCACAATATAACTGCTTCGACCGGGCCAACCGATCCAGCTGTTGTTGCAAGTGGAATTTCAGACTTAATTTATGAGTCCACTCAGCCTGCCCCTACTGCT
Source organism: Arabis hirsuta (assembly GCA_964056655.1). Taxonomy (NCBI): domain Eukaryota; kingdom Viridiplantae; phylum Streptophyta; class Magnoliopsida; order Brassicales; family Brassicaceae; genus Arabis; species Arabis hirsuta. The sequence goes on from OZ053301.1 coordinate 17,619,355, forward strand.
TCAAACTCCAGTGGTCTGGATGATGATTTGGTGAATGCTTGGGCTGCAAACCTTGGTGATGATGGTCTTCTTGGAAACAACGCCCCAGCAATGAGTAGGGTCAGTTGCCATTTTTATCTGACTTTTTAAAATAAAAGATTAGTATGTGTGCAGTTTAGGCCTGTGTCTACTCAATATATTCTTCTTATAGTTAGATGAAGGACATGGGACACAATAATTTGTTGGAATAGGAAATCAGAAAGAATAGTTGCATGGATTACCCATTAGAGTAAATCCTTGTTTTGGGAAAAGACTTACTTAACCATTTCACATTACAATCCACTACCATGCCTTAGTTCAGAACCGTCTGAATGGGATCAATAATGAGTGCTTTTAGGACTGCACTTATTGTGATGAAGTTTGGGGATTGACTATTCCGATTAAATGTAGATTGCAAATATGCTTATATAGTTTGTATTCACATGCTATTAAGGTTTCAGTACTAGTTAACCATTCTATCTGATTATCTGTTCATGGGTACTTATGATTTATCGGTGTTCATTTGTAAATAATTAATTACTTTATAGTGGTTACTTATTTCTGATGTCTCAAAAAGAATCTTAGACATATATAATACTTGTCAGGTCAATGAATTCATTGCTGGAGTTGGAACAGATGCACCAGATGTCGAGGAAGAGAATGTCTTCTCTAGACCTTCGGTTGGCTATGATGACATGTGGGCTAAGACTCTATTAGAAACTAACGAATTGGAGGTATACGGTTAGCCTATCTTCAAGGCTTTCTTGAAAATGACTGGAATAAACTATTTTTTTTAGTTTTAGGGATGCTGAAAAATGAGTTTTGTTGTATTTACAGGAAGAAGATGCGAGATCTGGTTCATCGTCTCCAGATTCTACTGGATCCGTGGAAAGCTCTATTTCCTCTCACTTTGGTGGAATGAACTACCCATCATTGTTCAGTTCAAAGCCTTCGTCACAGGCAACGGTAGGCTACAACAATTCTTCTGTTGATTCCATTCCTTACTACCCTATTATGCTATTTGTGACAATTATGGGGCATAGAGTTTCCTGTAATTATGCAATGATGTGGTGCTAGAATATCATCACTCGGATTATTTCTTAAAGATCCCAAGTATGAGCAACAATGACAACTGAGAACTCGAAGAAAGTTTGGTTCAGTTTGTTGCATGGAATATGACAGCTAATTCTGTTTTCATGGTGAAGTAAAAATATGTATAAAAATGTTCCAGAAGTTTGTCCTTCATAAACATAGTGACCGTAGAATATGAGATGCATGAAAGTTGTGTCTTAAAAGCAAAAGGCATGCTCATAGCTTAAGCATAAAATCAAACTGTATATGATCGTAAGAACTTATGATTTGTTAGTGTCTGAGTGGGATGCATGGTGTGACTGAATCAATGCAGCTCTTACCTAATTTTAACTATATGAATGTGCCAACTCAAATAGGCAAAATCGGGTGGAAGCAAATACCAGTCGACATATGAAGGCTATGGTTCTCCGGTAAGCTGTTATTCTTTTTTTTCTGTGTTTCTATATGCTTTGAAATGGGCTGTTATTGTGGCCATTTCTTATTCGTCCTTCTCCTTTTCCTTTCAGATTAGAGAAGAGCCTCCTCCGCCGTATTCATATTCTGAGCCACAGAGTCGTGAATCGTTTGAAAACCCTGTAGCAGGATCTGGTTCTCGAAGTTATGACTCAGATGATGAAGAACCTAGGAAATCCACTGGTACAAGATTTGGAATAGCGCTGTATGACTTTACGGCGGGAGGAGATGATGAGGTAAGCTTGCTTTTGTCTTTTTTTTTCCTTTGGTAATTGAGATAAGACCAGTTAAACGATTCAGAAATATGGATGTGATTAGCTATACTGTAATCTTGTTGCTGGAAAAATCTGTTATGATGCAAGTGTTAAACACCTTTGGGTGTGTTGCAGCTAAACTTGACGGCAGAAGAGGAATTGGAGATAGAATATGAAGTTGATGGCTGGTTTTACGTAAGTAATATTTGGTTTAGAAAGACAGTACATGAGTCTTGTGAGAAGTAGAGAACCTAAAACATAACCGAGATCAACTTATAAACTGACAGGTAAAGAAGAAGCGGCCTGGCAGAGATGGGAAGATGGCTGGACTTGTTCCCGTTCTTTACGTCAATCAATCTTAAGTTTTGGTATGGCTTTAGACGTTGAAGCCATTACTATGAAGAACATCTTAATGGAACTGCTTAGATGCTGAGACATTTTGATCCTGAGTGTACTTGAGAGGTTATGTAAAATCAGTGTACATGAAGGAATTGTATTTGTTGGATGTTTGATGTGTATGCGTATCTCTGAACATTTATACGCTTTTTGATTGTCAACTAGCCATTTACTAAAAAGAACATTAATTGAGTTTTGACTATTGTTACATTGAATTCATTATATTTTGTGGGGTTAAGTTTGGAGTTGCCAATGCTTGCAAGTTCTATTGGTAAATCATTCACAATGTTATAACGCAATCCCGAATCTTCTTCTTGTTAGACGGCTCAGTTAATTTGCAATCAGTTGGTCAGATTTTAGAATAGTTCTGAACTGATAAAAACACGAAATACATCATCTCATTTTTTCAATCCCACAAGCTTTTATAAAGCAAGAACCAAACTCAGAGTTAAGACTTGAGAGTATACTTTTGTTTAAGGTTCGGGATAACACAAAAGTTACATAGACATGGACATGATCTGTCGAGCAATGCCTGGCTCTTGCTGCAACAGCTCCCTCAAGTTGTTCTCCACCTCTGTCGTCTGCTTCTCCAAGTATTCCTTGGATGTCTGACAAATCATCGAGCAAATATGTTACAAAACGTTTCAAATTATTTGAGTAATATCGTGCTAGAATTACGTTTGAAATTCGTTTAGGAGTTTTGGACTAGATTGATTTTCCGTTTTAGTTGTTTTGAATACTCATATATGTTGGCTCCCAAGTTATGATAAACACGTCGTGGCTTCTTCCCCCTATCATTGTGTACTACGTCATGCCCATCTCTATCCCATTCATCTGATTTCCTCATATCATAAACACTACGATCTTACTTTTACAAACGATGCGAAGGTTGACTAATAACTTTGTGAGAACTATGTGTATGTATTGCTAGACCTCTTTTTAAATCTACTAACCCACCACCAGATCATCGAGACACATACAGACTATATTACCATTAGCCAACAATTGCAATGATGTACCTGTAGAGAAGCAATGGCAGCCTCACTGTCTTTCAGTTTTTGCTCTTGTTCACCTTCCAGCACTGTCTTGGGCTCTAGAACAAACCTGTTAACCATATACCAAGCAAACTATCATCAGTCTTCAAAATTCTCCCAAGGCCTATTTGGAAGCAGGGCTAGTAACCACTCACGTTCTTCCTGAAAGCAAGAAGAAAACACGGATTAGGCGTGATAAATGAAGAGGCTACTGTCCTTGTAAAACCAGAGAAAGGAATCATTTACCTATTGACTTGTAGGTGTTGGTGTCTTCAGGCAATGCCCGCAGCTCTTCCAGGGTTAAATAAGCACGTTTTCTATCCCCCTCTTTGTTGCGCATCTGATTTTGCACCTAAAAGCCATATTCATTCACATATTCAACACCACATGACAAATGACCCCAATTTTGTCATCTCCAGTAACAGTAATGTCTATGGTTTTTGCCATCTATAGCCACTGACAACTGATGCATAGAGCTCAGCTTTTAAACAGGATATAATATCCAACAAGGTGATTACAAACTCAAAGACAGTTGAAGAAGTAACCAAAATAGAAGCAAGCACTTTTACGTTTGATTCTAAAACTAATAAGCTTTTCTCAAACAAACAAATGGGAAATCAAAATGTTAAGATAACTAATCAAAGAGCAATAGAAGATTTACCTGCTTTAGCTTCCCGGAGAGTTCAATCATGCTTGCTTGAATCTCCAGAAAAGCCTGTAACTTAACTCATTAGAATTCCATTTTCCGCATCATCGAATATCCAAGGATTTGGAGCCTAATGATTAAACAATTTGCAGTCTTCATTTTCTTCTTCGAGAGGTACTTACAGTTCTGTTTGCTTCGTCCGCCATAGCTACAGATCTTTAATCTTCCAAAAAAGACGTTCGGTTTTCGGTTTCTGTTAAATCACAAACAATTTCGATCTCGTCGGTCGACTTGATTACAGAGACTTCGTCGTCATCACCTAGACCTGATTACAGAGACCTCGCCGTTTTCATTGTATTTGTCGGCTCACGTTCTTTATCGATCACAATTAGGTTTAGTTGTTCTTTTAGTGGGCTTACGTTACATTTATTTAATTTACTTAGACCCATTTTACCAAAACGTTCAAAACAACCAAATTTTTCTAATTTAACCGATTTTACACTTGGAAATTTCGATTTTTAGAAAATGTCTAACAATTTCGGTAAAAGTTTTACTACCCGAAATATCCAATAACTGAGCCGAATCAAACCAAATTTTATTTCGGTTTGTTTTGGTAGAAATTTGGCTACCCGAATTACTCGACAAACCGAATTACCTGAACAGAAAAAACCAAACTATCCGAAATCGCAGCCCTAATTGACAATATTCGGTTTCATAACACATGTCGGGTTGCAAACGGATTAACCCGGTTTCGTAGTTCGTATTGGGTCAAATTGGTCCGTATAAATTTCAACCCTACCTTTTTACTAAAAATATTTTGTGGGTAATTGGATGGTTACTTACTCCAAATATTTTTGCAAATTTTAAAACTATATTTAAACTAGGGGTTCGGTTTAATAATCCTAAACATTTTTATGTAATATGAAAATTAATCCATAGTTTCAAAGTTTTTGAAAACTAATCTTTTTACATTAAAAGACTATTTTTTCATAAAAAATTTGAATTACGAAGAGAATATTTGAAATAGATTGGATAAATGTTAACCATTATTGGCGATGGTGGTTTGAGGTTTGTGAGCTCTGGTTTCTTGTTGTCTGAATGGTTCTTTAGTGGTGTCTTCAAAGCGTTATGTTTGGTTTTGGTTTGGTCTGCTATTGTTGTTGTGTTGGGTTGGATTGGGTTTGGGCATCTTCTGCTTCTTCTTTGCTATTATGTCGAGGATGATCTCTTTTCAATGTGGTTCTGATGTCTTATCTTCTTCTCTGCCTATTTCCTCCAATTTCTTGTCTAGTAGTGGCATTCATCTCGGTTTTCCTCCAGTTTCCTGCCTAGTAGTGGCGTTCATCTCGGTTTTCCTCCAGTTTCGGTTTTTGAGTCGGTCATGGCTTTTGTTTGTTTGCATGTCGGGTTGTGGATCGGTTTTCTTCTAGATTGTATGTGTCTTTAGCTGCTTTTACCTTATTTGTAGGTCTTCCATTCGCTAGTGGCTTCTTTGAATCTTTTCGGGTCTCCTTATGTTGTTTAATTCCTCTTTGGATTCCGCTTCATCTGTTTTAGGTTTTGTCTCGCTCCTAGTTTCTACAATTTGAGTCTTTTCAAGATCTTCTCCTTCGTTATTGGCTACTCTCGAGGCGTTATTAACAATTGGATTTGTTCACCGTTATCTCTGGAAGTGTTTGTGTTGCTTGAGGCTTCCTGCTTGTCAAAGTGTTTAGCTTGGGCTATGATTTGTGAGGTATATCTTATTCGTCGTAGGAGGTTTCAATTGTGTGTTCTTGCGATTGGTGTTGATGGTGGTTTGTTCGGTTAGGTAAGTAGTTTTAGTTCAGGTAATGTCTGTTGTCGCAATTGATCTTAGTAACTTTTGTATCCTGATTTTGTTTGATATAAATTGAGCTGGTAGAAAAAGAAGTTATTAACCACTACTACTGAAGATGATCCTTAAACTAGCACCAACTATATCGTTTTTGTCGTTGCTTCAAGTGACTTTAAAGATTAAAATATAGTAGAAATGAAAAATCGATTTTTAATCGAGCCTATAAAAGTATATTATTAAGTTTAGGTAGTAATGTACAAGTTGTTCCATCAACAAGGATTAAGTCAGTTGTCTGTAGAAACTCTGATGCATTTGCCATGATAATCACTGACTCATTTCTCTTATAATTGTGTATGAGTTCCTCTATCACTTTAACTATATGTTGGTTAATGTTTTACATTTTCTCATATTTCCATTATTTTGGGGGATCCAAAAGCTACAACTCACTGTCTCTCAGTATGTAAATAACACATCATCATTCCTTATACTAGAACGTAAAAGTAAATCCTTCGATGAATTATAATTTTGAAAAATATAAGAATGTCAGTAGGCCCAAAATACTGTCAACTTAATTTTCCAATAATCAATTATTCATGAGAGACTAAATCAAATAAACTAAAGATTATATATAGTGAACACAAGCCATAAACTTTTTGGTGTTCATTATTCTTAATCTTCTCACATATGTAATTTTTAATAATCTTATATTTTATGTGTAATCTATATTTTTATTTTTAATTGATCACGTGAAACAATATCCTTTTTTATTTTGTAAATTATTGTACAGCAGAAGTAATTACATTTAAAAATATTTATATGTGATTTATTTAGATATTTTCATAATCTCGATTTCAAATGAAAAAAGTAATTTTCAAATTTTTGAAAACATGAGTTAGTTTTTAAAATACACAAAAGTTTTGTAATATTTTTATAAATTTTCTCTGAAAAAAAAATTGTATGTATTTGAAAGATATATTTTATTACGACCGAACTGAATCAAAACCGAATGTTAATTGTTTACAAAATCTACCACAAAGTATTATACATCAGAAGAAAAAATACGCTTCTACCCTTGGCACTAAATGGTGGTAGGTTGTGGTAGATATGATTGATGGACGAGAATAACTGATAAAACATTAAGAATTTGAAAATTTGGTGGAGGAGAATATTGATATATCTTATATTTTATTACTTTTACTGTCTATTTTACTATATTTTCTATGCAATTTAATAATCTTTTATTGTGCCTTCAAAGGTAGTTTTCCTCGTATTTGTAGTTTTAGAGTCTTAGAAGGAAAATCAATAAAAAAAGAGCAAAAAAAAATCAAAAAGAGTGTTACTTATGATACAGCTACTTACTCAAGTCAAATGAACCAACCCAAGTCATTATATCTTCAAGATAAAACATATGCTCAAGTTGGATAGACATATACGCCAGAAGTTTAGCAATGAATGGAAGATCAAAGCAACTTGGAACTGGATGAAACTTGTTGTGAAGATATAAATTTTAGTTAGATTTCCAATGGAGTTAGAATTACATCATTTGCAGCTGTAATTTGGAAGATATATCCGAATTACTGAAAACACGTCAAATTGCCTCGAAGCTGAATCAAGGTCAGAATCAAGCCAAGCACCGAGCTAGTCCGCTGATATGTCCATATTTTACCACTTTTACCATCTATTTTACTATATTTTCTATGCACTTTAATAAGCTTTTCAGCCAAAAGAGGTAGTTTTCCTCGTATTTGTAGTTTTAGAGTCTTAATAGGGAAATCAAGCAAAACGAAGCAAAAAGGACTAAAAGAGGTGTAAACCAAGCTACAACAATTTTCATAAGCCAAAGACATCATCAAGACCAAAGAATTCACAAGGTACCACAATCTACCAAGTTGGACAGAACATATACGCCAGAAGTTTAGCAGTAAACGGAGGGTTAAATCAATTTTGAATTGGATGAAACTTGGTCAGAAGATAGATCTTTGAGTTAGCTTTACAACGGAATTTGAATCATATCATTTGGAGCTGTGAGCAGAAAGATACGCTCGGTTTACTGAAGATTCCATGTTTATGCATAATTGAATATCGAATTTTGTTAGGGTTTATCTAGTGGATTCTTCACCTCTATTCGATCGTAATGCTGTTTGCTTTTTTGGCCATCTTGCGAACTGATCTTAAGTTGATATACTCTCCAAAAGCTTGTTATATTGCCTGAACTAATATTTGGTGAGGACTGCGTCATAAGAATTCGAAAGGTTAGTTATGGAGTAGTATGAACAATCGAACTTACACTTAAAGCATGTTTTCACCTTATAATAACCTGCGATAGTTGAGTCTATTAGGGTAGAAAACGTAGATGGTTAGTTACGTCACGACAGTGGGATGACCTTACATTAGTGATTTGAGTTCTAGAACGATCTTTAAAACCCGATATCTTTATGTGTTTCATGAGTCTCTGCGAATTGTCTAATGCCTAACGCTTTTCTCTTATTGATTTATCCTTGCTTTATAATTGCTATTTATAAAACCACAAAACCAAAATCATATTTTGTCTTAGCTTAATTTGCATCACATAAATTCGTAACGTATCATCTCTAGTCTCTGTGGATCGACCCCTAAGTACTATTTCGTTTGCATGTGCACTTGCAGCTTTATCTAGGGTTATAAATTTAAATCTTGAATAACCCACGACATCAAGTTTTTGGCGCCATTGCCGGGGACTAATTTGTTACCTACGAGTTTTTGATAAAGATTAAGTCTAAGATTTGTTTTTCTTTATTTACTTTTGATTTTTCGTTTTTTCTTTTTGTTTTTGTGAGTGTTTGAGAGAGTCATCAATGGAACACTACAACCTCTATCCTAGGAGAATGGCGAGCTCTTACTACCATGAAACCATTGGGGATTATAACCCAATGCCTCATGAATATCATCAACAGCCATACTTCAACAATACTCGGTGCAATGCTCATATGTACCAACAACAACCTTGGGAGGCTTATGAGCGTGAGGGCCTATCATTACCATCACTGCGAGTATCCACAGCCATCACAACAACTCCAAAATCACGCATTTTCAATTACCCTAAACGATAAACTAGAATCGTTTGTGGCTCAACTCAAGGGAGAATTCAAAAATTTCGAATATGAGATCAAGACTTCTTTGTCAGCTCTTGGAGAAAAATTAGAAGCTCTTGTTGCTCCACTTCAAAGCACCGAGGCGCGTTTGGTTCATCTTGGAGAGATGCTTACAAGAGATCTCCAAGAAGACGAAACATGCATCATGGATGTTGAATTGGATGACATGTGCGATCAAGGAGAGGGGCTTATAACAAGCTTCAACGTTTTGGAGACGAAAGATCACCCTCACAAGCCTTTAAATCTTGGTTCACCATTCCTAGAAACCGATGAAGAATTTGTGGATTCTACAAATCACCAAATCTCTCTCTCTAAATTTGACAAAGGAGTGATCTATCCAACCCTACAAGGTAAGGTTTCTTTTTGTATCAATATGTACACTAATGAAACCTTTTATACAGATCCAGGTGATACGATTAAGGATATCCAAGACCTCAAAATTCCAGCCCCTCCAACCATACATAAAGATGTTGTCCAACCGACAAATCCGAAAGGCAAAGAGACTCCAAATATTGCAAATTCGATCTTGGCATCTAAGAAACGTGAAGAAGATGTGGTTCATGTCGAGATGATACACAAAAGGTCCTCGAATTTTTTCTCCAACTTCATAATTATGATTCCCACGGATTTGAATGAGAAAGATGAAAAATTCACCGAAAAAAAGTCACAAATATGGTGAAATTTTTTCACGCTACGATTGTTCTTTATGAAAGCCATCAAGATGCTAATAGATGGAGTCTTAAGCCATGCGGTCCAGAGTGTAGAGAAGCTAAAGGAGTCCCAATTCCTTTAGTGGAGCCATCCTATGCTTAAAAGAAAAGGAGTCGAGCTAAAAGACTTAAAACAAGCGTTTTATGGGAGGCAACCCATATTTGGTTTTATTTTTTTTAGAGTATATAATTTCAAATTTTAATCATGGTTTTAATTTTTAAAGTTTTATTACTTATTGGTTTTTCTAATCATGAATTTTTAGGTTTTTACAAAAAGTTATAAAAATACAAAAAATGTTTGTTTTGGAGAAGGAAGAAGAGAAGGAGATAGGACAAGACCCGTTCTGGTTCAAGGCACAAAAGAATTACCAGATCAACCCAGAAAAATCTAAAATTTCGTGAGAATATAGTAGACAGTCATACGAAACTATAGAAAAAAGCATAACGTAATTTAGTATTACGGTCTGAAAGTTATGACAAATTTTCCAAGAGTGATGAGGAAGGATACAAAGCTGCAAAGAGCGAACTTCAAACTTGTTTTCAAGACGAACTACAAGGAATGAGGAGACAATCGAATCACTTGAAAGGTTAATTTTGGAGTATTATGAACAATCGAATCTTGAACTATCTAATGCGTGTTTTCACCTTGTAATAACCTACCGGATTCAGTTTCTCTAACCGGACTGATCTGTGGTTCCTATTCTCGGCTGCTCTCATCTGACCCATCGACGTTTGCACAACTTCCTCCTTCGACAAGATCTCATGGAAGTTGCAGCGCCAATCCCTCACTGTCATCTCTCCGACCGATCCTCTCAAAAGGTGAAGCCGCTTTACTTGATCCGGATTTGGTCTTTGTTTCGATGTGTTTCCTCGCCGTCAAATGTGATGATGACATCTCCGATGAATTACCGAGAACCTTCACCGTCTTCAACAAGCTAAAGTTGTCGACCAAAATGAAACCTTGTTGGTGAGCCTGGCCCATGCTGCCTTTGAAGGCCTATAGCGACCCATATCTAAGAGTTTCAAAACTTTCTTCGGCTTTTGAACAAATTGGCTTCTCTTCTTTGAGAAGAACAAAGTTTTCTGGGTTTTCAAACCTTGTAATTTTCTCTTTTTGGGAGAGATCTCATTATTCGGGAAGAGAACCATTCCACCATTTTTTTTCTCATTGAGAGTAAGATCCTTCTCGGAACCAAAACCGAGCTATTCTCGTGTTCTTGTATAGCGGCCTGTACGGGGCTAGAAGATGCAACTAGCTTCGTTAAGACGAAGCTCGTAGGTACGGGTAATCTTTCGACATCAGTGTTCAAAGTGACCAAATTTCCACTTTTCGGTTTAGCTGTGAATCTTATATCAACACATCTGGATTGTTCCTTAGATTCGCTTTCGAATCATTATGTTATTTCTTCTGTTGTAGTTCTTGTTTTCATGTATTGTAGTATGAATTTGTGTACTTTCGAAGTTTAAGTAATGAATCAAATGTTGAAAAAAAAATAGAAAGGTTCGGCTGCAGGCTATAATTCACCAAAAGACATTTTTTAAAAATCCGAATTTAAGAGAACTCAACAAAATCTGCGACCAAGATTTGAGTAAAGTCAAATTACACAAGATTGGTTCACCAAGCCATGAGAGCAGCTCCAAACGGATAACACAACTGTGGATAAAGCATTGTAAGCTAACAGTTCCTCCCCTAGAGAAATAAATTACTCATTCTCCTAGTTGCAATAAAACCTGACTACGGTACTCTCCCAGTGCCCATATTGGGAAAATGTTTCGATACGCAGCGTAAGTTATCATGCAGTTCCTGTTGAATACTCCCATTATTTCCTGTGAGAGAGAGAGAGAGAGAGAGAGAGAGAGAGAGAGAGAGAGAGGAGAGATTAATTAACCAAGAGAAACTCTAAACACCAATGCGGTTGATGCAACTTGTTACCTGTTGTGGGAAATCACCATTCTCCATTTGAGCATTAATCAAGTATCTTGCAGCCCTGTGTAGTGGTTTTTGATCTACCTCAGCCTAAGCACACACACACAAAAAGAGATATACGTATTATTAACTGAAAGGGATAGAAATAGAATGAGCAATCCCCGCGCCTTAAATAAGTTTAAAGTTTCTTAAGGAATTTTCACTCACTTGCCCAGCACCAATGAGTGCGAGTAAAGCCCATGCTGTATTCACGACATGAGACTTGTCGCCTTCGAGGTTTGAATATACCTATTCATAAAATAAAAAACGATACATCAAGTAGCAGTAAGTAAAGTTTTGTGATAATACAAAGTAATTACTAACCTTGTCTTGACATGAAAGATAGCTTTCCCCCCATCCACCCGAAGGACGTTGTTTCAACAGTAGAAATTCACAAGCTTTGGCAACATGTGGAGAGTTTTTCAATGTTTTTCCAACAGCTACCAGCCCTTTTACTCCGAACCACGTACCGTACGTGAAGCAAACACCCCATGATCCATACCTCAGGAAATATTACCGGTGACAACACATAAACCAACTAGAAGATACACCGATAATATAACAAAAATACAAACATGTAATTCTGCAAATAGTTTTATAACGACTAGAGACAAACCATGAGCCATCTGTTCCTTGAATAGATTCAATGAACTTAACAGCCTTCTCAATGCACTCATCTACATCCTTTTTCCGATGACCAGGATAAAGCTTTCGGAATGCTATCAAAGCTTGGATAGCAGCTGATGTACATTCCACATAACTACAGAACGATTCTAGCGCATCAAGGAAAATTACCAAAACATAAAATATGATTAAATGGAAAATGCTAGCGCCTTACGGATAATCGATAACAATATCGCCAAAGGTTTCTGCTGGGTTGATTAGCTGCCAACGGAAATAAGCAAACTTTTTACTTAAACCTCAAGCAGAGGGGATTGAGGTACATATGTACACATCTTTGTGAGAGTGTGGACACATGGATACAAAAAGTATATGTTATCAAGCTTGAGAACATTACTGATCTATATCCAGGTACACAGACATTACCTCCAACCAAGGGTATGACCTTGTAAGCTCATATGTTGCAAGGCCTCCATCGGCATTCTGAAATCAGAAACTGCTAATCAGACATCGAAAATGTTTTGCTTTGCGGAAAGAAGACCTATGACTGATTAAATACACTACAACTAGCACCATACATATTGCTACAAGTATTGGAAACAAAATCTAACCTGTAACGAAATTATAACATTAACAGCATCATATAAGCGGTTTGTATCTACTGGTTCACCAACAATCTCCTTGCGAAGTTTGGATAGCAAAAGAGCAGCCTGAAGAGGAGATAACAAACTCATTACCATCAGAAAAGATATCATGTAAGGTCACATTATTATTACTTTAAGTCCTTATTTATTACTTTAAGTCCTTCTGCGGTGCAATCAGAGATAGGCCAACCGTGATCTGCAGTTGAGAAAGGCCAAGCCCCTTTAGAAATGTGGCGATACCAGTAACTCAGATCTCCAGGGCAATCCTCTGCCACCTATTCCACGAGAAGAAACAATCAAGAGATGGAAAAGAATATCCAATCTTCATTAACTGCCGATTGCAAACCTGGGAATTCTTGACATATGAATGTGCTTTTTTCAAAACAGGCCCATATTCTTCAACAAAGTTGGTTGCCAGAATTGCTTGAACAGCAAAACCCGTATCCCATAGCTGGCTTCCGTTATAACCCTGTCAATAGCTGCTGCATTAGAGTATGGATGACAGGTTTAACGTTTATAACTAGTAATTGGATAAAAAGTGAAGTACGGGTTTTGGTTGGCAGGATAGAACGTAGTGGAGTACATAGAAATGCAGATGCTCTGAAGATATGAATCAGTTTTGTCAAGGGTGTTCGTTTCTTTCTTATGATTCAAAAATGATTCTATCAAACACATACTAGAGTAAAACTCCCAACTTAATGTAGAAGTGTCATTCTCATGCTATAATTTTTTGATGAGCATATTTGTGTACCATTGAGCTAATGATTTGGCAGTCACCTTTGTCCATTTAATCACCATTCATAATCATATATACAAATATGTGGTACCTGCATCTTCATTCCATCTTCAGCTAGCCAGAGATAGTCATGGATTCGTGGTAAATGCAATTTAAAAGCCTCTGAGTTTGGGTCCTCTACCCAACAACAAAGCATATTTAATACCTGTTAAACCAACAACAAACAAAGATGATGAAAGTAGAGGATCCCAAAAACAAAAAGAAAACACAAGATATAAATATTCCTAAACTGAACTTTTGATAGAGATTAATAACAATGAACAAGGGAAAATGGTACAGAAGATGTCGTAGAAGTTTGATTTGCATACCTTATTCACAGGTCCTATGCAGATGTATCTTGTATTCTCATCTTCATAATGAACATGTTCTATCGTGGTTCTTATAGCCTTTTCTCTCAAATTTGCACCAGGCCATCGCATTAGAACAGGCTCAACAATCTTATGAAGTGATGCCCAAAGAATATCTTGCACAAGTGGATGTGGGTAGTATAAATCCTCCTTCAATAGAAAAGTAACTGTCAGCACAAAAACAGTTACCTCTGAGAATCTGAGGACACAGCGATTAGTGTAAGGACCTATATTGTGAGTACTGCATATTCTCAAGAATCATTTAAACTAATTGCATTATTCATCCCAACAAGGATCTCATTATAAACTACAGATGGTCAGGTTTTTACAGAAAGCAAGTAACTTCTTTTACAAGATTAGCTTATGTGGTCCGATAGTTACAAAACAATCAATTCCACAAACCTTTGCACAAAGGTTGCGTGCTTCATTCCAGTCGATTTCATGATATGGTACAGTGAAAAGCTCCTTTCTTAGTGATAAAACGGTGGACGTTATGGGACCCACAAACCTTTTTCCATACAAATACGACATTGGCAAGTAGACCATCCGACAATGACACCACATCCTTCCTGCAGTATGAAAACATTATAATGCTATCTATATGCATAAGAACTTTAAAAAAAACAGCTGTAGCAAAAGAAACCATATCCATCTTTTAATTTGCACACACACATAAAACAGATGATAAGTGTGCTTTGAACGTGCAAAGCACAATAGATTACAATCTATGATCAGATGAACAAATTCTTTCGAGATTTACTTCACTTGAGTTGTCCATGATTGATGGTTTTCCATATCATAAAGTCTGGGATGACACACTGCTATTAAAGGTCATTTTCAGGCACGGGATATAATTATATAAAACCCACTTAATTATAGTTGAACCTAAGGAACCATAAAGGACATAAAATAGATATGGGAATTGTTACAGCACTTTGGTTTTCCTGTAAAACTCACTTAATTACTATTGCTCTTAGAGCCTTGCCTACATCAGATTATGGGTAGTTAGTCGAGCAACAAACCATAACTTAAAGGTTGGAAAAAGAAAGAACTTAAACACTATCCAAGTTGTGAAAGTTGAGAGCACATGAAATTGTCGTTCAGCATATATTTATGAGCACCTGGATGGATTGGCAGGAAATACGGAAGAAGCCATATCTCAGGTGGTAGTGGGTTATTTCCAGACCATTCAAAAGCTCCAAGTACCTTTATTCACAGATCCAAGCAAAAAGATGAGTCAAGTAATAGAAATCTTCATACGACTAACTCTTAAACAGACAGATAGGGGTCAAGATTTCAGTACAGATAGCCACATTTTTCCCCAAGATGTGATATTGGTAGCGCCACCATGATTTAGTATCCAGTCTCGCCCTTTCTCCATAGCTCCGTCTCCATCGTTAGCTCCTTCTCCAAGCAACCTCAAAGTAACATAGTTCAAGACAGACCCAAACATGGTGCTGGGGCCCTCAATGTGCAGACCCCACCCTCCGTCCTCATTCTGTAACCATATCCCCCAATAGTCAAAATTGATTTCAAAATCGAAAAGTAGAAGAAGGAACTCTTTGAAACTTAAAGATGTTTGTATATCTATTTTTGGATGGGCTTATTATGTGTCAAAGAACATAGAACAGTATAGGAAAATTCAAACCAGGCATTGAAAGAAAACGGGAAGTATAATAAAGATAGGAAAGATTTCTAGCCTGGTGGTTATAGAGATAACGGCGCATTTCTTGCTTATGTTGTTCCGACAATACTGTATTCAGGGCTCCAGTTATGGAGAGTGTAATTATCTGGAAATCAGAATTAGTTTTCATCGAGTTTTTCAGCAAAACTTGCAAAAAAAAATCTCGGACAAACAAAGTTTATGACCTAACCAGTCCTGGTAGAAGAAACATAGGACCACCATAATCTCCTGGCCAGTGCCCGTCATGCGCCTGTATCGTTGAATAGAAATCTACACCCCTCTTCAGGGTGTCTTCCACCATCTTGTCTGTAACATCATCACTATCTTTGATTTTGACTTGAGGCAAAACTGGGCTAATCAAGTTTTCTCTTGAAAACTACAGAAAGAGAGGGAGAGACATAATCTTCAGATTAGAAAATGAATATCTAAAGCAAATAAATGCTTGAATATCAGAGCATTGTCAAATCCATGAACTCAAAGGCTAAAACCATGGATGAAAGCCAAAAGATTACAAACTACTTATACACAACCGATTGCAATAGGTAGTAAAGAGAAGCCTTGAAGAAATTTGAGTAATAAGTTGACTCAGATGTTCAGATCTGAGCTTCAGAACAAACGCATAACTGGTATCACAACTCTTGAGTGGTATGTAAATGAGTAAATGAAACTAGAAACTAGCTGTCTATGCTCTATCTGTACTCATCCATCTATTGCGAACTAGATTCTCCTATAGATCAGTGGAGTATCCTTAGTATTAGAAAATGAGAAAAGGTATAGTTCTGTGCTATCAATTGGAAACAGCAAGACACGATGGATCGTGTTGCGCCGAAGTTGACATGCGCCTGACAAGTTGAGTTGATTTCAGGGGAAATATATTATACTGCAGGTAAAATGATGATTAGCTATGCCTATAGGGTGTGTAGTAAGTAGACTACATCCTCCTCGTAAACTTTAATGTTTATGCATTGAGAATGGTGAATCAGGGATATAGCTCTTTTCCACTTAGGGAGATCAAAAAGTGATAAAGCATGACCGCTCTTCATTTCACATCCTAGTTCCATGATGCAAGAAATTCCTCAAGTATCACTGACCAAAACGATCGTCCTCACCATTCAGGACCAGGGAAAGTCAACGGGTCAAAAAGAAAGGTAGAAGAAAGAAATCCCAGGGAGAGTACCTGAAGGCGCATAAGCAGATCAGAGCTATGTTTCTTCACGAATCGGTTCTCTGTAAACGAATTCCGAGCTTCCTCAATGGCGGCGAGCTCCTCATGCGTCCCGAGGTTCGGATCGAACTCCCAAAACTGCCTTCCGACGTGATTATTGGTGGTTCTGAGCCATGGACTACCTCCCTCGGCGATCTTCAGTTTCCACATTTTCGCTGGAGGAAGAAGAAGAAGAAGAAGAAGAAGAGAAACCGCTTGATCGCAAAATGAAATCGGATATTTCGCAGAGAACAAAAAGTGGTTACCGGATTCGGAGGGATCAGAGAGCAGGAAGAGGAGTGGACGAAACCGAGGTTTGAAGAAGAAGGAGACACAGATCACAGATGCGAATGAGCGAGCATATGTGAATCATGTGATACATTACAATTACTCAAGCCTGTGGGCCCGGCTACAGTAGCTACAACATTTTTTTTATTATACTTATGTGTTATATAATTCTGACTTGGCTTGTGATATGTAATTTTTGAATTAATAACAATTATTTTACAAATAAATTTATATTTATTTTTATAAATAAATTAAAAGAGTTTTTAATCAATATGTTATGAGATTTTTCGTTTTTGATTCTAAATTTATATATAAATTTTCGTTTATCATCTAAAAATAGTTTAGAAATTGATTATTGTAATAATAAAATTCTAGAACAGTTTTCTAGAATATATATTTTTTCAAAATTAATAATAAAGAATTACCAATTTCTTAAAAGAGTTTTTGATATGTTTTGTGAAAACAATTTCCCAAATTAATCTAAAATTTTTTGTTCGATTTGGCTTACAGATCGGAGTTTTTTTATTATTTCTGGGTTAGTTTTGTTTTTGATGTTCTTCTTACTCATCTAGTGTTTTGACGTTTTTTTATAAAGTTTTTAAATAGTTTTTAAAAGACTTATAAAATTTATAAAGTTTATAGGGTTTTTAAACACATTTAAAAAAAAAGTTAAACAATCTGAATTAGTTTGTTCTTAATGTTTTTCTACCTGATCTAAGATTTTGACATTTTGTTATAAACTTTTTAAACAATTTATAAGAGTTATGTATATGTTTTTAAAACTGAATAGTTAAAATAATAATTTATAAGGTTTTTAGAAAGTTTATAAATTTTTTTAAAGGTTTATAACGGTTTTTTACAAAATTTATAAGCGTTTTTAAAAGGTTTATAAAGTTTTTTAAAGGTTTATAAGGATTTTTTACAAAATTTATAAGGATTTTTAAAAGGTTTATAAAATTTTTTAAAGGTTTATAAGGGTTTTTTACAAAATTTATAAACGTTTTTAAAAGGTTTAAAAAGTTTTTTAAAGGTTTATAAGGGTTTTTTACAAAATTTATAAACGTTTTTAAAAAGTTTATAAAGTTTTTAAAAGGTTTATAAGGATTTTTTACAAAGTTTATAAGGGTTTTTAAAATATTTATAAAGATTTTTTAAGGTTTATAAGAGTTTTTTACAAAATTTATAAGCATTTTAAAAGGTTTATAAAGTTTTTAAAATACTTTTTACAAGGTTTATAAGAGTTTTTAAAAGATTTATAAAGTTTTTAAAATATTTATAAGAGTTTTTTACGAGGTTTATAAGAGTTTTTTACAAGATTTATAAGGTTTATAAAAGTTTTTTACAAGGTTTATAAGGATTTTTAAAACGATTATAAAGTTTTTCAAAGGTTTATAAGGGATTTTTGGTTTACAAAGTTTTTTACAAGGTTTATAAAGGGTTTATAAAATTTTTTAAAGGTTTTATTAGACAGTTAATAAGAGTTTTCTATCTGTCTTTTAAAAATTGAACAATTGAAATAATAATTTATAAAGTTTTTAAAAAGGTTTTTAAAGTTTTATAAAGGTTTATAAGGATTTTATAAAGATTTTTTACAAGGTTTATAAAATTTTTAAAAGGTTCATAAGAGTTTTTTACAAGATTTATAAGAGTTTTTTAGAAGATTTATAAATTGTTTAAAAACTATATAAACTGTTTAACAAAAATTATCTATAAATAAACAAAAACTCATATCTGTAACATAATTAGAATCAATAACTTAGATTTAACACAAATCAAAAATCAAAACCCAAATCTGTAACAAAAAATGATAAAATTCGATCTAGATCTATAACTGAATGAGAGAGAGAAAGAGAGAGATTATTATTTTTCTTCAACTTCAATCACCATTTTTGCATACAAAAAGAAATAAGAAGAAAATAGATCTGAGATATCTAGAGAGAAAGAGAGAGAGAAAGAGAGAGAGAAATCTGATTTGATTTTATCTTCTCAACCTTATAATCGCACCATTTTTTGTAGAGAAAGAAAAGAAGAAAAAACTTTTTGCTTTCTTTCACGAAAGAAAAAGAGAAAAAGATTAAAGAAGAAAAGAACAAAAAAATAGAAAAGAGGAAAATGACAAATTTGATTTTTGGTGTAATGAATAGTGGTACGTTTACAAACAATTTTAAAATGTGGCAATTTTACAAAGTGGCATGAGACATGTGGAATTTTGTAAAATTTCTCTATCTTTTTTTGGGTGTGATAATATAAATTAGGGTCAATTTCGTTAATAACCAAAAGAAAGATAACATAAAATCTAATTAATTGGTTACAAAGATAGGAAGAGATAGACAGAGAAAAATGTGAAAATTTGATAAATTATATATTTTTTTTTGTTTTGTGGTTATACATGTCAATTGCATATAAATTAAACTTAAAAACTCGTCATTTGGTTGTGGCAAAAAAAAAAAAAACAAACACAAGGTATTTCAAACAATTTGCTTCAATATTTTAAGAAACTCTCTACGATCTCAAGCAATATTAGGGAATACAAGAAGCGTTGTCACTACGGAGACGAATAGTCTCTTACAAGAACCCTTATGGCCAAAAAAGGTTAAGTCTGCTTTGTTCTCATGTTCTCAATAGAAGCCACAAGAGCTCCGGGACCCTATGGTCTTACTGCATCCTTCTATCAAAAGCAGTAGGACATTGTTGGGCCTGCAATAATTGAAGAAGTGACAAAATTCTTCGACACAGAAGAACTAAGTCCAGATGTAAATCACACAAATCTCTGTATCATTCCTAAGATAAATCATCCAGTCACGATGATAGACTTCAGGTCGATTGCTTTCTGCAACGTTATTTACATGGTTATATCAAAGAACTTGGTTAGCAGGCTAAAACCTATACACTTTCAAGTGTGATCTCTGAAAACCAAGCAGCGCTTACACCCGGGCGTCTATTACATACAATGTGTTGATAGCACATGAAGCTCTTCACTCTCTCAAAGTACGAAGACGATGCGCCAACTCATACATGGCTGTGAAAACTGATATCAACAAAGCATACGATCGCAACAAGTGGCAAGTTTTGGAAGAAGTATTCCGTGAAGAGGATTTTGTGAACGATAAATATCATGGATTATGATCTGCGTTCGTAGTATCTCTTTCTCTGTTCTAATTAATGGAAGCCCCTAGGGCAATTTTGAAGTAACAAGAGAACTGTGTCAGGGTGACCCTTTGTCTCCATATGTTTTTATATTCTACACTGATGTTTTAAGTTCCCTTTTGGATCAAGCCGAAAGAACACACCTTATTCAACCTATCAGGCTAAGTGTTGGAGGACCAAGTATATCTCATGATGCGGTCATAAAACCAAAAAAAAACACATGGAATCAAGGCGAACCGAGAAGGCCAAGAAGACCAAACCGGAGCCATCAAAGCCAAAACAACGAGCCTTAATGAAGAGGCTTGAGGCACACGCTAATGGAAAAGAGACTGGACGAGACAAGACAGCACAAGAGCAACTCAGTATGCAAGATGACGGAAATCAAACTCAAACTTGCGGCCTAAGCATGCTCAACCTATCCAAGAAGACCCCTGAGCATCGTTCATCTCAGAAAAAGTCCAATATCAATTGTTACAATCCAGCGGCTGCTTGGACTATATTCTTAGCTCAATTAAGAAACTCCTCGAAGTGGAATCAGCCCAATACGAGTTTGAATGAAGGAGATATTTAGTTTTCAATCTGGGAGAATCTGAATTTACCCGATTTGGATACACGTGCACTCTTTGGAGGATTCCGACCGAACCAGGAGGAATTAAGTGATAAACCGACTTGGTATGTAATATTGATTCAAAATGGAAACACAAAAAATTGGATTCATGTCAATCCCGGTTCAAATGTAAAAGTTTTTAAACTTTTAAACCGGAGGATTCCAGACTCGCCTAATGTGGAACCTTCGGGGTTTGGGAGTATTTAGTCATATGTTTGGCGTCCATGAGAGTATCTACTACAACTAGAGCCTCTTAGTGAGACCTCATGCTTCATTCTCAGCCATTGGATCAGGTGGATTCAATCTTGCTCATCCATACTCCAAGACTTTCCTTACGCGCCGAGAGCATTAAAATACAAGGACCAACCACTCTATTATGATTTAGTGCAAATCACGAGATTTAATAGCAGATATTTTTTAACACTGCAATTTTATTATTATTCTACTACAAATTATAAGGATTGTTACATCGACGATTCCACAACGAATAAGTTTTTCATTTTGATCTAGGCGAGACGAATCTATCTTGCTCCACGCTGAAGTTGGGGGTGGGCAAAATACCCGGAGCCAAAAAACCGCACCGAACCCGATTTTGATTTACCCAAACCAAATCGGAACCAATTTCTCTAAAATACCCGAATAGATCCTCAACATATAGTACCAAAAAATCCGAACTGAACCCGAAACCGAACCAAGAACCGTACAGGTACCTTTTTTTTTTAACATATAGTACCAAAAAATCTAAACCGAACCAAGAACCAAATAGGTATCCGAAACAAGATTAACCTAAAAATATTTAGATTTAAAATCGGATATGTTTATGTAGTTTATGTAATTTTATAAAAAAAAAACTCTTTGTTTTTCGATTAATACAAGTATTAGGGATATATTCGGGTAAAAATAACCAATTTAGGTAGATTAATTAAATTTTTTAAATTTGTTTTTGTTATTTTCTTTTGGTATTTTTGGATAATTAGAATAAAAAATGATTAAATCGAATCAAATCCGAGAAAAAAGTTGAGTAATTATAAGTATTTCGAATAATTTTTTCATACCTCGAATAATTTTTGAATATTTTAGATAAAAAATCCGAACTAACCGAACACGAATCTGAACTCGAAACACATTTTGGGTACTAGCAGGTTTCAAATCTATATCCGAACCCAAAACAAATCTGATCCGAACTTTTCTAATACCCGAATGGATCTTATATGAAACGACCCGACCCAAAAATTCAAAATTTTTCTCTCCAGATCATTATCATCACAGATAATAATCCTCAATGGGTCAACAACCAAGCAACGCGGAACAATAAACATTAACAACATTTCCAGTTTAACAACTCCATACATTATTAAATAGCAATCAGTTCAACCAATCAACCAATATCAATAAACAATATCTAATGACTAACAACCTAACAATTCCATAGAATAACAATCCAAGTGAGACCCTAAATCATCTCTTCTTCCTCGCCACGATTCTACGATCACAATTTCTCTTTACCTGCAACACATGGCAAAAAGAGTTGCGTGAGTATTATCACAAATACTCAGCGATGCGGTCATCCCGTCTACAGGCTATTTAAATACAAGTATAAACAACCAACACAATACCAGGATGATCACAGAACAAACATACACGACCAAGCAACAAAACCAGTCAAGAATACACCGTGTCGATCGACAGGACTCACTGTGTCGATCGACACAACCACTAGGTGTCGATGATCAGAGACCCCGTGTCGATCGACAGGAACCACTGTGTCGATCGACACAACCACTAGGTGTCGAAGCACACAGGCCCCGTGCCGATCGACACACCACATCGGTGTCGATCGACACGACGTCGCAGAACCCAGATTCGAGTCAATCCTCACACGACTCGAATCTGATGCGATCTGTCGAGTCTCCTGCACAAATCCACACACAAAACACACAAAAACCACCAAGCAATCGTATTCCATTAGCCCCCTATACTTATACGAGCCTACGGTCACGCACTCACCTTGATTAGGATTGAAAAGGATAAAGAACGCGAATAACACGATGAAGAACGCGAAGAACGATCACGAACAGCCCCTGATTTCCTTCTCTGATCCGAAAATCTCACTCTAGATCCTCACACGTTCCTCAAATCCCAAGAACAGGCCTCCAACGATCCAATCCTTCTCCAGGAATCTCTCAAAAACCCCAAATTCTCTGATTTCAGAACTTCTCCCAAATCTCTCTGAAAAAACTGATTCTCAAGAACCAAAAACGGCCAGAACTTCTGATTCTGCCTTTTATATCGAACCCTAGGGTTTCCCTAAACCGGCCCATCAAACCGGCCAATTAAATCGAACCTGTCGATATAATTTCAACCCGTGTCAATCGACATACACCTCTGTGTCGATCGACACACCCACCAAAATTCCACTTTTTGGTTCACGGGTGTTACATTATATCCCTAAACCCAAAAACCCGAAAATCTGAATTACCCGATCCAAACCTGAACGGGTATCCAAACGCCCACCCCTAGCTGAAGTTCTCTTGTAAGCTAGTCTCCATTAATCTGCATAAATATTAATTAATTGCATCTCCTAGGATTCGAACCCCAGACCTCCTAGTGTAGAAACTTTAATGAACCCTTGATCAACCACTGGGCCAATGGGCTTCTACAGAATCTGTCAAGATACAAGAGCCTGCGTTTTTCCTTAAATGGCCAAGCCAATTCTCTCCAACGGCTATATTGTTTAAATGCAGATTATTTGTTCCTTGAATAGTTTTATTACCGTTAGCTTTCTTAGGTATTGGATGGATAAGCTTTTGTATTCTTTCATTGTAAATCACCCTTAATCATTGAATTTCAATAAACATATTGTTTCTTTTCAAAGACGAGTCTCTTTGAGTTTTTTGTGCATTTGAGTCTTGTGAGCGAGTCACTAGTCTCTCTTGTTCGTACAGATCAATTTGTTGTGTGATTCAACAAGCAACTTCATCCACTTGATTGAGCGAGTCAATCACTTCCCCTTTCACCTCTACCTTCGTTCCACTTCCGCGTGCCTTAAGCTTGGAATCTCTTGATCATTGAGTGATCTAAAGTTAGAGTGATTCCAATCCTATATCATCTCACCTCTTGTTTGCTGAAAATTCTTTATTCTTTGTGAAAGCAAACCACAAAACACAGTCACAATCTCCTCCAAATTTTCGAAGATTATGAGCAAGCATTAGGTTAGATGATTAAGCTTGACAAATCTACAATCACATTCGGGGAAAAGATGTTTGAACACACAAGAGAGAGTATTCAAAATATACTACAAATTCCAACCAATGGTGGAGGAAGTAAGTATTTAGGCTATTTGGTCATAAAAAAAGACGTTCCAATGTATTAGGGAACATTTATTGAAGAAGATCACTGATTGGCAAACGAAATTTCTCACCCCGACAGGAAAAGAGACTCTGATTATAGTTGTAGTTGCGATGCCAGTTTATTAAATGAACTGATTTCAACTTCCAATTGAATTATGTTTTGAGATAGATAGCTTGATGACTCGGTTTTGGTGGGGAACAACAAATGAAAAACGTAAAATGTCATGGATTTCATGGAAGAAGATGACCACTTTAAAATCAGAAGGTGGGTTAAGTTTCAGAGATTCACATAAGTTTAACCAAGGGTTTTAGCTAACCAAGCGTGGAAACTTCTACGTTGCCCCCAAAGTTTATTGTATCGGGGACTCTAAACAAGTAATTTTCGTCATGGTAACATATTTGAGGATTCACGGGAAGCACAACCTTCCTTTGGTTGGGAATCTCTTATGTTTGGAAGAGAATTTCTACAAGTTGGAGTACTGATATAATGCGTTTTTAGCGCATTCTAACCGTTGTTTTATAGGTTTTTATCGAGTTTTTCACTCTATTTCGGGTCATTCTAGGTACTAAAGTGGCTGGAAGCAAAGATTTAAAGTTTGCAATTGGATTTGGCGAAAAAGAAGGAAAAAAGGGATCTTTTTGAAGATTCTGTCCAGAAGGAGCACCTGCGCCGGAATTAGGTGCTCCCGCTCCCCAGAAAATCCAATTATGGAATATTCACTAGACCCTAATTTTGCAACCCTATCTTGGGCCAGCCGCCAAGGCTTTATTTAAGGAGGGATTTTCGACCCTTTTGAGGATGATAACGCAGACCGTAGAAAGCAAAGGAGAGAGATCGAAAGTGAGAGAGAGATTCGATAATTATTTTGAGAGTTTGCTTGGAGATTTGTCTTCCACATATTTGTCAAAGTTTTCTTAAACCCTACTCTTTTACTTTGATTTAATGAAGTATTCATTCCTTTTTGCTGCTGTTGTTTGCGTGAACATGAGCGAGTAATCCACCAGTTAGATTAAGGGTTTTCGATGGGATTAGGAATCATGAACTAAGCATAGATAGGTTTTAAGTAATCATTCGATAATCTCCACCTAATATCGATCTTATTGCCTAGGTTAGATTGATCACCTAGCCTCTGATTCTAGGTTGAATTTACTTATCAAAAGTTTGTAAATTGCTGGAATTGATTTAGGTGGGCGACTTGATCCTTAGCCAACGAAAGTTGAAGTTAGGGCAATTCTTGAACAAATTAACCCTAATCGTTTAATGCTTGATAATCTTTATAACCTCAACGACAGTTAGGGTGTTAGATTGATTGTTAAAGTTGTAGATGCCACGAAAGTGAGGCATGGAGACGGAGAGTCCTTCTGTGAGGCATGGAAACGGTATAAGGAGTATAAGAGAGAATGCCCACACCATGGTTTTTCCGATGAAAATCTGCTTGGTATTTTCTACGATGGCGTGGACTGGGACTATAGGAATGCTCTTAATGCTGCAAGTGACGGCGATTTCATGACCAAAACCAGAGAAGGTGCGTATAAGTTGATAGAGAACTTGGTTGTGAGTTCGAGTAACAAGTCCCAGGAGTATGACAGGACTGTGAAATCCAATGGGATGGATTCCCAAAAGATAGACGACCTCACTGCCAAGGTAAATCTTTTGCTTAAAGCGAACCAAAGAATGGTTCATTTTGCAGATGAGAATGGTGAACCACTCACTGAAGAGATGGTTGAGGAGAGGACACTGCTCAGCAGGAGGTTAGCTACGTGAATGGCCAGGGTTTTGTGGGAAACAAAGGGTTCAACCAGAATTACAGGAATCATCCGAATTTCTCCTATGGAGTACGAATGTTGAAAACCCACAGGAGCAGGTTTACCCACAACAAATCGGCCCCCAGACCCAGAAGCCTCAGGATCAGACTTTCCAAAAGACCTACCCTCAGAATTTCCAAGGAAAGACGTTCGTCCCCTTTCAAGGTCAGAAACCGTAGTTTTCGAACTTTCAGGCTTCTGCAAGCTCTGGAAGTGGTTCTTAAGATGATTTAAAGGAATGATGCAGCAGATATTGACAAACCAGCAGAAGTTCGCTACTGAAATCAACCCAAAGGTGGATGGTATGTACTTGGACCTTAATGGTCGACTTGAGGCGGTTTGCAACCACATAAAGAAACTCGACACTCAGGTTGCTCAAACGGCTGATGCAATAAAAAGGCCACAAGGAGTGCTGCCTGGTAAGCCGGATACAAACCCCAGAGAGTTTGTGAATGCCATAGAACTGAGAAGTGGAAGAGTTTTGCCAGCAGTCGTAAGGACATAATCTGCAAACTGCCCAGAAGGAGCACCTGCTCCAACAGATGGAGCACCTGCTCCGGTAAAGGGAGCACCTGCTCCGGAAACAGAAGAGGATGAAGACGTTTCTGGATCAACTTCTAAGGTATTAAGGCCAAATGAGATTATTGATAAGGTTCGTTCTCGTGTTTACAGGCCCCCTGTCCCTTACCCAGTACCTCCAAGGAAGTCGCACAAGGATTTGGAGGAGGCGAAATGTAAGGAGATGTTGCAAGATTTGACGGTTAAGCTGACATTGGCGGACGCGATTCAGATGATGTCGTACATGAAAAAGTATGTCAAGGGCCTGGTTACTGGACGGATTCCTTCAGAGCAAAGCGCCATGGTTGTAAGTAATAATTGTAGCGTTGTGCCACAAAACAAAGCCATTAAAAAGCAAGAGGACCCAGGTAAGTTCGTTCTTTATGTTGATATTGGTCCGGTGCGATTTTCTTGTTCTTTGTGTGATTTAGGCTCCAACGTGAACCTCATGCCATATTCGGGTTGCAAGGAAGCTCGGGTACACAAAATTTAAACCAACACGAATTTCATTAGTGTTTGCTGACAGATCTATTAAGTTGTCTATAGAAATTTTGGAAGATCTGCAGGTCAGGATTGGGAACATCTTCATCCCAGCAGATTTCGTGGTGTTGGAATTGGACGATGAACCAAAGGACCCCCTGATTTTGGGACGTCCTTTCTTGCGCACAGCTGGTGCGATTATTAATGTAAAGAACGGAACGATTGGTCTTCACCTGGGAGACATTATTATGGAGTTTGAGATGGATCGAATGTTGAAGAAACCGACCATTGATGGGCAGATTTTTGCCATTGAGGATAACCTTGAAATCTCAGAAGAAGAGATTGAAGAGATTCTTGCTGATGATCCCTTGGATGTGGCGTTGACAAAAGCTGAAAGTGAACATGGGTATTTGAGTGAAGACACTGTTGGTTTCGCAAGGATGTTGGATTCCGGTGAAATGGAAAAATCAACAAACTTTTTGAGACTTGAAACGGAGGGAGAAGACGGAGCACGTGCTCCTGAAAACTCTACTAACGACCCTTGGAGCGAACTGAAAGCTCCAAAACTTGAGCTCAAAACCTTACCAACTGGGCTAAGGTACGCGTTTCTCGGTCCCAACTCTACATATCCTGTTATTATTAATACTGATATGAATAATGTGGAATCCGCCTTCCTTTTATGCGAGCTTAGGAAGTATAGGAAAGCTTTAGGTTATTCGCAAGATGACATCCCTGGAATCTCACCTGATTTATGCATGCATATGATACATTTAGAGGATGAATATAGAACTTCTGTAGAGCACCAAAAGAGGCTGAACCCGAATTTGAAAGATGTCGTTAGATCATGAAATTACTAGAAGCTGGAGTCATTTATGCAATATCTGATAGTAAATGGGTAAGTCCTGTGCATGTAGTGCCTAAGAAAGGCGGAATCACTATGATCGCCAATGATAGGAATGAATTGATACCCACTAGGACTGTCACAGGACATAGGATGTGCATAGATTATAGAAAGTTAAATGCAGCAACTAGGAAGGATCATTTTCCCTTACATTTCATTGATCAAATGCTCGAAAGATTCGCTAACCACCCTTACTACTGCTTTTTAGACGGTTATTCAGGTTTCTTTCAGATTTCCATTCACCCGGATGATCAGGAGAAGACAACCTTTGTAACGCCCGTGAACCAAAAAGTGGATTTTTGGTGGGTGTCGATCGACACAGGGTGGTGTGTCGATCGACACGTGTGTTTTGGACTTAGGAGAAGTTGGGTTTGGGGCGTTATGTCGATCGACACGGGTGGTGTATGTCGATCGACACGGGGTTCAATTAGACCGGCAAATTCGGTTTAATTGTCCGATTTGGTGGGCCGGTTAAGGAAAACCCTAGGCTTCGATATAAAAGGCAGAAACAGTGTTCTGGCCGTTTTGGTTGATCAGAAATAAGAAATTTAGGGATTTGGGAGAGTTTTGGAGAGATTGAGGGTTTCTGGTGAAGGATTGATCGTGGGGGCTTGTTCTTAGGATTAGAGGAAATTGAGAGGATTGAGAGTGAGATTTTTCGTGTTAAGAGAAGGAAATCAGAGGCTGTTCGCGATCGTTCTTCGTGTCCTTCGTCTTTTCAATCCTTTGTCGAGGTGAGTGCGTGATCGTGGGTTATATAGACATGAGGATTTGATGGAATGCGTTTGTTTGTTGCTTGGAATCGTGCAGGGACTCAACATCTCGCTTGGGAATTCGAGCCGTGAGAGGATAAGCTCGTTTTCCTGGGTTCTGCGATGTCATGTCGATCGACACCAGGGTGGTGTGTCGATCGACACGGGGCAGTCTGTCGATCGACACCATGGTGGTGTGTCGATCGACACGGAGCTGTATGTCGATCGACTCCTAGTGGTTGTGTCGATCGACACAATGCTTCAGCAGTGGTTCGTGATTGGTTGTTTCATGTATGCTTGATTGTATTCTTATCCTGGTATTGTATCTCTTGTTTATGTCCATATATAAATAACCTGTAGACGGGATGACCGTGTCGCTGAGTATTTGTGATAATACTCACGCAACTCTTTTTGCCATGTGTTGCAGGTAAAGAGAAAATGTGATCGTGGAATCATGGCCAGGAAGGAGAGATGATCTAGGGTCTCGTATGGCGGTGTGCTGTTGTAAAATTGCTAGGTTGCTAGTGAATTTTGAATTGTAGTTAGTTGGTTTATTGGTTATTGGTTATTGGCTATTGTTTGGATCGTTGAATTGAATCGGTTAGATTTAATAAGTATGAGATTATTGAATTGATTGAATTGGTTTAATTGTTTTATGTTTTCCGCATGTTGTATTGATCCAATTGAGGATTATTATCTGTGATGATAATAATCTGAAAGGAAAAATTTTAAATTTTTGGGTCGGATCGTTTCAGTTTGGTATCAGAGCCCTAACGGTTCTAGGGCGGCCCTTATGGTTCTAGGGCGGGTGATTGATTGACTGATTGTGTGAATAATTGATTGATTGCTGTGTGGGTTTGGGGACATAGATCATCTCTTCCGAGCATTCAATGAGATTCCACGGTAAGTATTGTATGATTTCTGTTTTTGTTCTAGTACTTAGTAATCTGCTGTGAGTGCAGAGTTATGGCTAGAGGTGCTAGAGGCAGAGGTCGTGGGGACCGTGGAGGCCGAGGTGGTCGTGGTGGGCGTGGGCAAGGACTTTAGAGTGAGTCTGATGCCGCGAGTGTGGCCCAGGAGACCACGCAGTAGCAGGTGGCAGACTCGCAGGCGTTTCAGGAGGGGTCTGTGGGTGTGACTGCTACGGGTACCAGCGTGAGGGCTGGTGGGGCCAGTGTGGGTCCCGTGGTAGCTGGTGGTGCGGGGGGCCCGGGTGGGGGTGCTCCCGTAGGTGTGGCCCAAGACCGAGATGATCGTCTGGCGAGTTTGCTGCAGTTGATTCTGGAGCGGTTACCAGGTGGGGTACCGGCTCCGGGTCAGGCTCCGGGAGTTCAGCCAAGCGGGGCTGGTGTGTAGCCAGTGGTGGCTGGGGTTCAGCTGGTAGTGGCTGGTGTGCAGCCGGGTGTGGTGGTTGCGGAAGAGCTTCCATCCTACCTGAGGATGATGGAGCAGATGCAGAGGATTGGCACCGGGTTTTTCTCGGGTGGTGCCAAGCCTGAGGAGGCCGATGAGTGGCGGCGGAGATTGGAACGTAATTTTCACTCAATCAGGTGTTCTGAGGGATACAGAGTGGACTTGGCGGTTCACTATCTGGATGGTGAGGCGCATCTCTGGTGGAGAGGCGTCGAGACCAGGAGGGTGCAGGCCGAGATGGTCTGTGAGGATTTCTTGGCAGAGTTTAACGCCAAGTATTTTCCCCAGGAGGCGGTGGATAGGATGGAGTCGAGGTTTCTGAACCTGAATCAGGGAGGTCGGACTGTGAGAGAGTTCGATTTGGAGTTCAGTCGGCTGTTGGTACATGCTGAGGGGGCATGGAGGGCGAGCAGGCCAAGGTGAGGAGGTTCCTCGGGGGACTTCGAGCTGATCTGAGGACTCGCTGCAGGGCGAACAAGTTCGCCACGAGGGTGGAGTTGGTAGAGACGGCTGCTGCGATCGAGGAGGATATCAGGGAGCAGGCTGTGGTGGTTAGTCCACCGGTGCAGCAGTAGAGGAGGCAGCAGTCGGGTTCGAGCAGGGGCGGCAAGCCTGCTCAAGGTCAGAAGAAGAAGTGGGAGAGCACTTCAGGGCCGAGCCAGGGAAGTCAGAGTGGTTCGGGATGCTTTGGGTGTGGTGGCATGGGCCACAAGGTGGCGTACTGTCTGAAGAGGAGAGAGGATCGGGCGGCTCAGGTGTGTTACCACTGCGGGGAGCCGGGGCATATCAAGCCCAGGTGTCCTAAGCTACAGTAAATGGCGGTGGCAGCAGTGCAGCCATTGGCTGTCTAGCCGTTGGCACAGATCGCAGCGACACCACGGGGCTTCACTTCAGCAGAGGCGGGCGGTTCTAGTGCCAGACCGATCACAGGTAAATTCCAGACTTAATTGCTTTTCATTTTTTTAATCCTGGAATTCTTTGAATTTAGTCGGTTTGGAAAATTGTGAGTCTGGGTTAGAGTGTCGGGTCTTAAAGCACATGGGATTGTGCATGGACCTTAGTTGTGGGCGGATGTGAGTCCCAAGTGTTGCTCGATTTGGGAGCTACGAATAGCTTCATTACTCCGGAGTGTGCGGAGGGTCGCGGGATCTGGAGCGATTCCGGAGAGCAGACGGGAGTAGTTAAGGTTGCAGGTGGTAGGACGTTAGCTACTTTCGGGCGGGCTCGTGGTGTGGACGTTCTGGTGGCGGGAGAGTCGATGCCAGCAGACCTGGTCATTCGTCCGGTGGAACTGTACGATGTTATCTTGGGTATGGATTGGTTGGATCGGTACAGGGTCCATCTGGATTGCCGTCGGGGATGTGTTGTGTTCGAGCGGGAGACAGGAAGATTGGTGTATCAGGGGGTGAGACCGACTTCCGGGAGTCTCGTGATTTCAGCGATACAGGCCGAGCAGTTGATTGAGAAGGGCTGTGAGGCGTATCTAGCGACGATAGTGATACCGGAAACTGTTGGAGAGGTTGCAGTTGGAGATATTCGGGTTGTTCGGGATTTCCAGGATGTGTTTCAATCGTTGTCGAGATTTCCACCGTCGCGGTCGGATCCATTTACGATTGAGTTGGAGCCTGGAACGACTCCTATATCTAAGGCGCCTTACCGTATGGCTCCAGCAGAGATGGCAGAGCTGAAGAAGCAGCTGGATGATCTGTTGGGGAAGAGTTTCATCCGGCCTAGTGTTTCACCGTGGGGAGCACCGGTGTTATTCGTAAAGAAGAAAGATGGGAGTTTCCGGTTATGTATCGATTACCGGGGACTTAACCGAGTCACTGTGAAGAACAGGTATCCTCTGCCGCGCATTGCTGAGTTGTTGGATCAGTTGCGAGGGGCTACTTGGTTTTCCAAGATTGACTTGGCGTCAGGTTACCATCAGATTCCGATCGATGAGGCGGATGTTCGGAAGACGACATTCAGGACGAGGTACGGGCATTATGAGTTTGTGGTGATGCCGTTTGGATTGACGAATGCCCCAGTAGTGTTCATGCAGTTGATGAATGAGGTGTTCCAGAAGTATTTGGACGTGTTCGTGATCATCTTCATAGATGATATCCTGGTATATTTGAGGAGTCCGGAAGAGCACGAGGTGCATTTGAGGTTGGTTTTAGAGAAGCTGCGGGAGCAGAAGCTATATGCGAAGTTGAGTAAGTGCAGTTTCTGGCAGCGAGAGATGAGCTTTCTTGGCCATGTTGTGTCAGTAGAGGGGGTTTCTGTAGATCCGGCTAACATTGAGGCTATTAGAGGTTGGCCTAGACCGAGGAGTGCCACCGAGATCAGGAGTTTTCTCGGGTTGGCGGGTTATTACCGGAGGTTCGTGAAGGGGTTTGCGAGTATAGCGCAGTCGATGACGAAGCTGAGAGGGAAGGATGTTCAGTTTGTGCGGTCTTCAGCTTGCGAGGAGAGTTTCGGGAAGCTGAAGTAGATGGTGACTAGTACACCGGTTTTGGCGTTACCCGAGCCGGGTGAGCCGTATGTGGTGTATACAGATGCTTCAGGAGTTGGTCTGGGATGTGTGTTGATGCAGCAGGGGAAGATTATTGCGTATGCTTCGAGGCAGTTGAGGAAACATGAGTGCAATTACCCTACCCATGATCTGGAGTTGGCTGCGGTGATTTTTGCAGTTGAGATTTGGAGGTCTTATCTGTATCGCGGGAAGGTGCAAGTATTCACAGACCACAAGAGTCTAAACTATTTCTTCACTCAGCCAGAGCTGAACCAGAGACAGAGGCGCTGGATGGAGTTAGTCGCAGACTATGACCTAGAGATTGGGTACCATCCGGGTAAGGCTAACCTGGTTGCAGATGCGTTAAGTCGAAAGATAGCGGCTTCAGATCAGGAGCGAGATATGGAGGCTCTGGTGAGCGAGATTAGCACGCTGAGGATGTGTGTGATCTCACAAGAGCCGTTGGGGTTATAGGCAACTAACCAGGCAGATCTGTTGAGCAGGGTTCGGGTTGCTCAGGAGAAGGATCAGAGTTTGTTTGATGCTTCTCAAGCGGCCGGTTCAGAGTATGTGTTCTCAGCGAGTGGGATGATACTGGTGAACGGGCGGGTTTGTGTACCAAAAGACGAGAATCTGAGACAAGAGATCTTGAGGGAGGGTCGTTCGAGCATGTTATCGATTCATCCGGGAGCGACCAAGATGTATCGTGACCTGAAGCGGTATTATCACTGGGTCGGGATGAAGAGGGATGTAGCTAGCTGGGTTGTAGCGTGCAACGTGTGTCAGCTGGTGAAGGCTGAGCATCAAGTTCCGAGTGGTATGTTGCAGAGTTTGCCCATTCTAGAGTGGAAGTGGGATATGATTACCATGGATTTCGTAACGGGGTTACTGGTGTCACGGACTTTTGATACGATTTGGGTTATTGTGGATCGTCTGACCAAGTCAGCACATTTTCTGGCCATCAAGAAGACTGATGGAGTGGCAGTTTTGGCTAGGAAGTATGTGCGGGAGATTGTGAGGCTGCATGGAGTCCCAGCGAGTATTGTGTCAGACCGGGATCCTAGATTTACTTCAGAATTCTAGAGGGCTTTTCAGGCAGAGATGGGCACTAAGGTGCATATGAGCACGGCGTACCATCCTCAGACATATGGGCAGTCAGAGAGGACGATTCAGACATTGGAGGATCTGTTGAGGATGTGTGTGCTTGATTATGGTGGTCATTGGGTGGATCATCTGAACCTGGTGGAGTTTGCGTACAACAACAGTTACCAGGCAAGTATTGGGATAACTCCGTATGAGGCTTTGTATGGGAGGCCATGTAGGACACCACTATGCTGGACTCAAGTGGGGGAGAGGAGCATGTTTGGTGCAGATTTCGTTCAGGAGACGACGGAGAAAATCCGTGTGTTGAGGCTGAACATGAGAGAGGCTCAGGATCGGCAGAGGAGTTACACCGATAGGAGACGGAAATAGCTGGAGTTTGAGCTGGGAGATATGGTGTATCTCAAGGCAGCTATGTTGAGAGGTCCTAACAGATCCATTTCAGAGAATAAGCTGAGTCCAAGGTTTATGGGTCCGTTCAGGGTTGTGGAGCGGGTCGGACCGGTGGATTATCGGTTGGAGTTACCTCAGAGTATGAAGGCTTTTCACAAAGTCTTCCATGTTTCGATGCTGCGTAAGTGTCTGCATGAGTCTGAAGAGGTGTTGGCTAGGATCCCGGAGGATCTTCAGCCCAACATGACGTTGGCGGCGAGACCTGTGAGGATTCTGGAGAGGAGGGTCAAGGTGCTGCGTCGGAAGAGTATACCGTTGGTGAGGGTCGTGTGAGACTGTGACGGTATTGAGGAGGAGACTTGGGAACCAAAAGCGTCGATGAAGAGGAAGTTCTCAAAGTGGTTCGAGAAGCAAGCGGTGGCTTGAGTCTTTTTTCTGATTTTCAGAGTCTGTTTTAGCATTTTGCTATGATTAAGATAATTGTATTTCGTTGTGGATGTAACGAGTATGCATTTTGAGATTTAATAAGATGAGTTTGCCTTATTAAATGTGTGGTTAAGACGTGTACTCTTATGAATGACTAGTGATGTCATGGTTTGAGATCACTGGTAGGTCATGTGGAGGTCTAGCGATAGAAGTTTCTATGTGAGTTAGAGCTTGCCTATCGGCTAGGATGGCTAGGAATAGGAGTTTTACGCGGCTTAGAGCTTGCTCATGTTCCAGAAGTGGCTGGGAATGAGATTACTCATGTTCCAGGAGTAACTGGAAATGAGATTTGTTCATGTCCTAGGAGTGGCTAGGAATGAGCTTGTTCATGTTCTAGGAGTGGCTAGAAATGAGATCGTTCATGTTCCAGGAGTGGCTGAAAATGAGGTAGTACATGTTCCAGGAAGGGCTGGAAATGTAAGCTCTATGCGTGTTAGAACTTGTCTATTTCCTAGGGAGAGTCTGGAAAAGAGGTTTTATGTGAGTTTGAATTGTCTTTTCCAGGGACTCTGTGAAACACCCTGGTGATTGGGTTGTTTCGGATGACCACGAGAGGTGATTTCAGTCGACAGGTACTTATGATGCATGTATCAGAGTATTGCTCCAGGAGACGGGTGGGTTTCCTGCATACTGAGGGATAGTGGTTCTCTCCAGGGGACGAGTGGGTTCCTGCATATACTCGAGAGTTGGTGGTTCTCTCTAGGGGACGAGTGGGTTCCTTACATGTACTTTGAGGGATGGTGGTTCTCTCCAGGGGACGAGTGGGTTCATGCACACGTAACTCAAGGGGTGACGATCCTGCGAGTGAGTGTGGTGTACATGTATATGAGTTATGAGTATGAGATATGAGCAGTAGCGTCTGAGCGTGGTCGTGAGTATGGGATTGGATGAACTTCGGGGATCGGGAGTGGATCTCAGGTGGTGCTGACCGAGTGGGGTCAGGATTGCAGCCGTGGTGAGACGGTGCAACGAGGCTAGTATGAGCCTAGTAGAACTCAGGGATCAGGTGTGATCACGAGTGGTGCTGGCTGAGGGCCAGGGTGTGTTGTGGACGTCGAGTCTGGGGTTAATACTGGAGTCTGGTTCGATTTGGACAATCCTGGTAGCATATGTTACGCCGATGGTCGTACATGTTCTTGTTTGATTGTTGTACGATCATTTGGTCCAATGCAGGGTCAACGGTTGGTCGGACATGTTCTTGTTTGATTGTTGGACGGCCAATCGGGCAGCCCTAATGTTCGCAATCGTTCTTCGTGTCCTTCGTCTTTTCAATCCTTTGTCGAGGTGAGTGCGTGATCGTGGGTTATATAGACATGAGGATTTGATGGAATGCGTTTGTTTGTGTTGTTGGGTTGTCTTTCTGTGTGTTTAGTGCTTGGAATCGTGCAGGGACTCAACATCTCGCTTGGGAGTTCGATCCGTGAGAAGATAAGCTCGTTTTCCTGGGTTCTGCGATGTCTGTCGATCGACACCAGGGTGGTGTGTCGATCGACACGGGGTAGTCTGTCGATCGACACCATGGTGGTGTGTCGATCGACTCCTAGTGGTTGTGTCGATCGACACAATGCTTCAGCAGTGGTTCGTGATTGGTTGTTTCATGTATGCTTGATTGTATTCTTATCCTGGTATTGTATCTCTTGTTTATGTCCATATATAAATAACCTGTAGACGGGATGACCGTGTCGCTGAGTATTTGTGATAATACTCACGCAACTCTTTTTGCCATGTGTTGCAGGTAAAGAGAAAATGTGATCGTGGAATCATGGCCAAGAAGGAGAGATGATCTAGGGTCTCGTATGGCGGTGTGCTGTTGTAAAATTGCTAGGTTGGTAGTGAATTCTGAATTGTAGTTAGTTGGTTTATTGGTTGTTAGTTATTGGCTATTGTTTGGATTGTTGAATTGAACCAGTTAGATTTAATATGTATGGGATTATTGAATTGATTGAATTGGTTTAATTGTTTTATGTTTTCTGCATGTTGTATTGATCCAATTGAGGATTATTATCTGTGATGATAATGATCTGAAAGAAAAAATTTTAAATTTTTGGGTAGGGTCGTTTCAACCTTCACATGTCCCTATGGCACCTTTGCGTACCACAGGATGCCATTCGGGCTATGCAACGCCCCTGCAACTTTTCAAAGGTGCATGATGTCTATCTTTACTGATTTGATTAAAGATATCATGGAAGTTTTCATGGATGACTTCTCCGTCTATGGGAGCTCTTTTTCTGTGTGTCTGTCTAATCTATGCAGGGTGTTATAATGCTGTGAGGAGAAGCATCTTGTATTAAACTGGGAGAAGTGCCATTTCATGGTTAGGGATGGAATAGTTCTGGGTCATCGAATTTCAGAAAAGGGTATTGAGGTTGACCGAGCAAAGGTTGAGGTGATGATGACTTTGCAACCACCGGATTCAGTCAGAGGGATACAAAGTTTCCTTGGTCATGCAGGTTTTTACCGACGCTTCATCAAGAATTTTTCAAAGATAGCGAGACCGCTCACTCAGCTCTTGTGTAAGGAGACTAAGTTCGCGTTTGATGAAGCTTGCCTTGAAGCGTTTCACACGATAAAAGGGGCATTGGTGAGTGCCCCCATTGTTCAACCGCCAGATTGGGATCTACCATTTGAGGTTATGACGGATGCTAGTGATTACGCTGTGGGAGCAGTTTTGGGGCAAAGGAAGGATAAAAAGCTTCATGTGATCTATTATGCTAGCCGAACTTTGGATGAAGCCCAATGTAAGTATGCTACAACTGAGAAGGAACTCCTGGCTGTTGTCTTTGCTTTTGAGAAATTCAGGTTGTACCTTGTCGGTTCAAAGATTATTGTTCATACCGACCATGCAGCTTTGAAGTATTTGCTCACCAAGAAAGACGTGAAACTGAGGCTTTTGAGATGGATTTTGTTACTCCAAGAGTTTGATCTACAAATCGTTGATAAGGAAGGGACTGAGAACGGGGTTGCTGATCATTTATCTCGCTTGAAAGTCGATGAAATAGTCCCGCTTGAAGATGCATTACCGGATGAACATGTGTATGCTATTGGAATCTGCGTTGTGGAGCACCCAGTTCAGGATGGAGCACCTGCTCTAGAAGTGTTTTCTACTGATGTTTCTAAGGCAGTTGCCCCGAGTTTCCCATGGTTTGGAGAGATAGCAAACTACCTTGCTGCTGATCGTGAGCCGGCTAACTTTGTGGGAGACAAAAATAGAAAGTTTTTGCGAGACATCAGGAGATACTTTTGGGATGAGCCATACCTTGACAAGCAATGCTCGGAGGGTCTTTTTAGGAGATGTGTTCCTGACAAAGAGATTCCAGGAATCCTATTTCATTGCCACAGTTCAAGTTATGCTGGACACTTCGCAAATTACAAAACAGTATCCAAGGCGCTGCAAGCTGGGTATTGGTGGCCAACGATGTTCCGCGATGCACACGCATTTATCTCACGATGCGACAAATGTCAAAGGCAAGGAAACATCTCACGAAGGAACGAGATGCCTCAACACTTCATCTTGGAAGTTGAGGTATTTGACGTATGGGGGATTGACTTTATGGGACCGTTTCCTTCTTGCTATGGAAACAAGTACATTCTAGTAGTCGTCGACTATGTATCCAAGTGGATTGAGGCCACTGCATCTCCAACAAACGACTCAGCTGTGGTTTTGAAGATGTTTAAGACATTCATATTTCCCCGTTTTGGTGTCCCGCGAGTGGTGATTAGCGATGGATGGACCCATTTCATTAATAGGGTTTTTGAGAGCCTTTTAAGGAAGAATGGCGTAAAGCATAAGGTTGCGACGCCATACCACTCGCAGACTAGTGGACAAGTTGAGGTTAGTAATTGGCAGATCAAGGACATCTTACAAAACACCGTAGGCACCACAAGGAAAGATTGGGCCACCAAGTAGGACGACACAGTTTGGGCCTAACGAACCGCATACAAAACGCCATTGGGGACAACGCCCTTTGGTGTATGGTAAGTCGTGCCACCTTCCGGTAGAGCTTGAGTATAAGGCGGTATGGGCAGTTAAATTAATGAACTACGACATCAAACCCGCCTTGGAAAGGCGATCCATGCAACTTAATGAGTTAGAGGAGATTAGGCACCTGGCCTACGAGAGTTTGAAATTGTACAAGGAACAAACCAAGATGTACCACGACAAGAGAATTCTCAACCGAAATTTCCAACCAAATGACATGGTACTTCTCTTTAACTCTCGCCTTAAACTTTTTCCTGGAAAGTTGCGATCTAGGTGGTCCGGTCCTTTCCTCGTCAAGGAGGTTCGATCATACGGAGCTCTGGTATTGCCGGATGCAAAAGGCAAAGAGTTCGTGGTCAATGTACAGCGCTGTAAACCGTACCTAGCCGATGCAAACCAATCCGAAGGTGGAATCATCACCTTAGGCGATGCACCAAAAGCCTAAATGGCTAATCCAGTCAAGCTAACAACTTTAACCAAGCGCTTGGTGGGAGGCAACCCACCGGTATGTTTTCTAATTTTTTCAATTTGAATTTCTTTTGCTACTAACTTTGTTTTCGATCTTTGAGTTTTCAGTTTTAAAAAAAAAAAAAAAATTTGTCATGGAATACGCAAGGTGGATCGATGATCACCTTAGCTAGATCGATCGATCCGAGGTGAGAAGTTCAACATGCATTCCAACGGTCAAGGTCAGGATCGATCTGACCATCGATCTGCCTCCAAGTTCAAACCTGAAGGAACCGGATCGATCGATCTCTTTGGGTGGATCGCTCGATCCATGAGGATGAAGTCCTGAGCCAATCCAGCGGTCGACCTCAGGATCGACTCAACAGATCGATCCGATTTCCAGAGAGCACCTGCTACCCAGAACAGAGCACCTGCTCTCCAGGGAAAAATTTGAAATTCAAATTTTCGGCCCACCATGAGGTAAGTCAATTAGAATAAGGATAATGGGCCCGAGAAATTTGGGATTATTTTCCAATTTTAATAAGGAAATAACAGTTATAATGGAACCCCCATAAAGCCCTAATTTCTCGCGCCCATAACTCTTTCTTCTAATTCTTCCTCTTTCGATTTTCTCCATTAAAACTCTCAAGGTTTTTGCTATAAACCTCAACTTCCTCAATTCTCAACCGATCTGAGTGATTTTTGGATTGATTTCACTCAAATTTTCATCCTCATTCTGAATCTATCAACCGTTTTTCAAGGCAATCAAGGTAACCACTCGAAATCCCAATTTTTGTGCTCGCCGTTTTCAAAACCAAAGGGTAAAAATCGCTCATTGATTCTGTTGATTCGTGGCTTTGCGATTGTTAAGTACACCATATGTTTGCTTTGGGATTGAATTCGCGTGAGTAGATTGTGTATTTTGACTTGAAATTTTGTTGAACATGAACCCTAATTCTTGGAGAAAAATAGAAATCTATGTGAATGGAGATGTAAATGGGATTTTGTTTCTTTCATTATTTACCCTGGGCTGTTTGGAGTAGTCGAAATGACCTGAATAAGAGGCAGGCAATTTGATCTCAAATTTTTGCAAAAGTAGGGGATTATCTTTTGGTGCTTGTATGGAATTTTAAGATGTGGATTTTTGCTGGATTTGTTAACCAACCCTTGGCCACGTGATGAAGGCCAACGGTTCCCCTTAAGAGATCCTCTCTTTCCTCCATATTCCGACAAGGCATGGGATCAAACCGATGCCTACTACTACAACAATTGGCTCGACATCAAAATTGAGCCAACTCGGTTCCTGTGTGGACAAACATTGAAGGAATTGGGGCTGCTTTACGACGTGGGCAGAATACTTGAGGCTTGCGAGCTGTCCGATCTCATCACTCAGCCGGATGCTCTATACCCAGAGTTGGTTCGACAGTGCTTAGCCTCTGCCAAACTCGTATATTCCGACCCACGCAAGCCTTTAGCATCACAAGGGTTGCTCTCTTTCTTTGCTGGAGGAAAGAGATATGAGGTCACTATCTCTGACCTTTGTGACATCTACGGTTTTGATTCTATGCCGGAGAAGGTGGCCCTCCCTATACGCCTTCCAATTGCTCCTCGTTTCTTTGATTTCATCGCCATTGGAGACTACTTATCTCGTTCGGCAGCGCAATCAACAATTCGGAACCCTGCCCTTCGGATTGGGGCAAAGGCGATGAGCACCATCTTCTTTTCCCAAGATGATGCGAGTAAGGTCCGGACCGACGAGTTAATCCTCCTCTACATGGCGGTTAAAAACACCATTGAAGGCGAAAATGGGTTGAGTTGCGAGTTTGACTCATGTGTCAACATGGGAGCGATGTTTGCATCGGTTATTGCGGACAAGAGGACCAAGGTTGCCAAAGGAAAAGCTGCTGCGCACACGGAGCGAATGGGCAGCCTCTTGACCATGATGTTCATTCACTGCAACATCAACCTTGAGGACTACACATGCAACCCCGCGACGGAGTTTATGGACACCGCTTACCTCCCCTCTTGTGAAATCTTGGCTGATACTAACATTTATAGGTTCACCGCGAGGGACAAGATCACCTAGTACAGCCAGTTGCCACAGCCATCCTTGACAGATTTGGAAGTTGCAGCCAACGTCGGATTCACGCCTGGAACAGAGTACCTGTGCGCTGCTTCTCGAGCACCGACTGGGAGAGCACCAAAACCCAAGAGGAGCACTTCCTCCACCAGACCTGCTCCTTCTCCCACTTCCATCCCGGATGTCCCTTTGAGCCACGATGAAGAAGACGAGCTGATAGCCGATACGCAGAGAACCCGGCAGTCCAGAGCACACTACCGCATGCCTTATGCGAGTGAGCTGACACTCGATGACATCCCCGATGATCCCGAGGATGCAGACTATCGCCGGTGGATGGTTGCCTCCACCAAGAAGAACAACGGGCTGCTCCGCCGGATCCTCCACATGCTCCAAAAGGGTTGCAGCAGCTCCCACGCCACTGAGGCCATCTCGTCTACAGTCCCTGCTCAGCCGCCTATTTCTCGACCATCCACATCCGCCCGTCTATCCACTCGTTCCTCCAAACGCAAGAAGCCGATTACCAGCGAGGACACCGATGATACCACTAGCGATTGACATCGCCCCTCTATCCTTCCTCAGTATTCCATGAACACTTTCCTTTTATGCATTTTCATTTTCTTTTATTTCTTTTCTCACTCTCTCTTTTCTTATTCTCACACCGAGACGGTGTGAAGTAAGTCTGGGGGGAGTTGCTACTAATCACATTTATTTTGGATGTTTTCTATTTTCTTATGTCCTACTTTGAGTCTTTCTTCTTATTTGTTTTATTGAGTCAAGACTTTGTATGGAATTAGGAATTTATCTTATGACGATCTTTGAACTATCTATGTTTAACTTTCTCTCTAGTGACCATTTCTTCAGAGCATGGGTACAAGGAACAGCTGGAATACTTCAATGCACCATCTTCCAGGTTTCATATTGACCAAAAATTTCTCTCGCTATTGGCACTAGATTAGGAAAACGAACCATATTCAGGACTCCTTATTCTTTTTATCACTCTTGTTGTTCTTGAATAGCTACCTCATTTTTCGTTAGTACCCTCCTTAACCCTTACCTCTTTTTCAAACCTCTTGCATTCTTGTTACTTCATTGTCATATGTGCAGCATATGCGCAAAAGGGCTGGAGAGAATTGGGTCGACATTGCCTTTAAATCACTCTTTCTGAAGAACAAGAGCACTGATTCCCAGAAGGAGCACCTGCTCCTATTTTCAGAAGATGGTCTTACAACGAGGTGGAACAAAAAAAGAAAAAATCCACGAAGGAGGGACGATATTGATGAGCTCCACTTGGGTATGTACAACAACTCTGATATTTTCGTGCTTGGGAGACATTAAGTTGTAAGAAAAACCCTCTTCATAAAAAAAAAAAAAAAAAAACAGTAAACCGATGATGAAGGGTGGTAAAATTTGTAAATTAGAATATGTCTCTCTGCACAGCGAGTGTACCCAAGGTGGACGATAGCAACATGAATTGGTTGGAGAAATTTGGAGAAGAAAGAGTGGTTTAGAGAATATGGATATCAACGTACCCGTTCTCTCTTGCAATTTTGTGCAATATCCTGCATCCACTACGAAACATCGGGTAACCCTTAAACACTTTAAACACTTCTAGCACCACCTCTAAATGGCCTTAACCCTTAGCGTCGTCTACCCTAAATGGTGCCTTTAGCGAGACCCTGACGCAACTTTAATGTGTTGAGTTTGTGTTTGGGAAATGGAACTTGGTTGAGAAATGTGTTGAGGATGTTTTGTTAAAGCTTTGTTATTCGTAATTTGGATTATGTGGTCTGCAGATTGAAAGATTTAAACTCGGTTTACTGAGGATAAAAGAGTTTCCGCGTTTTCAAATCTTTCTCCTTCACTTGGTCTTAAATTTGTTTGAGGACAAACAAAGATCTAGGTCTGGGGGAATTGATATAATACGTTTTTAGCGCATTCTAACCGTTGTTTTATAGGTTTTTATCGAGTCTTTCACTCTCTTTCGGGTCATTCTAGGTACTAAAGTGGCTGGAAGCAAAGATTTGAAGTTTGCAATTGGATTTGGCGAAAAAAAAGGAAAAAGGGGATCTTTTTGAAGATTCTGCCCAGAAGGAGCACCTGCGCTGGAATTAGGTGTTCCGGCTCCCCAGAAAATCCAATTATGGAATATTCACTAAACCCTAATTTTGCAACCCTATCTTGGCCCAGCCGCCAAGGCTTTATTTAAGGAGGGATTTTTGACCCTTTTGAGGATGATAACGCAGACCGTAGAGAGCAAAAGAGAGAGATCGAAAGTGAGAGAGAGATTCGATAATTATTTTGAGAGTTTGCTTGGAGATTTGTCTTCCACATATTTGTCGAAGTTTTCTTAAACCCTACTCTTTTACTTTGATTTAACGAAGTCTTCATTCCTTTTTGCTGCTGTTGTTT
This sequence comes from Arabis hirsuta, assembly GCA_964056655.1. Lineage (NCBI taxonomy): Eukaryota > Viridiplantae > Streptophyta > Magnoliopsida > Brassicales > Brassicaceae > Arabis > Arabis hirsuta. Next base: position 17,662,861 of record OZ053301.1, read on the forward strand.
GCGTGAACATGAGCGAGTAATCCACCGATGATGAAGGGTGGTAAAATTTGTAAATTAGAATATGTCTTTCTGCACAGCGAGTGTAACCAAGCTGGACGATGGCAACATGAATTGGTTGGAGAAATTTGGAGAAGAAAGAGTGGTTTAGAGAATATGGATATCAACGTACCCGTACTCTCTTGCAATTTTGTGCAATATCCTGCATCCACTACGAAACATCGGGTAACCCTTAAACACTTTAAACACTTCTAGCACCACCTCTAAATGGCCTTAACCCTTAGCGTCGTCTACCCTAAATGGTGCCTTTAGCGAGACCCTCACGCAACTTTAATGCTGCAAGTGACGGCGATTTCATGACCAAAACCAGAGAAGGTGCGTATAAGTTGATAGAGAACTTGGCTGTGAGTTCGAGTAACAAGTCCTAGGAGTATGACAGGACTGTGAAATCCAATGGGATGGATTCCCAAAAGATAGACGACCTCACTGCCAAGGTAAATCTTTTGCTTAAAGCGAACCAAAGAATGGTTCATTTTGCAGATGAGAATGGTGAAACACTCACTGAAGAGATGGTTGAGGAAGAGGACACTGATCAGCAGGAGGTTACCTACGTGAATGGCCAGGGTTTTATGCGAAACAGAGGGTTCAACCAGAATTACAGGAATCATCTGAATTTCTCCTATGGAGTACGAATGTTGAAAACCCACAGGAGCATGTTTACCCACAACAAACTGGCCCCCAGACCCAGAAGCCTCAGGATCAGACTTTCCAAAAGACCTACCCTCAGAATTTCCAAGGAAAGACGTTCGTCCCCTTTCAAGGTCAGAAACCGCAGTTTTCGAACTTTCAGGCTTCTGCAAGCTGGGTTGAAAGGAATGATGCAGCAGATATTGACGAACCAGCAGAAGTTCGCTACTGAAATCAACACAAAGGTGGATGGTATGTACTTGGACCTTAATGGTCGGCTTGAGGCGGTTTGCAACCACGTAAAGAAACTTGACACTCAGGTTGCTCAAACGTCTGATGCAATAAAAAGGCCACAAAGAGTGCTGCCTGGTAAGCCGGATACAAACCCCAGAGAGTTTGTGAATGCCAAAGAACTGAGAAGTGGAAGAGTTTTGCCAGCAGTCGTAAGGACAGAATCTGCAAACTGCCCAGAAAGAGCACCTGCTCCAGCAGCTGGAGCACCTGCTCCGGAAACAGAAGAGGATGAAGACGTTTCTGGATCAACTTCTAAGGTATTAAGGCCAAATGAGATTATTGATAAGGTTCGTTCTCGTGTTTACAGGCCCCTTGTCCCTTACCCAGTACCTCCAAGGAAGTCGCACAAGGATTTGGAGGAGGCGAAATGTAAGGAGATGTTGCAAGATTTGACGATTAAGCTGACATTGGCGGACGCGATTCAGATGATGTCGTCCATGAAAAAGTATGTCAAGGGCCTGGTTACTGGACAGATTCCTTCAGAGCAAAGCGCCATGGTTGTAAGTAATAATTGTAGCATTGTGCCACAAAACAAAGCCATTAAAAAGCAAGAGGACCCAGGTAAGTTCGTTCTTTCTGTTGATATTGGTCCTGTGCGATTTGCTTGTTCTTTGTGTGATTTAGGCTCCAGCGTGAACCTCATGCCATATTCGGTTGCAAGGAAGCTCGGGTACACAAAATTTAAACCAACACGAATTTCATTAGTGTTTGCTGACAGATCTATTAAGTTGTCTGTAGAAATTTTGGAAGATCTGCAGGTCAGGATTGGGAACATCTTCATCCCAGCAGATTTCGTGGTGTTGGAATTGGACGATGAACCAAAGGACCCCCTGATTTTGGGATGTCCTTTCTTGCGCACAGCTGGTGCGATCATTAATGTAAAGAACGGAATGATTGGTCTTCACCTGGGAGACATTATTATGGAGTTTGAGATGGATCGAATGTTGAAGAAACCGACCATTGATGGGCAGATTTTTGCCATTGAGGATAACCTTGAAATCTCAGAAGAAGAGATTGAAGAGATTCTTGCTGATGATCTCTTGGATTTGGCGTTGACAAAAGCTGAAAGTGAACATGGGTATTTGAGTGAAGACACTGTTGGTTTCGCAAGGATGTTGGATTCCGGTGAAATGGAAAAATCAACAAACTTTTTGAGACTTGAAACGGAGGGAGAAGACGGAGCACCTGCTCCTGAAAACTCTACTAACGACCCTTGGAGCGAACTGAAATTTCCAAAACTTGAGCTCAAAACCTTTCCAGCTGGGCTAAGGTATGCGTTTCTCGGTCCCAACTCTACATATCCTGTTATTATTAATGCTGATCTGAATAATGTGGAATCCGCCTTACTTTTATGCGAGCTTAGGAAGTATAGGAAAGCTTTAGGTTATTCGCTAGATGACATCCCTGGAATCTCACCTGATTTATGCATGCATAGGATACATTTAGCGGATGAATATAGAACTTCTGTAGAGCACCAAAAGAGGCTGAACCCGAATTTGAAAGATGTCGTTAGATCATGAAATTACTAGAAGCTGGAGTCATTTATGCAATATCTGATAGTAAATGGGTAAGTCCTGTGCATGTAGTGCCTAAGAAAGGCGGATCACTGTGATCGCCAATGATAGGAACAAATTGATACCCACTAGGACTGTCACAGGACATAGGATATGCATAGATTATAGAAAGTTAAATGCAACAACTAGGAAGGATCATTTTCCCTTACCATTCATTGATCAAATGATCGAAAGACTCGTTAACAACCCTTACTACTGATTTTTAGACGGTTATTCAGGATTCTTTCAGATTCCCATTCCCCGGATGATCAGCAGAAGACAACCTTCACATGTCCTTATGGCACCTTTGCGTACCGCAGGATGCCATTCGGGCTATGCAACGCCCCTGCAACTTTTCAAAGGTGCATGATGTCTATCTTTACTAATTTGATTAAAGATATCATGGAAGTTTTCATGAATGACTTCTCCGTCTATGGGAGCTCTTTTTCTGTGTGTCTGTCTAATCTATGCAGGGTGTTATAATGCTGTGAGGAGAAGCATCTTGTATTAAACTGGGAGAAGTGCCATTTCATGGTTAGGGATGGAATAGTTCTGGGTCATCGAATTTCAGAAAAGGGTATTGAGGTTGACCGAGCAAAGGTTGAGGTGATGATGACTTTGCAACCACCGGATTCAGTCAGAGGGATACAAAGTTTCCTTGGTCATGTGGGTTTTTACAGACGCTTCATCAAGGATTTTTCAAAGATAGCGAGACCGCTCACTCAGCTCTTGTGTAAAGAGACTAAGTTCGCGTTTGATGGAGCTTGCCTTGAAGCATTTCAAACGATAAAAAGGGCATTGGTGAGTGCACCCATTGTTCAACCGCCAGATTGGGATCTACCATTTGAGGTTATGACGGATGCTAGTGATTACGCTGTGGGAGCAGTTTTGGGGCAAAGGAAGGATAAAAAGCTTCATGTGATCTATTATGCTAGCCGAACTTTGGATTAAGCCCAATGTAAGTATGCTACAACTGAGAAGGAACTCCTGGCTGTTGTCTTTGCTTTTGAGAAATTCAGGTCGTACCTTGTCGGTTCAAAGATCATTGTTCATACCGATCTTGCAGCTTTGACGTATTTTCTCTCCAAGAAAGACGCGAAACCGAGGCTTTTGAGATGGATTTTGTTACTCCAAGAGTTTGATCTACAAATCGTTGATAAGAAAGCAACTGAGAACGGGTTTGCTGATCATTTATCTCGCTTGAAAGTCGATGAAATAGTCCCGCTTGATGATGCATTACCGGATGAACATGTGTATGCTATTGGAATCTGCGTTGTGGAGCACCCAGTTCAGGATGGAGCACCTGCTCCAGAAGTGTTTTCTACTGATGTTTCTAAGGCAGTTGGCCCGAGTTTCCCATAGTTTGGAGAGATAGCAAACTACCTTGCTGCTGATCGTGAACCGGCTAACTTTGTGGGAGACAAAAATAGAAAGTTTTTGCGAGACATCAGGAGATACTTTTGGGACGAGCCATACCTTTACAAGCAATGCTCGGATGGTCTTTTTAGAAGATGTGTTCGTGACGAAGATATTCCAGGAATCCTATTTCATTGCCACAGTTCAAGTTATGCTGGACACTTCGCAAATTACAAAACAGTATCCAAGGCGCTGCAAGCTGGGTATTGGTGGCCAACGATGTTCCGCGATGCACACGCATTTATCTCACGATGCGACAAATGTCAAAGGCAAGGAAAAATCTCGCGAAGGAACGAGATGCCTCAGCACTTCATCTTGGAAGTTGAGGTATTTGCCATATGGGGGATTGACTTTATGGGACCGTTTCCTTCTTCCGATGGAAACAAGTACATTCTAGTAGCCGTCGACTATGTATCCAAGTGGATTGAGGCCATTGCATCTCCAACAAATGACTCAGCTGTGGTTTTGAAGATGTTTAAGACAATCATATTTCCCCGTTTTGGTGTCCCGCGAGTGGTGATTAGCGATGGAGGGACCCATTTCATTAATAGGGTTTTTGAGAGCCTTTTAAGGAAGAATGGCGTAAAGCATAAGGTTGCGACGCCATACCACCCGCAGACTAGTGGACAAGTTGAGGTTAGTAATCGGCAGATCAAGGACATCTTACAAAACACCGTAGGCACCACAAGGAAAGATTGGGCCGCCAAGTTGGACAACGCAGTTTGGGCCTACCGAACCGCATACAAAACGCCATTGGGGACAACGCCCTTTGGTGTATGGTAAGTCGTGCCACCTTCCGGTAGAGCTTGAGTATAAGGCGGCATGGGCAGTTAAATTAATGAACTACGACATCAAACCTGCCTTGGAAAGGCGATCCATGCAACTTAATGAGTTAGAGGAGATTAGGCACCTGGCCTACGAGAGTTCGAAATTGTACAAGGAACGAACCAAGATGTACCACGACAAGAGAATTCTCAACCGAAATTTCCAACCAAATAACATGGTACTTCTCTTTAACTCTCGCCTTAAACTTTTTCCTGGAAAGTTGCAATCTAGGTGGTCCGGTCCTTTCCTCGTCAAGGAGGTTCGATCATACGGAGCTCTGGTATTCCTGGATGCAAAAGGCAAAGAGTTCGTGGTCAATGGACAGCGCTGTAAACCGTACCTAGCCGATGCAAACCAAGCCGAAGGTGGAATCATCACCTTAGGCGATGCACCAAAAGCCTAAATGGCTAATCCAGTCAAGCTAACGACTTTAACCAAGCGCTTGGTGGGAGGCAACCCACCGGTATGTTTTCTAAATTTTTCAATTTGAATTTCTTTTGCTACTAACTTTGTTTTCGATCTTTGAGTTTTCAGTTTTTAAAAAAAAAAAAAAAAAATTTTGTCATGGAATACGCAAGGTGGATCGATGATCACCTTAGCTAGATCGATCGATCCGAGGTGAGAAGTTCAACATGCATTCCAGCGGTCAAGGTCAGGATCGATCTGACCATCGATTTTGCTATAAACCTCAACTTCCTCAATTCTCAACCGATCTGAGTGATTTTTGGATTGATTTCACTCGAATTTTCATCCTCATTCCGAATCTATCAACCGTTTTTCAAGGCAATCAAGGTAACCACTCGAAATCCCAATTTTTGTGCTCGCTGTTTTCAAAACCAAAGGGTGAAAATCGCTCATTGATTCTGTTGATTCGTGGCTTTGCGATTGTTAAGTACACCATATGTTTGCTTTGGGATTGAATTCGCGTGAGTAGATTGTGTATTTTGACTTGAAATTTTGTCGAACATGAACCCTAATTTTTTGGAGAAAAATCGAAATCTATGGGAATGGAGATGTAAATGGGATTTTGTTTCTTTCATTATTTACCCTGGGCTGTTTAGAGTAGTCGAAATAATCTGAATAAGAGGCAGGCAATTTGATCTCAAATTTTTGCAAAAGCAGGGGATTATCTTTCGGTGCTTGTATGGAATTTTAAGATGTGGATTTATGTTTGATTTGTTAACCAACCCTTGGCCACGTGATGAAGGCCAACAATTCCCCTTAAGTGATCCTCTCTTTCGTCCACATTCCGACAAGGCATGGGATCAAACCGATGCCTACTACTACAACAATTGGCTCGACATCACAATTGAGCCAACTCGGTTCCTGTGTGGACAAACATTGAAGGAATTGGGGCTGCTTTACGACGTGGGCAGAATACTTGAGGCTTGCGAGCTGTCCGATCTCATCACTCAGCCGGATGCTCTATACCCAGAGTTGGTTCGACAGTGCTTAGCCTCTGCTAAACTCGTATATTCCGACCCACGCAAGCCTTTAGCATCACAAGGGTTGCTCTCTTTCTTTGCTGGAGGAAAGAGATATGAGGTCACTATCTCTGACCTTTGTGACATCTACGGTTTTGATTCTATGCCGGAGAAGGTGGCCCTCCCTATACGCCTTCCAATTGCTCCTCGTTTCTTTGATTTCATCGCCATTGGAGACTACTTATCTCGTTCGGCAGCGCAATCAACAATTCGGAACCCTGCCCTTCGGATTGGGGCAAAGGCGATGAGCACCATCTTCTTTTCCCAAGATGATGCGAGTAAGGTCCGGACCGACGAGTTAATCCTCCTCTACATGGCGGTTAAAAACACCATTGAAGGCGAAAATGGGTTGAGTTGCGAGTTTGACTCATGTGTCAACATGGGAGCGATGTTTGCATCGGTTATTGCGGACAAGAGGACCAAGGTTGCCAAAGGAAAAGCTGCTGCGCACACGGAGCGAATGGGCAGCCTCTTGACCATGATGTTCATTCACTGCAACATCAACCTTGAGGACTACACATGCAACCCCGCGACGGAGTTTATGGACACCGCTTACCTCCCCTCTTGTGAAATCTTGGCTGATACTAACATTTATAGGTTCACCGCGAGGGACAAGATCACCTAGTACAGCCAGTTGCCACAGCCATCCTTGACAGATTTGGAAGTTGCAGCCAACGTCGGATTCACGCCTGGAACAGAGTACCTGTGCGCTGCTTCTCGAGCACCGACTGGGAGAGCACCAAAACCCAAGAGGAGCACTTCCTCCACCAGACCTGCTCCTGCTCCCACTTCCGTCCCGGATGTCCCTTTGAGCCACGATGAAGAAGACGAGCTGATAGCCGATACGCAGAGAACCCGGCAGTCCAGAGCACACTACTGCATGCCTTATGCGAGTGAGCTGACACTCGATGACATCCCCGATGATCCCGAGGATGCTGACTATCGCCGGTGGATGGTTGCCTCCACCAAGAAGAACAACGGGCTGCTCCGCCGGATCCTCCACATGCTCCAAAAGGGTTGCAGCAGCTCCCACGCCACTGAGGCCATCTCGTCTACAGTCCCTGCTCAGCCGCCTATTTCTCGACCATCCACATCCGCCCGTCTATCCACTCGTTCCTCCAAACGCAAGAAGCCGATTACCAGCGAGGAAACCGATGATACCACTAGCGATTGACATCGCCCCTCTATCCTTCCTCAGTATTCCATGAACACTTTCCTTTTATGCATTTTCATTTTCTTTTATTTCTTTTCTCACTCTCTCTTTTCTTATTCTCACACCGAGACGGTGTGAAGTAAGTCTGGGGGGAGTTGCTACTAATCACATTTATTTTGGATGTTTTCTATTTTTTTATGTCCTACTTTGAGTCCTTCTTTTTATTTGTTTTATTGAGTCAAGACTTTGTAGGGACTTAGGAATTTATCTTATGATGATCTTTGAACTATCTATGTTTAACTTTCTCTCTAGTGACCATTTCTTCAGAGCATGGGTACAAGGAACAGCTGGAATACTTCAATGCACCATCTTCCAGGTTTCATATTGACCAAAAATTTCTCTCGCTATTGGCACTAGATTAGGGAAACGAACCATATTCAGGACTCCTTATTCTTTTTATCACTCTTGTTGTTCCTGAATAGCTACCTCATTTTTCGTTAGTACCCTCCTTAACCCTTACCTCTTTTTCAAACCTCTTGCATTCTTGTTACTTCATTGTCATATGTACAGCATATGCGCAAAAGGGCTGGAGAGAATTGGGTCGACATTGCCTTTAAATCACTCTTTCTGAAGAACGAGAGCACTGATTCCCAGAAGGAGCACCTGCTCCTATTTTTAGAAGATGGTCTTACAACGAGGTGGAACAAAAAAAAAAAATCCACGAAGGAGGGACGATATTGATGAGCTCCACTTGGGTATGTACAACAACTCTGATATTTTCATGCTTGGGAGACATTCAGTTGTAAGAAAAACCCTCTTCATAAAAAAAAAAAAAAAAAACAGTAAACCGATGATGAAGGGTGGTAAAATTTGTAAATTAGAATATGTCTCTCTGCACAGCGAGTGTACCCAAGGTGGACGATAGCAACATGAATTGGTTGGAGAAATTTGGAGAAGAAAGAGTGGTTTAGAGAATATGGATATCAACGTACCCGTTCTCTCTTGCAATTTTGTGCAATATCCTGCATCCACTACGAAACATCGGGTAACCCTTAAACACTTTAAACACTTCTAGCTCCACCTCTAAATGGCCTTAACCCTTAGCGTCGTCTACCCTAAATGGTGCCTTTGTTATTCGTAATTTGAATTATGTGGTCTGCAGATTGAAGGATTTAAACTCGGTTTACTGAGGATAAAAGAGTTCCCGCGTTTTCAAATCTTTCTCCTTCACTTGGTCTTGAATTTGTTTGAGGACAAACAATGATCTAAGTCTGGAGGAATTGATATAATACGTTTTTAGCTCATTCTAACCGTTGTTTTATAGGTTTTTATCGAGTCTTTCACTCTCTTTCGGGTCATTCTAGGTACTAAAGTGGCTGGAAGCAAAGATTTGAAGTTTGCAATTGGATTTGGCGAAAAAAAAGGAAAAAGGGGATCTTTTTGAAGATTCTGCCCAGAAGGAGCACCTGCGCTGGAATTAGGTGCTCCGGCTCCCCAGAAAATCCAATTATGGAATATTCACTAAACCCTAATTTTGCAACCCTATCTTGGGCCAGCCGCCAAGGCTTTATTTAAGGAGGGATTTTCGACCCTTTTGAGGATGATAACGCAGACCGTAGAAAGCAAAGGAGAGAGATCGAAAGTGAGAGAGAGATTCGATAATTATTTTGAGAGTTTGCTTGGAGATTTGTCTTCCACATATTTGTCGAAGTTTTCTTAAACCCTACTATTTTACTTTGATTTAATGAAGTCTTCATTCCTTTTTGCTGCTGTTGTTTGCGTGAACATGAGCGAGTAATCCACCAGTTAGATTAAGGGTTTTCGATGGGATTAGGAATCATGAACTAAGCATAGATAGGTTTTAAGTAATCATTCGATAATCTCCACCTAATATCGATCTTATTGCCTAGGTTAGATTGATCACCTAGCCTTTGATTCTAGGTTGAATTTACTTATCAAAAGTTTGTAAATTGCTGGAATTGATTTAGGTGGGCGACTTGATCCTTAGCCAACGAAAGTTGAAGTTAGGGCAATTCGTGAACAAATTAACCCTAATCGCTTAATGCTTGATAATCTTTATAACCTCAACGACAGTTAGGGTGTTAGATTGATTGTTAAAGTTGTAGATGCCACGAAAGTGGATCTTCTTATATTTATGGTTGAGTTCGAGATTTGGTCATAATCTGAGTACCTGAATAATTGCTTGGTTCTGATCGTCTAATCCCTGAAAATTATCCCTTGATCTAACGCCTTCCATCTATTGTTTACAACCAAATTTTACTTTTATTTGTTTTGATAAATCGTGACATTTAAACCTCTTTTAATCGCTTAGCTGAACTTGTAATCCATAAGATTAGAGAGTATTGCTGGTCCCTTAACGAACCTCACTACTCTGCATTCGAATTAGTGAACCTAGGTTTTAATCTTTGATACCAGAAAAACACTTTCATCAAGTACGTATACATATAGTAATGTAGACCTCGGGATCCACCTAAGGTTTACGCTTCTTGGTTTCAAGGCTTAAACTTGAATGGTTTATGGAACGATGATAGAGATGAAAATGATGATAAACGATTGACTCACTCAATCAAATAAACGAATCAAGATGTTTGAATCACACAAACAACCTAGAATCGTAATCACACAAGAATATCTCTCCAAGACTTGAAATGATAAGCACAAAGACACTTGCTTTATAAGAAGGAAACTACACGTTTACTGATTTTTCCAAAAGATTGGTTATCTCAAAATGAAAGACATCAAGAGCTTATATAGGGCTCAGATTATACACAAGTTAATGGTAATAAAAATATAAAACAGGAAACAAATAATTTGGCATAATTGTGAAATATGGCCGTTGGAGATGGTGGAGCCTTTGAGCAGATTTGGATGGTAATTAATGCCTTATATCTTGATATTTTAGTAATATAACCGTGCATCATTTCTCTTCTAAAAGCCTTGTCTTGTTTCTTCACAAATCCACTTTTACGTGGAATTAAGGCATCAAGATTTGGCAAGTTGTGCCTTGGATGGATCCTCGTGATTCTTTGTAGTATAGTGCAGCTTGGAGCACCTTCAGAAGCCTCTAATGTAATATAAGATTCTCCTGGAGGCTAAGTATAAGTTCTGAAATTTCGAAATAAGGAAATATCCACAAATGGTAAGTTATTGAACCTCTGGTTTTTTAAATTCTATCATGGTCAGGTTCACACCATTCTTGGACCAGCTCCACTTTTCTTCGTGCCTCTGATGGGTCAACTGTATGACACAAGTCGGTTTGTTGCTGTACTCCTCTTGGTTGTTTCGAAATCCTCCATGTAGTGCACATATGTTCTGTTTGGATCCAAGATGCATGGTGTCGGCACCTTGACGAGTCTCCGGTTCAGCTAATGGTGTGATTCTTACTACTCTCTTATGCTCTGGTTTGGTTCTCTTGAGCGTTGAAAGCTCAATTTCTTCTCTAGTTGTATCTTGTAAGGGTGGATCTGGTGGCTCCTCTTTGATCATGGAAGTGTTAGATACTCTTTCATTCTCCTTAAAGGGTGGTGTGGGTAGCAATGGTAGTGATTCACCTCTTTGCTGTCTGTGGTTTGACAATAGCTCCTTTGTTGTAGCTTCTTGGTCTGAGTGTATCTCCTCGTTACCTGCAATTATGTCAACACTCTTGGCAAGAGAAAAGTGTGTTATAGCAGTCATTGGATCACCGTAAACAGGTGGACGCGTCTCAGTTTGTACCTTTTCTTCTTTGCAAGGTGAAACAAACTCTGGTTCCTTTGTTACTTGCGGCTTAAGACAATAATTTTGATTTGTGGGTTGTACAAACTTTCTAGTTGGACAAGTTGCAGCAAAATGACTGCTTTTGTGACACCTATAACAGATCGTGTCACTTAAACTTGAAGAGTTAGAGGACTTACCTTGAGGGTGTTTGCCTTGTGGTTCAAACAACATTGTTTGAATTGGCTTTTGTTGGACCTCTCTTGTTGGAACTGTTAGCCTAGCCTCTGTTTGGGTCTTTGAAATGTTTGAATACGCTCTCCTTGGCTCGGAACAGTAAACATGCTTATGCTTAAGAAATGGCCTCGACTGAAGTGTTGACATCCCATTCCTTGGTTTTGTTTCGTATGAAGACTTGGTAGGGATGTTGTTGCGCGTTTGGAACTTCTTTGCAAACTCTCTGTACATTCGTGCCTTGAGGTCTCCCCAATTAAGGACCGGATTAGAGTAGTATGTCCGCGCATCTTCTTGTACCCACCAATTGTAAGCGTCTCCAACAAGTGTATCAAGAGCATATGACAACTTCTCTTCCTTGGGGATGTTGTTAGAATGCAGCCATTGCTTCATATTGGTTTCCCACCGTAGGTAGTCTTCTGGTTCATTGGTAGAACCTAAAAAAGTTAGGGATTTAGATTGGTATCGCAAAACTTGTTGAAGGGACTCCATGATCTGTTCGGTGTGGTGTTGGATTGTACTCCGTTTGGTACATCTCCATGAGAGTAAGACTTCTCTTCACGCCTTGGTGGATTGTAGTGATATTCCTCATCCGTTTCTTCATCACAGTTCGATGGGTAATCATGATAGTGGATCGGTGCAACTTGATAAGGGGAGCTCCATGTGGTGTCTGGTGGTTTTGGATCGATCTTCTCTGGTCGGGCAGAGTCTTAGTCATCCTCATAATCAGACCAAACGTCACTCACGTAGCCATCATCATCATATCCTTCATGACTTGAATTTTCCCATTCGGCTTCTATGGATACGAGTTGGCTTTGGCTTGTGTAAAAGCATTCCATGGTCTCTGGTTTTCCTCCTTGAAATATCTTGCAAACAAAGAAAGAAGACGAGAATCAAAGTTGTATCAAATAGAAAACGGAAAGAATAAATAATTAACAACAAAAAGAAAAAGAAAATGGAAACTTTTTATATTCTTTTCTCTTGATTAAAAACAGGATTAGAAAACTATAAACAAATTTTTTTTTTCTTTCTTGATGTTTTCAACAAAATGAAATTTGCAGCAATAAAATTAACGAGAATGCAATTTTTTTTTATTTTATGGTTTTCTTTTATGAAATGAAATAAAATATCAAAACTAACACAAGCAGATTTTTTTTTGATTTATGGATACGAAAGCAAATAACAAAAATGCAGAAACAATTTAAAAAAAAAGCACTCTATTTTTATCTTTTTTTTTTATATTGTGAAACAAAACAGAATACTAAACTTTTTTTGTTTTTTGTTTTTAAGTTGAATTAAAGCAAAACATAAATGAAAATTTAAACAAAGAAAAAGATAAGGATTAAAAACACTTGGATAGGAGCGTTTGAGCTCTAATACCAAATGATGTAGACTTCGTAATCCACCTAAAGTTTACGCTTCTTGATTTCAAAGTTTAAACTAGAAATGGTTTATTGAACGATGATAGAGATGAAAATGATGATAAACGATTGACTCACTACAAATCAAGATGTTTGAATCACACAAACAGCCTAGAATCGCAACACACAAGAATATGGAATCTCTCTAAGATTTGAAATGATAAGCACAAAGACACTTGCTTTGTAAGAAGAAAACTACACGTTTACTGATTTTTCCAAAAGATTGGTTATCTCAAAATGAAAGACATCAAGAGCTTATATAGTGCTCAGATTATAGACAAGTTAATGGTAATAATAATATAAAACAGGAAACAAATAATTTGGCATAATTGTGAAATATGGCCGTTGGAGATGGTGGAGCCTTTGAGCAGATTTGGATGGTAATTAATGCCTTATATCTTGATATTTTAACGATATAACCGTGCATCATTTCTCTTCCAGAAGCCTTGTCTTGTTTCTTCACAAATCCACTTTTACGTGGAATTAAGGCATCCAGATTTGGCAAGTTGTGTCTTGGATGGATCTTCGTGATTCTTTGTATTGTAGTGCAGCTTGGAGCACCTTTAGAAGCCTCTAATTTAATATAAGATTTCTCCTAGAGGCCAAGTATAAGTTCTGAAATTTCGAAATAAGGAAATATCCACAAATGGTATGTTATTGAACATCTGGTTTGTAAATTTTATCCTGGTCAGTTTCAAACCGTTCTTGGACCAACTCCACTTTGCTTCGTGCCTCTAATGGGTCAACTGTATGACACAAGTCGGTTTGTTGCTGTACTCCTCTTAGTTGTTTCGAAATCCTCCATGTAGTGCACATATGTTATGTTTGGATCTAAGATGCATGGTGTAGGCGCCATGATGAGTCTCCGGTTCAGCTAATGGTGTGATTCTTACATCATATAGGAAACGAAAAACACACAAATTTAGGGAATGAGAATTGGCGTGTTACTACTCTGCCACGAGCACCGACGTTTTGATCCCCTTTAAGTTCACATCTCCCAGTGAAGACCTTTATTAACTAATCAACGCTCCAATGGAACGACTAAAGACTTATAGCGCTAGTAGATCAGGATGATCTTCTTACGTTCGTCGTATGTGGAAGATTCAGTCATTTGGAATCGGGCCCTTTGGAATCATACTTACGATGGAATATATACGATTAAATCAGGTTATAGGCTTGCACTAAACATATCTTCTGCGGATGATGACCCAAAGGCGCCTTTAGCTTTAAAACCGGATATTTCCAAAGAAATATGGAAAGCAAAAGAAGCACAAAACTCAAACATTTCTTCTGGAGAGTCGCCTCTTGTGCTATAGCGGTAGCCTCCAATTTAAGACATCGACACATTCATGTTGACAAACATTGTATCCGTTGTTGTTTAGAGGCCAAATGTACATCTCTCTTGTGGGCTGTACAATATGCTTGGTCTTTGGATTATCGTTGTAACAACCGCGAACCAAGATTTGTGAATTTTGGTCGTGCGTCGATCGACGCAAGGTGAAATCGAACCGATCCGGTTCGATTTAAGTGTCGGTTTGTAGGCCGGTTTAGGGTGAAACCCTAGGGCTTCCCTATAAATAGGGGTGTGGCCGCATTTTTGGGACTTTTAGAGTTATAGAAAGTTTCAGAAAAGTTTCAGAGAGTTTCCAGAGAGATTTGTGAGAGGAGATTCGTCTGGGAGGCTTGGGAGATCATTCTTGGAGTGATTTCTCGTGAGGAGAGTGTAGATCTTGGCGTTGGGGAGTCACTCTTCGTGGTTTTCATCATTTTCTTATCATTTTCCTTTCAGATCTGAGGTGAGTGCGTGACCATGGCTTATCTGGGTAAAGAGATTGATAGGATGCATTTGCTTGTTGTTATTGGGTATATTGCGTGTTGTTTTTGAGTGGTTTTGTGCATGAAATCGATGTGTTGTGACCAAGGGTCGAGCTGTCTGAGGATAGGCTCGATTCTTGGGTCTGTGTTGATGCGTCGATCCATGCAATTGCTCTGCGTCGATCGACACACGTAACAGTGCATCGATCGACACCAGGGTTGAGTGTCGATCGACACACTGGGTGCATCGATCGACACAGGGTGCGTGTGTCGATCGATGCATGTGCAGTTTGTGCGATTCTAGTTTGTTTGATCGTGCTTGTCTCGTTGAGTGTTCACCCTGGTATTGTATCAATTTTCATATGCCTGTGTGTATAGCCTAGTAGATGGGATGACCGTCTCACTGAGTATTTGTGATAATACTCACGCATCTCGTATAACCATGTGATGCAGGTAAAGACAAGGTGTGATCGTGGTGAGGAAGAGGAGATGGTCTAGGGACTTGATTTTTTGAAGTTGTTTTATTGAATTGCTAGGTTGTTAGTGATTTCAGAACTTGTTGAATTTGGTATTGTTGGATTGAAATGGTTTAGTGTGTTCAATAAAGTATGTGATTTATTGAATATTGTTATTGGTTATTGGTTAAATTGTTTCTGCGTATTGTGTTAACCCGTTGAGGATTATTGTTTGTGGTAATAATAATCTGAAAGGGAATTTTTTTTAAAAATTTACGGGTTGGGTTGTTTCAGTTTGATATCAGAGCCTTTATGGTTATAGGGCGGGTGAATGATTGATTGATTATGTGAGTTAGTCGATTGATTGTTGTGTGGGTTTGGAGTCCTAGATCATCTTTTCTGAGCATTCAATGAGATTCCACGGTATGTGTTTGGTGACTTTCTGTTTTTCTAGTATCCTTAGTATTCTACTGGGTAGTGCAGAGTGAGATGGCGAGAGTTGCTTGAGGCAGAGGTCGTGGGGGCCGTGGAGGCCGAGGTGGTCGTGGGCACGAAAGAGGACTTGTGATTGAGTCTGATGTCACGAGTGTGGCCCAGGAGACCATGCAGGAGCAGGTTGCTGACTCGTAGACTCTTTAGGAGAGGTCCGTGGGTGGGGCCGCTATGAGTACCAGTGGGAGGACTGGTGGGGCCGGTGTGGGTCTCGTGTTGGCCGGTGGTGCGGTGGGCCCGGATGGGGGTGTTGCCGTAGGTTTTGCCCAGGATAGAGATGATCGTCGGCGAATCTGCTACAGTTGATTCTGGAGCGGTTACTAGGTGGGGTGCCGGCTCTGGATCAAGCTCCGGGAGTGCAGCCAAGAGTGGCTGGGGTTCAGCCAGGTATGGCTGGTGTGCAGCCAGGTGTGGCTGGTGGTCAGCCGGGAGTGGCTGGGGTTCAGCCGAGAGTGGCTGGTGCGTAGCCGGGTGTGGCGGTTGCTGAGTAGCTCCCATCCTACCTTAGTATGATGGAGCAGATGCAGAGGATTGGCACCGGGTTCTTCTCGGGTTGTGCCAAGCCTGAGGAGGCGGACTTGTGGATGAGTAGATTGGAGCGCAACTTCCAGTTTCTCAGGTGTCCAGAGGGATATCGGGTAGACCTAGCGGTTCATTACCTTGAGGGTGATGCACATCTCTAGTGGCGAGGTGTGGTAGCTAGGAGAGCTCAGGTGGGTATGGCCTAGGAGGATTTGGTGGCGGAGTTCAATGCCCAATATTTTTTGCAGGAGACGGTGGATCACTTGGAGTTTCGATTCTTGGATTGGCTCAGGGTAGCCGGACGGTCTGGAAGTTCGATGAGGAGTTCGGTCGACTTCTGGTGCATGTTAGTAGGGGTCTGGAGGGCGAGCAGGCCCAGGTGAAGAGGTTCTTTAGGGGACTTCGACCAGATCTGAGGACTCGCTGTAGAGCGAGTAGGTTCGCCACGAGGGCGGAGTTGGTCCAGATAGCTGCTGCGATTGAGGAGGATATGAGAGACCAGGCTGTGGTGGTTAGCCCACCGGTGAAGCAACATTGGAGGTCGCAGCAGCAGGTGGGTCCGAGCAGGGGCGGCAAGCCTGCACAGGGACAGAAGAGGAAGTGGGAGAGCACTTTGGGACCGAGTCAGGGCTGTCAGAATGGTTTGGGATGCTTCGGGTGTGAGAGCATAGAGCACTGGGTAGCGAGCTGCCCGAAGAGGAGTGAGGCACGGGGAGTTCAGGTGTGCTATCACTGCATGGAGCCGGGACACATTAAGCCTAGGTGTCCTAAGCTGTAGCAAATGGCGGTGGCGGTGGTACAGCCGGTGGCCCAGATTACAGCGGTACCGCGGGTATTCACTTCGGTGGAGGTGGGAGGTTCTAGCGCCAGACCGATCACAGGTAATTAAATTCCAGACTTGACTTTTTAAATTCTTTGGTGTTTGAGTTTTAGTCTGTTTGGAATTGTGAGTCTATGCTAGAGCGTTAGGGTTATTAAGCACATGAGATTTATGCAGAGACCTTAGTAGTGGACGGATGTGAGTCCCACGTTTTGTTTGATTCTGGAGCTACGAATAGCTTCATTACTCTGGAGTGTGCGGATAGCAGCGGGATCCGGAGCGATTGTGGTGAGCAGTCAGGAGTAGTTAAGGTTGCTGGCAGCAAGTCCTTGGCTACTTTCGGACGGGCTCGTGGTGTGGATGTTCTGGTGGCAGGAGAGTTGATGCCTGTAGATTTGATCATCAGTCCGGTGGAGTTGTACGATGTCATCCTCGGGATGGATTGGCTGGATCGGTACAGAGTCCATCTAGATTATCGTCGGGGACGAGTGGTATTTGAGCGAGAGGCGGGAAGGTTGGTTTACCAGGGAGTGAGGCTAACTTCCGGGAGTCTGGTGATTTCGGCAATTCAGGCTAAACAGCTGATTGAGAAGGGCTACGAGGCGTATTTGATGACAATAAGAATGCCAGAGTCTGTTGGAGAGGTTGCAGTTGGGAATATTCGTGTTGTTCGGGACTTCCAGGTTGTTTTCCAGTCGTTGCAGGGATTACCACCATCTCGGTCGGATCCTTTTACGATTGAGTTGGAGTCGGGAACGACTCCCATATCCAAGATGCCTTACCGTATGGCTCCAGCAGAGATGACAGCTGAAAAAGCAGCTGGATGATTTGTTGGGTAAGGGTTTCATATGGCCTAGTGTTTCACCGTGGGGAACGCCGGTGTTGTTTGTGAAGAAAAAGGATGAGAGTTTCCGGTTATGCATCGATTACCGGGTACTTAACCGAGTCACTGTGAAGAACATGTATCCTCTACCATGGATTGATGAGTTGTTGGATCAGTTGCAAGGGGTTACTTGGTTCTCCTAGATCGATTTGGCCTCGAGTTACCATCAGATTCCTATCAACGAGGCAGATGTTAGGAAGACTGCTTTCAGGACGAGGTATGGGCATTATGAGTTCATGGCGATGCCTTGCGGGTTGACGTATGCGCCAGCAGCGTTCATGAGATTGATGAACGGGGTATTCCAGGAGTATTTCGATGTGTTTGTGATCATCTTCATTGATGATATTCTGGTGTATTCGAGGAGTCTTGAGGAGCATAAGGTGCATTTGAAGACGGTTCTGGAGAAGCTACGGGAGTAGAAGCTATACGCGAAGTTGAGCAAGTGTAGTTTCTGGCAGCGAGAGATGAGTTTTCTTGGCCAAGTGGTGTCCGCAAAGGGAGTTTCTATAGACCCGGCTAAGATTGAGGCTATTAGAGGGAGGCCTAGTCCGAGGAATGCCACCGAGATCCGGAGTTTTCTTGGGCTGGCAGGTTATTATCAGAGGTTCGTGAAGAGATTTGCGAGTATGGCGCAGTCGATGACGAAGTTGACGGGGAAAGATGTCCCTTTTGTATGGTCTTCAGTTTGCGAGGTGAGTTTTGGGAAGCTGAAGGTGATGCTGACGAGTACACCAATGTTGGCGTTACCCGAACCGGGTGAGCCTTACGTGGTGTATACACATGCTTCGGGAGTTAGTCTGGGTTGTGTACGGATGCTTCGAGACAGTTGAGGAAGCACGAGTGTAACTACCCTACCCTTGATTTGAAGTTGGCTGTAGTGATTTTTGCTTTAAAGATTTGGAGATATTATCTTTATGGCGGAAAGGTGCAGGTGTTCACAGACCACAAGATCTGAAGTATTTCTTCACTCAGCCAGAACAGAACCAGAGACAGAGACGCTGGATGGAGTTGGTAGCAGATTACGATCTGGAGATTGCGTACCATCCGGGTAAGACTAATCTGGTTGCAGATGCATTGAATAGGAAGAGGGTTGCTTCGGATCAGGAGCGAGATATGGAGTCTTTGGTTAGTGAGATTCGCACCTTGAGGTTGTGCGTTATCTTACAGGAGCCGTTGGGGTTAGAGGCAGCTAACCAGGCAGATTTGCTGAGCAGGATTCGAGTAGCTCAGGAGAAGGATCATGATTTGATTGATGCTTCTAAGGTTGCAGGTTCAGAGTATCTGGTCTCCTCGAACAGGTCGATACTGGTGCATGAGTATGTGTGCCCAAGGATGAGGATCTGAGGCAGGAGATCCTGAGAGAGGCTCATGCGAGCATGTTGTTGATTCATCCGGGAGCGACCAAGATGTATCGTGATCTGAAGCGGTACTATCACTGGGTCGGGATGAAGAGGGATATCGCTAATTGGGTTACAGCGTGCAACGTGTGCTAGTTAGTGAAGACTGAGCATCAGGTTTTGAGCGGGTTGTTGCAGAGTTTACCCATTCCGGAGTGGAAGTAGGACATGATCACTGATGCGAGTTGAGTTTTACCTCTCAACTAACTACCTGCAAGTGCACAGCAATCACGGTTAGTATAGATAAAGGGATCGTATCCACAAGGACTTCTTAACCACACTTCAAATTCTAATGAATAAAACTAAGCTAGAACAATATATGTTTGTCGTTTTTGTGATTGAGAATAAAGTAAGCAAGCAATGAATGTAAATTGTAATGAAAATCAATAAAAGAAAAGCGTTAGGAGTTAGGTATTTCGCAGAGAATCATGCAATAATAAAGATTGATTGATTTTAGGGATTTAGGAATTATGAATTGTCTAAAACATAAAGCACTGATTTAAGGTCATCCCACTATAGTGACGTAACTAACCATCTACGTTTTAACACCCTAATAGACTAAACTGTCGCAGGTTATTACAAGGTGAAAACATGCATTAAAGTTCAAGTTTGATAAAGTTCATCACACTCTTTAACTAATCTTTAGAAATTGTTAAGGCTTTTGGCTCATCAAATACTAGTTCAGGCAATATAACAAGTTTTTTTGAAGAGTATATCAACCTAAGATCAGATCACTAAATGCGTGGTAAGGCAATCATGCATTGAGTATAAGTAAAGATGAAGACTCTAATGTATTCCCTAAACAATCATCAATCAATTATCGAATTCTGAAACTCATTGAAAACCTAAAACCTAACAAATAAAACTACTCAGACATTATGCACGAAAAACCAGAGATAGATGATGAATTCATGATAAAGAAACTTGAATTAAAGAGTAAGGGTAAGAGGATTCTTCTCTATATCGAGATACAAAGCGAGATCATCCACCGGATTGCTCTAAAATCCAAATCCAATGAAGAACACCAAGAGAACTCGTGGTGGCTGCTCCTATCTGATAAAATACTCTATTTTTTCATGGTCATACCTAACAAAAGGCTAAAAACAAGTATATATAGGCTTAGGGTCTTCTAGGGCTTCGTTTAGGTCAAATCCGTCTTTTTACGTCAAAACTTCTCCCAAAGTCGGTTGGGATTTCGGCCAAGGAACACGACCAGTATTGGGCCCAAAGTGCCTTGATTTGTGCTGGAATGAGCCCAGAATATCGGTCCATGAGGCGGCCCGGTATTTGGATCGTTTCTGCACCTACTTCGTTTCTGAGGCAGCTTGACATATCTTTACTAAATTCAGTGTATATTCCTGCTCACAGCTCCAAATTATATGATTCAAACTTAATTGTAAATCTGAATCAAAGATCTATCTTCAAACCAAGTTTCATTCAATTCCAAATCGATTTGATCCTCCGTTCACTGCTGAACTTCTGGCGTATACGTTTTATCCAATTTGGTAGAATGTTGTTTCTTGTGAATTCTTGGTTCTTGATGGTGTCTTTGGCTTATGAATGTTGTTGTAGCTTGGTTACACCTATTTTAGCTCTTTTTGCTCATTTTTCCTTGATTTCCTGTTAAGACCCTAAAACTATAAATACGAGAAAAACTACATTTAAAGGTATAAAACCGTTGATAAATGCATAGAAAACATAGTAAAATATATGGTAAAATAGGTAAAATATGGGATATATCAACTCCCCCAGACTTAAACCTTGCTTGTCCTCAAGCAAAATCCAAGTATAGAAAAGAGGTTTGAAAATAATTTGAACTTAGAAAAACTATTTGAAAATAACGTTGATACTAATACTGTATGTGACATGATCGATCCAAGGGTATCTTCATCATACGCCATCCATAACCTTCGCAGCCTACTCCATGTTTTAATTACAATCCTGGAAAAATCTCAACTACACTTCATTTGACTCTCTACATTCACTAAGGTATAGGTGAATTTCTCATCAAAGGAATCATTCGGGGTAGACGGCGCTAGGATTTGAAAAAGGCTAATATATGTGGTGAGGTTAAAAGTGTTTAGGGTTACCATAGACTCCGGGTGCGAGATATTATGTAAAATCGCAAGAGAGAATGGACCTGTTGATATCCACAATTTCCCAACCACTTTCTTCGCGTCTTTTTCCCCCAGACTTAGATCTTTCTCCGGGAATTACTTGAAATCTCTTCTACTCGTCTTGTCTTTTGTATCATGGCATTTCTTGGGTATTCATTTGGCCTTAAAACTCTTAGACAACCGTTTTCCTTTCCTTTCCTTTTATTTATTTTTTTGTTGTTCTTTTTTTTTTTTTTTTTGCAAGGGGGAAAACGGTATTTCTTTGATACGAGTCAAGTATAGGCACGAAATATTACCATGTATTAATCATCCAAGGAAACGACCAAGTTTTTTGAAATTTGTTCTTACTCTACTCTTCTTTACCAAATCGTCGCATCTCTAGTGATTGAAAAATTACGTCGATCCTTTTCTCTCCAACGTTTTTGCACATATCTGCAAGTAATGAACTAAAAAGAGAAGGCATGAGGTCTGAAAAGAGGTAAAGGGTTTTAGGTAGGGTACCAACTAAAGATGAGCTGGCCATTCATGACAACAAAGAGTGGTAAAAGAGGATAAGATGTCATGAATGTGTGATTCGTTTCCCCGATCTAACTCCTTAATGAGAAATAATTAAAATCAGGTTAGTGGTCAAATAAAATAGAGTCAAAATCGGATTCAACAAAACTTATGCGAGATGAATTATATGGGGCGAGTACTAGTCATGAAGTTTCTAAATCGTATATCCTGGATAAAAATCCTGTGACAATGGTCATTAGATCATAAAATCTACGCATAAATTCCAAAAAAATATCATAGTTCGAAACATAGGGTTTTCGACTTAATAAAAGACTCTAAGAAAATCATTAAAATGACTCAAAACATAAGAAAATAGAAAAGGACGTTAGTACGATAAATCCCCCCAGACTTAACTTACACCGTCCCCGGTGTAAATAGTCACATAAGGGTGAGATGACTCAATAAAATAAAAATGAAAATAATAAAAGGATAGATAAAAGTCGATACACCTGGCTAAAAAGAGAGGTGACATAGACTCTGGTGAATCCGGAACTATCACGTGAAAGTGATCTCCATCGGACTTGTAGTTGACGATCTCTGTCTCGTCTGAAGCGGTGGCCTGGACTAATGAGTGATGTCTGTACTGGGCATTGGCGGTCTCATCAAGGGCACGTGTGTTGGGATGACTAGAAACATCATCATCGACATCCTCATCATGCTCAAATGTAGAGACGAGCGAAAGACTACCAAATTCATTATTACTTGTTGTGGCGGTTGTGATTCTAGAGGAGCGCCTAAAGAGATGTGCGATTGATTTCTTGACTGCTTTTACAAGCTTAGAAATCATCTTTCCTTGCCTAGAAACCGTAGTTCAAGAGAAATTCTCTTCTCTTTTTCTTCCTCAAAGCTAGTGCGAAGCCATTCATCAAAACCGGCTTGTGTAGCGGCTGGAAATTGGGGCTCGTGGGGTGGCGTGTGAGATGTGGAAGGCTGGAAAATATCTCCTCCTTGTGGTCCTCTAGACCTCTCCTTTCGTGCCATCCTTGCAATGGATTGATAGTAGAGCGAAACTCAAACAAGAGGACATCCGGGACAACAATAAAACCATGTGGAACGAGTGGGGTGAAAGTATGTCTTACCCTCACTCAAGGCTGGGATTTCCGCATGTGGGAGTAGAACACACTTGTTCTCGTCTTCGTACGGTGGAGTGAAAAGGTACCCAAAGTTTGTAGATTGCTCGTACCATCCACAAAGATAATGCTTCCTTTGAAGGGCATGTAGATCAAGCTTACTCTCAACCAGCAAAGGGACTTCGAGGTGAAAATCAATACCACACGCAAGTAGTATGGCCGTGATTATTCCACCAAAATCATTCGATGCTCCCTTTGGTATTTTCTCCTTAGCGGCATCATGCTTGATTTGTACCATTCTACGAGCTAAAAGGGAAGCGAGGTTCACCTTCTCGGGATTCTCCACAAACGGTGATATTAGCATATAAAACTCTTCTTGTTTCACCACTCCATACTCGTTTCTACTGAAAATGAGTTGAGAAAGTAGGTAGTAGACATAACGAATCGCCGGATGCGTAATCTTCGATGCCTTAGAACTTCCGGGTTTAAGTCTATCGCTTCCTATCTTCGACCATTCAGCATAATGATCTTCACTACCACTGAACTTGATCCTCTCATGACACTCAAGTCCCAAAATATCACAAAGTTCTTCAATACTCAAAGTATACGATTTCTCATTAACCGTAAAAGCGAGAATTCCTTCCTTTGCTATGGTCTTCTTTGTCTTGGGGTAAGACAATGTTACCGTGGCTAAGAATTCACGTGCAAGCCTTCCATAGGTAGGGTGAGAGATAGTCACAAACTTCGATAGGCCCAATGCTTCAAGACCATTCAACATCCTTTCGAAAACCGAGTAAATCGAGTGTCTCGAAATCAATACCAAGAGTTGGAAGCATAGAAAACTGTTGTAGACCAGCCATGTAGTCTACGTTAGCATTCATTTTGGGTCCAACATGCTTCATGATAACACTCGGTGCTTGAGTTACAATCATAGTTGATTTAGCTCGCGATATTCTCTTCTTCTTCTTAGGAGGCGATACGTGAGGTATTGTTTGTGTGACCTCCACAAACTGCATTGGTACTTGATTGGCTTCATCCTCCTCATCTCTTAGTTGGTAACCAAGTTCTTCTTCATTCTCCACCAAAATATCTTTTCCATGTTTCTTTGATGAGTTTTTCGATCTAGTTTTAGAACGTGTAGGGCGAGGGACTTGAGTTTCGTGATCTTGGTTGGTCACGTGTTGCTTCTTGGGTTTATGCCCTCTCTTAGACTTCCGTGGAACAATCTCATTCTCCATTGAAGTTCCTACAAAAGAAATATCTCGAAAAAGCATTTTACGGTCTTTAAAATCGCAATTGCCAATAGAATTGCTTCCAATTAGGGAATTGAATCAAAATAAAGCGTAGCAAGACATTAGAAATATGTAAGAATAATAACCAAAGGTAAAATAATTTTTTCTCTAATTAAATCATAATTTTCGGATTTAATTGTAATGACAAGTGAAAAACACAAAAATTTTGCAATTAATTGTTTAATATGTCAAAATTCATATCAATCCTATGTATATATGATAAACCCATATTAATAGATGTATTAACTAACCATGAATCACCCAAATTCGTTTATAATTATGACCTCACAAATCCAAATTTGTGAAAAATTAAATAAAGGTTGTAATCATGTAATTAACACATCAATAATGTTTATATCAATTCTAATCAAGTATTCCTATATGGATTCTCCAACAACCTAGCCAATTTAAGCTAAATCTATGAAAATTTGAAAGTATGCATAAACTTGGAATTAGACAAAAATATGGTTTTAGAGAGAAATTACCTTGGGTTTACTGAAATAGGAGATTAGGAATTGAATTCCTAATGAAAAGCTAAACAATTTGTAGTGAATTGAGATAAAACCCCAAAATTGGATTTTTAGGGTTCTTGAGCTCAAGAACACTTTTGAGAGAGAAAAAGATGAAGTTGTGTTTGCAAATGACAAAAAGAAGTTTGTAAAACCTTTTAAAAATCAGATTTTGTGATGTTTTGGGTTTAATTCCGGTTAAAATCGGTTTGAAAACGGTTTAGAAAACTTACCCGGGTCGGACTGGCGAATAGCGGTCGGTTGGACTGACCGAAATCGTGACCGGAACTTACCTCGGTCATGGGTCGAGATAGATCGTGTCGCGGTTAGGTATGGGCAGTGTCGCGGAACGCCTGGATCGGGACAGAAATGCGGTAGGGCTGCCTCGATACTGGTCGGGTTCGTGACCTGGTATTGGCGTCCGATACGCGGCCTTCGTGTCGCGGTACGGGACGGGGCAACATGTCCCAAGTATCGGTCGGGTGGGACGACCGGTACTCGTGTTTGATATCGTGTTGCGGTAAGGTTCTCATCGTGTCGTGGGTCGAGATGCCTCATGTCGCGGTAAGGACTGGATCGTGTCAAGGTAAGGACTGGGTCGTGTCGTGAACGACCGATATGAACGACCGATGTGGGGCTTTCGGATCATGGGACGAACGACCTCTTGTCGCGGTAAGGATTTGCGTGTCGCAGTAAACATTTCACCGTGTCGCGGGAAGAATGTGCTCGTGTCGCGGGTCGAGGCATCGTGTCGCGGGACGGTTGGGTCGCGATACTGGTCGAGGATGTCGTCCGATACCTCGTCCGGTACTAGACCCGTGTCGCGGTAAGGTCGACACCGGCCGGCCGCGGTCTGGTATCGTGACCGGTACCGGCCGATGGTCGATTTTTTTTTTTAATTATAAATCCTGAAAAATAGAAATAAAATAGATTAGCATAAAATAAACTTATGATAACCAAAATGAAAATTTTAAAAACTAGTTAAAGCATAAATAAAAATAAAAATGTGGGTTGTCTCCCACAAAGCGCTTGTTTAAAGTCAATTAGCTCGAATCCTTTGAAGATTTTAGACTTCCGGTGGATCCACTAAAGGAATGGTTGTTCCTTTAGCTTCATTAGGCTTTGATCTTTCGGCTTCTATGATGACTCTGACTGAATTTCCATTGTCATACTTGACAACTAATGCTTCCGGGAAAAACTTCAAAGTGTTTTCAAGCTTACGCTTGATAGTTTCCCTGTTGATCTCGTCTTCTCTTGAGACGAGGATCTTTATCACCATGTTCTCAAATATAAACTTCTCCTTTGCTTTGTTCCCATTCTTAGCATCATCCATAGGTGTCAAAGTTGTCTTGACATCTTCGGAAATGTCCTTGCGCTTCTATTTGGACAGTTTTGCAACTATCTTCATTTTAGCTTTAGGATCTCCTTCTTTGACTCCTTTATTGGCATCTACGGGGTCTATACTAGGCTTCATATCCTTTACTCCAATCGAGCTTGGTATACGCTTAGCATCTATTTCATCATAGAAGAAATTCTTGTTGATATTGGCGAAAGAGATTCTCCGGTTTGGAAAATCAACAATTGGCTCCGGCGGTTGCTAAGAATTGTAATCTAAGTATCAATGGATTCAAATTTCCGGTCTTCATCTCCAACACTTGAAAATCAGTAGGAACAATGCCCTCTCCCACTTTAACCATGACGTTTTCAAGCATTCCATAAAGTGTAGAGGATGATAAATCGGCATACTCTATATAGACTTTGGATGGTTTAAAATCGACCACTCCAAGTTCCTTTGCCATGGCTAGTGACATGACATTGACGTTTGCTCCAGTATCACACAAGCAATCGTGGATCTCCTTTCCATTAATAGAGCATGAAAAACAAATTTTACCGGATTATCGACTTTTTCCAAAGGTATCATTTTTAGTCTTCTCTTGTAAGCTCTCTTAGATTCACCGGGAAGGTGTTCTTCTTTTGGTTCTTGGACCAAAATAACCTCTTCTTCAAGTGGTTTAGGAGTGACCACGGCCTCCTCTTCTTTAGTAGAAGAACATTGCAAAACTTCTTTGCTTTCTCTTCGTCTTGTCTTCGAACAGCTTCCGAGGTTTGAACGAGTTGCGTATCCATCTTAGAGAGATGAGTAACAATAGACTCGATCTTAGTGTTAAGTTTCGAATATCTACTTTCCACCATTTGGTTTACTTCTTTCTTGTGTTGGCCGAAGGCTTCTAGCATTTGGTTCTTCATATCTTCGATTTCAGCATCAAAAGAAACCGATCCGGTTGGTTGGGATGGGTTGAATGGTGGTTTCCCTTGATACATTCCCTTAGAATAGGAGGGTTGCTTGGACTGATATTGGCCTCCTTGGTTAACGTTTTGTCGAGGGTAGAATTGATCTTGAGGGTTCTCAACATTGTTGCTCCGATAGGACAGATTTGGGTGAGATCGAAAGTTGTTGTTGAAATTTCGATTCCCATAGTTTCCTCCTATGTAGTTCACTTCAATAGTTTCCTCCTATGTAGTTCACTTCTTCTTAATTTTCCTCCGTTCCATCTCCAATACATTCCATATTAGGATCATAACTTGTATCATTAATGTCTTCAACGACATGAACTCCTCTTTGACTCTTAAGTAGTTGTGAAACCATGTTCTTGAGCTCCGCAATTTGAGTTGAATCGGTTGATGATCTAGTAGTGTTGATGCTCCTATTGTAGTCTTGAGAACAGTTAGCATCACTAGCAGCAAGGTTCTCAATTAAAAGCTTTGCCTCCGGTACAAGCTTGGTCATGAAATTCTCATTACTCGCAGCATTCAAAGATGTTTAGTGCTTGTAATCGATTCCATTGTAGAAGATATTCCATAAATTTCCTTCAAAGAAACCGTGATTAGGGCAGTCCCTAGTGTACTCCTTGAAACGTTCCAAGGCTTCAAAGAAGGATTCGGTTGGTCCTTGCTTGAAACTCAAGATCTTGTTCCTTATAGAATACGATCTTTGTTTGGTGTAGAATTGATTCAAGAAAGCTCCTTTGTATTCGTCCCAAGTAGTGATGGACCGTGGAGGTAGAGACTTCATCCATCTAAGTGCCTTATCATTTAGAGAAAACGAAAAAGAGCTTGCACTTAAAGTAGTCGGCGGGAACTCCATCAGCACGAGTCGTACTGCAAATTTCTTCGAAAGTATCGATGTGGTCAAGAGGATGCTCCATGGACAGCCCATGGAATTGGTTTTGTTTCACCAATGCAATGATTTGAGGTTTGATCTCGAAATCATTCCTTTGAGGTAGAGGTGGGCGGATAGGATTTCTATCAAAGAAGAAAGCATCGGAGGAATCGACATCTCCGATAGTTTGATGTTGGACTTGTTGCGCTTATCTTGGATGAAAAGGCTGTTGGAAATCTAGGTTCCCTTGAGGTTGAAGATGTGGAACTTGTTGTTGCATTCTCATATTCCCAGGTGGAATGAGATTTTGATCGTTTCCACCAACTGGATTCCTAACAATGTTCTCCGGAGGATTGTGGATTGCATCATTACGGATCGGTAGGTTCAGGTGGGCACCGAGTGGTTGCTCCACGGGTTGGTTCTCTCCATTAAGAGCAGCAGTAGCAGCAAGAGCAAGAGCTCGTTGCTCTTCATTCATGGCGTGTTCATCAATTTGATCGGCTATCCTTAGTTGTCTTTGTCTCCTAAGGGCTCGTTTAAGCTTATCGATTTCTTGCTCAGGTACAACTAGATTTTTCTCGTTAGAATTTCTAGTACTAGGCATAAACACCTAAAACACACCGAAAAAGATGAAAGAAAACGAAAAATCAAAGTCGAAAAAGAAACAAATAAAACTGAAATAAAAAGAAAAACTGAAATTAAAGCGTTCTAGACTGAGTTTTACTCAAAAATTCGAAGGTGATGTTCTTCGAAGTCCCCGGAAACGGTGCCAAAAACTTGATGCGAGTCGAGTTTTACCTCTCAACTAACTACCTGCAAGTGCACAACAATCACGGTTAGTATAGATAAAGTGATCGTATCCACAAGGACTTCTTAACCACACTTCAAATGGTAATGAATAAAACTAAGCTAGAACAATATATGTTTGTCGTTTTTGTGATTGAGAATAAAGTAAGCAAGCAATGAATGTGAATTGTAATGAAAATCAATAAAAGAAAAGCGTTAGGACTTAGGTATTTGCAGAGAATCATGCAACAATAAAGATTGATTGATTTTAGGAATTTAGGAATTATGATTGTCTAGAACACTGATTTAAGGTCATCCCACTATCGTGACGTAACTAACCATCTACATTTTAACACCCTAATAGACTCAACTTTCGCAGGTCATTACAAGATGAAAACATGCATTAAAGTTCAAGTTTGATAAAGTTCACCGCACTCCTTAACTAACCTTTCGAATTGTTAAGGCTTTTGGCTCATCAAATACTAGTCCAGGCAATATAACAAGCTTTTGGAGAGTATATCAACCTAAGATCAGGTTACTAAATGCACGGTAAAGCAATCATGCATTGAGTATAAGTAAAGATGAAGACTCTAATGTATTCCCTAAACAATCATCGATCAATTATCGAATTATGAAACTCATTGAAAACCTAAAACCTAACAAATAAAACTACTCAGACATGATGCACGAAAAACCAGAGATAGATGATGAATTCATGATAAATAAACTTGAATTAAAGACTAAGGGTAAGAGGATTCTTCTCTATATCGAGATACAAAGCGAGATCATCCACTAGATTGCTCTAAAATCCAAATCTAATGAAGAACACCAAAAGAACTCGTGGTGGCTGCTCCTATCTGATAAAATACTCTATTGTTTCGTGGTCATACCTAAAAAAAGGCTAAAAACAAGTATATATAGGCTTAGGGTCTTCTAGGGCTTCGTTTAGGTCAAATCCGTCTTTTTACGTCAAAACTTCTCCCAAAGTCGGTTGGGATTTCGGCCAAGGAACACGACCAGTATTGGGCCCAAAGTGCCTTGATTTGTGCTGGAATCATCCCATAATATCGGTCCATGAGGCGGCCCGGTATTTGGATCGTTTCTGCACCTGCTTCGTTTTTGAGGCAGCTTGACGTATCTTTACTAAATTCAGTGTATCTTCCTGCTCACAGCTCCAAATGAGATGATTCAAACTTCATTATAAATATGACTCAAATATATATCTTCACACCGAGTTTCATTCAATTACAAATCGATTTGATCCTCCGTTCACTGTTGAACTTCTGGCGTATACGTTCTGTCCAATTTGGTAGAATGTTGTTTCTTGTGAATTCTTGGTTCTTGATGGTGTCTTTGGCTTATGAATGTTGTTGTAGCTTGGTTTACACCTATTTTGGCTCTTTTTTCTCATTTTTCCTTGATTTCCCTGTTAAGACTCTAAAACTACAAATACGAGAAAAACTACCTTTAAAGGTATAAAACCGTTGATAAATGCATAGAAAACATAGTAAAATATATGGTAAAATAGGTAAAATATGGGATATATCAATCACCATGGACTTTGTGACAGGGTTGCCGGTGTCGCGGGCTTATGATGCTATTTGGGTGATTGTGGATCGTCTGACCAAGTCAGCACATTTTCTTGCCATCAAAGACCGACGGAGCGGCGGTGTTGGCTAAGAAGTATGTTGATATACCCTATATTTTACCACTTTTACTATATATTTTACTATGGTTTTTATATATATTAATAAAGCTTTTGGACCAAAAGAGGTAGTTTTCTCGTATATGTAGATTTTAAGGTCTTAACAGGTTTTATCATCAAAAGGATGTAAAATGGAGCAAAAGGAGTATCATCTATGATGCAGATACTCATCCAAGTCAAAGGAACCAAGTCAAGTCATTTTATCTTGAAGATAATGCACATTTTCAAACTGGACAGAACATATATGCCAGAAGTTCTCTGACGAACGGAGGATCAAATCAGTTTGGGATTTAATGAAACTTTTTATGGCGATAGCCCTATGAGTTAGCTTTCCAATGGAGTTGTAATTTCATCAATTGGAGCTGTACTTCGGAAGATAGACCCGAAACACTGAGGATATGTCAAACTGCCTTCGAAGTGAAAAGTGAGTGCAAAATGAAGCCAAGCACCGGGCCAGCCCATGGGCCGATGATCCAGACTTATGCGGACCTTGTAGAATCACCTTAGAAGCTTCCAATACCGGTCACAAAGCCCAACCGACATTGTGTCCGATATTGCCTCTGTTTCAACCGAAAAAGACGGTTTTGCCCGAAGGAACCCTTGCTGACTTAAGCCTCCTTAAACCCCTATATATACTTGCTTTTAGCCTTTCTAGGAACTTAAGCAGCCGGCCATAACAGCCTAAATCAATACCTAAACATGTATTTCGATAGGTTAGTTAAGGAGTCTAGTGAACAATTCGATAGGTTAGTTAAGGAGTCTAGTGAACAATCAATCTTAAGCATAAAGCATGTTTTCACCTTGTAATAACCTGCGATAGTTGAGTCTATTAGGGTGTAAAATGTAGATAGTTAGTTACATCACGATAGTGGGATAACCTTACCTTAGTGATATGAGTTATAGAACAACTAGTATTAAAATCCTATATCGATTGCTTGTGTTTTGCATATGTTTTGTGAATTGCTTGAATTCTAATCTTAATTGATATCTATCCCTTTACTTTTATTGCTTTGTTATTTGCTTCCATAAAAAAACCTCAAAAACCAAATAATATGTTCCCTTAGCTTAATCCGAATCATATAGGTTTGTAGTGCATTCATCACTTAGTCCTAAGTGGAACGATCCCTAAGTACTACAATTTTCTTAACTGTGCACTCGCAGTTCCATAGGGTTATAAATTTAAAACCTAATTGCATATAAACCCTACATCGAAATTATATGCACATCATATGTGCGGAAGATAGTGAGGCTGCACGGAGTGTCAGCGAGTATCATGTCAGACAGTAATCCAAGATTTACATCAGAGTTCTGGAGAGCGTTCCGGGCTGAGATGGGCACTAAGGTGCATATGAGTACAACCTATCATCCTCAGACGGATGAGCAGTCTGAGAGGGCTATTCAGACATTGGAGGACTTACTGAGGATGTGTGTGCTGGATTACGGTGGTCATTGGGTGGATCACCTGAACCTAGTAGAGTTTGCGTACAACAATAGCTACCAGACAAGTATTGAGATGGCTCCATATGAGGCTCTATATGGGAGGCCATGTCATACACCATTATGCTGGACTCAAGTAGGAGGAGAGGAGCATGTTTGGTGCGGATTTTGTTCAAGAGACGATGAAGAAGATCCGTGTCTTGAGGCTAAACATGAGAGAGGCTTAGGATCGGTAGAAGAGTTATACCGATAAGAGGAGGAAAGAGCTGGGAGTTTGAGCTCCAACGATTATACATTGTTGAGATTTAATAAGATGAGTTTCTTATTAAATGTGTTTATAAGACGTGTGTTCATATGTTATGGTTTGGGTCATGTGTTGTGATGGCTGGTGACGTCATGTGTGGCAATGATCGGTGGGGTCATGTGATGGCTAAGTATAGAAGTTCTATGTGAGTTAGCACTTTTCTATTGCCTAGGGAGGACTAGAGATAGAAGTCCTATGTGAGTTAGGACTTTTTTATCTTCTAGTGAGGCTAGAAATGAAAGTTCTGTGTGAGTTAGAGCTTGTCCATGTTCTAGGAGGATTATCTAAGAATGACGGTTCTATGTGAGTTAGGACTTGTCTATTCTCTAGATGGCGCTGGAAAGCATAGGTTTTATGTGAGTTAAAACCTGTCTAGGGGGAGTCTGGAAACATAGGTCTTATGTGAGTTAGGACTTGTCTTTTCTAGGGACTCTGATGGAAACACCCTGGTGATTGGGTTGTTTCGGATAGCCTAGTGATTGGTCATTGGTGCTGGGAAATAGAGGTTTTATGTGAGTTAGAACCTGTCTATTTCCTAGGGGGAGTCTGGAACCAGAAGTCTTATGTGAGTTAGGACTGTCTTTTTCAGGTACTCTGTGGAAACACTCTGGTGATTGGGTTGTTTTGGATGGCCTAGTGTTGGCCATAAGGTGATATTCCGGGATAGGGAATGTCATGATGGAACCACGAGAGGTGATTTTGGTTGACAGGTGCTTATGATGCACGTTGCAGAGTTAATTGCTCCAGGGGATAGTGGTTCTCCTGGATATACTTGAGGGGACAGTGAGGTTCTCTCCGGGGGATAGTAGTTTCCCCGCATAAATTTTGAGGGACAAGGATCTCTCCAGAGGATGTGTGATTCTTCTGCAGTCGATAGCTTGACGGGCTGTGTGTCCCGAGAGTGGAAGGAGCTGGAGCATACCGAGAGCTGGATGGACGGTGGTCCTGAAGGTGGGAGGGGTATGATATACATCGAGAGCTCAAAGGGTGATGATCCTAAGAACGGGGAGGTGTATATAGATATGAGTATGAGCAATAACGTCAGTAGTGTGATTATAAGTATGAGACTAGATGAGTTTTGGAGATCGGGAGTGGATCTCAGGTGATGCTAACAGGGTTTGGTCAGGATGGTAGCCGTGGTGAGACGGTGGTATGTGCTTGAGATCGGGAGTGGATCTCAGGTAGTGCTGACCGGGATTAGTCAAGATTGTATCCGTGGTGAGACGGTGCAATGTGACTAGTTGAGTTCTAGGATCGGGTGTTGATCTCAGGGGTATGCTGGCCGGGTGGGGCCAGGAGAGTGATATCAGTATAGCTGGCCGGGTAGAGTCAGAGGGGTGATATCAGGTGTGTGACCGTAAAGTGATGGTGTCGCGTGATTCGCGGTCGAATCCGTGTTAGTGGGGGGAGAGTTGTAACGACCGCGAACCAAGATTTGTGAATTTTGGTCGTGCGTCGATCGACGCAAGGTGAAATCGAACCAGATCGGTTCGATTTAAGTGTCGGTTTGCGAGCTGGTTTAGGGTGAAACCCTAGGGCTTCCCTATAAATAGGGTTGTGGCCGCATTTTTGGGACTTTTAGAGTTCCAAAAAGTTTCAGAAAAGTTTCAGAGAGTTTCCAGAGAGATTTGTGAGAGGAGATTCGTCTGGGAGGCTGGGGAGATCGTTCTTGGAGTAATTTCTCGTGAGGAGAGTGTAGATCTCTGCGTTGGGGAGTCACTCTTCGTGATTTTCATCCTTTTCTCATCCTTTTCTTTCTAGATCTGAGGTGAGTGCATGACCATGACTTATCTGGGTAAAGGGATTGATAGGATGTGTTTGCTTGTTGTTATTAGGTGTATTGCGTGTTGTTTTTGAGTGGTTTTATGCAGGAAATCGATTTGTTGTGACCAAGGGTCGAGCTGTGTGAGGATAGGTTCGATTCTTGGGTATGTGTCGATGCGTCGATCGACACAGTTGCTCTGTGTCAATCAACACACGTAACAATGCATCGATCGACACCAGGGTTGAGTGTCGATCGACGCACGTGCAGTTTGTGCGATTCTGGTTTGTTTGATCATGCTTGTCTCGTTGAGTGTTCACCCTGGTATTGTATCAATTTTCTTATGCCTGTGTGTATAGCCTAGTAGATGGGATGACCGTCTCACTGAGTATTTGTGATAATACTTACGCATCTCGTATAACCATGTGATGCAGGTAAAGACAAGGTGTGATCGTGGGATCGTGGCGAGGAAGAGGAGATGGTCTAGGGACTCGATTGTTTGATGTTGTTTTATTGAATTGCTAGGTTGATAGTGATTCCAGAACTTGTTGAATTTGGTATTGTTGGATTAAATGGTTTAGTGGGTTCAATAAAATATGGGATTTATTGAATATTGTTATTGGTTATTGGTTGAATTGTTTCCGCGTATTGTGTTGATAGTTGAGGATTATTATTTGTGGTAATAGTTATCCGAAAGGAAATTTTTTTAAAAAAATTTACGGATTGGGTTGTTTCAATCGTAAAGTTGAATTTGAAGGAGATAATCTCAATATCAGTCAAATCCTCAATAGTGGCCTCACCAACTTGAAACTCCAACATTATATTAACGCCATCAACGATAGGAAAGCGAGCTTTTAGGCATCAAATTCACCTACAGGAATCATACATCAAATGAATGTGTGGATACATTAGCGAAACATTCGATACTTTCTTCATTGTCTTGGTGTTTATTTAATGTTTGTCCATCCTTTTTACAAACTTTTGTAAACAATGATTCTGATTTGATAATATTAATGAAATTTGGCTGGCAAAAGAAAACCAACATTTATAATTAGTATAATTTTACGACTCATATAAATTAGAATCATGAAACATATATAAGATTTAATTAAAACAAACATATATAAATTATATTATGCATAAGACACTATAAAAATTAAAACAATCATTTGAATTTTGAAACGACAACATAAAATAGTGAGAAAACTTGAGATGATCCAAGACGATGCAACCAATGTGGGACTTTATGAGACGTTTCAAAGCAGTGGTGTCTAAAGTTGATGGCGTAAGTAACAAAACTGCCCTTACCATGTTGAAGAAGTTGTTATGGACCGTATCACAATTCCGAGAGGAAATCGCGTTTACTACCCCTTTGACAATCCAAGCACGCTACACCGAGCTTTGGATTTTATAGCCAACGAAGAAGCGATGAAGGTAAAATCCTAGAGGTACGAAACAACAAAATCGATGGGCAGAAACACCTTTCCAACTCCAAACCCACATAACTCCAGGAAGAGAACTCAAGCGAATACGTTCATCACAAAGGACCAAGGTTTGGGGGTGCCATAACTACTAGGTAAACGCCGGTCGAAGAAAAGTCACATGGAACTACAAGTGGGAAGAGTAGAAGAAGCTTTCATATAGCCTAAAGTTGTTCAGAAGAGAATCTTCTGGTCGGAGAATAAGGTCAACATCTTGGGATATCCCAAAGCGTTGCATTAACTTTTCCAAAGACTCCTTGGTGGACAAAGTTGAAACTAGAGGGCCGTTCATCTCTTCTTTTTCCGTCTCTTTACAGAAATGGCTCAGCAGTTCAACGATCCTGCCCCTGCCCCTTTACTCCCTATCAATCACTTCAATTGTCGCCTCGCCTTGACAGGATCAACGAGGAATTCCTCTAGGTCTTCCCTAATCTTGGCTGGATCGTTCGCCTTGTTGAAAAGCTCGTCCACTAAGAAAAGAACCTTAATGTCTAAGGGATCCACCTGGAGAATTATGCTTGCCACGTCACTTTCTGGAGATGAGACACTTTTCCGACCTAGCCGGGAGGAGAAGTGGCCGAGCCGATTGAATCGTTTAGCTCGTCGGAGGCTGTCGTAAAAAATTGAAGAGTTGTCGGGTCGGTAAAGGTCAAAGCAGAGAAGTGAAAAGATCGTAAATGTGCGCTTGAAGAAGGATTAAAAACCTCAAACACGTCATTGAAGCACGCTAGAAGACACATAAAAAAATTCAACAGCTAGTCAAGGTTCCTTTGAAGATGGGTCAGAAAATTGTTTGTGTCACTAGAGATGTTTGAAGATGGATCAGTGGATTCAAAGGTTTGTCGTGTTTTGTGTTGAAGAGATATTGGAAAACTCAAAGAAGCAACGACGAAAAGATAAAAGAAAATAAAAAAGAAAATAAAAAAGAACTTTAGCCAAAACTTAAACATTAAAAAGAGAAAAGAGGAGATGGAAAAGCCAAACATTTTTGGATATTTGGGAAAGGTGAAGCATACATCGGATTAAATAGGCGTTTACGCTCGTATTTATAATCACCCTCGAGAACCGAAAAATATGGTTGTGTTTCCTAAATCAATCATTATTCGATTTAATGGTTATCTAATTTGGAGGCATATCTGAGATTCAAAATTGCCCTAAAGCGATGAAACGGGTCAGATACAATTTTCAACACTAATGTCTTTGGCTCGGCATGTTGATCTTGTCCACGTTAACTCTCACCTCGTCACAATCACTCCCTAACCTTGACTAGATGAGGGCTAACTGTTGGGGTTATGTTTCATCTCACCGAGATCAAATGCTGAAATGACTAAAGGGATTATTGGTTGGTTTATAAAAACCACTTACAACCCTTTTTTTTTTTTCTACAGCTTTAAAAGCAACCAATCAATCTTTATGTTAGTTTTTACATCTATGGTCCAAAAAAAACTGTAAAAATATATTTTTTTTTTTTCTTCTTTTTTGTTTTTTATTACACATTTTTCTTCTGCGTTACTATATATATCTTTTTATAATTTTGATAAATATCTAGTTTTACCTCATACTAGACAAAGACCATCCGCAAGTGCACGACGATTAAAGTAGTACTTAAGAGTTGAATCCACTAGAGACTGGTAGGACACTAAACCTTTTCGGAAGAGAATTAAGCTAGGATGAAATATGGGGGTTGTGATGATGCGATTAAATGAATGTCGATAATAAATCAATGGAAATAAACGTTGGGCAGCAGGGAAATCTCAGAGTTTATGGAGCAATTTATTCACAAATCAGTAACATGATTCTAGTTAAGTAGCAATCAGTCGTATATTAACCACAATATTCTCATATTAATGATTAAACATGTCTAATAACCTAATTCATTTAGGTTATGAAGGTGAAAAGGTAAGCATGCCACATAAATTGATACAAAGCTCATCCAATGTAGATCTAGCAAAAGGGGATTTCTAACTCGAATTTACTTAATAATATCGTCAACCAACTCTCGCAGTGAAGACTAATATATTAATCAACCTAAATACTCGACTCTCGCAAAGTAACTAGATGGATGATATACAAACCCGTAAAGATAGATCTCGATTTAATTACAAGTTGGTTAAACTAGCAATATGCAGGAGATGAACGTATAGATGAAGACTTCATTAAATCCCTAATTAAGCATGAACAATTCCTATTTATCGATCCATGAATAATTCCCTTTAAAAACCCTTTAAACCCAACAATCAAACTCCTCAATCATAGAAGTGAAGATCATAGCAAGAGTAGAATGAAAAGATATTACTAATAAAGAGGGTTCGAGATGCTTCTCTCTGCTGGTACAAAGATTAGAGTTGTTCTCCCGTAAATTGAGCATATCTTGAGATCTATCTAACCGTCGGATTTCCATGATTGAATATTCTGTTTGAAGCTAAGATCCTCTTCTATCTCGTGGTAACATATTAGCTCCAATGGTGGAAAAATCTTCATCTAGAGCGAAATATATGACGGTCAGGATTCATTCTTCCTTAAAAAGACTTGATTTCGCTCCTTTTCGGTCCAAAATGCTCTAATTTCCTGTATTGACTTCAAACTCATGAAAACACTAAAAGTAGCATATAAAGCCAAAAACCAAGTTATTTATTCATTAAAACCCTATTAAAAACATAGTTAAAACTAGGTAAAATATGATGTATATCAAGTTTTCCTTTGTTAAAGTCTTACACACACACACACATATATATATACTATTATATTAAATTTGATACGTCAAATTTCGTAATTAACACGATCGTGACACGTGTTAGTTAGTCGATTGGATTTTGACACATGTTAAAAATAATTTCAATTAGATTTTGCCACACGTCAAATAATTTTGTTTTAAATTAGATTTAGTCATCTGTCAATAGATTTATTTATTTTAAAATAATAATATCTTTATTTCTAAAATAGTAAAAGTATACCTAATTTAAAGATGTTTAGGAAAATCTAATTATTTGAAAAATATGTGATATAATTTAATTGAAATAAATTATACAATAAATCAAATAGATAAATATTTGATAGATTTTTCTATAAAAAGTTTTGTATAAGTGTTCTCTATCATATCTATACTATAAAAGATGGCCAACACTCTCCATCTTTTGGACAAGTGGCGCTCTACTTGGTTGACACATGGCACTATTGTGAAAAAAAAAAATCTTAAAAGTAAAAAAAAATCTTAAAAGTCTTCAACCGATTTGTATCTTCATCTTGTTCTTATTGGGCTTTATATTTCTTTTCTAATTTTACCAAGTACTAGAGAATTTGAAATAGTCACGAAAAAGCAAAAAATTAAACACTCCTTCATAGAATCATATTCCATTAAAATCTCATAACCTTTGATATTCTTCCCCCTTCGTTGTCTCTTCCTTTTTTGGTTTTTTAGCTCCACTTGATATTCTTATCGACATCGAACCTCACATCTGTCTTCTCGAGCTAAGTAATGGAAAAGTCTCTATCGATGTCTTTCAAAGTTTTGGCTTTGATCTGGTTTCAATCAAATATGATTTCTCATAAGGTGAAGCCAAACAAACCTAATAACACAACTAAAGGCATGATAACAAGAGAGGTCATCATCATACGATAAGACTAATTTCAATAATGACGGCACCTGAATTTAGACGAAGGTATGAATCCAATTTCATTTTGTGAATCTTAGGGTTTTTATGGTCTCGAATTCTCGTTGTGAAATGGTTCACCATCACCATTTCTTCACTTAACTTAATTATTTGTTCTTCTTTTTTGACTGAAATGTTTATTTGTCGTAATTTAATGTATTGCCTAATGCAGTTACGCATGTTGATTATGTGTATATACCAATTCTGAAACTTAGGTTAATAGTGTATTGTGATTAGATGTGTTCATTGGGGGAATTTAGATTGTTAATGTCACATGGCGCTTCTTTAAGTGAATCATGCATTCTTGTTGGTTGTATTCTCTTCATCTAATTCTTCAAGACATATCTCTCTCTTTCTAGACATTATATATAAACGGTGAAGAAAACAAGTAGTAATTAGTTTTACTTCTTTGTTAACATTTTTCTTGTCATTTTGAAAATCTTTGCTCGAATTTGCGTGGTACACAAACCTTTGTTTTTTTGTTATGCATTCACATCACTTTTTCCATTATAAACACACTTAGTTGCATTTTAAGTTCTCGCTTACTGTTTGTAATGACCATTTCTAAGAAAAGATTATGACTAGACTTAATTCTTTTTTTTATCTCATCTATTCTTTTTAATGCATAGGATATTAACGTACTTGTCATAATCTAATGGTCTTAGAAAGCAGATTTAGTTTTAATTCATAAATAGTAAAAAAGGTTTCTAAGATAAAAAGAGTAGAGAAGAAGAGGAAGAAGAAGTGTCACAAATATAACAAGAAAAGAAGATCTTGATAACCCAAAATAGTATCGGTGTAAAAAAACTTTACTCTAGTAGATCCTTAGATTTCATCTTGATGATACTATGGAAAATGATTTCACCTTTCCTATTATCACCATACTTTTCAATGACTTGGTAAACGTTGGCCATAATCAGAACAATACAAATGTGTTAATAAAATAATGTCTAAAAAAATTATGTTTCAAAATGATTTAGTTGTCAATAATACTTTCTTAATTAGACTATCTACACTGAAGCTGTTGAAAAATTACAGTGAAGTAACTAATAAGTTACTCTGAAGTTTGTACGCCTTAAAGTTGGTGGTCTCTAAGTTGCTTTTCTCCCTAAGTTATTGGTTATGTCAAAAATATAAACTTTGTAAAAAAATCCAAAGAAAACAAGAGTTTTGATGTTTTTATGATGTCTACAATAAGAGAACAAATCTACACCGAAGACAAAAATTATGAGTTTGTTTCTGAAGACAAACTATTGCTTTTTATGACGTCAATGTAAATATGGAGAAATGGTTGGAAAAATGTCTTATGAATCTGTGCTAATTAAAGACGTTATGGAAGAGAATGTCGCTGTTACATGTTAACACCACATAAAATAGTTCCAATTTTATGCCATTATAAAAAATTTCTTTTTGTTTGAAACTTTATAAGGATTTTCTATTACTCTAAGCAATAGCATAAGGATTTTGTCGGAAACTCCTTTGTCCACGAACCCAAGGCTTCCAAATCCCATCCACACAAATCCATACAACAATTCACCTTCCACCAAAACAAAGTTTTTCATGTTTCTTCTACACACCTGCAAGACAAAGTACAATCCAGTTTAACCATCTAAACTTAAATACGTTTTTTAATTACAAAGATTATCGTAAAACAAAATTTATACACTCTTTACAACAATCAAATGAAATAAAACAAACACATAACTAAAATATAGTTTTATTAATTCACGGAGAAAATTTCGTTTGTCACCTTTTAATGGAGCGATTTACTTTTTCTTTTGTTTTTCTGGTGTTTTGTTTTTCATGAGTTATAAAATATTTAAAGATTAAAAATCGTTCAAATATAAATATGAGAATCAAATTTTCAACATTGTGAAAAATAGATATTTAAGTAGTAAAATAGTAATAAAAATATACCTAATTTAAATAGAAAATAAAAAAACTAATAATTTGAAAACATATGATAAAATTTAATTGTAAATCAAATAACAAAATCATCAAAATTAATAAATAAATGTTATGTTTCTCAATCAGATTTTTTTTTTGCAGCAACATTCTTACTTTTATTTTGATTATTTGAATGGGTGATATAATTTTTTTTTCCACAATTATATATTTTTTACAAGTATATAAAAATTAAATTACAAACCCGCATATATGCGGGTCCTTAATCTAGTATTAGATATAATGCATATTAGATTTTGCTTACGTTATTTGAGTTCCTTTACATCTAAAAATATACACATAATGGTGTATATACTATAAATATATATGACTATTGCATTAATCTTATTATCTATATACAAATTGATATTACATAAATACTATTATTCATATAAAATAATATTGAATATAGAGTTTTTGTATTTTTAAATATTTTTTCATATATATTATTTTGTAAATATCATTAATTGTATTTTGAAAAATTTATCTAATAGATTTTACAATATAATCATACTTTACCAATCACACTTTAGTTTTGAAATCATTACAGCCAAAATCCTACAGATACAATATAAACGTTTACATTCCAAATTCTAGCAATTAATCTACAACTACAATCCAACCAATAATCCACTAAGTAATATGGGCCCAACCAAACATAAAAAGCCTAGCCAAGCTCAGTGGGGCGAGTCAGATATCCATGGGCCAAGTCGACGCGTCGTGGGCCGAGTCAAGGCGTCGTGGGCCGAGTCAAGGACTATGTGGACCGAGATAATTTTCTTGGGCCAAGGCTAGTTTCTTGGGCCAAGGTTAGTTTCTTGGATTGAGGCGAGCGTCACATGCCGAGCTAAGGATGCTCACACTCTGAAACAAGAGACCCATAGGTCATCCCAAAATATTGTATCTTGATGGATGAAGCCAGATCGCGTAAAGATCGGCCAAATCAAGAAAATGAAAGTGGCCAAATCAAGAAAATGGAAGTGAATCTCGTCTAGGCAGTGAATCTGGCCCGCAACTTGACCTAACAAAACACTTATCATTTACTTAGCACTTTTTATGTATTGAAACGCTTATCAAACAGCAATAACAACCATCTTTGAATATCTGTTGTTGTGGTTCACTCGTAGAAATCTCAGTTCCCCTTAAAGAATTCATCAAATTTAGTTGTGCGAGTTTTGAATCCCACAATACTATATATATTGTATAATATGGATAAAACTGTCCTTATGTAAGTTTCGAAAAAAAAAAACTGTCGTAATTGTGAGATTATGAGATTATGAGGAGTATAGGATGAAGAGAATCAATGATGATGATGACAAAGAGAGAATAAAGTATTGTGGAGAAGATTGTGTTGTACTAGATTAAAGAACAATGGAGGCATACAAGAGTTTATATAGATTACAAAGATAACCTAGGGACTTAGGGTTTCTCCTAAAATGGACTTATTTAATGTCTTTGTATCTTGATGGGCTTCAAGTCTTTTTATTCTTCTTCTTTTCAACACTTCCCCTCAAGCTTAGCTAGAGAATAGAAGATATGACTAAGCTTGGAACCATAAGTCTACCTCATTAAAAACCTCAGCAAAGAAAACCCTGTGGGACAAAACTTTACTAGAGGAAAAAGAGTATAGACCTTCTGGCATGGGGAGCGAGTAATCATGTTCCTGATGGCTAGCTTTCACACTAACTTCACCTTTATCCCTTTGTGATGATACAGTTTTCAACCTTCTGGTCATCAGTGTGGAGAGAGAGTAACACTTCTACCAGATTACTTGTGAACTATCACTTGACTTCTCAAGTTCACAAGCCTCTCTCCGAAGCTCTTTGTGCTTATCTAAGATGACACAGCTGTTCTGATGATCACTTGGGACGGTGAGTTAGGCTGCTCTTTTCCACCAGGTACTTAAGAGTACTCGCTTAGGATCTTCTAGTCTTTGATCAGGTTGGTGTGTCCGAGCTTGGAGTGAATGAACTTGCACACTCCTGTGCTCGCAGCTTTAGTGAAGATATCAGCCAACTGATCTGAGCTTTTTGTGTAGCAAGGTAAGATAACCTTCCTTTCTACCATTTCTCTGACCTTGTGGCAATCTAACTCCACATGCTTGGTTCTTTCATGAAACACCGAGTTTGATGCTATGTGAATAGCCGCTTGATTGTCGTAGTGCATGGTGATAGGATCCTTCTGGTCAACGCCTAAGTCCTTGAGAAGTTCTTTAAGCCATATCAACTCTGTAGTAAGCTTTCTCATGGCTCTATACTCGGCTTTAGCGGTTGATAGTGCCACTGTCTTCTGTTTCTTTGTCTTCCAAGTGACTAAGTTGCCTCCTACGAATGTTCAATAACCTGTAGTGGATTTCCTATCGTTCCTGTCTCCTACCCAATCAGCATCACAATAACCTACGATTTCGGTATCCTTGTTACAACCCATCCATATGCTTTGTCCGGGAGCACCTTTCAGATACTTGAGAATTCTCTCAACCATGTTCTAATGATGCTTCTTGGGGACTTGCATATGCTGGCTTACCTGATTCACAGCAAAGCAAATATCAGGTCGTGTAATCGTGAGATAGATTAACTTACCAACTAGTCTTCGATAGAGTGTTGGATTTTCATATGGTTGATCGCCAATCTCCCCCTCTCGGATCACTTTGTATCCTTCTTCGAGTGGGGTCTTTGCCGGTTTAGAACCTAATTTACCTGTCAAAGATAACAAATCCAATGTATACTTCCTTTGAGATAGAAACAAGCCTTCCTTTGTTCTACATACTTCTATCCCAAGGAAGTATTTTAGTTCACCCAAATCTTTAATGTTAAAAACGGATTTGAGATAGAGTTTAGTGTCTTGAACACCTACCTTGTCATTCCCAGTAACGATAATATCATCAACGTATACTAGGATGACTACTATACCTTTTTGGCTCTTTGAAGTGAACAAAGAATGATCCGATTTAAATCTCTTGAACCCTTTTGCCTTTAAGGTCGTACTCAACTTGTGGTACCAAGCTCTTAGAGATTGTTTCAGACCATAGATCGCTTTCTTAAGCTTCAGAACTTTGCCCGGAGCGCACAGAGAAGAACAACCGGGAGGTGGAGTCATGTATACTTCTTCTTCTAGTTCACCTTGAACAAAAGCATTCTTCACATCCATCTGCCATATATCCCATTCAAGGTTTGTAGCCAAAGAGAATACAACTCGTACAGTATGAAGTTTG
Source organism: Arabis hirsuta (assembly GCA_964056655.1). Taxonomy (NCBI): domain Eukaryota; kingdom Viridiplantae; phylum Streptophyta; class Magnoliopsida; order Brassicales; family Brassicaceae; genus Arabis; species Arabis hirsuta. The sequence continues at coordinate 17,707,006 of OZ053301.1, forward strand.
GCCACTGGTGCAAATGTGTCTAGATAATCTTTCCCATATGTCTGGGTAAAAACTCTTGCCACAAGTCTTGCTTTGTACCTTTCCAAATCTCCATTACTCTTGTACTTGATGGTGAATACATACCTCGAGCTAACTGCCTTTTTCCCTTCAGGTAAATCGGATTCATCCTAGGTTTCATTAATTACCATTGCGTTGTTCTCTTCTTCAACTGCTTCTCTCCATACTTTGATCTCCATTGCTTCTTCATAAGTCTCAGGAATAAAGTTAGCATCTAATTTTCCCACGAAGGCTTGATGTTCTTCTGGAAATGATGCAAGAGGGCAAACAACTTGTATTGGATGAGCTACTGAGTTGTTGTTGTAGTAGGTTTTTCCGTCGTTCCATTTAGACAGTTTTCTGTTTCTAGTACCTGTCCTTGTACTAGCCCTTGTACCGGTTCTGGTTCAGCTTCAGGTTCATCTTCATCATGATCATGAACTGCCGGATGGTCTTGAAGCTCTTCTTTTTCTTTTTCTTTTTCTTCTTCTTCTTCTTCATCGTGAGAAGAGATAGAATCTGCTTCATCTTCTGTGTTTGTCTCCCCCTCATGCTCAGGATGGGGATGAACTTTAGCTTCTAGTAACGTCTGGATAGGAGCTTGTATTGCTTTGCTGTCTTCATGTAGATCGATACCCAGATTCTTCATCAGGTTCTTGAGGTTTGTAGCTCTATCTGAGGCTGATTGGGATAAATATTTGATGCTTTCCCAATTTTTGTCTTCATAGAATCCTTTTCCTTCAATGAACTTCACATCTCTAGAGACCATCACTCGTCTAGTCTCTGGAATAAAACATTTGTACCCTTTCTGAGTACTTGAGTACCCAATAAACATAGCTTTGACACTCTTCGGTTCGAGCTTGTTTCTTAGGGCATCTGGAGTCATCACATAACACACACAACCAAACACACGTAAGTGATTAAGATATAGTTTGGTTTTATTTAGAACCTGAAACGGAGATAAATCATTCAGGATCTGTGTCGGAATCCTGTTAATGAGATGACATGCCGTGATCACAACATCCGACCAGAAACTTTTTGGAACATTGCTGTGAAACATCATGGCTCTAGTAATCTCCATCAGATGTCTGTTCTTCCTCTCGGCTACACCATTCTGTTGAGGTGTATATGGACAGCTGGTTTGATGTATGATTCCATGCTTTGCAAGATGGTCTTTGAACGCATTACTCATGTACTCCCCTCTGTTATCTGACCTGAAAACCTTAATACTTGCATTGTATTGATTAGTCACATAACTTTGGAAATTCTTGAATGCTTCTAAGACCCTATCTTTTGATGCAAGCAAAGTTACCCAAGTATATTTCGATTTCTCATCTACGAATGTAACAAAATATTTATGGTTCTCTCTAGATGCGCAAGGAGATGACCAAACATCAGAATGAACAAGATCAAAACAATTTTCATAAACCACATTAGATTTGGGAAAAACTGAATGACTATGTTTTCCAAGAAGACAAGCTTCACATTCAATAGTATGTTTTAACTTAACACTTGGGAACAACAAACTCAAGGCTTTAGAATTAGGATGGCCTAGTCTAGCATGCCATAAAACATTATTCGCTTCAGAAATAACAGAATGAAAAGCAATAGATAAATTAGCAGATAGTGTGGAGCTTGAGTTCAACTCTTCAAGGACATAAAGATCTCCTCTGGTTGCTCCCTTACCGATGATGATTCCGGAGCTAATATCCTGAAACCATACTTCATTAGGACTAAAGATAACCAAGCAATTTAAATCAGTAGCAATTCGTTTAACAGATACTAGGTTTGAAGTAAAATTCGGCATGTATAAAGCTTGAGACTCTTTACCAAATAGTTTCAGATTACCTAGACCTTTAACAGAAATTTTACTACCATTAGCTATGATTACATTTCCTAAAGCTGGAGTTATATTGCTAATCATGTTCTTATTACTAATCATATGATGACTTGCACCAGAATCAATGATAGTCGGTCTAACAGTGTTTGGTACAATTTCAGCATTTAAAGATATACCTGAAACCTTACCAGACCCTTTCAAGGCTTTGATGAGTGCATCAAGATCTGACTTCTTCACGTACTCATCCTGGAAGGCGACAATGGCGGTGCTAGCTTCCTCAACTTTGTATCCGGAAGAACTTGAACCAGCTCCTTTTGCAATCTCCTCTTCTTGGGAGTAGTTTGCCTTGGAGTCTTTGAACTTACTCGGCTTGAGATGAGGATGTAGGATCCAACACTTTTCCTTAATGTGACCTTTCTTTTTGCAGTGATCACATGATAGACTCTTCCTTTCTTCTGGCGCCTAGTAGCTTACTTTGTTGGCAATGATTAGATCCTTGTCTTTCTTGCCTGAGAATAACTCGGAGGAACCATGTTCCTTCTAGACTTGTGAGCATACGTCTTCAAGAGAGGGCAGTTTGTCCGCTCGCAGGATGTGCTTGATCACGTCCTTGTATGATGAGTTTAAGGTGAGAAGTAGACCAAAAACTTGATCTTGTTCTCTCCTTTCTAACATCACGGTAGGATCTTTTGTAGATGGCCTTAGCATCTCATACTCAGCCCAAAGTGATTTGAATCTACCAAAGTGCTCAGAGAAATCCATCTCTTCCTGAGCCAAGTCATTAATCGCCTTCTTAACCTCATACACACGACTAAGGTTAGATAGGTTACCATACATCTTCTGTAGCGAGTCCCAGAGTTCTTTGGCGGTGTCACAGTAGGAGTATCCTTCAAGCAGTCGCGGGTCTAAGGACTGTTGGATGATGCTAAGAGCTTTGTTGTTATCTTGGAACCACTTTTCTTCCTCAGGCTTGAGTTCTGCATCACCTTTAGCCTCGATCTCTTTGGTAGAATACTTCTGCTTGACGACATGGTTCCATAAACCACATCCGCGTAGATAGGTTCTGAGAGTACGAGTCCATAGGAGATAGTTTATCCCTTTGAGGATAACGAGTTTCTGCTTGGAATCTTCCTTAGTCTCCATTGAACAATTTCGGATAGGGCAGAGACATGATTAGGGTTTTATCGAACAGAAAAGAGAAACAAGATTTCAGAGATTAGGGTTTTGTGGAAAACAAGATTAGGAGCTTAAAGCTCTGATACCATGTGAGATTATGAGATTATGAGGAGTATAGGATGAAGAGAATCAATGATGATGATGACAAAGAGAGAATAAAGTATTGTGGAGAAGATTGTGTTGTACTAGATTAAAAAACAATAGAGGCATACAAGAGTTTATATAGATTACAAAGATAACCTAAGGACTTAGGGTTTCTCCTAAAACGGACTTATTTAATGTCTTTGTATCTTGATGGGGTTCAAGCCTTTTTATTCTTCTTCTGTTCAACAGTAATGTTACATGAGTTTCTAGCCACAAATCCATTGAGGAGGGAATTAAATTTTAAATAAACTAGTAATGAGAAGGCTTAGCATGTCGCGGCTTCACTGGGAGAAAGAACAACTTGCACATGACGTCGCATACTCTCACCTCTTCTTACCTAGTTTGCCGCGCGTGAAGGTAAAAAAAGAAGCCAAGCTTATGAAATGGATACTTTTTCTGAACGACCAATACATGATTATTTTCTTAATTTGGTTATCTCGCAAATTTACCCATGAAAAAGTTTCTAAAAAAGAAGTAAATGTAATATTGTGAGGATAATCCTTTCATATACGTAAAAATATTACATAACATCCATCTTTTTGTCATGTACATAAAACTATTTTGTAGCATGCATCTTCGTATTATTTAGAGAAAGTTTCTAGAAACTAAAAATGAACCTCCCTGTGAGTCTACGTCCCTATGTAGTACAAAATTTGTGGTACATTTAACAAACATCTTTAATAGTTTCTCTATACTTTTTTTGAAGAAAAAATCATTTTCTCTAGATTTTTCTCGCATATAGATTTTCATAATAACATCAAACACCAACAAATAACCAACCTTTTTCGACTCAATGGGGCTTTCATAGGTTGGGGTGTCGCCATTCATAAACTTCAAGCAAATTTCGGTCGTGTGATAATATGTTGTTATCAAATTCAAATCTTATTTGTGATGGCTTGTATCACTTCATGACAAGTTAATTCCCTCACTTGACACTCCCCTTGATGACCTCCCATCAGCCTCACTCGCATATGTTGAGTAGAAGTCGTCGTCTCCTTCTCGCTCCTTCGTTAAATCTTCCAACATCTCGACAACCTCTCTTATATCTAACCTTTTCTCCACATCTACTTCGCAACAACTCAGTCCAATCTTTAAGAGTTTGAGAATCTCTGCTTCACAATTGTTAATTTTCCCCATTTCTTGGTCAAACAATTCTTTTGACCATTCTCCTTTGAAATTTGACTTCACCCAATTTGCCATGTCCTCCTCACTTTCTTTGTCGGGTTGCGAGATGCTCTCGGGGAGCTTTCCCGTTAAAATCTCCAAGATGAGTACACCGAGACCCCACACATCAGTTTTTTTGGTCACACGACTTTGTTTCAAGTACTCTGGTGATTTGTAAGCCACCATGAGCTCTTGTGCGTTTTCTTCGTTGATCATTGGGATCAAGCCATAGTCTGTCATAAGAGGCTCAAATTTCTCACTAAGAAGAACATTGGATGATTTTAGATGACCATGAGGTGCCATTAAGCTAGGCATGTTTTTGTGCAGGTAGAAAAGTCCCCTTGCTACACCTTTGACAATATTCAATCTTGTTGGCCAATCCAAGCTTGGATGCCCTGAAGATTTATGACCTTTATACACACAAAATAAAATTTTATGAGAAACGAGCTAGTATAGTATTTGCTAAATGTAAATGGAGAAAAACCAAATAATACCATGTAGATGAGCAGCCAAGCTTCCCTTCTCAATAAAATCACAAACAACAAGTTTTTCCTCCTTTTTATAATAGTAAGCCACAATTGGGAGCAAATTATCATGGTTTAACCTCCCAATTCTTGTCATTTGTTCTTGAAACTCTTCAAATCCTGCATTATTCTTGTGTTTAAACCTCTTCACTACCATTATCGATCCATTCGACAACACTGTCTTATACGATGCTCCGAAACACCCACTTCCTAGAATCTCTGCAGACGCTTTCAATAAATCTTGCAACTCAAATTTTCCCTTGTCATCTCTTAAGAATGACAATTTTGTGGTATGAATCATCCTCTTTGCAGCACGGTGTGAATGGCAGCTACTTTGTCCTTTATCACTTTCTTGGATTCCAGCTCTCTTTTGTAGACTTGATGGTCCAGGTTCTGGTGATAGTAACGGTTGCTTGTTCCTTCGCCTTCGGCAAAGCACGATAATCAGTCCAAGAATTATGAGTATTGCCAGTACCGCTGCTACCACTGCGGCTACAATGTACAAAAACTTTGATGATTTTTTTTTGGAGCTCGCTTTAGGCTCGGAGGAAAGGTTGTAAGGAGAATAACACTTTATCTCTAAAGGTTTTCCACATAATCCTTGGTTTCCTGCCAAAAATGACATTAAGTGAACCAAATGAACAAAAAAACATAATTTCCTGTCTTTGAGATAAAAGGAAAAAAATGGTGCACCTTCAAACATCGTTTGATCCATTTTACTGAGAATATTTGGGATTGGACCAGCTAATGCATTGTTTGAAAGGTTCAACATGTATGGTTTATGTGTGAATTCAGGTATTTGACCAGTGAACCGGTTCCCATCAAGTCTAAGCTCTAAAAGCTTGGGAAGTTTAGCCATGGACATTGGAATTTCACCGCTAAACTTATTTTGTTCAAGGTGGATTTTCTTCAACCACCCCATCCCGTCAAATGCATCATTTGGTATCTTTATATCGAATTGGTTGTTTGACAAGTAAATTGACTTTAGAGCACCAAGTTTCTTGAACTTTGGAAATGGACCTCTAAGTTTATTATTCATGAAACTAAGAGACCTCAAAGACTTCAAACCCATCAACGCCTCGATGTTGAGAGAGCCTGAGAGCTCAATATTCTCTAGTCGTAGCCCCCAAACATACCCTTTATCACACAATACACCAATCCATTTGCACGGAGGACTCTTTCTATCCCAGTTCTCCAAAGCACTCGCTCTCCCAATAACAAGAGATTTCTTGAATTTCAAGAGAGATTCAATCTCTGATAAGCCATGAGAAGTCACGAAGAAAAAGGATGTAATGAATAAGAGGATAAGAGATGTGGATTTCATGGCCAATGTAGGGAACGCGCACAGGAGGCGCGCCCTCTCAAGGAAGACGGATGGGAAGTTTAAAGATGAACAAAAACAAAGATAAATTAAGATGGATAAAATGGCAGAGAAAGAAAGAGAGAGTGATGAAGAAGAAAGGTTTGAATCGAACATTCTAAGAATAGACGACACTTGAAATATTTGTGGTCTATCAAAAGAAAGTTGGTGTTTTCTAGTTTTGACAAAGTCTTTGTTTTATAGAAAGACATTTGCAGATTTGTGGTGGAATTTCATACAATTCCGCTTTTTTGGTGTCTTTTTTTTTTTTTACTTCACTCAGCCTATGGTTTCTTCAACCTACAACATGGATGATAATAACTTTTTTTTAATGTTTAGAATGCATTACTATTAATTTTTTATGAGGTTTGCATCCAATAAACTATCCAACCCATCGATATATCTACGTCATGTGTCATTTTGTCGAACTTAGTTAGTTTGTCTTGCAATAGGTTAAAAACTTTAATAGATTTCGGTGGATTGGCTTCTTAACGACTGCAGTTATTAAAATCTAACTATAATTCACAACATCTAAGAATTTTGTGTGTTAAACTTCAAAACAAAAAATTTGGAAAATAAGTACATATTCTTTCGTTTTAACGTCCGAAATTTATTATCAAATAATAAAAACAGAGACCAGAGACAAAGCCTAATGCCTTTCTCAACCAACATGGTTGTGGCAACACAATATCAAAATCCTAATGCAAAAAGATTGAAAGATGTTACTACAAAGACTTTTCTATCAGTGCAATTATGTAACCAAGATGGACCACCTAGTACAATATATGATACTGAAAACCATCTCTAGTTCCATATCTATCTATAATATAAAAGAAGGCCAGCACTTTCCATCTTTTGGACACGTGACTGACCCCTTTATCTGACACCTGTCCATTTTCCTTTTTAAAACGCAGCCAATTTATTTTTCCAAACACGCTTTAAAAAAATTGCATTCGCATCGATTCTCTAGAAACCTCCTAGGCCAAACCCTTCAACTACAAGGATTGCCTCAAGCCTCGAAACAGTTGTTTCATTCCTTTATTTGATTGTTACTTTGATGCTGTTCAAGCTCAATTTTGTAGATCATATTTTGCAAAGGAATCGATTTTGGAATTTACTTAAACAAACGTTGTTCAGCAACTGTGGGCATTAAGCTTGATTTGCAAGAATTGAGTGTTTGAATTTGAGTTATGGTCGATTCTCTGGAGATTTTGATGGAGTGATTTAAGAGAGAAGAAAAAGTGGAACGATAACTGGATTGGGCGTTCGATCCAGTAGCTATTGTTCCTTGGAGAAGACGGGACTCAAAGGCGTCGTTTAGCCTATCTAAGACCACTACTACGACTCGTACCAAACCATCTAAGATGCAGAAGGAAATAGAAAGTATTGTACATTGGATCTGCAAATTCGCAGGTCGTAAGAAAGTGGGCATGTTGCTTCTCTTCTTAATCTCTGCCGTTGTTTTCCTTCGTGTCCTTTACGTTGGCAAAGGTAATTTCTTTTATCAGATCGTTTCACAAATTTCAGTGTTTAGCTTGTGGAGTAGAAAATAGAAGTATGGTTGTACCAATGAGTTGTGTAGAGACGTGATCGTATTCTATCAATGATTCAGAAGGTTGTTTAGAATACTGCTTCTTGTTAGAATTTAGTTGATAATCTAATTTGAGCTTTGAGCTCAAACATTATTGGTGGGATTTTTGATTTAAGGTTATGAACAATGCGGCTTGAAAATCATTGCGACTGTTCTTTTGCTTTTTTAATCAGATGAAGATTCTCAAGAAGTTCAACGTTCTCCGAGTCTTCATTTCAATGGCAGTTCATGCGTAAATGTTACCAACAAATGAAGAGCAAAACACAAATATACATAATACATCTTTTGTGGGAAAAATGTTGTAGTGTTCTCTCCTCCTCCTCGGCTCCACCTATGCATTTTCTTGGTTATATGCTTCCTCAAGGTCTTCTATGTAAATTTTCACATTACCTCCCCCACTAGCAGAAATGAAATGACAGGGCCACGTCGTAAGATACAAATTCTTGATTTTTGGTCTCCTTCCATTTTTTTTTTTGGGTTTTCCTTTTTATGAGATCAATACAATATTGTTGTTGTGATGATGTTGACAAGCTTATGAGATTTAAGGTTGTAGAGCCTTTTTTTAAGTAGCCTTGGTTTGTTCTTGATATAAGATTGGAATCTACCAACTTATGATCTCACGATGATCAAGAGATTCCAAGCTTGAATGCGGAAGATGACGTTGGTAGAGATAGAGGTGAGGGTCGCTTGATTGATTCCACAATCAAACACACGAAATCAGAGAGTTTGATTCCACAAACTAACTAAATCCGCACAATCAAAGAGACTAGAAATCCACCTAAGGCTCAAATGATCAAGAACACAAAGAAACACTTTGTAGAGAAAACTTTTTGTTTATTTAATCGAAGATAATTGGTGATTTACAATGAACTAAGAGATGAGATTTTATAGGCTCATAAAAACATTTTGATGGAGCTAAAACAAGAAAAGAATCGCGAAATTTAAAGAATATGGCCGTTGGAGCTTTGATGACAAAATCAGGCCAAAAAGGAAAGTTTGAAAGCACCTTGTATCTAGACAACTTGGGGAGGTATAAGTGCGCCTTTGGGAGTCTCTGGATGCTTTGGAGGGTCTCAATTTCGTGGATAAACTCAAAAGGAAGGAGCTATTGTGAGAGTTTCTTTATTGCTCCTAGTGTGAATGCATCAAAATAAGATAAATTGAGATGCAAGTGGATTCGCCTAATTCTCTGAGTGCTAGAGCATTGTAGGGCCTTTGGGGAAGCTTCTATATCATCATAAAGATCTGTTGGTCGCCACAAATACATTTGATCTTGACCAAACTTGTGAGACTCCAAATAAGGCAAGCTCGGGTTTGGATATGGAAAGTGAAGGTGTGGGAAGATCAGCCTGATCCTATGCTTGCTCGTGCACGTGAAAAGGTCTATAGAAACCTCTAGTTGTATAATAAACACTCATGTACGCCAGAGATACGTTTGAAGTCTCCCAAACCTAGAAGGTTATTGATAAGGCAAATGTAGGATCCTCTAGTTTAGAAACTTAATAACTTTCAAATCTGAACCGCTATTCATGTGAATAAAATTCTCCGCATTCCTCTGTTGAGTCAAGAGTCTAAACCAATTCGGTTTGTTGCTAAATTCCCTCTGGTTTGGTCGCAATCCTCCAATGAATGCGCGTATGTCCAAATCGGGCAAGTCCAGAAACACTCCAAAGTTTGTTGTTGATTTCCTTGGGTAGCATGGTAGTCGTCTTTGTGAAAACTTATTTTTTACACTTGATGTCACCATTGATTTTTGGTGGTTCATGCTCTTGTTGTTTTTTTTGTTCCTACAATGTTCTCGACACTTTTTTCAAGAGACAAATGCGTTCTAACAGTCATGACACTATTAAAACCAGAAGAACACAACTCAGTTTGGAGCAAAACTCAGTTGGGACGAGTCAAGCGCGATGGAGCAAATACAAGGACCGGTCACGAGGTCCAAGGCAAGAGAGCTCACGCATTCCATTCAACGAATGCTCAAGGAGACACAAGACGGAGGATCGGCCAAGGCAAACCAGATCGTGATACTTATGCAATCCAAGGAAGAAAAAGATTAAGGGAACGTCTAAGTGACAAGCGCCTTGTCTTGTACTCTTTTTCCTTGTTCAGTTTTGTCCCAATGGGTTTTCCAAACATGGTTTTTAACGAGGCAAGCAAGGTTGCTTACATTTTTCACTTAGTATTTCTCTTGGTTCTTACATGGGCATTTTCTTAATGGACTCAAGCCTTCTTTTCACCAAGCCCAAGCCCATCACGTTTTTATAAGAAAATTAAGTCAAAGTTCATCATTTCCTAAGTCTTTTGCATGAACTTCTTTTATGAGTCAAACTTTATTTAATGCTTTTGTAATTTCCTAGGGAGCTTGCATGTAAACTCCCCTAGGCCTATATAAGTGGCTTGCCACTTCTCATTTCAATCCATCCAAGTTTTTAAAATTATCAAAGTCTCTTCTCTAACTTGCGATCAAAACTCTCGGTTTGAAATATTCGAGCATTCTCTCAACGAGAGAATCCTCCTTACATCTTGGTGGGTAATATCCAAGTGGTTCGAGCCTTCAACCCTTCATCGAGTCTTTCATACTCGTGTGATTGTATTTATATTCATTTCACTCTTCCCTAATCCATTCCGCAACCGATCGGTGTCCATCCTCCAACGATCACACATTCTCTCTTCGAGAGAATCCTCCTTCTCTCTTGGTGCGTTATATCCAAGGAGATCGAGTCCCGATCCTTTACTCAAGTCTCTCATCACTTGTGTAATTGTATTAATATCCATTTCACCCTCTTTCCCCTTTATCATTTCGCATCCGTTTCACCGAAGATTCACTGTTCGAGACAAAGCTTCGATCAAAGTTTTGATCATCTATTGGGATTGTATCAAGTGGTATCAGAGCATGCTTTGATCCAGATCTAAGTTTTCTAATTCATCTTTGTTCATTTCCTTTTATTTATTATCATCGTTCGGTTTCATCGCTATGGCTACCATGCTTTAATTTTCTATCGATTTCTTTTATGTTGTGTGCGATTTATTATAAAAGAATTTTGATACCTTTTGGTTTGATTTTGTCTTAGGTATGGAGAAAAAGACCAGCAACATCCAAGAGGATCAATTCCTTAATCGTGTGATGCAACGAATGGAAGCACGAATGGAAAAGCTTTTACTCGATAAGCTTTCCGTTCTTCATCCTCCGACCGGTCAAGGCACTTACGCGAGGAGACCACAAAAAGAAGACCAACGTGATAAGGATGAAAGGCAGTCGAATCTCATCATGTCCGATTATGAGAGTACTCCCTCCGAGTATGCTTCAAGGCCGAGGCGGTTTTGGGAACAACAAGATCGCTAGGAATACCAAACCCGAAACGCCTATGGCCATTTCAAAGTGAAAGTCCCCGAGTTTTATGGAAAGAGTGATCTGGATATTTACCTTGATTGGGAGAAGAAGATGGATTTCATCTTTGAGTGTCAAAATGTACCCGAAAGAAATCGTGTGAAGCTTGCCGTCACCGAGTTTTGCCAATATGCCCTAAGTTGGTGGAACACCCTTGTCACCACTAGGCGGAGATGCGGTGAGGATCCCGTGGTCCATTGGGATCAACTCAAGCGACACATGCAAAAAAGGTTCGTGCCAAGTCATTACCAACGAGAGCTACATCAACGACTTAGAAGACTTACCCAACGTAAAAGAAAGGTTGAAGGCTACTTCCAAGAGCTCGAGGTACTAATGTTACGGGCTAATATTCAAGAGGATCATGAGGCTACTATGTCATGGTTTTTGGGAGGTTTGAACAGCGATATCCAAGACCGGTTTGAGTTACAATACTATGAAGAAATCGAGGAGATACTTCATAAGGCCATCCTTATCGAGCAACAAATCAACCGATGTTCTACCAAGTCCTCGATTCCTTCAAATGTTTCTAAGTTCAAGGATGTCGAGTCGAGCTACACCAAAGAAAAGGTTACCGTTTTTGAGCCTAAAGAGGAAGCCAAACCCGAGAGCAACAATCTCTTGATCCAATCGGTGACATCGAACAAACTTGTTCTCTTAATAAATCTCAAATTCCTTTTGTGTATAAAGAGACTCTCATGTGTTTCTCTAACCTTCCACCGGTATTTTCGAGTGCGGTGACTAATGTTTTGCAGGAACATGATGACAAGAAAGAATTGTCATACATTCAAGATGTCTCATGTCTCGAAACCGCATATCACACCAAATCTGTAGAAATGAAGGAGCTTGTCATCAATGATAATTATGACACCTTCACCAAAAGTAAAGTACCACCAGATCTCCATAAAATACCCATCATGTGTGCAAACTTTAGCGAGACATTCTCGAAAGATAAGGACAATGATGTGATCGACACATTGTCAAAAAGGTACAAACGTTTCTCTACTCCTCATAATATAATCCTTGATTTTGTAAATTTGGAGGAGATTTATGTTAACGTTAAAGGCTTTGAGAAGCTTTACAAAGCTTGTGAAACTTTTGTTAGCGATCACTACCTTAGGGCAGATTTCTACTTGTTTTACGATAAAATTTGTGCGTCTATTGCTGCTGTTTGTGAGTTGTTGTTTAGGTCAACACATGGACGTGAATTTATGTAGAATTTTTACATCGCCAAGACTATCAAGACGGTCTTCTATCACTTCTCTTTGTCGCACAAGAAGGATGTTGCGAAAAAGACTAAGCCAAAGGCGAGACTCAAAAAGATCGATGCGTATCCATCAAATCTTCAAGATAAGTACAATGTGTCAAACTCCTTTCATATTTATAACTTAGTCCCTTTTGTTGCAGATGAAACAGATTTGAGGACAAATCCTTTTCAAGAGGGAGGGGATGATGTGATCCGGATCAGCAACCACGAGGTTTAAGACGAGTCAAGCATGATGGAGCAAATACAAGGACCGGTCACGAGGTCCAAGGCAAGAGAGCTCACGCATTCCATTCAACGAATGCTCAAGGAGACACAAGACGGAGGATCGGCCGAGGCAAACCGGATTGTGATACTTATGCAAACCGAGGAGGAAAAAGATCAAAGGAATGTCTAAGTGACAAGCGCCTTGTCTTGTACTCTTTTTCCCATGTTCGGTTTTGTCCCAATGGGTTTTTCGAACATGGTTTTTAACGAGGCAAGCAAGGTTGCTTACATTTTTCACTTAGTATTTCTCTTGGTTTTTACGTGTGCTTTTTCTTAATGGACTCAAGCCTTCTTTTCACCAAGCCCAAGCCCATTTCAAGCCCATCACGTTTTTATAAGAAAATTGAGTCAAAGTTCATCATTTCCTAAGTCTTTTGCATGAACTTCTTTTATGAGTCAAACTTTATTTAATGATTTTGTAATTTCCTAGGGTGCTTGCATGTAAACTTCCCAAGGCCTATATAAGTGGCTTGCCACTTCTCATTTCAATCCATCCAAGTTTTTAAAATTATCAAAATCTCTTCTCTAACTTGCGATCAAAACTCTCGGTTTGAAATATCCGAGCATTCTCTCAACGAGAGAATCCTCCTTCCATCTTGGTGCGTAATATCCAAGTGGTTCGAGCCTTCAACCCTTCATTGAGTCTTTCATACTCGTGTGATTGTATTTATATTCATTTCACTCTTTCCCTAATCCATTCCGTAACAGATCGGTGTCCATCCTCCACCGATCACACATTCTCTCTTCGAGAGAATCCTCCTTCTCTTTTGGTGCGTTATATCTAAAGAGATTGAGTCCCTGCCCTTTACTAAAGTCTCTCATCACTTGTGTAATTGTATTCATATCCATTTCACCCTTTTTCCCCTTTATCATTCTGCATCCATTTCACCGAAGATTCACCGTTCGAGACAAAGCTCCGATCAAAGTTTTGATCATCGATTGGGATCGTATCAGTTGTGGAACGGGTTGGACCGGTAACTTTTCATAAGGTTTTCCATGTTTTGATGCGGAGGAAGTGTTTGCATGAGTCTGAGGAGGTGTTGGCTAGGATTCCGGAAGATCTTCAGCCCAACATGACGTTAGAGGCGAAACCTGTGAGGATTCTCGAGAGGAGAGTCAAGGTGTTGCGTCAGAAGAGGATATCGGTATTGAGAGTCTTGTGGGATTGTGATGGTGTTGAGGAGGAGACTTGGGAACCAAAGACTATGATGAAAGCAAAGCTTTTGAAGTGGTTCGAGAAGCAAGATGAGGCTTTTGTCCTTTCTGGTTTTCAGTTCTAAGATACCATGTTGCTATGAGTTTGTTTATGTATTTTCGTTTGGATGTAACGATTTATACATTATTGTGATTTAATAAGATGGGTTTTCTTATTAGTGCGTTTATAAGACGTGTGTTCTTATAGTATGACTGGTGGGTCATGAGTTATGTGTTATGAGATGGCTAGAAATGGAATTTCTATGTGAGTTAGATCTTGTCTATTTTCTAGGATAAACCTAGGAATAGAAGTTCTATGTGAGTTAGGACTTGTCTATTGCCTAGGGAGAGCCGGGAATAGAAGTTTTATGTGAGTTAGAACTTATCTATTCCTGGGAAGAATCTAGAAATAGAAGTTTTATGTGAGTTAGAACTGTCTATTTCCTAAAGACTCTAGTGAAAACACCTTGTGTGATTGGGTTGTTTCAGATGACCTGGAGATTGGTCATGGAGGTGATGATATTCTGGGATAGGGGATGTCATGATGGAGCCACGGGAGGTGATTTTGGTCGACAGGTGCTTATGATGCACGTTGCAGAATTGATTGCTCCAAGGGATAGTGAGTTTTCCTCCATATACTTTAGAGATGTGAGTTCTCTCCAGGGGATGTGAGTTTCCCTCCATATACTTTGAGGGACAGGGTTCTCTCCAGGGGATGTGAGTTTCCCTACATGTCGATAGCTTGACGGACTGTGTGTCCCGAGAGTGGAAGGGGCATGGAGCATACCGATAGCCTAACAGACGGCGGTCCTAAAGGTGGGAGGGGTATGATATACATCGAGAGCTCAAAGGGTGACGACCCTGAGAGTGGGAGGGGTGTATATAAATATGAGTTATGAGCAATAATGTCTAAACGTGATTGTAAGTATGAGACTAGATGAGCTTCATGGATCGGATGTTGATCTCAGGTGGTGCTGGCCGGGTGGGGTCAGGAGTGTTGATATCAGGTAGAGCTGGTCGGGTTGGGTCAGAGTGTTTTTATCAGGTGTGTTGCCTAAGTGTGACGGTGTTACGTGATTCAAGGTCGAATCCGTGTTAGAGGGGGAGAATTGTAACAACCGCGAACCAAATTTATGGATTTTGGTCGTGCATCGATCGACGCAAGGTGAAATTAAACCAGTTGGTTTGATTTTAATCATTGGTTTGCGGGTCGGTTAAAGGAAAACCCTAGGGCTTCCCTATAAAAAGGAGGGTGGCCGCGTTATGGTGGAGATTTTCAGTTCCAAAAAGTTCCAGAGAGTTTCCAGAGAGTTTTGTGAGAGGATTTACAGAGAAAGAAGAATCATTGTTGAGTTCTTCCTGTTCTTGATCCTAAAAGCTCAGATTGTGTGTTGTGAGGCTCTGTATTGTGTTTTGGATCTATCCTTCGCGAAGAAGGAGAGGATTTCGGATTGGAGATCTGATTTCGAGTATTCTTCGCGTTCTTCATAGTTCATTCCTTTCTCCTTTCTAGAACCAAGGTAAGTGCGTGACCATGGCTTATCTGGATAAAGGAATTGATAGGATGCGATTAATTGTGTTTTTTGGATAGATTTTGTGCTTGTATTGGTGAATTTTGTGCAGGAGATCTATGTGATCCGTCATGTAATCTATCCATGACAGGATAGGTTCGATTCCTGGAATCTGCGACGGTGCGTTGATCGACACACGAGCTGTGCATCAATCGACACACGAGCAGTGCATCGATCGACACCGGGGTTGTGTGTTGATCGACACACGATCTGTTGTGCTAATTCTCGTTTGATTGTTTGTGTTATGCATTGTTGTTTGCTCATCCTGGTATTGTATTATTTTCTTATGCCTATGTGTATAGCCAAGTAGATGGGATGATCATCTCAATGAATATTTGTGATAATACTCACGCATCTCTTTTAACCATGTGATGCATGTGGAAACAAAGTGTGATCGTGGAATCATGGCAGGGAAGAGGGGATGATCTAGTGTCTCGATTGCTTGAGTGTTGGATTGTTAGAATTGCTAAGTTGTTAGTAAATTATGGATTGTTGCGTTGGAATTTATATTGGATTTCATTTGATTCTGCAATTGATTTTATTGAATTGAGTTATTCGTTGATTGAATGGTATTAGTTGATTTATGTGATTTTCGCTGGTTATGTTGGTTTGTTGATGTGTTGGTTTGATTGGATATTGAGAGTTAATGTTTATGGAAACAATAATTCGAGTCCAATTCATTTAAAAAAAAATGGGTCAGGTTGTTTTAAATGTTATATATTTCAGTACGTTTTAAATGTTAAATTGATCTTTTAGATTTATTGAGAATACGATAAATTAAATAAATTTTAGATTTATATGAATTTGTCAAAAATAACAAACAAAATACATATATACAAAATATATATATTTGTGATAAATATAATAATAAAAACTTGTTAATATATCAGAAAAATAGATGTTATGGTAAGTCTAAAAAATTATATTTAGTTGAGTTTAAAATTTTAAAACACGTATTAATGAGTTTATGTTAAAATTTAATAAGAATATATACAGAATTTCCACCATGGCATATAGTTATAACTAGGTGACTCCCCGCGTTAAACGCGGTTATATATTTTTTAGAAATAAAATAAATTAGAAAGATATTATTTTGTGACTAAAAATTGCTAATGAAGTTCAGTTTATATGAAAGAATATTTTCTTTTTTTCGTTTGTTGGCACTCATATTTATTGGAATTGTATCATAAGTATAAATTATGTTAAATTTGTCTTTTCCAAATATCTTAAGTAGAATTTAGAATACAAATAAATTATTTAAAGTTTTTAAACACTAAAATATATAAACATAAATTTTATAAATGAAACACGAATTAAAATGTTTTTTATTACTTTTGAATTAAAGACTGTTTTCGTTACTTTCAAATTGTCGTGTTAAAAAAAAATTTCAAAAAAATAATTATATTTGTTGTTATACATTTTGGAATTTTTTTCATAAAACATATCAAAATTTCTTTTAAATTTTTTATAAGTCTTTAATATTAATTTCAAAAATAATATATATGTTATAAAAATGTTCTATCATTTTATTAATGTAATAATTAATTTATAAACTATTTATAAATGAGAAACAATTTACTTGTTTCTCATATAATTTTAGAATGAAAAACGAAAAAATCTGATAAATTTTAGTAGTTTTGTGAGATTAATTTTCATGTGTATTAGTTTTAGTGGGCTACTTACAATAAAAAATTAATTAATTTTCTCACAATTTTTTTTGTGGATGTAGTTTTTGAGTTAGTGGGCTAAATTAAAGTAGTTTTGTGAGATTAGTTTTCATGGATATAAGTTTTTGTTAGCTAAATTAGTGGGACAAATGTTTGATAAATTTTGTTATATCACATTTTTAAAAATGTCATGTCACAATAAATTTTGGGAGAGTGATTTTAGAAAATACACCTAAGATTTTTTGGAAAAATCACTTTTCAGATAATATATAAGAGATTGAATTGTTTTGATTAGTTAGATTAGATGATGTATTCCTTAAATTACTCATTGATTAACACCTATGATTTTTTCTCTAGTATTTTCTCAAATATATAGAGTACGAGAGTTTGAACTGTTAAAAGAAGGATATAAATCTGAAAATTTAATAAATATATGGGACAATGACAAAAATTTCTCAAAAAAATTTTCTAAATAAAAACTACAAAGAGTAAGAACTCACATGATATATTTCAGCGTCTCATTGATTAATCACTTAAACCCAACACCTCGTTAAGAATTGGGTTGATTTTGCTATATTCCTCCTAGTTTTGCATTCTTAACTATTTCCTCCTAAAATTTTAAGCTCACTAGACCCTTCAAATTTTTAAAAGAGAAAATTGGAAATAAAGAATATTTTTTTTGGTATAGATGGACAAAGAAAAAAAAAACGTCTCTTATTTTTAATTTTCCATAAATATTTCATATCATATAGTTTCTGGATTATTTCTTCCTAAACCATAAAAAAAAAGATTGCTTGTTTTGAATTTTCCATAACACTCGTTTCCTTTTTCTTGTTAGTCGTATTTCAATATTTCCGTTCCTCTTGACTAAGATATCGACGGTTATTCCGACATGGAAGAAGATGAAAACCCTTACGAAGCCTTACAATCTAAATGGAGTCAAGAGGAAGACTTCAACCAAGGCTTGTCCAATGAAGATAAAATAACCCGACCTTTTTTTTTTTTACATCGAATTAGTATTTCCATAAATATTAATTCTCAACACTTAGCAATTCAACAAGCAAACAAACAAAACTAGCAGAAATCAACTCAAACAAATCAAACGATTAAACCATCAAATCATCACCAATTCAAAACCAATTTAACAATTCAATTCCATAAAACCAGCTACCTAACGGTTCTAAACAATCACATAAAGCAAATAAACGAGACTCTAGATCATCTCCTCTTCACAACCTTGATTCCACAATCACATCTTTTTTTTACCTACATCACATAGTTAAAAGAGATGCGTTAGTATTATCACAAATACTCAATGAGACGGTCATCCTATCTACTTGGCTATACACACAGGCATAAAGAAATTACACAATACCAAGCGATCAATCAACAACGCATAGCACGAACAAATAACTAGTAATCATTCATCAATCCATTCTAATTCACAATCAAACGCATCCTGAATACTCTGATTACCCAGATAAGTCATGGTCACGCACTCACCTTGATTGTGGATCGATTCTAGATAAGGACAACCACGAAAAGATACCTCTCTGACACCTATTGCCCCTACTCTATCTTCTCTTCCTCACGAACCAACAAAACTTCGATCCTTTCTCCAAAAACCTCCTAAACCAAATTAGGGTTTCTAGAAAACAAGAACAACACGCTGACTTCGAAAGCACACTGAGAATGGAGATTACCTCAAAATTAGGATCGAAAACCTGATCTAGAAACTAGACAGAGAGATCTATCCAATGGTATGTATATCATCCTCTGAGTCCTTCTAGTTCGACACGAATCATCCTTTGAAGTGGATTGATCGCAGATCCAACACTGCACAAACCTCTCTTAGTAAAACAATATAACTGCAAGAATACACATCCGATTGACAAACCGTTTTCTCCTATATCAAGATCAGAGAGTGGAGAACTTAACATGAAAGTTTCGCTCCAATTTGATCTATTTTTATTGGCTGTTACCCTTCGCTTCTAAAACCGGACAGAACTACCTCCAAAGCCTCAATCACGCCTTTTCTAGCCTTAAGGAACAAGAACACTCAAGGATCTCTTTTTCTTCTCTTTAGAACTCTGAAACTCAGTTTGTTTCTCACAAAAACGCGATTGAAATACGGCACCCTACTTATATGGGCGAATCCTAGGGTTCCCTTAAACCAGGCTGCAAACCGACGCTCAAAAACAGAACCAACCGGTTCAATTCGCAACCTGTGACGATCGACGCACATACCTTGCATCGATCGACGCACTGCCCAAAAATCCCAATTTTGGTTCGCGGGAGTTACAGAAGAGGCTGAACATGAGGAAACACCATGGTATGAGGATTACTTGGAGTTTGATTTCAAAGATGAACCGGGCTGAGAAGACTTCAAACCAGAGCCACCAGACCATGGCATATACAACACAAGCCATCAAAGTTGGTACGAAGGAAGAAGCGATCATGAAAGTATGGAGAAAAATCATGGTGTGGAGAATCTAAATATCAATTCAGTTTAGAAGGAGATCTCGAAGCTGAACTAGGGCATTGAGAATTCATTCTAGAGGAAGAACAAAACCACTACATGGAGATGTACTCTGAATACAAGCCATGGATTGGAAACCGAATCACAAATCAGTTTAAGAGAAACTGAACTATATGATGAAGAGTTGTGGAATCAAGAGGCTGAATCCAATGACATATTTTGTAACGCCCTGACCGCCCTACCAGTGGATCCCATGCCTACTCTTAGCTTGTTGGCCCACCCCTGTCCGACAGTTGGTACGTTAGTTCGGGAGGCTCAAAAAACTTATTTAGTGACCCTGTAAATCACCACGTGATCTTTCCCCATGTTTTGTTCTTACTCACACGGTACTGGAAATGACTTACCACTAGGTCACCCATCCATAAATTGCTCCAGCCCAACACGCTTAACTCTGGAGTTCTTTGTGGAAGTGTGACGAAAAAGATAATTGCACTTTGGTGATATAGATAGCCAAATAAATTCTCTTAATCATCTCCGCATGCACCACATATTTTTTTAAACTGGGAAGTTACAATCACCCCCACTAACTGATCGCAACATCCGTGTTGCATACCAGGATCGTTACCCTCGACAGTATGACTCACACACTTGTCAGTGTTTGCTCTTATACCACTTGTAACGCCCCGACCGCCCCTGCCAATGGGCTCCATGCCCACTCTCGGCCCGTGGGACTACCCCTGTCCAACGGTCGGTGCACTAGTCTGGGAAGCTCAAAAGACTTGTTTACAGACCCTGCAAATCACCACACGTGTTTTTTCCTCACTCACACGGTGTTGGAAATGACTTCCCAGTAGGTCACCCATCCTTAAATTGCTCTAGCCCAAGCACGCTTAACTCTGGAGTTCTCTCTGGAAGTGTGACAAAAAAGATAAGTGCACTTTGGTGATATAGGTAGCCAAATTGATGAGAACATCGTTTCAAACCACGAACCAACTCTAATTCCAATGCCTATAGTTCAACCTGGTCCAATGACAAGATCCAAGTCCAAGCAATTAACCAAAAGGATCAACCTTGTTGTTCAAATCTTCATTGCATCATTAGCACTTAAACAGCTCCATCACGACATTGGCTCTACCAAGAAACGACAAGAGACTTCTGAAGTAATAATCACGACACCAAACGAAGACGAAGAAGAGACTGAATCAGAAGAAGAAGAGGAACTTGAAGACTTAAAAGATAACTTCTACTCCAAGAATCAGGTTCAAGCCGCATCATATGCAATCAGATGTCAAGGTAAGTTGTTCAATTTATATACTATCTTTGTAGGTGATTTAAGCATCCAAAAACACTAAGAACAAGTGCAAAACGACATCAACTCTTTTATTTTAAGTTCTGGCCATAGTTTCATTTTCTGGCTTTAATGAAACTTTGCACTTTGTTTAAAGTAGTTTTTGAACGTTTTGCTGTTTTGTTTTAAAAGTCCTGTTGTTTTTAGTCTTTTCTTGTTGTTTCGAGTCGAACCCTAGAAGGTTCAAGCTGATGGACTGTTTATTAAGTCCCACCGCAGCTTTCTAGCCACACAACATTTTACCTATCAATAAAGAACCGAATTTTCTTTGAGCATTCTTGAGCGAATTCTCAGCCTTGTTTGAACTTGTGTGTGTGATTCACATAGGAACAAACGTCAGTACCGTATCAGAGAATCATCATCCCTTTGTGTCATACTTTCGATCCATCTATACTTTCCACTTTCTGATATTACACGAAAGAGTGAACATCATCGTGGTGGATCCCATCTTTGATCATTAAGACCATCACAAGGAAAAAGCGAATGCCAGCTTGTGATTCCATCCACAGTTCCTAGATCATAAGCCTCATCACCGAGTCTTATATAATCTAGTATCAGAGCCAAAGGTTCTACCTTTGGTTTCAGTTCTGTTTAGTTTTAAGGAAAAGAAAACCAAATAAAAATCGTTATTACTTGCTCAATACTGTATCGTTTTGTTAATGTTATCATAAAAGAAAAACTCAGAAGAATCGAATCTGTTTTGCTTGCTGTTTTGTTTAGTTGTTACTTTAAATCATAAAAACCCACAAAAATTGTTTTCTTTGCTTTGCTTCTTACTGTATTTTGTTTGCTTAGTTATCTTAAATCCAACTCCATAAAAAGTTACCTATTGGATTTCTAGTTACATTTTACTGTTCATTTGTTATTCTGATTATAAAATCCTAAAGTAAAAAAAAAAGATTAGTCTATTGAATTGTGTTTTACTTTGTTTGAGTTTCGTATTGGTTTAAGTTTCATCACTTTTGATTCTTGATTAATCCAACTGTTTAATTCTAGTTTGATTCACAAGTGCATTACACTCGGTGCTTTTAATCAATTATTGTTTCTGTTGAGTTTCCAAGGATAAGAGGAACACTAATCATGGCTGGAGAGACAAACAACGATGGAAACAACATTGACCTACAGGCTGCCTTGTTACGAATGCTAACGGAGATGAGAACTGAATTGCGAAGTTTTGGAGAAAGAATTGATCGCCTAGAATAGCCTCAACCGAGAGGACCCAATGATGAGCAAGGACCTCAGCAAGCAAGGAGGAATGTTCAACGCAACAACCAAAGAGACGAAGAGGATTCTGGTGATGACAGCATGTCCGAGGCTGAAGAAGATCTTCTATGTGATCCCTTGAGACGCCAAAACCTGAGGAGACGTGATCCTATAAGAGGAAATCGACCTAGAGAGCATGAAGAGCGAGAGGTTAACCACGAGATCAAGTTAACACCTCCCAGTTTTGCTGGAAAGTCGAATCCAGAGGTATATCTAGATTGGGAGAGGCGCATGGAATATATATTTGAATGTTATGGTTATGGAAAGAACAAGAAAGTGGCTTTAGCTTCTGCACAACTCACCAACAATGGTGGGACAGAACTGTTGCAGAGAGGAGGAGACAATTTTTTGGTCCCATACAAACATGGCATGACATGAAATATCTCTTACGGTTGAGATATGTTCCTGATCACTACCACCGAGACCTTCAAAAGTGGTTCAGAAAGCTTACACAAGGAACCCAGACAGTGGAAGAGTATTTTGAAGAATTTGAGAAGCTTATGAACTCACTAGAGTTTGAAGAATCAGAAGAGGCCTTAATGGTTGAGTTTGTAGATGGTCTTCATGATCGCATAGCTCGAAAAGTAGAAAGGGCAAGGTACAGCGGTCTACATGAGTTACTACACTTATCTGTACAAGTGGAACAACAAAACAAAAAGATGACCTATATGTCATATCCAAACCGAAACTAACAGCTTTGGCAAGCAAGTAACAACAAAGCTTTGGAGAAAGGCAAAGCTAATGAGAATGATACTCGGTTCAAAGGAAAAGCTAGTGAACAACCCTGTAGCTCACGGCAAGAACAAGGTAAGTTTACTAACCAAAGTCAATCTCGTACTCGTGACAGTACTTGTTTTAAATGTCAAGGCCGAGGACACTATGCTGAGACTGCCCAAACCTGCGAGTCATGATCATCACTCCTAGTGGTGAGTCACACGATGAGCTTGAAGTGGAAGAGCAAGATGATCTTGAAGACGTAGAGTATCCAGACCATGGAGATCTCTTGGCCATAAGATGAGTCCTAAGTGTTCTAGTGCAACTTGAGGAGAAAGTACAAAGGGATAACTTGTTTCGCACTTGTTGTACGATCAACAACAAGGTATGTAATCTTGTAATCGATGGAGGATCATGTGCTAACGTTGCTAGTAAGTTTATGGTGGATAAGCTAGGATTGGAGACAAAGAAACATCCCAGGCCCTATAAGCTTCAATGGCTTAACGACACAACTGAGCTCAAAGTTACAAAGCAAGCTACAGTGCCCTTTAGTGTTGGTAAGTACCAAAACGAAGTGCTTTGCGACGTGGTACCAATGCAAGCGGGACATCTACTACTTGGCAGACCTTGGCAATTCGATCGAGCCACTACACATAATGGACATACAAACTACTACAGTTTCACTTTCAAGGACCGTAAGTACAATTTGGCTCCTCTAAGTCCATCTGAAGTTCATGAGCTCTAAAGCAGGATGAACAATGAGCTTAAATCTGGTAAATCAAGTTTGTACATTACTTCTGGAAATTTAAACCGTGTTAAGAATAGGCACTATGTTACTAATGGTTTTCAAAGATTATTTCAGCACAAGTTTTAAGGAGCTAGACTTACCATTGGAAGCCCACACTTTGTTAGATCAGTTTAAGGACGTTTTTCCCGAAGATACACCACCTGGATTACCACCCCTAAGAAGCATTGAACACCAAATAGACCTCGTACCAGGTTCAGCGTTGCCTAATAAACCAGCTTATCGTATGAATCCCAAAAAGAGTAAAGAGTTAGAAAAGCAAGTCCGAGACTTGATGAATAAGGGATACATAGTGCCAAAGAAAGACGGCACCTGGAGGATCTGTGTTGATTGCCGAGCTATCAACAATATTACCATCAAATATCGACATTCAATTCCACGGCTAGATGACATGCTAGATGAGTTGAGTGGTGCCACCATCTTCTCAAAGGTGGATTTGAAAAGTGGATATCACCAAGTCAGAATGCGAGAAGGAGACGAATGGAAAACCGCATTCACACAAAGCAAAGCTTATACGAATGGTTAGTTATGCCTTTCGGTCTAACTAATGTGCCAAGTACCTTCATGCGCTTGATGAACCAGGTCTACGTGAATACATAAGTAAATTTGTGGTTGTTTACTTTGATGATATACTTATATATAGTAAGAAGCTTGCTGATCGTCTTGAACACCTCAAACTAGTGCTTAAATCACTTCGCAAGGAAGGCCTTTATGCTAACCTCAAGAAGTGTTCATTTTGTACTAACCAACTTGTGTTCTTAGGATTTGTGTTAAGTGAATAGGCACTACAAGTAGATGAGGATAAGATCAAGGCAATAAGAGATTGGCCTACACCCTCTATGATTGGCCATGTAATGAGTTTTCACGGGTTAGCTAGTTTCTATTGACGGTTCGTGAAAGATTTTAGCACCATAGCAGCCCCGCTCACGGTTGTGATCAAGAAGAACGTGCCTTTTCAGTGGGGAAAAGCCCAAAACACCGCCTTCAATACTTTAAAAGAAAGACTCACTCAAGCATCGGTCTTATCATTGACTGATTTCAATGATATGTTTGAAATAGAATGCGATGCTTCGGGACTGGGGATAGGTGCAGTGTTACACCAAAGGAAGAAACCCATAGCTTGTTTTAGTGAGAAGTTGAGTGGAGCCACTCTTAACTATCCAACTTATAACAAGGAACTCTATGCTCTTGTTCGTGCTTTGGAGACATGGCAACAGTACTTGCTGTCCAAGGAGTTCATAATCCATACAGATCATGAAAGATTGAAGCACCTAGATGGACAGACAACACTCAAGAGAAGACATGCTAAGTGCTTAGAGTTTATAGAGACATTCCCCTATGTCATCAAGTATAAGAAAGGCAAGCAAAACGTTGTGGATGATGCGTTATCTCGATGACATGCACTCATAGCCACTATGGAAGCCAAGATTATGGGCTTTGAGCACATCAAGGAACTATACAAAGATGATCTTGAGTTCGGCTAAAGTTTCCAACAATGCGACAAAGGCCCTCACGGTTCGTTTTATTTACAAAATGGTTTTCTCTTTAAAGATAAACGTTTGTGTATACCGCAGGGATCTATGAGAGAATTCGTGCTTAGTGAAGCACACGGAGAAGGTCTAATGGGACATTTTGGTATCGACAAAACATTAGTCATAATAATGGATCATTTCTATTGGCCACACTTGAAGAAAGATGTGGAGAGATTAGGTTTAAGATGTGTGCAATGCCACAGAGCAAAATCTAGGTCACATTCTCATGGTCTTTATTTACCTTTACCAATACCTAACGCCCCTTGGGTAGATATCTCTATGGATTTTGTACTAGGATTACCAAAGATCGAGTACAAGGACTCCATATTTGTGGTAGTAGACAAATTTTCGAAGATGGCTCACTTTATACCATGTAACAAGACCAATGATGCCACATAAATTGCTAATCTATTCTTTAAGGAGGTGGTTCGTTTGCATGGGATTCTGAGAACAATTGTGTCAGATAGGGACACCAAGTTCCTTGGTCTGGAGGACACTTTGGAAGAAGCTAGGTACTAAACTATTGTTCTCTATCGATCCATCTACACTTTCCACTTTCTGATCTCACACGAAAGAGTGATCATCATCGTGTTGGATCCCATCTTCGACCATTAAGACCATCACAAGGAAGACCGAACGCCAGCTTGTGATTCCATCCACGGTTCCTAGATCATAAGCCTCATCACCGAGTCTTATAACACAAAACAATTCTCTTAAGCCTCTCTGCATGCACCACATATTTTCTGAAACTCGGATGTTACAATCACAACATCCTCATTGCGTACCCAAGATCATTACCCCCAACAGTGTGACTCACACACTCGTCAGGGTTCACTCTGATACCACTTATAACGCCCCGACCGCCCCTACACGTGGCCCACCCCTGTCCGACGGTTGGTGCGTTAGTTTGGGAGGCTCAAAAGACTTGTTTACTGACCTTGCAAATCACCACGTGATCTTTCTCTGTTTTTTTTCCTCACTCACCCGGTACTAGAAATGACTTCCCAATCGGTCACCAATCCTTAAATTGCTCCAGCTCAAGACGCTTAACTCTGGAATTCTCTCTGGATGTATGACAGAAAAAGGTAAGTGCTCTTTGGTGATATAGGTAGCCAAATCAATTCTCTCAAGCCTCTCTGCATGCACCACATATTTCCTGAAACCAGGATGTTACAATCACCCCCACTAACTGATCACAACGTTCTTGTTGCGTACCAGGATCGTTACCCATGATAGTGTGACTCACACACTAGTGACGGTTCGCTCGGATACCACACTCGGCCCGTGGGACCCACTAGCAGGCGGGGTAGAGGCGGTCAGGGCGTTACATATTTGGTGATGAACAAGAGAATCAGGAAGAAGAGCTAGAGCACCATCAAGCCGAATTTTGGGATCCTTCAACTGATCATGAGGAGGATTGTGAACCAAGATACATCTCTTTTTAGGTCATAGTGATATAATGCATTTTTGGCGCATTCTAACATTTGTTTTGTAGGTTTTTATCGAGTCTTTTACTTTATTTTGAGTCATTTTAGGTCCAAAAGAGGCTGGAATCGAGGATTGGAAATCCCAATGGGACTTGGTGAAAAAGGAAGAAAACTGGAAGATTTTGAAGATTCAGAAGAAAAGGAGCACCCGCTCCAACAAAGGGACCACCTGCTCCCTAGAAGATCCACTTTTGGAAATTTTTATTAAACCTATTTTCGGGTCCAGAAGTTGTCCTAGTAAATCCCAGCCGCCCCAGCCCCCTTTAGAACATATTTTCGAACTTTTTTCAAAAGGAGGGCAGAAAATAACATAGAGAAACAAAGAGAACACGTGAGAGAGAGATTTGATATATGTTTTTGAGCTTTTGTGAGATTTGAAAATTGTCTTCCATCATTTGGAGAAGATTTCTAAACTCTTTACTTCTTTCATTATTTTATCCATGAATTCTCTTATCTCACTTGCTGTGTTTCGATCGATCATGATTGAATAGTCTCCTTTGTTAGGTTAAGGGTTCGATGGGATTAGGGAATCATGAATTAAGCATAAATAGGATTTGAAATACATTGCTATCTCCATCTATTGTTGTTCTTAAAGCCTAGATTAGCTTAATTACCTACCCTTTGATTTTAGGTTTAATTTACTCATCAAAAGTGTTGTGAATTGCTTGAAATAACATAGATGGGCGATTTGTCCTTAGCCAACGACAGTTGAAGTTAAGGCGAGTTGTGAACATATCGATCCTATCCTCTTTAATGCTCATCATTCTTTGTAATCTCAAACGACAGTTTAGGGTGTTAGATTGATTGATGAAGTAGTTGATGCCACGACAATGGGTTATCAAAATTTTATGGTTGAGTTCTAGATTGGTGATTCTAGGTGTGAATTATAAACCGGGCAAAAACCCTTTCATCAAAGTGGCGCCGTTGCGACGGGGACCAACTCGATACCTCTAATTTTCATATACGATTTTAGACTAAGTACTAACTCGTTCTTAGTGTTTTTTGCGTGTGTTTCAGGTGCATGAACTCGAGGACAACAAGGAGAAATTGTGAAATTCCCCTTGTGATTTTGAGTAACTCAGAACTCGCAAGACTAGAACAAGAAAACAGACGAACAAGGCCTAATCTCGTCGATATGGGCGAACAAGGCAATGATGCGGCTGAGCTGCAAAGGTTGCAAGAGCAGATGGCTCAGATGCAACAGCAGCATGCTCGCGAATAGCTGCAACAACGTCAGCGTGAACAGCAGCGTGCTATTGGGGATATGGACAATCCCCATGCCTTCTATCGGAACCGAGATGCTATTGTTCCACCTACTGTTGGAAGGCAAGATTATGAGATCAAGCCTGAGATGATATTGCTGGTCAAGCAGCACTCGTTCCATGGATTGCCCGCAGAAATTCTGATGGACCATATATAAAACTTCGAGAAGATCTGCTCCACGACTAGTTCTAATGGGATGAACCCGAATTTCTTAAAGTGCAAACTTTTCCCCTTTTCACTCACGGACAAAGCTTCCCGTTGGCTCAAATCTCTACCTGATGGATCCATCACGACTTGGACACAATGTAGAGCAGCGTTCTTGGACCACTTCTACACTAAAACCAAGACCGCGAGCCTAAGGAACAAGATCTCCTCTTTCCAGCAGCATTCAGGAGAGTCCTTCTGTGAGGCATGGGGATGGTGCAAAGAGTACAAAAGGGAGTGTCCACACCATTGATTCACCGATGAGAATTTGATGGGAATTTTCTATGATGGTGTTGATTGGGACTATAGGAATGCGCTGAATGCTGCGAGTGATGGCGACTTCATGACTAAGACCAAAGAGGGTGCGTATAAGCTTATAGAGAACTTAGCTGTTAATTCTAGCAACAAGTCCCAAGAGTATGATAGGACTACAAAATCCAGTGGAATGGATTCACAAAAGATCGATGACCTTACTGCTAAGGTCAGCTTGTTGCTCAAAGGGAACCAAAGGACGGTTCACTTTATAGATGAGAATGGCGAACCACTTTCTGAGGAGATGGTTGACGAAAAAGATAGTGATCAGCAGGAGGACAGTTACGTGAATGGCCAAGGGTTTGTGCGAAACTGTGGGTTCAACCAGAATTATAGGAGTCACCCAAATTTCTTCTAAAGGAGTACGAACGTTGAGAACCCACAGGACCAGGTTTATCCACAGCAAACCGGTCTTCAAAACCAGAAACCTCATGATCAAGGTTTCCAGAAGACTTTCCCTCAAGGTTTCCAAGGCAAAACATTCCTCCCTTTCCAAGGTCAGAAACCGCAGTTTTCTAACTTTCAGGCTCCTGCGAGCTCTAGAAGTACTTCTCAAGATGAACTCAAGGTTATGATGCAGCAACTTCTACTGAATCAGCAAAAGTCTTCCAACGAGATCACTGTCAAGGTGGATAGTATGTTCAATGATCTCAATGGTAGGTTTGAAGCTCTCTCCTCTCATGTGAAGAAGTTGGATACTCAGGTAGCTCAGATCTCGGCATCAGCTAAGCGACCACCAGGGACTCTTCCAGGAAAAGTTGAAACAAATGTCATAGAATACTGCAATGTGATATTAGTTCAAAGTGAGGTGGAAACTGTCTCAGCATCGCTTACACCAGAGAAAGCAGAAAAAACTGTCGAATCATTACCATACATCCCTAGGATCCCATACCCTCAAAGACTGAAATATGAGATTGGTGAAAAGAAGTTGGCTGAGTTTAATCAGATGGTGAGTGAGCTTCCTCCTAATATCTCATTTGAAGAGGAATTTAGAGTTGATCCTGCATATCGCGAGTTTTCCAAGGATACAAAGAAGAGTTTCACAGTAGTCAAGGCTCTCTTTGCTGAAGCAAGGAATACATTATCTCCAATGAAGCAGTTGCCAAAGCTAGAAGACCCTGGGAAGTTTGTTGTTCCATGCTCCATTGCAGGAGTTGAATTTAAGGAATCTCTCTGCGATTCTGGGTCTTCTATCAATCTCATGTCTAAGGCTATTGCAGAGAAGCTTGGGATTACTACAATGAGAGCTGCTAATATATCTCTTAAGTTTGCAGACTCTTCCACCAAGGTTCCACATGGTAGTATTCATGATTTACATGTTCAAGTAGAAAATGGCTTTGTTCCTACTGACTTTCAAGTGGTGGAGATGAGCGAAGATCCTGGTATACCTTTGATTCTTGGAAGACCGTTTCTGGCGACAGTGGGTGTAGTTGTAGATTTGCCTAATAGAAAAGTCTCATTCTCTAATATTGACAAGCAAGTCTTCTACAAAGCTATACCCACTAATGAAGCAGCCAAACTTGCATCATGCAATACCGTTATCAATGGAGATAAGCTGCAAATGGTGACAAAGAGAGATTCTAATTATAAGAGTGAGGTCAAGAAAGTCCTAGAGGGAGACCCTCTTATCAGAACAAAGCAGACCAGTCAAAAGAGCAGGGTAAAGGATAAGGTGACGAGCCGAAGAATCAAGGGCGATTCTCATATGATTTTAGTACCTCAGAGACATGTTGGTGACACGATTGAGTACAAGGTAAAGTCCAAAGGGATTTCGAAGCCTTTCTCCAAGGTTAGAGCTATACTCACATCTGAGGTGGAAGAGAAAGGTGAAGAAGCTGTGAAAGCTATGTTGAACAAGGTTCTGAAGCTGAAGTTTACTGATTGGAGAGCTTGTTTTGGAGAAAGTTCTCATGCTCATCTTCCTGAGTGACACGTGAGATCGAAGTCAAGCTCGTGACTTAAAACAAGCGCTTAGTGGGAGGCAATCCATTGGTAAGTTTACTAACTTTTTGATTTTGATTTCTTTTATTACTAACTTTTAGTTTTAGTTCTACGTGTTTAAGGTTTTTGAAAAAAAAAAAAGGAGCACCCGCTCCCGATCGACCGATCCTTTGGGTAGATCGATCGATCCAAGTTGATGAGATCAAAAGTCATTTTACCGGTTAACCTCAGGATCGATCTGCCCATCGATCCGCTACCCAGATCAAACTGAGGCAAGAAGCACCTGCTCCAAAATACAGAGCATCTGCTCTCCAGGGTAAACATTCGAAATTCGGATTAAGGCCCACCAAGAGGTATTCATCACTAACAATTTATTTTATGCTTTTATTTCTTTCTTTTCACTCTCTCTTTTCTTATTCTCACACCGAGATGGTGTGAAGTAAGTCTGGGGGGAGTTGCTACTAATATTGTTTCTTTTAGTTGTTTTCTTTTTCTTATTATGTCTTATGAGTCTTTTTCTTTTGTTTTATTGAGTCAAAAATTTGTTGGGAATTAGGACCTTATCTTATGATGATGTTTGAACTATTTGTGTTTAACTTTCTCTCTAGTGACCATTTCTTCAGAGCGTGGGTACAAGGAACAGCTAGAACACTTCAATACACTATCTTCTAGGTTTCATATTGACCGAAAATTCTTTTCGCTGCTTGCACTAGATTAGGGAAACGAAGCATATTCAGGATTTCTTATTCCTTTTATCACTCTTGTTGTTCTTGAATAGCTAGCTCATTTTTAGTTAGTAACCTCCTTAACCCTTACCTCTTTTCAAGCCCCTTACATTCTTGTTACTTCATTGTCATATATGCAGCATATGCGCAAAAGGGCCGGAGAGAATTGGGTCGACACTGCCTTTAAATCACTCTTTCTAAAGAACAAGAGCACCTGCTCCCGCAATAGAGGACCTGCTCCTATTTCCAGAAGATCGTTTTACAA
Source organism: Arabis hirsuta (assembly GCA_964056655.1). Lineage (NCBI taxonomy): Eukaryota > Viridiplantae > Streptophyta > Magnoliopsida > Brassicales > Brassicaceae > Arabis > Arabis hirsuta. The sequence continues at coordinate 17,738,527 of OZ053301.1, forward strand.
CGAGGTGGAACAAAAATCCACGAAGGAGGAACGATATTGATGAGCTCCACTTGGGTATGTACAACAACTCTGATATTTTCGTGTTTGAGAGACATACACTTGTAATCAAAACCATCTTCATCATCATCTTTTCTTAAAAAAAAAAAAAAAAAAAATCCAAAAACAGATGATGAAGAGTGGTGAATCTGTAAAATAGGAAGTGTCTCTGCACAGCGAGTATACCCAAGGTGTATGATGGTTAGATGAGAGGTTTGAGAGGTTGGAAGAAAGAAAGAGTGGTTTAGAGAATGTGGAATATCAACGGATCTATTCTCTCTTGCAATTTTGTGTGATATCCTGCGTTCTCTACAAAACATCGGGTAATCTTTAAACACTTTAAACACTTTTAACTCCACCTCTAAATGGCCTTAATACTTTAGCATCGTCTACCCTAAATGGTGCCTTTAGCGAGAACCTCATGCAACTTTGAATGCGTTGAGTTTGTGTTTGGGAAATGAGACTTGGTTGAGAAATGTGTTGAGGAGTTTTGGTAAAGCTTTGCTATTCGTAATCTGGATTATGTGGTCTGCAGATTGAAGGTTATTAACCCGATTCACTAAGGATAACAGAGTTCCCGCGTTTTCAAACGTTTCTCTTTCACATGGTCTTGAATTTGTTTGAGGACAAACAAAGATCTAAGTCTGGGAGAATTGATATAATGCATTTTTGGCGCATTCTAACCTTTGTTTTGTAAGTTTTTATTGAGTCTTTTACTTTATTTTGAGTCATTTTAGGTCAAAAGGAGGCTGGAATCGAGGATTGGAAATCCCGATGGGATTTGGCGAAAAAGGAAAGAAACTGGAAGATTTTGAAGATTCTGAAGAAAAGGAGCACCCGCTCCAGCAAAGGGAGCACCTGCTCCCCAGAATATCCACTTTTGGAAATTTTCATTAAACCTATTTTCGGGTCCAGAAGTTGCCCTAATAAATCCCAGCCCCCTTTATAACATATTTTTCGAACTCTTTTCAAAAGGAGGGCAGAAAATAACATAGAGAAACAAAGAGAACACGTGAGAGAGAGATTTGATACATGTTTTTGAGCTTTTGTGAGATTTGAAGATTGTCTTCCATCCTTTGGAAAAAATTTTAAACTCTTTACTTCTTTCATTATTTTATCCATGAATTTTTTTATCTCACTTGTTGTGTTTCGATCCATCATGATTGAGTAGTCTCCTTTGTTAGGTTAAGGGTTCGATGGGATTAGGGAATCATGAACTAAGCATAAATAGGATTTGAAATACATTGATATCTCCATCTATTGTTGTTCTTAAAGCCTAGACTAGCTTAATTACCTACCCTTTGATTTTAGGTTTAATTTACTCATCAAAAGTGTTGTGAATTGCTTGAAATAACATAGATGGGCGATTTGTCCTTAGCCAACGACAGTTGAAGTTAAAGCGAGTTGTGAACATATCGATCCTATCCTCTTTAATACTCATCATTCTTTGTAATCTCAAACGACAGTTTAGGGTGTTAGATTGATTGATGAAGTAGTTGATGCCACGACAATGGGTTATCTAAATTTTATGGTTGAGTTCTAGATTGGTTCTTAATTGATATCCTGAATAATTGCTTTATTCCTGAAGATCTAATCCCTGAGATACTTTCCCTTGACCTAACGCTTTTAATATCATTTGTTTACACCGAATTTTCATTTATTTGCTTTGATAAATCGTGACACTTAAACTACTTTGAATCGCTTAGCTAAATTGGTATTCCATAGAATTAGAGTGTATTGCTGGTCCCTTTGAACGAACCTACCTATTCTACATCGAATTAGTGATTCTAGGTTTGAATTATAAACTGGGCAAAAACCCTTTCATCACATAGTCAAGGACCAATGGCTTATATACAATGGAAGAAAGATTTGGAAGACTTTTTTTAATCTAACCGAATTCTAGAGGAGGAGAAGACATCTTATGCTGAAGACACTCTCACCGAGGATGCCTTTAGGCATTGGGAACAAGACGTATACGCTCACCTTGAGTATGATGTACCAGATTCTCTTGGGAAAAGATGAAGGAATTAATGCACAAAGAGTTCGTGGAAGATGTTGCTGCCAATCAACAATATTATGTGAAGATTTATTCAAGCCTCGAACCAAGAAGATGGATTCTAGCAACAACATTGAGTCCAAAGGCTAAGTCATAGAGAGCTTGCTGCTCCAAGCCACATAAAGTGTTTCCAAACACTTTAGAGGAGAAGGTAGAGGCCAAGCCAACAACTCGAGCCAAGGACGTGCAACAAACTCCAAATTCCCATGTTGTAGCTCAAAAGCAACGTTCAAAGCGATTACTTGAACCACACGACAAACCAGAGCAATGCTACTCATCTCAACCTTATGAAGTAGATGACACGATATGTTATAGGTGTCACCAAAGAGGTCATTTTGCTAGGATATGTCCTTCTAGAATAACCAAAACAACTTTACAACTTAAATCAGAAAAGAAAGAAATGAGAGATGTAGAAGAAAATGTTGAGCTGAACACTGAAATTTCCAATACTAGTTTACTATATTTGTCTTTGTCAAAAGAAGCTGAGATAGGTCCAGGTCCGACCACAGAGGAGTTGATCCTAGAAGCTTCACCAATCGTACACATGGAGCAAAAACCAACTCCAAAAGCCGAAATAACTAAAGCTACCAAACCGAAACAAGCTAAGGTATTTGATCAATTGATTCAGTATATTTCTCATAATCCCAAGACCGTGATAATCCACTTGCTTTATCCAAAAGCTATTGAGAAAATTTAGTTACAACGAAGAACCAAGCAGAACCCCATTTACAAGTTCAAACCCAAGGAGAGCTCAAAGAAGGAACAACGGGTGAAGTAAGAGATTTTAACAAAAAGAAGATCACCTTGTTGCCAAAGAAAATTAACAACCAACCATGGAGAGGAGTGGTTACCTCCTTACTGATCAAGGAAGAACACCGATCCCACCAGAGCCATTCACAAGTCCTTAACCGAGGTAATCTTCCAAACTCACATTTATTTCAAGATACCAACTTGACTTATCTATGTGCAGATCAAGCAGTTTTGAGGACAAAAGTTTTTTGAAGAGGGAGGAGGGTATGATGCGGTCATCAAACCTATAGCTGGCTTAGAGCTCCATCAATCTTACCACTCGAGCCGCACAAGATCCAATAAGGACACATGTACCTTTCATGGAGCCTACCAAACCAGCCAGGAGGTATTAAGAAACAAGGAAGCTTGTTCCAAAAACTTAACTCATCAAAGATTCAGAGAGAAGAAAAATCGTATCAATAGGAGCTTGGACGAAACCGAAACTAAATTTACAAGCTCGGTGATTCCAGACTATTCTGCTATTGAAGCTGCCGCCAACCTAAGCCCATTGTTCGATTCATTACGGTCAACCACAAACATTCAGGATATGAAACAACTTGGAATGTATTCTTAGCTCATCTAGAGAACTCCTCGAAGTGGAATCAATCAAATATCAGCTCGCTTGAAGGAGATATTAAGTTTTCAAGTTGGGTGACTCCAAACATACCCGATTTGGACCTACGTGCACTCATTAGAGGATTGCGACTAAACCAGAGGGAATTAAGCTACAAATCAACTTTTTCTATAATCTTTACTCATCAGAGAACCATAGAGAATTCATTTGAGGCCAATACCGGTTCAGAACTGAAAGTTATTGATTTTCTAAACCAGACATTCTTCAGCTTGCCTTATTTGGAACCTCACAGGTTTGAGAGACTCCAAACGTATACTTGGTGCCCATGAGACTCTGTGCTGATTTTAGAAGCTCCCTACGACATGATTGTTAAACCAGATCAGTAAGGTGGTTGTACAATCCGTTGTACGGATAGTACAGACCGTACTGTTGAAGGTACAATCGTACCAAGTACACAAGTACATGAAGGTACAAGGGAGTACAAGGTGAAATCTGATCAGGTTGTGGTCCAAACATCTCACCAACCTTTGGGACCACAACAAGTGGATCACAAACTGCCAAAACTGGTACTACATGATTGGGACCACACCAATGGCTGAGATTGAGCCATTTAGAACAGATGGAGCGTTGAGATGATGGACGGCCAAGATGATTTAGCCGTTATGTATAGGACAGTTTGCAATCTGCTCTTAATGTGTATATATATATGTGTTAGCTTGTATTGTTGAAGTTAATTTTGATTCAATCAGTTCATATTCTCTCTATTCTCTCTAATCTCTCTCAATCTCTCTTATATATTCCGCATAATTCTCACATGGTATCAGAGCTATGGTTCTTTAATATGTTGCCTTAATCTCTTTTATTCTCTTAAACATGTTTTAAAGGGCTCTTGTTACTCTCTTGTTCACTGTTCCAAACCAGAAAACATCCATACACTTTTCTGTTGAAATTGGAAGGAAACAAGATGGTTTCATTACCTGTTGTGCTCAAAGGAGCTGAAAATTATTTCCTTTGGGCGAGGACTGCCAAGGTTGTGTTGTGTGGAATGAAGCTATGGAGTCATGTTGAGAACTTCAAGGCACCTACTGTTAAGAACAAGGAAGGAAAAGAGGTTTCATCTTATTCCGAGGCATGGTTCACGAGGATCAGGTGGTACTCTCCACTCTTCAAGGTTCATTGGACATCTCTGTACTTGAGGCTTACTCCTACTGTGAAGGAGCTAAGGAGCTGTGGGACACATTAAAGAATGTGTTTGGAAATGTCTCCAACCTCACCAGGGTGTTTGAGGTTAAACGAGCCATCAACAACCTCTCACAAGGTGATTTGGGGTTCAATGATTTCTTTGGGAAGTTCAGAATCTTGTGGGCTGAGTTGGAAATGCTAAGACCAGCCACACTTGAAGCTTCCATTCTAAATGAGAGGAGAGAACAAGATAAAGTCTTTGCCCTTCTCATGGTGTTGAATCCAGTATTTAATGATCTGATTAAGCATTTACTAAGGGCTGAAAAGTTACCAAGCTTGGATGAAGTGTGTGCCCAAATTCAGAAGGAACAAGGTTCGTTGGGTCTGTTTGGGAGTAAGGGCAGTGAGCTGGTCATGGCTAATAAGGGCGAATTGGTGACTGTTAACAAAGGCGCTAAGAGGTGTGGATATGTGAGCATTGCAAGAAGAAGGGCCATCTCAAGAACAAGTGCTGGATTCTATACCCACATCTCAAGCCTTACCGTGGGTGAGACCAAAGGAAACCAAGGGCCAATGCAGCTACAAGCTCACACGAAACTGCTGGACCATCAATTCAGCCCAATGACAGTGAAGGAGCAGCCATGAGAGCTTCAGCCGAGTATGTGAAGAAATCCGATCTTGACATCCTCATCAAAGCTCTTAAAGAATCTGGTAATCCCATACAAGCCTTTAGCCTTAATGCATTGCATAAACATGACCTAAGTATTGTTGCTAATCATGTCCTAAGTGATAAACCTCTAATCGTTGATTCTGGTGCAAGCCATCATATGATTAGTGATGCTAAGTTGATTAGTAACATTAAACCGGCTTTAGGGAATGTAATTATTGCAAATGGTGAAAAGGTTAAGATTGAAGGAATTGGGAACCTTAAGTTATTTGATAAAGAATCTAAGGCCTTTTATATGCCATCGTTTACATCCAATCTACTGTCCATTAAGAAAGCCACTTCGGATTTAAATTGTTATGCCATATTCAGTTCTAATGAAGTTTTCTTTCAGGATATTGAGTCAAGTAAGCTCCTTGGGCAAGGAACAACTAAGAATGGTCTTTATGTGCTTGAAGACACTAAATCATCATCTTTATCTAATGCTTTTGTTTTTACTTCTGCTTTTGATAATCATGTATTGTGGAATGCTAGATTAGGCCACGCTCATCATAGAGCTTTAAGTTTGATGTGACCGAATGTTAAGTTAGAGAATAATGCTTGTGAAGCTTGTATTTTGGGTAAACATTGCAAAACCGTTTTTCCCAAGTCTTCTACCATTTATGAAAAATGTTTTGATCTCATTCATTCTGATGTTTGGACGTCTCCTTTCATGTCTAGAGAGAACCATAAGTATTTTGTCACTTTCATTGATGAGAAATCAAAATACACTTGGATAACATTGTTGCCTTCAAAAGATAGGGTCTTAGAGGCATTTATTAACTTCCAAAACTATGTAACTAACCACTAAAATTCTAAGATCAAAGTATTGAGATCAGATAATGGAGGGGAGTACACGAGTCAAGCATTCAAACAATATTTGAACAAGTATGGCATTATGCATCAAACAAGCTGCCCCTATACTCCTCAACAGAATAGAGTTGCTGAACGGAAGAACAGGCATCTCATGGAAGTAGCCCGGTCTTTGATGTTCCATATGAACGTACCTAAGAGGTTTTGGGGGGATGCCGTGGTCACGCCCTGTTATTTGATTAACAGGCTGCCCACTACAATCCTTCAAGATGTCTCTCCATTTGAGCTACTAAATCTGTCCAAACCTTCTATTGATTACCTAGAGTGTTTGGTTGTGTTTGCTTTGTTTTAGTACCAGGAGAACAAAGGAACAAACATGATGAAAAAAGCACAAAAGGGATGTTCATTGGCTACTCTATCAATCAAAAGGGTTATAAGTGCTACATTCCAGAGACAAGAAGAGTGCTGGTTTCTAGAGACGTCATGTTCATTGAAACAAAGGGGTTTTATGAAGAAAGGAATTGGGAGAACTTGAAGGATTTACCTCACTCAACCTCTGATCGGGCTGCTACCCTTTGAACTCTCTTAGAGACCTTAAGAGGAGGAAGCACGCTAGCCGCAATTCCTGTCCCAACTGCCACTCAAGAACAAATGGGGGTAGAAACACATGATGAGGAGGTGGAATCCGGGGTAGAAACTGAACCGGAAGCACCCAACGACGTAATGGGAGAAGGGAACAGGAAGAAGTTCACAACCTCTCCTCACGCAACCTGGAATGGATTCTCATGTACTACCGCATCCGTCCAGTCCACGGCAGCCGCATTCCAGCCAGCAGCAGCCGCATTCTAGTCCACGACAGCCGCATTCGAGTTCGCCGCAGCAACATCCAAGTCCGAGTCAATATGATCTTCAGCAACAACCTGGGTTTGAACAACCTACTGCTCCCCACATCAATGAGCCGGTCCTCAGAAGAAGCCATAGGATAAGGCAGCCGGCATCAAATTGGATTAACACCAGGGTGTATTACAACAACCAGGCTGTTGCTCACCCAATTCAGGCGGTTTGCTCATTAGCCCATGTTCCGAAAGCTTATCAAGCCTTCATTGGAGTTCTGGACAAAGAGGAGATTCCAAGAACGTATGAGGAGGCAACGGAACTTGAAGTTTGGCATCATGCAGCTGGTGATGAGAAACAAGCAATGGAGAGAAACCACACTTGGGATGAGGCTGACCTACCAAAGAAGAAGAAGACAGTCAGTTCCAAATGGGTCTTTACTATCAAATATCATAGCAATGGAGAGATAGAAAGGCACAAGGCAAGGTTGGTGGCTAAGGGTTTCACTCAGACGTATGGTGAAGACTATAGCGAGACTTTTGCTCCAGTTTCGAAGCTTCACACTATCAGAGTTGTGTTATCTCTTGCTACAAATTTGGAATGGGAGCTATGGCAGATGGATGTGAAGAATGCATTTCTTCAGGGGGAGTTAGAAGAAGAGGTCTACATGACTCCCCCACCAGGCATATTTATTACTCCGGGCAAAGTGTTGAAGTTGAGAAAAGCAATCTACGGTCTAAAACAGTCACCTAGAGCATGGTACCGGAAGCTGAGCATTACTCTCTTGGACCGCGGGTTTAGAAGATCAGAGGCTGATCACACTCTCTTCACACTTCAAAGCCAAACAGGTATTATAGTCATTCTCATATATGTGGATGATATAATCATCTCTGGGAATGACAAGGTTGGTATTCAAGACACTAAAGACTACTTAAAATCAGTCTTTGATATCAAAGACCTTGGGGAACTAAGGTATTTCCTTGGGATTGAAGTGTGTAGATCAAAGGAAGGTCTCTTCTTATCCCAACGGAAGTACATTCGTGATCTTGTGAATGAAACAGGTTTGATGGATGCAAAACCAGCAAGAACACCATTGGAGGATGCATATAAAGCTAACCAACAGGGGGAGAATGAAGATGACATCTTTGAGGATGCAAAGCTATACCGGCGCTTGGTTGGTAAGCTTATATACCTTACAATAACTCGTCCCAACTTGTGTTTTGCTGTGAACCAGGCAAGCCAACATATGCAAGCTCCAAGGCTGTCCCATTGGAAGATTGTGGACCGCATTCTAAGATACATCAAGGGAACTTCGGAACAAGGAATCTAGATGGGTTGCAATGGAAGCTTAGAGATAGTGGGTTATTGCGATGCTGATTGGGCTGGTGATAGAGTAGATAGAAGATCCACTATAGGCTATTGCACATTCATTGGGGGTAACTTAGTTACATGGAAGAGCAAGAAGCAGAAGGTGGTGGCATGTTCGAGTGCTGAAGCCGAATATAGAGCAATGAGAAGACTTACAACTGAACTGATGTGGTTGAAGATGCTTCTCACGGATTTGGGAATAGAAACCTCAAAGCCAATCACTATGCACTGTGACAATCAATCCGCAATCCACATTGCGTCAAACCAAGTGTTCCATGAAAGAAAAAAAGCATATAGAGGTGGACTACCACATGGTTAGAGAGCAAATGGAGTTAGGAGTGATTCTTCCTTGCTACACAAGAAGCTCGGATCAGTTGGCGGATATATTCACCAAGGCCACAAGCCTGAATACGTGTGAATTTATATGTGGGAAGATGGGTCTCATGAGTCTTCCAAATTCAGAATCCTCTAAGTAAAGAGCTCACACTCTTTTTCCCTAAGTGTGGTTTTGTCCCATTGGGTTTTCCCTACTTAGGTTTTTAATGAGGTGAGTCTCCTAACTTCCAAGCTAAGTCCCAAGCTTCATTATGACATAGCTTGAGGGGGAGTGTTATACCGGATCAGTAAGGTGGTTGTACAATCTGTTGTACGGATAGTACGAATCGTACTGTTGAAGGTACAACCGTACCAAGTACACAAGTACATGAAGGTACAAGGGAGTACAAGGTGAAATCTGATCAGGTTGTGGTCCAAACATCCCACCAACCTTTGGGACCACAACAAGTGGATCACAAACTGCCAAAACTGGTACTACATGATTGGGACCACACCAATGGCTGAGATTGAGCCATTTAGAACAGATGGAGCGTTGAGATGATGGACGGCCAAGATGATTTAGCCGTTATGTATAGGACAGTTTGCAATCTGCTCTTAATGTGTATATATATATGTGTTAGCTTGTATTGTTGAAGTTAATTTTGATTCAATCAGTTCATATTCTCTCTATTCTCACTAATCTCTCTCAATCTCTCTTATAGGGGTGGGCATCCGGGTTTTCGGTCAGATTCGGATCGGGTAATTCGGGTTTCGGGTATCCGGAATATGGATATTCTTGTACCGATCGGGTTGTTATAATATTTGGATCGGGACTACGTCGGATCGGATCGGTTATCGGGTATCCGAAATGTTGATGAAACCCGAAAGATCCGAATCAAACCCGAAATATCCGAATAACCCAAAAAATCCGAACCAAACCCGAACATATGTACACAATCTGATTAATTTTACCTGTTCGATAACCAAAAACATATATATTTACCTGTTCAACAAAGTTCAAAATGTTGCAAAGAATGCATAAGAAACCAAAATGTCAAACCAAAGTAAACAATACATAATAGTTTTGAATCTGATTAAATTCACATATCCAAATAAGCAAAGTAATATGAAGATAGAAAACCACAGAAGCAAAGAAACAAAATGCATTCAAATTCAAAGAAGACCAAAGTTTGTGACTCTTCTCCATATCCTTCATCCCTTCCCTTGTAATACAAAAACCAAATCTGAATGAACAAAACAAATAAAGTAACAACCAAAGACTGAGAGATATAAGAAAGAGTGATCAAGTTGATTTGTGTTACCTTATGACCAGAAGAAGCAGTCATTACTCTCAAATTTCCAATCTTCTAACTCAAGTTGGCTTGTGTTTCAAACTTAAAAAAATTATCATAAGTTATGATTCATAATTATAAGAAACATATCAACAAAGAAAACTTCAATTCAAGGATTAGAAATTACCTTTTTGAAGCTCGTCTTGTAACTCAATATCAGCTAGCATTTGCGTGATCGTAACGACTGATTTGTCACTTAAGTTAAGCTCACACTTCAGCCACTGCTCAGTGCACATCAATACCTCAAGTGTATGATGTGTTAAGCAAATCCTATACGGATCTAAAATCCGACCACTTGTGCTAAAAGCACTTTCAGATGCAACAGAAGATACTTGCATAGCTAGTACATCTTTAGCTATTTCAGATAGAATAGGATACTTCCCCCTATTCACTTTCCACCAAGAGAGGATATGAAACTCTACTCCTGTAATCAGATTAGGATTCTCTATCTTTTCCTTCAAGTAGATGTCGAGCTCATCTCTTGCATCTGCAACTCCGATTTCCCCAACTAACTCCTTGTAAACAGAATTCATCCTTTCATACCCAAAATCATCATCAGCTAAATCCATTCTTTCACTGCTATCCCATGCACCATTATCTTGGCCACTGGAAGATGAAGCCTGATTTGTTTGAGAAGTCTGAGATGATGGCATTGTTGGTTGTTTCTTGTAATGAGTATTGTACTCCTCAAACATGTCAACCAAAACACCGGTCACTGACTGAAGCATCTCTTTAGATGCTTGACTCTCTTTGGCATAAAGTTTATCAAAACACATCTTAGCAAACTGCATTTTCTGACATGGATCAAACACTCTAGCAATAATCAATACCCTATTGATGTATCTCATTCCTTCCCAATACTTATCAAATTTAGCAAGCATTTCATCAGCCTTTGCACTTAACTCTCTATCTAAATTGTTCTTAAGGTCAATCAGGTACTTCTCTATGGTAACTATCTCACCATAACAATTAGAAGAGTTCACAGAAGTAGAAGTTGACACTATCAAAGTTGAATTGTAAAAAATGATCAGAAATCTTACTAGTCTCTCCAATGCATTCCAATCTTGACTAGTAGGAGGTCTGATCCTTTTTTTACCATTGTCTACTTCATTGAAATAGTCATTGTACAACTTGTCTTCTACCTCCATCTTATCAAACGCCAGCTTGAACTTAATAGCTTTTTTCAACATCAAATACGTAGAATTCCATCTGGTTTTGATATCCAAAGGCAAACTCCCCCTAGTGATCTTTCTAGCATCAACCTTCTGTTCAAAAGACTTTAACCTATTATTAGAAGCTCTCACATACTGCACTCCATTCCTAATTTCTGCCACACTATTACCTATCTCGTGCAAACCTTCTCTAACAATCAAATTAATGATATGAGCAGCACACCTCATATGCAGATAATCTCCACCTAAAATGAAGGCCTCAGGGCCAAACTTACTACTGAACTCTGTGTGAAACTTCTTCAAAGCACTTGTGTTTGCAGTTGCATTGTCCACTGTGATTGTGAATACCTTCTCTATTCCCCATTCTGCTAGACACTCCAGGAGAACATTGTAGATTGTCTGACCTTTATGATCCATGACGTACTTAAAACCGATTATAAGCTTCCTCATTTGCCAATTTGCATCTATGAAATGCACAGTAACAACCATGTAACTAGCTCCTGTAGTCATAGAAACCCATATGTCAGTTGTAAGTGAGACTCTTTGCTTGGTAGCTGCAATCCACTGTTTCATTTCTGCTTTCCTCTTCACGTACATCATCACGATGTCCCTAGTTGCAGTTCTTCTAGAATGAGGCTTGTACATGTTAACTTTTCTGCAAAAGTGTCTCCAACCCAAACTTTCCGTAAAGGAAAGTGGCAACTCGGCTAACACCACCAACTCATTAGTAGCTTCTCTGAACACAGCCTCAGAAACCTTTGCATTCATCAGACCTCCATCTTTAGAAATAACTTTCGCATTTGGAGCTTGACTGTCCTTCCATGCTAGGTAGTCCTTACAAATTAGCAAATGCTTGCCCAAATGTGATGTACCTTTTGATGTTGCACAGCCAAAAATCGTTCCACAATGATTACATGAGCATTGGTCATAGTTTTCTGGAAATCTTGTATAATCTTGCCATACAGGTGACCTTGTAGTATGAGTCTTCTTCTTTGCCTTAGACGGCTTAGTGCGAGCAATAACTTTCGTCCTTTTCCCTCTATTAACAGGATCTGTTATGTCAGGTGACCTTGTAGTACGAGTCTCTTGCTCTATATCAATGTCCTCTGATGAATCCACATCCATCTATACATAGGAAAATAATAAAAGAACAAGTAATGTTAAAATTAGTAACAAACATAAAACAACAAACAAATATTAATACATGAATACAACTATGAAATCTAGAAAACATAAAGACCAAAGTTTGACCAAATCGTATAAACAATTTAAGTACTACTCTTCCAAAATAAAATAACACTAACGGTTTAAACAATGTAAACTGCAAAGGATACATGCAATCTAGACAATTAGAATAATTGCTACAACACGTTGGTCAAAATATTCAAGAGACCCCAAGCTATGAATATAATAATGACGACAAAGAGTTCTGGATCATTGCAAATTTCTAAGCAATTAACAAACCAGAATCAAACCGGTTGTTACCAAACCAGAACCAATTCGGTTGTGTACTTGGAACCGGAAACCAGATTGAACAATAAGCACACGCAAGTTAAATATTCCAGAACCAAATCTCAATTTTGTTTAATAAACACAGAGAACTCTGCAAGTCAGAAACTCAAATGCAAGGACAGAGATGCAATATCAAAGCAAGCGATATTGAATCTCAAACTAGATGCAGCCGAGAGCATATTAGTTGCAGAAAAATCAAATTCTCGCAGAATAAATCAAAATCTGATCAAACCACAACACATGGATGAACTATCATGATTATCAGAAAAATCAAAATCTGACCAAATCATCGAACATAAAAAAAGGATCAAAGTGATTTAGAGAAGTTCAACTTCTCATGAGCATATGAATCAAAGGCATATATATATGAATCAATATGAATCTGCACAAAGAAAATATATACGTATGAAGCAAATTTAATAAGAAGGATTGATTTCTCTACATGTGAAAGAGAAAGAGAACAGTCGATGATTAACTACTGTGAACCTGTAATAACACCATTATTTCTCAATTGGCTTCGAATTCTCTACTAATAACAAATTAGGAACTGAAGAAAACAACTCATGAACGATTCGCTCATGAATGAACAACAAATTCGCTTAGCTTTTGTACATTAGTTAAGATTAAGAACATAAAAGAAGGAGAAACTTGTACCTTAGATTGATTAATCGACGCCTCTGATAGTAGAGACGCTTGCCGGCGGTTTTGATCCAGATTTTGATGGTAGATAGAGATGCTTGCCGGCGGTTTTGAAGTTCCAATTTTAAGGATCCGATTTTAAGGGTTACTGACTTTTGCGAAGAAAGGGGTTTTGATATTTTGAGTGATTACCTATCGGATATGTTTCGGATATCGGATCCGATCCGATTCGACCCGAAACCCGAGTTCAATTAATATGAGATCCGATCGGGTTAATGCTCGGGTTAAAACCCAATCCGAAATCATGTTTTCGGGTCGGGTTCGGATCGGGTTTTCGGATCCGGGTTTATTGCCCACACCTACTCTCTTATATATTCCGCATAATTCTCACAATGATAAGATGCACCAACACGCATTGGATCAGGCGGTCCAATTGTATCTTCAATTGAGCAAATCGAAGCCGTTTATGGAAAGTATGAAGACCGACTGGTTCAATTTCTTACAAACCCGAGTTTTGTGACCAGCAGAGTTTCTTAGACATTTAGAGGAGTCTACAAATATTTTACCATGCTCCAAAAACCACAGGATCAGGCGGATCCTCATGTTTTTATACTTTCCTTTTTCGGATGCGTTCACACTTAGAGGAATAACTCTCCAACGGCTCTCTTGCCTAAGCTGCTGCATTTTGGACCACTTCAATGATGACCAGAATGTTCCAAAAAGCTAACCTATCCCCTCAAACTGACCAGATACAAAGGAGACCTTACTTTCCATATCCTTGGCCAATTTCATCATAAATGGTCCAACAGCTACTTTTCGTTTATTGTGCATGATTTCTTTCTTTTTTTTTGCTTTAAACCATTGAGTAAGAGCTCTATATAAAGCTCAGCTTGACCCTTTGTACAATTCACCTTTCAATCAGATTAATATAAAGTTTTCGTTTTCTTTCAAAGTTGTGTCTTTGAAGAATTGTTCTTGTTCTTTTGAATAAGTGTGTGGTTCACTTTTATTCTCTAGAAGCCACGAATTTAGCTTGTTTGTGTGATTCAAACAAACTGGTTCATTCACCAATTAAGAGAGTTAATCAACCCCTTTCACCATTCCATCTCGACATCACGCCCACTTCCGTAATAGCATGTTGTCTTTGACAACCTTGTGATTTGTAAGACAAAGGAGCGAGTCCGAGTCATATCAAATTCCCTCCCAAATAAGTTGCTTTTCCAACCAAAAGATGGTGTGGAACCTTCTATAGACTGTGAAACGACCCGACCCAAAAATTTAAAAATTTCCCTTCAGATTATGATCATCACCGATCATAATCCTCAACTGGGCCAACACAAGCAACGCGGAACAATTAAAATCAACAATAACTACCAAATCAATAAATCCCATACTTTATTAATTCCTTAAACCGTTCAATTCAATAAGAACAATATTCAATTCAATCAATTCCAGAATAATCCAATGACAACTATTTCAGAATCTACTAGCAACCTAGCAATTCTAACGCTACAACCACTCAGACGAGACACTAGATCATCTCCTCTTCCCGGCCATAATTCCACGATCACATTTTCTCTTTACCTGCAACACATGACAAAAAGAGTTGCGTGAGTATTATCACAAATACTCAGCGACGCGGTCATCCTGTCTACAGGCTATTTATACACAAGCATAAACAATAGATACAATACCAGGATGAGCATACACAAGCATTCACGACACAATCAAACACGAACTTATCCAGGAACTCTGTGTTGATCGACACAACCTCTAGGTGTCGATTGATACACAGCCCATGTCGATCGACACAACCACTAGGTGTCAATCGACATACAGCCCCGTGTCGATCGACACACCACCCTGGTGTCGATCGACACGACATCGCAGAACCCAGAAATGAGCCTATCCTCTCATGGCTCGAATCCATCGCAATTCATCGAGTCTCCTGCACAATTTCATTCACAGAACACACGAAATCCAATAAGCAATCGCATTCTACCCATTCCTTACACTTATGTAAGCCTACGGTCACGCACTCACCTCGATTTCGGGAAGAAAAAGAATGAGGTTCCACGAAGAACGCGAAGAACGTGATGAACACAGCCTCCAATCCGGAAATCCCCAACAATCGAGCAGAACACGAACCCCCACACACCAAAATCAAGCCTCCAATGCCCAAGAACAAACAGGAATCTTCCCAACACTCAAGAACACCAAATCTCTGTTTTTCCCTCTAGTTTCTGCCAAAACCCGACCAGAAACACGGCTGAAGGCTTTTATACTCTAACCCTAGGGTTTCCCTAACCAGTTCGCCGAACCGGACAATTGGAACCAAACCGGTCGGTCCAATTTCAACTCGTGTCGATCGACACACACCACCTGTGTCGATCGACACACCACCAAAAATCCGACTTCTCACAAGTTACAACACCCGTGTTGATCGACATACACACCTCTGTCGATCGACACACCCAACCAAAATCCACTTTTTGGTTCACGGGCGTTACAATTCTCCCCCACTAACACGGATTCGACCTCGAATCATGCGACTCCGTCTCACTAAGGCTAACACTTCCGCCTAAAACCCGACCAGATTCTCCCAGAAACATCAACGATGCAACGTCTCCTGGTCCGGATTAGGGCTGCCTGATTAATCGCCCAACAATCAAACAAGAACATGCACGACCAACCGTTGACCCTAAATTGGACCAAATGATCGCACAACAATCAAATAAGAACATGTACGACCAACGGCGCTACATATGCTACCAAGATTATCCGAACGAAGTTCTAAATGTAAGCAAAAACCCTAGACTCGACATCCACCACACACTCAACGGCACCACTCGTGATCACACCTGATCCCCGAGCTCTACTAGGCTCACACTAGCCCCATTGCACTGTCTCCCACGGCTGCAATCCTGACCCCAACCCGATTAGCACCACCTGAGATCCACTCCCGATCCCCGAAGTTCATCCAGTCTCATACTCACGACCACGCTCAGACGCTACTGCTCATAACTCATACTCATAACTCATATACATATACACCACACCCACTCGCAGGATTGTCACCCCTTGAGCTACGTGTGCAGGGAACCCACCCGTCCCCTGGAGAGAACCACCATCCCTTAAAGTACATGTAGGGAACCCACCTGTCCCCTAGAGAGAACCACCAACTCTCGAGTATATCCAGGGAACCCCCTCGTCCCCTGGAGAGAACCACCATCCCTCAAGTATGCTGGAAACCCACCTGTCCCCTAGAGCAATACTCTGAACGCGCATCATAAGCACCTGTCGACCAGAATCACCTCCGTGGCTCCATCATGACATCCCCCCACCCGGAATATCATCACATCCATGACCCCTACTAGGTCATCGGAAACAACCCCCACTAGGTGTTTCCACTAGAGTTCGTGGAATAGACAAGTTCTAACCACCATAAAACCTCTATTTCAGACTCTCCCTAGGAATAGACAAGTTCTAACTCGCATAGAGCTTCAATTTCTAGCCACTTCTAGAACATGAACAAGCTCATTTCTAGCAACTCCTAGAACATGAACAAGCTCTAAGCCGCAAAGAACTTCCATTCCTAGCCGTCACATGACCCCACCAGTCATAAAAATATAAGAACTCACATCTTATAACACATTTAATAAGGCAAACTCATCTTATTAAATCTCCAAATGTATACTCGTTACAACAACAAACGAAATATACATAACAACAACATAGCAACATGCTAATACAGACTCTGAAAAACCAGAAAGACACTCAAGCCACCGCTTGCTTCTTGAACCACTTCGAGAACTTCCTCTTCATCGACGCTTCTGGTTCCCAAGTCTCATCCTCAATACCATCACAGTCCCACACGACTCTCACCAACGGTATACTCTTCCGATACAGCACCTTGACTCTCCTCTCGAGAATCCTCACATGTCTCGCCGCCAACATCATGTTAGGCTGAAAATCCTCCGGAATCCTAGCCAACACCTCCTCAGACTCAAGTAGACACTTCCGTAGCATCGAAACATGGAAGACATTGTGAAAAGCCTTCATACCGATAAGCTACCAGTAAGCTATCGGCCCGACCCGCTCCACCACCTTGAACGGACCCATAAACATAGGACTTAGCTTATTCTCCAAAATGGATCTATTAGGACCCCTCAACATAGCTGCCTTGAGATACACCAGATCTCCCAACTCAAACTCTAGCTCCTTCCGTCTCTTATCAGCATAACTCTTCTGCCGATCCTGAGCCTCCCTTATGTTCAGCCTCAAGACACGAATCTTCTCCGTCGTCTCCTGAACAAAATCCGCACCAAACATGCTTCTCTCCTCCACTTGAGTCCAGCATAATGGTATCCTACACGGCCTCCCATACAGAGCCTTATATGCAGTCATCCCAATACTCGCCTGGTAACTGTTGTTATACGCAAACTCAACCAGGTTCAGATGTCTGAATCGTCCTCTCCGACTGCCCATCTGTCTGAGGATGATAGGATGTGCTCATATGCACCTTAGTGCCCATCTCAGCCTGAAATGCCCTCCAGAACTCTGAAGTAAATCTCGGATCCCTATCTGACAATAACACTCTCTGGCACCCTGTGCAGCCTCACTATCTCCCGCATATACTTTTTAGCCAAAACTGTCGCTCCATCAGTCTTCTTAATGGCAAGAAAATGTGCTGACTTGGTCAGACGATCCACAATCACCCAAATCGCATCATAAGTCCGTGACACCGACAACCCCGTCACGAAATCCATGGTAATCATATCCCACTTCCACTCCGGAATGGGCAAACTCTGCAACATACCACTCGGAACCTGATGCTCAGCCTTCACCAGCTGACACACGTTGCACGCTGCAACCTAGCTAGCAACATCCCTCTTTATCCCGACCCAGTGATAATATCGCTTCAGGTCACGGTACATCTTGGTCGCTCCTGGATGAATCGATAACATGCTCGAATGAGCCTCCCTCAGGATCTCCTGCCTTAGATCCTTGTCCTTTGGTACACAAACCCGCCCGTTCACCAGTATCATCCCACTTGCTGAGACCACATACTCTGAACCGGCCGCCATAGAAGCATCAATCAAACCCCGATCCTTCTCCTGAGCAACTCGAATCCTGCTCAACAAATCTGCCTGGTTAGCTGCCTCTAACCCCAACGGCTCCTCTGAAATCACACACAACCTCAAGGTACTGATCTCGCTCACCAAAGCCTCCATATCCCACTCCTGATCTGAAGCAACCCTCTTCCGACTCAACGCATCTCCCACCAGATTAGCCTTACCTGGATGGTACCCCATCTCCAGGTCATAGTCCGCAACTAACTCCATTTAGCGCCTGTCTCTGGTTCAGCTCTAGCTGAGTGAAAAAATACTTCAGACTCTTGTGGTCTGTGAATACCTGCACCTTCCCGCCATACAAATAAGACCTCCAAATCTTAAGGGCAAATATCACCGCAGCCAACTCCAAATCGTGGGTAGGTAGTTGCACTCGTGCTTCCTCAACTACCTCGAAGCATATGCAATAACCTTTCCCTACGACATCAGCACACAACCCAGACCAATTCTTGAAGCATCATTAAACACCACGTAAGGCTCACCCGGCTTGGGTAACGCCAAAACCGGTGTACTAGTCAGCATCTCCTTCAGCTTCCTGAAACTCTCCTTGTAAGCTGAAGACCATACAAAAGGGACATTCTTCCCTGTCAACTTTGTCATCGACTGTGCCATACTCGCAAACCCCTTGATGAACATCCGGTAATAACCTGCCAACCCAAGAAAACTCCTGATCTCGGTGGCACTCCTCGGTCTAGGCCAGCCTTTGATAGCCTCTATCTTAGCCGGATCCACAGAAACTCCCTCTGCAGACACAACGTGGCCAAGAAAGCTCATCTCTCGCTGCCAGAAACTGCACTTACTCAACTTTGCGTACAGCTTCTGCTCCCGCAGCTTCTCCAGAACTAACCGAAAATGCACCTCGTGCTCCTCAGGACTCTTCGAATACACCAGGATATCATCTATGAAGATGATCACGAACACATCCAGATACTCCTGGAACACTCTGTTCATCAACCGCATGAACGCTGCTCGCGTATTCGTTAACCCGAACGGCATCGCTACAAACTCATAATGCCCGTACCTCGTCCGGAACGCTGTCTTCTGAATATCTGTCTCATCAATCGGAATCTGATGGTAACACGAAGCCAAATCAATCTTGGAGAACCAAGTAGCCCCCCGCAACTGGTACAACAACTCATCAATGAATGGCAGAGGATACCTGTTCTTAACAGTGACTCGGTTAAGTCCCCGGTAATCGATGCACAACCGGAAACTCTCATCCTTTTTCTTTACAAACAACACCGGTGCTCCCCACGGTGAAACACTAGGCCGGATGAACCCCTTCTCCAACAGATCATCCAGCTGCTTCTTCAGCTCTGCCATCTCTGCTGGAGCCATACGGTAAGGCGCCTTGGATATCAGAGCCGTCCTCGGTTCCAACTCTATCGTAAAAGGATCCGACCGCGACGGTGGAAATCCCAACAACGACTGGAAACCTCCTGGAAATCCCGAACAACCTGAATATCCCCAACTGCAACCTCTCCAACAGTCTCCGGCATCACTATCATCGCCAGTTATGCCTCACATCCCTTCTCAATCAACTGCTCGGCCTATATCGCTGAAATCATAAGACTCCCGGAAGTCGTTCTCACACCCTGGAACACAAACCTCCCTGCCTCTCGCTCAAACACCACACGTCCCCGATGACAATCCAGGTGAACCCTGTACCGATCCAACAAATCCATTCCCAGGATGACATCATACAGCTCCACCGGACTAAGAACCAGATCTGCTGGCATCGACTCTCCCGCCACCAGAACATCCACACCACGAGCCCACCCGAAAGTAGCCAACGTCCTGCCACCAGCAACCTTAACTACTCCCGGCTGCTCTCCGGAATCGCTCCGGATCCCGCTGCCCTCCGCACACTCTGGAGTAATAAAGCTATTCGTAGCTCCCGAATCAAATAACACGTGGGACTCACAACTAAGGTCCCTGCACAAATCCCATGTGCTTTAAGACCTGACACTCTAACGCAGACTCACAATTCCAAACAAACTAAATTCAATCACCAAAAATATTTTAAAAGAACAAGTCTGAAATTATACATGTGATTGGTATGGCGCTAGAACCGCCCGCCTCTGCCAACGTGAAAACTTGCGGCGTCACTATAATCTGAGCCAAAGGCTGGACCGCCAACAGCTGCACTACCGTCACTGCCATCTAATGTAGCTTAGGACACCTGGGCTTGATATGCCCCGGCTCCCTGCAGTGATAGCACACCTAAGCCGCCGGATCCTCTCTTCTCTTCGGACAGTCCGCCACATTGTGGCCCACATCACCACACCCGTAGCATCCTGAACCACCCTAACCGCACTGACTGGCTCCTGAAGTGCTCTCCCACTTCCTCTTCTGACCCTGAGCAGGCTTGCCACCCTTGCTCGAACCCGTCTGCTGCTGAGATCTCCTCTACTGCTGCTGCTGCACCGGTGGACTAACCACCACAGCCTGCTCTCTGAGGTCCTCCTCAATCGCCACAGCAGTCTCAACCAGCTCCACCTTCGTGGCGAACTTACTCGCCCTGCAGCGAGTCCTCAACTCAGCTCGAAGTCCCCCAAGGATCCTCCTCACCTGGGCCTGCTTGCCCTCTATGCTCCTACCAGCATGCACCAGGAGTCGACTGAACTCCAAATCGAACTCCCTCACAGTCTGATCTCCCTGAGACAGGTTTAGAAACCTCGACTCCATCCTGTCAATCGCCTCCTGCGGGAAATACTTGGCATTAAACTCAGCCAAGAAATCCTCGCAGACCATCTCGGCATATACTCTCCTGGCCTCAACACCTCTCCACCAGACATGCGCGTCACCATCCAGATATTGAACCGCCAGATCAACCCGGTATCCCTCGGGACACCTGATGGAGCAAAAGTTACGCTCCAACCTCCGCCGCCACTCATCGGCCCGAGAAAAAACCCGGTGCCAATCCTCTGCATCTACTCCATCATCCTCAGGTAGGATGGAAGCTCCTCCGCAACCGCCACACCCGGCTGCACACCAGCCACTCCCGGCTGAACCCCAGCCACTACTGGATGCACACCAGCCCCACCTGGCTAAACTCCCGGAGCCTGACCCGGAGCTTAACCCGGAGCCTGACCCGGAGCCGGCACCCCACTTGGTAACCGCTCCAGAATCAACTATAGCAAACCCGCCAAGCGATCATCTCGATCTTGGGCCACACCTACGGGAGCACCCCCATTTGGGCCCCCCGCACCACCAGCTACCTCGGGACCCACACTAGTCCCACCAGCCCTCACATTGGCACTCGTAGCAGTCTCACCCACAGCCCCTCCTGAAACTCCAGCGAGTCCGCTACCTGCTCTTGTGTGGTCTCCTGGGCCACACTCGCGGCATCTGACTCACTCACAAGTCCTCGCCCGCACCCACCACGACCACCTTGGCCTCCACGGCCCCCACGACCTCTGCCTCTAGCACCTCTAGCCATCACTCTGCACTCACCAGCAAATTACTAAGTACTAGAAAAACAGAAAATCAAATAACACATACCGTGGAATCTCATTGAAGGCTCGAAAGAGATGATCTAGGACTCCATACCCACACAGTAATCAATCAATTATCACACAATCAATCAATTACACCCGCTCTAAAACCATAAGGGCTCTGATACCAAAATGAAACGACCCGACCCAAAAATTTAAAAAATTTCATTCAGATTATGATCATCACCGATCATAATCTTCAACTGGGCCAACACAAGCAACGCGGAACAATTAAAATCAACAATAAGAACCAAATCAATAAATCTCATACTTTATTAATTTCCTAAACCGTTCAATTCAATAAGAACAATATTCAATTCAATCAATTCCAGAATAATCCAATGACAACTATTTCAGAATCTACTAGCAACCTAGCAATTCTAACGCTACGACCACTCAGACGAGACACTAGATCATCTCCTCTTCCCGGCCATGATTCCACGATCACATTTTCTCTTTACCTGCAACACATGGCAAAAAGAGTTGCGTGAGT
Organism: Arabis hirsuta; assembly: GCA_964056655.1. Classification (NCBI taxonomy): domain Eukaryota; kingdom Viridiplantae; phylum Streptophyta; class Magnoliopsida; order Brassicales; family Brassicaceae; genus Arabis; species Arabis hirsuta. The sequence goes on from OZ053301.1 coordinate 17,760,994, forward strand.
ATTATCACAAATACTCAGCGACGCGGTCATCCCGTCTACAGGCTATTTATACACAAGCATAAACAAATAGATACAATACCAGGATGAGCATACACAAGCATTCACGACGCAATCAAACACGAACCAATCCAGGAACTCCGTGTCGATCGACACAACCTCTAGGTGTCGATCGATACAAAGCCCGTGTCGATCGACACAACCACTAGGTGTCGATCGACATACAGCCCCATGTCGATCGACACACCACCCTGGTGTTGATCGACACGATATCGCAGAACCCAAAAACGAGCCTATCCTCTCATGGCTCTAATCCATCACGATTCATCGAGTTTCCTGCTCAATTTCATTCATAGAACACACGAAATCCAACAAGCCATCGCATTCTACCCATTCCTTACACTTATGTAAGCCTATGGTCAAGCACTCACCTTGATTTCGGGAAGAAAAAGAATGAGGTTCCACGAAGAACGCGAAGAACGTGATGAACACAGCCTCCAATCCGGAAATCCCCAACAATCAAGCAGAACACAAACCCCCACATACCAAAATCAAGCCTCCAATGCCCAAGAACAAACAGGAATCTTCCCAACACTCAAGAACACCAAATCTCTGTTTTCCCCTCTATTTTCTGCCAAAACCCGACCAGAAACACGGCTGAAGGCTTTTATACTCTAACCCTAGGGTTTCCCTAACCAGTTCGCCGAACCGGACAATTGGAACCAAACCGGTCGGTCCAATTTCAACTCGTGTCGATCGACACACACCACCTGTGTCGATCGACACACCACCAAGAATCCGACTTCTCACAAGTCATAACACCCGTGTCGATCGACATACACACCTCTGTCGATCGACACACCCAACCAAAATCCACTTTTTGGTTCACGGGCATTACAGACTGCAAGAAGTCACAATAATCAAAGTATCTACTTTTGAGAAGCTTTGTTATAAGAAAATTTTGGGTAAGCTAAAATCCTCCAAGCATGTTTCCCAAGAAGAGCTGATGAGGACATTGATGCTAGCCTAAGCGAATCCAAAGAGAAACGCATTACCATACCCGCCATGACATGATCAGAACAAGAACAAGATCAGGAACCAAGAACATAAGGGGTGAGTTCAACAAGTTAGTGGAGATTTTAATCAAACTCATAGAGCATGAATGCCTCAAGAAGAAGCTGCTTACAAATGAGATTACTCGAGAGACTCCAATTGAGCCGATAGACTCCAATTGAGCCGACAGACGATTTAAGGCTTTTAAGGACTTAAGGCGTGGAGAAGGGCCAAGACTTCAACAACATTATGCCTATAAGACATCAAGAGGTCGTCACCAGCAGAGAACTACAACAGACCGCTTGTGTGTAACACAAGTCTTCGACAACTTTGTTATTGCTAGTTCTACAAGGACTTAGAGACACCATTCTATTTACCATATCCAAGCTGATATAAGATTGGAATCCACCAAACTTATGTTCATGAGATAATCAAGAGTATACAAGCTTTCTTGCAGGAATGGGCGTGATGTTGAGATGGAAGGTGGTGATTTGATTGACTCTCTCAATCGATGGGGTGATTGACTCTCTCAATCTATGAACGAACAAGTTATTTGAATCACACAAATAACTATATTCGTGGCTTTTAAAGAATAGAAGTGAATCTCACACTTGTATTCAAAAGAAAGAACAATTCTTCAAAGAAACACACTTTGAAAGAAAACGAAAAACTTTGATTAGTTTGATTGAAAGGTGGTCACAATGAGACAAAGGACTGAGCTTATATAGTCTCGTTAAGGACTCTACTAACTGCTATAAATTACAAATTAGAAAGAAAATCAAGTGAAATAAATGGCAAGACAAAGAAATGAGGCTCTTCTTGGATTTGTAGCCGTTGGAGGCTTTATGGTGGCTTGAACTTGATAAGGCAAATTATATCTCGAGATTAGGATTATAAATCCATGTGATAACAGTCATTGGTTGATATAGAGGCTGGAAATACTCGCATTCTTCAGTGGCTCAAAGGAAAAGAATGGTCCTTGTGACGCCAAATATGGCAAGTAAGTATATAATTGAATCCTCCTTATCGAATGGCTGGGAATGAATCTTGAGGTGTTCTTAGGAGCCTCTAATTGTAGTAGTTACTCTCCTCGATGCCAAAAATGTGATTGAAGTCTCCCAAATCCGAAAGGTTCCAAATAAGGCGAGTGTAGGATTCTTCGATTTAGAAAATTAATATCTGCCAACCAAAAACTGGTATTGACTTGATTCAAAATCCTCATGAACCTCTGATGGATCAAAAATATAGAACAAGTTGGTTTGTACCTTAAATCTTCTTGGTTTGGTCGGAAATCTCTAATTAATATGTATATGTCCAAACCGGGCAAGTCTAGAAACACTTGACTTGCAAATTGAATATCTCCTTCATCGAAACTCCGATTAGGTTGATTCAAATTCTTGCCGTGCTATAGTTGAGCTAAGAATGTTTTCCAAGTGATTTCATGCATTGAATCTTCGTGGTTAATTCGGTATGCTCCAGGAAGACACGTGTCTTTATCGACTCCTATGCGGCTTGTGTGGCACGTTTCATGGAGCTCCAATTCAGCTACTGGTCTGATGACCTCATCACAAGCATATTTGAAGAAGAACCGAAGCTCTCATACACAAGGAGATATCACGCCAAGGTATGTGTTTACGTACAAGATTATACTAATTACTTTCTTTGTCTGTTTTGTAGGATTTTTTCTTTCTTTGTGTTGTTTTCTTTTTATTTTCGTAGATGTCTTAGGGTTTATTTTCAAATTGTCTATCGTTCTTACGCTTTATTTTTATGTTTTAAGTAGACCCTAGAAGGTCACAGCTGCTGGACTACTAATAAGGTCCCCCATTCAACATTGTAGTCACGTTGTTTACCTAATCAATAAAACAAGAATTTTTTTCAAAGAAAACCAGCCGCCTCTTGTCTTCTCTGTGTGGGATTCCTTACAAGCTTGAAGCATAGACTTATCACAAAGTCTCTCATCCTCTGTGTGGTGTCTCTCAATCCCCTAGTCATTAAGTTTATCATTCATTCATCACACCATCGCTATTGTTTCTCTAGATAGAGTCATACGGCCAGCTAGTGATTCACCATCTCACCTCCATCCTTATTAAAACATTTGTTGAGCTTCATGCCAAGACCACCTAGATCTTTATTCATACAAAGCTCTCTAGTTCGGTAAATCTTACGTTTGTCCCATCGAAAGTCAGCCATAACACTGGTTAGATTTTTCACTGTGGCAAAAAACAAGACATTGCATAAATACGCATAGCCAAAGCTACTGACTTCAACAAGATCTCTTTACCACCATGAGAAAGCATTCCTACCAAACAAACATGAAAGTCTACTCTTAAGAGTATCCTGAATGAAAGAAAGCAATTCTATTTTAGAACCACTAAAACATTCTGGTAAACCAAGATATGTACCTCCTCCACCTCCATTCAAGATACTAGAGATATTTTTGATCTTAACCTTGACATCTTCCTCCACTTTTGCTCTAAAAGTTATTGAAGACTTGTTCAAATTTATGATTCGGTATATTGCTTCCCCATACACTTTCCGAATATCATTTAAAGCCTTAATTTTAGTGATCTCAGCCTTACAAAGGAAAATTCTATCATCACCAAACAGTAGATGGTTCACAGAAGGACCATGATCTGAAAATTTGATTCGAGGTTCACAAAAAGACCATGATTTGAAAATCTAATCTGATACGCTCAAATTTGCCCTGAGCTACTCTCTCAAATTAAGAGATCGTAGTAGTACTTGGGGGTCGAATCTACAGGGAATCAAATAACACAATCAATTGGTGAATTCAAATTTTGCTAAGTATAAATATGTGAATGTGATAAAAATGAATAAGTAAAGCAAACAGATTTAAATTTAGGTTCTAGTAATCAATTGGACAAAGAGTTAGGTGTTCGGTGATTCGCAGGAATGATTCGAAATACGTCTGTGTCGATCGACATACATGTCCGTGTCGATCGACACGAGGATAGAAAAACGGTTAGGATTTGTTAAGCACGGTTTTAGAACTCAAACACAATTGTAAAATCAATCAACTTTCATTGCAGAGACTATCTTTGACTTAAATTCCTAAATTCCAAATTTCTTTGCGAATAGATAATTTTGCTCATCTAAGATTATTTCATGTTGTTAATAACACTTTCGCATCTATTAAAGCAACCTAGGATATCCAATTTCAGTTGATCAATCCTAAAATCAGAGTTAAATTAATCTAGATGAAGAACATAAAGATAAATCCTAACACAATTTCAATCCTATCGATTTCTCATCAAACCCTTAAATCCCCCTAAACCTAACAAGCAAACTACTCAGACATGGATGATGTAAACATTATCAATGAATAAATAATTTGCATAAAAGTGATAGAGTAAGAGATACAGAGAGTTGAAATCGATGAAGTCTGGAAGTCTGAAATCTCCTAAAGCTCTCCAAATCTCTTCTCTCTCAATGTCTCAATTAAAAACTTGATGATCTCCTAAAAACCTAAGGAAAAACTTTATATAAGGTCTAAAATTCGGACTGGGCTTTTATGTAAACTTATGGGCTTCGTGGGCCGAAGAGGAAATTCTTCAATCTTCACGTCAGACATGCTCGTGTCGATCGACACACAGCACCGTGTCGATCGACACAGCCTTGAAAACTTGACTCCGACTTGATCACTTTGGCCATTCTTTCCTCGATGCTCCAAAATGCTCCAAAAGCTCCCATTAAGCTCCAATCGTTCGTCACCCTATAAAAACTCAAAAGAACTCAAAAAATACCAAAAAGACTCTAGGGAAAAGACTTATATCATGGTTGAAAATGGGTCAAAACCATGATATATCATAATCCCACTGATTAATCCTTGACTTTCAGTCTTATTCAGTAGGTGAGTTAAACTATCAGTACACAAGACAAAAAGAGAACGGGAGAGCGGATCTCATGGTCTCAACCCTCTCTTTGGCTTGATAAGGCCAAAAGGCTGATCATTGATCAAAACAGAATAAGAAACAAAAGAGACACAATACATGATCCAATTGATCCATATGATGTGAAACATCAAAGAAACCAGTAGTCTTTTGAGGTAACTCCATTCCACTCTGTCATAAGCCTTTGACATTTCTGATTTAATTGCAATAAACTCCTTTGAAACCATATTGCAATAAGTATATTATCTGAAATGAGTCTTTGAGGCACAAAATCTTATTTGGAGATTTATCTCGACAAGCAAAACTTTGAGATGACCTTGTAGCTTACAGAGCATAAATCTATAGGCCTTAAATCAGAGATTGTTGTAGGCTTTGTTATCTTGGGAATCAGACAAAGATGAGTGTAATTTCACTAAGAAGAAAAAACACCAAACCTAAAAAAGATCTTCACTTGCTCAGTTACTCTGATACCAATGATGTTTCAATACCTTTGGAATAAAACGCATGTTATCCCATTAGGCTCGGACCACTCAAATGCAAGTTATTAAATGCGATTTTGGTTAATTGACCGCAATTAATATAACTTGAACTTGGCAAAGATTAACAAATATCGAGTTTCAGCTGGATAAACAAAGAATTTTGAACGAAATCGACTATCTTATTAGATCGGTAGAAGAGAGAATTGTAAAAGGATGGAAATTTTGTTAAGCAGACAAGTCCAAGTGAAATATTTTTTTTATTCAAGTGAAATCGCACTTTTGGTTCGAGCCACTATAGGAGACTGATACGATCCTGCGGAGCTTCTTCTCTAGTAACCTTTTTAATGGGCAACAAATCTACACTAACTTCCTCTTTTCTAATTAACCTTCTACCCTTACATAATTAAATTGAAAATAAAAGAAAAAAATAATATCAATTGCAATCCAATCGAAAATCAGCAAATCCCTCGAGCCTCCTCTCTCGCGTCTTCTTCGTCGTCATAGAAGAACACAGAGTTGAAGCTCATCTTCACTTTCCAAGCGAATTTTCAATTCCCAGGTATGTTTTCTGGTCCTTTAAACTCTTGGAGATGTGTTTTGGGGTTGATAGGTTTGAGTTTGAGTTTGTAGATTTTGATTTGAGAATAAACTAGCCCCAATCTCATAATATATGTCGAATTAAACTTGTTTTCTAAGTATTATAGACATTGCAGTGATAATGTAGATCTTGAATGGCGTTTAATCATACTGAATCAATCAAAATCGTAGTAGATAGCTACAGGTGGTAAAACTTGTAAAGCTAGTACAACTGACGAAACTGGGATAAATAGTATAACTGGTAAAATTAGTACAAATGGGAAAACTAATGTATATTAATATCGTTTTTTTTGTTTCAGAGGAGGGAAATGAGTAAAAAACGTATCACAATCATACGTTTTGATTTTGAGGGATATTATTTGACGAACGATCAACAACTAGTAGTATGGAATCCAAAAGATGTTCACATTCATACTATAGTGATGAAAGGAACTTGGAGGAGTTAACATATAGTTCATTGGTAGATAAACTGTATGAGAAGCTGATGCTTGATAGAAGTACAGAGGCTGAAGTTAGGTTACATTCCATTGTGAGAAAAGAGACACACATATATCTCGGATGATGAAGATTTGTTAGGATATTTAATGGAAGGGGACAAAAATCAGCAGAGAGATGTTTTGCATGTGGAGATTTGCGCAGAAATTCGAAGAGAGGATCAAGGAAGTGGAACTGGTTTAAGGACTGACATGATTGCGAGTGATGCTAGAGTTGATATAGAAATAGAGGCTCTTAATAAAGAAGCTGGTCCGCAAGAACCTTGTTTGATGTTAGATGATCGGCCTCATATTTCAGTTGGTGAAAATGATCCAAGTGACGTTGATAACAATGGTTGGGCTCTTGATGTTGTTGAAAATGTGCCTGATGTACCAGAAGATGTGGTTGTGAATCATGAATGGGAAGATGGGATTGGTCTTGTAATTGGCCAAGAATTTGATACCAAAGAAGATGTGAAGGATTTAGTTGATATAGCTTTGCATCAGAACTGTTTTCAGGTTGATACAATCAAGTCGACACCTACGTTGTATGTGTTAAAATGTCAGCATAATTATTGCAAATGGTCTCTACGAGTTGCAAGGGCCACAATATTACATCGTTGGTCAGTGAGAACTTACAAGAAGATACATACATGCTCTCGGGTCACATCAAGTACAAGTAGGAAAAAAAGAAGAGGCACACCACGATTAGTTGCAGCCGTTGCGCGTGAGGATTACCCAGGTGTATTCGATACTCCAACTCCAAGAAATCTGATTAGTTTGGTTAAAAGAAGACTTGGTCTTCAGGTTTCATACTTTACCACTTGGAGAGGGGAAAAACAAGCTGCTAGTGATGTGCACGGAACTCCTGAGGAAAGTTATATGTGGTTGCCTTCTTATTTGTATATGCTAGAGAAGATGAATCAAGGTACAATAACACGGTAGAATGTGATGGAGAAGGAAAGTTTAAGTACCTATTCATCGCTTTAGGAGCTTGCATCGAAGGTTTCCAAGCCATGAGAAAGGTTATCATTATTGATGGAACCCACCTTAGTGGTAAATATGGTGGAATGCCAATCATTGCTACGGCGCAAGATCCAGACCGTCACTTTTATCCATTAGCTTTTGGGGTCGTTGATGGTGAGAAGGATACTAGTTTGAGTGAATATGTTGAAAACCGTTGTGCCAGATGATCATGAACTTGTCTTTGTATCTGATAGAAATGCAAGCATCATCAAGATGGTTAGTGAGGTTTACCCAAAGGCTAAGCATGGATATTGTATATGGCATTTATCTTAGAATGTGAAAGGAAAGGTTGTTGGCAAAAACAAAGAGGTTGTTTTTCAAAAATTCATAGAGCTCGCTAAGCTATACACAAAGGCTGAGTTTCTCACACTATATCAATCTTTCACAAAACTATTTCCTAAAGTAGATGAATATCTAGGAGTTAGTGTTCGTCAAAATAAATGGGCTAGATGTTATTTTCCAGGAGAGAGGTACAATATAGACACCACAAACTGTTGTGAATCGTTGAATGGTGTGTTTAAAACTGCTAGGACTTGTTCGTTGTTGTCGTTTCTTGATGTGATTGCTGGAAAATTTTCTTAATGGTTTAACAAGTACCAGAAGATGTCAGGGGAATGTTCAACATCGCAGGTAGCTTTACCTTCTGTTGCTGGCGTGTTGCACAAAAGATGTGAAGACGCAAAGAAGTTATCGGTGATTGAGCTAAACAGCTATTTTCTCGAATACAATGTGATTGGGCGGGATGGGAAAGGTAATTGTGTTGATTTGGAAAAGAAAACTTGCAGTTGCAGGCAGTTTGATGTAGACAAATATCCATGTGAGCATGCTATAGCTACTGGAACTATGCATACAGAAATATCGGGGAAGGAGTTCGATTTACATGAATTCTACTCCAAATATTATTTTCTCGAGCAGTGGTGTTTGGCATATTGTAGGACAATTTATCCTGTCCCACATGACTATCAATGGGATGTACCAGATGAAATCCGAAGTGTGTGTGTCAGACATTATGAGCCAAAGAAAGGAAGAAAGAAAGTGAATAGGTATCCATCAGCTGGAGAACATAGAGGGCGAGGCATTGGACGCTATTTTTATCATTCTAATAGTGTGTAATTTATGAATTGGTATTGTAAAACCTAATGTGTTTTTTTGTTAAGGATGTTAATGAATTTATGATATTGGTTTTTCTTCTGTGTACAACAGGTAAAAATAGGTGCAACAATGTGTAAAACTGTTAAGACTACTTGGTTTTTTTTCAGTGTTTGTACAACTAGTAAAACTAGGTACGACAGGTGTAACTATTTGCATAAACGACCACAACAACAAAAACACAATCGTGTTATTGTAAACCGATATTCATAACCATATACCTTATGTTTTGCATGAACAGATATCTTTAATGTATTTTGTTAAAAAAAAATATAAATTTTTAAAAGAACTTTTACTTCTTGCATCATCTACCTTATACTTTTATTGTCACTATAAAAATTCTATGTCATCAAATATTGAAATCACACAAACAACATATATTTTAATATATTATTATATGAATCTATGTGAAATGTTATATAATTTCATATTTTCATGAGTGCCACTAAAAAAATCAGATTAAATTTAAGTGCTACTAAAAATATATTAAATGTCACAAAGTGCAACTATGTATACATTTGTGCCACTAAAATCTTGGGTGCAACTATGTAAAATAATGACGGCGCATGTGTTATAGATTTTAAATTTTAATATATATTTTTAAAAACTTTTTAATATATATGTTTCACATGTTTGCTCCTTTGATTGCATTTCAAATTTCCAAATTAAGAAATATAGTTGCACCTTGTTTTCCTTGTTTTTTTTATGTCTTCTAAAACACATGGTTTCTAGCAAAACAACTAACCTTTAATACCAAAATCAAACATGTTAAAAGACACAAAAGATCAATGCAAACATACCAAACATCAAACATGTTTTATACAAAATACCAATCTTAAACATGCATCCTAATTAAACAACAACTAATAAAAAGAGTTCATTTTTTGGTGGCATCACGCTAGGTGGCAGAAAGCTTGGCAAAAGCACAAGTACGGGGACGCTTATTAGTAGTCGTTGAATTCTGAGAATCAATTTTACTCTTTTGCCTACCACCTACCTCCTTTTCCTTCTCAGCTCCAGTTTTCTCCTTTTCCTTCTCAGCTCTAGTCTTCTCCTTTTCCTTCTCAGCTCCAATTTTCTCCTCTTCACCATCAACCACATCACTAGCATCTTCTTCACCATCACCAGCATCCTCTTCACCATCCTCTTCACCATCAACAACATCCTCTTCACCATCACCAGCATCCTATTCACCATCGTCCTCACCATCACCAGCATCCTCTTCACCATCACCAGCATCCTTTTCACCATCACCAGCATCCTCTTCACCATCATCCTCACCATCACCAGCATCCTCTTCACCATCGTCTTCACCATCACCAGCATCCTCTTCACCATCGTCTTCACCATCACCAGCATTCTCTCCTTCAGACTTAGTCTCAGCATCTACTTCCTCATCACCATTCTCTTCCTGAGTTTGAACATCATAATCATCATTCTTACCCTCTTCGACATGTTGAGATGCACTCTGATACATATAGATAAATAACTACAGTTAGATAATAAAAATAACAGACAAAAAGTTTCATGGTAAGTTACTTTTGCTGAGATGATTCAAGACCATGAGATGTCTTCTTTTTGACATAAGCTTCCACGCTTGTGAGTCTCTCATCCAATTTATTAATCTTGTCTGTCACCTGCTTGAACCCATGAGCAATATCCATAAACCCTTGTGTCATAGTCTCTAGTATCTCCTCTTTCAAATCTTTCAACTCATTCGAATACCCATAAATTTGATCCTGAGAAGGCTCAGGTTCTTCAGCCACAATTTATCGGGCTTCAACATCTAACTTGAAGAGATCCTCCCACCATATCTTCTCATTTTTTTCAATTAGAATCTTGTTCCAACTGTCAACAATAAGATCAATGCTATGATCATCATCAACATATTCCATGATGCGAGCCATGAGTATCTCCTTTTCAACATCAGATTCCAAAATGCTTACAGTATCCTGTGAATAAAAAGAATAAAAAAACCAATCCAAAGGTTAAATATTAAAAACTAAACTAGAAAACTTAACATTAAAAAAAATTAAATCACTTACTTTTTTCTCTCCAATTGTATCATAAATTTCTCCCAAATTGTATCCTTTGGTGCTTGATTCTTTAAACTTCCCCTTACACATCCTTGGACAGGTTTTATCTTCATCTGGAAGGTTCTCTCTAAACATTGTCTTCAGCGGTAAAATACATTCAAATGCCAACAACTACAAAAAAACGTTGCATCAGGTAAAAATGTGAAATAATTTTTTCAAAATGTAAATCACAACACAATATTTACCTCCAATGGTAGAATGAATCCAGGCAATGTGATATTTGCTGCACGGAGCCCTTTCTGTTGGCTAGCACCTTCTAGACCTCTCGTTTTACATCATCATCCGTGTAGCGTCCCCACGCAAATGATTTACAAAACTCCAAATCTGCCGCATTCTTTAGTATAAAGGAGTCTATGGCTCCTCTACTCTTCTTTGCTTTTCCTTTGATCACCGCTGCAAGGAAATATAGAACCGACATCCTAACCCTGTCTCTTCTTGGATCCATAGTCACAAGCTTCTTTTCAACATCTTTGAGCTGTGGCCTTTTACCCTCACCAAAATGCTTATCCACAAACTTATAATTCCCAAGTTTCTTCAGTGGCTTAGGTGGGTATCTCCCAAAGCTCAACTCGCAAATGAGAGCGTGCTCTCTCTTTGAATACCGAATAAGTATACCATTGACAACAAACCAAATCTCACTTTTCCTATCCGTACGAGTTGTCCTAACAAGCAAGCTCCACATCCCCATAGACTTTAAGTTTTTGTGCAAAGGTGCATGGAAGAAGTGTGCGAACTGAGAATCCAAAAACCAATCTTTCTCTTCACCTTCACCTTCAAGCTCGAGAATGGTGTCCACGGCTTTCTTAGGATCACACCTTGTACCAATCTTCGGGATTTTTAGGTACTCCGTGTGATCATAAAAAAAACTATCAGGTTTAATCGCCTACTCATGCTACAATCAAAACAGTTATCTGTGTTAGTGGTTGCACTTTTTTAACTTGAAGCACCAGTTTTACTATTTTTACAAGTTCCACCAGTTTTCCTAGTTGCACATAAAGTACATGACTTATTAAAACTAATCAACATACCTCATCGTCTGACTGCGGTAGTGGTGAGGGTGGTGGTGAAGGCGATGGAGAAGGAGCAGAAGCGTTTTTCATCAACACCATTGTACCTGAAAATCAAAGCTAAAATGAGAACAACTATTAAAAATCCTAATTTTTGATATTATGCATAAATTGGGGCTAATACACTAAACCCGTTAGAAGCGAGGTTGAGATGACAAAGAAGCAAAGGAATCAAAGAGGATTTCTTCAAAATCGAAGAAAGACAAAAACAGAGAAATGGGGAAATCGAAGAAGCTTACCGAAAAATTGAAGGAAGAGAAGGATGACAGCAGAGAAATCAAAGAAGACAGAGCTGAAGGATGACAGCAGAGAGATAAGCACAATTTATGGTCGTAAATCGCTAAGGGGCTGTGTGCGAAGAAGAAGAATATGTGGAAAGAAAATATGTGTCGACCACGAAGAAAAAAAAAACAAATGTATCCAAAAATCAAAAACAAATGGGTGGGTAACCCAATGGATCTCTGGTTGGGTTTGTAGATATTAGAAATGAGAAAGGTTTTATTGTCTTTTACTTAATTTTCGATTTAAAAATAAACAAATAAGAAATAATATCTAATAAAAGGTCATTACAGAATTGCTGAAAACCTAAGAGGTCTTGATGAACCCCTGATGAGGAGATTCAGATTGTCCCTGATTCTTTGAAGGCGGATCGAAGGATTTGGATGAAGAGTGAATCGAATCTGTTGATGATAATGATTGATTGATGATTGATGATGATAAAACAGGGGGAATGGACGTCGTGATGATTGGTGTTCTTCAGTGATGATCTATGAAATGATCAAGAGAATGAACTCTGATTTTGATCACAAACAGATTGCAATTAGAGAATGAACTCTTCAGCAATCGATGTTCACATGATGAACAAATGATTCACAAAATTTTTAAGAGATTTTTGCAAAAAGAAGTGAATTGATTGATCTGAAACAATACAAAACGTTTTTGTAGAAAGGGTAACTTGCTAACTTATTGGAAACGTAATAAAACTTGAAGTTTATGAAAAAGAGAAGTAAGAAAACTAGGCAAGACCGAAGACTGAGTAATTGTAGAGCTTGGCTTGGTTCTGGTCTTGTTCTTCAATTGAATTCGGTTCTGGTTTAGTGTAAACCAAAGCAACAATCGATTTACTCAATCTTCTGGTTTGTGATCTGGTAATTGGGCCTTTAGACAAATAGAATGGGTCTTGATCTTGAACGGAATGGGCTGGGAAAGGAAGAACATCCTTAGGCTTTTGGCCATAAACTTGTTTGGGCTGAGCAGCTCCATCGCTATCCTCACTCTCATCCAGCTCGTCCAAATTAGCTCTTATATCAAGTCCGGTTGCATCATCCCCTCCTCCTTTAAAAGGATTTGTCCTCAAATCCGAATCATCTGCACATAAAGGGATCAAGCCAGCAACATTGAAGATTGAACTAACCGAATACTTACCTTGAAGATCTATCTTGTAAGCATTGTTGTTAATGCGCTCTAGAACTTTGAATGGCCCATCTGTCCTTGGAAAAAGTTTGGACTTTCTCTCATTAGAAAATCTGTCTTTCCTTAAGTAAATTGATACCAAGTCTCTTGGTTCTAGTATCAACTCACGCCTCTTCTTGTTGGCATGTTTCTCATACTCTTTAGTCCTTGCTTCTATGTTCTTCTTAACCTGTTCATGCAAAGAAATAACATACTCGGCCTTCGCCTGTCCATCAAGGTTAGTCTGCTCATTGATAGGCAAAGGTAACAAATCCAGAGAAGTCAAAGGACTAAATCCATACACAATCTGAAAAGGAGAGTACTTTGTAGTCCTATGAACTGAATGGTTATAAGCAAACTCCACATGAGGCAAACAATCCTCTCAAGACTTAATGTTTTTCTTAACCATAGTGCGCAAAAGAGTAGACAAGGTCCTATTAACTACTTTAGTTTGCCCATCAGTTTGTGGGTGACAAGTAGTAGAAAACAAGAGCTTAGTTCCTATTCTAGACCAGAGAGTTTTCCAGAAATAACTAAGGAATTTAGTATCTCTATCAGACACAATGGTTCTAGGCATTCCATGCAAACGTACCACTTCCCTAAAGAATAGATCAACAACATTCACAACACTATCAGTCTTATTCCAAGCAATGAAATGAGCCATTTTAGAGAACCTGTCAACTACAACAAAGATAGAATCCCTACCTCTCCTAGTTCTAGGTAATCCAAGCACAAAGTCCATAGAAAGATCAATCCAAGGTGCATCAGGTATTGGAAGAGGAGTATACAAACCTTGGGGTCGGTTCTTGGCTTTGGCCTGAGTACAAACAATACATCTACTGCAATGCTTCTCCACGTCCTTAATCATGCTTGGCCAGAAGAAGTGTTCCTTCAAAATACTTAGATTTTTGGCCACGCCAAAGTGCCCCATCAATCCTCCTCCATGTGATTCCCTGATAAAAAATTCTCTCAAAGAACACTTAGGCAAACACAATCGATTTTCAAAGAATAAAAACCCATCAGATTGGTAGTATTTGCAAAACTGTGTGCGTCTCACTGTTCCTAAAATGTTCTTTGAAATCAGGATCATCAGCATAATAGGTTTTTACTTGATCAAAACCTAACAACATAGTTTCCATGGAAGTAAAGTAAGGTATACCTTCTAGACAGTGCATCAGCAACAACATTTTCCTTACCTTGCTTGTAGTGGATAACATAAGGAAAGGTTTCAAGAAACTTAACCCACTTGGCGTGTCTCTTATTCAGCTTGTGTTGGCCCTTGAGATGTTTGAGTGATTCATGGTCAATGTGTATCACAAACTCCTTTGGCCAGAGATAGTGCTGCCAGGTCTCGAGAGCTTTGATCAAGGCATAGAGCTCTTTGTCATAGGTAGGATAATTCAGCATAGCTCCCCTAAGTTTCTCACTGAAGTAGGCGATTGGCCTCTTCTCCTACATCAGCACTGCTCCAATTCCTACACTAGAAGCGTCACACTCAATCTCAAAGGTCTTAGTAAAATCAGGAAGAACAAGCAAAGGGGCGTTAGTCAACTTCCCTTTCAAGTTTTGGAAAGCCTCCTCTTGTGCCTTTTCTCACTTGATACCCACATTCTTCTTGATAACTTCAGTAAGAGGTGTTGCAATGGTGCTGAAATCTTTGACAAATCTTCTGTAGAAACCAGCTGTAACAACAAAGCCTAAAAACACAAGGTGATCTGCTCCAAAAGTACACTTCTTAAAATTAGCAAAAAGAGACTCTTTCCTAAGCACTTCAAGAACAGATTTCCGATGACTAACATGCTCATTTAAACTCTTGTTGTAGATCAAAATATCATCAAAGTAAACTACAACAAAGTGACCTATGAATGCTCTTAGGACGTGGTTCATCAATCTCATGAATGTACTGGGTGCATTTGTTAAACCAAATGACCATGGGTTCCTCCTCCGTACCTTTTCCTTATATGAATAACAAGCCATTCATATAATCCATATTTAGTTTTAAATGTAGTTTTCCACTCATCTCCTTCTTTCATCCTAATTTGATGATAACCACTTTTCAAATCTATCTTAGAGAACACACAGGAACCATGCAACTCATCCAACATATCGTCAAGTCTAGGGATTGGATGTCTGTACTTTACTGTGATATTGTTGATGGCTCGAAAGTCAACACACATGCGCCAGCTTCCATCTTTCTTTGGCACTAAGAGCACAGGCACTGCGCAAGGACTCATGCTCTCTCTGATGTGTCCTTTCTCCATTAACTCGTCAACTTGCCTTTGGAGTTCCTTGGTCTCTTCAGGATTAGTTCTATATGCTTGTCGATTAAGCAAAGAAGCTCCAGGAACCAAATCTATTTGATGTTCAATCCCTCGGATTGGTGGCAGACCGTTGGGGCTTTCTTCTGGAAAGATATCAGCATATTCCTGCAAAATAAACTCAAACTGACTTGGTAGCACCGGTTCCAAGTCAGAAGAAGTCATTAGTGCACCCTTAAAGACAAACAAAATCATAGATTGTTGAAGGTACATAGCTTTCTTAACCTCACTGTTTTTGGCCATGGGATATACATCCTTGTTTTTCTTTCCATCAGATGGTTTCTCCTTGTCTTTAGCTTCCTGTCGCTTGAGTTTAAGTTGGATTTTATCAGCATGAACCTCATGTGGTGACAATGGTGAAAGAACAATCTTCTTATCTCTGTGGGTGAAAGAATGGCGGTTTGTAAACCCATCATTAATGGCTTTCTTGTTGAATTGCCAAGGCCTTCCCAGCAAGATATGGCTTGAATCCATTGGCAAAACATCACAAACAATCTCATCTTGGTATCTCCCAATGGTTATAGGCACCATTACTTGTTCTGTGACCTTCAACTCGCCATCTTCATTAAGCCATTGAAGAAGATATGGTCTAGGATGTTTTCCAGTCTTCAATCCCAGCTTTTCTACAAGAGATTCACTAGCAACGTTAGTACAGCTCCCACCATCTATAATCAAACTGCAAACTTTATCATAAACAGTGCATCTAGTATGAAAAAGATTCTCCCTTTGATCATTTTCTTCTGGTTTGGTCTGGACTTGTAGTGATCTCCTTGTAACCAGAAGTTCTCCATGAACTGGGTAGTATATAGCTTCTTCTTCTGATGCATCAGCCTTCTCTTTTTCAGATACCAGCTCGCCACTATCCAATAGGATCATCACTTTCTTGTTGGTACACTCATTAGCATAGTGTCCAAAACCATCGCACTTGAAGCATTTCACATCTCTTGCTCTTGTTGCTGGTGCCTTGCCCTTATCATCACGCTGGTAGCTCTTTGATTCTTCTTTTGGCTTGACAAAGACCTTGTCGTCCTTGGTGATAGATGATCTAAAGTTGTTGCCATAGGATCCCTTTGTAGTATTCTTTCTCTTCAGCTGTTGTTCAATAAGGACAGCCTTGTGAAGAAGCTCATAGATGTCTTCATAGTCCTGCATCTCCAAACGATCTTGAATGTCTCTGTTAAGACCAGCCTGAAAACGGGTCATTGTTGCATCAGGAACTTCATCAATTGCAGCCTTGATCATGAGGATCTCCATCTCTTGATAGTAGTCTTCAACACTCCTACTGCCTTGTGTAAGTCTCCTTAGTTTCTGATGGACCTCTCTGTTGTAATGGTTAGGGACAAACCTATTCTTCATGATTATCTTGAGTTCGAACCAAGAAGCCACTTGAGGTTCCCCTATTTTACGCCTTGTAGTAACAATCTGATCCCACCAATGAAGCGCATAGCCTCCAAATTCAATCACAGCCTGCCTTGCTTTCTTTGTTTCAGAGAAATTTTGACAATCAAAAACAAGCTCTATCCTTTTTTCCCACTCCAAATAAGCATCAGGATCATTCTTGCCACTGAAAGTTGGTATTCTTAGCTTGAGATTACCAAGACTATCATTAGGTCTGTCTCTATGTGCTCGGTTAGTAGTGGTTCGGGCCTGAGCTGTTGTCCTTACTGATCTTACTTCATCAGTATCTCGTCCAGAGGATGTGTCATTGTTCTCAGTCTCTCCTGTATCAATCCTCTTGCCTCTCCTCTTATTCCTTGCAACTCTTCTTGCCTGCAAAGTCTGACCAAAGAAAACATTACTATTGTCATTAAGAAGATCATTGGCTTTCATCCTTTTCACGATCTCAGACATCAATGCTTCCATCTGCAATTGATTAAAGTTGATAGGTGCAGATTCCTCTTGCTCCTTGCTCTTATCAGACATGACTTTCTGTTTAAGAAACTAAACAAAGAAAAGGTTAGTACAAGCAAAAGTCGAAGCCTCTCAACTCACAAGTGTTTCTCTCAAGTGTTTTTACTGTGATTTTTTGTCTTGTGAATCCAGTAGCTCAGCAACAAACAAGGATCAAACTTCCAGAGAACAAACCCCAATCCCAAAACAGAAGAAAAAGATAGATAGTTTAAGAGACTTTGTTTGCAAGAGGTTTTACCACCTGGGCTGGATTTCTCCTCAGCTAGGCCGGTTTTCACCTCAGGCTAATTCGGATTTCTCCTCAACTTTCTATGATTTTTTTTTATTACTAGATGGCCCTCTTGCAGATACAATCAGATAGACAGAAAAGAGAATTGAATAGATTTATAGAGACAGAGGACTCAAAACGTGTTTCCCAAAAGAAAGAGAGAATTCGAACAGTTTTGAAACAAACCCTAGATCACGAGCATTCAATCTGCTCTGATACCACTTGATGAACCCATGATGAGGAGATTCAGATTGTCCCTGATTCTTTGAAGGCAGATCGAAGGATTTGGATGAAGAGTGGATCGAATCTGTTGATGATAATGATTGATTGATGATTGATGATGATGAAACAGGGGGAATGGACGTCGTGATGATTGGTGTTCTTCAATGATGATCTATGAACTGATCAAGACTTGTATAGATGTGTTTGTGATCAAGAGAATGAATTCTGATTTCGATCACAAACAGATTGCAATTAGAGAATGAACTCTTCAGCAATCGATGTTCATATGATGAACAAATGATTCACAAAATTTTTGAGAGATTTTTGCAAAAAGAAGTGAATTGATTGATCTGAAACAATACAAAACGTTTTTGTAGAAAGGGTAACTTGCTAACTTATTGGAAACATAATAAAACTTGAAGTTTACGAAAAAGAGAAGTAAGAAAACTAGGCAAGACCGAAGACTGAGTAATTGTAGAGCTTGGCTTGGTTCTGGTCTTGTTTTTCAATTGAATTCGGTTCTGGTTTAGTGTAAACCAAAGCAGCAATCGATTTACTCAATCTTCTGATTTGTGATCTGGTAATTGGGCCTTTAGACAAATAGAATGGGTCTTGATCTTGAACGGAGTGGGCTGGGAAAGGAAGAACATCCTTAGGCTTTTGGCCAGAAACTTGTTTGGGCTGAGCAGCTCCATCGCTATCCTCACTCTCATCCAGCTCGTCCAAATCAGCTCCTATATCAAGTCTGGTTGCATCAGGTCTTTCGAGCCATTCCCCACTTGTTTGCATTCTAATTGTAACCGAAAACAATAGAGAAAAAAAAAAGAAATAATGAATCAAATATCATCCATCTTCTTCCTCATCGATGTTCTTCCTCTTGTCTTGCCTTGTTCTCTTCCTCTAATTTTGTTCTTCCCTAATTCTCTCTAATTGTCTTCTAATCTTATATTTCTCTTCTCATCTCACTTATAAATCTACTTGAGACTAAGAACAAAGCTTTAAAAACCAAACCCCTTTTTGTTCATCTATCACAAGCATGGAGACTCAGACTCGTAATCGTGGCACCTAGTCGGAACTCCCTCCTGATTTGTTGGGTTTTATTTTCTCACGACTGAGCTTTGGAGATTTCCATCGAGCTAAGATTGTGTCTCAGAACTGGAATTCGGGTTGCAAACTTGCACTAACCCGAAAATGTGAATCTCCATGGCTGATACTGTTTTGAGACGGAGATGATGCTTGTATGTTGTACAATCCGGACGAGGACATGGTTTACAATTCTCTAAGAGACTTTTCAAGGACTCGATTCCTGGCAAACTTGGGTAAGTGGTTCCTGATGTTAGATTCTCGATCCAGTTTATATATTATAGATGTGTTCAGCGAGAGTAGGATCGATCTTCCACCTCTAGAGTCACTCGTATCAATAACTAGTACTATCAAACGTTTGGGAGATTAGGAATTTAAAAGGGAAGAAACTGGTCTTGTCACATCTCTCATTCTGAGAGCCAATATTCTGAGGGGTCTTCTGTGGGTAGACGAGAAGACAGGAGAGTACGTTGTAGTGTGGTTCTTTGACACCCCTGCCACTTATTTAAGCTTTTGCAAGAAAGGAGATGTTTATTACACTGACATTCCGCTGCTTTTGGGAGTCCCCAAGCTGCTACATGGATTATCTGATCTGCTTCTACGAGGTTACAGTCTGTACATCTTAACAACCCATCATTTCGCTGGAGTCACAGATTTGTCTGGACATAAAGGTTTCGTGGATGTCACTAGAAGTAATCCATTCAGAATGTTATCTCCTCGTAATGGATATCTTGCCAATTCCAGTATTGTGGTTACAACAGCAAGAGAGATTTTGTTGGTCGAGAGCATAACCACTGAAACCGAGATGAGCTTCCACATCTACAAGAATGATCCTAGTCTACAATCAGATGGTGGTTACTACCCCCCGCTTCTTGAGGTAGATTTTGTTGGTGATGAGGCCCTGTTTCTCGACTTGGGTATCACTATGCCTGCTAACCATAGCCTTGGTATCAAACCAAACTCCATCTATTTCACCCGTCACAACCGCGCTGGTCTCCGGAAGCCTTCTAACCTCAACATCTGTGTTTTCAATCTTGTAACCAACACCCCCAATCACTTCTCTGAGCTCACGGAGATGACTCTCAAGGATGCTCGATGGTTTCTCCCAATGACTTGAAGGACTTGCTTCCAAATTTCCATAGGAATGTCTGCTCATTTTCATTTAGTACATGCTCTTTTTTTCGCCGATACCACTTGCTTTGTATAGAAATTTTATTCTTGTTGGTTTGAAAACAAGATATAAAATACAAAAGTGTGAATGCTACAGTTACATGTTCATGCCAGGCAGCATTGAAATGGGTTGTTGATAGTCTTCTCATCCCAGGAAAGACTCTTACTCTTGTTCATGTCAGACTCAAACAAACTCTAGCTATAAATGGTGCTTCAGTATTCCTTCAATCAACTTCTTTCAAATTACCTTCACTAAAACATCATTATGTTGATTTAATGTTGTTGATGTAGCTACTATAAAGTATTGACTACGGTTGGAGGGTTTCGCTTTATTGAAAGGTTTTACTATAAAGTAGCTGTTAAAGACCCTTGTCATTTTATGCAATTGATAGCATCTTTTTAGAGAGAGAGAGATAGGAGAGTTTGGACTCCTTAATATCCCTTGTTCTTGCTTTTGATGTATTAATTTGGAGTATTGAAGGAAAAGTGTTTGTCTTTTCATTATCAGAGAAACGTATTTACAAAGTTTGAAACTTTAAACGTATCAGCTTGGTATCAGAGCTTGTTCAATCCCAGGAAAATGGATCAGAACGTACCTCAGTTGTCGCCGGTGACCGAATTTTCACGTGAAGGATCTCAGGAGCTATCGGAGACCTTGTCTCAAATCCGTCAATGGTTTCTGCTCTGATGATGATGGTTGATCACATCAATCGCCGGTTCGAGGAAGATGACCGGAGAAGGAAGAAAAAAGAGAAAGAAAGGGAGAGCCTTTCTGCTACAGGATACGCTGGGTCATCGATGAGCGCTTTTCCGGTTAACCGCCGTGTTGAAAAGGCTCCGATGTACACTCCAGAAGGAACGCAACCACCAGAAAGGAGGTCGTACACCCAGTTGTTTCCCGAAACGGGAATCGATGAAACACCACCAGAGAGACCTACAACGGAAGTACAAAACCCGTTTAGCCGAAGGTTAGAAATACCAGATTTTGATGGTACAGGGACAGAGAACTGGCTATCCAGGGTCGAGCAGTTCTTCGAGGGTAACTACTATATTGAACCAGCAGAAGGTTGTATCGGTCTGGGAGAGCTTCACCGGGGTGCGCTCGACTGGTACTTGTGGCAAAAGGACCGAGACCATTCCGTAGTTGGGCTCACCTGAAGCAGAGGATCCTCAATTGATTTACTATCTATCGCGATGAATCGGCGGAGGAAAAACTCCTCAACCTCCTTCATACGGGATATATGGAGGATTATTGCCGAGAGTTCGTCAAAATCGCAACCAATGCTCCAGAGCTTCTAGAGGAAACCCTAGAACTTGCGTTTATCACCGGACTCGATCCCAAGTTCTGGAAAAGTGTCAGGGTCTTGGAGCTTAAAGGACTGGATTGATGGATGTTTCTCGCTCAAAGGATGGAGTTTAGGATGGGATGAAAGAGAAGACGACGGGAACGAGTTCTGGCGTATGTGGGAAAACTGATCGGGTGGGCTTTTCTCGACAACCAGGCCCACCAGCGGTCAATACGAGTCGACTCTCTAATGGGCTTCCTAACAATAGGCCCATTACGAATGTCATTTCGTCTTGGCCTACGACGGCATTCGGGAAAACACAAATGATCGCAACCGTAAGCCCCATAATCGGGTTGTTCCGCCGTTCTGTTGTCTTACGCCGGAGGAGGTGGCTCAACATAAAGTTGACGACTTGTGTTATCGGTGTTCCGAGCCATGGCACCATCGACATATGTGCCAGAAGAAGGAGCTTGGATTGTTGCTGGTACAAGACAATGGAGACGAGAGCGATTTGGGCGATGATGAAGAGTTTCCGCCGGATGAAGTGATCCACGAGGCAGCAAAGATAGCAATGCTGTCTTTGCACTCCATGGCGGGAATATCCTCTCCGAGAACACTGAAGCTGAGAGCGACTTTGCAAGGAGAAGTTGTGGTGGTGATGGTTGATAGTGGAGCCATCCATAACTTCGTCTCAGCGCGATTGGTTCATCGACTCTGTATCCTAACTGAATCCACGGGAGGCTACGGTGTAGTTACTGGCATTGGGCTAACGGTTCAGTGCCAAGGAGTTTGCAAGGAGTTGGAGCTACAATTACCAGGTATCACCCTAATCTCTGACTTCTTACCATTGGAACTAGGAAGTGCAGATGTGATATTAGGGATACAGTGGTTAGAAAAGTTGGGGGATATGAAATGCAACTGGAAGTTGCAAAGGATTCAGTTTGAGCAGGAAGGAAAGAAGATCAGATTTCACGGAGATCCTAGTTTATGTTGCTCAACGGTGTCCCTCAAGGCGAAGTGGAGGGCCTTTGTAGATCAAGGGGAATGAGTGATTGTAGAGTATGGGGGCTTACAAATGGCCAGTCTATAACCACAACAAAGGGTACCAGTTTCCATGGAAGGGGTCATCAAAGAGTTTCCCGAAGTGTTTGAGGAACCACAGGGATTACCCTCTTCCCGTGGCAAGAAGCATTCCATTCACTTAGCAGATGGAGCAAAACCAGTTAGTGTGAGACCTTTTTGATACCCACAGGTCCAAAGGGAGGAGATTGAGAGGTAGGTTATTGCAATGGTTGCTGCAGGGATCATAAGGGAAAGCACTAGCCTTTTTTTCCAGCCATGTGCTCCTTGTAAAGAAGAAAGATGGCAGCTGGAGGTTCTGCGTAGACTACACGACACTCAATAAAGCAACCATAGGGGATAGCTACCCAATCCCTATGACCAACCAGTTGTTTGATGAACTGAATGGGGCGGTGATCTTTTCCAAGCTGGATCTCAGGTCTGGATACCATCAAATAAGAGTAAAAGCAGCTGACATCCCAAAAACAGCCTTTAGGACTCATGATGGACATTATGAGTTCCTAGTGATGCCCTTTAGGCTCACCAATGCACCGGCCACCTTCCAGTCCTTGATGAATGAAATTTTTAGGCAGCACTTGAGGAGATTTGTGTTGGTGTTCTTCGACGATATCCTAGTCTACAGCAAGAATGAAGAAGAACACAAAGGTCACCTGAGGATAGTATTTCAGTTGCTGAAAGACAACCAGCTTTATGCTAATGGGAAGAAGTGCCAGTTTGGGAACAAAACCATTGAATATCTGGGCCATATCATCACTGCTGAAGGAGTCTCAGCTGATGCTACTAAAATATACAAGCAATGGTAGACTGGCCACAACCCAAGAATATAAAAGCTTTGAGGGGATTCTTGGGGCTAACTTGGTACTATAGGAAGTTTGTCAAAGGCTATGGAGATATGGCAAGGCCCCTAACAGCTCTACTCAAGAAGAATCAGTTTGAGTGGGATGCAAAGTCCACTATGGCCTTCCAAAAGCTGAAGAAGGCCATGACTACAGTGCCAGTATTAGCCTTACTTTACTTCAACAGTCTCTTTGTGGTGGAGTCAAATACCTCAGGGATGGGGCTGGGAGTAGTTCTCATGCAGAACCAGAGACCCTTGGCCTTACTTCAGCCAAGTCCTAATAGATAGGCAAAGGCAAAAGTCTGTGTATAAGAGGGAATTAATGGCAGTGGTCTTTGCCATTCAGAAATGGTGCCATTATCTACTAGGCAGGAAGTTTTTGGTCAAAACTGACCAAAAAAGTCTCAAATTCCTGTTGGAACAGAGAGAAATCAACTTGGAATACCAGAAGTGGTTGTCAAAAATACTGGGATTTGACTTTGATATTCAGTATAAACCAGGAATGGAGAACAAGGCCGCAGATGCCTTATCTCGGAGGGAAATGGCAACACAATTGATGGCTCTATCAGTGCCTATGGCTATACAGTTGCAGGAGGTGGATTTTGAAGTAGAAAGTGACTCAAAGCTGAGTAAATTGAAGAAAGAAGTGCTACAGGACAGCCAGTTGCATCCTGACTATACAGTGATTTAAGGCAGGTTGTTAAGGTACGAAAAACTGGTAATACCACCTAAATCTCATCTGGTGCATATCATTCTCAAGGAGTTCCATGATGGGTTGATGGGAGGTTATGGAGGAGTCTTGAAAACACAAAAAAAGGATTGAAGCTGTGTTTTATTGGAAGGGGATGATGACTGAGATCAGGAAATATGTGGCTGAGTGTCAAGTTTGCCAGAGGCACAAGTACTCTACTCTGTCTCCAGCTGGCTTGATGCAACCTCTACCTATCCTAACAAAGGTTTGGGAGGATATATCTATGGACTTTGTAGAGGGTTTGCCTAAATCAGAAGGTTATGAGGTTGTCATGGTGGTGGTGGATAGGTTGACTAAGTACAGTCACTTCATTTGGTTGAAACATCCTTTTAATGTCGCAACAATGTCTCAGGGCTTCATACAAGAGATCATTAGGCTCCATGGGTTCCCAAAGACAATAGTCTCTGATAGAGATAAGCTATTTACAGGGAAATTTTGGACTGAGATGTTCAAACTGGCAGGTACTAAGCTCTGTTTCAGTACTTCTTATCACCCTCAAAGTGATGGTCAGACAGAGGTAACCAACAGAGGCATGGAGACATTTCTGAGATGCTATGTAAGTGAAAGCCAAGGACCTGATACAAGTACCTTGCGTGGGCAGAATTGAGCTACAACACTTCTCATCACTCATCAATTCAGATGACTCCTTTTCAAGCCATGTATGGAAGAGAACCACCAACTCTAGTGAGATTTGAGAATGGCTCAACAACTAATGCGGACTTGGAGAACAGATTGGTGAAAATAGATGCAATGATGATTGTCATACAGCATCATCTACTCAAAGCGCAGCAAGTGATGAAACAACAAGCTGATGAACACATAAGAAATGTGGAGTTTCAGGTAGGAGACTTGGTATTCCTGAAACTAAGGCCTTATAGGCAGCAGTCTCTAGCCAGGAGGTCTAATGAGAAATTGGCTGCTCGCTTTTATGGTCCCTTTGCAGTGGAAGAAAGAGTTGGGCTTTGGCTTACAAGCTGAAACTCCCAGCCACAGCAAAAGTACATCCCACATTTCATGTTTCTCAACTGAAAGCAGCTGTGGGTAGCTCCTTAGAGGCAGTGGCCCTACCTGAGTAGCTAACCGATGAGGGTGTTCTAGTGGCAGAACCGGAGTTCATTATGGAAGAAAGGCAGAATCAGTTGACAGGCCAGGATGAGGTTCTGATCAAGTGGAAGGGTCTTCCGGTTCATGATAGCACTTGGGAATGGAGGCAAGTGATCCAAGGGCAGTTTCCTGACTTTGACCTTGAGGACAAGGTCAATTTCGCAAAAGGGAGTATTGATAGCATTGCTATGAGACCTCTGATACTCTATCAATATGGAAGAAGGGGTAAAAGGAACATGCAGTAAAAGAAGGGGTATTGACTACGGGTAAGGGGTATTGACTACAGTTGGAGGGTTTTGCTTTGTTGAAAGGTTTTACTATAAAGTAGCTGTTAAAGACCCTTGTCATTTTATGCAATTGGTAGCATCTTTTTAGAGAGAGAGAGAGATAGGAGAGTTCGGACTCCTTAATATCCCTTGTTCTTGCTTTTGATGTACTGATTTGGAGTATTGATGGAAAAGTGTTTGTTTTTTCATTATCAGAGAAACGTATTTACAAAGTTTGAATCTTTAAACGTATCAATTTGTTTCTTCCATTCCGGTGCTTCTGCACCAGAATAGTCGTTAGTTTTGCACCTAACTTCATCGGTTTCTTTAAGTTTGTATTATCGCAGAAAACACCATGGGTGGAAAACCGAACCAAACCGAACCATAATTAAGTTTTTGGTTAGGTTTTGGTTTTATCTATAAACCCGTTTGGTTGCCGTTTTAAAATAATTTCGGTTTCGGTTCGATTTTGGTTTAAAACCCAAAAGGTTTTCGGTTTTTTTAAAAGATTATATAATTATTATGAGTTTAAGAAATCTTAATGAGATCGTGGTGTATCAATTAGTCAAATGCTACCTTAATCAAATTATATAGAGTCTTTACAAGGTATGTATTGATATTTTTTTCTAGTCAAACAAGTTCATGATGATAATACGAATGTTATTTTAGTTTTCTCCTTCTATGTACTAGTTTTAATAAGATTAAGTTTACAATTCATTTGATTTAGACTCGGGTCTTTAAAATTTTATAATTGTTTACTCATATTTATTTTAACTTTTTGATAATTTTTGATTTTATATAAGCTATTTCTTTCGAATACCATCAAATAAACCGAAACCAATCCGAACCAAAATACAAACGGTTTATATATGATTTGAGTTTTTATAAAACCGAAAAACCGAATAAACCGAACCGTAACCATACCAAAATACAAACAGTTTCTATATGGTTTGATTTTTTCTAAAACCGATAAACTGGAAAACCAAAAAAATCGAACCGAAAACTAAAACGCCCACCCCTAGAAAATACATTCAATATAAAAGCGTAGGTTCATTTTATCGGTTAGCATTAAATTGTGAAGATGTGGTATTGGAGGACGTTGATGCTGATAAAGAAATCATAAACTACGTGCAAGAGAACGCAATCGATGTTCTAGTACTCGCATCCAAGATGACTCTTCCTGCTAATCCGATTGCCAACACACAGAAAAAGAAAAGAAAAGATTCTTATATGCGTTGTGATGTGTTTCAATAGAAGGTTCAAAGCTGCAGATGTTACGAGCACAGTGATGAAAGGAGCACCCAGTTTCTATACAGTTAATGCAATCTCTAGAGGTAAAATATCGTCCGTTAAATGGGCTAACTCTTCACGTCCTCTAAGATGCACAATACGTCCAGAGTTATCAGCGAGCAACAACTCCATTGCCAGAGCAACAATACGTCAAAGAACACATGACGAGACTGAGATTAAGGGCACAGTGGCAAACTCCGACATATCGTTTGTGAGTAGTGATAGGCCAAGGGTGGATTGGATGTTCCCAACGCCTTGTCTTTCGGTTAGTTCTGAGTTTGAAGAAAGCCGACATCCTCATGCTCATCAGAAAAGCAGTCCATAGACTTTAGTTCTTCATATTCTGCCTTCTCGTCAAGCTCAGAGGAAAGTGGTCACTACATAGCCAGTTAAAGAAAAGTATTTCTTCTGATTTATCAACCTCCTTAATTAGGCTTAATCATTAGTTACTCTGTAAAATCTTACAAGATGAGGTAGAAGCTGAGATGAGAAAGCTGAAAATGGAGCTCAAGTATACAATGGATATGTATAGCAGTACCTGCAAAGAAGCATTTCGCAGCCAAGAAAACAGTAAATAATTATTTCTATAATTTTCGCTTAAAGATATTAGTTATAAGTATGACTTGAATCTGTGTCTTTTCATACTAGTGAATTACACAAATGGAAATTAGAGAAGGAACATAAATTAGATTTCTCAGATACTCACAAGATTGGAGGAGGAGGTTATGGAGCTGTTTACAAGGGTACTCTATATCACACACCAGTAGTGATAAGAGTCGTAAGACCGGATGCAGCACAAGGAAGAGCGCAGTTCCAAATTGAAGTGGAAGTGCTAACCTGCATTAGACATCCAAATATGGTCCTCCTACTAGGAGCCTGTGCAAAATACGGGTTTTATTCTATGAATACATGGCCAAAGGTAGCTTAGAAGACCGTCGCATCAGACGAGACACTTGTAATACCCGTACTCCGAAATCTTACCGGATTTGTGAGCGGGATCGGGAGGTTCGAGGCTAGGGCAGGCCAAAAAATTGTCTAAGGAAAAGTGAAGTCATGGAATTTTTCTTCTAAGTAAAGATGGGCCGTGGTGGGTCCGTAAGGTTGGGCCGAATGCGGGCCGGGTCGAGTCCACTTGCGATCTGGGCGGGAACGGGTCCGCGGGGAGCATTAATGTGCGGCAAGTATGGAAAGTTGTGGGCCCACAGGTAAGGAAACTTGGTGGATGCGCGGTTGACTCGGGATTGCGCGGGTCAGTTTATGGAAAGTCGGAGTTAATGCGTGATATCGCGTATCGGCCAAATTTGAAAGGCATTTATGGCATTTATGGCGTATTGATGGCGGAACATTTATTAGAAGGAATATTCCTTGGGATCCGCGGGGCTATAAAAAGGAGAGCTCTCTCCCATTTCTCTCATTTTTGCGACCCTTGAGAGAGAAATCTAGTGAGAGAGAGAGAGCCGCCGCGTGTGAGTGTTCGGGTTTGTGTGCGAGATTCCGCCGAGGGCTGTCCGAGAGATCGCGAGGGTCGTTCGTGGTTCGCGCGGGTAGCTTCTGTCGATCCGTTTGTGTGGGTAAGTTTCGTGAACCTTAGTGTTTCACCATTGTTTACCCTTGGTTACCATAACACGTGTTTTTGTGTTGATGGGTACGAATCCAGTGGAGGATCGTAGTGCTGAGGATATGGGTAACAACAGTGCGGGGGACAACGCAGCGAACGGTCAGCCTGCAGCAGCTGCTCCGACTGCGAAGGATGTGGGGCGAGTGATGGGCGTGCTGGCCCAGCTATTGGCAAGGATGCCGAATGTTGCCCCAGCGTCTACAGCTGTGGAGCCACCAGTGGAGGTGGTACAGCCGGTAGTAGTTGATGTGGCGGCTGCGGTAACTCCGTCCTACTTGTCCATGATGTAGCACATGGTTAATATGGGAACCAAGAAGTTTCAGGGTGGTTCTGATCCGGCCGAGACGGACGAGTGGAGATCAAGGGTGGAGAGGAACTTCGTTTCCATTCGTTGTCCGGAGGGGTACAAGAAGGACATTGCGGTCCATTTCTTGGGTGAGAAGGCCTATGATTGGTGGATGGGTGTATCCGTGAGGATGACGAACCCTGATTGTTCATGGGCTACTTTCTGTGGCGAGTTTCGAGCCAAGTACTTTCCACCGGAAGCGTCAGATCGTTTGGAGACTGAGTTCTTGGAGTTGCGTCAGGGTACGATGAGCATCAGAGAGCTCGAGGTGGAGTTCAACAGGCTGCTAAAGTATGCTGGACGGCACGTGGAGGGTGAGGAGGCTCGTATCCGTTGGTTCAGGAGGGCGATGCGGATTGACCTCCGTAATCGTGTCGGGATGTCCAACTTTACTACTCTGACCAAGCTGGTAGAGAAGACGGCAGCCTTGGAATCCGGGTTGGAGGAAGAGGCAAGGCTACGGGGTGAGGTGAAGTTTGTGGTTCCAGCAACACTGCAAGCTAAGAGTGGAAATGTGTCCAGGCAGAAACAGAAATGGGATAAGCACAAGGGTGGGGGTAAGGTGGCCACTACCCGGAGTGCGTGTCAGCAGTGCGGGAAGGTGCATCCTGGTTTGTGTAGGATGGCATCTAGAAGATGTTTCCGTTATGGCAGCACGGAACATAGGCTGAGTGAGTGCACGGTTCAGAAGACGTGCTACAACTGCGGTGATCCGGTGCACATTAGGCCCAATTGTCCGAAGCTGGTTCAGCAGAGCGGGAGTCAGCCAGCAGGGAAGAGGCCAGCGGTTAGAACAGCTGTGATGCGAGGGTGTACGCTATCGCTGGGGATACTATTGCTCCGAGTTATTCGCGACCGATCTCTGGTTAGTAATTTATCATTTATTTGGTAAATTTGTTCGAGTTTGTGAATTGATTTATGGGTGTCGTTTGTCGTTTGTCGTTTGTCGTTTAAGTTTGTCGTTTGAGTTTGTCATTTGTTAGTTTGAGTTCTTAGCATTCTATACGAATGTGTAGGGACGGTTTGTATGGGCGGATTGGCAATCCATGTGTTGTTCGATTCGGGAGTGACACATTGTTTTGTTAACCCGAGTTTGGTAGGAAAGGGTGGGATCCTGAAGGAACCAGAGGATCATTTTGGAATGGTCCAAGCGGCAGGAGGCCAGGTGATGATGACCGGTCAGGAATGTCTCGGTGATGATCGATGGGATCGACATGCCAGCAGATTTGAGGATTTGTCGGATTCAGTCTTACGAGGTGATTTTGGGCATGGATTGGCTCGATCGGTATAAGGCACATCTGAACTGCCACCGAAGGCGTATTTGGTTTGAGAAAGGTGATTCAAGGGTCGTGTTTCAGGGGATTCAGACTTCACCAAGTGGTTTGATCGTGTCAGCTATCCAAGCTGGACAGTTGATCGAGAAAGGGTGTGAGGCGTATCTGGCTACTATCACCACGGGTGAGGAGGGACCAGTGGTCGAGTTGAGTGAGAGTCCCGTGGTGAAGAATTTCGTGGATGTGTTCGAGTCGTTGTCAGGACCACCACCGGTAAGGTCAGATCCATTCACTATTAAGTTAGAGCCTGGTATGGTTCCAATTTCTAAGGCTTCGTACAGGATGGTGCCTGCTGAGATGGCCGAGCTTAAGAAGCAGCTGAGTGAGTTGATGGAGAAAGGTTTTGTTCGGCCTAGTAGTTCACCGTGGGGAGCACCGGTGTTGTTCGTTAAAAAGAAAGATGGGAGTTTCAGACTATGTATCGATTACCGAGGGTTGAACCGGGTGATGGTGAAGAACAAGTACCCTTTACCGAGGATCGATGAGTTGTTGGACCAACTCAAGGGTGCTACTTGTTTTTCAAAGATTGATTTGGCTTCGAGGTACCATCAGATTCTGATAGCCGAGGTGGATATCCATAAGACTGTCTTTCGGACGAGCTACGGTCATTATAAGTTTGTGGTGATGCCTGGGCTGACGAATGCACCAGCAGAATTCATGAAGTTGATGAACAATGTGTTCAGGGAGTATTTGGACGAGTTTGTTATCATTTTCATCGATGATATTTTGGTGTACTCGAAGGATCGAGAAGAACACCAAGTCCATCTGGAAAAGGTGTTGAGTAAGTTGCGGGAACAGAAGTTGTTTGCCAAGTTTAGCAAGTGTAGCTTTTGGCAAAGGGAGATTGGATTTTTGGGTCATATTGTCTCGGACAAGGGAGTGTCTGTTGATCCAGAAAGATCAAGGCCATTGAGAATGGTCGAGACCGCAGAATGCTTCGGAGATAAGGAGTTTTCTCGGGTTGGCTGGTTATTATCGGAGATTTGTGAAAGGATTTGCTAGTACAGCCAAGTCGATGACTCAGCTAACGGGGAAGGATGTTCTGTTCGTTTGGACAGCCGAGTGTGAGAGGATTTTCTCAACACTTAAGGGAATGCTGACGAGTGCGCTGGTGTTAGCATTGCCGAGCCAGGTGAACCATTCGTGGTTTACACGGATGCATCAAGGATGGGTCTTGGGTGTGTTCTGATGCAGAAGGGTAAGGTGATCGCTTATGCATCTAGACAGTTGAGGAAGCATGAAGGGAACTACCCTACCCATGACCTTGAGATGGCGGCTGTGGTTTTTGCCTTGAAAATTTGGAGATCCTATCTCTATGACGGTAAAGTTCAAGTCTTCACGGATCATAAGAGCTTGAGGTATATCTTTACTCAGCCGGAGTTGAACCTTAGGCAGCGGAGATGGATGGAATTAGTTGCGGATTACGACTTGTCTATCGAGTACCATCCGTGTAAAGCCAATTCAGTGGCGGATGCACTGAGCCGTAAGAGGGTGGATTAGCATCGGGGAAGGACATGGAGTCCTTGATGAACATGGTGAGTACTTTGCGTCTTGCAGCTTTGACAGATGATGTGGAGCCGTTGGGTTTGGGAGCGGCAGATCAGGCTGATTTGTTGTCTCGTGTTCGGTTAGCCCAGGAGAAGGATGAGAAGTTGAATCAGGCAGCTCAGAACAACAAGACCGAGTATCAGATTTTGAATAATGGTACGATTTTGGTGAATGGTCGGGTGTGTGTTCCGAGTGATCAGGTATTACGGGAGGAGATTCTGAAGGAATCACACCAGTCTAAGTTCTCCGTTCATCCGGGAGCAACGAAGATGTATCGTGACCTGAAGAGATACTACCATTGGGTTGGGATGAAGCGTGATGTTGCCAAGTGGGTTGCTAGTTGTCCGACATGTCAGATGGTTAAGGCGGAACATCAGGTTCCGGGTGGCTTATTGCAGAAGTAAACTATGCCTGAGTGGAAGTGGGACATGATTACGATGGATTTTGTCACGGGTTTACCTATGCTGAATAATAAGGATGCGATTTGGGTCATCGTGGATCGATTGACCAAGGCGGCACATTTTGTAGCAGTAACCGGAAGGACAATTCGGAGAAACTTGCTGAGATTTATGTGAGGGAGATTGTGCGGTTACTGGAGTACCGGCTAGCATAGTTTCGGACAGGGATTCCAAGTTTGCTTCGGCATTTTGGAGGGTGTTGCAGAAGCGGTTTGGAACCCAGGTTCATATGAGTTTGTCTTATCATCCGCAGACGGATGGACAGTCTGAGCGGACGATCCAGACTCTCGAAGATTTGCTAAAGGCGGCAATCCTGGATTGGGGTGAGACTTGGGAAAGTCACTTGTCGTTGGCCGAGTTTGCTTATAATAATAGCTACCAAGCTAGTATCGGCATGTCGCCATACGAGGTTTTGTATGGTAGACCGTGTCGTACACCCCTTTGTTGGACACAAGTGGGGGAGAGGAGTATTTTTGGTAGGAACTTTGTAGATGACACAAGTGAGAAGGTTCGGAACTTGAAGTTAAAGCTTAAGGAAGCTCATGACCGGCAAAAGAGTTATGCAGATAAGCGCCGTAGGGAGCTTGAGTTCGCGGTTGGTGATATAGTTTATTTGAAGACGGTTACGTACAAGGGTAATGAGCGGTCTAGGCGGACGGCTAAGTTGAGCCCGAAATATATGGGGTCGTTCCGGATTGTGGAAAGGATAGGTCATGTGGCTTATAAGTTGGAGTTGCCACCGTCCTTGAGAGCTTTTCACAAGGTGTTCCACGTTTCGATGCTAAGGAAGTGCATCGTAAACGGTGAGAAGGTTATTATTGAACCTCCGGCAGATTTGCAGCCTAATCTGACCGTGGAAGGTAGACCAGTCAGGATCATTGATCGAAGGGTTCGAGCGGACCGAAGGAAAAAGGTTAAGTTGGTTCAGGTTGTATGGGACTGCGATGGTGAGGAAGAGCTCACTTGGGAACCAGAGACGGCAATGAAGGAGAATTTTCCTAAGTGGTTTGAAAAATAAGTGCTGGAAGCACCTAAGAAGAAGATGTGAGCTGATTCGAGGACGAATCAATGCTAAGTGGGGGAGACTTGTAATACCCGTACTCTGAAATTTTACCGGATTTGTGAGCGGGATCGGGAGGTTCGAGGCTTGGGCAGGCCAAGAAATTATCTAAGGAAAAGTGAAGTCATGGAATTTTTCTTCTAAGTAAAGATGGGCCGTGGTGGGTCCGTAAGGTTGGGCCGAATGCGGGTCGGGTCGAGTCCACTTGTGATCTGGGCGGGAACGGGTCCGCAGGGAGCATTAATGTGCGGCAAGTATGGAGTTGTGGGCCGCGGGTAAATATTCGGTCGGGTAAATAAGGAAATGAATCGGGACGGGTAAGGAAACTTGGTGGATGCACGGTTGACTCGAGATTGCGCGGGTCAGTTTATGGAAAGTCGGAGTTAATGCGTGATATCGTGTATCGGCCAGTTTTGGAAGGCATTTATGGCATTTATGGCGTATTGATGGCGGAGCATTTATTGGAAAGAATATTCCTTGGGATCCGCGGGACTATAAAAAGGAGAGCTCTCTCCCATTTCTCTCATTTTTGCGACCCTTGAGATAGAAAGCTAGTGAGAAAGAGAGCCGCCGCGTGTGAGTGTTCGGGTTTGTGTGCGAGATTCTGCCGAGGGCTGTCCGAGAGATCGCGAGGGTCGTTTGTGGTTCGCACGGGTAGCTTCTGTCGATCCGTTTGCATGGGTAAGTTTCGTGAACCTTAGTGTTTCTCCGTTGTTTACCCTTGGTTGCCATAACATGTGTTTTTGTGTTGATGGGTACGGATCAGTTTGTTTTTGCGAAGGTTTGTGGCTCGCGATCGTAGAGGAAGAGCGATCGGCTTGCTTGTTCGATAGTTTGGGTAAGGATCAATTAACCCTTGTGTTTTCCATCAATTGTTTACCTTTGGGTTTGGTTTTGATCTGGTTCTGGACCGATGTGGGTTTCGGATCAGTTGGGTATTCGCAAAGGGTTGCGAGTGAGCGATCGCGGGGAGATCGATAGAGTGATGGTTCGATAGTTCGGATAAGAATCGTTACCCCTGGTGTTTTTTCTATCGATATTTTACCTTTGGTTCGGTTCTGATGTGATTTGGTTCAGTTTGGGTAGGGATTTTTCAGTGCGATTGTACGCGGGTAACGTTCAAGTGGATCGTGACCGATCGTGCGGGTAGATCGTGTGATTTTCTTCAACCAATTCGTTTGCTAAGGTGAGTGCGTGACCGTAGCTATTGTCTAGGGTTGTTTGTATGTTGGCTCGTGAAGCCATGTTTGTTGTTTGGTTCGGTTTGGCAAATACACTTCGGTGTATAGGTATACTTATGTATACGGCAGATACACTTCGGTGTATAGGTATACTTCGATATACGGTTTGATGATGGTGTTCACACAATTATGTCATGTTTGGTGTCTGATCAACACGGTTTGTTATGAACGAAAGTTCAAGTTTGGTTTGTGATATGTTTGTTTGTTTGTTATACGATGATTCTTGATATTAGCTAGTGAGACGGGACGACCGCTCTCACTAAGTAATTCGTTTGCTTATGCGCCCTTTCATGGTTGCAGGTGATAAAAGTGGCTAAGGAGTACGTGAGGCAAGCTGGAAAAGAAGGGATGGATTTAGGCGGGTTCATGTTATGTTGTTGCATTCGTTAGACTCATTGGTTGATTTGATTCTTATGTATTCGTTAAGTTGATCGTTTGGATTATGGAACTGTTTGCTAGTTTGGTTAAGGAACCCGCTATCGTTTGTGAACCTCGTTTGAAATGGATTATTTGATAGAATTTTATTAAGTTGACGTGTTTAAGGATCGTTATTTATGCATGTTTGAACGCGATTAAGTTGTTAGT
Source organism: Arabis hirsuta (assembly GCA_964056655.1). Classification (NCBI taxonomy): domain Eukaryota; kingdom Viridiplantae; phylum Streptophyta; class Magnoliopsida; order Brassicales; family Brassicaceae; genus Arabis; species Arabis hirsuta. The sequence goes on from OZ053301.1 coordinate 17,796,074, forward strand.
CTTCCGCTGAATTGAATTGGGATTGAATTGGAATTGAAATTAAAATTTAGTTGAATTTGGTTAAGTAAAATGAAAACCGAAATTTGACTAAGTATAAATAGGATCGCATGGTTCGATAACTCCCTTACCGCGGATAGGATATCGGGGTTGGGGCGTTACACAACTCCCCGGTGCTCCCATGGCAGCTAAGATTCTGCATTGCAGCTGAAGTTGCGACTGGTCTTAATTTCCTCCACCAGATGAAACAAGAGCCACTGGTGCACCGTCACATAAAACCAGCCAACATATTACTTGACCAGCACATGGTCAGCAGAATCATTGATATCGGGTTGGCTAGGCTTGTCCCTCCTTCAGGTTCTGACACCGAAACACAGTATAGAATGACGTCAGCTACTGGAACCTTGTGTTACATTGATCCAGAATACCTGAAAACGGGTATTCGTGGAACCAAATCACATATACTCGTTTTGCTGAGATGCTAGACCCTGCTGTTCCTGAGTGGCCGCTTGAAGAGGCCTTAGTATTAGCCAAAATCGGTTTACAGTGTGCAAAGCAAGACAGGCCTAATTTAGGAAAGCAAGTGTTGCCTAAGCTTAAAAGGCTCATGGATTTACTAGAAGAAAGCATGCGGCCTTCACCTAACAGCCAAACCGACAGTCTAGCATCGACTGCTTCAATCTAAGTAAATACACAGCCTCTTTTCACTGCACATTGTATATATGAAACATGTCTTGATTACTAAGCCATTCTTTATCTTCCCTTGGTATTTAGGAGATAATAAGCGATCTATCTCTCAACTATTACGGATATAATGAGAGCTTCAATACCAGCACCGCGTCTTGAGGATGAAAAAACAGAGTGGAGAGAACAAGTGAAGAGGAAGAAGGAAAAACCAGATACAAGATGAAGAATCTTAGTCAAGACGACGATTTTTTCTAGGAACATTGGATCTTGTTTCTTGTAACGAGGTGTAACTGAATCTTCCAACTCTTTTATCATGCATTTGCCCCATGTTGCCTGAAGCAATGATTTTTTATAGGCTTCTTCTGCTTTCACTACATGTTGCAGAGATCCAAAGCCACCTCCCAACGCATCCATTCCTTCTATTTAGCTTTCATAATTTGGAGCACTTCCCTTGTAGACTTACTCGACAATAAGTCGAAGACAAAACAGAACCTAAAACTAGACCACACATGCTCCCTTCCCTAAGAAATTGCTCATGCTCTCTCAAATTCCCATCCCATGTCATCTATTTCTTCCCATGTATGCCCACATTCTTGAGATACATACATATATATATTCAAACAAGCAACCCAGACCAACCATATTCAGAATAACTCCATAAATTTTAGCTTGTTTGAGTAGTAATCCTCTAGTTTTTAAAGATATTTTGAACCTGGGTATTCTAGTGGAACTAGGACTCACCTGTCTTTTATCAATGTCTCTCCAACTGCTCCTCTGACTCTGCCGGTTTCACGGAATGCATGTAATTGAATTCCACATAGTTTGACGGGAGAACGGCCTCCTACCTGTACACTCTTACACGGTCCCATTCCGGTCATATACAGAGAACATGTGCGAATACATACATGTATTCCTTGGAGGACCTCCAGGGAAAGACCCAAACCGGAAGAACAAAAACAAAAGAAAGAACAGTCTATCAAGCAGCAATTCAGATATTGGCAACACAATGATCAAGTCTCACATTTAAAGCCTTCCGAGACTTTTCACAGTTATAACATTCCGTCTAGAAAATTACAAAACTTAAACAGGCTCAAAGGTCTAAATTGCAATCGCTGAGAGTGACTAAAATTGACAATTCATCAGAATTTCACACAAAGTCCTTTAGAACGTATTGTAAATACAACTAAAAAAAACAAACAATTATTCTCGTGTCGTGCGAGTAGCAGATGCATATGACATCACAATAAGACAAAGGCGCCAAGAGGACTTTGCGGGCACTAGCATAATTGATTTCCCTGTGTTCTGACATTCACTGTTTCTTCTAAGAGCTGATGAATTCTAAGCAGCTACATTTGTCAAATCTTTCACTGGGACAATTTCCTGAGGCTGCACACATATAGCATTTACCACAAGTTAGAACCCAGAATTTGGAGTAGCAATATACTCAAAGAAGACAAAAAATGAAGAGATTACAACACATAGAGAATTGTATGATTTGACAAGTAAACGGTCTAGATTTTAACCAGAAACAAAATGAATTGTATTTACCTCTGCTAATTCCTCTTCATGTTTCACAATGAAAGCTGTATCAACTTTTCCGTTCTTGAAATCCTGTTACCAGTACGTAAATTATATAAAATCCAATAATATCATGACAAAAGGTTCCCTAAGAGTACAGCTAGCTAGTTCTTTCACAGACCTCAACATCAAGGATAAGCTTGTGGTATTCAATGGTGGTGGGAACCCCTGATGAAAGAAATACAAGAAAAGTTTTCAAAAAACACTAAATCAATATTGCAACGAAACAAAAAGTCACATTTTATGGATAGCAGAATCAGAAGGAAGAATAATAATGGCAACACGTAAGCAAAGCAGAATCAGCATAATGTTATCCATGGTATACCTGTAATAATAGTGTCATTAAGTGCACGTTTCATCCGCTCGATTGCCTTTTCCCTTGTTGGAGCCCATACAATAAGCTAAGGAAATATAAGATACACGATGAATGTCAATAAAAACCAATGGATAAAGCCCTAATAGCTGCACTTTAGAACACCAATTCTAAGTTACTGCATCACAAACACAAAACAGAGTATTTCATAAATCCCTGCAGAAATGAAGAATATTCCAGCGTCGAAGATTGCATGGCATTAGAGTGATTTATGATGATAGTCTACCGTGATGCCACCTTTTTTTCTTAAACAGGCAACCAGATAATCCAGAGAAAATAGTGCAGCATACCTTTCCAAGAAGAGAATCGTAGCTTGGAGGAACAACATAGTCGGGGTATACATGGCTATCCATTCTAACAAAAGGACCTCCAGATGGCAGATATGATGTTATCCTTCCTGTTATTATGACAGTACTAGTTTTGTAATCAAAGGTCATTTGCTAACAGTGGAAAATTAGCATATAAACAGTGGAACATACCAGGGCCAGGTCTAAACCCTTTAAATGGGTCTTCTGCATTGATACGACATTCTATCGAGTGTCCTCTAAGCACAATATCCTCCTGTAACAAAAATTATTCTAGATTGAAGAGCTTTTCTGTCACCCCCTTCATCCATCTAGAGTTTTACAAGTCATACCTGTTTATAACGCAGTTTCTCTCCCATTGCAACACGAATCTGTTCTTCAATCAAATCAACAGAATAAATCATCTCCGTCACAGGATGCTCCACCTATAATCATCCCCAAAAAAACAGTAGTCACTCATTATGCTTCAAATACTTCTAGAATAATATATATTCTATAGTCAAATTACACATATATTCTACAGTCAAAATAACTTATCCAACCTGGATTCTAGTATTCATTTCCATGAAATAGAAGGAACCTCTCTCATCCAAAAGAAATTCCACAGTACCAACACCAATGTAGCCAATCGACGCTGCTGCTGCTACTGCTGCATCGCCCATGGCTTTTCGCAATTCAGGGGTGAGTGCAGGAGAAGGTGCTTCTTCCAACAACTTTTGGTTACGTCTCTGTGGTGAAGAGAACATATGGTTAGATGAGCAAAAATTACCAATTTTAGAGTGGTGTAAGAGAAAGCAACAATCATAATTCCAAAATTCTGAGAACGCAAGTTCAGATATACAGAGAACAATAGCGTAGCAGATCTGGCAGCTAAATTTTAAGCAGCCAATTGTTCTTTTGTTTTTCGACCACCGAGCGATAAATAATAAATTTATACTGGAAATGATACCTGGATGCTGCAGTCACGCTCACCAAAGTGAACCACATTACCAAATTTATCTGCAAGAATCTAAAATCCAACAGCTTTAGATGAGAACAGTTGATAGCAAACTAAAGATGTAAGAATAGTATTGCTTAGTCGAAGACTAGAAAAAAGAATAGGCTCAGAAACAGAATCAACAATCTTCTGAAATGGATCATCTTTTCTACATCCTCAATAATCTTGAACCAATTCTGCAGACAACTGGTATACCTGGAACTCAATATGCCGTGGATTTTGCACGTACTTCTCCAGATAAACTCCATCATTTCCAAAAGCAGCAGCGGCCTCACTCTTTGCTTGCTGTAGAAAAACAAATTAAGCTGAATTCAAGGTTGTTAAAAATCTTACAGATCTTAATGGTATAGTGGTCAAGGGATATGGTTAAGATTATTATACTTCTATTTTACTGCAGTATCTTCATACAGATAAAGTTGTTCCTGAGCAATTAGAAATGGATGCAGATCAAAAGACTCTAGTTTGTCCAAGGTTTAAGAGTCTATGATACATTCCTATCAAATTTCTGAATATAGGACATGATTGCGTAGAACTGTTCTCTACAACAATCTTTCGAAAAAGCAAACACTGGCCATTTTTGGACTTTTTGCCTTAATTTTCATACCTGCAGCAATTTTACAAACTCTGACGGTTCATTAGCAAGCCGCATTCCACGTCCACCACCACCAGCTGTTGCCTTGAAACATGAAAGATGCCAGTTGTGAGATTCAATACTCTGTTCAACATTCTAAAATGTACAGATATAGCTACCGAACAAAAAACATCAGTTGATGCCCATTTAAGCAAATCCTAAGTAAGAATCAAGGTAATCTGCAGCATGAAAAATAGTGTAAAACACCCAAATTGCTGCTTCAGGGTACCATACTTGCACAGAAAACAAAATAATTTACCTTGATCATTACAGGGAAACCAATCTCATTGGCGAGCTTGATTCCTTCTTCTGTGCTCTGTAATAATAAAATTCAATGCATGGAAGTTCCAAGGGACATTTTGATATGACTCAACTTGAAATGCTGAACTGATTTTCCAGAGTAATACCTGCAATAGCCCATCACTCCCTGGTACAGTTGGGACACCTGCATTTTTCATCGTCTCTCTGGCAGTTGATTTGTCACCCATGACGCGGATGCTATCCGGCTGCAGAAATTAAGGAAGAGATGCAGATGATGGAGCATTTTCTTTTCTTTTATTGTAAACCTTAATCAGATCGATTGTGCCTCCGTCTCAGAAACGAATTTCCCATATTCTGCAAATGTTTTGAAAAACTTACATTTGGTCCAATAAAATTGATCCTGTGGTCTCTGCACATCTCTACAAAAAGAGCGTTCTCGGCAAGGAATCCATATCCAGGATGAAGCATTGTACATCCTCGGCTAATTGCAGCTGACAGAACATTTGGTATCAACAAGTAGCTGCAGACAATTGAGAATAAGAAGCATAAATGTATGTCATACGAAGGAAGAAAGTTCCATTGCAACCAAAAAGGAAAAAACTTACGACTGGTTGCTGGGAGCTTCACCGATACAAACAGCTTCATCAGCCAGTTTGACATGCAGTGCGTCCTTGTCTATAGTAGAGTAAACAGCAACACAAGGAATCCCCATTTCATGGGCAGTTCGGATGACGCGGACAGCAATTTCACCTCGATTAGCCACAAGGATTTTATCCCCGCTGCTGCATTTAGCAGCGAGTGCACCAGCAGTCCTCTTGGCCTTCCGGCTAACCTTCAAAGTCTGAGTTGTTTGCCTAGGGAAGCTAACCATTTTCCCCATCATGACATTACACTGGGAACTTGTGATACATCCCGACCTCCCCAGGAACAAAGACTTGCATACAAGAACAAGTCATCAGAATCAAGAAACTATACAATACTAGTAGTACTAATGGTTGAATCAGATGCAGTTATCAATCAGAAAAAGAGATTTGGTGCTTACGGGAGGGGAGGCAAAGGATTTGCAATTGGTAATCATAGAGGCGTCCATTGCTGCTGTATAAGAGGAGAAGCAGATCCTGTTTTACAAAGAAAAGACATCAGCATAAGAAGAAGGACAAGGAAAGAGATGGAGATTCACAATCATACCGAGAGAGAGAGGGAGGAGAAACCGAGAAAGGTTTCGATGCAAACGAGGGAGGGAGAAGAGTGAGTGATTGAATCGCCGGTCTTGTAGGCTCAATGGTTTCGGACTCGGACTGGGACCGGGACCCACCCATCCACCAAACGTAATTCTCTTTATTTTCTATTCTACCCTATCCGTCACATTTTTTTTATTTTTTCACCAATTTTGATTCGCTTCTAATTTTTTGGGTTACAAATTAACCCAACTCATACAAACAAAACCAACTGAACTCGAGCCGATACAAATAAAACCAAACCAAGGTATATACACAAATTATTGGTTGAGTTTATTGAACCGTTCGGCTCGTTTTAAACCAAAAGTATATGAGTTATCCGAACAATCCGAAAAAAAACTACTTAAATATCCTGAAATACTCAAAAGTATTCAAATTAACAGAAACTCCGTATAAATAAATATTTTAATTCTTTGAAAATACTCGAAAATATCTAAATTACCTGAATTTATATAAAAAAAACTAGGTTTTAACCTACGCATGCGCGGTCTATGACAATTTTTATACCAATAAATTTTTATATGTGATTTTGTAAAAGGGAACAAAATTTATATTATCTTAGAAGTTTAAAATTGTGTTGTGTTAACTTCAGTCCTATGTTAAATAACACTTCAACTAATTAATACAAATTCTTAACATGATAAATAAATAAAATTCAATGGATGCTAAATAAAAACTGATATAAAATGATAAATAACAACTTTTAGCATTTATATACAAATTCAAAATTTTCAATGGATAAAGAAATTTTAGTAAAAGATCTGACTATATATTTTTCTCTAGTTAATATAGTGAAAATAGAAGAACTAACATTTGTGTTTACTCAAAATGAAAAATCTATTTTCTGAATTTCATAGTAATCAACTATGTTTTCAAACTTGAATTGTACATATCACATCTTTAAAATCTTAAACGATAGCCAATAGTACATCCCTTTTAGATTATTCTTTTCAATCACCAAAAAAGTATTTCTGTAAACTTCTTCGTTCCATAAGGTTTACAAAAAAATAAACGAAATTTGATTACTTGAACAAATTCTCGTATTCCGTCTTGGATAATTCGGTGAGCCAAAAAAAATTTTTTGCATTTCAGATGGCTCGACCCTTACATATTGGCTCGTCCTCGCCCATTAACCAAATTGACAAATCGTTCTCCCTCTGGCTTCATATGATTAGTTTTTGCAACATCTTCACAATTCTATGGTTTGCAGATAAATATTTTTTTTCTTTGCTAAATAAATAAATGTTTTCTTTGTTCTTTAAGTGATAAATTTGATAGAAATTAAACTGAAATAGACAATTTCTTTACATAGATTGGTAACCGAACCTTTGTGTGAAACCCAGACAACAAACCCATCAAAATCTTTATCAAAAATAAAAACAAAAAACAAACTCATCCATATTGGAAACCAGAAGAATGAACTAATTATCTATCCATATACAGAAGCGAATTTTTTTTTTTATAATAAAAATAATATGTTGTGAAGAAGCGAAGTTATATCGTAACGTTTATACTCTTCAAATTTCAAAATATGATTTAGATCTCGAACATGCGAAAATTAAACTGTGACGATGATTAAAGGTTTGCGAATGGGTCATGTTTGGGAAGGCACCATTCTCTCTTTCTTTCCTCATTTCCAGTGTAAAATGTAAATCTATGATTATACAGTTATTATTTTGAATTTGCTTAAAGTACTCGATATAAAAATGGAGACAAAACGATTCAATAGAAGACAAAACTTTCCATAGAAAATACAGTGATGAATACATACATGCATCTCCCCAACCATACAACTTTTACCAAAAGAGACAATAATGCTAAATAGGAAAATCGTGACCCTTTGTTTGGACACATGTCAATCAAACAACACATGTAACCCATCTTTTATAATATAATATAATAATTAATAGGGTAGTTAACTTCATATTTTTCAGATAGTTCGGATTTCGGTTCAGTTGGGATATTACCCAATACTCGAAATGCCTAACCCTTAAACTTCATTCGGATTCAGATTTTTTAGTTTTCGAATTTGTTTTTTTGCCCACCCCTATTATTCTCATTTTAGTTTCTAGGTTTATGCGTATATCACTTCCTACCAGTTATACAACTAAACCGCTATTTACATGAATCTTTTACTTTTTTATAATAAAACACAAACATTCTTCTCTATTAATAAGACAAATTTTTTTATAATTTACGTTCTTTTACATGTTGAAAAAAATCTTAATTCACCTTACATGTTGAAAAAAAAAACTTAAATTACGTTCTTACATCTTTTTACATGTTTTTGTTGCATCAAAAAATATACTTTTAGTCTTGTAATTTGGTTAATCTCCGTAGAGTATTATTTTCATGAGAACATCCTATATACATAGATTAGGAGTGTTCTACAAGTATATCATTTATATTTTTAATATTATTTTGAATAAAAAGACATTCTACATATTAAATCTTCCCGGATTCAGAGCAAGAATGGTCGGATGTTTAGGCTAGAGCAAAAAATCGTTAAACACAGACGTAGAAAACATTTTAGTGAAGAGATTGACATATTGTAAATAGGTCGGGAACATGGAAGATTTTTATTTTTCGAAAAACAAGGATGTGCTCATGTTTTAAAAATCATTTAACTGTCATGCAAGTGCACAAACTATCACAGTAACACATACTAGTCGAATCCACATTGAGAGGTTGTACTACAAATCGACAAAGGATAAAAGGGCTAAGGTAAAAAAAAAAAAAAAAGAAGGTCTTGAAATTCATATTTGCAGAACAAGCATAATAAATAAAGTGTAGAAAGTACTAAGAAAAAACGTTAGTGTGTAGGGTATTCGTCAAAGATCATTGATTGTTTCACTTAGGGAAGCTAGCAATAATCATATACTATATGAAAGGAGGATATCCCTTTTCATATGACTGCCACATCATCACACCAAAAGAATACATGTGTTCAAAAGAAAACCAAAAGTTAACTACCGTTTTCAAACATTATGATTTGCGCTTTTTTCTTTTCATTTTTCCTAATGATTTTAACTTTTTCTAAGTTTAATGTAAAATATTAAACATATTAAATTGAATAACTTCCCTTCTTTATTTTCTTTTTTTCGTAATTTGAGTAAATTCATCAATCTTAGTGTTCATGCTAAAGAAATCTACTTCTGCGAGAAGGAAGTAGCACAAAAGTTCATGTTGTATATCTTTCATCACAGACAAATATATTATGTCCTCATATAAAAGTAACCTTATTAGAGACTGCATATTTGTTAGAGCGTGCAATAAATCTATTGAGAGATATATATGAAAGCTTAATAAGGTTGCCAGCTATTACAAGGTATCATGTCTCGCTTTTAACATGTGTTGAGTTTATGTATTTTTTCTATATTATTAGATCTTTCTATATAAATCTTACAAATTTCCAACTTCATAAACAAATCTTATGTTTCTCATCTTTTGGTTTATTTTTCTTAAACAAGAACCCAATTGTTAAAAAGCTCGAGTGCAAAATAATCCTCTAAGGCTTCTAACGACTTTGATGAACATAATTTCTATCGATGTTCTAACTCATCAGTAATCGTTTTCTTTTAATTTAACTTTTAGATTCTCATATTAGTTCCTATGAAATTGTTGAAGCAAAAAAACTAACAATAAAATCAAATGAAACTTCAAAACAAAAAACCCGCGCAGGTATTGGCCTAGTCAAAGGAGGAACCTTCTTCATCTATGTGACACGTGGACATACGAGGAGAGGACACATGTCTTTTATGTCAAAAAAATTAGAAAAAAAATTATTAATTGACTCTGCCTTCTCGTCTCCTTTTCGCTCTTCCATCCGTTAGGGTTCATGAGAAACGATTCTACAATTCTCTCAGTCTCTTGGGTATCTCGTATCAGTTTTTGGAATCATTCCTAGGAATCATATCGTCTTTATCATGTCATCTTTTCAAATCTCCTTAAATATATCACTTCATAATCTTTTTCCTTGGCTCATTTACAAGAGCTTCAGACTGCGACCGATCCCGTTAATCAAAACGATGATGATGACTCCAAAGGAACCAATGTCGTGAAAAATGGTCTTCGAGTATGTAATTATTTATTAATAACTATAACAAAATTAAGTTTTCCTCTTTTTTGTTTCAATAATCCATCAAAGTATTTACGATACATCTTAGTGCCCTCCATGAAGGTTTGTTTTAGGAACTGGATTTAATTACGAGGGCATGAAAATTTTCTTTTAACAGATTCACAAAATTGATGAGTTTTCCCTCTGTATTTGTAAGTTATTTTTAACACCAGTTTGTTTTTGCATGATGGAATAGTTGTCTGCTTAGTTTAGGTTTCGTTGCAGCTCACATAGCTAAATCGAAATTAAGTACATTGTAAAAAATGCTACAGTAATTTGGATTTCGTCACGGAAGATGAGGACGAGAGTTGGCCGCGGCGGCTAGGATCATGGCTCCGTCGAATCGTCTAATGTATCTACCTAGCAAAGGTGATATCAATATGATTTTGATTCGGTTTGGTTTTGTTGTTAATGCTTAGGCAGTGTTAGTAATGTTCTTATTCTTTGTTCACAGTTGGACAATCGGCTTCCAAATGGACTTCTAAGTTGTGCGTATCAATGGTTTACTTGGAAAGGCATACAACACAGGTTTGGGTCATTGAGTCACAAAATTCTCATTCTCTTCTTCTCATGGTCTCTAAAAAATTCCTATACGAGTTAAAGATGGAAAAATACGAATATAGAGCAAGTATGATGCACTTAACCAACAATCTCCTCTTTGTAGATCAAAATTCAGAAATACAAGGTGCAATGGTTGCTTGACTTGGTATGGAATTTTTCCAACCTTTTCAGTATAATGAATTAACCAAATGCTCATGTTTTCTTGACTTGGTATACTTTCCTTCAACAACAAGTTCTCAGAGTAGTACTACTGGTGAGCTCAAAAGTTCAGTGACCATGAAGCCACTGGCCCCGAGGACTAATCTGAATATTGGGATGCACTTATGGTCTTCACAGGCTAGTGATACCAAGTCATCATTCATCGTATTTTTACATGCAAAGTAGCCTTTTTGATTTGGTTATAAACTCATGTACACATTTTCACACGTTGCCAAACCATTTTCTTTATGCAGACGTTGCTGCAGGTCAGATCTCATCACTAGCGTAAGTCTGAGGTAAGCCTTTAGTGGGTGCGATGTTTGTTTTATGTGTTGTGATCAGGTTGGTTTCAAACTAATTCAACATTTTGATTTGTAGTCCTCTTTAACAGTGGAAGAGCCTCTTCACCTCATATACTATTAAATTCGTTGCTGCGATTTTTCTCTGTTTTATTTTGACAGCTGTATAAACATACTAGATGGTACATATTAATCCAAATATGTGCTTAGAACCAAATCCAAGGTGATTACGTTATACCATACCTTTTTTCACAAGCTATTATATCTTCTCCAATTAGGAGGTTTGGATGAAAATTTGTCACTGAGTGCTTACTGAAAAACATGAAGAACAAAAGAATTCAAAGTAAGTTAAATTATTTTTACGCTGGTTTAAATCTTTAGAGAAAATATATATGAGTTTTTGTGGTAATCTCTTTACCAAATTTCATTTGTATGTTCTTAACATTGAAGATGTGAACTTTTCATTGGGGAATAAGACAGAACAATTGTGGGATTTCTCTCATTTCAATGGGGATACTTGAATCTAGGCAGATGCTTTAGACTTCTATAAATGTAACTTGCTATCAAATTTGAATAGCTCAAACCTTAGATGAAGTAGTTATTTTCCCTTCACTCTTTCTTTCTCACTCCGATGCATATTAATTAAAGAGTAGCGACATTTGGTTTACCATGGGATGCATTTATGAGCAAAGAAAACATGCTCAAAATTCATCTCTCTTCAGAACGGAAAAAGGTTAAAGAAGTGAAACTTTGATTTTGGAAACCTCCATGGAGTTTAAAGAACTTAGATTGAAATTCGTTTTTTTATTATTTATGTTTTCCTATTCTCCGTGGAATCTCATTCTTTTCAAATCTACTAAATACCCGTTCGGCTTATGTTCTTGGTGATACTTTTTTTTTTTCTCTACGCTGACTTTGATCATTATTGCTTAAATTGCAGATAGTATAGTGGTCCTTTAGCTCTACCTCGCTATTGCCAGAAGATACATGATATGACACATTTTTATTATTATCAATCAGGTGATAAACAATGGTCTTCCTTTTTCAAGATGTGAAGTGGTGGCAGTTGGGAGAGGACTGTAGAGGAGATAGACTTGGAGAGAAAAAAGAAAGCGGAACCAAGGTATAAGACACTATTTTAGAGCTTTAGCTGTAGGATAGGATTTCTGCACGAAAATAAACTTATGTTGTGTTGGAGTTGTCTTTGTAGGATCGTATGATGTACGTAGAAAATGCATTGAGAATATACGAGTTTGGGACAAGTGTTTATAAATTGTGCCATACGTCACAATCAATATTTGCACATTTGGGAACAAATAAGAATGGATGTACATTGATATTGTGTTGAGTGCTTCAGTAGTGTTCTTAAAAACACTTAGAATTGAGGTGGATTTACAGTGTATATAGATAACTTCCGTTTTGTTTTTGGTTAACGGATATCTCTGTGTTTCATTATACTAAGAAACTATTAATACTAAAAATGTGTACAGTAGAAGCAACAACTTACTTTCTAAATAAAAGTTTTTTACTATGTCTTTCAATCAACGAGGCAAAAAAACCAGCAATAATTCATTAACAATTTTTTTTACAATATTTAGTTTTAGCTCATTCTAAAAGTTGTCGTAAATGTAAGCAAAGTTTGAAATTCAACCCCAAATATAATTAAGTTAAATATTATTTTTTAAAAATTCCCAACAAAACAAAAACTTGCTAAATTACTTGAACGAGAGTGTCTTTCAAGCTCTGTCTCACGTTCAGGAAAATCAGTGCAAATTACTCTACCAAAAGCATCATCTTTTTTAGAATTCAATTTTCATGGTTATTGTATCAGTTGTTCGTTATACACTGGTTTAGAGCTGATGCCAGATGGTTTGTTAAAATCCAAAGGTATGCCTTTTCATGTGAACTTTTTTGATTTAATCGCTGATGATCACAAGTCTCCCTTGAAAAAACAGAATAAAAACGTTGACCCTAACAAATCCAATAAGTAATTTTCAAAAAAAAAAAAAAAACAAATCCAATAAGCTTGCTTCTTACTTTCTTCTCCCATATTCCATAAACACAAGATCAGTACAGTAACCACAGTAGATAAAAAAAACAGTTGGATAGCTTTATTTGTTTTTGGTTATAGATTCACTGTTTCGACTAAAAACGTTGTAAATAACTGAAACTGGATGAAATTCATTAATTTAACAAAAAGTTAGGAATGAGAAGCACTTTGAAAGAAAATAAATGCAACAAAACCCGCGCGTTGCGTGGTATTCACCTAGTAAATCTAATAGATAAGTTGTAGAACTCAAATCACAAATATATAAATTACATAATCTCTCAGCGCTAAGCACTTGTATGTAACAACCAAATTAGTCAACTCTCCCAGCGAATTAAGCAAATAAACACACATTGAGATCAAGTTCTATTTGAAAGACGTATAACTCAACTCTCGCAGTTTCTAACTCTAAATTTGTCTAAGCTAGTTCAAGAAACATATATGCACTTTTGGTGAGTAGATTAATCTTTGAATAGTGAGTCAAGCGTCCTAAGCCGGATTGGATTTGGCTTCCCAATTATTTTGCTACCTATTGTCTGATCACTCAGCCTCTAACATGATCCTCCCTTCGAGGCGAGGCCACACCGTTTAAAGAAAAATGTGAAGATATGTGGTCTAACCTTCAGTAATCAGGACAATTGTTGATCATACACATATGGCGCTAATCTAATCTATCCCAACCAAGAAAAATCTTTTATTTGAAATTAAAATTGAATTTCAAAAACAACACTTTTTAATACCCACTATTCAAATATACTACGGGTTGCTGTCTATTTTTAAAAGTGTTACTTTTTAGAAACCAAATTCATAAACATGTTTCGTTGCCGCTTTTAAAAATAACATTTTTAAAAATTCATAAACTAAATTCGCTCTCTTCTTCTTCTTTTTTCGTTGCCGCTTCTTCTTCTTCTTCTTCTCCTTTTTCCATTGTTTTTTTTTTCTTCTTCTCCTTTTCCATTGTTTTTTTTTCTTCTTCTTATACATACACTATAATCGATATTTTCTCTCTCGTGATCCATAAAACCAATTTTCAATCATTTTGTGTTATCTCGTTGTCATGGATTGAAAATCTTCGATCCTGGATTAAGATTGTGTTGTCTTCTCCTCCATTAAACTCTCCATTTTCGTCTCTTCTCCTGGTCAAACCGAGCCGTCGCTAGAGATAATTATAATTAACTATGATAACTAACTATGTTATGGTAATTATATATGTTATTTTTTTATTATGCAAATTATAATAGGTAACTCTATTAATAGTTAACTACAATATGTATGTTATTATTTTATTACGCAAACTATAATAGCTTACTGTTTAACTATGTTTTTTTTTAACTGGTAACTATTATAATAATATTTTTATGAAGTCAACTATGTTATGAAATCCGTAGAGTATACAACTATGTTCTAAAAATAGTTAACTATGCTTTTAAATTGGTAATTATTTTATGTAGTTAACTATATTTTAGCTTGTTCCAAACTAGTGTGAGGTAGCTAACTATTTTTTGATATCAGTAGAATATGTAGTTTTGAAAACAGTCAACTATGTTACTAAGAATATGTAGTTTAAAAAATAGTCAACTATGTTATTAAATATATAGTTAACTGTTACAATATATTTGTTTTCTTGTCATATTTTTCATCTGTTTTTCTAATCCAATTTTATTTTGCTTGCAGATAAGAACAAAAATAAATACATAGCGATAGAGACAAGTTTTTGAGAGATGAGAAAAATATAATTTTTTGGGATATTTGTTATACTTACCTTAATTACATATGTAAGGAAAATTTTGTCCTAAATTTTCTGCTACTTACCTAATTATATTTTTTGACATGTTATTTACCTAATTTCATCTCACAAAAGTGATATTCAACTAATTAACCCATATAAGTAACTGGATACATCAATTTTTACAACTATTAATACCTTGCTATATTTTTACTTCAGTTTGTGTAGTAAATTGAAAAGATAAAAAGTATGGGGGAAAATCATTTTAGTGGCATTAGTAGGGGGAAATACGCAACCAACCCTGTCTAAATTGGTAGGAAAAATCAGTTATGGATGACGTTTATGAAACATACCGTCGCAAGGTTGGTTTTGGGATATGTGCAGAATAACAGAGACCTTTCAAGCATAAGTGTGGAGGAGGTGCAACTGATGAGGTTAGTTTAGAATGATTTGGTTTTGTAAAAATAAGAGTTGTAAAGACAGTAACTTTTGAAATTTTTTAACCAATTTTTTTTTGTGAAAGCAAAGTTTGGAATCAATGACAACTATCCTTCAATTTGGATGTTGTGGACATCGAATAACTATAAATGAGATTGAGAAACTCACCAGAGAAAGTAGACGATTACAAAACGCCAAGAGACGCGTAGAGAGAAAACTGGAGAGATTAGAAAAGATGTCAATTTCTACCGCCATATGATTTTTTCTCGTCACCTACAACAACATTAGGTGAGTTTCTCAATATAACATCATTTTGGAATATTCGACTTTAATGAGAGTAGAAAGTTCTAGAAGATCGGCCAAGATTTTGAACAAGTACAAGTTCTTGGACATTTGTTTTCAAGATAGGTCTGCTGCGAGGTTGTTGGGAGACAAATATGAACCTAGTGTTTCCGCATTTGGCGGATGCAAAGGAGGAGAGAGACAAGAAATCTCTGGCGGCGACATTAATGGCGTGAGAATGGATGTTTGAAAATTCGGTTGGATCGTTGTTGATGATTTAAGGTGTATAAAAAGGGAGTTTAACTTACAGTGCTTTATCGCTTCCACCTCTCAATCTTTCTGATTATGATCTTGTTCTCTAATCTATCATTGGTTTTGTTTATCCAGTTGTGTTGCTTGTGGATGGTAGATCATGTACAGTTAGATTTGTCAAGGGTTGAAAGAGGACTGAGTCTTCCAAGTACGAAATCACAAAAACAAAGGGTTGAAGATGATTCTTATTGTTGTTTTTGTTAAGCTTAAGAGTACAAGAGTTTCTGTAGAGTAAAGTTGCGGATCTCTTTCTCAAGGGAAATACATTAGTGTATAGAGTAAACTAGGTCGGCTAGGCTAATCCTAGAGAAAACAGAAAGTTTTTCTTATCTTTTAGGAGTTTCTTTTCCTTGAAGTCGGCCACATCTACTGGGTTGCGTCGCTCTGCTCGACCCATCTCGCCATATCTTTGGCTCGGCCCACTTCGTCGCTCCTTGGACCTCACCTCGTAACGGGCTTGCCTTGCGAACTCGTCTCCTTCATTCATTACGAACTCGTCTTTCTCGCCAAGTAATGTTCTTAGACTCGCCAGGCTTGCCATTGTACACCGTCATGCAGTCTGATTTGCTGGATTAGTCACCTCATCGAACACTAGATGACTGGGTTCATCCGGTCGTTTCTGACCCAATTTCTATACTTAGTCATTTTTCTGCTTTGATCTTACCAGAATGGATTCCGGCCCCTATATTGCTCCAATTATGTCATGATTTTTGCTCTAAGTCTATTCAAACTCAAACGATTTTTACGTGTATTAAAATATTCTGAAGAGAAAGAGTGTTTGATTTTTTGCCTTGCCTTTTTAACAACCAAGTCAAGTAATTGGTGGATAACTTAAGTAATTGGTGGATAACTCAAGTTTATCATTGCCTAGTCAAATCCTCCGATTCTTCACATGAGACTGATTTTCCAGTCCCAAACAACCCTGAGTGGTGGAAAAACCCAAACCAGAGTTCTGAGAGGAAAAGAAACAATCGGCTCTCTGCTCTCATTTTGAAGAATCCACAAGCCAAGACTTTTGCTCTTCTACACCTACCTACTCTCTCTGTCTTCCGGAATTACTATAATTTTAAGGTTCATTCTGTTGAAACCTGGTTTATGGAAGTAAAAGCTAAAGCAATATGTTGAAACCAAGCTATCCCAGCCTCAAACTGGTAAGTTAGAATAGAATAAGATACAGTATGAGCTCCTGAAACTTCACCATTATCTAACTTGTTGTAAAGAAAAAAGCTATCATGATTCAAGTTGAATGAGTACAGAGGAAAGTACAAACAAGCATTTCTCTATGAAGTTACGATTCAACATGTTGTGTCCATGCCTACCCAATTCAGCGATCTGAATTCTACAAAAGTGTACTCACAAGTAAAGCGAATTTGCAAACATAATACCTCGCCGCAAGCTCTCGCTAGCAGCTGCAAATTTGCTCTCCAAACTGCTTTCTCCAACTGCATCTGCTGCAGCTCGAAGCTGAAAAAATCACCAAGCAAAGTGTAATGAGATTTCCTAGAGGTTCAAAGGAATGTAATTACAGATGATGATACAGAGAGTATAGCAAAGTTACCTGGTTCAGAAACTCGTCAAGCCTTCTAGCGCTCCTAATGATACTACCCTCGAATATGTCAGTCATTTGTATAATCTCTGCAAAGGTCGCCCCCTTTCAAAGAGTAACAAGCGAGAATATCAAATATGGCATCTGCATTATTATGATTGATGAACAGGTAATTTTATCGATTATCCAGCTATTCCCATTTGTGTTTTTCTAATGATTCAAACAGAGCTTTAGAGACTGAGGAAATCCTTAAGAGAAGAGGAACTATTCCCAAGGAATCAAGAATCTACAAATTATGTTTTTCACTAAAGGCTTCCTCCAAATCTGGGATTCGAATTCAAAGCCATACGTGCATTTAAGGGTCATTATAGGGAAGAAGTTATACTAACGCAGTTTGTGGCTGTGAAGGGGAAGAAAAAATAAACGAAAATTTGAACAGGTAAGTGGCCGTGTTGGTTCAAGAGCAGGGTTGAACAGACAACATGCCTAAATGAGAGTGTGAGGGAGGTTTACAAGTGTATATAAGCAGTCTCAGGTTGAGGACTAGCTGAAATCAAGGGGATGGAATTAAAGAGTTCATAAGACATAACAGACCTCACTGTAAGCATATTTCAACGCCCGGTTAGTCAGGGTCATCGATTTAAATAAAGATGGACTAGTAGGTAAAGATGGTTCAGGAGAGTTGTGCATTTTATCAACTAATCCCTTGGTAATGTTGAGAAAATAGGTGTAATTCTTATCAGAATTTCTGAGATTGAGTAGCACCAACCTTTGACCAAGAGTAGATAACGTCCATCAGGAAAGGCCTTATAGTGGATTCTACATACTCTTCAACGTTAATTTCAAGTTTGCATTCATGTTGTATCTGGCATCAGAAAAAGATGGCGATTAGTATTACCCAAAAAAATTGCTCATGCAGATATATACACAAGCTTTCAGCAGGGAAACTCAATTACCTCTGCAATTTTCCGTGCACTATCTTGGAGCTGCTGCAACGGTTTAGTAAGTTCATTTCTTAAATTTACTTGTTCATTTGATTTATCTACGGGAATGAAACAGCTTGCAAGGGCTGCTACTTGGTGATGATCCAGATCATTAAAAGTACCTGATACGGATTTTAAAGTGAACATAACGCAAGGATATATGTTGTGATGCAGCCAGAAAAACATAGAACTGGGTAGCTAAAGCAGTTGTCGTACCATTAAACATCAGTTCAGTGACAAGCAATTCATCCCCTGTGTCTATCAAGCAGGCAGCTCGTCCCTTTAACTGGACAACACCATCCGCATCAATGTGTCCAAGTTTCTTTAACACCCGAGAACGGTTTCTAAGCTCATCTCGAAACTTTAGGAGCTGCAGAGATAAACAATATGATGTAAAACACCAGAGGATGAAAAGGGATCTCAAACTATATCAGAGAGTCTGGTAAATTAATGAACACTCTAAAATCTTGTTTGCTTTTCTGTATGTAAAAGAGAGTGAGAGATGATTCGTCTCCCTATTACACTGTTCCAGTCTATATGGAGCTATATAATAAAAAGTAAAATTAAAAGCAGCTAAAAATGGATACAAGCAGAATTTATCAAGTGGTATCAATTTTGCCATGTAAAAATCCTACTGAAAAGAAGATATTCCTTGCAGACACTCATAGCGATGGTTTCCAAATCTGGTTAAACAACGAATGATATCCACCCAGCTTAATTTATTCCTGGATGAGCAAGTATAAATATACCTGAGAATCACGCATTTTCGATTTGAGCTGTTGAACTTCATAATTCAACTCCGCTTTCCTTTGGAAACTCTTAATTTGTTGATCATCTTGAGACTGCAACACAGAAAAAAATGAGATATTAGATATACTGATGAAGTGCTTAAGCTCTTAATATGCTTTCTGAAAATTTTGTCCTCCTTTCTTCAAACTCAGATTTAAAATGACAAGTTAAGGGAATACTGAATGCAGCAAGACCTTGTGCGTCGGATGAGCAAGTAACTTCTGCTCAACTTCTTCGATTTGGCTGACCAGATCCACTATCTCTGTATCTTGAATATTCATGTCCTGTAGATTATTTTAGATGCAATGAGACTCTGAATGCCATTTTATGCTAATTTACTATTTCAAAAACTGAAGCCTAGCATATACAGTATGCATGCAATACGAGATCGATGAGTCCACGTAGACTAACTCTAACAACATCGATACAAAAGGGTGACATATAAGTCATTCTAGACAACAAGGAAATAGCAAACATATTGGCAGCACGTTAAAATATTGTGTAAATCCCTTCATTGAAGATAGCATTATTTAGTAGCTTAAAGAGAAACCTTGACTGGATGGAGTTTTGGGAACCCTAAAGGGAAGCGACTTGACAACTCCTGTACTGCGAGTAGTATGCTTTGTCTTGCTTCTAGTGGCCGAAGATCAGAAGGAACTGATATCCTTAGTCTGCTCAAAGCAGAAATTAAGGGTAGCTGTACAGGAACCTACAAAACACAAAAGCACAATTCTGAAAGCTCCACAACTCTATGTGAATGGAATAACACAAGTCCAGTGACAATGAAAGTGTGCTCACCACATGCATCTCACCCTTTTCCCCAGGACGGGGAGGACACGGCTTTGGCTTGGCACCATTCTCGCTAAAACCAGAGGAGCAATGAAGTAGAGTATCCACGATATATCCGCCACCATGTGAAGAGGCAGAACCAGTTCCAACTGAAGATTGTTTCACAACATTAACTACAACTCCCCAACCCCAGTCTGTTCCACTTTCTCGTATCTTAATCTGTACAGAAACACTTGTCTCATTAAGTTATTGTGATGCTCTTGTTATATCAAAAACTTACAGCCATGATCTGCAGTCATATACAATGTATTCCACTGATTTAATTAGCTTTAGAAAAAATTGAACGCATGAAAGAAACTTTTGTCATAACATAAAGGAACAGCATGATGGAACAGCCATGACATTCATCCTTTAAACTTTATGAAGATGATTGACCTGTAACAATCTAGGTACAACCTATGAGCGTAGCTAGAGAGGAAACATTACTAACTATCCTTGTCTGAGAGTAGATAAGAGCTGGGAGATTATAATCAGTAAATCATCAATAACAAAGCACAAGACAGCTTCAGGACATAGTGTTTTTTCCAAGATAAGGAGGAAAAACCGAGAAACCAATCTACCATGTGCAGGCTGCAGGATGGAATTAGTGACTCAATATCTCTAGACTTTAATCAAGCATCTGAACTTTATGAAAACTTACCAGCCGACCAGTATCAAGAAAACAAAGAACCCTTTCAGGCCTTATTATTTCTGACATAAGTTTCTTTTCAAGTTGAGCTATGTCAAGTTTTAGCCTGTGGTACTCAGCAACGTCGGCCTGCAAATATTTTAAGATGTGAGAACGTGATTTAATTACAGACTTGCGATTAGAAAGTGCTGAGCACCTCTCCAGAAGCATCAAGGATGGCAGCTTCCTCTTCAAGTTTAGACACCTTATTCTCAATATTCGGTAAAGCCTGTGGTTGGAGCACCAACGTAAATTAGCATAAAACAAATTTTAGATAAAATTTAGAGAGAGAAAAGGAAGAGCATCCAACAGCTACCTTTTCATACTGGAATTGGTGGAACGAGTGCTTTATCACATGCTCAGCTGTAAATTGTCCTTCCGCACGACTCAATAAATTCAAAATTGTGTAGTAACTTAACCTAAAAGTACTAAGCAGAGGGGCTGGCTTGCCCAACATCATGTCCCTGAGTGTATTCAACTCCATCTGTTGAAGAGCATCATACAAAAAACCTAAGAGATTAGAAAAGACAAGAAAATTATCTTGAATCAATCCTCTTCGAAGACAGCATAAAGGCTACAATTCTTTGATGCATACAATATGATGTAGTATATTCCTATGTCATATAGCTATAATAGGCAGATAAATCGAAACATTACTGGAAGATGGGAGAAATTGATTTTAAAAATAACAGGTTGACTGAATCATTAGAAAAAACACAAATGGGAATAGCTGGTTGCCTGGATATTCGATAAAATTACCTGTTCATCAATCATAATAATGCAGATACCACGTTCGTCCTTGCCACGACGTCCAGCTCTGCCGCTCATCTGAAAGCATTCAATACAAGAAGACAATTACTACAGTATCATTTTGTGCCACTTCGTCAAATTTACCGCTAGCATCAACAAACTACCACCCACCTGGATATATTCACCAGACCCAATGTAACGATGGCTGTCACCATCCCACTTCTTTACAGAAGTAAACACTACAGTTTTTGCGGGCATGTTCAAACCCATAGCAAACTGAACAAAAGCAGCGATTCAGTTTTTTAAAAATAAAATTAGCACAACAGAGAGTTTAACGTAAATTAAACAACTGAGAAAAGACAAACTAATTCCAAAATATCTTACAGTTTCTGTGGCGAACAGCGCTTTTACAAGTCCTTCCTGAAAAAGAAGTTCCACTAATTCCTTGATGACAGGAAGAAGACCAGAATGGTGGACAGCAATACCACGTTGGAGCAGTGGCAACATCAGTTCAATGGCAGGTAAAGATCTATCCTCCTCATTCAAACACTGAATAGCATTACTGAACACCTGTTCCACAACCTCCTTCTCTTCATCTGTATTGAAATCAAGTTTTGACATTGACAATGCATGCTGTTCACACTCTCTTCTACTGAAGCTGAAGATGATGACTGGTTCAAATTTTCTTTCCATGATCATCTGCAACAATGGAAAAGAATTAAGTAACAAGCCTACAGGATGTACATTTTAATGTAAGATAATTACAAGTCTATTACAACACGAGTTTGAGGCATAAAAGAAGAAAATAGATTGAAAATACAAGTTTGCCGAGCAGCAACATCCAAAAACATAGCTTCAATGCTTTGATAGCAAAAAAATATATAAATTGGGCCCTGAATCTACATTTTTTGTACCAACTCAGAGTAGCAGAATAAAACTTCAAGACGATGTGTGGATAAGCAGAATTTGGAAACGCTTGAACTAAAAATTAAAGAGAGTTTTGATGCTAGAAATATTCCTAAAACCACAAAAGTGCATACATTACAAGGTGAAAATAAAGGGAGAAAACAGCACCACAAGCAGCAACATAGGACACCCATACAAGATACCTTAACAATTTTGTAAACATCGGAATCACCAGAGCTGCCACCACCACCTTTAGCACCCCTACCACCTGATTTGCCATTTGCACTCTTCTTTCCGTCAACAGATTTCGGTTTTGGGAAAGTATCCTGCATCTTAAGGAAATTATCCTCCCGAAAGTTCTCATTGTCATCGACCACGAGGTACAGTCCACTGCCACCCATAGGAAAAGCATAATGCTGCAGAGGCGTTGGCCTGAAATCCGTATACACAACATGACACGGCTGCTTGTGGATATAACATATCCATTCAGCAAATTCAGTAGCATTGGACATTGTTGCAGAAAGAAAAACCATCTTAATAGCAGGTGGCAAGAAAATGATACTCTCTTCCCAAACAACCCCTCTTTCCCTATCTTTCATGTAATGAATTTCATCAAAAATAACCCAAGCAACCTCCTTCAAAACCTCGGAACCTCTGTAAAGCATCGCTCTGAGGATCTCTGTAGTCATAACCAAACAACTAGCATTAGGTGAGAGAGTGACATCACCAGTCATCAAACCAACATCCTGAAACTCATGCTGCAACTCTCTGTACTTCTGGTTACTCAAGGCTTTCAAGGGGGAAGTATATATAACCCTCTGCTTATCTCTAAACGCCATTGCAATAGCATACTCTGCAACTGCGGTTTTACCTGCGGAAGTGTGGGCAGAGACTAAAATCGATTCTTTTCTCTCTAAGCAAGCTACAGAGACACTCTGAAAAGGGTCGAGCTGAAAAGGGTACGTTTTGGCCTTATCTCCATTGAAGACGGGATTATCAAGCGTCCCATGAATCGACTCCTCTTTTGTTGGTGTAAAACCATTCGGAACAGCAACTTCATGTACACACGCCCGTTTCTGGCTGCTCCTACGCTTCGTCGTCGGTTCTGGCGTAGGGTTCGAATCAGAAACCTCTGACTTCTCTACTTTTCTTTTGCCCAGCGTCTCCGGATCTTCCATTCCTGTGAAAGCCGAAATAACTTGAAGAAACGAATCGGAATCAATGGGGGGAAAGCTTCAAACTTAGGGTTTCGGCGGATATACAGACTAGGGTTTAATGAGATGGTAGTCGGCTATAATCGACTGGAGGACCCAAGAGAGAAATAAACGAAAGATCTAAAACCGCAAAATTGCAATACGAGGTGGTTCCAAATTAAAGAATTGGGAAATTTCATAAAAATACCCTAATTAAATTTTGAATTTTTATAAATATTTTAATTATACTTTTTGTCTAATTTAATTTTTCAAGTTTTGTATGTTTGCCACTTTACGAACTCGAGTTAACGAACATCAGCGTCCGTACCAATAATATAATTTTAATAAAAAAATCATAATAAATTTCAAAATGTTAGAAAAGTCACAATCAAGGCTGCTGTAATTATTCTAAAATGACGGTTTTATATTATTTGTGTGGACCTCATTATCACTATGCATACATAGTAAATTGTATTCTTTCGCCTATATAAAGGGATGTTCTGATCAATTCAGAACTTAGAAAACAACATTCACAACAATAATAATATATGTCTAGCAATCTTTCTCGATTCATCTTCTCAGTATACTATTCCCACCGGGAATAAAAATTTCCTTTTTATTTAATTTATCGAAATGATAAATTATCTCTTTTCTTTTATAACACGTTATCAGCACGATCACTCTAAAATTTTAATTTTCATATGCATATTTATTATACCCTATGGAGTGCGGATTACCGCCTCCATATTAATTCTTGTGGATGCTCGATGCACCATAATCATATATTCATTGGTCGGCTGAGCCGCCTTATATTTTTATATATTATATACGTGGATGATTTTGTCACCATAAATTGTTTTAATTATTCATTTATGGTCGGTTCAACCGCCTGATAATTTATCTTTATCTGTTATGTTAATCATTTATTTATTTACTTATTGATGTGGATGACTTTGTCACCATAAATTGTTTTAATTATTTATTTATGGTCGGTTCAACCGCCTGATAATTTATCTGTTATATTAATAATTTATTTGTTAATTAACGTGGATGACTCTGTCACCATAAATCTGATATTAAATTCTTGTTTATATTTTATGATTATTATATAAAATATTTAACCACCTATTTGATATTTTATACGAAACTGGTAAATATAATAGATTGCTCATGAAAGTTTTTCAGATTGATTTTTCCCTAGATTTTTAACCCCCAACGGTCACAAAGAAATTTTCTCCAAAATTTTTCAAATTTTTTTTCACTTTTCAAACGGTCGTGAACAGTGTTTTTCAATCTATAAATACACCCATTTTTCACTCTTTCAAAATCACTCAAACATTTTTATCTCCTTCAAAATCTCTTCTACAAGAAAATATTTTTAGTTCTTATTTTTTTTTTAAGAAAAATGTTTCGGTTGTTTTTAGCTTTTATTATCGGTGTAATTCTAACCGCTATTTATGGTCTCTTCGTCGGGGAGTTTACTCGCGAAGAGTTTATCATCAATATCGGTTTACTCTTTTATGTTGTAATGTTTACTATAATTGTTGTAATGATTAAAGTAATAGGTTTCTAAAAACCATATTTCTAATAATAATATTTTCGATTTGTTTTCGGAAATCAAATGTCGATCGATCGATCCTATTTTCTGTCAAACCATCGGTAGAACGACAGATCGACCGAAAACAAAAGGAATGATTTCCGAAAGAAATACTAGAGAAATTTGCATACCAGATAGTGGAACAACGCACACTATTCTGAGACATAGAAAATATTTCTCTCACTTAAAACCAACGAGAATCGTTGTCAATATAATATTGGACAGTGCAAGAGCGAATGCTCTGAAAAGCATTATGGCTGAGACATGCTTGTATGTAGTCGTACATACAAAGAATAAGGATAGCAAAATATATAGTAAACTTGAAGTTTACTGAATCGATATGGTAGTAAACCAGAAGTTAACTACGTAATTTAAAAGAGAAAAATAATTTATGAGCAGTTATGCTGTCCGAATTTAGCAATGAATATAAATGATCATTGAAATTCATGTGAAAACCAGAAGTTTTTCACGTAGCATGTCTTAAGCAAAAATAAAGCCATCATGAGAGATTCATAGATGAGTCACCAATTTTTATATCAAAAGAGCTCATTGGATATGGTGGTTGAGTTCTTTAATCTCCAGAATTATACCCAACGTAACTAATCCAAAAGTGAGAGATTCAGTTTGGATGAATGAGCTAGAAGTTCCATTATCTTGAAAAGGGTATAAACAATCCCTCATTGGTATTTTAAAGGATCCGAGATAAAGCACATGATCCAAAAATGGATATGTTGTTGATCTTAAAGTGAGATTCTGTACGAGGGGGAGAATTAAAGAATCCCACAAGTAAGTTGATAACTTTGGTGAGCATATATCCCAAAACTTGATCACTTTTGCTGATTTTGCATCCTAAAGTTTATCACTTATGTCGAGATAGAGAACATAAATAAGATTATGTTCACATTCGAAATGAGCATAGTGATTTAATTTGTAAAGCAAGTCCAAGGTCTTGCAAAGATATATTATGGTGAATTTTAATCTCTATGATTTGGCATAGAACATGCAGTCATGCATGTAATATATTAAGCCGTCAAAGTGGAGATGAGCTTATTGCTGGATTTGCAATTATCATTTTGATGAAAAAATTTCCATGGGAAAATGACTGAATAGTTGGTATCCTTAAGCAAGTTAATGTGAACATGGAGTTCAAAAAGTTTAATAGGATCACTATTCGAAAGTTTGTTGCAAATCAATTAAAAGGCTGATGGATGAGATTTCAAGAAAATAATTATCAAAGATCCTCATGAGTATGAACTTGAAAGTTTAAAAGATAATTCATTTAAGAGAAAAGTAAAATCTCATATTGCAGCTGAAATGCTCCAATAAGAATAGATGTCTCTGAAGGAGAATCTGTTAAGTTTATAGCACGTAGAAGACGTGATAGACTACTTTGGTTCCAAAGATAAAGAAAATCCTCGAAAAGAAAATGGAGCAAATAAAAGGAGGATTAAACTCCTCAGGAGGAGTAAAGAGATCGTTGATATGGTTAATAATGAAATCAGGTACCTGGATATTATCATTGTAAATGATAAAGAGATCTCGACCATGTCAATACGATAAAACGAGAGAACCAAAGATCAGATAAATGTCGACACAATATAAACAAGAAAGCGCGCGATGTGATTAATGAGGATCTTGAATCTCCGCTCTAAGAATGAGTGCAGAGAAAATATTGGCCAATAAGTTACAAAGAGGCAATCAAGTCTGTATTATACTCGTTTGACGAACGGGGAGTTTTTTTGGACCAGAAGTCCAAACATTAAAAGGTTTGTCCAAAAGAATGAATGGACATTGACTTGGATTGCGCCTCAACATTTCTATGAATAATCTTAGAGAGATTAATGATATCATTATTATGTTCTCGAGAACTCTACGCGATTGAAACTCCTGAAGAGTTATCGTAGTATAATGAAAATATTTTGGAATCAGAGACTTTGGAAGGATAACATTGTCCTCAGGTATTCCAAAATCAAACATCTAGTGAAAGAGATGTTATCTGAAAATCCGAAGAGGATTTACATAAAGCTTACATCTAAGCATTTCTAAAGGAAATGTTATTTTGGTTAAGATGTACCAAGTTTCTATATGTTATATAGATAACTTATGGTGATACCTCATGTATAAAATATTAAGAGGTGTACGATATGCTTTCAAAAGAAAGCCAAAATAGTTTTTAAAGAGAATATGAATAACTCGTAAGTACAATCGAATGTTTAGAAGATTGTACATAAAAGAAATTTGGGCCAGAAACCCAAATAGATGAAAAGTGATCTTTTATGTGAACGGGATGGACTAGATGTTCAATGACCCGAGAGATTATATGAAGATCATATGAGTTTATTCACTAAGTCTCTGTTCAGTGAATCTTCCAAAAGGAGATGTCACAATTTGAGATCAAAGACGGAGATATATGTCTAACAAACAGTGCGATGACACACAAATACTTAGAGATCAAAAATAATTTTCCGATCTCAAATTAAGAGACTCTGCTAAAAGCATGAGTACTATATCGGATAATGCAAAGATCATCATGAACTCTGGTAGAGTCATGTTATCAATCCCAAGGGGGATAAAGTTTGAGATAAATGATGATGCATTTGTATTCTCCCAATTCATATTGAAACTTGTTGAGTTTCAGAAATATCCTGAAAACGGATATCATATTGAAAGTATGAATAAGAATGGCATTGAATATTGTTGTATTATATCGGAGGGAAATAATACATTGGAAGAGTTACCAATGATATCTTCCAGATTATAATGCACAAAATAAATACGACTGAGTCCTATGTTACAGTAAACCAGAAGTTTACTCGTACATTTAATGTCTGACAAGAGAGACCAGGACATTTAGGATCAGTCATGATAAGAAGATTTGTGTAAAATTCAAGTGGCCACCCATTGGAAAACTAGAAGCTTTTTCAATCGGGAGAGTTTACATGTAAGACATGTTCTCAAGAAAAACTCATAATTCGGCCATAACTAGCCAGTGTTGGAAATGAATCTCTTGTATTCTTAGAAAGAATACATGGCGATATATGTTAATCTATTCATCCACTTTGCGGGCTGTTTTTATACTTTATGTATCAGTTTGACGCATCTAGAAGATGGTCACATGTATGTCTGTTGACAACATGAAATACGGTTTTTGCAAGATTCATTGCCTACATATTCAGATGTTGAGCATCCACTTTTCATGTTCATACACTACATGGCATAGTTGAGAGTATGAATTATTGGAATGCATCTCTGGTAGACGATGCATTTCCAGGGGAGAATGATAATGATATGCGTGGTTGTACTCTTTTTCTCCTATCATGGTTTTTGTCTTATTAGATTTTTCCATGACAAGGTTTTTAACGAGGCAGCATAAGAACACGAAAAAACTCCCAAAATCGTGGAATATATATATAGAATGCATCTCATGAAGATGATATTTTATGGGAGTTATATGATGATGAGCGTGGTTGTACTCTTTTTCTCCTTATCATGGTTTTTGTCCCACTGGGTTTTCCATGACGAGGTTTTTAACGAGACAGCAAAGAACACGCCAAAGATAGACGTCTAAGGGAAATATTGTAATCCCAAGGATAAAGATCTATCATATTCCAAATGGTTCATGATGAGATCGTTATGAGCGAAGAGAATGATCAAGCTAAATCAACCTTCGGAGCCTATGAAGATACAAAATTCATTTGAGGGGGAGATTCCATCATTTATAAGATTTATGAAAGAAAGATCATATCCGTTTTCCAAGTGGATTACTCGTAAACATGGAGCCAACAATCTTATATGAAGATAATGCTGCATGCGTTGCGCAGACAAAGGAAGGATATATTAAATGTGATAGAACCAAACATATCCCTCCAAAGCTCTTCTCGCACACCCAATAGCTCGAAAAGAATAAAGACATTGAAGTGAGATATGTCCGATCTTGCGACAATTCTGCAGATCTCTTCACAAAATCATTACATACCTCGGTGTTCAAGAAGCATGTCTATGACATTGGAATGCGCTATCAACGAGATCTATAAACTTGATCACTCGAGGGGGAGTTTGCGTAGTTGCATTCTTTTTATCCTTCTATGGTTTTTCCCACTGGGTTTTTGTAGAAAGGTTTTTAACGAGGCAACAGAAGATTCGACGCAAAAGACATAGTGATACTGGTCTCCAAGGGGGAGTGTTAGAAAAGTCAGAATAAGCTGCACAATCAAGGCTGCTGCAATTATTCTAAAATGACGGTTTTATATTATTTGTGTGGACCCCATTATCACTATGCATGCATAGTAAATTGTATTCTTTCGCCTATATAAAGGGATGTTCTGATCAATTCAGAACTTAGAAAACAACATTCACAACAATAATAATATATGTCTAGCAATCTCTCTCGATTCATCTTCTCAGTATACTATTCCCACCGGGAATAAAAATTTCCTTTTTATTTAATTTATCGAAATGATAAATTATCTCTTTTCTTTTATAACACAAAATAATTTCTAAGTTTAGTTAATAATTACTATAATTTCAGTTTTGAATCATTCGTCACCGCGTGACATAGTGGATTTTCTAGCATTTTGGGTGGAATTTATCACACTGATTTGGATTTGACTCTACGATGACTTGAATACACATGGGCCCAACAACCCCTGCAGACGAACCACGCTATCCAGAAGAAAAGGCTCGCACATGTAACCAAAAGACCCATAAACGGGGAACTTCGGACCCAAAAAAGGATAGGAAGCCCGAGTTCTCTTATCAAGGGATCAGACAAGATAAAAAATACTTTTCATCGCGCCTTTGAGCTAAGCAATCACCTGTCGCCGCGTGGCATGGTGGGATTCTTAGCATCTCGGGTGGAGCTTATCACCCGATAATTGGCCCAAGAGACGAGTTTGGGCCTGACTTTGCAATAGCCTAAATCCACGGTGAAGATACTTGGCCCCAACAACCTCCGGAAGCGGACCATGCTATCCGGAGGAAAATGACCCTGGGTTAGTAACCAAAACATCCATAAACAGAGAACTTTGGCCCCAGGGCGAGGTAGGAAGCCCGAGTTCTCTTATCAAGGACTCGCGAAAGGTAAGAAATACATTTAATGGCGTCCAAAATATGTTTCCCCCGCTCAATGTTTGAATCTTAAGTCAATGGGTAAAAATATTTTTACTTTATGCATATTAGAGTAAAAATATATGGTCCATACTCTACACATTGACAAAAGTTGTGCAAAGTTGATTGTAAAGGAGCACCCCAGCACATAAACCGGCGTGTCAGGCGCTGCCACTAGTACGAGGAGAAAGTCGCAGCATAACATAACTACACCGTCATGCAAGTGGCTTCGGTAGTCAAATAAAGTAAAGCACAAGCACTCAAGTGCATTGTACTAATCCAAACCCGATGACCCAGACTCGAACTCGTTTCAAAGCGTAGAAGCCGGTATCCAAACGGGGACACGTAAAACTCTATAAATACCCCTTATATATACTACATAAAAGAGAATCAAATATTTTAAGCAAGAGACACGTATAATGCACTCTTTCTTAAAGCACAAGGTTGATTGAATGACTCTTTACAGCTGTTTAGGGCCCATCTCCTGGATCTCTTCCTTTTGCAAGTTCTCAATCTGTCCCTCTTTCTAGAACTTCCCTTCACCAGACTTCCAGATACTCCACGGACCACCCTCATTCTGCAAGGAGTTACCATCTCTCTATATTTTACCGATTATTCTCTCTCTTAATCTCCATCGACCCACTGTGGTCTCATTTAACCTTCATTCTGACTTGAGCGATTGAGCGTCGTCGGAAAACACCCCCCCTCGATGTGTTTTCTGAGATATTCACATATTTGTTTACTGCGCAGGAGCTGGAACCCCCATTGATTGTTTCAAGGAACTAGAATCCTTCGAAACATCACAAATTTATTTTGATTGAAAATAAAATAAAATAGAAACAATGTTGGTCCACAAATATAGCTTCTTCTTTTTTTTGTCACAGTTCACATATAGCTTGAAGGGAAAATATGCCTTACATAATTTAAAATAAAATTCATGAATGACATGTATAACAATATTTTTTTTAGGAAGATTCCACATATTTGTTTCAAATTTATTGTGATTTTAAATTTTAAAAAATTGGAAAACAATTTAATTTTTTACCTTAAACTTCATATTATATTTTGTAAATCTAAGAATTTTTGAAAATTTTAGAATTTTGCAAATTTTATTTGGTTTTTGAAATTCAAAACTGAAACTATAATTTATTCTTAACTAAAGTTTAGAAAAAAAAATTAACGGATGTTAATGTTCGTTAGCACGAATTCATATACTGAGTAGATGGACAGGATTTGGAAAACTAAAATGAATAAAGAAAATAATTGAGATATTTATTTAGGCATTCAAAATATTAGAGTATTGAAAAGCTTATGAGAATTTATTTGAGATACTTTTATGGAATTTTCACTTAAAGAATTGATTTGAATTTGAAAGAATTGAGTTAACTATTAAAGTCAACATCTATACATTATTATATCAAAAAATATATTTCTCAACTCTAGGTGAGTCATCTAAGCGTTCATGGACTATAGCGATTACCTACTAAAATCCGGTATTAAACGTTTTTTTGTTGCTAAGCAAAATTAGGCAGTTCTATGCAGCTTTAAACGATTCTAGTGCTCTTACTAAAACGTTCATCAATTAACATTTTTCCATTGTAGTTTTCTTTTATATAAAAAAAATGTTTGGTAGCTACACCAAGTATAGCTTGTAACATGCTACACATCCCAACTACATTAATATCACATTAATTACATCAAGTAGTGGATAAACATGGTGGCATTCCCCAACAAACATAAGTCGTTGTACTAACACCATAACAATGAACTATCTGTACCCGAGACAAATTAAGTGAGTTTTTAACTCGAACCTATCCAAAATTATGCAAATAAATAAACATGTTTCACATTAACATACATGAGTGAACCTTCTCCAAATTACTACTTGTTGTTTCCAAATCAATATAAATCAAGTGGTTTTGGGTTTAGTTTTGTATTGGGCCGAGTTTAATCTCACTTAGTTTGTTTATAAATATAGATTAGTTTTAATTAGATCAGGTAGATTTAACAGATTTTGTTAATGAGTAACTGTCAGATTAATGGTTATGATGTTGGTACTGGTTATGATGTTGGTACCATGACTTATGTTTGTTGGTGCATGTCATAATGTTTATCCATTACTTTATATATTTAAGATGACATTAATTTAGTTTGGATTTATAGCCATGTATGGGTTATACTTGGTGTAACTACCGAATATTTTTTTTTATATAACTTGACTTCATAAATACATGATTAATAAAGTTTATGTTATTTTATATTAATTGAATGAATGTTTTTGTTTTATGTTGTTTAAGTTTTGATATTTTAAACATTTTATGTTTTTTTTTTGTATAATTTGAACTTTAGATCTATTTTAAGAATTACAATTTTAAATTTATTATTTATAAAATATTGTTGGAGATGGATATATCACCAAATTCGATTCATTAAAATTTACACATAATAAACGAAGAAGTCTGGGCCTGAGCCCATGTTGTAGACCAATAAAGCCTAAACGCATACTTCACATCCACTTGGGGGAAAGAATATAGTACATATGGAGATCAGTTAGGCATCCAAGCTCGTCATCTCACTAGGGAACGAGTCAAAGATAACATGTGCAAGATGCGCAGAGCTGATCCAGATACGCAGGACTGCATGGATGAGCTAGATCAACCGAAGGAACATCAAAGAAAACAACTATCTTTTTCCATATTAGAACATTGTGCTCCACCAGCAATAATGTAAAGTGACATTACAATACATCTCACTTGAGATTTTTTTCCGATATAAATCAATATAAGTCTAGTTCGCCAAACTCATCTCATTGTTTATCATATTTATAGACATTTCTAACTTTAAAGTCTTCTTTTCCGAATTCACATACAAATTTTTAATGCAAAATTAGTTTCCACATTTGGCGCTGTCTCTGAAAAACAAATAAATACACATACAACACATAAATATGAATAAAAATTCATCCGAAAACACCTGAGTTAACGACTCTCCTGCTATGCATCCATTGAGCCAAGACCAATCTAAAATTCAGTTCATTGACCAAATTGGATCTAACCCCGTCACTTCGACTGAGGTGAAAATACTTCCCGTAAGCGTAAGTCCTACGGACGAGAGCAAGATATCTATGGAGATCAGCGTATTTAACACGAGCGGGCATATTTTCGGCCCAACTCAAACATTTTCTAAGTGAAGGAGACGACGCTTCGTAGATGATCTAACCTTATTTACCAATTCCCAAACCCCAAAACTGAAGCTCGGTCCAAGTATCTTGTTTCTCTAACACACTCAAGTGTATACATGATTTTGAACCTTGTTATAAGTTAATCCACTTCTCCACTTTATATACTTGATGATTTTTTTTTCAAAACTTCCAATGTGGGACATTTGCTCTAACTAAATTTTGAAGTTTTTACAAACATTCTATCCACTTTGGACTTTCATTTTTCATTCAAATCAACTCTACTTTTGACAAACGAATACACTATGTTATAGTGCTCACGGTGACGATTCTATGGCACACAAAATTCCTTCATTCCGATAAACGTCTCCACCAAAATCTCAATGAAAATTGGTCTAAAACCTTTTTGTCGAAAACCAGTTCCAACAAAAAATAACCTACTTAAGATTTACTAATTTGTCAATATCAGCGAATGCAACGTTTTTTACCTTGAGCAAAGTTAGGTTTGTCTGCCAATTAGGACACACAACTTTGTTTTTCTATCTTCTTTTTGTTTTAATCAGCAACCTTGTTTTCTATTTAATTCACTCTTTTAAATACTTCTACGTAGAGAAGATTAGAACAATAGAGAAATCAAGCAAATGAGACTTGGGATTATACGACCTTTTTTTCTTTCTTGAACGGTGTCGGGTACCTTGCGTCTTTCAACCATCTGGACTGGTCGCATTTGTGGCATGGTAGCCAATCCATTTCTTTGCCCAATCTCACCATTATAGAAAAAACGAGTGTTGTTTACCTTTGCCCAATCTCAAACATCCGTTTTCCATAATTCTCAGTTCAAAAAGAAGAGCAACCTCCGGTTACTTTACCTTTGTCTTGTGCCTAGGCATTGAAAAACGCTACTGTTTCATTCGAGTTCTTGAAAATTTTGATGAGACGGTGACTGGTTGTGAAAAGCTTTTCTTAGTTAAATTCCCGATTGCTTATCTTGATCGTAAACAATAAACAAAAGGTTCTCCCTAAAGAAAATCTCGTAGGTCTCTACTCCACCAAAAACAACACTGTTCTCTTACATTGATAGCCTAGCAAAAGTGCAAGATATACAGCTAGAGATAACTACTACTGATTGATGAAGAAGACGGCTTCTACGTTTACATATAAGTCATGGGAACCAAGAGATAGGAGTAGAGTTGGTTTGGGGAAGCTGTGGTACCATGCAATGAAGTTGCTGCTGCCACTGATACGACCCTTCCGCGAGCTGCTGCTGCTGAGGCAGAGACACACTTCCACTGTTTCCTTCGTCCACATCCATGGCTGCCTCCTCCATCATCGTATCTTCACCATCTAACTCAACAATCTCTGGCTCACGCGATTCCTTAATGGTTCCTGTGGATTCCAAGAACTGGAACTGGGATGGATTCCAGCAAACAATAGCTTGATGCTTGTTTGTTTTGTCATCCTCATCATAGAAATCATCATCTAATGCTGCATTCTGCAGAAATCTATCTGTAAAATAAAGCGATTAAGCCACCCGTCACAATTGCTGTTCACATTTTGGATCACAAACCATAGTCATATATAGCATTCCAAACAAACTCAACCGAGAGAAAAGCAAAATCTGATGATGGACTGATGCAAAGAAGAGAAGTAACTAAAAATATTGACAACATAATCCCCAAATGACAAAACTAACTAAACGGATCAACTCCATTAGGTCCTCCAATCATCTGAATCCCACCATGTTTCATTCGGGGAGTAAAAAAGAGGAAGAGCTGATGATCATCAACGACAAAGGAAGTTTCTGGTTTATTGAATGGCAAATCTTCTCATGACCAAAACGTACCACCTAAATGCCAAAGCACTCAGAACAGTATAGTAGCAAATAAACACTGTGACAGACAGTTATTATCATTCTCAGAAACTCATAAGCTAGTCTCAGAAGAAAGATATTGATTCATATCCATATTCTAAAACACCAATTCAAGCAAAAAATAACATCTCAAAGTGCCAAGAATTGTAAATCTGATCTAAAAGCAAAGCAAACATAGTTGAAAGAACTTACTCTTGAACCCTGAAATCAAGTTTCTATCAACAAAAAGTTGTCCGCTAGAAGGTTGATAATGATGTTGGGGAGGCTTGAAAAGAACAATCGCTCTCTCTTCATTTACTGGAGCAGACTGGATTTCATCTTCCTCCATAATCGGTGGCAAATCTAAGTCCTGATGCATCGCAAATACAATCATCAGATAAACATCATCCCAGTAATCGCAAAAACCGGACTAGAGGCTACCGATTCACGACGGCTAATAACAACAAACAATGAAACCTAGGGTTTCAACACCAAATTTCTTCGAAATCAGAAGAGAGAAGGACGAATTACCAGACGGCGAATCTTTCTAGCAGGAGAAGAGAGGGAAAAATCTGAGAAGTCGTCGTTTACTCGGTCAATATCCTTCCTCTTCATCGGCAAGCAATCGTATCCCGCCATGATTTCTAAACCAAGCTTCCAGCGAAATACAGAAATCTTCTAAACTCTGAGATCGAAAAGGTTAGGGTTATGCGACTTGAGAGTTCCAAATAATATGAACAAGACTATGGCAAGAGATGATGCTTTAAATTTTTGCAGAGCAAGTGGAGAGCTGCTTCAAGAGAGAGAAGAAAGTAACAGGTGGAAAGGGAGGGGGACTTTCTCAGATTTTCTAGACGAATCCAGAAACCGTAAACTACTTTTTTGTTTCTTTTTCTTTTTTTCTTTTTTCCCAAGACTATTGGATCAAATTCCGCGTTATAATTGCACACCGTTTTTTAAAACCGTGAATGAATCGGATACTTTTCCGGGTTGAATCGTGGATCAGGTGTATTTGCGGGTAGAACTGGGTATGGGTGGGCAAAAAATCTAAACCGAACATAACTGAACCAAACCGAACCGTAATTAAATTTTTGGTTAGATTTCAGTTTTATCTATAAACCCGTTTGGTTGTCATTTTAAAATAATTTCGGTTTCGGTTTAAAATCGTTTGGGTTTTTGACTTTTTAAAAAATTTATTTAATTATTATGAGTTTAAAAAATCTTAATAAGATAGTAGTGTACTAATTAGTCAACTGCTACCTTAACCAAATTATATAGAGTCTTTACAAGATATCTATTGATATTTCCTCTAGTCAAACAAGCTCATAATGATAATAAGAATGTTTTTCTAATTTTCTCCATCTACGTACAAGTTTTATAAGATTAAGTTTACAATTAATATGATTTAGACTCGGTTCTTTAAAATTTTATGTTTGTTTACTCATATTTATTTTAATTTTTTTGATAATTTTTTATTTTATATAAACTATTTCTTTCGAATATCATCAAATAAACCGAAATGAACCGAAATACAAACTGTTTATATATGGTTTGAGTTTTTGTAAAACCAATAAACCAAACCGTAACCATACCGAAATACAAACGGTTTTTATATGGTTTGAGTTTTTATAAAACCGATAAACCAGAAAACCGAAAAAACCGAACCGTAACCGAACCAAAAACCGAAACGCCCACCCCAAGAACTGTGAATCAAATACATATACAGATTGGATTAACGTTAACCAATGGTTTTAAAACCGGACCGGCACCCAAACCGGAGAAGCATTTGGGTCGTGGATCAATATGGTTCAACCGGGTTTGATGATATTTTAAAATTATTAAATACTTAATCTTATACTCTTCTAATATCAAACAAAACACTTAAATTTTTTGAAAATTTTAGAAAACCTAAATAAATAATACACATAATAAATATCATAAATATTAATAACCAATTAATTCTAATAGTTTTGTTGTTTTGATCAAAGAGTTAATTGAACAAATCTATGATTTCTCTAATTCGTACCTTATAGTTTGATCTTATAGTGTTGGCTATTAAGTATCCGAACAAAAGACTCGAAGAAAATTAGGAAAATAAATGTAACTAGAAGAAGCATAAAAGTCATTACTCATTTATAAATCATATTTCTACTATTTTAGTTACAAAATGAAAATAAAATTAATTTTACAAAACAAAATAGTAAAATTTGGTCTAAATCCGGTTCGAAGCGGTTTTATTGGGTCGTCGGTTTTTGGGTTTTTGCCGGTTCAACCCGGTCCAATAACCGGGTAAACTCAACTTGAATTTTAGAGTTAACTCAATCCGGATCGGTATCCGGTTCGCGGTTGAACCTAGTTCGACCGCCGGTTCAGTGTGGTTTTCAAAACATTGAGGTTAACACTTAAACGGAATTAGACCGTTAATAAAATTGGATTGAGTGGACAAAAATCTAAAAGGTAAAACTGGCAAACAATTGAACCGCATTAAATTAAATGTAAAATTTTCTAAATTAAGGCTACTAAATTGTTTTGCCAAAAAAAGAATAGCTACTAAATTGCTTTTTAGTCATTGATATACTTTTGATTTTTTCTCCAAATTTTTATAATTATTAAAGTATATTGTTTGATCTTCATATATTATAGTCATAAACATAAATAGAAAGAAAAAAAATTGTCAACGATGGAAAAAATATAAAACCAACAATTTTAGTATGTTTAAAATATTATTAAAATTGATTAAATCTAATCAGAGTACACGGAGCCATTTCTAGGTCATTATAGACCATAGGTGATATGTCTCATATTTTACCATAGGTGATATGTTTCATATTATACTACTTTTACTATATATTTTACTATGTTTTCAATGCATTTTAATAAAAAAATTTAACCAAAAGATGTAGTTTTCTCGTATATGTAGATTTTAAGGTCTTAACAAGTTTAATCATCAAAAAGATGCAAAAAAGAGCAAAAGGAATGTTATCTATGATACAGTTACTTATTCAAGTCAAAGCAACCAAGCCAAGTCACTATATCTTGAGATAAAGCATATTCTCAAGTTGGACAGAACATATATGCCAGAAATTCACTGATGAACAGAAGATCAAATCAACTTGTAATCTAATGAAACTTGATGGGAATATAGCCCTTTGAGTTAGCTTGCCAATGGAACTTAAATTACGTCAATTAGAACTGTACTTTGGAAGATACACCCGAAACATTGAAGAGATGTCAAACTGACTTAGAGTGGAGGGAATGCAGAAACGAGCCTAGCACCGGGCCGCTCTTTGGGCCGATGATCCAGACTATTTCCGACACTCTTGAAGCCTCAAGGAAGACCTCAACACCGGTCACGCAAACCAACCGTTGTTTGGACCGGTGGTTGAGCCGTTTTGACCGAAAAGACTCTTTTGCCCTAAAACAAACCCTAACCGACTTAGGACCTCTTCAACCCCTATATATACTTGCTTTTAGCCTCTCTAGGAAGGAGAGCAGCCGGCTAAAACAGCCTAAATCAATACCTAAACATGTATTTTGTTTTTCTCTTGTTTTTCATGCATATTTCATTCTAAAAGTCTTAAGGGTAGATTAACTTTGTTCTTGAACAAAGAGATGAGATCTAGTCTCTTCCACTTTGTAGATCAAACGATTTATATTATGTTTATGTGCTTTACTCTCGCTGTTACGTGTTGCAAAACATGTTAGAGTCTTAGCTTTGATTTGATTCTATGTATTTTCTAAGTTCTATGTTATCGCATATTTAATCTTTTAAGGTTTTGTTCTTGATTGATTCTTCATCTTTATTTACGCTCAAGGCATGAACTGGCTTAGCTACCCAGGGACTGATATTAGGTTGATATACTCTCCAAAAGCTTGTTATATCTTTGGACCTAGTATTTGATGAGCTAAGCGTCTTAACAATTGGATAGGTTAGTTAAAGAGTTTAGTGAACAATCGAATCTTACACTTAATACGTGTTTTCACCTTGTAATAATCTGTGATAGTTGAGTTTATTAGGGTAGAAGACATAGAGATTTGAGCCACGATAGTGGGATGATTACATTAGTGATTTGAGTTCTAGAACAATTAGTATCAAAACCCTAAATCGATTGCTTGTGTGTTGTATATGTCCTGCGAATTTGCTTGATATCTTATTTTAATTGATCATCTATCCTTTTATTTATTGCTTGCTATTTCTACTTTTATAAAACCTAAAACCAAATAATATGTTTTACTTAGCTTAATTTGCATCATATAGATATGTAGCGCATCATCACTTAGTCCTCAGTGGTTCGATCCCTAAGTACTACAATTGTCTACTGTGCACTTGCAGTTTTCTAGGGTTATAAATTTAAGACTTGCATCCATACAAACCCTGTGCATCAATAGGCGAAGTAAAAAAAAAGGCTAGTTTATATAAAAAATTTTTTAAGCAATAACCATCATCATCTCCAATAAGAAGTATAGTTTACATAAATATTAGTTCTAAAACATAATTTTTCTTCTCTTCTTTCCTACAAACTCATTAACCAAGCTTTCAAAATCAACACAAGGAGTTCTCTTTCGATAGACAAGATAGCCAAGCCACTCAATCTCTCTTGTGACATACTCAGGCGAAGATAAGATTTTATCAACTTCAACTTTGAAAAAGTTCTTTCCACAGATGCAACGGAAACTGGAATCGTCAACAATATTCGATAAGCGATCTATGCGTTCGGATAAAAATCTTTAACCTTTTTTAAAAAGTCTAACACTTCAATTGGCCTCTTATTTTATGTGGGTAAAGCTTTTCTTGGAACCTTTAGTTCAAAAAACATATCATTCTCGACAATATCAACATGTTTCCCATGAGTTAAAGAATCTTCAAGATTGGTACATGATGCCATCAAAACATTCATCGCTCGCTGCCTGTAATTTTTTTCAAATCAAACATAAAGCCAAATAATTGTTCATACCTTTGAAATTGTTCAAATCTTGTCTCAAGCGAGTAAAGAGCTTGATCCATAATCTGGATAAAGTAATCAATTCTAAAGCCTCTTTTTCTGATTCATAACCATAATTTCTTTTTCTTTTAATGACATGTTTTGTTCTTTTGGGAAATACAGGCTCGATCTCCATAGACTCTTCGATTTCTTTAGCTTCCACCTTTGCTTTTTCAAAACCTGAATGTCTGTACTTTTGAAAATAAGAAACCAGTTCTTTCAGTTGAGAGATAGCGACATCTATGTTCATGTCTTCTGATTGCAAACTCTTACTGACAATGTTCACAACAGAAAGAAGATTATACCAAATAACCAAAGAAACCAAAAACTTAAAACTTCTAATTCCATGTGTTTCACTTGTTGCTAGACATTCATCATTTCTCTGCTCTTTCGGATCATCACTATTCTCAGCAATGTAAACTAAAGCGTCCATAATTTTAGGAGCTTGAAATCGTATTGCCTTAACACTTTCAACATGACTCTCCCATTGAGTGTTTGACAAAGACTTGAATATTAGGCCTCCCACCTTATCTTCAAATATTTTCCACCGTTTATTCCAAGATGCAGATAAAAAATAAGTTCGCTAAATAATTCCAAAAAACGAGATGGCCTTTGAAGAAGTAGTTGCCATATCACAAAGTGCAAGATTAAGACTGAGTCTTGGTATGATGATGTCGGAGAAACATATCAAGGTGAATCATTGTGTGAGGAGAATGAGTCTCAATTAAGCCTAGAGGAGAAGGTTATGCACGTGAACCAGAGTATGGAGATTTCACTCATGAAGGAGAACAAGATCAGTTCATGGAGCCTTACATACATGAGGCAGAGATTAAACTTTATCATGAAAACAAGCCATGGTGTAAAGAAACTGAATGTGAATTCGGTCTAAGAGATGAAGGATATGAAGATGAACCAAATCATGGAGAGTTTACTCATGACGGAGAACAAGACTAGTACGTGGAGTTTTACTATGAGGACAAGTCGCGTGAAGAATCTGACTCTCAAATCAGCCTAGGAGAGACTAATCCACATGATGAAGAACCATGGAACAAAGATAACTTTGGTGTTGAATTAGAGTTCGAAGGAAAGGAACCAAAACATCGATACATCTCATTCTCAGGCCATAGCCAAGGACCAGAAGCCTACATAAGGTGGGAACAAGACATGGATAATTGGTTTCAGTCTAGCCTAGTCCCTGAGGAGGAGAAGACGACTTATGCTGAAGAAACTCTCACCGAGGATGCGTTTAGGCATTGGGAAAGGGAAGACATGCGAATTGAATTCGATGAACCAGCCTATTCTTGGGAAGACATGAATTCATGTATGAAGAGTTTGTGAAGGATGTTGAAGCCAACAAACAATACTATGTGAAGATCGAGTTAAATCCGGAACAAAGGAAGGAGATTCTAGCAACAAATCCAAGTAAAAGAACAGTGCCTAAGAAAGTTTGATGTTCCGAGTCAAATAAAGTGCTTCCAAATATTCTAAAGGAGAGATCAGAGGCTATACAAACAGTCAGAGAAGAGCACAATCAACAAAAATCGAATCTCCAACTTGTAGCTTCAAAGCAAAGTTCAAAACCATTGATTGAACCCTAAAGCAAAGACACCAAAGGTAAGTCTCCTACTCCTTCAAATTCAATTCATAAGGTATGTTATAGGTGTCATAAAAGAGGTCATTTTGTTGTAAGATGCCCAACTAGACAATTGTTAATTCCCAAATTTGTAGAACTAAAAAAGAATGAGCTTAAGGAAGATAACATAGTTAAATTTGATTTCAAATTTTCAAATGCTAGTATAATACCCTTGTCTTTGTCAATAGATATTGAGAAAGATTTAGGTGCAATGGAGAAGCACATGGTTAAAGAAGAGCAACTATACGCGGAAGGATTAGACCTGACACAAGAGACATTTATCGTGGAGCCCAACTCCTATGGAGATGAAAGCATATCGTGGAGAACAAACTAGACAAGAAACAAACACAAGGAGGTTCCAAACCCTTGCGGCTCAAATCAATCGGCCAAAAGCATGACAAAGGAGTGATCACGTCCTTGCTGATCAAGGAAGAACCACCAGATGCATCCTTGCGTCTCCCAACAAGCAACAAGCAAACCATGAACCAAGATCCTAAAATTTTGAGGACAAACTTCAGTCAAAGGGGAAGGTATGATGAGGTTATCAGACATTATCTGAATCGGAG
This sequence comes from Arabis hirsuta, assembly GCA_964056655.1. NCBI lineage: Eukaryota > Viridiplantae > Streptophyta > Magnoliopsida > Brassicales > Brassicaceae > Arabis > Arabis hirsuta. The sequence continues at coordinate 17,838,715 of OZ053301.1, forward strand.
CTCAATCAAACCGAATGCACAAGACCTATTGAAGCAAACCAGGACATATGCATCTTCCAAGGAGCATACCGAATGAACCAAGAGAAGTTAAGAAACAAAAAAAATTCCCAGAGAGAGTTGACTCATCAGAGACTCACCAAGAAGTGGAACTGGGTCAATAGGAGCTCAGACCAAACCGGAATTGAATTTACAAAATCTGTGATTCCATACTACCCGGCTAGTGAAGCTACTACATACCTATGCCCATTATTTGATCTTTGCAGCTCAACCACGAAGATTTAGAGCACGAGACCACTTGGTAAATATTCTCAGCTCACATAGAGCTCGCCTCGAAGTTGAATCATCTCAATCAGAATTTATATGAAGGAGTTACTCAGTCTACAAATTGGATAATCCCGTACTTTCCCGATTTAGATATGTGAGCACTTATTGGAGGATTTCCGCCGAACCAAGAGGAATTAAGCTACAAACCAAGTTGTTATGGAATCTTGGTCAAATAGAGAAGCTATTTGAATTGGATTAATGACATTACCGATTTTGGTTGAAGAGTTATTCAATTTCTAAATCAAAGGATCCTCAACTTGCCTTATTTAGAATCTTTCGAGTTTGGGAGATTGTACACGTATCTTTGGAGACCAGGAGACCTTCTACATCTACTAGAGGCTATACAAGACGTCATTAGCTCTATCAAAATGCAGAAGATCAGTGGAGATTGTTCAAAGAGTCACTTGCCTTACTTGGACGAAAGAACATTCAATACATACACATTTCAAGCCTTAAATCCCCAACGGCTCTCTTGTCTAGGCTGTTGCTTTTTGGACGTCATCTATTCCATCCAGAATATTCCAGAGAACCTCACTTATCCCCTCAAACCGTCCAGATACAAAGGCGACTTCACATCTTCTATTTTGGCTTATTCCCATTTAAATACTATAATGGCTAGTTATTAATTTAATTATGAGATTTTTTTTCTTGTTTTAGACTTTATAAAAGTTGTATTTCGAGCCTATATAAGCTCAGTTCATTGTTCATTGTGAACCACCCTTGATCAGATTAAAGTAATAGAAATCGTTTTCTCTTTCACAAAGTTCGAGTTTTCTTTGTGTCGTTTGTTCTTTAGTTCTTAAGTGTGTGATTCACTTATTTCTATTGAAACCAGCGGATTAAGCTTGTTGAGTGGTTCAACATCCTTCATTCGTCCACTGATTGAGCGAGTCAATCTCTATCCTTCACCTCCACATCGAGTACATTCCACATTCCGCATAAATTAAGCTTAGAATCTCTTGATTATTGAGTGATCATAATTTGAAGTGATTCCAATCTTATATCACATAACTTTGTCTCCTGACATCATCAATTTTCAATTCAAAAGAAGCCAATACATTTTGTAGCTCACAAAAAAGTCATTCTCCAGATGTATCATCAATTTTCAAAAACATTTAAAAAAATTCTTCGACCTTAGCTGAATTAGCTGAAACATCTACACACCGAATGACGACAGTCATTTGTTCGTGATGGCTAATATCTAAAGTGCAATCAAGAATTACAGAGAAGTACTTTGCACCTTGAATTTTCTTGATGATCATAACTTTTATCTCATTAGCTAACAACGCTATCAATTCATTATGAATTTTGTTGCTGAGATAGTGAGAACGAGATTCACGTTCTTTAAATCTTTTAATATATTCAATCATCACAAGATCAAAATCAGCAAGCATTCGATAAAGCTTAAGAAATTCCCATTACCATCTTCTCCAATCTTTCCATTGCTTCCACGAAACGGTAGATTCTGTTTACCAAGAGTTTTAACCACATAAATGATCCTAAGCAAAACCTGCCTCCAATGAATTCTCTCCTTATTCATTTTGTCTTGAGCGTATTTATCAATGGTCTGATTTTTCTTTGACCTGAGCTCTAACTCCACCCATTGGTTTATGCATACAATGTGTTCTCGACTAGATTCATGCTCGTGAAGCCTTTTCAAAATATTTTTCCAATCATTGAACCCTGTAGATGCTAACTGATATTTTTCATTCGGGTTGAACAGTTTACAACAAAAACAAAAGATTTTGTTTAATGTTTTTGAGTAAACTAGCCAACGTCGATCTTCTCGTTCTGCATTACCTATTTTTCTTGTATAGTGAAAATGCGAAAAATGCCTCTTAACACCATTCTTCAGAAAGCTGTAATCTATTAGCAGTTTTTTGTTGGACCTTGCACAACCATAAAATCTCTCCATTCATTCCATTCTTTTCTAATGTTAATCCAGTTTCCAGGATCACACATATCTAAAAGTTTCAGAATTCTCCATGACATCATCACCTTTTTAATACACCTAGGGTTTGTGTTTCACTAGTCCATCAAAGTTGAGGATTATCCATCTTTACTAACTTAAAGTGACGAATCCTTGGAAGATTCATATCATACCTTGACATGTGTAATATCCAACCCTAGTTTTACTGACGAATTTTTTTACTTCAAGTTTTCTTTATTTTATTTGTTTTGCCTATTGTATTCTAGGCTTTTTTATATCCCCTTAATCTATTCAACTAAAGTTATTCTATAATACATTTTATATATTTTGTTTGACTGAGCTGAAATTTGAACACAATATAGCCACTTGACTTATATTGCATCGAGAAGTTGTTTAGGGTCATTTGGATCAACAATAAAAAAATTACATTAATTCTCATGAAGACATGTCATTATAATCCTCTAAAAAAATAATTATGAAGACGAAAGATAGGTTTGCATGGACCAGGTCAAAGGACCAAAATATGACCATCACCTTACGTCTAGGCCATTCATATTTTTACTCTTCCCAAGAAAAGAACGAATGCAATGAACAACCTCAAGATGAAGAAAACGCACTCGGGTTCAAAAATCTTTTGAAGACTCGGTGGAAGGATCATATGTGGATCGTGTGCATTTGTCTAGTCAATTCTAAACACAAGGTTCGGTAGGCTCCAAGAAAGATACATTTTTCCTTATCGGATTTTATGCGACTCGAATAGTAAGTTTGATGAAATTCCGGTTTAGCTATTTTAGGGGTCAGATTCCACTCCGGTAAGACCAAAGCAAGAAAATGGCTAAGTATGGAAACTGGATTATAAATGACTGGATGAACCCTGTTAACCCAGGTGTAACGAGGTGACTAGTCTGGTAGGAAAGACTGCGTGACAAGGTGACCAGTCCGGTAGGCCAGACTGCATGACGAGGTGACCAGTCCGGCAAGACAGACTGCATGACGAGGTGACCAGTCCGGCAAAACAGACTGCGTGACGAGGTGACTAGTCTGGCAGGACAGACTATATGACAAGGTTACTAGTCCAGCAAGACAGACTGCGTGATGAGATGACTAATCGAGCAAGACGGACTGAACGATGGAGCTGTCGAAGTGGCAAGACTAGAGTGGTGAGTCCGGGGAGTCCAGGAACACGACGTAGCGGCAAGGGCAAGTTCATAACGGAGAGGTGTGCTCGCAGAAGCATGAAGCCCATAAGACAAGCTTGTTACAAAGTGAGGCCCAAGACACGACGAGGTGGGCCGAGCCCAAACCATGACAAGGTGGGTCGAGCCAGGCGACAGAGGCCATTTAGTGCAACCGACTTCAGAGAAAGGAAATCCCCGAAAAATAGGAAAACTTCCATATCTTTCTAAAGTTGATCTAGCCGATTTAGTGTACTATAAATATCCATGTACTTTTCTTGAAAAAAAGATCCGAAATTTTACTCGGCAGAAACTTTTGTATTTTGAAAGCTTAGCAAAAAGAGCAATAAAATCATCTTAAATCTTTGCCTTGTGATTTATATCTAGAAGACTCAGTCCTCTTTTCAAACCTTTAACAAATTTAACTGTAGTAATTCTATCCGCCATAGCTATTTTTTTGAGGACTGTATCAATTTAGTTTATAAATATATATTTATTTGGGTTATTTTATAATTTGGTTTGAATAATTGTTATCTCGTTGAATTTAAACAAGGTGGCAATGACCCACATGCTCGGTAATATCTCATGTTTGAGATCTAGGTTTTGGATAGGGTGTTACACAAAACCTCTACTAGGAGGAGACAAGCTTTAGAGCGAAAAAAAGATTGGATCCCATAATTAGTTATTTAATTATTTAAATACATCATTAATGTTATATATAATAGTTACAGTTTATAGTTTTAAAATCTGCAAATTTAATTAATGTAGAATAACCAAACGGTCGGCTTCGGTTTCTTGGATGTGGAGCAATTAGAGATTCAATGGATTAAGATATTTTCTTATCTTTCTTTTCGGGTTAAATTCTAAATCTTTCCGGATTTTGTTTCTACTATAATCTCCGGCTTAGATCCGGTTGGTTTCCGGCTTCGATCCGGTTGTCTTTCGGCTTAGTCCGAGTTTTCTTTCATCTTCCACTTGTGTTTTTACAGGTTCAAATCCGGTTGGTTCTCAATCAATGTTTTTATGCTTCATCGATTTCGACTAATTCTTTGTGAGGGAGTAATATTTTCATCATCCCATTAGAAGGTCTATTTGTTAGGTGTTGGTGAAACTTCTCTTCAAAAGTTAGTTTAGAGAGATCTCTGGGTTTCTCTTAAAGTGGTAGCGTGAATATTTTGATTATCATGAGCCGCCGTTTCCCGGTAACGTAACAATGTTGTGGTAGATCGCAGATTGGCCAAAATCGTTTGTGTCAAATGTCTTTCATCTCACATGTATTAGAATGTAAACATGTGGCTCTGTTTTTTCTTATCCTTATCTTCAAAATTAGGTAGGATAAGCTGGTTTTAGTTTTATTACATATGTATATGATGAGAGGTGGTTTCTTCAAACATCTGCTGTATTTTTCTTCGTATCATAGAAAACTTGGTCGGAAAAAAAAACAAAAAAAAAAACAAACGGTCTCTCAAAACCACAATACACATGTGAGGGTGGGGACGAGTATGCAGCATACTGTATGCTTATGTACTTTGCTCATGGGTCTCACAGAGCAATTAGAAGAAGGCGGCCGGTCAAGTTTCAATGCCTGATATTAAACATAGCAAATACTACCAGGTCATACCATATGCACATTTCACCACCATGTTAAAGAATCTAGATCATAAAAAATCATAACTTATAAGAAGCATAGCAAAACAATAGATATTTAATAATAACATGTAATTTTAGGGCCAAACAAAGCATAAACATAACAGGCCAACAAACCGTACATATCTCAATCACTTGAACAGAAGCAAAATATTAATTAATAATAATGATAGTCATAATCCGATCCATTGAAACCTCCAAAGTACTCATACGTCTCTGTCCCTTTTACATTCCGCTGGCATAACCGGGAACCTAGTCCGGTCGGTACAGTAGTTGTAGATGGTCCACTTCATGCGGACCCATTTAAGACGACGCCATTGGTCGGCGTCGAGGTCACGGAACTCATTCTGGTCCCACCACATGCGGCCTTGGGTTGCACAGTACTTGGCCTCCACCGAAGCTTGGCAACCATCAATGTGGAATCCTCGGTAGGATGCGATGAAAGGTGCATTGGCCCAATTGGTTTTCTCTAAACCGCCTCTCGTGGCCCAATCATCAGCGTTCCAGAGGCTCGAGTACAGCTTCATCGGTTGGTTGAATGGGAAACGCACCCCTAGATCCTTGGAGTTCTTGAACACACGGATGGGTATGTTGTCAACAAAAAATCTGACAAAGAACAAATATAAGCCAACCGGTTTTAGTGAACCACACCGGTTTGAATACATGACGGTTCGAGTGTCACTAGCCTATATATCCATACTAGGTATGCTACCTCATTTGAACATTTAGAACAAATAGAAAAAGCTGAGCTTTTTCTTGACTTTTTGACTCAATTGTCTCTCTGAAAAATCTTACAAGACCCCACTACTTTTGACAAGATCAAGATTGGGTCACGCCCGAGGTTAATTTAAAAAAAAATAATAATTGTAATTTGAAAAAGAAATAATAATTGGTAGTAGGACCATGTTAGTCCTGACAAGTTTGAGCATATAATATGAGAAAGTGTAATGTAAGTAATGAGGAAAGAGTGCATACACAATCTGGTAGAGGTTCCAGAGGATGGAGTAAGTGTGATAAGCCTTGGAAGGGTCGAACCAGAGATAGATGCGTTGCTCTCTGTTCCCTTTCCCTCCTGTGAACACATTCGTTTGCAGTATCGCTGGTTGTCCAGTCCTGTTCCCGAGGAACTCGAAGTCTATCTCGTCATGCTCGTTGTTCGTCGACGATAGCTTCACACATGAATTATTATTATTAGATTTTGTATACAACTTGAGAGATCTGTATTACTGAGACTACTCACATAGAAAGCCGTGACGACTCCGGCGGTGTCACCAGCCGGAAGTTTGATGTGCATACTGAAATGTCCAAAAAGATATGACCCTTTCGATTGAAACCCTGTCCCTGTTTTTTTTTTTGTTAGTCAAAATCACAAAATGAGTGAGTAAGCGAGTGAGTGCGTGAGTGAGTGAGTGAGTGAGTGAGTGAGTGAGAGAGCTCTCATCTCTTACCAGTGTATTTGTCGAGGATGAGCTGGAGCTCGGAGCCGCCATTGAACTGCTTCTGGTGGTCAAAAGCCCAGGTTGGGACGTAGTTGCGGCCAAAGGGCACATCTATAGCCTTCCGTGGAGGAATTGCCAATACCGTAGAAGAAGCCATCAGAAACAGAGCCATTAGAGCCCATTGAGTCGAAGAAACAGCCATTAGTTGCTGTGTTCAGATAATAGAGAGAGAAGAAAGATGATGGTGAGAGATGCCAAGGTATGGGTGGCTTTATATAAGGACGACTTGTTTCTTGGGAGGCTCTCTTCTTTTTTACGGTAATAAACCTTTTTATTTACTATTTTTATTCAAGTTTCTCGGACCTTTCCATTTCTTTTTTTTTGTTTTCTTAAGCTATAATTAATATTTATTATTTTGTAAATATGAAATTGTAATGGCTTACAACTGTAACCTGGACATCATACGTACAGCTATACAGCTTTCGCTATCAATTTCTTATTTGAATGTTAAATATCAAATTAGCCTATATCAAATGTTTTTCGAGTTGTGGTGAGATAAACAGCTCTTTCTTGTTCCCTATCTTTTTATTCTTATGTATATACCATATATACATTTCACTTCATTGCCTATAATAAATGTTAATATTGAAGGACTTTTATCTCTAGATTGTAACAAAAAGAAAAAAAAATACATTATAGGCTATATGGCATAATATACAGCAAAATGAAAAACCAAAACTTTAAAACATAATTCCAAAAACCATTCAAACATTCACGACCAAAATTCCTTAAAATAAATTTCATTGGCTTATTTGTAGACATTTAGTTTTCAAAAAATATGTACAGAAAATTTGTTGTTTTGTAGTGTTTTGCTTTAGTGTATCTTATTGCAATCTAAATCGTATGAATGATTAATTTTTAAATGTAACATAAAACTCTTTTTATTACTGTAATACATTTTCTTTTCAGCTTTTTGTTTGAAAAAAAATGTTGTATCTTGATCAACTTATATAATAAACAAAACCAAAAATAGTTTAAAAAGACATAATAAGGTTGACAAAAAAAAATGTTTTGGCTATATCAAACTGGAAAACTTTTCCAAGAATTTATAGAATTATTGAACACATACCCAACTAGGGGTGGGCGTTTCGGTTATAGTTCGGTTTCTTCGGTTTTTTGGTTTATCGGTTTTATAAAAACTCAAACCATATAGAAACCGTTTGTATGTCGGTATGGTTATGGTTCGATTTATTCGGGTTTTCGGTTTATCGGTTTTACAAAAACTCAAACCATATATAACCGTTTGTATTTTGGTTCGGATTGGTTTCGGTTTATTTGATGATATTCGAAAGAAACAGTTTATATAAAATAAAAAATTATCAAAAAGTTAAAATAAATATGAATAAACAAACATAAATTTTAAAGGAACCGAGCATAAATCAAATTAATTATAAACTTAATCTTATTAAACTAGTACATAGAAATAGAAAACTAGAAAAACATTCTTATTATCAATATCAGCTTGTTTGACTAGAATATATATCAATACATACCTTATAAAGACTCTATATAATTTGATTAAGGTAGCATTTGACTAATTAGTTTACCACTATCTCATTAAAAAATTTTAAACTCATAATAATTATATAATTTTTTGAAAAAACCGAAAACCCAAACGGTTTTACGGTTTTAAATAGGCCTGGGCATTCGGATACTCGGTTCGGGTTCGGGTAGAATCCGGTCGGGTTCGGGTAGATCGGGTACAGAGTTTTTGTACCCAATCGGGTACATATACATTTTCGGTTCGGCAACTGTCGGGTTCGGTTCGGGTTGGTTTTTTCATCAATTTACCCGAACCCACCGAATTTACATCGGTTCGGTTTAATAACCGAGATTTAAGAACCGAATATCCTAAATTCTACCCGGCAACCCGAAATGCTATCCGATTACCCGACAATTAAATGGAAACTCAAAGAATATGTTCGGTTTCTCGGCAAAAAATCCGAACAGTTTTGGGTAAAACACCGACAATTTTCGGGTATGTTCGGTTTATGTATATATTTTCGGTTTTCGGTTTCGGGTATTTTCGACAATTTTCGGGTATGTTCGGTTTTTCGGGTAAAACCGAAAATTTTTGGATAAAATCCGAACGGGTACGGGTATAGCGGGTACATATATTTCGTACCCAATCGGGTATATAGCTCAAACCCGAAACCAAACCGAACCGAGTTTTTCGGGTTGGGTTCAGTTCGGGTACTCTGTTCCGGATTTTTTGCCCAGGCCTAGTTTTAAACCGAAACCGAACCAAAACCGAAATAATTTTAAAATGGCAACCAAACGGATTTATAGATAAAACAGAAACCTAACCAAAAACCTAATTACAGTTCGGTTTGGTTCAATTCGGTTCGGTTTAGTTTTTTTGCCCACCCCTATATCCAACACTACTCTCAAATATAAGTATTATAAACCCACAATAGAGAAAGGGGGAAAAATATGGAATATAGTAAGCAAAATAATAGAATTGTTAAGTAATGGTCGGATATGGCTGGTCTAGAGGATATGGAAGGCGAGAAATGATATTTGTTTTACGGGAACTTCACCTACTGCTCAATAAGTAGTTATAAAAGTAGTAGCTGAGGCAACAAATAGGAATGAATGTATTAAAGAGGATTCAACACCCCAACAAAGATATCCAGAGGCTAGGCCAGTGAATAAGTGGACTCCCTCGCCACCAGGTACTTTCAAATGTAATAATGATGCCTCTTGGAATGCAGATTCGTTGGTTTGTAGCATTGGATGGATACTGAGGGATCACATAGTCAGGTGAAATGGTTTGGCGCAAAAACCTATCCGAAACTGACATCTCCTTTGGAAGCAGAAGCTACAGCTATGACTTGGGCAGTGACTTATTTATTAAACATAGGCATTACTCAGTTTACTTATGAGAGTGATTTCCAAATATTGATTGAGGCTCTTCGGTATCCAAAAAAATGGCCAAGATTAAAAACGTTCACAAATGACATTCAAAACCGGTTCAATAGATCGACACTACCTACCTTTAGACATATTGGAAGAGAGAGTAATGCTTGTGTAGATATTATTTCCAAACAAGTTTCTCATTGTTTTTTGTATTTTGCTACTGTTGAATGTGTTCCTCCTGTATGGCTTTAGCTATTGGTGGATAGGAAGAAACAATTATGTTCTTCTGGTATTTAATGTTGAATGAAATATGTTTTCAGAAAAAAAAAATAAGTAATGGTCGGACACCACAAACGTAGCTCCATGTGTCCCTCCCTACTCTATGCGTTTACGGTTAAAACCACCACATCCCCTTCGTCTCTCACTTCATTTATTTTATTTTTTGTTAAAGGAAATTTAATAACACTTCATTTCATTATTTTGATGTAACTTCAATGTCGGAGCAAATTTCCACTTTTTGTCCGTCCCCTAATTCTCTCTCCGCCAATTTTGGTTCAAGACTTTTTGAGATACATTTTTGTTTTTGTTTTCATTTACTTACATTTGAAGAATATTTTTTATATATAAACCGAACCAATCTCTTTATCTTAATACACATATAAACAGTATAATTTTTCTTAATACATATATATTTTTTATTTTTACCGGAGGACGTAGTCAAAACCTAAACTAAAAACGTATTCAGAATTAGTTTTGAATATACAATAAATACAAAATAATCTTATTACTTTCTCTAGTTTACAAAATAATTTTGATGTAATGCGTACTACTTGACTCGTTCGTAATATGCGTGGCACTCCATCCAAATGAATCTCTTAAAAAAGTTAGAAAACATCATTTTATGGTTAAAATTGATAATCGTCTTCAATCTAGATTTTAATTTGATTTACGTAGTAGATTTTTTGAATTTATGTTTCTTTTTTGTTTTAATTTTTAAATGTTTTTTGTACTCTCTCTTTCTCTCATTTTGTCACTAGTTTATCCGTTAGTTAGATATCTTTAATCATATATGGTTTTGTTAACATCTTCATAAAAACTTAAAGCCGTTCAGAAAGAAAAACCGGTGATAAATACGTAAATAGTATCGTATATATAAGATCGAGTACTATATGCTACCATGTAAGCCTTAGTATGTAAGTATGAGAGGTGAATGAGTTAGAGCATAGGTGTGTGAAAAAACATATAATTTTTAATATCTATTAACATACAAAGGTCATATGTAATGTAAATAATTGTAATAAAGTAAAATATTTCTAATTATGTATATGCTGGTGCCATTAGTTTAAATATTTTTATATGTATAATTGATCATAACATATGCAAATGTTCTTTTAAGTGTAAAATTATTTTTTATTATTCCTGAAAATTATAGAGTATACGAGAAATTAGATAAATTTTAGATTTCTATGAATTTTTCGGACATAACAAAAAATAATAATATATATGCCACTAATGAAACTTATAAATATTTTTAAGTGTGATTAAAAAGTAGAATTGACTACATTATAATAAAAATATTTGTAACGTACACTAATCTACATATATATATATATATATATTATACACACAATATATAACACACAATATATAATATTGTTATAAATATAATAATAATTATTAATATATAAGAAAAAAATAAAATAGATGATATGATAATTTAAAATATTACAATTAGTTGAGTTTAGATTTTAAAATATGTATTAATAGGTTTATGTTATACAATTAGTGAGAATATATAGAGATTTTCACCATAGTATATAATTTTAATTTAGATATTCTAATTAGTTAATCTAAATGACGTGTTCCAATGATCTTTGAACGACACCTATAATTTCTTTTTTAGTGTTTTGTCAGTCATATATAGGATAAGATATATGATATTTGTTAAAGTCACCTACGAAAACAAATTCTTTATTTATGATGTTTTAAAATTATAGGACAATTGTAAGAAATTTATTTTTGATGTGTCTATGTTAAAAAATGCCACTAATTAAAGATCCTAAATATTAAAATTTTAAATCCTAAATTTTTTTTTGACCCCTAACAAACTTTAAATCCAAAAAATAAACCATAATACCACATAGTTAATCCCAACATAAATGATATAATGAGTAAATAATTTTGAAAAGTAGCATTTTTGTAAATATTTTGAAAAGTGACATTTTTGAAAAATGGCAATTCAAAATTTGCATTTCTCAAAAAATCTCTAAAATTATTACTCAAATCATCAAATCTAAATAATCCATTATTTTTGAGAATTTTTGTCACAATTGTTATTTAGAAAACTGCTTATTACATTTTCTTTGTTAACCAAATTATTATTAAAAAAATACCACCATAATTGACAATTTAATTAGGTAGAGAGTTGCTTACAAAAGAAAAATAATTAATAACTGAAGAACATGTTGAACGGGTCAAAGAGAACCAGGGAAATGACCGTGTAGCCCCTCTATTATCTGTTCAAAAAACTAAAAACCATAAGCAGTTGTAAAAACGATTTTTTTAACGAAATTTAACATTCATTTGGAAAAAACAACCGTGAAGCTTCCTAAACATATCTAATAGGATGGAAAAACAGGCCATTCCTTTGGATTTCGGACGATGTTGACAAGATCTGAACAATTTATCTCAAAATCATGGCAATCCAATCTTTTCTCCCTTTCTCCAACATACTTGACATAGCCCAAAGTAAGAAATCCATCTGAATGCAACGAGGACATCCGTCGTCTTAGTTATCGAGCACCTAAAAGCACACTTTGTTCTCCTTAACTAAAAAACCATCATAAACTTGAGGTTGAATTTGTCTACTTCCATAATCCATCAACTTGACAATGTATATTAGTCGGTGGTTGGATCAATGTTTGGTTTCTGATAGTGGTGAAATCTAGTTTTACCCAAAATAAAACAATTAAGGTTGTAAGTGCACAACCAGTCAATAATAGTACTTAGGGATTGAATCCACAGAGATTTCGAGTACTCAACAACAATTTAAATTAAGAAACTACGCTAAGTCATGCAAGGTTTTGTGGTTTTGAGAGTGAACAAACGATTATCAAATTCGGTTTAAATAATAATAAGAAAGCATTGGGCGTTCGAAGATTCTCAGGATTTCATAATTCGAATTATTAAGGAAATTTTTTCGAGGCAATTGATTCGATTTTCTTTTTAGGACATCAACACATAATAAGCTAAGCAAGCTCTCGCGACATTAGCTACTAATTCGAATTAGTCCTATTAGTCAACTCTCGCAGCGATAAAGACTAAATTCTAATGCAATTGTAAGCAAGTTCAACTGTTCATTGAATCATATAAGTTTAACTTTCACAACCTAAAGAATCAAACTCATCAAACAACATGTTCAACAAGTAAATGAACGGGTAAAACACAATACTTTATTTAAGATCAGTGTCAAGGTGATCAATCCATAAAACATGTCATTAAGCACGGATCTAGATGAAGAAATACTCTTAATCTAACAAAAGTGCCATCCTAGTTATCAATCTTATCTATCGAACCATGAAAAACCCCTTGAATTAGTTCTCCTAGAACCCAACAATGGAACTACTCAATCATGACAAAGCAAATCTAAATAAACTTGTATTCATTGAAAAATAGTAGTAAAAGGGTTTGAGATCCTTCTCCCTTAATCGAAATAAGCAATGAAGCAATGGAAGAGATGAATGCCTTAAGAACGTTTGTGAAGAACTTGAAGCTTTGAAGGTGATGATGAATATCGTGGTTGCTCCTCTCTTTTTATAGGTAATACATCGGGTTTAGGGTAAAACCCTTGAAATTTTGGAGATAACGTCGAAAAAGAAAAATTTCCCAATTTCCTCGGATGCGGTGATCGATCGATCACCTAAGTGTTCGGTCGATCACCGTAATTCGTCTCTGCATCAAGACTAGGGTCTCCGCGTCCTATCGATCACTCCATGCGTCCAGTCAATCACTGGTGGATATTCTTGAACCGCATTTAGCTTGATCCTTACTCAAACAGATTTTAGTAGATTGATGATATCTCAATATCTAACTATCAGATTGTGGCGATTGAATATTAATTTTGAAGCTGATATGACGGTGGGAACTTCTTCGTCTGGAGTGAAACATCTTACGGTCAGGATTTTTCTTTCCTTAAAAAGACTTGATTTCACTCGTTTCAGGCCCAAATGCTCTAGATTCCTGTATTAACTTCAAAACCCACGAAAATGCTAAAAGTAGCATACTAAGTCCAAAACCCATTTATTTATTTATTAAAAACATATTTAAAATATAATAAAAATGGGTAAAATATCGTATACATCATTTCGCCTCCCCTAAGAGCATCTCCAACCCACCCTCAAATCCTCAAATTTTGAGGTTTTTGTCATTCCAACCCAGCTTCAAATCCTCAAATTTGAGGTTTCACTATTCAGAACCTCAAAACTATCTTTTATTTTCTTTTTGATCCTTATAATTATTTCTTTTCACAAATACATATAATAAACTTAATTTAGAATAACTTAAGTACACCAAAATAAAATAAAATAGGATAAATATGACATAACATTAAAATAAAGTTCACACAATAGAAAAATACATTAAATAAAACTCACACAAAATAAAAATACATTAAACAAACTTAGCACAAATTAAAGCAAATTACATAGACATTTAAATATTACATATCTTACAAGTGGTATCAAAATACCAGAATTCATCGGTTAACCGGATCCTGAACCTCCAAGATAATCAAAAAATGGTTGATAAATATTTGGATCAAATGAAGGTTGTTGCTGCTCTTGAGTTCTTTTTTGCATGATTCTCGCTTTTTCCAATCGCATATACTCACGTGTATCATCATCGACAGAGTCTAAATTTGTTAGTAATATCTTATCATCTAGTTCTCGTTCTTTTAAGGCTATTCTTTTAGCCTGATTTTGGAGACGTAATTGCTGCAACTCGTAATTTTTACTCCTAGTTGATGCACTGTCTTTTAAGAAATTACGGATTTGTTCATTTGATGAAATCATAGAGTCAGTAGATGAATTATTATCTTCAGCCATTTTTCTCTTCAATTTTACTTTCTTCGATCCAATGGGGCGTTGTGTTGAATTTGATCCACCATCTTCACTGCTTAAGTTGATTGAAAATAAAGACAATCCAGGAGATTGTGATGTTGGAGATCCGACTGTATCGCTTTCAACAGTGGGAGTTTCTGGAATATTGATGTGGACATTGTCGGTAAACTTCGGAATATCCTTCATCAAGACCCACACGTGATCAAATTTAAAACTTTTTTAAGTTTTGGATCTTGTATCAATAAGTGCTTTGCCCTGTCCATCTACATTTTTTTTTACATAAAATTATGTGTAGTAAATATTCAAATATCATATATATAAAATAACACACTTGTTGAATATTAACTTACAATGTCTTGTTCGGACGCTTCACTTGGATTCATATTCTCCACTTGGTGGACACAACTCTTCAAATTCCTAACAGCATAGATAATAACACTCATCCTACCTTGTAAAGATCTACTGCTTCTAATCTCCCAACTCTCAATTTTTTTTCATTGTAAATTTTTTCTATTTTTCCTCATAATTTTTTCATAGCTTGGTTATTGCTAACTATTGGATCTTGCGAAATTTCTAAATACACTCGACATAACAGCTCATCTTTCTTGGTGACTGAATGATGAGCCTCTATTTTTTTCCATATATTTTTCTAGAAAAGAAAGAATTGTTTGAAGTGTGAGTTTTTCTTTAGGGAAAGTCTATTATTTATACACAAGAAAAGATGGATAAGAATGCAAATACATGGACACAAATATGTTTCACAGATTTCCTTATCTACAATGTTGGATATATTGGATACATTGATGATAGGGCTTCAGTCTAGGGAGAATTATAAGGATTTTTTTATAGTTTATAAATCATTTTTTACAGTTAGTTTCTAAAATTTTTTTACAGTTTATAAGAATTTTTTACCGTTTATAAGATTTTTTACAGTTAGTTACAAGGATTTTTATAAGAATTTTATAAAGATTTTATAAAGATTTAAGTGAAGTCTACAAGCAGACTTCTCTGTGAAGTCTACTAGCAGACTTCTCTGTACTAGCAGACTTCTCTGTGAAGTCTACTAGCAGACTTCTCTGTACTAGCAGACTTCTCTGTACTAGCAGACTTCTCTGTGAAGTCTACTAGCAGACTTCTCTGTACTAGCAGACTTCTCTGTACAGTCTACTAGCAGACTTCTCTGTACAGTCTACTAGCAGACTTCTCTGTACTAGCAGACTTCTCTGTGAAGTCTACAGATTTAATTTTATTATAAATGCATTTAAAACTTATTTATAATGAATTTTTTAGATTTTTTTGCTCTCACATGTGTGTTATCTAATATTACACAATAACAATATTACATTAAACTAATTTCATACAAAATAAAATAACTAATTTTATATTTTGATGTAATGTTTTGTTAATTAATATTGTTTGTACTCTAGTTAATTATAAAATTTTGGAAATATAAAAAAAGGAGAGTGGCATTAAGGTGACATTTTTGTAAAGTGGCATGGAACATGTGACATTTCTTAAAATTTATCTTCAATCTAACGGTGGATAACAAAAGAGATGTGATGAATGACATAGATGAGGTTCACAGATTTTTCCTTATCTAAAATGTTGGATATCTTGGATAAGATGATGATAGGATTTCAATCTAACGGTGCATATCAAGTGAGATGTGATGAATGGTATAGATGATATTCATAGATTTCCTTATCTTATTTAATAGTAACATTTTATCTATAAAAACACACATATAGATGTTAGCCAAACATCACAGCTTGTTCCCTTACAAAAAAATAAATTTTAATATTGGAGGTCCATCTTTTTCTCAAAACTCTTTTTCTTCAGACTCCTCTGAGTTTGATGATTATTTTATGGATAACATTGAAGCAATGGATAAAGAAGAAAATATTGCTATCAATTTGTTTCTCAACAACAACCGCCTTCTTCATCAAATCACTCAAGCAAACGAACTAGTAAATATTCGAGGCTCTATTCCTGGTCACGCAGTTGTACGCTGTGACAGAGAAAAAGCCTAACAAAATTTGTTCAATGATTACTTCTCGGACAATCCTGTGTACGGTGAAAGAGAGTTATCGGCGATTTCGAATGTCGAAAAGGCTTTTTCTTCACATTGTCGATGCTGTTAAACAACATGACAACTACTTCACTCAACGACGTGATGGTTTAGGAAGATTGGGCTTATCAACCTTGCAAAAAGTAACTGCTGCCATTCGGATCTTGGCGTATGGAATGCCTGCTGATGCCACAGACGAATACATCAAAATAGGAGAGTCTACGGCAATTGAATGCATGAAGCGCTTTTGTCAAGCAATTGTAGAAATTTTCTCGGAGTGGTATCTCAGGTCACCAACAGCAGAGGACGTTGCTAGGCTTCTCCACATCGGCCAACAACGTGGATTTCCTGGAATGTTGGGTAGTCTTGATTGTATGCATTGGAAGTGGAAAAATTGTCCAATTGCTTGGGCCGGACAATTCGCAGGTCGCAGCGGAGCACCCACAATCATTCTTGAAGCAGTTGCAGATTATGATCTGTGGATATGCCATGCCTACTTTGGCATGCTAGGAAGCTACAACGACATTAACGTTTTGAAGTCATCACATTTATTTTCAAAGCTTGCTGAAGGTACCGCTCCTCATGCCAATTACTTTATTCGGGGAAATGAGTATAATATGGGTTATTATTTAGCCGATGGTATTTATCCAAAATGGTCAACTATTGTTCAAACTATAAGAGATCCCCAAGGTTCGAAGAAAAAATTGTTTGCAGCAAAACAAGAAGCATGTCGAAAAGATGTCGAACGTGCCTTTGGAGTTCTACAATCTAAGTTTGCTATCATAGTAGGATCTGCACGTTACTGGAGGAAATAAGACATGCATGATATAATGACAGCGTGTATCATAATGCATAACATGATAATCGAGGATGAACGTGATATCAACGCACCAATTAGAGATGCAAGATCAGCGCCTGAGGTAACTGTTGAAATAGCAGTAAATGAACACACCCGATTTCAACAATTTCTAGCTCGTAATCTACAAATTAAAAATAAGGAAGCTCATTTATCACTTCGGAATACGTTGATTGAGCACATATGGGAGCATTACGGAAAATGCTTGAGTAATTTGGTATTTTATATGTAACTTTCTAAAATTTATGTGTATGTGTGTTGTTTTATTATATATGTAATTTATATTATTTTTATTATATAATATTGTAATATTGTGTGTTGTATAATATATTAAATGTATGTTTTATATGTATTTGTGAAGTTTTATCATTATTAGTAACTTTTGTTAATGTCAAGGACTATAATGCAAATGAATAAACTTTTAAAGATTTTTTTGAGGATTCATGGTTGGAGCAATCAACCCTCATATCCTCATTTTGAGGTTTTGCTCCCCTCAAAATGAGGTTTTGGGTTGGAGATGCCCTAATGTTCTGTTGCCTCCGTTCAACCGATTTGGGCTTCAGTCCATGACATAAATTCACTTTAAGCCCCGTGAAAGATATATGAAGGTTCGAAATCGACCCTTTGAGAAATCTTTTTATTTTTTGATTTCCAAACATACCACAAGAACCATGAGAATAACATGCAGTCATCGTTGAAAATATTCTCCCTCGAAATCCATATTAATATATGCCGAGGTATAGGGAATGAGTCCCTTTCCTAAGTGTATATGTATATAATGCGCAAGTGTGTAAAGTTGTGAGGCATTCGAACAGAGCATTATTAATTGTTTCCTCCCTTGCTCCACATCTCTTGCATATTAGTGGAACAATTGATCCCTCGTTGGTTTAACCTTGATAAAAGTGTCATAGAACTTCATAGAGTCTGCCAAATAAAGTGATTGATCTTTGATGGACACTTTAATTTTCGTATGTGTGCTTTTAAAATTGTGAAACATGGTTCACCTACTTGATTAACATCAAGATCTTTCCCGATTTCATTGAACAACCAATATCTTGATTTAATCGTATATCTGCTAGATTTTGTAAAGTGCCAAATAATGCTATTCCCCATATAGGCCGAGATGATTTCTAGATTTCGAATTAAATGAATATCCTTTGGGACCATAAACTTCTGATATATTGGGAGATGCCACTGCTTCATGACTTGATTAAATAAAAGATTAACCTTTAAATTAGGATGCATTCTCTTACCTCTTGTCGACCTAGAAAAAATATTGGAATCCAAGGATCTTGCCAAATTGCAACGCTGTTGTCGTAACCTAATCTGACTTGACTACCCTGATGTAAAAGATTTCTTGCCGATAATAAACTCTTCCAACCATAAGAAGGAAAATAAGAGTTTCTCGTAATAAGTGGATTCCTATTCCTAAAATAAAGTTTATTACATACATTATATAAATAATATTAAGTATGTAAATAGTTTTCAGTTTTTATTTTTAAAAAGTTATATAGATAAGAGGAACTTTTTTTTTCTTTTTCAATATAGATACGAGGTTTTAAAGTGATAAAATAAAAGGATTTGTTAAGTTTAATTTCTTACTAATAATTTTTGTCTCCAATAAGTTTGAAAGGTCCCTAATTTTGGCAAATGATTCTTTCAATGGTATGGAGTTTATAACTATTAAAATATAGTTTTCCGATAGAAATCATGAAGCAAAATGTTGAACTTAATCTCTACATTTGAAACCTGTGAACAATAAAATTATGACCACCTGCACATGTAAATAAGATTTATTATCACATGCACAAATAAATATAATTTATTAGCACATGATGCATTATAAGACTTATGATCACATAATTATTTCTTGAGTTAGGTAAATTAATTTAGTTTCTATGTGGGGTTTCGGGTGCAATGCAATCCTTACTTGCTGAATGTTCGTTGGGATGTTGAAGTTGTTCTTGTTTCAATTTAGTTTGTGTATTTTAGCTTGTTATAAAGTTTTTTGTTTAGAAGTCTTTTTAGCTTTGTTTTACACCCCCCAACTATCCTCCCCCCCAAAACTATTTTTGCATACCTTAGGTCTTTTGGGTATATATTTAGTCTTTTACAATATGGTTAAACAAAGTTTATTTTGATGCTTTCAAAATGTATGAAAAATTAACCACTCGGGAGGAACTAAACTCTGAGATCTACCTTTTTCAGCTCCCCTTACAAGATATTTGTGCCTTTCAAGCTCTTTGTGTCTCTCCACTTAGTCCCTTTACGCTCGATTGCGTTCGGTTTTAATTTACTGTTGTGTTTGTCACACTAAGTTTCTCTGGGCGTAATTATTTTTTCATGTGATTGCGTGTCTCCCACGTTGCGGATGGCTCATCGCTACTCTAGAAAAGAGAAGGCAAAGCCATCACTGGTTCACTCCTATCCACCTTTCTCATGAAACTAACCCATATCTAGTTAAGGCGAATAAACTCCACCTCATAGTAAGGGTTCTCAATGTCAACACCTAGCGTCTTGAAACCCTTGTTGGATCCATGCCTCATGTTTAGCGATTGAAAATCATAAGTACAGGCGAATACCTAGGTCGTGAGAAGTTCCAGTTCCGCTTCCAATCGGATGAGGACATGCAATCATTCCTCAATGAAGCTCCATTCCAATTTAAACGATGGATGTTTGTGCTCCAACATTGGGAATATTGATGAGGTAAATAAGTTTTACCTTAAATAATATAACATAAAGTGCAAGTGCCCAGTCAGTCAATTGTAGTATTGAGGGGTCGAATCTACAAGAGATTGGTAGGGCTCTATAGGTTTTCGGAAAAAGAAGTAAGCTAAGACAAACACGGGGTTTTGATAGTGATGTGTGATCAAATGAATTGTCGATAAGAATTCAATGGGAACAAACGTTGGGCAGCAAAGAAATCTAAGGGTTCATGGAGCAATTTATTAATGTGTTCATGCAAGTAAATCTAGCAAAACGGGGTTTCTAACTCGAATTCACTTAATGGTATAGTCAACAAGCTCTCGAAAAGAAGACTAATATATCTATCAACCTAATACTCAACTCTCGCAAAGTAATTAAATGGATGATATGCATAAAAGAGATTAAGATTCAATATGTTAACCTAAACTTTAACACGACTCTCGTAATGATAAAGTTCAAGCTCGTCTACACTAGTTCCATTTAATCAATCATGATTCCCTACACGACTCTCGTAATGATATTGGTTCAATGCTCTTAAGATTGATCTAGATTCAATTACAAGTTGGTTAAACTAGCAAATGAGTATGAGATGCAAGTGTATATGAAGACTCTACTAAAATCCTAAGCATGAACAAATCCTATTTATCGATCCATGAATAAATCTCCTAGAAAACCTTTTAAACCCAACAATCAAACTAATCAATCATGGCAAGTGAAATCATAGCAAGATAAAAGTATTTCATATAGAAGAAAGGGTTTAGAAAGCTTCTCTCTATGGATACAAAGATTAACAAAACGTCTCCCTTAAACAAACTAGTGATAGAAACTCTATGAAACTCTCGTCTCCTTCGTGTCTCTTTAGTGCCTCCTTCAAGCTCTTGCTTTAGGGTTGATAGTCGTGTGTCTCTCCGAGATAGTCCCCTTTTTCATGGCTGGTGAGTCTTATTTTATAGGTATCGAAGTCGCCTAGGGCTTCTCCCAAAAGAATTAGGGGATATTCTCTAAAAAGGGAAGATTTTCTCCTTTCTCGGAATTGGTGATTGATCGATCACCTCCTGTAATCGGTGATCACCGTGTAAAAAGTATCTCAGCATGCAAAACAGTGAGTTGGTGATCGGTCGATCATCATACACGATTGGTCGATCACAGATGAGTCTTCTGTGCTGACTCTCCTTTGAGATTACACGATCAGTATTTGGTAAATGGAGCATATACCGTTGGATTTCCACGATAGAATATTCCAATTGAAGCGGAGATGCTCTTCTACCTCGTGGCAAAATACAAACTTGATCCAACGGTGAGAACATCTTCATCTAACATGATACATCTGACGGATAGGATTCATCATTCTCCAAAAATGCTTGTTTTCTCTCTTTTTTGCTCTAAATTGCTCCAATAATGACTCTAAAATCCACAAAACTACTAGAAAAGCGAATAATATGTTGAGACAGGAAGAGTTCTCATAGAAAATCTTAAGTAAAACATAGTAAAAATAGGTAAAATATGACGTATATCAACTCCCCCAGACTTAAACATTTTTTTCCCCTAAAAAAAACTCAAGCGTAAGTATAGAAAAGAGGTTTGAAAATCACGGGAACTCACTTATCTTGGGAACCTAACCTCGCCTCATTAACTCGTGACATACAACAAAGACGCTCCAAGGCGTTTTCATCGAATTCCGCCATGACCATCGCAAGTCTTGTCCATGAACCTCAACCTGCAAAACCCAAACTTCACAATATCCAACCGTCTACAATGATCAAATGATAATGAAATCTCCTTAAAGGATGTCATTCGGGGTAGACAGTGCTAGGTATTTAAGGGCTTTTTTAAGGGTGGAGTTAAGAGTGTTTAAGGATTACCAGATGCTCCGGAGGATGCAAACATTATGCAAAATCACAAGAGAGAACGGTCCTATTGATGCCCACAGTTTTCAATCACCCTATGATACTCCCCCGGACTTAAATTATTCTATGGAATCTCCACGAACCTCTGAAACGTCACCAAAAATCTCTGAAAATCGAATCCAACGCTCCTCGTTCCACTTTCCTTGGGATTTTTAGCTTGCCTTGAGACTCATAAGTGTGATCAATTTCCTTTCCCAATTTATTCTTACGTTTTTTTTTGGTTTTGAAAGGGCGAAATTGATCTATTGATGAAGAGAGTCTTAAAGGCATGATATTGTGAAAATCCCAAGGGACAATCAAACTTTGAATGTATCTCCATGTACTCGCCAAGTAGCCTCGAACTTCCTCGCATATGCGATGATTGAAAATTATGTCAGTCCTCTTTCTCTCCGACGTTTTTACAAATGTCTGCACATATGACAATGAAGAACAAGAATGCATGAGATATTGGGTAAAATGTGGGTACCAACTAAAAATAAGCTGGCCATTCAAGATTCAGAGAGTGGTAAAAAGGAATAAAAAATCATGAATGTTGGTTCATTTCCCCGATCTAACCCCTTTAAAGAGAAGTAGTGAGACGGACGATCAATGTATAAAGCCAGAATGAGTTCCATCGGAACCCCACGAGGCAAGATCTTCTGGAGACTGTTCCGATCATGGGGTTTCCAACTAGTCCATTCCTGAAGAATTTGTCGCAGTGGTGACAAGTCTCTGAAACTAAACGTTCCTAGAAAGGTCATCATTCCCTACAAGTTTTGACTCAATAAAAGTTTTTTATTTTTAGGAATCCGATAAAAATGACTCGATAAAACCCAAGATCAAACCAAAAAAAAATGAAAGTCGTTAGATAATGAGAAACTCCCCCCAAACTTAAATCACACCGTCCCAGTATGAATTTAAACTAAAAAGAGGCAAAATCAAAAGAAAAAAAGGTAAAGGGTAAATGGATTTGCCTCGATGTAATGTGCAGATTGGTTCAGGAATGATGATCGAACGATCGGGTAAGGAGATCGATCGTAGGGTTCTTCTGGTTCCTGGTTTTCCTCTGATGGTGATCGATCAAACACAGATTGTGATCGGTCGATCATGAGGCTGCTGGAAATTTACTTACTTTAATTTTTCAAGGTGATCGATCGAACATCGAGGGGTTTGATCGATCACTATGAGTTATGAGCCAAACATTGGTTTTTTTTTTCCTTCCTAAAACATTGGGTAGAATCGTTAGATAAAAAAGAAACTAAAATAAAATCATCCAAAAGTAGAAAAATATGCATAAGTACGGATATATATATGCCTCCTAGACTTGCTTCATAAATGCGATAGTAGTCAACTGAGACGGAAAATAAAAGCAAGATAATAGTTTGAAAAATAAAGAGAGAGAGAGAGAGATAGCTACGATCAATTGTCCTCGGGGCTCATACTCCGATGGTCGCCATGATTCCTCCTGGCTCGTGCTAGGCGCTCATCGACAAAAGGCTGCGAAATGCTAGGATCTGCCTCCTCGAATCTGCCCCTCCGTGCTGGATCCGTAGGATCCTCCTGAGTAGCTGGAGCACTAAAACAAGTAGCTCTGAGCGGGATTCCTTGGAGAGCGCATGCCAAACCTTGTGCATCAAACCACTAGTCTTCTTGTGGCTCTCAACCATCCAGCGACGGTAAGTAGTTTCGTCCGTAAGGTCTGGGGAAGTCTCCAGCTCATATTCAGTCGTGACTAGAGAGATTAACATCTCATAGTGTCCCTGAATGTTATCCAGGGCAAGCATGGTGAAAGTTTGCTCAACCTGAGGAGCACTGGTAGAGGCTCCCACAACTCACCTGCATCGAGGAGTACAAGTGATGTGACCCGGTAAGAATTCAATGTCATTCCTGGTTGTCATCATGAAGTCGGGAATGGGAAGTGGGCACATGTACTCCTTATGATCACGATCGTGGAACAAGTAAGTACGATCCTTCTTAATGAACCTGTTATCGGTGAAGTAGTGGATATTCATCTTAATTACCATGGCTCGGGACACGATCTCCCAATGAAAAATGGGGGTGATCAAGCGCAAGTGCATAGTCAATCAATCGTAGTATTGAGGGGTCGAATCCATAAGAGATTGGTAGGGCTCTATAGGTTTTCGGGAAAAGACTTAAGCTAAACAAACATGGGGTTTTGATAGTGATGGTGTGATCAAACGAATTATCGATAAGAATTCAATGGGAACAAACATTGGGCAGCAGAGAAATCTAAGGCTTCATGGAGCAATTTATTAACGTGTTCACGCGAGTAAATCTAGCAAAGGGGGGCTCCTAACTCGAATTCACTTAACGGTATAGTCAACAAGCTTTCGCAAAGAAGACTAATATATCTATCAACCTAATACTCAACTCTTAAAATGGATGGTATGCATAAAAGAGATTAAGATTTGATATGTTAACCTAAACTTTAACACGACTCTCGCAATGATAAAGTTCAAGCTCGTCTATACTAGTTCCAATCAATTAATCACGATTTCCTACACGACTCTCGTAATGATATTGGTTCAATGCTCTTAAGATAGATTCAATTACAAGTTAGTTAAACTAGCAAATGAGTATGAGATGCAACTCTAGATGAAGACTACTAAATTCCTAAGCATGAAAAAATTCTATTTATCGATCCATGAATAAATCTCTTAGAAACCCCTTAAACTCAACAATCAAACTACTCAATCATGGCAAGTGAAATCATAGCAAGATAAAAGTATTTCATATAGAAGAAAGGGTTTAGAAAGCTTCTCTCTATGGATACAAAGATTAACAAAACGTGTCCCTTAAACAAACTAGTGATAAAAACTCTATGAAACTCTCGTCTCCTTCGTGCCTCCTTCAAGCTCTTGCTTTAGGGTTGATAGCCGTGTGTCTCTCCGAGATAGCCCCCTTTTTCATGGTTGCTGAGTCTTATTTTATAGGTATCGAAGTCGGCTAGGGTTCTTCCAAAAGATTTAGGGGATATTCTCCAAAAAAAGAAGATTTCCTCCTTTCTCGGAATTGGTGATCGACCGATCACTTCATGTGATCGGTGATCACCGTGTAAAAGCGTCTCGACGTGAAAAATAGTGAGTTGGTGATCGGTCGATCATCATACACGATTGGTCGATCACAGATGAGTCTTCTGTGCTGACTTCTCCTTTGAGACTGTACGATCAATCTTCGGTAAATGGAGCATATCTTGAAATCTAATCGTTTGATTTCCACGATAGAATATTCCAATTGAACCTGAGATTCTTTCCTATCTCGTGGCAAAATATGAGCTTGATCTAATGGTGGAAATATCTTCATCTGTGATAACACTGGTTTTAACCCTATATAACTACTGCAAGTGCACAGCAAATCGAAGTAGTAAATCAGGGATCGAATCCATGAGGACCAAGTATCACACTACGAATCTCAAGAGTGAAACTAAGCTAAGACAAAAATATGATTTTGAATTTCAAATTGAAAACGAAAATATCAAATAAATCGATGTAAAGTTATGGATTAAAAGCGTTAGGCTTTAGGATATTCGTAGGAAATCAGAGATCATGAACCAGACAATTATTCAGGGAACAATTAAGCACAGTTTCGAACTCAAACATGAAGATATAACTAATCCACTGTCGTGACTTTATCTAGCAACCTAGAATTCTAAACTGTCATTTGAACCTAGAATTCTAGACAAGCATTAACGAGCATGTTTGATATGTTCACAAATTGCTTTAGCATAAGCTTTTGTTGGCTAAGGACAATTTGCTCACCTATGTTCTATCAAGCAATCTATAACACTTTTGATGAATAGATTAAAGCTTAGATCAGAGACTAAGTGATCAATTTAGCCTAAGTAGTGAGTTCAGTGATAGGTGAAAACAACATATGATAAAACTCTATCTATGTCTTGATACAATGATAGATTTCTTTGAAACCCTAAAACCTAACTAGAAAACTACTCAGGCATGATAGAAATCAAATCAAGATAAGAATTCATGGAAGAAAATATGAAATTAATAAATAAACAAGAGGGTTCAAAAATCTTATCCAAATTGTCAATAAGGTTCAGAGATCTTCTCCCAAAAACTTAAAAAACAAAAAGTATGGATAAATTACTAGGATCCTCTAAAAATTGGCTGAAACCTAGAATTAATAGGGTAAATCACGTTTTTGGTTCAAACCGAGTCAAAATAGGAAAATCTGCAATTTCCTTAATTTCCAGCAAACCGGTCGGTTAAGGCAGACTGACATGTCTTCACTAAAACTCCCATAACTTTCAATCCCACTGTTGGAATAACTTCATATTACTTCCAAATGAAAGCTAACTCGACTCTCTATCTTGTGTTCAAATTTAAGCTCGATCCAATGGCGGAAAGTGAATCAACGAATGCCAAACTTCTGACCATTTTCTGCTCATTTTCTTCTAATCCTTGCTATTTTGCCATAGACTCCATCCAAACATGTTTAAACCTGAAAAGACTCTAAAGACATAGAAAAGACTCGAAAAACCTTTGAAAACATTGGTTAGAATATGTCAAAAACGCAATACATCAATTTGGCATGATACATCCGACGGACATGACTCATCCTTCTCCAAAAATGCTTGTTTTCTCTTCTTTTTGTTCCAAATTGCTCTAATTCCTATAATGACTCTAAAATCCACGAAAATACTAGAAAAGCGAATAAAATGTTGAGACAGGAAGAGTTTTCTTAGAAAATCTTAAGTAAAACATAGTAAAAATAGGTAAAATATGATGTATATCAAATATGTAATCTCAGACACATTTTCATCGAAGATCCCCTTATGGATCAAAATTCATGGAATCCCTCTCCATTGCTGCACGATCAATAAACTATGAGCGATTTCTAAAGATTTGGGTACTTCTTGGATCATAACGTCGAGGATGAGAAGATCAAAGTTTTGGTCGATGCTCGAAAACCATTGGTCCGATAGAAATCTATCCAATTTCCCTATAAGCTGGAAGTTTCTATTGACTTTGAGTATATAAACTTCAGAAACATTGCTTCCAATCCATGACAATGTCACGTGAAAAAGAAAATTGTCTACTACTCCAAAGTCAACCCACCGCAACTCAACCTTCAAGCATCAATCAAGAACTCACACTAATCAGACTGGAAGCTTACCGTAAGATAAAAGATGAGAAAAGGGCTCTGATCAAGTTTAAGAGTCAAGACCAAAAAAGGTTTCAAAGATGATTCTCGAGGTTTCAAAGCACCTTGTAGGGTCCCCACACCGCACAGAGAACAAAAATGTGACTCTAGAGCTTCCTTTTCCTTCTCGGAACAACCTGATCAAAGATCCAAGGACTGAGTCTCTTAAGAGTATTATTCCACATCAAGACACCATAATGACTATCACTACTGCCGTGAGGACTTTCTCCCCAAACTATACAAACCAAAAGATCATTAATCTTGGAACCACTCTACTAGGAATCACTCGCGTGATGTCTCTAGAGAGAAGATCTCTACAAGATCTTAGTATGATCGAAAGTATTACAATGATCCAGATGCGTAAGGGGATTTTCTCCATGCCTCTAGCCACATAATATAGCCTTCTCCCTATGCCACATAGTTGGATCATAGACACCATGTCTCACACAATGATTCACCACTGAGGGAACAAAGGTCTCGAGATGAGGAACGAAGCCAGTATGTGCAAATATCTGATCAGGATAAAGCTCGACCTGGCTCTCAATATCATGATCAAGAAGAACAGAACTCGAATTGTGGCTCTAAAATAAAATCGGTTCTTGACAGACTGGTCGAACCAATGTTCCATTGAGAGAAACAAGCTCTTGCTACTTTTTCTACTCCTGCCCATCATCTTGAGGATGGGGGGGGGGGAATATGGTGGAGATGCTAATATAGGAGGTATTATTCCTAAAACAATTTATGAATCTCTTGACCCTCCTTTCCACCATGAAGTGCAACAACTGTCTCGAGACAGATTGGTGACATGTGATTTGCTTATATAAAATTCTCTTAGACATTTCTACGAACACCTTCGTGGCATAAAAAAAGACCATAATTTAGAGATTGATTAGCTATACTTCAATCTTAGCCTTAGGTGCATGTCAAATGAATGATTATCTGTAGTTTAAACCTAATACTCCAAAACTCAACTTCTAATCATCCTAATCTACTTAACACACAATCCATAAGATCACTTACTCACATAAGGAAATATTCTAAACATCAAAACAAAGATTAATGATGCAATAAACATGATTAGAGATATAAAATGATTAAGAAAACTTTAATAAACCATCAAAGATTAAAGATCAAGCAAGGGAGACAAGTAAATCAAAATGAAAGAGCAAAAATCCTAGACAAAACCAACTTAGGATTCTAAATTTGCTCAAACATATTATAGTAAAAGAAAAAGGTATCGGGCGGACCTGGGACAAACCATATCAAACCTGGATTCGTGCTAAAAATGTGCTCGTGATTGATCCATTAGATGGACCCATCAGAGAGCCTTGGTTGATCCAGCATGTGGCAGGGGAGCCAAAGAGTTTTCTTCTGTTGTAGCTTATCAATCCAGCTGATCGACCTATTCCTCGATCATCCTAAGATGTCCTTATTGATTTCGCCATAACCTTTAAACTATACGTCCACGTGAAGTTAACGCAATCTTCTCACTAAATGTCAGATTAATTTATATTCGAAAATGTCTTCACTGGACATGATCTTCAAGTAGCTTCAAAGATTTTTTTTTCTGGTGTTGTTTGGATCTATCCACCAGATTGATATGCTCAAATTTGCCCTGAGCTACTCTCTCAAATTAAGAGATCGATGTAGTACTTAGGGGTCGAATCCACAGGGAATCGAATAACACAACCAATTCGTGAGTTCAAACTTTCCTAAGTAAATGTGAGTGAATGAATAAAACAGTAGGCAAACGAATAAATGATTATCAAGATTTTAGAATTCAATTTAGACAAAGCTTAGGCCTTGGGTAATTCGTAGGGATGATTTGAGATTCGATTGTGTCGATCGACACACAGGTTTGTGTCGATCGACACAAATATATTTAAACCGTAGGATTTTATTAATAACCGTTCTAGAACATAAATACGAATGTAAAATCAATCAACTTTCGTTGCAGAGACTATCTATGATTAGATTCCTAAATCCCAAATTTCTTTGCGAACCTAGAGAATTAAATCAAGCTTTATAGTTCAAGTTTAATTGCTCACAAAATTCCTAAACCAAATTTCTTTGCGAATAAGTAATTTTGCTCATCTAAGATTATTTCAGGTTATCAATAATACTTTCGCATCTATTAAACAACCTATGATATCTAATTTTAGTTGATCAATCCTAAAATCAGAGTTATACCAATCTAGATGAAGAACATAAAGATAAATCCTAACAGGGTTTTAATCCATTCAATTTCTCATCAAACCCTAGAACTACCCTAAACCTAACAAGCAGACTACTCAGACATGGATGATGTAAACATAATCAATGAATAAATAGTTTGCATAAAAGAGATAAGATAAAAGATACAGAGAGCTCGAATTGACAGAGTCTGGACGTATGAAATCTCCTAAGCTCCTCAAATCTCCTCTTTTAAGTTCTAAAGTTAAAAACTGGATAAAAAAACTAAAACTCTAAGTACAAACTATAAGTATTGTTCAGAATTCGGATTGAGCTTCTTTTGTAAACTTCTGGGCTTCGTGGGCTTAAAAGGAAAATACTTCTCTTCTCGTCACATATGACCATGTCGATCGACATACAGGTCCTTGTCGATCGACACGGTCGTATAAAATCGACTTCGACTTCATCACTTCAGCTCTTCTTTCCCCAATGCTCCAAAATGCTCCAAAAGCTTCCAGTAAGCTCCAATCATCCATTATCCTGCAAAAACTCTAAAAGGACTCGAAAATACCAAAAAGACTCTACAAAAAAGACTTATATCATGGTCGAAAACGGGTAAAAACCATGATATATCACAGATCGACGTGTTCTAGCTGTATTGAACGATCCATAATACATTTTCATTTTTCTGCACTCTGTTTCAAGCTCTTTCAAATTCATTTGGTTCCTTCAACTTCTATTGGGTAAAATGATTATCGAGTAAAATATGTATAGTTTTTGTTAGAAATCAACATTCGTTATTTGGAGAATTATTATACAAAATCAAAGATCCGCTGGTGTATATTCGAATTTGTGATTGTTTTGTATAGAAATGTGGTCCATTCTTGAATAATTTGAAACAAATTTGTTTTTTTATATCTTAGTCAACATAAAATAATCATAATTATAAAAAATTTAGTCCAAAATAAGTGATGTTTTCGCTATTCTATGCATTATTATTTGATTTTTTATATAATTAATTATTTTTGACTATTTGAATTATGCATATTTTTGTATTAGATGAATTGTGTTTAGGTAGATATCAATTTATGTTTTCTTTCATAAAGCAATAAAAATTAAATGATTTCTTAATTGGTGTGTAATAACTTTAAACATCACTTATAAACAAATAAATAGAGTTTAATGAATAATTACTCTGGATAAAAAACTATTATTTTCAAACGAGTCCAAACATTGTTACTTCCGTATTCGTTGCAAAAAAATATATGATAAAATTATCTTAAATAACTTATTTTATAAATAAATAAATTATTTCATTTTTTATTTATTCTAATTATTTAACGTTATTACATTTAATTATTCCATTACTAAAATAATATGTTAGTTTCTGCAAGATTCAGCCAAATTCCGCATTTACCATTTGAATCACTAATTATTCAGCTAGATTTTACAATAAATCATCAATAAATCTCGCCAGATTCCGCATTCAACAACATTTCGTAGTTACCATTTACACCCTATATATGTGTATTTCTTACATCTTGTATCTCACAAAAAAAAATTAGAAAATACGGCAATTACATTTTTTTTAACGACTGCAAACCAATTTCTCGTGATTTTGGTTGTGCGTTATCGACGCAAGGTTAAATTGAAATGGTTGGTTCGATTTAAGTCGCTGGTTTGCAGACTGGTTAAAGGGGAAACCCTAGGGCTTCCCTATATAAAGGGTTGTGGCCTTTTTGGGAGGAGGTTTTTAATTTTCAAAGATTCCAAGTAAGTTCTAGAGAGTTTCCAGTGAGTTTTGAGAGAGGATTTGAGAGAAAAGGGGAATCATTGTTGGTTTCTTCCTGTTTTTGATCCTAAAAGCTCGTGTGTGGGGTTGTGAGGCTCTGGAGGCCGTTTCTGGTGTGTGTTGATTGTGAGTTGGGTGAGAAATTCGGATTGGAGATTCGTGTTCTTCGCGTTTTTCATCCTTTTTCCTTCCAGATTTAAGGTGAGTACGTGACCATGACTTATCTAGGTAAAGGAATTGATAGGATGCGATTGTATGTGGTTGTTGGTTGGATT
This sequence comes from Arabis hirsuta, assembly GCA_964056655.1. Taxonomy (NCBI): domain Eukaryota; kingdom Viridiplantae; phylum Streptophyta; class Magnoliopsida; order Brassicales; family Brassicaceae; genus Arabis; species Arabis hirsuta. The sequence continues at coordinate 17,870,202 of OZ053301.1, forward strand.
TCGTGTTGTTTTGGTGAGTTTTCGTGCAGAAGATCGATGAGATGCGTTCAGGATCGATCCGTGAGAGGATAGGTTTGATTCTTGGAAATCTGCATCGTGCGTCGATCGACACAGTTGCTCTGTGTCGATCGACACAGTGTGCATCGATCGACCCATGGTGGTTGTGTCGATCGACGCATGGCCTGTTGGGCAAACTTGCGGTTGATTGTTTGTGCTTGTATTGTTGATTGCTCATCCTGGTATTGTATCTTTTGCTTATGCCTGTGTGTACAGCCAAGTAGATGGGATGACCGTCTCATTGGGTATTTATGATAATACTCACTCATCTCTTTGAACCATGTGATACAGGTAGAGACAAAGTGTGATCGTGGAATCATGGTCGGGAAGAGGAGATGATCTAGTGTCTTAATTTTTTGATGTGGTTGTTAGAATTGCTAGGTTTCTAGTGAATTCTGGAATGTTGTTTATCGTTACTGGATTGAAAGTTATTGGTTATTGATTTGAGTTGGATTGGTTTAGTATTTCAATAAAGTATGAGATTTATTGAATGATGTTGTTAGTAATTGATTGTTGAGTTCCGCGTGTTTGTGTTTTGACCGTTGAGGATTATTATTTGTGATAATAATAATCCGAGTTTGGAAATTTTTTAATTTTAACGAGTTGGGTCGTTTCAGTTTGGTATCTAAGCCTTTATGGTTCTAGGGCGGGTGCACTTGATTGATTGATTATGTGAGTTAGTCGATTGATTGTTGGGTGGGTTTGGAGTCCTAGATCATCTTCTCCAAGCCTTCAATGAGATTCCATGGTATGTGTTGTTTTATATTTCTGTTTTCTAGTATGCTTAGTATATTCCATGGTATCTTCTCCTACCTTAGGATGATGGAGTAGATGCAGAGGATTGACACGGGATTTTTCTCAGGAGGTGCCAAGCCTGGGGAGGCCGATGAGTGGCGGCTGAGATTGGAGCGTAACTTTCGCTCTATCAAATGTCCAGAGGGATATCGGGTTGACCTGGCGGTTCATTACCTGCAGGGGGATGCGCATCTCTGGTGGAGAGGTGTTGAGGCCAGGAGGGTGCATGCAGAGATGGCCTGGGAGGATTTCTTGGTAGAGTTTAATACCAAGTATTTCCTGCAAGAGTCGGTGGATCAGTTGGAGCTGAGGTTTTTGGAGTTGGCTCAGGGAGACTGGTCAGTGAGGGAGTTCGACGCGGAGTTCAGTCCACTTCTGGTTCATGCGGGTGAAGGCATGGAGGGCGAGTAGGCCCAGGTGAAGAAGTTCTTGAGAGAACTTTGACCTGATTTGAGGACTCGCTGTAGAGTGAGCAGGTTCGCCACGAGGACGGAGTTGGTAGAGATTGCTGCGGCAATTGAAGATGACTTGAGGGAGCAGGTGGTGGTGTTTAGCCCGCCTGTTCAGCAGAGGAGGTCGCAGCAACAAGTGGGTCCGAGCAAGGGCGGCAAGTCTGTGCAAGGACAGAAGAAGAAGTGGGAGAGCACTTCGGGACCGAGTCAGAGTGGTCAGGGTGGTTTGGGATGCTTCGGGTGTGGGAGCATAGATCACCGGGTGTCGAGCTATCCGAAGAGGAACGAAGCTCGGGATGCGCGGGTGTGCTATCACTGCAGAGAGCCGGAGCATATAAAGCCCAAGTGTTCGAGGTTGCAGCAGGTGGCAGTGGCGGTAGTGCAGCTGGTGGCTCAGACTGCAGCGGTACCGCGGGTGTTCACTTCGGTGGAGGCGGGTGGTTCTAGCGCAAGACCAATCACAGGTAATTTCAAAACTTGACTTGTTAAATTTTAATGTGTCGAATTTAGTCTGTTTGGAATTTGTGGGTTTGTGCTATAATTTTAGGGTTCTTAGGCACATGGGATTTGTGCAGGGACCTTAGTAGTGGGCGATTGTGAGTCCCATGTACTGTTTGATTATGGAGCTACAAATTGCTTCATTACTTCGGAGTGTGCAGAGGGCAGCAGAATCTGGAGCGATTTTGATGAGCAGCCGGGAGTAGTTAAGGTTGTTGGTGGCAAGTCTCTAGCTACTCTTGGGCGGGCTCGAGGCGTGGATGTTTAGGTGGCGGGTGAGTCTATGCCAGCTGATATGATTATTAGTCTGGTGGAGCTGTACGATGTCATCCTGGGTATAGGTTAGCTGGACCGGTATAAAGTTCATCTGGATTGTCATTGGGGACGAGTTGTATTTGAGCAAGAGGTGGGGAGGTTAGTTTATCAGGGAGTGAGGCCGACTTCCGGGAGTCTCGTGATTTCAGTGATTCAGGCTGGGCAGCTGATTGAAAAGGGCTGCGAAGCGTATTTTGTGACGATTGTGATGCCAGAGACTGTTGGAGAGGTTGCAATTGGGGATATTCAAGTTGTCCAGGACTTCCAGGACATTTTCTAGTCGTTGCAAACACCGTCTTAGTTTGATCATTTCACTATTGAGTTAGAGCTTGGGATAATTCCGATATCTAAAGCGTCTTACCATATGGCTCCAGCGGAGATGGCAGAGCTGAAGAAGCAGCTTGATGATCTTTTGGGGAAAAGATTTATCTAGCCTAATAGTTCACCGTGGGGAGCGCCGATGTTGTTTGTGAAGAAAAAGAATGGGAGTTTCCGTTTATACATCGATTACCGGGGACTTAACTGAGTCACTGTGAAGAACAAGTATTGTTTACTTGGTTCTCCAAGATTGATTTGGCTCCGGGTTACCATCAGATTCTTATCGACGAGGGAAACGTTAGGAAGACTGCTTTCAGGACGAGGTATGGGCATTATGAGTTTGTGGTGATGCCTTTCGGGTTGATGAATGCACTAGTGGCGTTCATGAGGCTGATGAATGGGGTATTACAGGAGTATCTGGACGAGTTTGTGATCATCTTTATCGATGATATTTTGGTGTATTCGAGGAGTCCTGAGGAGCATGAGGTTCAACTGAGAGTGGTTCTGGAGAAGCTGCGGGAGCACAACTTGTACGCGAAGTGGAGCAAGTGCATTTTTTGGCAGCAAGAGATGAGTTTTCTCGGTCATGTGGTTTCTGCAGATGGAGTTTTTGTGGATCCGGCGAAGATAGAGGCTATCAGAGGGTGGCCTAGACCGAGGAATGCCAGTGAGATCCAGAGTTTTCTCGGGTTGGCAGGTTACTACAGGAGGTTCGTCAAGGGTTTTGCAAGTATGGTGCAGTCGATGACAAAGATGACGAGAAAAGATGTCCCTTTTGTGTGGTCTTCAGCTTGCGAAGAGAGTTTCGATAAGCTGAAGGAGATGTTGACTAGTACACCAGTGCTGGCATTGCTGGAGCTGGGCGAGCCATACGTGGTGTGAAACGACCCGACCCAAAAATTCAAAATTTTTCCGTTCAGATTATTATCATCACAGATAATAATCCTCAATAGGCCAACACAACATGCGGAATCCATAAACAATTAAACGACATATTCCAATTTAACAAATCTCATACTTTATTAAATAACAACCAATCAACCAATATCAATGACTAAGGGTCCTAGAATTACTAACAACCTAGCAATTCTATCAAACAACAACACAAGTGAGACCCTAAATCATCTCTTCTTCCTCGCCACGATTCCACGATCACATTTTCTCTTTACCTGCAACATATGGCAAAAAGAGTTGCGTGAGTATTATCATAAATACTCAGCGACGCGGTCATCCCATCTACAAGCTAATTAAGCACAAGTATAACAAAGGATACAATACCAGGATGATCACTGAATAAGCATACACGGAACAAACATTACAAATCCCCACAGAAGCACTGTGTCGATCGACACAACCTCTAGGTGTCGATCGACATGATGTCTCATGTCGATCGACACACAACACTGGTGTCGATCGACACGACGTCGCAGAACCTAGAAACGAGTCTGTCCTCACACGACTCGAATCTGTCGCGAGCCATCGAGTTTCCTGTAAAATTCCATTCACAAAGCACACAAAAACAACCACGCAATCGCATTATATCAATTCCCTATACTTATACAAGCCCACGATCACGCACTCACCTTGATTGAGATTGAAAAGAATGAAGAACGCGAAGAACAAGCGAAGAACACCAAGAACAGCCGCTGATTCGTCTTTCCCAGACCCAAATCAACCCAGCAACAATCCCCTTCTCGTTCTAACACCCTCAAGAACAATCTTTCTCAAGAAAAATGCCCAAAAACCTTGATTCTGATCTCTCTCTCAAAACCCTCTGGTTTCTCTCTGATTTTTGGCCAAAACAACCACCAACGCGACTGTCTGATTTTTAAACCATGTCGATCGACATACACCACCCGTGTCGATCGACATAACGCCCAAAACCTGACTTCTCCTAAGTCCAAAACACACGTGTCGATCGACACACCACCCTGTGTCGATCGATACCCCCAAAAATCCACTTTTAAGTTCACGGGCGTTACAATTCTCCCCCTTTAACACGGATTCGACCTCGAATCACGCGACACCGCCATACTACTGTCTCAACTCACCTGACCAACACCCGGCCATTATCCTTCGAGATCACACTCGACTCCCACAACCCGTCCTGCTAAGGCTAACACTCTCGCCTAAAATTCGACCAGATTCACTCGGAACACCAACGATGCACGCCCCATGGTCCGGATTAGGGCTGCCCGATTGACCGTCCAACAATCAAACAAGAACATGTCCGACCAACCGTTGACCCCGCATTGGACCAAATGATCATACAACAATCAAACAAGAACATGTACGACCATCGGCGTAACATATGCTACCAGGATTGTTCGAACCGACTCCAGACTCCAGTAATAACCCCAGACTCGACGTCCACAACACACCCTGGCCCTCAGCCAGCCCCACTCGTGATCCCCACCTGATCCTCGAGTTCTACTAGGCTCATACTAGCCACATTGCACCGTCTCACAACGGCTGCAATCCTGACCCCACCCGGTCAGCACCACCTGAGATCCACTCCCGATCCTCGAAACTCATCCAGTCTCATACTCACGACCACGCTCAGAAGCTACTGCTCCTAACTCATACTCATAACTCATAAACATATACACCGCACATATGCTCCCAGGATCGTCACCCCTTGAGCGACAGTGTGCAGGAGACCCACCCGTCCCCTGGAGAGACCCACTATCCCTCAACGTATATGTAGGGAAACCATCCGTCCCCCAGAGAGAACCACCAACTCTCGAGTATATGCAGAGAATCCACCCGTCCTCTGGAAAGATCCACTATCCCTCAGTATACAGGAACCCACCCGTTCCCTGGAGCAATACTCTGGAACGTGCATCATAAGCACCTGTCGACCAGAAACACCTCTCGTGGTCAGCCGAAACAACCCAATCACAAAAGTGTCTCACAGAGTCCCTAGAAAAGGCGATTCAAATTCACATAACCCTCTTTTCCAAACTCTCCCTAGGAAATAGACAATTCTAACGCGCGTAGAGCTTACATTTCCAGCCACTCCTGGAACATGTACAGTCTCATTTGCAGCCACTCCTGGAACATGAACGATCTATAAGCCGCGTAAAACTCCTATTCCTAGCCATCCTAGCCGATAGGCAAGCTCTAACTCGCATAGAACTTCTACCGCGAGACCTCCTCATGACCTACCACTACAACCCATGAGATCACCCGTCATACCATAAGAACTCACAACTTATAACACACATTTAATAAGGCAAACTCATCTTATTAAACCTTGAAATGTATACTCGTTACATCCACAACGAAATACAAATATCTCAAACATAGCAACATGCTAATACAGACTCTGGAAACCAGAAAAAAAACTCAAGCCACCGCTTGCTTCTCGAACCACTTCGAGAACTTCCTCTTCATCGACGCTTCTGGTTCCCAAGTCTCCTCCTCAATACCGTCACAGTCCCACACGACTCTCACCAACGGTGTACTCTTTCGACGCAGCACCTTGACTCTCTTCTCTAGAATCCTTACAGGCCACGCCGCCAACGTCATGTTAGGCTGAAGATCCTCCGGGATCCTAGCCAACACCTCCTCAGACTCATGTAGACACTTACGCAGCGTCGAAACATGGAAGACTTTGTGAAAAGCCTTCATACTCTGAGGTAACTCCAGTCTATAAGCCACCGGTCCGACCCGCTCCACCACTCTGAACGGACCCATAAACCTCAAACTCAGCTTATTCTCTGAAATGGATTTGTTAGGACCCCTCAACATAGCTACCTTGAGATACACCATATCTCCCAACTTAAACTCCAGCTCTTTCCGTCTCCTATCGGCGTAACTCTTCTGCCGATCCTGAGCCTCCCTCATGTTCAGCCTCAAGACATGGATCTTCTCCGTCGTCTCCTGGACAAAGTCTGCACCGAACATGGTCCTCTCCCCCACTTGAGTCCAGCATAGTGGTGTCCTACATGGCCTCCCATACAGAGCCTCATACGGAGCCATCCCAATACTCGCTTGGTAACTGTTGTTATACGCAAACTCAACAAGGTTCAGACGATCTACCCAATGACCACCATAATCAAGCACACACATCCTCAACAGATCCTCCAATGTCTGAATCGTCCTCTCAGACTGCCCATCCGTCTGAGGATGATACGCTGTGCTCATATGCACCTTAGTGCCCATCTCAGCCTGAAACGCCCTCCAGAACTCTGAGGTAAATCTTGGATCTTGGTCTGACACAATACTCGCTAGCACCCCGTGCAGCCTTACTATCTCCCGCACATACTTCCTAGCCAAGACTGCTGCTCCATCAGTCTTCTTGATGGCCAGAAAATGTGCCAACTTCGTCAGACGATCCACGATAACCCAAATCGCATCATAGGTCCGCGACACTGGCAATCCCATCACGAAATCCATCGTAATCATATCCCACTTCCACTCAAGAATAGGCAAACTCTGCAATAATCCGTTCGGGACCTGATGCTCAGCCTTCACCAGCTGACACTGTTGCACGCTGTAACCCAGCTAGCTACATCCCTCTTCATCCCGACCCAGTGATAATACTGCTTCAAGCCACGGTACATTTTGGTCGCTCCCGGATGAATCGATAACATGCTCGAATGAGCCTCCCTTAGGATCTCCCGTCGCAGATCCTCGTCCTTGGGTACACAAACCCGCCCGTTCACCAATATCATCCCACTCGCTGAGACCACATACTCTGAACCGGCTGCCTTAGAAGCATCAATCAAACCCGGATCTTTCTCCTGAGCAACCCGAATCCTGGTCAACAAATCTGCCTGGTTAGCTGCCTCTAACCCCAACGACTACTGTGAGATCACACATAACCTTAACGTACTGATCTCGCTCACCAGAGCCTCCATATCGCGCTCCTGATCTGAAGCTACCCTCTTCCGACTCAACACATCTGCAACCAGATTAGCCTTACCCGGATGGTACCCAATCTCCAGGTTATAGTCTGCAACTAACTCCATCCAGCGCCTCTGTCTCTGGTTCAGCTTCGGCTGAGTGAAGAAATACTTCAGACTCTTATGGTCTGTGAATATCTGCACCTTCCCGCCATACAGATACGACCTCCAGATCTTAAGTGCAGAGATAACTGCAGCCAACTCCAAATCATGGGTAGGGTAATTTCACTCATGCTTCCTCAACTTCCTCGAAGCATACGCAATCACCTTGCCCTGCTGCATCAGTACACAACCCAGACCAACTCCTGAAGCATCTGTATACACCACATAAGGCACACCCAGCTCGGGTAACGCTAATACCGGTGTACTGGTCAGCATCTCCTTCAGCTTCCCGAAACTCTCCTCGCAAGCTGAAGACCACACAAAAGGAACATCCTTCCCTGTTAGCTTCGTCATCGACTGCGACATGCTCGCGAATCCCTTGACAAACCTCCGGTAATAACCTGCCAACCCAAGAAAACTCCGGATCTCGGTGGCGCTCCTCGGTCTAGGCCAACCTCTGATAGCCTCTATCTTAGCCGGATCCACAGACACTCCCTCTGCAGACACAACGTGGCCAAGAAAGCTCATCTCTCGCTGCCAGAAACTACACTTACTCAGCTTCGCATACAGCTTCTGCTCCCGCAGCTTATCCAGAACCAACCTCAGATGCACCTCGTGCTCTTCCGGAGTCTTCGAATACACCAGAATGTCATCAATGAAGATGATCACGAACACATCCAGAAACTCCTGGAACACTCCGTTCATCAACCGCATGAACGCTGTTGGCGCATTCGTCAACCCGAACGGCATCACCACGAACTCATAGTGCCCATACCTTGTCCTGAACGCTGTTTTCCCAACATCTGCCTCATCGATCGGAATCTGATGGTATCCCGAAGCCAAATCAATCTTGGAGAACCAAGTAGCCCCTCGCAACTGATCCAACAACTCATCAATGTGCGGCAGAGGATACCTGTTCTTCACAGTGACTCGGTTAAGTCCCCGATAGTCGATACACAACCGAAAACTCCCATCATTCTTCTTCACAAACAACACCGGTGCTCCCCACGGTGAAACACTAGGCCGGATGAAACCCTTCCCCAACAGCTCTGCCATCTCTGCTGGAGCCATACGGTAAGGTGCCTTGGATATCGGAGCTGTTCCGGGTTCCAACTCAATCGTAAATGGATCCGACCGCGACGGTGGCAATCCCAACAACGACTGAAACACATCCTAAAAATCCCAAACGACCTGGATATCCCCAACTGCAACCTCTCCAACAGTCTCTGGCATCACTATCGCCGCCAGATACGCCTCGCAGCCTTTCTCAATCAACTGCTCGGCATGTATCGCTGAAATCATAAGACTTCCAGAAGTCGGTCTCACCCCCTGAAACACCAACCTCCCAGCCTCCCGCTCAACCACTACACGTCCTCGATGACTATCCAGATGGACCCTGTACCGATCCAACCCATCCATCCCCAGGATGACATCATACAGCTCCACCAGACTAATATCCAGGTCAGCTGGCATCAACTCTCCTACCACTAGAACGTCCACACCTCGAGCCCGCCCGAAAGTAGCCAACGTCCTGCTTTCAGCAACCTTAACTACTCCCGGCTGCTCTCCGGATTCGCTCCGGATCCCGCTGCCCTCCGCACACTCCGGAGTAATGAAGCTATTCGTAGCTCCCGAATCGAACAACACGTGGGACTCACATCCGCCCACAACTAAGATCCCTGCACAAATCCCATGTTCTTAAGACCCGACACTCTAGCGCAGACACACAATTTCCTAACAGACTAAAATCAATCACCACAAGAATTGACCCAAAAATTTAAAAGACAAGTCTGAATTATACCTGTGATCGGTCTGGCGCTAGAGCCGCCCGCCTCTGCCGACGTGAAAACCCGCGACGCCGCTGCAATTTGAGCCCAAGGCTGCACCGCCAACGGCTGCACTGCCGCCACCGTCATCTGCTGCAGCTTCGGACACTTGGGCTTAATGTGTCCCGGCTCCCTGCAGTGACAGCACACCTGTGCTGCCCGCGTCTCTCTCCTCATCGGACAGTCCGCCACCTTGTGGCCCATGCTACCACACCCGTAGCATCCTGAACCACCCTGTCCACCCTGACTGGACCCGGAAGTACTCTCCCACTTCCTTTTCTGTCCCCGAGCCTGCTTGCCGCCCCTGCTCGCACAAGTCTGCTGCTGAGATCCCTCGGCTGCTGCTGCTGCAGCACCGGTGGACTAACCACCACAACCCGCTCCACGAGGTCCTCCTCAATCGCCCCAGCAGTCTCAACTAGCTCCACCCTCATGGCGAACTTACTCGCCCTGCAGCGAGTCCTCAACTCAGCACGAAATCCCCCTAGGAACCTCCTCACCTGGGCCTGCTCGCCCTCCATGCCCCTACCAGCATACACCAGGAGTCGGCTGAACTCCAGATCGAACTCCCTCACAGTCCGATCCCCCTGAGTCAGATTCAGAAACCTCGAATCCATCCTGTCCATCGCCTCCTGCGGGAAATACTTGGCATTGAACTCAGCCAAGAAATCCTCCCAAGCCATCTCAGCCTGTACCCGCCTAGTCTCGACGCCTCTCCACCAGAGATGCGCATCATCATCCAAATAGTGAACCGCTAGGTCCACCCTGTATCCCTCTGGACACCTGATCGAGCGAAAGTTACGCTCCAATCTCCGCCGCCACTCATCGGCATCCTCAGGCTTGGCACCACCCGAGAAAAACTCGGTGCCAATCCTCTGCATCTACTCCATCATCCTCAAGTAGGATGGAAGCTCCTCCGCAACCGCCACACCCGGCTACACACCAGCCACTACCGGCTGAACCCCAGCCACCACTGGCTGCACACCAGCCCCACCTGGCTGAACTCCCGGAGTCTGACCCGGAGCCGGTACCCCACCTGGTAACCGTTCCAGAATCAACTGCAGCAAACCCGCCAGACGATTATCTCGGTCTTGGGCCACACCTACAGGAGCACCCCCACCCGGGCCCCCCGCACCAATAGCTACCTCGGGACCCACACTGGCTCCACCAGCCCTCACACTGGCACTCATAGCAGTCACACCCACCGACCCCTCCAGAAACGCCTGTGAGTCAGCCACCTGCTCCTGCGTGGTCTCCTGGGCCACAATCACGGCATTTTACTCACTCTGAAGTCCTCGTCCACGCCCACCACGACCACCACGGCCACCACGGCCCCTACGACCTCTGCCTCTAGCACCTCTAGCCATAACTCTGCACTCACAGCAGATTACTAAGTTCTGGAATAAAAACAGAAATCATACAACACTTACCGTGAAATCTCATTGAAGGCGCGGAAGAGATGATCTACATCCCCAAACCCACACAACAATCAATCAATTGTCACACAATCAATCAATTGCACCCGCCCTAGAACCATAAGGGCTCTGATACCAAACTGAAATGACCCGACCCAAAAATTCAAAATTTTTCCGTTCAGATTATTATCATCACACATAATAATCCTCAATAGGCCACCACAACATGCGGAATCCATAAACAATTAAATGACATGTTCCAATTTAACAAATCTCATACTTTATTAAATAACAACCAATCAACCAATATCAATGACTAAGGGTCCTAGAATTACTAACAACCTAGCAATTCTATCAAACAACAACACAAGCGAGACCCTAAATCATCTCTTCTTCCTCCCCACGATTCCACGATCACATTTTCTCTTTACCTGCAACACATGGCAAAAGAGTTGCGTGAGTATTATCATAAATACTCAGCGACGCGGTCATCCCGTCTACAGGCTAATTAAGCACAAGTATAACAAAGGATACAATACCAGGAGTATCACAGAACAAGCATACACGGAACAAATATTACAAATCCCCACAGAAGCACTGTGTCGATCGATACAACCTCTAGGTGTCGATCGACATGATGTCTCGTGTCGATCGACACACAACACTGGTGTCGATCGACACGACGTCGTAGAACCTAGAAACGAGTCTGTCCTCACACGACTCGAATCTGTCGCGAGCCATCGAGTTTCCTGCACAATTCCATTCACAAAGCACACAAAAACAACCACGCAATCACATTATATAAATTCCCTATACTTATACAAGCCCACGATCACGCACTCACCTTGATTGGGATTGAAAAGGATGAAGAACGCGAAGAACCAGCGAAGAACAGCCGCTGATTCGTCCTTCCCAGACCCAAATCAACCCAGCAATAATCCCCTTCTCGTTCTTTCACCCTCAAGAACAATCTTTCTCAAGAAAAACGCCCAAAAACCTTAATTCTGATCTCTCTCTCAAAACCCTCTGGTTTCTCTCTGATTTTCGGCCAAAACAACCACCAACGCGACTGTTCACGCTTAAATATCGAACCCTAGGGTTCCTTAAACCAGCCCCACTAAACCGAACAATTAAATCAAACCAGACGGTCTGATTTTTAAACCGTGTCGATCGACATACACCACCCGTGTCGATCGACATAACGCCCAAAACCCGACTTCTCCTAAGTCCAAAACACACGTGTCGATCGACACACCACCCTGTGTCGATCGATACCCCCAAAATCCACTTTTAGGTTCACGGGCGTTACACTGGTGTATACTGATGCTTCGGGAGTTAATCTGGGTTGTGTGCTGATGCAGCAGGGAAAGGTAATTGCATACGCTTCGAGGCAACTGAGGAAGCACAAGTGTAACTACGCCACCCATGATTTGGAGTTGGCTGAAGTGATTTTAGCTTTAAAGATTTGGCGATCTTATCTTTATGGCAGAAAGGTGCAGGTGTTCACAGACCAAAAGAGTCTGAAGTACTTTTTTACTCAGCCAGAGTTGAACCAGAGACAGAGGCGCTGGATGGAGTTGGTAGCAGATTATGATATAGAGATAAGATACCATCCGGGTAAGGCTAATCTGGTTGCAGAAGCGTTGACTCGAAAGAGAGTTGCTTCGGCTCAAGAGCGGGATATGGAGGCTTTAGTGAGCGAGATTTGCACTTTGAGATTATGTGTTATCTCACAAGAGCCGTTGGGGTTAGAGGCAGCTAACCAGGCAGATTTGTTGAGCAGGATTCGAGTAGCTTAGTAGAAGGATCAGGGTTTGATTGATGCTTCTCAGGTGGCAGGTTTAGAGTATCAGGTCTCGGCGAATGGGACAATACTTGTGAACGGACGGGTTTGTGTACCCAAGAATGAGGATCTGAGGTAAGTGATTCTGAGGGAGGCTCACTCGAGCATTTTATCTATTCATCCGGGGGCGACCAAGATATACCGGGATCTGAACAGGTATTATCACTGGGTCAGGATGAAAAGAGACGTTGCTAATTGGGTTGCAACGTGCAATATGTGCCAGGTGGTGAAGGCTAAGCATCAGGTCTCGAGCGGATTGTTACAGATTTTACCCATTTCGGAGTGGAAGTGGGATATGATTACCATGGGTTTTGTGATAGGATTGCCAGTGTCGTGGACTTATGATGCTATTTGGGTGATTGCGGATCGTTTGACTAAGTCGGCACATTTTCTTGCCATTAAGAAGACCGATGGAGTAGAGGTGTAGGCTAAGAAGTATGTGCGAGAGATAGTGAGGCTGCATGAGATGCCAATGAGTATCATGTCAGACACGGATCCGAGGTTTACTTCAGAGTTCTGGAGGACATTCCAGGCTGAGATGGGCACTAAGGTGCATATGAGTACAGCTTATCATCCTCAGACGGATGGGTAGTCTGAAAGGACGATTCAGACACTTGAGGATTTGTTGAGGATGTGTGTGCTGGATTACAGTGGTCATTGGGTAGATCACTTAAACCTGGTAGAGTTTGCGTTTAACAACAGCTACAAAGCGAGTATTGGGATGGCTCCATATGAGGCTCTGTATGGGAGGCCATGTCGTACACCATTATGCTGGACTAAAGTGGGGGGAGAGGAGCATGTTTGGTATGGATTTTGTTTAGGAGATGACGGAGAAGATTCTTGTCTCGAGGCTGACATGAAAGAGGCTTAGGATCGGCAGAAGAGTTATGCCGATAAGAGGAGGAAAGAGTTTGAGTTTGAGATGAGAGATCTGGTGTATCTCAAGGCAGTGATGTTAAGGGGTCCTAACAGATCCATTTTAGAGAATAAGCTAAGTCCGAGGTTTATGGGTCCGTTCGAAGTTGTGGAACGGGTTGGACCAGTAGCTTATCGGTTGGAGTTACCTAAGAGTATGAAGGCTTTTCATAAGGTCTTCCATGTGTCAATGCTACGGAAGTGTCTACATGAGTCTGAGGAGGTGTTGGCTAGGAATACGGAGGATCTTCAGCCCAACATGACGTTGGAGGCAAGTTTTCTGAGGATTCTCAAGAGGAGAGTCAAGGTTCTGCGCCGGAAGAGGATACTGTTGGTGAGAGTCGAGTGGGACTGTGACGGTGTCGAGGAGGAGACTTGGTCGAAGATGAAAGCAAAGTTCTTGAAGTGGTTCGAGAAGCAAGTGGAGGCTTGAGTTGTCTTTTCTGGTTTTCAGTGTCTGTATAGCATGTGGCTATGAGTTATTTATGTATTTTTCGTTTGGTGATGTAATGATTTATACACTGTTGAGATTTAATAAGATGGATTTTTCTTATTAAATGTAATTATAAGATGCGAGTTCTTATAGTATGATTGGTGGGGTCATGTGTTATGTGATGGCTAGAAATGGAAGTTCTATTTGAGTTAGAGCTTGTCCATGTTCTAGGAGGAGTATCTAGGAATGAAAGTTCTATGTGAGTTAGGACTTGTCTATTCTCTAGATGGCGCTGGGAAATAGAGGTTTTATCTGAGTTATAACCTGTCTATTTTCTAGGGAGAGTTTGAGAAAAGAGGTTTTATGTGAGTTAGAACTTGTCTTTTTCTAGGGACTCTGGCGGAAACACCTAGTGGGGTTTATTTCGGATGACCTACTGATTGGTCATGGATGAGATGATGTTTTGGGTAAGGGGATGCCATGATGGAGCCACGGGAGATGATTATAGTCTACAGGTGCTTATCATACATGTTACAGAGTTGATTGCTCTAGGGGATAGTGGGTTCTTTGCATATACTTTGAGGGACAGGGATCTCTCCAGGGGATGTGTGATTCCCCTGCATGCCGATAGCTTGATAGACTTTGTGTCCCGAGAGTGGGAGGGGCATAAAGCATACCAATAGCTTGATGGACGGCGGTCCTGAAGGTGGGAGGGGTATGATATACATCAAGAGCTCAAAGGGTGACGACCCTGAGAGTGGGAGGGGTGTATATAGATATGAGTAATAAGCAATAACGTGTGGATTTGATTTGTAAGTATGAGACTAGAGGAATTTCAGAGTTTGGGGGATGATCTTGAGTGGTGCTAGCCGGATTTGGGGTCAGGATTGTAGCTGTAGTGAGACGGTGTTGCATGATTCGAGGGCAAATCTATGTTAGTGGGGGAGACTTGTAACGACCGTGAACCAATTTCCCGTGATTTTGGTTGTGCGTCGATCGACGCAAGTAGTGTGCATCGATCGACGCAAGGTTAAATTGAACCGGTTGGTTTGATTTAAATCACCGGTTTTCGGGCTGGTTAAGGGGGAAACCCTAGGGCTTCTCTATATAAAGGGCTGTGGCCGTTTTTTGGAGGAGATTTTCAATTTAGGAGATTTCGAGAAAATTTTAGAGAGTTTCCAGTGAGATTTGAGAGAAAATTTGAGAGAAAAAGAGAATCATTGTTGGTTTCTTCCTGTTCTTTATCCTAAAAACTCGTGTGTGGGGTTTGTGAGGCTCTAGAAGTTGTTTTTGGTGTGTTGATCGTGAGTTTGGTGAGAAATTCGAATTGGAGATTTGTGTTCTTCGCGTTCTTCGTGCATTTCATCCTTTTTCCTTCTAGATCTAAGGTGACTGCGTGACCATGGCTTATCTGGGTAAAGGAATTGATAGGATGCGATTGTTTGTGGTTGTTGGTTGGATTTTGTGTTGTTTTGGTGAGTTTTCGTGCAGGAGATCGATGAGATGCGTTCAAGAATCGATCCGTGAGACGATAGGTTCGATTCTTAGAAATCTGTATCGTACGTCGATCGACACAGTTGCTCTATGTCGATCAACACAGTGTGCATCGATCGAAACATGGTGGTTGTGTTGATCGACGCATTGCCTGTTGGGCAAACTTGCGGTTGATTGTTTGTGTTTGTATTATTGATTGCTCATCTTGGTATTGTATCTTTTGCTTATGCATGTTTGTATAGCCAAGTAGATGGGATGATCATCTCACTGGATATTTATGATAATACTCACGCATCTCTTTGAACCATGTGATACAAGTAAAGACAAAGTGTGGTCGTGGAATTATGGCCGGGAAGAGGAGATGATCTATTGTCTCAGTTTATTGATGTGGTTGTTAGAATTGCTAGGTTGCTAGTGAATTCTGGAATGTTGTTTATCGTTATTGGATTGAAAGTTATTGATTATTGATTTGAGTTGTATTTGTTTAGTATTTCAATAAAGTATGAGATTTATTGAATGATGTTGTTGGTAATTGATTGTTGAGTTCCGCATGGTTATGTTTTGACCGTTGAGGATTATTATTTGTGTTAATAATAATCCGAGTTTGGAAATTTTTTTTATTTTAACGGGTTGGGTTGTTTTAATTTTCTTGGTTTATTACATTATCTATTTTCAAAATTGTATCATTCCCTCTGCCTACTCTTAACATAATACTGTAGATCCTTTCATCTTTCTGATGTGAGATATCTTTACATGTCCCCTCGAGATGATGGTTTTTCCAATCACCATGAATCGTATTCCACTCTATGTTAGATAATAAACTCTATTTGGGCCACCCTACTTGAGTCAATAAATTGGGCTAATCAACCTGCTATGATACCATGTGAGATTATAGACTTTCAACTAAAAACCAATTGGCAATAATAGTAGAGAGGCCCAATCTCTTTCCGAATGGTGACGTCCCGCACTGTCCCACCTCCCACTGAACAGTCGCAAAAATCTATACTTATATATGTGTATCTAACAAAAATCTATACTTATACATGTGTATATATATTTTAGTTACTATTTGTCCCACACTGCACTTATCCCACCCGCACCGCAGTGTCACCATTCAAAGCCTTTAATATTACTGTAGATCTCTTCATTTTTAATATATATTGAGCAATAATTAATTCAATTTCCATTTAGATAGCTATAAAGAAGATACGAGTACAAAAAAAATTTGAGAGAATTAGACCTAAAAACAACGTTCTCTCCCAAAATCGCCGCCGTCAACCTTTTCCCCAAAATCTAAGATAGGATCAGACCGGCGGTGGACGGCTTCGTTAGAGTCACCGCCGGTCATGTCTCTTATTCTGTTGTGGCTCTCTTTTTCTGCTTTGTAGATGTATTGGGAGGGATGAAGATATCTCTCTTCCTCGGGATCAGTGATTTTTGGCCTGGATTGGTGGTTTGGCTACGAGGTTGTCGGCTTTAGTGTTGCTGGCTGTTGTAAGCGACGGAGCAGTTGCGCTATTACATCCTTTGGGCCGACTAACTCTCTCTCTCGTGGAGGAAGCTCCTTGTTTTGCCTCGTGGCTCTGGTCAAGGTCTGGTTCTCGGCTGATTCTGATTGAGTGTATTTGATTATCTCCCCTTCTAGTTTTTAGTTCTTATTAGTTTAGATGATTTTTACTCTTTTGGATCTGGCTATTTAGGGTAAAATGCTGGTTACCTAGCTCTGCGGCATGGCTATTTAGTTCTTTTCCAGTAGTTTGGGTTATCTAGACCGTGTCGATGGTCATAAATCGCAGGTCAATGCTTTTGGTGTTTGGGTTCCTTGGCCGTATCGATGGAAATCGTATGGTTGTTTCTTTGTCGTTTTCTATGTGGTGTTGGCGTTTAATTTGAGTGTGGTCTGATTTAAGTCCTAAGGAATTGGATTGGTGGAATTTAAGTCAATGGCTTGATATTGTCTCTTAAGCTTCTCCAGAGGTTAGGACTATCTGGGGTCTCGGTTCCAGATATCTAGTGACACCTCGGAGCTTCAAAGGCTCTCTCGGCTCCAATTTGATATGTCCTCTTCGCCATCGATTTGTACTTTAGAGGACGAATAAAGCTCTGGAATGTGCGGTGATGATGAAGATGTTCTTGGGGTTTGGATCCTTTTTCCATTGTTATGACTCTTCTTTGCTCTTGGTTTTCAATGTTATAGCCTTTCAAGTTTATTCTAGTTTCGGATATAAGTCGTGGGTATGTGATTGACTAGTGAAAATGACTTGTGAGTATGTTGCTCTCCTGTATCGGGATTGATTATTATCGTTTGTATTTCACTTTGAAGTTATTAATAATTCACCAGATGAAAAAAAAAATATGAGTACATTATTTATATCTACTTGAGTAATGACATATTATACAGGTGACCAACCAGAATTTTATGAGTCCACTTAGCTTCTGATTTTATGAGTCCATTGTGTATGGTCTTTTCTCAGGTGAATAATAAAAAATGGAGTCAATCATCGGAAGGCTACATGTGGAGTGTATTATGAGAGGCCGCCTGCAAGACAAGACTAGCAACTTGGATAGCGACAGATTGATAATTGTCATTATCATTGGGTGTTAGGTCTTAATCGAGATATCGTTGGTGGCAACAGCAACATCACGAGCTTTTGCCTTCATCTCTGTCACCGACATCGTTTAAGCATGCATTAATATGTGTTTGTATTGATTATGAGTTTACCTTACCATATGCTTTCTTATAAACAAAAAAAAACTAAAAACTAATGCAACCAGACCTAGGCAAACCAAAAAAATAGACGAACCTGAACCGCAATCCTAGATTAAAGTTCGAATAGAATGATAAGTTAGTAGATTTTTGTTGTGTGTTATTTACACAATAGAATTTTTTTAAGTTCAAGTTTTAAACCTAAACTGAAGATATATATATATATATATATATCAATATATGTATCGATATGGCGATTTGTGCTTTTGGCCAATCTCCCTAAGTCTCCCAACCTTTTTTATTCAATTCAATAGGACCCAATCGAGACATGCATTAATAGATAGCTTCTAGTGGCGCCATATCATTTACGTGGATATAAGCAACGGTAGACCTGAGTAAAACGTAATGAAATATACATGCATCGATTCATATAACATTATCATATTTGGTCAATGCAAGCACACTAAAACATGCTCAGTACAACAAATGTCTTATGTCTGCGTATAAAACCATATCTTATTTGTTCAGTGACACAACGAGACTTGCTTATTACGTATGTATGGGGCTATTCGTTTCATGACAATGAGGTTAAACTACAAGCTAAATGGGGTTTAATTGTAGATACTAATAGTTTTCACCAAGTATTAGTCAATCTTCACATAGCACATAAATGTATGATCGTAATGTTTTTAAATACATGAGAAAGTTACTGGGTAAAATGGGAAGTGATTAAATTGATTGGTGTTGTGGTGTAATCTCTTGAGTTTCTTCTTAGTTCTCAGCTGTAAAGGGCCTTACCAACTTAGCGTAGTTGAGTTTTTCAATAGTCTTCATGTTTTGAGGCTCAAAAAGTGATTGAACTCTATAATCGGTGTTTTCGGCAATGTGATGAAGTGGGTGATTTCTTTGATTTTGAGAGGTGTTTTCTTAGTGAGTCTTGTTGTGTTGATTTTCGTGGTCCTTGTGTGATTAAACCAGTCACAGTTTAAACCGAGCCACACTCTTTCCCATTTGTTTTGTTTGTCGCGTCATCATGTTTGCAATGGATATAAAAGACCAAGCTCTTTGGATCCTTAGATCCAAGGTACAAGTTGGAGTCTACCTCGAGCCGAATATTTGAACAAGTCGGAGTCAATCTCGACCTTTACAACCCCCTTCAATAAATACCAAAGATATACTTTGAGTATTTGGTCTACACACACATTGGAAGCTCGTTTCCCAGTAAGACTCTTGGATCCCGCATCATGAGACGCTCTTGTGTTGCTTTTTTGCCAAACGTCCGATATTGCAACTCTAGTTGCTTTGAGGATCTCAAGTTCTCCATTCTTTGACACTCCTAGATCAAGTACTCAACATACTAATTTTGCTTCAAATATATTAAAATTTGTATTTTCAACATACAGTAGAACTGATATCCAATATATATAAGTGATAGTTGGATTGTATACCCTAAATCTTATTGGAAAATTAAAATTGGTATCAAATTTGTTACATTTTGAAAAGTACTTTATTTTAAGAGTTGAAATGACAGTTTTATCCTTACTTAACAAGATTAAGTTAGAAAAAAAAATGATTTGATTTTTCTAATTTTTAGTTAAAAATTGATTTATAATATTTAAAACTAATATATCATCTATTGATAATCTAATAATCTAATAAAAAAATTTCTTGATAAAGCGTTTCTTCCTTATAAAATATTTACAAACCCTAAAACCATTATCTCCAACTCCATCACCGCAAACTCCACGATGCATACTCAAAGCCGCGAACTCCATCGCCTCGAACTCCATTGTCGCCAAAATCATAGTAGTACAATAGAGGTAACACAACAACACAAGTATTTTTGTTTCAAATCTAGTGGCCAAATTTCTTTCGTTTTATTGTTAAGTTTTTGTGATTATCTCATTGTTTGTTTGTTTTGTTGGATAATTTTTCTAATTAATTTTTATAAAAATGATATATAAGAGATATATTAATTTTTTCTGGATGAAATATTTTCTAATTTTCTAGGTATCAAACTAATTAGAAATTTTTTGTTTTATGGTTAAAAATTACCAATGGTGTTCAATTAAAATTGTAGTCCTCTTAGATCTTTATCTTCTTTTTTTTTGGTAAAAAAATCTTCATCTTTTACCTCTTAATTTACTAAATAAATTTCTTTTCATATGTAGCTCGTGTTCTTCCACTATTTTTAATTCTTATTCTTCTGAAAAAACAAAACAAAAATAGTTAAAATAAACATGATTTAGAGTAAATTTTGAATTAGGATGAAGAAATTGGTAAACACAATAGTTAATATCTCATTATCTTCTTGTTCTTTAAGATCACGATTACATATATATATTTTTAATTTTAATTTATAATCACAATAGTAATTTATCTTTTGATTTTTTTTTGGTGGCCAAATGTTTCTTTAAATTTGTTTAATTTAAAACTGATTCGTATGTTTTTTTTTAAATTCCATGAATAAAAGTTTGCAAATATTTTTTTATGACAATCAAAAATTTAAAAGGTAAGAAATTATTACTTTTTTGTCATGTCATAATTCTTTCTAGCCATGTTATATATTATTTGGGAGAGTAAATGTGGAGATGACACATAAGCATCTTCTCACAAAACACTTCCCAATTAATATATAAGGGATATATTAATTTAAATAAAAATTACCAATTGATATATTTTTATAAAATAAAATTAGGAATTGATTTTCATTAATTTTACAATTTAAAATTTAATTAATTTATATAATAGTATGTCAAGTTGATGAACATAAAAATTAAGTCAATGGTTTAAATAAGTCGACAAAGTAAAAAGTCAATCAACCAAAATATAAATCGATAGTTTAAAATAAATTGATGAAAAAAAAATTAAGTCAATTAATTAAAAAAAATAAGTCAGTGGTTTAAATAAGTCGATAACTTAAAATGTCAATCAAACATCATATAAGTCAACAGTTTAAAATAAGTCGACGAAACTGAAAATTAAGTCGACAAAACTGAAAATTAAGTCAATGGTTAAATAAGTCGACAAAGTAAAAAAATCAAGCAAATTATAATATATGTCAACAGTTTAAAATAAGTCGATGAAGCTGAATATTAAGTTGACAAAAATAAAAAAATAAGTCAATGGTTAAGCAAATCGACAAAATAAAAAATCAATCAAACGAAATATAAGTCAACAGTTTAAAATAAGTTGACGAAGTTGAATATTAAGTCGACGAACATAAAAACATAAATCAATTGTATGAATAAATCAACAAAGTAAAAAATTATCCAACCAAAATATAAGTCGACTGTGTAAAATAAGTCAATCTTTATTTTTTACTTTAATAAAGAATTTAACTTTTAGATATTAATTTACTAACAAAATATTTTTAAAAAAAATTAAATATAAAACTAAATTTCAAATTTAAATTTAATAATTTTAAATCATTCTTAAGTTATTTAGTATGTTAATTATGTATATGGGTATTTACGTACTTGTACGTAATAAAAAGATATATTTTTCTAACTTTACAAGATTAAATGTACTTTTCAAATTTTCATTAAAATTTAGGATATTTCTCAAAATCCCCCTATATCCCCCTATAATTGGATACATGCTGATATTTCATTCCTCTATCAGTAACCAAATCACATGAAAAAGTGAATATATGTTTGGACTTTGGAGTAGAGCTATTCACGAATAATCAAGTTAACAACATTTATATGTATTTATATGTTTTTTTTTAAATATGAGAAATAAATATTATCTTTTTTATTTATCTATAAAAGTCAAGAAAATGTATTGATAAAAATTAATTGTAAGGCTATTTAAATTTTAAAACTAAGAAACTATTTGAACAAAGACATAATGTATCAGATACTCAACATACTGTTATTGTTCTTTAACAAAAAAAAAGAAAAAAATATTATTATCGTTTAATATATATTCCCTCAGTTTTTTCACACCTATTAAAAAAATACATTAATGTTTAATTATAAATATCTTCTTTTTTGCAGTAAACAATTTTCCATAACTGTAAAGTAATAGTAATTCAATAAAACCAATTGATATGTTTTAAAGTTTATAATTTATCATTGTGTTTTCAATAAAAATGTATTGAAAATGTCAAAAAAAAAAAAATCTTTTAGAAACAAATTGTTTTTTATAACATCAATTAAAAACGGAGGGAGTGTACTTTTTTATCGCTAATAAAGCCAATATTGATTATATAATTATAATTGGAATTAGATAGTTACACATTAAGCTCTTGTCCATCTTCAAATAACCTAATCACATGAAATAGAACCACCAAAATTTGTTTTTTAAGTTAAAGAGAAACCACCAATCTCTCATACTTGGGTGTTTCACGAAGTTAACGTAGGAGAGAAAACACATATCTTCGAATTTGTACTGGAGAAACTTTATGATAGGATAAACGGATGGACACAAAAAATTTATTGAAGGGAAGAAATGAAGGTTTCATTAAATCAGCGGCTATGTCGTTACCATCGTATGTCATGTCTTGTTTTAGGCTACCCAAGGCCATGACTAGTGCAGTTGAATTTTTTTTGTGGAATTCTAATGATAGCTAACGAGTGATACATTCGATGTCTCGGAAGAAATTTTGTCCTGGAAATTTAGAAGGAGGTTTAGGGTTTCAAATTACAGATGATTTCAACACAAAGTTATTGACAAAGCAAATATGGTGGTTAATGGATAATCCAAATTTACTTTTTACAAAGGTTTTCAAGGGAATGTATTTTAAAAACATATAATATTCATCCTAATACGGGAGACTATTATCTACGCTAGATCTCTGGTGAAAAAAATAATAAAAGAGTTGGTACATGGAAAGACACACCACCCTGGTGTCGATCGACACGACATCGCAGAACCCAGAAACGAGCCTATCCTCTCATGGCTCGAATCCATCGCGATTCATCGAGTCTCCTGCACAATTTCATTCACAGAACACACGAAATCCAACAAGCAATCACATTCTACCCATTTCTTACACTTATGTAAGCCTACGGTCACGCACTCACCTCGAATTTGGTCTAAAAAGATGAAGAACGCGAAGAACAACTCGAACTAACCTCTGTTTCGACTCCACATGCTCGAATTCACCACAACAAGGATCATTTCTCGTTCTAACAACCTCTCACAACAATCACAAGCTTTTAGGATTGAGAATTCAAAGAAAATCAACAATGATCCCTCCACAAACTCAATCCACTCAAGAACAACCTAATCTCTTCTGATTACGGCAAAAAAAGACAAAACGCGTCCGTTCCTCTTTAAATACGAACCCTAGGTTCCCTAAACCGCCCCACCAAACCGGGCAATAAAAACCGAACCTGTCGGTCTAAATCCCAATTCGTGTCGATCGATACACACTACCTGTGTTGATCGACACACCACCAAGAATCCGACTTCTCACAAGTCACAACACCCGTGTCGATCGACATACACACCTCTGTCGATCGACACACCCAACCAAAATCCACTTTTTGGTTCACGGGCGTTACAATTCTCCCCCACTAACACGGATTCGACCTCGAATCACGAGACTCCGTCTCACTAAGGCTAACACTTCTGCCTAAAACCCGAACAGATTCTCCTGGAAACAACAACGATGCAACGTCCCCTGGTCTGGACTAGGGCTGCCCAATTGATCGCCCAACAATCAAACAAGAAAATGCACGACCAACCGTTGACCCTAAATTGGACCAAATGATCGCACAACAATCAAACAAGAACATGTACGACCAAAGACGCTAAATATGCTACTAAGGTTGTCCGAACAAAGTTCTAAACGTAAGCAAAAACCCTAGACTCGACATCCACTACACACTCCTGGCCCTCGGCCGGCACCACTCGTGATCACACCTGATCCCCGAGCTCTACTAGGCTCACACTAGCCCCATTGCACCGTCTCACCACGGCTGCAATCCTGACTCCAACCCTGTCAACACCACCTGAGATCCACTCCCGATCCCCGAAGTTCATCCAGTCTCATACTCACGACCACACTCAGACGATACTGCTCATAACTCATACTCATAACTCATATACATATACACCACACCCACTCGCAGGATCGTCACCCCTTGAGCTACGTGTGAAGGGAACCCACCCATTCCCTAGAGAGAACCACCATCCCTCAAAGTACATGTAGGGAACCCACCCGCCCCCTAGAGAGAACCACCAACTCTCGAGTATATGCAGGGACCCCACCCGTCCCCTGGAGAGAACCACCATCTCTCAAGTATGCAGGAAACCCACCCGTCCCCTAGAGCAATACTCTGAACGCGCATCATAAGCACCTGTCGACCGAAATCACCTCCGTGGCTCCATCATGACATCCCCCACCCGGAATATCATCACATCCATGACCCCCACTAGGTCATCTGAAACAACCCCCACTAGGTGTTTCCACTAGAGTCCCTGGAATAGACAAGTTCTAACCACCATAAAACCTCTATTCCAGACTCTCCCTAGGAATAGACAAGTTCTAACTCGCATAGAGCTTCCATTTCTAGCCACTCCTAGAACATGAACAAGCTCTAAGCCGTATAGAACTTCCATTCCTAGCCATCACATGACCCCACCGGTCATAAAAATATAAGAACTCACATCTTATAACACATTTAATAAGACAAACTCATCTTATTAAATCTCCAAATGTATACTCGTTACAACAACAAACGAAATATACATAACAACAACATAGCAACATGCTAAAACAGACTCTGAAAACCAGAAAGACACTTAAGCCACCGCTTGCTTCTCGAACCACTTCGAAAACTTCCTCTTCATCGACGCTTCTGGTTCTCAAGTCTCCTCCTCAATA
Source organism: Arabis hirsuta (assembly GCA_964056655.1). Classification (NCBI taxonomy): domain Eukaryota; kingdom Viridiplantae; phylum Streptophyta; class Magnoliopsida; order Brassicales; family Brassicaceae; genus Arabis; species Arabis hirsuta. The sequence continues at coordinate 17,895,120 of OZ053301.1, forward strand.
CCGTCACAGTTCCACACGACTCTCACCAACGGTATACTCTTCTGACGTAGCACCTTGACTCTCCTCTCGAGAATCCTCACAGGCCTCGCCGCCAACGTCATGTTAGGCTGAAGATCCTCCGGAATCCTAGCCAACACCTCCTCAGACTCATGTAGACACTTCTGCAGCATAAAAACATGGAAGACTTTGTGAAAAGCCTTCATACTCTGAGGTAACTCCAACCGATAAGCTACCGGCCCGACCCGCTCCACCACCTTGAACGAACCCATAAACCTCGGACTTAGCTTATTCTCCAAAATGGATCTGTTAGGACCCCTCAACATAGCTGTCTTGAGATACACCAGATCTCCCAACTCAAACTCTAGCTCCTTCCGTCTCCTATCGGCGTAACTGTTCTGCCGAACCTGAGCCTCTCTCATGTCCAATCTCAAGACACGGATCTTCTTTGTCGTCTCCTGAACCAAATCCGCACCAAACATGCTCATTTCCCCCACTTGAGTCCAGCATAATAGTGTTCTACACGGCCTCCCATACAGAACCTCATATGGAGCCATCCCAATACGCGCCTGGTAACTATTGTTATACACAAACTCAACCAGGTTCAGATGATCCGCCTAATGACCACCATAATCCAGCACACACATCCTCAACAGGTCCTCCAATGTTTGAATCGTCCTCTCCGACTGCCCATCTGTCTGAGGATGATACGATGTGCTCATATGCACCTTAGACCCCATCTCAGCCTGAAACGTCCTCCAGAACTCTGAGGTAAATCTCGGATCCCTGTCTGACACAATACTCGCTGGCACCCCGTGTAGCCTCACTATCTCCCGCACAAACCTCTTAGCCAAAACTGCCGCTCCATCGGTCTTCTTAATGGCAAGAAAATGTGCTGACTTGGTTAGACGATCAACAATCACCTAAATCGCATCATGTGTCCGTGACACCGGCAACCCTGTCATGAAATCCATGGTAATCATATCCCACTTCCACTCCGGAATGGGAAAACTCTGCAACATACCACTCGGAACCTGATGCTCAGCCTTCACCAGCTGACACACGTTGCACGCTGCAACCCAGCTAGCCACATCCCTCTTCATCCCGACCTAGTGATAATATCGCTTTAGGACACGGTACATCTTGGTCGCTCCTGGATGAATCGATAACATGCTCGAATGAGCCTCCCTCAGGATCTCCTGCCTCAGATCCTCGTCTTTGGGTACACAGACCCGCCCGTTCACCAGTATCACCCCACTCGCTGAGACCACATACTCTGAACCGGTCGTCTTAGAAGCATCAATCAATCCCTGATCCTTCTCCTGAGCAACTCGAATCCTGCTCAACAAATCCGCCTGGTTAGCTGCCTCTAACCCCAACGGCTCCTGTGAGATCACACACAACCTCAAGGTACTGATCTCGCTCACCAGAGCCTCCATATCCCGCTCCTGATCTGAAGCAACCCTCCTTCGACTCAACGCATCTGCAACGAGATGGTACCCAATCTCTAGGTCATAGTTTGCAACTAATTCCATCCAGCGCCTCTGTCTCTGGTTCAGCTCCGACTGAGTGAAGAAATACTTCAGACTCTTGTGGTCTGTGAATACCTGCACTTTCCCGCCATACAGATAAGACCTCCAAATCTTAAGGGCAAAAATCACTGTAGCCAACTCCAAATCGTGGGTAGGGTAGTTGCACTCGTGATTCCTCAACTGCCTCGAAATATATGCAATAACCTTCCCCTGCTGCATCAGCACACATCCCAGACCAACTCATGAAGCATCTGTATACACCACGTAAGGCTCACCCAGCTCGGGTAACACCAAAACTGGTGTACTAGTCACCATCTCCTTCAGCTTCTCGAAACTCTTCTCACAAGGTGAAGACCATACAAAAGGGACATCCTTCCCTGGCAACTTCGTCATCGACTGCGCCACACTCGCAAACCCCTTGACGAATTTCGATAATAACCCGCCAACCCAAGAAAACTCCTAATCTCGGTCGCACTCCTCGGTCTAGGCCAACCTTTGATAGCCTCAATCTTAGTCGGATCTACAGTAACTCCCTCTACAGACACAATGTGGCCAAGAAATCTCATCTCTCGCTGCCAGAAACTGCACTTACTCAACTTCGCATACAGTTTCTACTCCCGCAGCTTCTCCAGAACTAACCGCAAATGCACCTCGTGCTCCTCCGGACTCCTCGAATACACCAAAATATCATCTATGAAGATGATCACGAACACATCCAGATACTCCTGGAACACTCCGTTTATCAACCGCATGAACGCTGCTGGCGCATTCGTCAACCCGAACGACATCACTATAAACTCATAATGTCCGTATTTCGTCCGGAAGGCCGTCATCCGAATATCTGCCTCATCAATCGGAATCTGATGGTAACCCGAAGCCAAATCAATCTTGGAGAACCAAGTAGCCTCCCGCAACTGATCCAACAACTCATCAATGCGTGGCAGAGGATACTTGTTCTTCACAGTGACTCGATTAAGTCCCCGGTAATCGATGCACAACCGAAAACTCCCATTTTTCTTCTTCACAAACAACACTGGTGCTCCCCACGGTGAAACACTAGGTCGGATGAACCACTTTCCCAACAGATCATCCAGCTGCTTCTTCAGCTCTGCCATCTCTGTTGGAGCTATACAGTAAGGTGCCTTGGATATCGGAGCCGTCCCCGGTTCTAACTCAATTGTAAAAGGATCCGACCGCGATGGTGGCAATCCCAACAACGACGGAAAACCTCATGGAAATCCCAAACAACCCGAATATCCCCAACAGCAACCTCTCCAACAGTCTTCAACATCACTATCGTCGCCAGATACGTCTCACAGCCCTTCTCAATCAACTCTTCGCCCTGCATCGCTGAAATCATAAGACTCTCGGAAGTCGGTCTCACACCCTGGAACACCAACCTCCCTGCCTCTCGCTCAAACACCACACGTCCCCGATGACAATCCAGGTGAACCCTGTACCGATCTAACGAATCCATTCCTAGGATGAGATCATACAGCTCCATCGGACTAATAACCAGATCTGCTGGCATCGACTCTCCTGCCACCAGAACATCCACACCATAAGCCCGTCCAAAAGTAGCCAACGTCCTGCCACCAGCAACCTTAACTACTCCCGCCTGCTCACCGGAATCGCTCCGGATCCCGCTGCCCTCCGCACACTCCGGAGTAATGAAGATATTTGTATCTCCCGAATCAAATAACACGTGGGATTCACATCCGCCCACAACTAAGGTCCTTGCACAAATCTCATGTGCTTTAAGACTCGACACTCTAACACAGACTCACAATTCCAAACAGACTAAATTCAATCACCAAAAGAATTTAAAAAAAAACAAGTCTGAAATTATACCTGTGATCGGTCTGGCGCTAGAACTGTCCGCCTCTGCCGACGTGAAAACCCGTGGCATCGCCGCAATCTGAGCCAACGGCTGCACTGCCGCCACCGCCATCTGTTGTAGCTTAGGACACATGGGCTTGATATGCCCCGGCTCCCTGCAGTGATAGCACACCTGAGCCACCTGATCCTCTCTCCTCTTGGGACAGTCCGCCACCTTGTGGCCCATACCACCACCCCCGTAGCATCTTGAACCACCCTAACCGTCCTGATTAGCTCCTGAAGTGCTCTCCCACTTCCTCTTCTGACCCTGAGCAGGCTTGTCACCCCTGCTCGAACCCGTCTGCTGCTGAGATCTCCTCTGCTGCTGCTATTGTACCGGTGGACTAACCACCACAGCCTGCTCTCTGAGGTCCTCCTCAGTCGCCGCAGCAGTCTCAACCAGCTCTGCCCTCGTGGCGAACTTACTTGCCCTACAGCGAGTCCTCAACTCAGCTCAAAGTCCCCAAACGAACCTCCTCACCTGGACCGCTCGCCCTCCATGCTCCTACCAGCATGCACCAGGAATCGACTGAACTCCAAATTGAACTCCCTTACAGTCCGATCTCCCTGAGCCAGGTTCAGAAACCTCGACTCCATCCAGTCCATCACCTCCTGCGGGAAATACTTGGCATTAAACTCAGCCAAGAATCCTCCCAGACCATCTCGGCATATACCCTCCTAGCCTCAACACCTCCCACCAGAGATGTGCGTCACCATCCAGATAGTGAACCGCCATATCGACCCGGTATCCCTCTGGACACCTGATAGAGCGAAAGTTACGCTCCAACCTCCGCTGCCACTCATCGGCCTCCTCACGCCTGGCACCACCCGAGAAAAACCCGGTGCCAATCCTCTGCATCTGCTCCATCACCCTCAGGTAGGATGGAAGCTCCTCCGCAACCGCCACACCCGGCTGCACACCAGCCACTCCCGGCTGAACCCCATCCACTACTGGCTCCACACCAGCCCCACCTGGCTGAACTCCGGAGCCTGACCCGGAGCCGGCACCCCACCTGGTAACCGCTCCAGAATCAACTGTAGCAAACCCGCCAAGCGATCATCTCGATCTTGGGCCACACCTACGAGAGCACCCCCACCTGCCCCCCCCCCCCCCCGCACCACCAGCTACCTCAGGACCCACACTAGTCCCACCAGCCCTCACATTAGCACTCGTAGCAGTCACACCCACAGACCCCTCCTGAAACGCCTGTGAGTCCGCCACCTGCTCATACGTGGTCTCCTGGGCCACACTCGCGGCATCTGACTCACTCACAAGTCCTCGCCCGCGCCCACCACGACCACCTCTGCCTCTAGCACCTCTAGCCATCACTCTGCACTCACCAGCAGATTACTAAGTACTAGAAAAACATAAAATCAAATAACACATACCGTGGAATCTCATTGAAGGCTCGGAAGAGATGATCTAGGACTCCATACCCACACAGTAATCAATCAATTACACCCGTCCTAGAACTATAAGGGTTCTGATACCAAAATGAAACGACCCGACCCAAAAATTTTAAAAATTTCCCTTCAGATTATGATCATCACCGATCATAATCCTCAACTAGGCCAACACAAGCAACGCAGAACAATTAAAATCAACAATAACAACCAAATCAATAAATCTCATACTTTATTAATTCCCTATACCGTTCAATTCAATAAGAACAATATTTAATTCAATCAATTCCAGAATAATCCAATGACAACTATTTCAGAATCTACTAGCAGCCTAGCAATTCTAACGTTATGACCACTCAGACGAGACACTAGATCATCTCCTCTTCCCGGACATGATTCCACGATCACATTTTCTCTTTATCTGCAACACATGGCAAAAAGGGTTGCGTGAGTATTATCACAAATACTCAGCGACGCGGTCATCCCGTCTACATGCTATTTATACACAAGCATAAACAATAGATACAATACCAGGATGAGCATACACAAGCATTCACGAAACAATCAAACACGAACAAATCCAGAAACTCTGTGTCGATCGACACAACCTCTAGGTGTCGATCGACACAACCACTAGGTGTCGATCGACACCAGGGTGGTGTGTTGATCGACACGACATCGCAGAACCCAGAAATGAGCCTATCCTCTCATGGTTCGAATCCATCGCGATTCATCGAGTCTCCTGCACAATTTCATTCACAGTACACATGAAATCTAACAAGCAATCGCATTCTACCCATTCCTTACACTTATGCAAGCCTACGATCATGCACTCACCTCGAATTTGGTCTGAAAAGATGAAGAACGACGAAGAACGCGAAGAAAAACTCGAACCAACCTCTGATTTCGACTCCACAGGCTCGAATTCACCACAACAAGGATCCCTTCTCGTTCTAACAACCTCTCACAACAATCACAAGCTTTCAGGATTTAGAATTCAAGGAAAATCAACAATGACATTTCTCAATCCTCTCCTTTTCATATGGGAGATTATTATGGCGCCATCGCGATATCTCACGACAACAACCATTAATTTTATCGACAACATTTCCCTTTAGCCGATCTGCCCTTTCACCTCATCCCATCGCTATCGATTCCATTAGTCCATCCATGCCAATCTATCGTTTATCAAACTTGAATTGTCGCCTTCCACGCAAGATTTTGTTGTCTATGGCAGCAAGAATAGGCCTATGATCCAAACCAACCATTGCCAAATACTCCACTATAGACTGAGTAAACAACGCATGCCAATCTTCATTTGCTAAGGCTCGATCAAGTTGACACCAAATTATCTCAGACTTACGTCGACCTCGCCATGATAGTTTGTGCCCTAAGCATGGAAATTCGAACAAACCGCAGTTTAAGATCATGGTTTTAAATGATTGGAATGTGGATAAACTTCGAATTGTTCTGCCCTTCTTTTCGTACTTGCCCGTTATTTCATTTAAATCGAGTTATTGCAATTCATGTTAATCATTCCCATACGTATTCTCGTTGCTTCGAAACCAGATCACCGTATACAAAAGATATAAAAGCTTTGTTTCCGTTTATAGTCGCCGCCACATCAATGATTCGATTGGTTGCAAACAAAACTGAAACAATCAAACTCATTATTATAAAATAATGCAAGTCCACCACTTGAACCACACGGCTCAACCGTATACAATTTATTATAACCAAGATGAAATTAAAAAAATTTGCATAAACACAAACATTTGCTTAGTTTCCGAAAAAAATAAAAAGTCGGGCTTATACTTATTCCAAAGATCCCGTAAATAACTAATAGTAAGACGATTTCCCAAACCGCGACAATTCCAACTTATAATCTGCATTAATTAATCTCAAGTTTTGGTTCAGATGGTCTCCCTTTTGCCTCGGATCATTCCTTGGTTTTGCCGGGTAGAGTCCATTTCTGATTTGGACATTATTCTTAGTTCCCACTCGCTTTCTAGAGGAGGTTGCCCCATGAAGCACCGTTGTCCCTATGACCATCTTTTTCCTTGTTGGTACCACAACTGCACCCGCCAGTTCGGCTCCTCCTAAATCAATGTCATTTTCTTGTTTTTCCAACATGACAAGCCCATCACTTTGCTTCTCTGTAGTCAAAGACACAATGGGTTCTGCTATGTTAACTTCCATATCTCTAGTTTGTGTCAGTTCTTTTGTAACCGAGACTCCTTGAACAAGCTCTGTTTTGAGAGACTCCTTGAACTTGACCACCTCTGGATCCATTACCAGCCTCTTAGTCGCCCTCTCCTTAACCTCTCCTACCAGCAGTTGAGGTTCCTGTGGTTCAGGTTGGTTTGCCGCCACCTCTGCCTCCATACGCTCCATTTGAAACAGAGCTTTTCAAACCGATTTACCAGCCCCCGGAACAGTATCTTGACATGGTTCAGAGCCATCTCCAAGGCCCATATGATCATCCGACAGTAGTCCAACAATGGTGATGTTATGCTGCTCCTTTATCACAGAGCATTGGCCCCTTTCCTACACCTCAGCATATCCTTGTTTCCCATGTTTCTGAAACTGACCCGACGGTGTCCATGAACCATGTTTCGTGATGGCCTACCGCCGTCGCCGCTGACTCTTTTATTGGCTTGGTACCTTTGATGACGATCCTCTCTGGATCGGCCATGTTTGTCAAGGGCTTCTCGATAGTCCGAGACCGGCCTCTTGCTTTTATGTTTGTCCCCTTGATGCTTTTTTCACCGGACTTTGATTTAGTAAAGCCATTACTCACCAAACAATTTTAAACTTCGATAATCTCTTCCACAAATTTTATTTTAGCTTTTTCATTAGAAAATAAAATCGATTACTATCTTATTTGATAGGTGAGATATACTACCAGGCCCAGTCCTGATGGAGTGCAAACAGTGCTTTTGCACAGGGCCCCTCAATATTAGTTAAAAAAATTTACAAAAAGGCCCTAAATTATTGTAAAATTATTGAAAGGGCCCTATATTTTTGTAAAATTCATAAAAAGTTCCTAAAATTTTAATATATACTATATAACTACCAAAAAAATTTTTTGACACACGGCCCATAAAACCAATGGGTCGGGCCCGTAGATTACGACGATCTATATTAGTTTGTGAGACTAAAATAAAAAATTCTAACTCAATTTGTTGTTTTATTATTTACATAAAACAAAAAAACGGAGGCCATAATGATTGTTTTAACCCTAGCGAAGTCTGCTACGTAATATAGAAGTCTACCAGAAGACTTCCGCCATAAATTCAACGTGTAGACTCCATGTGATGTCTACTTTTGTAGTTTAGTAATAATTGTATTTTAAATTTAAATTTATAAAGTAACAAACAATATTTTGATAAAAATATTTAATTGATGACCCTACTATAAACAATTGTGAAGTATGAAAAATAAAATTTCACAAATTAAACCTACTTAGACAAATTAGGTTATGAAGTCTACTTTTGTGGTTTAGTAGACTACCAAAGCAGTCTACTATATATAATTATATTTTAAATTTAAATTTATAAATTAACAAAAAAAATTTGATAAATTTTTTTGATTGATGACCCTACTATAAACAATTGTGAAGTATGAAAAATAAAATTTCACAAATTAAACTTACTTAGACAAATTAGGTTATGAATGAAATATATACTATACTAAACAAAGAGTTACCAAATAAGGTACATCGTAACATTTGTTTGGATATTGATGTGGTGACACTTTGGTAGTTATTATTGTTTGATATTTATAATTTTCATGAATTTATTTATGGTTGTAGTGGTTTAGTTTTAGGAATTAGATTCTTATTTAGGGTTTAGGGTTTAGGGATTGGATGGTATAGGGTTTAGTTCTACAAATCGTAGTGTAGTGTTTGAGTTTTAGAGTTGAATTAACTATTAGGGGGTGTTAAATTTTGAGTTATGTACGTCATTTGGCATATGTATCCGAGCTACGAGTATGAAATATGGGTAATTATAGGTTGCAAACATGTTTTTACACTTAGGGTTAGTGTTAGGGTTTATCATTTTTATACTTAAAATGTCAAATTTGCATAAAAGTGTTAACTTGTGAATATATTATACGTTTTGAATGTTTGGAATAAGTTTTGGTATAAGGTTTCGAATAATCATTGAAAATAGGGGAATGCATATTGTTACATTTAGGGTTAAATTTGTATATAAGTGTTAAATTGTGAATACATTAAACGTTTTGGATGTTTGTTATAAGTTTTGATTTAAGATTTTAAATAATCCTTTGAAAATATTCGATTTGGTTTTTGGATAACAGACTTCGCTGGAAGTCTGCATCAACATGTAGACTTCATGTGAAGTCTACTTAGAGTTTAGGGTTTCATAGAAAGTTTAGGGTTTAGGAGATTTCAAACGAAGTCTGCTAAACCAAATTTGTTTAACCTAACTGATATATTAATAACTTACTAAGCTAATCCTAAAAACCCTCGACACTCTCTCTCTCTCAAACGGCACAACAATTCCTCTCTCAATTCTCCCCTTCAGCTCTACACACAGCCAACACTTTGGTCTCCCTTCTCTTTCTCTCTTTTTCACTTTCAATCCATCTCCCTCTCCTCTCCTCTACAATGAAGCTAGCTGTAGATTTGGAGCATGGAACCATGGATAGTCTCAGATCGGGACTTTACGGTCAGACTTTTCTTCGTAAGAAGGCTGAGAACTGAGACCGCCTTCAAGGTAAGCTAATCTTATAGATCTTGAAACGACCCCAACCTGTAAATTTAAAAATTTTCCCTTCCGGATTATTATTATCACAAATAATAATCCTCAACGGGTCAACAAAATAAACTGCGGAAAACAACACAATCAATAACAAATAACAACATTCAATAATTCTCATACTTTATTGAAACCACTAATCAATTCAATCCATAAACCATAATCCAATAAACATCCAACAACAATTTCGGAATCACTAGCAACCTAGCAATTCAATAAACAACATCAATCAACTGAGTCCCTAGACCATCTCTTCTTCCTCATCACGATTCCACGATCACACCTTGTCTTTACCTACATCACATGGTTATACGAGATGCGTGAGTATTATCACAAATACTCAGTGAGACGGTCATCCCATCTACTAGGCTATACACATGCATAAGAGAATGATACAATACCAAGGTGAACACTCAACAAGACAAACACGATAAAACAAACCAGAATCGCACAAACTGCACGTGCGTCGATCGACACAAGCACCCTGTGTCGATCGATGCACCCACTGTGTCGATCGACACTCCACCCTGGTGTCGATCGATGCACTGTTACGTGTATCGATCGACGCATCGACACAGACCCAAGAATCGAGCTTATCCTCACATGGCTCAACCCTTGGTCATAACACATCAATTTCCTGCACAAATCCACTCAAAACAACACGAAATACACCCAATAACAGCAAGCAAATGCATCCTATCAATGTCTTTACCCAGATAAGCCATGGTCACGCACTCACCTTGGATCCGGAAGGAAAAAGAATGAGATAAGGATGAACCCACGAAGAACGACTCCCCAACACTGAGATCTACACTCTCCTCACGAGAAATCACTCCAAGAACGATCTCCAAAGCCTCCCAGACGAATCTCCTCTCACAAATCTCTCTGGAAACTCTCTGAAACTTTTCTGAAACTCTAAAAAGTCCCAAAATGCGGCCACACCCCTATTAATAGGGAAGCCCTAGGGTTTCACCTTAAACCGACCCACAAATCGACACTTAAATCGAACCGATCCGGTTCGATTTAACTTGCGTCGATCGACGCACGACCAAAAAGTAAGATTCTTGGTTCGCGGTCGTTACAGATCTATTCGATTTTAGGGTTGATTATGCTTCGTTAAACTATGAAATTGAGTTTGCATAGCGAAATTTTCTTAAGGTTAACTTGCCTCCACTTTCCGATTCAGAACCACCAACCATCTCCTCCTGTTCAAAATCCTCAGTCGCATTAAATACCCTGCCAGAGATGCAGCAAGGCTCGAGTTTGAGTTCTCTGTTAGTGGGGTTACAACTTGAATACGCTAAAGCAGCAGCAAGGCTCGAGTTCTCGGAGAGGTAAATTCATATATACATAAAACACCGAGTTGTTACTCTGGTTTTTGATTTTATTGCTTCAAAGAGTCTTACTCCTTGTGAATGTCAATACTTGTGTGTTTAGTGGGAGGATAGGTTCCAAAGAGGACTTTTTCGCTATGATGTCATGGCGTACGAAACCAAAGTGATTGTCTATGTAATCTATAAAACTATTCTGGTGATGTTTGTTTGTTGCTGAGATTTGTTTGACATTGTTCTTAAGATTTGTAACTCTTGTTGTTGTTGTTGTTTTAGGTATGTGCAGAAGTAATTGTTCATCACTTCAAGATCAATATGCAGAAGTACGACTATCCTGGAGCATGCAACTTTGAGGTATCTTTCAAGATTATTTTTCCTTCATTTCAAGTATGCAAGTTTCTTTCTTTATATAATTTTTTTAAAATCTTTCTTTGATGTGGCTTTGAATGTAGCATCTAGTGGGATTGCTTATATATAGTTTCCTCTGCTTTTTTTTTTTATTTGTGTGCCTTATCCTTTCAGTAAAACTGTGATTGCATATAAATCCTAGTTTGTTCTGATGGATCTAAAGTCCATGTGATTTTGTTTTTTTTAGGTTTAGGGCTAATGATAGAAATATGAAGATTCTGAATCTGGGTTTGATTTGTATTCTTGATTAAACCGTCAATGATATTCCAGGCAAATCAGAAGACAAGTAATAATATTCTCTTTCCCATCTTCGATGATCAAAGAAAAAATGGATTTATTTAAGTAGAACATAACTGATCTTTGTCTTCTCCATTTCTGACGTTTCAGATATTTGCTTGTAACGAAATGTGAAGTTATTTCTTCTGCACTTGACTCAGAGATTAAGCCAAAGTTTAATGCTTCCACAGTGATAACGTTGAAATCGAACCATGAGTTTGTTGCCAAATCAGCTTCGTAGATAATTAATGAGCAAAGTGGAAAGTAAGCAATTATTTTTTCTTAGCAAAAGCTATCTTTGATTCATATTGTTTGTCAAGTTGTGAATGTTGCTTGAATAACCTCTCTGGTATTTGTAATGCTGCACCAACTGTAAGAATGGCTATGACTAGGAGGGTTCATCCGCTTGTGTCGTTGAACCCTTACCAAGGAAGTTGGACTATTAAAGTCCATGTTACGAACAAAGGAGTCATGCGAACTTACAAGCACTTCCGTTGCTATATAACCTTTTGGCAATTCACGTTGATCATCCCACAAATTTGGAGGTCAACTATTCATAAGGAGGTTGCTCCCAAGCTAGGGAAAATGGGTTGGCCCCTCAACCTGCTAGAGCTGGTGCTGCACCGTGTGCCTGAAGCCCGCAAGCAGCTTTCTCTCTTATGCTCTAGTTACAATTCTCTCTTAGTGATAACATGAAGGATGATAATTTATTTCTTACCCCTACTTAAGAGAAAGGCTTTAATTTGGTTTTAGTTGCACATATTTCAAATTTTTATTCATATTGATATAGATTATTTGCAGTTCTCGCTTTGTTTTGTTATAATCTCATTTGTTACAATTTTGTGTTGCTCAAATCTCTTGTGATTTAATGTGATAAAAAAAATTCATCATAATAAACATCATTCAGCAAAACATCACTCAGCAACGTAAGCAAACATTTTGTTCTTGTTATAGGACCCGATAATCTAAATCCTATACTTCAAACTAGAAACAACACTTTGTTCTTGTTATATGACTCGATAAACCAAATCCTATACTTGAAACTAGAAACATACATTTACTCCAAAATGTTTTAGAAAAAACCAAAGACCAAATAAGGTTGTTAGAATTTTAGAAATTATGTGAGTAAAATTTAGAAAATATATGTTGAACTTTAGACATGTACTTAGACATATTTTTAATCAAATTTAAAATATAGACTTTATTTGTAATCTGCGCGTAGACTTCATAAACAGTCTACTAAAATATGCGAAAGACAAATTAATCATGAAAATTAGTTGGATTACAACAGAAGATGTGAAACTCAGCAACAAGAAAGAAAAATAATTAACACACATTTTAGATCAAGAATCTAAAAATTTCATTATACATAATTTTAAAATGATTTTTAATTAAAACTACAATACAGACTTCAAATACAGTCTACTAGTATACTTAAGTTAGACTTCTACCAACAACAGCTAAGTACTTTTCAAACAAGAAAATTGATTTATTCAATAAATATTGCACCTAAATATGTTAAATTCACACAGAAGGAAACATATTAGATAACACACATGTGGGAGCAAAAAAATCTAAAAATTTTATTATAAATAAGTTTTAAATGGATTTCTAAGAAAATTAAATCTGCAGACTTCACAAGCAGGCTGCGATAGTAGACTCGCATCGGCTCTCTATTAGTGGACTTCTGGTGAAGTCTACATAATGGGTTATTTTTGCAATTAAGACAAATGCTAGCAGACTTCATCAGAAGTCTATTGGGTTACTTTTGCATTTGACCAGAATTTGACTTTTTTAGTAGACTTCTCTATGAAATCTGCTACATAAAAAGGTTATTTTTGCAATTGACCAAAGTTTGACTTTTTCTAGTAAAGTTCTCTTGCAGTCTACTAAATACGCGGAAAACCAGTAAACTCTATTAGAAGTCTGCTGAAATGAGTAGACTTCAGAGTCTACTCAAAAAGGTCGGGTTACATTTGCAATTGACCAAATTATTGACTTTTCGAGTAGACTCCATTTGAAGTCTACTCTGAAAAAATGTTAGTTTTGTGTTTGACCAAATATCGAATTAATTTATCAGTAGACTTCTTCAGAAGTTTGCTAATTAATTTAATAGATAGCAGACTGCAGAAGAAGTCTGCCGATAAATGTTTTCCTGGTCAATGTTTGAAATTTTGGTCAAACGCAAAACTAACCCGTCCGTACTGAACAGACTTCTAATAGCATCTGCGCAAAAAGTCAACAATCTGGTCAATGCCAGAAATAACCTCGGAGCAGACTCTATCTGCAGTCTCCAGTCAGCGTCTACACCAGAAGTCTGCTCTATAAACTCAAAAGTTTTGGTCAAATGCAAAACTAACTCATTTTCAAGTATACTTCATGTGAAGTCTACGAGTGTTTTTTTTGTTATCAAAGGAAAACAAACAGACTTCACGAGCAGTCTGCTTTGAATATTTTTTAAAATAGTCAATTGCAAATCTAACCTTTCGTTGACTAGCAGACTTCTAGCGCAGTCTACAATCGCGAACCAGATCAGAAAACACGGTTTTTAGCTCCGTTTTCGCAGTAAAGCTCAGTTTTCAGCTCCTTCAAGCACCTGAAACTTTTAATCTGACCGTTAACAAAGAACCCAGCCGTCGTTTATGCAATAACCATTGAAAATCGATAGATTATGAGACAAAGAATTTTGAAAACCAAATTTAGATAGTTTTTTGGATGAAATTGGAGAAAAAATGGGTGAGGAAAAAGTTATGAGCTCACAAATAAAGCTTTTATCCACGAAATATCAGTTGGGGAAGCATTTAGTTGGAAATATTGATGATAATGGTATTTTCGTAAATAAGTTGATATGTTTGAGTGTTTATTTGTGTTTTGAATGTCTGATTTTTTTAAAAAAAAAATAATTCAAATATAATGGTATTTCCGTAAATAAGTTGAATCTTATTGTTGGTTTGATAAAATTTTGATGAGGGAGAAAGAGGGTGTATATTTGCAATTGACCACAATTTTGAGGTTATTTCAATAAGCTTCTCTTTATTTTAACACAGAAACTACTATTCAAGACTTTGTACATCATTTACTTCTTGCAAAATTTGAGAATCAATTATGTGAATGAAATCTTATTAAAATTGTAATTTTAGTTTGCAACTAAAAATATGAGATTCAATTCGTCAAGATTTTGGAAAGATATATCTGAGTATATACATAAGAATAAACCTAATTCAATTAGGAATAGCAAAAAAAAAACTAATTATTTGAAAATATGTGATAATTAATTGAAACAAAAATAATATAATAAAAAGAGTCAAAACAACTTAATATCAGTGGTTTCGCCATATTCGTACTTTGTTCTTTTCACAAGTTAGAAAATTAAAAAATTAGATTAAGAACAGAACAAATTAATTCAACAAGATTTTTAGAAAATACATTAACAAAGTAGTAAAAACTAGATTACTTCAAACATAAGTAGAAAAAAATAATTATTTTGAAATGACGTGATCAAATTTACTTGGAAATCAAATAAGAAAAATATCCAGATAAAAAAATAATTGTTAAATATATTTAATATCAATGTTTTTATTTTATTTGTTTATTTTCATGGCTGATTTACTTTTTTTTTTTACTTTTTCTAATTTGATTTTTTCACTGGTTAATAGAATATTTTATCATAAACTCTCATATATATGGGTTTTTTACCTAGTTTTCTATAATTTATACGAATCATGAAGATTAATTTTACACTCAAACATTTGCATATGTTTTGATTAATTTTACACATAAAAATATTTAAACTAATTGCATTAACATATGTTTGATCAAAGGTATTGAATTTTATTATATTTATTCACCATACATATCATTTTTGTACGTTTATAGATATTATAAATTATATAATTTGTCATATGTTTAAATATAAAATTATATATATTAAAAATGATTAGTCAACCTATTTAATTATTTAATTATGCGCTTACCGCGGGGCCAAAATCTAGTTAATGCTTTTAAATTACGAGGTATGGTGTTTGATTCCCAAATAATATGATTTGTGAAAAAATATGAAGATTAATAGAGATAACCCTACATAAAATGTAAAAAAATGTGTTTATAAAGAACATGGAATCAAAAGTATGGTAAATTTATAAAAATCGTAGTGATTTATTTGTTGTAAAATTATGTTTATATTAGTTTTTATAATATACTAGGTAAAGGACCCGCATATATGCAGATTTTGGATAGAATATTTTATAACCCGTGATAAAATATTTTATAACCTACGAAAAATCAAATTCAAAAAAGTAATTAACCAAATAAATCACCAATGAAAATAAACAAAATAAAACCAAAAATGTTGATATAAAATAATTTAAGAGTTACCTTTTTATTTCGGTTTTTTTTCTTATTTGATTTCCAACTAATTCCTAAATTTTATCAAGTAATTAGTGTTTTTTATTCATGAATGAAATAATTTAGTTTTTAGTACTTAAATATTCTATTTTCTTTAAAAATATTGAATTAATTACTCATTTTCTTTTTTGAATTTTTTCAATTTTATAAATATTTTATAATTTGTGAAAAATAACAAAATTGAAAAATTTAAGACCACTAATAAAGAAATCTCATTGTTATTATGTTATTTTGACTCTTTTTATTATATTATTTTTTTATTTTAATTTGTCAAATATTTCCAAATAATTGGTTTTTTTCTATTCGAATAAGTTTTTTTATGTATCTACTCATATATTTATTTTTCAAAATTTTAACGTATTACATCTCATATTTTTAGTTGCAAACTAAAATTGGTAATTTTAATAAGATTTTTTCACATAATTGCTTTCCAAATTTTGCAAGAAGCAAATGATGCATAAAACTTTAGTTTGCCATTTACAGAAAACGAATTAAAATACTACAATTAGATCGTTGTAGTTTATCTAACGTATTGAATAAGAAGATAATTGATATTATTTTCTAATGAAAAAGTTGAAATAAAATTCGTGTAAGATATTATCAAAGTTTAATATTATTTGGTGAGATTAAGAAAGCACAAACGCTTATTATATAAAGATAAAATATTATAAATTATGACGATTTGGGTATGTAAACCTAAATCTATTTGAATTAAAAAAAATTTTACATATGTATTATCAATATTGTTACGAGAAAATCTTAAAATTACACATAAAAGAAAAGAGAAAAACGATTATTTACGTTAAAAAAAAATATGAGACATATAATAAAGATAAAATCGAATTAACTATACTTATCAAATAATTATTGTAATGTATTATTAGTTAGAGATCAATTGAAAAATCTTGATAAGATATTGATTAAAAATCTATAATTAGTGGTATTTTTGTAAATAAACACCCTTGCGTGATATTTTTGTAAATGTGTACACGAAAAAAGTAGTATTTTTGTAATTTTTCCAATAAACTTTACTTCCTTTTGACCAAGAATAAAAATAAAGTTTGCATCCCTAAAACCGAAAACGAAGGAAACAATAACTCCTTTCCTCACCGATCCTAAATCCAATTTGCGATCGAAGCTTTTGCTAATTCGGATTTGGCTTCTGCAACTTTTGAGATTCGGTCGTTGGGTTCGTCTTGAATCATGATGAATTCCATCTTCGGAAAGCGGAAAACTCCTGCAGGTTCTGATCCTTGTCTCTCTCTCTCTCTCTTTTTCATATTCGAAAGAGAATTTGTCTTGGATCTGTGGGCACATCCTTGTATGTCTAGGGATTGCGTTAAGCCAATTCGATTATCGCAACTGTTGTTGATCTCTAGTTTAAGGCTGCTTATTTGACATGGTCTTGTTGTTTTTTCTCATCTCTTTGGTTAATTAAATTCATCAATTTGTTGTTGAAATGACATATCATTCCTTCATAGCTCACATCATCACACCAGTGTTGTTTTGTTGCTGAGAGTGATGCGTAGGTTTGATTTGTTTATTCCAGAACTTCTGCGGGAAAACAAAAGGATGCTGGATAAGTCTATCAGAGAGATAGAGAGGGAGAGGCAAGGCCTTCAAACCCAAGAAAAGAAACTCATTGCTGAGATTAAAAAGACTGCTAAGCAAGGCCAGATGGTTTGTTTTTCTTTCCTATAACAACCTTTTTGCTATCTTCACTATCTTATTTCTTCATTACTTACTAATTGTGTTGGATTTAAGACTAAACAAATGATATGTTCAAACTCTATACTGCTCGTTCGTTCTTCTATGTTCAAATGACTAAACAAATGATAGGTATATAAGGTTTAGTCTGTAACAT
Source organism: Arabis hirsuta (assembly GCA_964056655.1). Lineage (NCBI taxonomy): Eukaryota > Viridiplantae > Streptophyta > Magnoliopsida > Brassicales > Brassicaceae > Arabis > Arabis hirsuta. Next base: position 17,912,998 of record OZ053301.1, read on the forward strand.
ATCTGTCACCAAGTCGTTGCTAAAGTGGGAGTCGGACTAATATCGGTACAAATTAATAGATTATAACAATGTATACTATAGAAAGAGCACATGAGAATTATGTAGTGTTTGTTTTTGCTGATGCTTTATTTTTTTTTAATGAAATATTGCTTTGAGATTATTTGATCGATAACTCTTCGCCAACAAGTTTTTAATAGTTTGATTGAATAGATTGTGTTTCTTCACAATTGGACATCTTCTGTGAATCGACCATAAAAAATTGTTGGATACTTTCTCACAGGGAGCTGTCAAAGTGATGGCAAAGGACCTTATCAGAACGCGGCACCAGATTGAGAAGTTTTACAAGCTTAAATCCCAACTTCAAGGTGTATCTCTTAGGATCCAGGTGGGTTGAGTTCGTTTGCCTTTTAGGAAATAAGTATAGATGCATCTTTCGATCTACAAAGTTACTTCAAATTTTGTTATTTCAGACTCTGAAGTCAACACAAGCAATGGGTGAGGCAATGAAAGGTGTGACTAAAGCAATGGGGCAAATGAACAGGCAGATGAACCTGCCATCTCTGCAGAAAATCATGCAAGAATTCGAGAGGCAAAACGAGAAAATGGAGATGGTCTCTGAGGTGATGGGAGATGCTATTGATGATGCTTTGGAAGGAGATGAGGAAGAGGAAGAGACTGAAGATCTTGTTAGCCAAGTCCTTGACGAGATTGGAATCGACATCAACCAAGAGGTAAAAAATTAATCTTAGCCACCATACACTAATTCAATAATCGGGATAAACCACCATTCCTATTTCCATTTCAACCTGTAAGATCCTCGACTTATTGTTCGGGTTGGTGTATCCATGTTTCAGCTGGTGAATGCTCCATCTGGTGCAGTCGCAGCACCAGCGACAAAGAACAAGGTGGTGCAAGCTGAAGCGACAGGAGCTGAAGACGGAGGGGGAATAGATAGTGACCTTCAGGCAAGGTTGGACAACCTTCGAAAAATGTGAAGCCTTTTGGTTTCTATATCATATATTACAGATGGCTCATGATTTATCAACTTCAAATGCAAATGTGGCACACGATATGGGGTGGGTTTGTAATAATAACATATAATTGAAGCCCTGGATTTATAAACTGATTGTTGCTCTTTTTACTTTGTATATACAATTACGAGTGTGTGAACGATCTTTCTTTTGAGATGGCCGGAACCTATTGATTGATTTAGCAGAGGTAATGGAAGGGGCTTAGAAGATGGCATGTATAAATAAATGCAATTTCTATGTATAAGATTTCTGTTTGGTGGCCAACATATCAAGTTCTCACTCCAGGAGTTCCGGCTTACTGACATGACTACTGTGCTTGATGAAGGTGTGGTCTTAGAAACTTAGAAACATGAAGGCATATTAGGACAAGCTTATGGGGAAAGGTAATCCGGAGAAGTTTGATGAGCTAATTTCAAGACTAAGGAGAGAGGAAAGACTACTTGGTTGGACGAAATTATGCAATATTCTTCTAATTACACTGGAAAAGATTTTGAGTGTGGAGACACAATCAGATATTTGGTTTACAGTGTGAACTTCTTCTGCTCATAACAGTGGTGTACACGTCTGATCTGATGGTATATATTTATTATCAGGGTCATAGACATGTACCACAATTCCATACTTAGTTGATTTCTAATACTCTACTATAATATGCGGTAACTAAGAAATCATTTTTTCTAGAGACAAATTTTGATGTTATATTTGCATGCAGACAATGTAACATGACTTTGGTTTTTTAGAGGCATTTTTACAATCCAACAACACATGATACTACTATCCAAATAAGCTTGTCACATGTACACTCCAAGCTGTTTCTCACTGGACCTAACATACTTATTTCGAGGTATTTATTTCCACTCACAGCCACATCAATTTGACGTGACTATAACCTGCACATATTCCACAATCGAATACTTTTGTGTGGGTTCACCGGATATACTTTTGGTAATCAAGTTGTATTTATCCCTAATTGAGTATGAAAATTTCCCGTGTTTAAACCGAATTTGTCTAAAATTTTGTGCATACAGTATTAATTTTTCTAATCTCTTGAAACACTACTTTGAACTCGCCAAATCGGAATGCTCTAGCAACTCTAAATAGTAAGTGGCTCTTTTTATGTAGTATTTCTATTACTTACAAATTATTGAATAAAAAGGTCGGTAAAATAGTCTATTGAAACTAATTTTATAAGAACAGTAAAATGTTTTGGAAAATCCATAATTTTAAAATGAACCCTTACATATAACCAAAAAGTTGCAAAAACACATGGGCCCAATGCAAATGCACCGATTAAAATGTTCGACATCTTTAAAGCTAGTAAAAGATTTGTCAGGATCAATCGTTATATCATATATCTTCATCATTGGGAGGATAAATTTTTTTGGTATTATTCATAAGTACAATATCGCCTCAGAATGATGTATGCACATAACAGTTTGGAAGTGTTCTTTGTAATTGTGAGTGTGGAGTTATTCCCAAAAGTCGCTTAATTGGAATTTCTTCCTCTTCTAAAAGATTTGATAGTTTAGCGTCCAAATAGAAAGTTTTTCTTGTTTCGTCGGTTACCATTAGATCTAGTAGTTGGCTTAAAGATAGATGATAATGTGTTAAGTTTCATGGGGTTCCAACTCAAAACCAATTGGTAATTAGTGAAGAGACTCATGTCCCTTATATATTAGTCATATTCCTTCCCATATTTCAGATGTGGCATCTTTTCTCCACACGCCCCCTGGAGATAATGGCTCTTCTAGCCTAATATGATTATAGGTAGAATCTGTGTCCGTTGATCACTTTGAGAGGTTGAAAGAATGCGGATGATGATGATTGCGGAATATGAACTTCTAGATGCGATAATGAATGAAATGATGAACGATATTGCTAGGCAGATTGATTTGGACTGAAACGAAACAGATTGGAATGAATGAGAGACACTTAGACTATCGAATATTGATTTCTGTTTGGATTCACCGAAACAGTTTACAAGAGATGATCAAACGAATTTCAGAAAGAGATTTTTGATAAGAAAATGTTTGATGGTATTATTAGAAAGAAAATCAGAGTACATATAGATGAGAAAGTCTTGAAAAACAAGTAAAGACTTCTCTTTACATGAGACTCGCATTAAAAACATAAAAAACGTGTTGACTAATAAATGAAAAAGGGATTTTTATCCTAAAGAAAACAGACCCAAGGATAAGAAGATAAACTCGTGATTTCTTCAAGTCTTCCATGGCAATGTTAACAATGGGACAAATGTATAAGTATGTGAACTTGCCTCATTAAAAACCTTGTCTAGAAAACCCAATGGAAAAAACCAGACCAAGGAAAAAAGAGTACAAGCCACACACCTCCCATTGTCAACCCTTAAACGGCTTGAATCACAACCAGAGTAGTTGGACAAGCGTCATGCTTAAGGTTGCCTTCAATCTGATGTAGAAGTGTATAAATGGCTTGGTTAAGCCGTCTAGTATTTGATCTTATCATAGGACCACTAGGAACTTCGAGTACATCCTTAACTCCTTGCACATCCTCGGCTACAAGTTGCTTCTTAGCTCTAGGCTGTCCATGCCCCAAGTTCTCCTCAGGTTCATGCTGCTCCATGATCACATCATCCCCTCCCTCTTGTGAAAGATTTGACCTCAAATCTATTTCTTTTGCAAGAAAAGGCACAAGATCAGTAACATTACAGCTATTACTAACGTTATACTTACCTTGCAAATCCAGTTGATATGCGTTGTTGTTGATCTTCTTAAGCACTTTGAATGGTCCATCAATCCTCAGCATTAGTTTATATTTTCTTTCATTAGGATAGCGTTCTTTCCTAAAATAAATCCACACTAAGTCTCCTTCTTTAAAGATCAACTCTTTTCTGCCCTTATTAGCATATTTGACGTATTGCCTTGTCTTCTCTTCAATGTTGAGCTTCGCTTCTCATGAATCTATTTTACCAATTCTGTCTTCTTTTGTCCGTGCTAACTCTTTCACTCAAAGGTAAAAGTATTAAATCCAAAGAAGAGATGGGATTGAACCCATGAACAATTTGAAACGGTGAAAACTTAGAAGCAGAATATATAGCATGATTATAAGCAAATTCTACACGAGGCAAGTAGGATAGTTCAAACTCCTTCGACCAGAGGTAATGTTGCAAGTTTGCAATGATCTCACCAAAGTATAAAGCTCCTTATCATAAGTAGGATAGTTCAAGGTAGCTCCTCCAAGCTTTTCAGTGAAAAAGGCAATTGGCTTTTTATCTTGTATTAGTATAGCACCAATTCCTACACCTGAAGCATCACACTCAATTATAAAAGCTTTTATAAAATCAGGAAGAGATAAAACAGGAGCATTAGTAAGTTTCTCTTTAAGAATCTGAAATGCATCTTCCTGAGCTTCTTCCCACTTAAAGCCCACATCCTTCTTCATAACTTCAGTAAGTGGTGCTGCTAGGGTGCTAAAGTCCCTAACAAACCTCCTATAAAATCCAGCAAGGCCGTGAAAGCTCATGACCTCGCTAACAGATTTAGGACTCGGCCTCTCTTTAATTGCTTTGATTTTCTCTTCATCAACCTTAACTCCACCTGCACTCACAACAAAACCTAAAAACAACAAGGTTATCCATACAAAAAGTGCATTTCTTAAAGTTGCATAGAGCTTTTCCTTTCTAAGTACTTCTAGAATCAACCTAAGGTGATTACATGCTCTTCTAAATTCTTGCTGTAGATTAAGATGTCATCAAAGTATACTACAACAAATTTCCCTATATAAGCTCTTAGAACATGATTCATTAACCTCATGAATGTACTAGGTGTATTCGTTAATCCAAATGGCATTACTAACCATTCATATAATCCATGTTTCGTTTTAAATGCAGTTTTCCATTCATCAACCTCTTTCATCCTAATTTGATGATAACCACTTTTTAAATCAACCTTAGAAAAGATGCTATAATCATGCAATTCATCAAGCATATCATCTAATCTAGGTATAGGGTGGCGATACTTCACTGTTATGTTGTTGATGGCTCGGCAATCAACACACATTCTCCAGCTAGCATCCTTCTTAGGTACTATCAAGACTGGTACAGTGCATGGACTCATGCTTTCACGGATGTGTCCTTTCTCCATAAGCTCTATAACTTGCTTTTCTAACTCCTTTGTCTCCATAGGATTGGTCCTATATGCGGGTCTGTTGGGAAAAGCAGCTCCGGGCATGAAATCAATCTGATGTTCAATGCCTCTAATGGGAAGTAAACCCTTTGGATTCTCCTCTGGAAATACATCCTTGAAATCATGTAAAAGAAACTCAATCTTACTCGGCAAAACCGGTTCTTGATTAGTTGTACAAGTAAGAGTTTCTTTAAACACAAAGAGTAAACTAGACTTGTGTAAATTACTTCCCTTTTTCTTACTTCGGTGGTCATAATATTGGATGGTTTAGAGGCTTGGACCGCTTTTTTTTCATGCTCAACTGATCTTGATATACTTCATGAGGAGCCATTGGTATCAAGACGATTTTTCTCCCTTTAAATTCAAAAAAATGGCGATTGGTAAATCCATCATGACTGACTATCCTATCTGATTGCCATGGTCTTCCCAACAGAATGTGACTAGCTTCCATAGGCAACACATTACATAGGATTTTATCTTCATACTTTCCAATAGATAAAGAAACCTTAACTTGAGTTTTTACTGCCATCTCTTTACTATCATCCAACCATTGTAGCTTGTATGGTCTCGGATGCTTTAATTCCTCAATTTTAAGCTTTTTGACCATAGTTTCACTCGCAACATTAGTGCAACTTCCTCCATATATTATCAGACTACATAGTTTGTCCTAAACTATGCATCTAGAGTGAAAAAGATTTTCCCTTTGCTCTTGTTCTTCTTATTTGCTTATAACACTCAAATTCCTCATGGTGACTAGTAGGTTCCCGGATGGTGCAGCCTCATAATCCTCTAAAAACGAACTTTCCTCAGGCTGCTCATCTTCGGATTCAATCTCTCCATTATCCCTAAGCACCATAACTCTTTTGTTGGAGCACTCGCTAGCATAATGCCCCAAACCATGACATTCGTAGTACTTAAGATCCCTAGCTTGTGAAATCTCCTTATCCTTTCCTTTAGATCTTAAATTTCAACTTTAGGCTTGGTAAACGGCTTATACTCCTTCTGAAATCCAGTCTTGTCCTCTCTATGATAACTAGACCTTCCTAGACCGAAACGTCTTACAACTCTTCCTCTTGAGTTGTTTTTCAAACATAACAGCCTTGTGCAGTAGCTCTTCTAATTCCTCATAGTGTTGAACCTCCAACTGATCTTGAATATCTCTGTTGAGACCTCCTAGGAAACTTGACAAAATAGCCTCCTTATCCTCCTTTATATTAGCTTGTATCATGAGAGTTTCCAACTATTTATAGTATTTTTCTACGGTTCTATTTTTTTGTACCAAGTTCCTCAATCTGTGATGAAGCTCCCTATGGTAGTGGCTTGGCACGAACCGTTTCCTCATTAGAATCTTCATTTGACTCCAAGTATCAATAGGATAATCTCCAATCCTTCTTCTAGCCATAATAAGTTGATCCCACCATGATAGTGCGTAATCATAGAATTCAGTGGCTGCCACTTTTACTTTATTCTCTTCTGTGTATTCTTGGCAGTTGAACACTAATTCGATCTTCTTTTCCCAATCCAGTACACATCCTGATCATTCGTCCTATGAAATGGAGGAATCATTAACTTTAAACCGGCCAGATTGTACCTTAGAGGATGTTTTCTTCTCTGTCACGTCTTTGTCTCCTTCGATTACTGTGAGAAGAAGATTGATTGTAGTAACTACGTGCAGCCTCTTGATTAGATGGATTACTAATGTTTTCCCTTCGATTCGGTTGGTTTGGCTCTGAATTTTTTTTGAAAGCATAAGCTTCAAAACGTTCATCCCTCAACTTTGTCATCTGAGCCGTTATCGCTTCTATGAGTAGTTTGTTCGGACCATTGCTTGTTTCTTCTTCATCTTGACTCACCATTGTTCCTGAAATCACAGAAACTTAACAAGTAAAATATTTCTTTGGAAAGAAAACCTTTTTATTAAACTTAGATTAGATAATAAAAATAGTTTTTATCATATTTGAAAACTCTAAACGTTTTCTAACTGTAGAACAGCAATGGATCACTAAGAAGTCAAAATGTTTTTCTCCAAAACACGCAATCTAATACAGTTTCTCACAGTTTAGATTTTGATCTACACGATCTAATCAACTATTACCAGAAATAATGAAAGATCGATCCTAAAAAGATGAACAGAATGACGAGTAAAACTGATCAGATTATGAAAGGATTGATACAACCTTCGCAAAGTGGCTCTGATACCACTTAATATGATTATGGGTAGAATTCGTTTGTCCGTTGATCACTTTGCGAGGTTGAATGAATGTGAATGATGATGATTGTGGAATATGAACTTCTAGATGCGATGATGAATAAAATGATGAACGATATTGTTGGGTAGATTGATTTGGACTGAAATGAAACAGATTGGAATGAATGATACTTTTAAGCACTATGAGAGACACTTAAACTATCGAATCTTGATTTCTGTTTAGATTCACTGAAACAGTTTACAAGAGATGATCAAACGAATTTCAGAAAGAGGTTTTTGATAAGAAAATGTTGATGGCTCTATTAGAACAAAAATCAAAGTACATATAGATGAGAAAGTCTTGGAAAACAAGTCGAGACTTCTCTTTACATGCAGGACTCGAATTAAAGACATAAAAAAATGTGTTGACTAATAAATGAAAAAAGGGTTTTTATCCATAAGAAAACAGACCCAAGGATAAGAAGATAAACTCGTGATTTCTTTAAGTCTTCCATGGCAATATTAACAATGGGACAAATGTATAAGTATGTGGACTTGCCTCATTAAAAACATTGTCTAGAAAACCCAATGGGAAAAAAACAGACCAAAGGAAAAAGAGTACAAGCCACACACATCCCATTCTCAACCTTTAAACGGCTTGAATCACAACCAGAATAGTTGGGCAAGCGCCATGCTTAAGGTTGCCTTCATCTGATGTAGAAGTGTATAAATGGCTTGGTTAAGCCGTCTAGTCTTTGATCTTGTCATAGGAACATTAGGAACTTCGAGTACATCCTTAGCTCCTTGCAGATCCTTGGCTACAAGTTGCTCCTTAGCTCCAGGTTGTCCATGCTCCAAGTTCTCCTCAATTTCATGATGCTCCATGATCACATCATAGTCATTAATCTCGACAGAATCCATCACGCCCTCTCGAGATAATGTTCTCTTCTAGCTATCTCGAGGAATTGAACCTCTCTTTGACCATCAATTAGTGGGTCATGATCAGACCTCTTTCTTGGCCGGATTAATGGGTCGGCGTATGTGGGTTTTGATATCATGTTAATTTTCATGGACTTCCAACTCAAAATCAATTGGCAATTAGTGGAGAGGCCTATGTCCCTTATATATTAGTCATGTCCTTTCCCATCTTTCAGATATGGGATCTTTTCTCTACATAATGTTTTACGCCTAATATGTTTTCATATATATTACCATTGTACTATGGTATCAATCTAGGATATGTTGAGTTCCATATAGTGGTTGCATCACTTTTATATGTAGTATCCCGCATTAATTCGACATGAAGATAGTCTAGACATGAGCATAGTGAACACATACTCCACCATTGATACATCAGATACTTTTTGTCGGTAACCACCGCATATAATGTCTCTAAAATATTGTTGCTAATTAAGTTGCATTTAACCCTAACTAAGTGTGACATTTTATGTGTTTAAACAATATATCCTCCAAAATCTTGTGCATCTTAGACTTATTTTTCTAATCTCCTCACACACTGCTTTAAACTCACAAATTTTGAATGTTCTAAACTCCAAACACCAAGTGGCTCTTTTCTTGTAGTATTTCTATACTTACAAATTACTCAACTAAACGTCAGTCGATGACATAAAAACAAAAATATTGAAACGTTTGACATGTTTAGAATTTGTAAAACGCTTTTCTCGTAAGACTTAAACCAAATATATTACTCATAATTGCTTCACGATATTCTCTTTAAATTGTAGTAATGAACATCTTTTTAATATTATGCTAATTGATTGTCAAGATCAAACGTTCTGCCCTATATCGTCATCATTGGGAAGATATTTTTTGGCATTTGCCACATCTACAATATGTCATGATAATTAAGTACGCACATAAAAATTAGGAGATGTTCTTCGTAATTCTGAGAAGAGGAGCTATTCGCAAAAGTCACTGAATTAAAGGCTTCTACCTCTTCCAAATAATTTGATAGATTAACGTCCAAATCTGAGGTTTCTTGATTGGTCGGTTACCATTAGATCTAGTAATTGGCTCAAAGGTGGATTAAAATGTATTCCGCCTAAGATGTGTTTCATGTTCAACATCACACTCTGCTACCAATCTTAGATATTTACTACTACTATTAGCATTATTCTCCCTAATGATATAAGACTGGAATCCACCAAACTTATGTTCACAAAATGATCGAGAGTTTGCAAGCTATGCACGCGGAAGATGGATGAAGGTAGAGATGGAGATGAGGTTTTTGTCGTTGAATCACACAACAACACACAAACCAGACTGTTTGAATCTCACAAACAACCTAGAAACGCAATCATACAAGACAATGGAATCTCACCATGGGCTTGAAATGACAAGAAAACAAAAGACACACTTTTATAAAAGAAAACTTAACATTTTATTGATTAATCCAAATGATAGGTGATTTACAATGAGCAAAGAACTAAGCCTATATAGGCTCGAAACAAAACATATCTAAGGCCTAAAACAAGAAATAAATCATGAAATTAACTAAGAAACTAGACGTTCGAAAATTGATGAAAAATCAGCCTAAATAAAGTAAGTTAGAGGCTCCTTGTATCTTGAAAGCTTGGGCATGAAGGTCTGATGTCTTGGGGTGTCTAGAGTCATTGAAAATGTATACAAAACGCAGCATCTTAGAAGAAAATAGTCGTTGGAAAGATAAAGCACCAAGTGTGAATGTGTTGAATGCACTTGGGTCTAGATAAGGCAAGTGGTTCTTTGAGTGATTCCAACTGATCCTCTGCATTTTGTTTGATTTATTGACGTCCATGAAAACCTCTAATTGATGGAGAATGTCTCCTTGTCGCCAAAGCTAAGTTTGAAGTTGCCCAAACTTGGAAGGTTCCAAATAAGACAAGCCGAAGATCCTTTGGTTTATAAATTCAATAACTCTTAAACCAAAATCGGTAATTTCATTAATCCAATCCCAAGAGCTGCTCTGTTGAACCAAGATTTCATAACAAGTCGGTTTGTAACTTAATTCGTCCTGGTTCGGTGAGAATCCTCCAATAAGTGCTCGCATGTCTAAATCCGGATAGTACGCGATCATCCGACTTGCAGACTGAATAACTCCTTCATATGAACTCTGATTGGGATGATTCAACTTTGAGGCGTGCTCTAGATGAGCTGAGCTTCTTTTCCAAGTGGTCACATAATCTAAATTGTCGTGGTTGAGCTGGAAGATGTTGAACAATGGATATAGGTCTGCATAACCTTCACTAACAAGGTTGTCTGGATACACCTTGTCTGTAAATTCAATTCTGGTTTGGTCCGAACTCCTATGGAGCCAATTCAAATTTGTAGTGAGTCTCAGATGAGTCACAGTTCTAGAAAAATTTGATTTGCTGCTTAACTCCTTCTGGTTGGTTTGGTAGGCTCTATTAAAGGCATATGTGTCTATGTCGGATCCTATGTGGCTCGTGTGGTAAGTTTGATGGAGCTTTGGTTCAGCTGCTGGTTTGATGACCGCATCACCTAACCTCGACGAACATGGAGACATGTGCTTTTTAGGTAGGCGATTTTGGCTTCAAATATTGTTAGTGTTTCTTTATCCTTCTTCATCGCAGTGTAAAAACTTCACGAAAGATGATACCTTTAACATGGGCTTGGACAGTATCTTCCATGTACGTCACATCTTACATGCTTAAAATTGTATCATTCCTTTTAACGCCAAGTTGTTTACTTTCTTTCTGAATTGATTTCAAACACAATTTTGAAACTATAACGAAATGAAATAAGTAATCGTCCGTAGTAAATTTTGCATGAGTTTAAACTTCATAAGTCAAAATTTTAGTGGCTTCAAAATATCTGTAGAGTTCTTGGTCTTTGTTTCAAGAAGCGGTGAGAATATAGGTCTTACGATTTCTTATTTGATTTTTGCTTCAGGATCTCCTCCTTTGAAACCCATCATTCCAAATCATTATGTATAATATTAGCATTGATATAAAACACAGTCGCCGCAACAGTTTATTCGCCAATAAGGCGTTCGGCGACGGCCAGCCGCTGCGATTTTAGCGTAGAAAGTTAAAAAATCAGAGATCTAAAAAATTACATACTTTTATCGATTTTGAGTTTGGAATCGACAATTGGGCTATGGATTAATCATATTCCAGTGAAATCACAAAAAAAAACTAACGAGATCAAGAGTAATGGTGAAAACAAATGAAGGCCAATGGTAAATAGGGTTAATTCTCGCACGTGAAATGTTGAAAACGAGGGAAAACTGTCATTTTGTGATAAAGAAAAAAGACGAAAAAATAATAAAAATAGGCCTTCTGAACCTTGAATCTGGATATTTGACAAGATAATAACACAACAGTCTACTAAACTAACTAATCTTTATTACTTTATTGCGTCTTATTTTTATCTTAACCCCATATAAGTTTAAAATTGTAAAAATTAGATCTCGAGTAATCTCCGATAGATCTCCAATTTATTTTTTAGGTGCTAAGCTTACTTCAAACGCTCGATTAACATGTAACGAATTTTGGAACAATGAGTATAAGTGGTGTGTTAGAAAGTAGTAAATAGTTAGTGTAATTCTTATTTAGAGAAGAATTTAAAGATGCTTTCGTGGAATGCCTAGAGGTAAAAAACATAAGTGGGAATGGGATTCCATAAATCCTAATTATTATTATTTTATTTAGAAATGGTCGAATCGGACTGGGTGTTTAGTAACCACAATATCTCCTCCAGTTGAGATAACCTTATCTATACAATCAGCCATTGGAAGCGCAGAAGCTGCCACGTAGGACTCACATCTACTCTCTCCTGCTTTACTTTCCCCCACCTCTCCCTTGTCAAACACTGATCTCCCTCAAGCAAATTCACACAACATTTCCTAAGAGAATCGAATCCGAGAAGAAGACATGGCTTCTACATCCGCTATGTCATTGGTCACGCCACTTAACCAGACCCGCTCTTCGTCCTTCTTCAAGCCTCTGCCTCTGAAACCATCCAAGGCCGTTGCCGCGCATGGAGGCAGACCACAGAAGCTCCAAGTTAGGGCTTCTAATCTCAAGCTTGACAAGGCTCTGACCGGGCTCTCGGCCGCTGCTCTCACCGCTTCCATGGTCCTCCCTGAGATGGCTGAAGCCGCCGGTCCTGGAATCTCTCCTTCCCTCAAGAACTTCTTGCTCAGCATTGCTTCCGGTGGCGTCGTTCTCACCGTCATCATCGGTGCCGTCGTCGGCGTCTCCAACTTTGACCCTGTCAAGAGAACCTAAATCTCCTCTCTATATCTACTTTTTCTTACACCATTGTAATGTGTCTCCTTCTGTGTATTCGTTTAATGTTCCAGCAATGAAACTTTGGTCCTTACTTCCCTCATCTCTTAGTCTAATGTGATTTGAAAGCATAATTGAATCAAAAGATCAATAAAAACCCATCAATTCTTCATCATATACTATCGTACTAAGATGGAAAACTAAACTCAGAATTTGCATACTCTGAGTTAATTGAGAGTTTATGAGTATCTCTCACGCACGTCCGAGCAAATCAAGCAAGTATTTACTCTCTGATGTATAATTCACCTTATCCACCTTCACCACAGTCATCTTCACTCTTTGTTCATCACCATACGATTCCTCTTTGATCTTCAGCTTTAACATGTACTGATGAAACAGTCTGTTTCTAACAATCTCTGCGAATTCCTCATCGTTCTGTAATTCGTGTTTCAACGTGTAAAGCTGCTTAGCCGGACACCCCATGATTTCTTCCCCAGATTCTTGAAACGCGGTTACCCAAGTCAACCCTGTGTGGTCTTGAATCTGCACTTGAAGGAGGTATCTGTAGTCGCATTCCTCAGACTCTTGGTTGCACCGGTCACAGACCCACCTGTTTGTTCCAGACTGTGTCACCTTCTTGTTGCATTGCTTATCTCCGATCATCAAAGGACAAGCTGTGTAACAGAAGCTGTCTGTCTTTATGAATGATATGGTTGCTTTCACAGTGACCCAGTCAGGCTTATCTGATCTTCCAAGGCCTTCCTCTTTGATCTGAGAAACACTTTTTCTTATCTCGTTCCTGGAACCTCCTCCAGGAAGAGTGTCTCTGGAAATGGAGAGCGAGGCAGTTTCTTTCCCCCCATGATCGAACCAGTTCCTCAGTTTATGCGCTTCAGGAAAATCTGGATTTATGAAGAGCTGTGTTGATGATATTGTCCCAACTGATTTCCCACTGAAGTCGCTTACTTTTCCAGCTTTTACTGCTAAAACCGGATAAAACGCTGAATCAACCATCTCTTCGAGTTGCCTACCATCTCGGTTACAGAAGTCTCCCCATAGCGTAACTTCTACGGCCTTTCCCGATTCATCCTTGAGATTCAGGATTCTCCTATGTGTTTCCATCCCGTTCTTTCTCAAGATTGGCACTGAGGGGTTCACAGAAGTCACAACCCCAATGACATCGAGTATGGAATTGTTCTCAACGTTCTCAATGTCACTTATAGGACGGAAGGAGAACTGCTGTCTTGGTATGGAGCCGTCTTCATCAGGGCAAAGCTCCACAGTCGATGTTGACTCTAAGAAAATTTCCCATTCATTCTTCAAATGGTTGAAATTTTTCTGTGCAGGCTTCAAACTTCCCTTTGAAATCAAATATACCTTACCGACCTCAGTAACGTCATAGAATCGGTCAACAACAGCGTTAAAGCAAGTAACCCGAATCTCCCCTCCATCAGAGTCAAGTAGATCAAAGGAGAAAACTTTTCCATCTCCTCTTGCATTGTTATATCGTCTGATTTCTCCTTTCGCAGTAACTCTAGCCTTAATAGCCCACCGACCTTGGTATGGATTGAGAGCAGCAATAGGGATGATTCGAGATGGAGCCTCGTTCTTCATTATGGGTCCATGATTTCTGTAGCTTGGAGGTGGTTGATATGAAGGTTGAACAGATGGTCTGAAACTAGGAGTACTGTTGACTGGATTTTGAATGTTTACTCCCCTGGGAGGTGCTCTATTAACAGAATGTTGAATCGCCGGTTCATTAAAAACAATCCTATTTGGAGGCGGTATATTGCCTGGAGCTGAAACCGGTTTTTGGCCTTCTGTATCGGATTCTGTAGACATTGCTGGGTTCCCGATGGTTTCAGAATGTGGTATTATCGTCTCCATGTTCAGCACCACAATAAGCCTGAACACAGTATTCATAGAGGCATAAGACAATCACTATCAAAGAGAGTAAAAATCCTTCATATATGTCATGCTCAGCCAATGAGATGCTTAACTATATTTTCTAGAAACACAATCGACAAAATCTTCTTCATGTTCTGCCCTGGAAATTGTCCAAAACATATGTCAACCTACCATGAACTACAAAGACAAGAGGACATATATTTGGCACGAGGAAAAATTAATCCAATTCATTTATCAACACCAGATAAAAGTAAAACAAGTGAGAAGAATCCTCAAACATAAACTTGGAAGATGTCTTTTAGAAACGAAACTATCGGCGAATTTGAACCTTATTGTAACAAATGTGTCACACATAGTAATAAAAGGAATGCTCAAAAACATAGAACATGAGAGAAGCTGAAAGAGTATCCGACGGCAACAGTGGTATACAGATGTTGTTCTCATTAGATACTAAAGATGGAATGAGAACACAAAGGTCCAACAAAATCACATAGCGTAAGTTTTCCCCAAATCAGTAACACCTAGCAAGTAAAAAATCCAAATACGGTTCCGGGGAACAAGACGAGAGAGAGAGAGAGCGTACTTGCGGCCTTTAACATCACTGCAAATGTAATCGACAAGCTGAACAATAGATCCCTTATCAACCTGTCGAGACGTGACTCGATCATTGAGCTGGACAGCGAGCATAGCATGTTGAGCAGAGGCACCATCTGAAATGAGCAAACGGTACCTATCCTGGCTTCTCGGAGTCTCCTGACTTCTTCCTATAACTTTGATATCTAAAACCTGTAGCAGTGGCTTCAGATTGACGTCGCCTGCGTTTATCGCCGCGATGGCGTTCGGAGTCAAACTCACCGGCATGATGATCCCGCGAAACCCTAGAAAATGGAAATCGAGGACTGGATTTTGCGGGAGTGTTGGTTGGGCTTGGCTTATATGGATGGATCTCCAAAGGGGTTTCTTTCCTTAATTTTGAATTTTATCTCACAATTCACCTAAATTACTAATGTAAGCAAAACTATTATTACTATACACTTGTACCCTATGTTGCATGGAAACTCCAAACAAAGTGCGTTTCGCGTTTCGAAAACGTTTCGGAAACGGAAACGTGATGGAAACGTGGGGAAACGCGATAGAAACGCATTTCGAGAATATTCCATTTTGGAAACGTTTTGGAAACGCGTTTCCAGCACTGGAAACGTAGTTGAAAACGTAATTTTTTGTTTTGGAAACAAATTGGATAATAGATTGAAAATATTTATTTGATGGAGCGAATGAAAATGAAAATGAAGATGATAGTTAAAATATTTAACTTTAAATGTTGTTTTCTTATCTTTAGTTAAACTATTTATAATATTTTTTGTATTGGATTTGTGTTGTTTGAAATATTTTAATACCACTGATAATTTTTGTTTTGTGATATATATTTTGTTACATTATATATATACGTTTCTAAAACTTTTCCGTTTTCTGTTTTTTTAAAAAAAATCGTTTCCGCGTTTCCGTTTTTGTTTCCATGCAGCCATGTTTGTTTATTTCACAGTTACTGGCATGAAATGGATGCTCAAGTCTAGTTGTTAGAAAATCATTATTTCCGCGAGCGACATAAATGAATGAGAGAAAATGTTCTTCTGTATGTTACTAAAGCTAAAACTTTAACACATAAACGGATTATCGATCATGGCCACACTAAAACTTTCAATGTTATTTAGGAATCAGGAACTATAATAAAAGAAGAAGAAATTGTTACTGTTAAAGAAAATTCTAATATTTCTCTTTTATAATGGAGACAAAAACAAATTAAAATATAATATGTTTTGTTCTATAACGAATTTGTCATGAGATTATTCCATGTGAACCAATTTGTGAAACAACATTAACACATTTTCACCATCCGTGTTGCCAAGTCAACTTCACCCAACCTCATATCCTAGTGTTTAGAAAGAAATAAGCAAACATTTCAAGAGATCAAGTAAAAGACTATTATTATTTGGAAATGTCTGGATGATTACAATGGCAGTGCCCACCTCTTCATAAATAAAAGTATTTCAAAATGGACATGGAATGGAAATTGATCATATCAATCCTCCAACATTTTCTACACTAGGATTCCATAATGTTCTAAAATCTTCTAGAGAATTTCCAAAAATAGCTTAAGTGATAGATGTCTAAAACTAAGTAAAGTCTTAATCCACCAAATGCTCATATCCACTTCGTTAAGAAATTCATCCCATACGGAGGATCGAATCGTGACATTCTTCCCCACCAAATTTGGTTTCTTTATCATCATGGACAACTTGACAGGATTCTTGAATTTATCAAGTCTTCTTACTATTCCTTTGTCATCTCCGCTTGAGAGGTTCATCTTGTTGGCTTCAACTTGTATGTGATTCGCTTGTCTGATTATCGAACTCCATTTAGATAATTTTTCTTAATTCTCTATGGGTTTGAGCTTTCTATGTTTATCCACGTCTTTACCTTTTTCTGTGGTCGTCTTTATGGTTCTTTTCATGGTTACAAATAAGAGATCTAACTATGGAGATCGATCAACTGGATCCTTCCACATTAGTATGCGTTTATCTATACCTCTCTAAGACATTCCAAAATGTTCTAAAGCTTTTTTTAATTCCTATAAAATAGTCAAAGTGATAGTCTAAATGTCTAAAACTTTTACAAAATAGCAGTTTCAAAAACCAAGACATATCTAAAAAATAAGGAACTCGAGTGCCTAAGTCTCCAACTTCATTGATCAAACCACAACAGAGACGATTTACCATTATACAACTCCCAAAAAAAAATGATGTGATAATTACGAAACTTGAGTCCGTAAATCAACTTATGGCTAATCACTTGAGAAAAGAGATAATGAAAATGAGGAATAATTCAACTATTCACATTTGACAACAAAAATAAACAAAACAAAGAAAGAAAAAAAGAAATGGTATAGAAATACTTTCTTTTTGCTAAAATTATAGTACATAAATACTTATCCCCCCTCCCTCCAAAATCTTATTTTTCATTTTAACTCATATTAAAAACGAATAATGTAAGAACAACCCTAAAGCTCTCTAGTAAAATTAAAAATATTATTTTTAAACATGTCTTATTCTTCTCTAGTTTCCTCCTCCTGCTGCAGAGTCTCCCCCGGATGAAGCATCAATAGATTTAGAGAAGTTGTTGGAGAGATCAATGTAGAGATTGGCGATCCTCCTCACATTCTTGTTTAGTTCTCGGATCAAACTGATGTTTCGTCCAAGGTTGTCTGGAATTTTGGACTCATGATTATGGTTTATCTCATTTATCAGCAATTTGTTGTGGTCTAATAACCTCAACAAAGCTCTTCTGAAATGTCTGCAAAACCTTCCCATTGATCTGTAGTGCCGGACTAACCTTTTATATTACTCCAATCAAAATTTAAAATTATGTCTGTGTACATAATTTATCAAGATCACAAAACAATATAAAAAACAATTTAAATTTTCTTTAAAAAAAATTAAATTCCATAGTCTACTAAAAAAAACAACGATATTAAGAACACTTATTTTTGAAATATAGATCTTCTTGCATTTTTTTCTGCAAAATCATCCATTAGACTCCTATAGTCAAGTCTTTCAACCATAGCTGTCACAATTGATAACATAGCCAATTCATTTAACCTTTCTTGTGACATGGTAGACCGCAGATAATTCTTTATCAGCTTCAACTTCGAAAAACTTCTTTCAGCTGTGGCAACTGACACCGGAATGGTCAACAATATGCGATAAGCAATTTCTGTGTTTTGATAACAATCCTCCATTCTTTTCAAAAAGTCAAGCAATTCAATAGGCTTTTGAATTTCTTCGGGTATTGATTCTCGAAGAATTTTTAGCTCCATAAACAAATCGTCATCAACTATGTCTGAATGAGTATCATTCCGTAAAGAAGCTTCCAGATTCAAACATGATGCTTTCAATGTATCCTCACTTGCATCTGTTAGCTTTTTTAAATCAAACAAAAATCCAAAAGTTTTTTCATACCTTTGGAATTGTTCAAATCTGGACTCAAGGAAAACTAAAGCTTGATCCATGAGTGTGCTAAAGTAATCAATCCTGAAGCTCTCCTCTGGTGATAATTGCACATTTTCATCAATCTCTGGGTCTTCATCATAGTGTTTTTTCCTTCTAATGATACGCTTTTGTTTCACAGGAAATTCAGCTTCAATCTCCATATCAGCTGCAATTTTCCTAGCCTTAGCCTTTGCTTCCTCAAAACCAGTCTCCCGATATTTTAAAAAAAAAGACACAAGCTCTTTCAGATGTTGAATTGCAGCATCGATATCTATGTTTTCTGATTGTAGACTCTTGTTTACTGTATTGACAACAAAAAGAAGGTCATACCAAACAACCATACCAAACAAGAACTCGAAACCTCCAATTCCATGTGTTTCACTTAAAGCAAGGGACTCAGCACTACTTAGTGTTGTTGGGTCGTCAGTACTTTCAGCCAAGCAAAGTAATGCTTCTCTGATTTCTGAAGCTTGAAACCGTATTGCTTTGACATTTTCAACATGACTTTTCCAACGTGTTTGAGACAAAGACTTAAGGGTTAGTCCTTTAACCATCTCTGTCAATATGTCCCACCTGTTTGTTAAAGAAGAAAATAAGCAATATATTCGTTGAACAATTCCAAAGAAAGACACAGCTTTTCGGGAAGAAGATGCTATATCGCATAACACCATATTAAGACTGTGACAACCGCATGGTGTAAAGAATGCCCTTGGATTGATTTCTAGCAACCTCTTTTGAACTCCTTTATTCTTTCCTTTCATATTAGATCCGTTGTCATAGCCATGTCCTCTCACATCACCAATGTGTAACTCTAGCTCAACTAACGCATCTTGGAGCCAAGCAAAAAGCCCTTCTCATGATTTATCTTTGACAATCAAAAATATCAAAAAGAATTCCTCAACCTTGGTTGACATTGTAGAAACATCCACACATCGGATAACCAAAGTCGTTTGCTCTTTGTGACTGATATCTGGAGTACAATCAAGAATTATGGAGAAATTCTTCGAATCACGGATCTTATGTATGATCATAACTTTGATCTCCTTAGTAAGCATCTCAATCATTTCATTCTGAATCCTGTGACTGAGATAATGCGTATAGATTTCCTTTTTCTCAATTCGTCTAACATGCTCTCTCATCACTACATCAAACTCTGCAATCATCTCAATAAGACCCAAAAAATTTCCATTATTCGCTTCACCAAATTTTTCATTATCTCCACGAAACGCCAAGTTTCTTTGAGCTAGAGTTTTCACCACTGCAAATAATCTCAACAATACTTCTCTCCAATGAATTTTCTCTCTGTTTAATTCTTCTTGAGCATGTTTATCAATTGTCTGATTTTCTTTAAATCTCAACTCCAACGTGTCATAGATATAACATGATCATGAAAAACTTCATGTTCTTTTAGCGTTGCTGAAAAGTTTCTCCAATCATTATATCCTGTAGTTACCAAGTTACCACCACCTTTGTCGTGTCTGAACAATTTGCAGCAAAAACAAAAAGTTTTATCTAAAGCTTTTGAGTATACCAACCATCGCCTATCATTTTTTTCTCCGTTTACCATATCTCTTGTATACAATACATGAGAAAAATGTCTGCCAATACTGTCTTTAGGAAACCGATGATGACTTAATAATCTTGTCATAGGACCCTTCTTAACCAACAAGTCTCTCAATCCCATATCAATGTTTTCCCAATTTCCTGGATTAGAGACATCTTTATTTGGTTCCTTTATCTTTTCATCTTGCTTTTCAGTATCATTTTGATGAGTCTCTTTACATTCCTCTGAATTTTCAAGCTCACTATTCTGACCAATATCATCGACATCTTCATCTTCTTCTCTTTGAGCGGATGAATTCCCAATTTCAGTATTATTAGCTCTCGTCACAAACTTGGACATAGAACCTTGTAGTGACTTTATGAGTGCTTCTTGTTTCTTCTTCTTATTTCTGTTTTGAGCTCCGGATGGTTGATTTTTTTTATTCCACATGGTTTGCTTGTCCCAGACGGTGCAATCTTGTTATCAAATAAAAATAAAAAGTAAGCATAAAAATAAGAAATTGTCGTAACAAAGTCAAGTACTCAAGGCATCAAGCTTTTATCACAATTAAAGACGACGAACTAAGAAACGTACATTCTTACTACGTAAAGGATGAATTGAAATCAAGAGCAAGAGGACAAAAGAAAATAAAAGTGTTGCAAGCCTGCAAGACGACGGAACAAATTGGAACAAAAGAAAAAACTGTTTTGTTTCTAATTTTTAATTAGGGTTTTAACTATCATGAAAAATAGAAATTTACTAATATATTTAATTTTAACAAATTTATAAATATTACTGAAAAGTCCAACAAATCTTATTCTAACTAAAAATGCCTAATAAGTAATATTTTAACAAAAAAAACTTACAAATTTTATTTATTTATCAATACTAATAAAAAAAAATTTAAAAAATATGTCCATTAATTTAGATGTCCCAATTTTTGGTTTGGGTGGCTTGCCTTATAGGCCGATCCTGTTGATCTGAGCTCTAGAAATTCTCTCCCTCCATTATATCTGCCAACCAAAGAAACATATCAAGAAGATTTTATATTTTGACGAACCACTAATATAGTGATCGGGAAAGAATTTATCATGATGTTGGTAGTATCACTTTGTCCTTGTATTTAATGATGTATGGTATTTCTCAGGTGCAGACAAAAAAATGGATTACACTGTTTTTACAGGGGAAAATTAAGGAAATAGGCCAAAAAATATATAAATTAAAATTATAGGCCAAGTTTTTTAATATTAGAGATATACATCATGGTGATTTTATTACCCTTAACTTAAGTTATAATTACTTAAAAAACATAAAAAATTATATATACTATGGCGCAGGCGGTGGTTTCGATGTCGATGACGACAAAGCTCCAACCTTTTTCACCGGTGGAGACGGCGGTGGTGGCGAAGGACCATTCTTTACCGGAGGAAGAGGTGGTGAAGGCGGTGGTGGTGCTGGTGTACTCTGTTTCACCGGAATTAGCGGTGGTGTTGTACTCTGTTTCATCGGAATTGGATTCCGATTAGCGTGTTATGGATTACACTGTCATAACTCGGTGATCTTCCTCGGAGAAGAGGAATCTCAGTGACGGGTTCAGATTTCTTCTTGTTCTTCTAATGAATCACTTTTTTATCTTCTCGACGATTTCCTTCCGGAAGCTTTCACTTTTCCTCTCTTTGACTCTGTTACCACCAAACCGCGTGAAACCTTCACGAGCCAAAGTCGTCGTCTCCACCGCCGGAGGAGGAGAGATACGAGGTAAAGTGTTCTCGACGTTGACTGTGTTACTCCTTAGCTGTGCAACGACGCATTTCTGAAGGAAGAAGAAGAAAGCTGCTGGGATAACTATATATATTCTACACAAAGCTCTTTCTAAACTCAAATATCAAAAGATACTCAAATAATGTATCAAATAAATTTGTTTTACATTGAATACAAATGTCACTAGAATTATAATATCACATATGCAAATTATGCAATCTTACTATATGTGCATCTCTCTCTTCTGCAGTTCTGCTCTTCGTAGATTTCAATTTGCTGCTTTTTCAACACTGATTGCCTGAAATCATATGCAAAGTCAAGAATTATATAGGTCAAATGCAATCCTTTAATGAAAAGATGTTTATATGATTCTTACATGGTCGCTTGATACATTAGATTTTGCTCTTGGAAGAATGTCTAGACGCTGCACGATGACATATGTTCCTAAAGTCTCTATCCCCTGCATCTTCATTCACCTGAAAAGTAATAAATCATTTAGTTACTTGGAACTGGATGCCTCCTGATTCAATAAGAACTCGAAGAGCACTACTAGCTTCAATGTCAACCTTGTCTTCCAGTCTTTTCAATGAGTTTTTCATGTCAACCATTCATGATACTACTAAACATTCTGGTTCATAACTGTTTCCAATTTTTCCTACAAGTCTTAGTAGATTCTAGGTGAATAGAAAGCTCAAAAAGACATTTAACATTAGATAAATGATTGAAGTGTAAGAAGATAATGATCCTAATTTGAGTGGATTTCTCTCATGCATTATTTAGAACTAAAAGCTGATTTAGAGAAGCATTGAACTAACCACGCATGTTCTTGCTTGCTTGCAAATGATACCTCCGTTTGACTTCAAAATTTCATCTCGGTTCGTTCAACACATCTCTCTGCTTACTGAAACATACAAAGAGTCCAACTTAGTTTCGTATTTTTGACCTTCAAACAACAGTCCTAAATGAATATAATCCAAAAGACAATAGGATTGAAACTTGATCCATTACGATTGCTTTTACCATAATACTCTTGATATATTTTTTTAACTATAAGCTGCCAATAAGCCTATGCCAGAAACCATACTGGAAAGCTGATTGTGAACTACCACAGAGTTACATATAACTAAGATTACCATTACATAAGCTTTTCTTGCCGAACTTTTTTTTCCAAACGCATGGATATCTTCAATGCAAGTCGAATCCTATAAAATTGCATGTTTCACATAATCACATTTTGAAAATTTTAATCTCAAGTTTGAATTAACTTCTGCATATTCAAGTATTTTAATCTTCCCACAAGCCAGATAATAACCGAAGAATCTCCTAAACGGCTAGATAACTTCCATCAAAACGCTTCATATCTAGATGAAAACATAACCTAAACACAAATATTTAGGCATAAACCAAAAATCACGCAATGGAAAAGATACGATCCCTGGTAGAAGGAATAACGATTCTCTTTCCACAAGAGAAGCTCGTTACACAGAAATCTGCTTCTACGCCTCTAAGATTGTATACAATTTTATCGATTGCAAAGAAAAAAGTATACAACAAACATATATGACTAATACAAGTAACAATGTAAGTTATAGTGAGCATATAGTTATGACAAACTTCTCGCATAAACAAACTGTAACCCTTCCAAAATCTTCAATATACATATTGATCCAAATTTGGCGAAGGAGTTTTTAAATGGCCTGGAATTGTTGTTTCAAAAATATTTGACAGAAATGATTAAAACCCGACCCAAACATGGTGGAAACTCCAAAATTGGACACTAAATTATCGACAGGGAGGAGAAGCAAGCATATAAAACCAATCGAAAGAAAAGAAAACAAAAGGAAAGAGGAAAGAGGAGATACCGTGCGAAGGTTAGAGACGACGGAGAGCTTAGGTCGAAGACAGTGGAGAGTAGAGGAAGAAGGAAATAGTGTTCCTTTCTTGAAGGTCGCAGCGTGAACAGAGAGTCGAAGACGCCGGTGAGGAAGTGATAACGATGATTCAAGCCCAATTTTTAGTCAATTATAATAATGACATAATGGACATTAATGTTTGGTTTATTTTTTTAATTTAAAAATATTTGGTGTGTTCTGTTAATTTGTCTAACAAAAAAATAAGAAAAAGGTTCTATGATTTTATTTTTGAGACCAAACGAAGACCCAAGATTAGGAGTCAAAATGTGCAAAGGGGATGAGAACTTTGTAGGTTCTGCTACTTGCTTCAACAAACCTCATTACTATTCGCACTCTATCAAACGATGAAGACAAAACTACTACTATTTCTTTACTTTCTCTTTTTCCATTTAATTAATACACTAAATGATTCTCCTACGTACACATGGCTAACGTATTTTTATATTTTTTTAAATTTTAAATATGTATTTGTTTTGATTTTTATTATTAATATTGTTATTGATATTTTTGTTACCAAATTTTTTTGTCAACAATTATAATTTTGTTAATAATATAAATTTTCAAAATTTTAGTTTTATCATTTTATTATTTTATATATGTAATCGTGTTAAACCAAAATGTACAATTTAATACATTAGAATGCATAATTTATGATAAAAAAAAATTGAGATTCCTCCCATAAAATATTAATCCTCTATTTGATCATTTTTTTATTAAAAAAAAAATCATTTTCTTCACATTTAATAAAAACTGAATTTGGCATTATCATATTAAAAAACTAATATGAAAAATTGTTGAAATTTTTTAAGAAATGTAACTTTTCAAGTGCCACTTTTCAAAAATGCTATTTTTATAAACTTTTGCAAAAATGACACATTTTCAAAATTATTTTTTCATTATATCATTTATGTTTGGGTTAACTATGTTGTATTACAGTTTAATTTTGAAGGTTTAAGGGGTTTTAGAGGTCAAAACATTTTTTTAGGGTTTATAATTTTAAAATTTAGGCTTTAAAAATCTATAATTAGTAACATTTTTGCAAATGAACATCCGTAAGTGGCATTTTTGTTAATGTACACACCAAAAGTAGCATTTTTGCAATTACCCCAAAATTGTTCATAAGCAAAAAATAATTAATAAACTTTTTATACAACATAAAGTACTTGAATATAAGATTTTTAATTATATGATATAATTAAAAAATTATAAGATTTACAAATTAATTAGAAAAATATAAGATTTACATATTAATTTCACTTTTTAAATTACTTGAATCATGATAGGACCTGTGTATAATCTTATAAACAAAGTTGTTTAGATAATGTATACACAAAATGGAAATTACATCAAATGAAAAAGAAATGTTTTCTACCTTTAGTGGAAATTCCCATGTATATTTAGAGAATTAGTTTCCTTTACAATATCATCATAATTGTAGAGAAAAACCATTTTGAAAAAATGAGATGTGCAACCACTCGCTAAAGGAAAGAAGATGAGTGTTGAAGTTGTTTCAGCTGCTAGAGTTTACCGTGAGCTTCTCAAAGCAGTGGTGAAACATGTTGGAAAGGAAGATCACAAGGTTCATTTCACAGATTTGGTAAAGCAGGAATTTCGTAAGAATGTAAACTCAGACTCGACTCGAGAGAAAATCAATCTTGCCCGCAATTACACCTATCTTATCAATAGCATTCATGCTCACAAGGATCTGCTCTTCTCATACAACATTGCGGTTGACAGAACCGAAGAAATGAAAAGAGTGCTTGGGAAATCTGCAGCTAGTGTAGGGCTTCGCCTTCCCGAGGTTTACCAAGCTTGATCATGCAATGCATATACATTCCCTTTATCTTTCAGGGAGATAAGCTACTCTGGTTTCTTCATTTATTTAGATAGTTCCTTGGTAAATCTTGAATAATTATGTTACTAGATGGAGTCAAATAATTCATCTCCGTTAACCGCTATGCATTGACAAATTTTAGATGAAAAAAAAAGAAAAGAAAAAATGAGATGTGAAAAAATTAAATTAGTTGTCTTAATCATCACAAACTATATATATATAGTGGAGTCTAGATATTTCGTGGGTGTTTTTTAGTTTGATTAGTAAGCTAATTAGTGGGTTAAACAGTTTAAAAATTTAAACATCATTAATGGACTTTTTATAATTTTCATGTGTATAATTTAGTGGGCTAAAAATGAAAAATATTAAACCATTAGTGGGTTAATTGTTTGAAAGAATTTTGTCATGTCATATTTAAAAATTTATTATATCATAATATTTTTAGGGGGAGTGAATATGAAAAAGATAACTACACTCTTTTTTAAAGAATACAAATTAACACATAGACATTATCAGCATCTTATCAAATAGTATAATTTAATCACTGCTGTTTCATTGGATGGTCAACACTAGTTTTCAATCTCTTAACAAACTTCTTTTTATGATAAATATGAAAGGTTGATGTTAAATTTAGTCCAAAAAAAATTGTTTTGATGTTAAATTTTAAAATTAAATGTATTAAAAGAGAAAAGTTTAATGAATAAGTCGTGAAGTTCTTCCTTAAGTTTAGGTTTATATGACAATAAAAAAGTGGAGAACATAATCATGTGATATTAAAAATGAGGAATTTATATACCTGAAACAACACCCTTAGAGCATTTATATGAGAGAGAGACTGTTGATCTGGCTGACGACTCGTTAGAAGAACTTTATGCGTTTGATTTATTTTCTTGGAAACTCGAAATTTCTTTCTCTCAAAGAGAGAGACGATGCAAGGAGGAGAGAGAAGAAGATTTGATAGTCACGCAAAATATGACACTCGTTGTTTTAAGGTTATGAGTGTTTACAGTGTTTCCAATAAACACTATGTGGTTTAAAAAAGAACTCACCACTCGACCCAATTTTTTGTTTTTTTGTTTAAAAAAAAAAAAACACAAAATACAAAACACAGCACACTTACCAATGCGTGTATTATTGAAGCAAAATGAGAAAACATATTTGACAAGCAAAAAGCAACGGTTTAGGTGTGTTTAGAACTGTAGCAAATTGACCAATTTTTTTTTTTTTAAATCAAAAATTTTTACTCTATAAATACACTCTTATTTTCCTACTTCTTTCTAAACTCTAAAAACAAAAAAATTAAAACATTCTTAAAAAAAAAAAAAAGTCTTCGTTTGCAGAACCATTCCTCTCAAGTAAGCAAATTTTTTTTTTTTTGTAAACATAAGAATACATCCCATGAATAATTCATAGAGATACATGATAAACATAATGCATGATAATGCATGATAAATATGATATAATGCATATATATGTCTAATTACCATTATAATACAACATTTAAAACTATTTGATGATAAATTTTATCAAAATCTAAATAAAACCCACATGAACATTTTATAACATTTACATGATATTTTATTTGTGATACTCTAACACTTGAATTATTATCCCTTCACTAAATTTACATGTTATTAATTTTGATGTAAATTAATTAATGCATAATATTTATTTAAGTTTAAAAGTTAAGTTTCAAATTTAAAAATAAATGTAAAATGATGTTAAAGCAATAAGATAATAGTGTACAACTATATTATTAAATTTTAAATACAAAATTGTAAACAATATTTTATTAACTACTTATGGTCGATTTGATAAATAGAAAGAAAATTTTCATTAGAAAGTTTTCATGATTTATTCATAGTTTAGATTTTGTTCATAAAATTAATAACTACTTATGGTAGTTATGGTCGATTAGATTTTAATAACAATATTTTATTAACTACTTATGGTCGATTATATTCTATTTATAAAATTAATGAAAATATTCATTAGAAAGTTTTCATAAAATATAAGCCTTTTTCATCACTTGATGGATGTAAATTATTAAAGATAATAATTATTATCCCTTCATTAAATGATATATTTTTCCCCATTAATTTCTTTCTTTTGTGTGATTACTTTATTTGATCATATGATTTCTATGCGATTGATTTTCTCAATCCAAATTTGATGGCTAAATGAATTTACTTACCATTTCTTCTTAAACTACTTATTAATTCATGAATTCTATGTTTAGTGAATAAATATGCAAATAAACCATCCATAATATTAGCATATACAAAAAACCTAACCTACAACTAATAATTTTTCTTTATACTTGTATGCAAAACTTGCAAAGTTATAACTCTAGAATCTAGATCTTTCAAACGAATTTTAGCATATACATTTTTTTGTCCAAGACTAATTATTCTTGTAAACAAAATGGTAATATCTTGTTACAAAAATTGGAAATGATTTTAAACTATATATCATATACATTAGCTTGTTTGATAAATATGGTAACTAACCAATTATAGACGAAAATTTTATTTTATTATTATAAACTTTTGTTATTGTTAATTTTTTAAAAGATATTTTAAAGCAAGGTTAGAAAAATGCATAATGCATTCGTAAGTATATATATACTAAGATGGTATTATATTTTTTAAAAAATTAGAATAATATTTTAGTTTAAATATTTTTGCCCCCACTTAGAATAATTTCTGGATCCGCCGCTGTTTGCATGTATATATTTGTTTTTAGTATCTAATGAGTGATGAGAACCGTAATAATGAAAACCCACTGTTTTGCATAATATGTTTTTTTGAATATTTTTATGATTTTATTATTTATGATAATGTATTGTTAAATGCAGATATGTCTTCTAGGGGTCGTTCAAATGCAAATTCTTCCAGTCAAAGAGACCCAAATGCTCCATCTGAAACAACAACAAGAGTAAAAATTTAATTATATTTTTTAGCAATGACATTTTACCAAATTAGTTATAGTATTTGGAAATAGAGTAGACTAACTTTACAAATTTTAAAAATTTGTAGAGCACATCGAGGCATAAATGGACTTATGAACAAGAAAATTTTTTGATTGAGTTGTTTGATCATGCAATTTCCATGACCAATTACACTCTTAAAGATCCAGCGCCTCTTGGTCGAGAGTACATGGTTGAAAAATTTAACTCAGCATTTAACATGAATATAAAATACGGTTTCTTCAAAAACAAACTTGATGAATTCAAAAAAGCATATAAAAACTGGAAGGAACTTATGAATTCCACTGGGATCTTTGTTGATCCTGAGACATCCGAGATTGATGCACCTCCCGAGTGGTGGATTCCTCGTGAGTTGGTAATAACTTTTAATCATTTTTTGGAAATTTATTAATACTAACACAAACACATAAACACACACAAATAATAATTTTTTTTGTATTATGGGGATGCAAAATAACTAGTAAGTTCAATCGAAAGCCGCCTGAGTTTTGGGATGTGATGCAACGCTGTCTTGTATTACACGATGTTTCTACGCAACCACAACATTCCTCACGACAAAGACGAGAAGAGATAATGAATGAGAGACGGAATGATGATGTCAGCCATGGTTACTCGGACATCGATGGTGGTGACGTGCCTCAAACTCAAGTTCATGATGAGGCCCAAGAAGATGAAGAAGTGTATCATGTTAACCTTGATAATGATGCACACCCTTCGAATGAGTTCACTCGAGATACATTTCGAGTCCCAGTTGGAAGAGGTTAGCAAAGGAGCAAACAAAATTCACAGTCAAGTGTCGTAGAAGACAATCTTTTGAGACAACCTTACAAGATACCATTATTGGCTATAGAGAGTTCCAACGACAAAGTTTGCAACAACTTTGCCCAGGTAGTTTTGACCAAGAAGATTACGATGAATTCAAGAAGGCAGAAGTGATATTCCTTGAGTTGGAGCTTCCAAAGAACACCAGATTTTATTGGGCATGCATCGATTCACTTAAAGAGCTAAAATTTTGGCGTAATTATTTCATAGATATAAGTGGAGCTAACGACGAAGATAAGATACAACTACTAGAAGCTATGACTAGTATTTCACGGAACGATCAAGATTTGCCAAAAAGGCTTAGCTCGAGCCACTTGTATGGGAGTCAACATTTTGGAAGTCCTGGTTTTCAACAGTGGGGTTCTCCTCCAGCAGCTCCACAATGGGGCACACCACCGGCTGCTGGATAATGGGGCACACCACCGACTGCTGGACAATGGGGCACACCACCGACTGCTGGACATTGGGGCACACCACCGACTGCTGGACAATGGGGCACACCACCGACTGCTAGACAATGGGACACACCACCGACTGCTGGACAATGGGGCACACCACCGACTGCTGCACGCTGGGGCACACCACCGACTGCTGCACGCTGGGGCACACCACCGACTGCTGGACAATAGGGCACACCACCGACTACTGGACAATGGGGGCACACCACCAACTGCTGGACAATGGGGCACATCACCAAATGCGTCATAATGGGGGCTTCCATCAAACGTTCAACAAGGCGGATCATCGGGAACGACTACAACAAATGTTCAATATAGATTTTATGTGGGAGGTCACAAAGGAAGTATGAGGAATACTGGACAAGAAGTTTCACATGCTGCAGGAGTAGGAGCTTTACAAAATGTTCAACCTGCATCATCACCCGGTCTCGGTTTCACAAATTATTTTGAAACATCTCATGTTTCACAAACTCCAAGACCAGGAGGTCTATTCAATATTTGGGGAACCTCAGAATGAATAAATGCAAGTACAAATGAATATGATAAAAGTGATTCAGGAGACGAGAATTAGTTTCCTATGGTTTATCACTCTCGTTTATGTTTTGAAATATTATATGATTTTCATGAGTCTATTTATGCATATTGTGTAATTGTTTTTATAAATAATTATACTTTTAAGGATTATTGTATTTTTTGTAATTGTTTTATGTTAGTTGATTTTTGGCTAATGATGTTTTTTATCTTCTGCTTATAAAATTTCAGGCTTTTCGTATATGCCAGTTACAATCACGAGACATTCACAGTCTAAGCTACGAAGAGAGAATTGAATTGTGGAATTTAGAAAATGAGCAATTTGACGAGTTAATAATTCAACTAGCTTTGAGTTATTATGATCAACATTTCCAAAGAGCACCGTGCCGAACTGATAGAGGTTTGGGATGGAGGAATATCTGGCGTCGATTACAACAAGATGATGCTGCTTGTCTTCAGTTACTACGAATGTCACTTCCATGTTTTACAACATTGTGTAACATTCTACAAACGAACTACGGGCTACAACCAACATTAAATATAAGTATTGAAGAAAGTGTGGCTATGTTTCTACGGATATGTGGACACAATGAAGTTCAAAGAGATGTTGGTTTAAGGTTTGGACGCAATCAGGAGACTGTGAAGAGAAAGTTTAGTGAAGTTCTAACGGCGATTGAACTACTTGCATGTGATTATATTAGAACTCCGACTAGTCAAAAACTACAACGAATTCCTGAAAGGCTTCAAGTAGACCGATCATATTATCCATTTTTTAGTGGATGCGTTGGAGCTATGGATGGGACTCATGTTTGCGTCAAAGTGAAACCTGAATTACAAGGAATGTATTGGAATCGACATGATAATGCATCTTTGAACATCATGGCAATATGTGATTTAAATATGTTGTTCACATATATTTGGAATGGAGCTCCGGGATCATGTCACGACACAGCCATTTTGGCCATGGCACAACGAAGTGATTCTGAGTTCCCTATGCCTCCTTTCGATAAGTATTACGTCGTTGATTCTGGCTATCCAAACAAGCAAGGGTTTTTGGCTCCCTATAAATCAACACGTAATAGAGTTGTGAGGTATCATATGTCACAGTTTAACTCTGATCTTCCTCCGAGGAATAAAGAAAAATTGTTTAATCAACGTCATGCTTCTTTACGTTCTGTCATTGAGAGGACTTTTGGAGTTTGGAAGAATAAATGGAGGATTCTTTCTGATTTTCCAAGATACAACATTCACGTACAAAAGAGAGTGATAATGGCTACAATGGGATTACATAATTTTATTAAAATTTCAAATTTCTCAGATGCAGACTTTGCAGAAGTAATGACAGAGACGAGAATTAACAACACAAATCGGGAGCCTGATTTAGATGACATGGAAGTAGCTAATGAAGAAGATGGAGCAGATAGAGAATATATGACATGACTAAGGGACAATATAGCAAATATGTTATGGGCAAATCAATATAGTCGATAATAATTTTTTTGTAATGTATTATATTTGATCAATTAAATAGTTTGTTATATTTATAAAATAAAACTTTCACTTTAAAAATAATTTTATTATATAATATTATATATTTTTTTTTTGGTGTATTTTTAATTTGAGTTTAGCAATAAATATATTATTGTAAAATGCCAAATTTATTTTAATTTATAATTATATTAATGTCATTAATCTATTTTCATTTATAAAATATTTATCTAAAATATATATCCCGCACCGCTTTTTACATTTTCACCATTCACACATATAGACCGCACCGCATGTTGTTTTTTTCACCATTCATATGTTGGTCCGCACCGCTCAAACCGCAGTAACCGCACTAGTTCCGCATGGTGCGTTTTTTCTAACAGCACCGCACTAAAACCGCACCGCACCCCCTAAACCGCTTGTCCCGCACCGCTTTAACCGCTGTCACCATTCGAATATAATGTATATCCAACTTTTATCTAGTTTATCTCAGATTCTTAGGACTTTTTACTTTTTATTTTATTATATTTAATATATATATATATATACACACTATACAATACAATGAATACGTAGTGATTTTATAATTAGTTGTTACTAGCCAACTTCCTAATTAATAGTAAGAAAAATTATAAAATTCAGATATTCTATAATCAAGTTATAAAATAAATGATTTCTCGAAATAATCTAATTGTAAATAAGGAAGAAAACAAAAAATATGTAGCTTTTGATATCACAGACGAAATATACGTTATTGATTTTCTAACCATATACAAAAAAATTGTGTATACATTGAGAAATTGTATAATACAAACATGTATTATACGGTATTTTCTACGATAATGTGATAAAATATGTCTCATTCCTGACATAAGATAGTATAATCTTTTTTGGCTATAAAAATTCACATATTTTATGTGTTTTTGTTACGTTTACTTTCTAATATAATATTTTATTTGATGGATTTATTTATAGGATAATTCTTGGAGTATCGAAAATGCACCTAAGAGGAGGAGACATGTTTTAAGCCAATCGACCCCAACTGCTAATGCAAATTCTATACAAGCTCCAGATGAACCACATCCTTCAAATGCTCTTCCGACATAAGGTTATCGGAGTTGGATTGAGGTCGTGGCCGTGGCCGTCCTCGTGGTACAACACCTCTAATTCTTAGATAATATGTTTGTTTTATTTCACCGTAGAGTGGTCAAGTTTCTTAGCA
Source organism: Arabis hirsuta (assembly GCA_964056655.1). NCBI lineage: Eukaryota > Viridiplantae > Streptophyta > Magnoliopsida > Brassicales > Brassicaceae > Arabis > Arabis hirsuta. Next base: position 17,946,147 of record OZ053301.1, read on the forward strand.
GTGGGTCCAAATATAAAAGCAACTCTTTCACAAAGATCTTGTTCACAAGCACCTCTTTTACAAGCACTTCAAAATCATTAGGATATATCACTTTAAGTGTTTTCGTTGTATTTTAGTATCAAACTTATATGTGTATTTTGGTATGATATTTGTTGAGTTTCAGAACCTATTTTAGCTCTTATAAACTTATTGTCTGATGATATTTTGGTTATTTTCTTTCATTGATTTTCTTTCATGAACATATGGTGTGGTTTTGACCACATTTTGCTTGTTTATTTCAAACATTAAACCATCATTACTAAAAAAGTAAAAACACAAACATCCTATAAACATATAAAAACAATAACAAACACAACATAACTTAAAGAATCATGGATGTCATAACAATGAAATCTACTAGTTCTTAAGTTCTTGAAAGTTAACAACCCAAAACAAAACAAAAAACTACATCATAACCTACTAAATCCTCCAACAAGTTCTTTGCCATTGTAAAAATAAGAATGTCACAACAATAAAATCTCCCCCACGATATAACAATGAAATTTTATAACATTTTTCCTTTCTTTGGATGTCATTGCTCGTTTTCTCTTTAGACCAATTCTTCAACAATTTTTAGTTCACTGTGTTTGTCTCAACTAATGTTCCACTACTCATTTGATGATTTAATTTTGTAGTGGAGTCTCTAAGTACGTTGATTTCTTCTTTTTGTTGACGAATTTGATCTCGCGCCTCTAGTAAGCTCACTTTTTGCCAACCATATAATTTTTTTTCATCAGCCCATGTGAAAAAACCATGTGCATCACATTTCTAAACTTATTCTCGATTTATCAGCTGACCATGATTTTGAGAACTTTGTAGGTTTGTTCCACTGACAACGACCCATATTTTCTGCCCGAAGCTCTAGAAAGAATGAGTTCGCATCTGAGCTAGAACATTGACTTTGTTCCATTTTCAGAGGAAACATCTTTTTACTTTGTATCGATGTTCAATAGAGAAGAAGAAGATTTACGGTTTTAGGGTTCTTAAATCCCTAATTGATTTAAGGGAAAAGAAGTGAGGACAAAACCGATTTTTCATATTATTACAAACAAGTGATAAAATTTAACACCATTATCATCATTGTTCAACAAGTTAACGATGTCAGAGTCGAAATTGTAAAACCAACAAATTTGAAATTATCCTCTATATATTAAAAGAGAAGCATTTAAAGTCACTTTTGCTTGTGTGTCAACACTACAATTTTTCTTAATTTTGGTTTATTCAATTTCGTTATCCTCCTTGCCAAACAAACTATACATATATTCATTACCAAACATAATATTAAACATCCACTTAAATCTTGATATATTAATTGAAGAGTATTTTACAGAAAATCATTAGCAACTAAATTCAAACTTTTATATCACAAATATTTAATGAATCTAAACCTATAATTCTCTATATATCAAAAGATAATTTAGTATATAAATTTTTATACTCATTTGGATTATTATATAATTTAATTTGGGTTTGAGTTGGTGAATTTTAATTCAGTTCATTTTGGTTTATGTATTGTAAAATAAAGATATTAAATGTATTAAAAAAATTCAATGCATCACAAACTCTGATTGGTTGTATAATGTATATGATTTTTTTTTTACTGACTAAAAATTAAAAATCCGTTGTTTTCAGTTATTTCATAGATGAAACACATTTTAATACAAACAATTATAAATTCGAATATATAAACAAATTTTGGATTTTTTACAATAATTCTCCCAATAACTAAAACTATATTGATTATACTCAATAATCACTTTATCCCACCTATAATATGGGTAATTACCTAGTAAGTATATAAAAGACTATCTTAAAAAGTTGGTGTATAATCTGACCCAAAAACAAAAAACAAAAAAATAGTTTGTGTATATTGTATATTTTTTTCTTTTCTTGAAAAAAATGCCATAATAGTTTGTTTATTTTTGTACTATTGCATTATGTGACAGAATTATATCATAATTTGCAATCTAATTAAAGATTGTGTATGCAATTTTCATACGTACGATATAGCCCCTATCACCCTATTGCCCATTCTCTAGATATGTTAGACAATATCAATTAATATCTCGATTTTTATTACACATACGTACATTTAACTGTATATAATCTCTTCCATCTCTTTATCCCATTGTCTCTTTCTCCGATCACATTCTCTTCACATAAACCATTAGTCATGCTTTCTCACTGTATACCATCTTCCCTGCCGAAGATGAACAACATCTAGTCCAACGCAACCACTATATCAAAACGTCGTGGTTTCACTAGGACTCATTGTCCTCTGCTTTCACCACTCCTACTCGATCTGAGAAGACCACACGCTGCTCGATCTTACTGATATCAATTTGGATCTCCGCCTCAACATACTACATCAGATGGTATCTTGCACCGAAGGACAAGGAGAGATATCTTGAGTTTCTTTGAAAATTGGCGGCGTTGCTATGGACAAATGTCTGGTTTACTCCAATTTGTCTGTACTCCTGGCTGGGATACTCCTCAATAGTCTGGTGTACCCCTCTCCGATTTGGTACAACTAGTTGTACCATGGTAAAACTTGGATAGTAATACTCAATACAATAGTTGTAATTGGTACAACTATTAAGATTGTAATACAACTAGGTATTAGTTAATACAACTGTAAAGACATGGTACAACTAAAGCAAAAAAACCACATACTCCTAGATATTGATTTAGTTAACAGGAGCTTGAGATACATTTACTCTGTTGCTATGCGACTGCTGTGAAATAAGTGTAACGTGGGTTTTACTTTCTCCGACGAGAGGCTAGACAAAGAGATAAAAAGAATAGGACTATGACTATAAGAGATCCGATTATGGCCTTAAGCTTGAGACCAAATATCGATGTTGGTTTTGATAGCTCTTTATTAATGAAATAAAGATTGAAAATAGACATTATTATAAAGATTTCTGTTTTTAAATAGATTTTGATCAATCCAAGAACAATTTTTTGCATTTTTCATCTATGATACGATTTGAGTAATTTGACGAGGAAAATAACAATTCAAAATTATATAAATAACAAATATTTAACCGTTTAAGATCAAATTTGAGCATTTTGACAAGAAAAGAAATTTGTTAGACATCCAACAGTAGTATCTTGATCTAGTTGTTAATGTATTTTTCTAGCTATCTAATTGGGTTATTACTGAAGTTAATAATATAAATAGGACAATATAATCATGTAATGTAAACCATCATGATCTAATTCGTATGGTAATTTTGTCTTTAGCAATACTCTCGATAAATAATATATTATTTATCTATAACACATTTCCCTTCTGTTGATGATCCAAACGATGACAATCTTCTGCTCCATGAAGTATTTTGGGTATCCGTTCGATTCTTGATACGGTTCTGATTTAGTTTGGATATCCAAACTTAAAAATATATAAATCGTTCGAAAAATTTGGCATTTTTGGTTCATTTTGGTTCAAATATTTTTATATTCAGTTTTGGGTAATAAGTCCAGATCTACTTACTACCGTTTACTAGGGGTGAGACGGATTCAAATATCCTGATCCGGTTCAGAATATTCGGATCTGGATTCGTGGCCTCCGGATATCCGGACTTTGAATATTCGACCAAAAACCAAGATATTCGCGGATATCCAGATCCAGATCCAAAATTAATATAAAATATAACTAAAATAATTAATAAACAAATTTTTTTTTATAAATTATTAGTTAAAATTTTGAATGATATTTTTTTCATAATCAATATCTTATTATATAAAAGATGATGCGCACGATGAGAACGCGACACGTAAGCAAAATTGTAACTCACCAGATCGTGACATGTGTATACTGTTGATCAGATGATGACATGTGTAACACTTAAAATTAATTAAAGATATATAAAATAAAAATGGAAAACGAAAAAAATAATTGTAAAATAACTAACCAAATAGTAAAGAAGAAAAATTTCTTATTGTTCAAACTAATTATGATAAAAGGAAAATTTCTAATAGTCTACATTAGCTAGAGTAAAAAAATCTAATAGTTTAAACTAATTATCAAATTCAATTAAGAAATTAAATAGAGAGTGTAAATCCTAAAAAAAGTAGAGAGAAAAAAAAATCAAGTAAAAAAATATTATCGACGAGAGTTATTATTGTTCAAACTAATTATGATAAAAGGAAAAAATTTAATAGTCACACTAGCTAGATTAAGAAAATCTAATAGTTTAAATTAATTATCAAATTTAATTAAGTAATAAAATAGAGAGAGTGTAACCCCTACAAAAATGAAGAGAGAAAAAAAAATCAAGTAAAAAATATTATCGACGAGAGTTTGACACTTACGTAAAATTATATTTCACCATATTATAACATGTGTCCAATATTGGTCAGATGATGACATGTGTTAAAATTTAAAATTAATAAGGAAAAAATAAAATTAAAAATAAAAAGTAACAAAATAATTATCAAACCAACTAACAAAATTGGAAATTTTGTTTTTTTAATTAATTCTAAATAGCTATGAAAAATAATTAAAATAGTTTAAACAAATTATAAAAATAAAATTAGGAAAGAAAATAGAAACACTATAAACAATAAAGCAAAAGGTAGAGAGGAAATAGAAATTTAAAATAAGAAACAAATATGAATGATAAAACAAAAAATTAAAAAGAATATAGAAAATTTTAATGTTATAATCAATTAAAAAAATATATAAACATATTTACTTTGTAAACAAATTTATAGATTATTACAAATAAAATATAAACCTTTTACCTATACTTTTAATTGTTAAAAAAAGAAATTATATAAAATGAAAATTTATACATGTTATAAAATAATAAAAATATATTTAGTGTTAAGATCCAAAAGTGTAAGATTTGACGAGTATAGATCTCTAAAAAAAATAAACCGATAACATCATTGACATTTATCAATTATAGATTTATATATAATGTTTGATAAAAATATTATAAAATATTTTAATAGGTTTTTATGAGATTATTCAAATAAATTTATTGTTTTATAATTTAACTCTATAAATTTTACTGTTATAATATTTTATCATATAGTTAATATAAATTCATAAGGGACAATTAAAAAAATGCCACATTTTAATGATAAGTTTGCAAGCGTGCCACATGCATGTACACTTTTGCAAATCTGCCACTTATTTATCCCAAAAAGTCAGTTTTGTCCCTTTCTTCTCTCTCACGAAATAATTCAGATTTTTTTATTTACATTTTTCCTTTCTTTTTCTCTTTTTCTTTCTCTCTTTCTAAATCTAATTTTTTGTTCTCTTTCCTCTTTCTTCTCTCTCTCGTTCTAGATCTTTCTTCCACTTTCTTCTTCTTCATCTTTCTTCTATCTCTCTTTTTCTAAATCTGGTTTTTTTCTCCATCCTCGTTTTTCGCTCTCTCACTCTTTCTCTCTCAAAACAGATCTAGAGCTTTTTTTGGATTTAATATCTTTGGAGAAATCAGAAGAAAAAAGAAGAACAAGTTTAAATTTTTTTCTGAGAAATTTGAAGATATGAAAGTAAACCAGATCTATAGCTTTTTGGGGTTTAATTTCGTTGGAAGAAGTAAAAGAATAATAGATTTTGATTTTTCTGGGGAGATTTGAAGGTATGGATTTGTGTTTGTTTTCATTTTTGTGATTTCTCTATGGACGGAAGTTTTTTTTTGTTTATTTGATTTGTGTTGTAGATATGAGTTTTTGATTACAAATCTAAGGGTTTTTTTCGATTTGGCTTACAGATTTGAGTTTTTGATTATTTCTGGGTTTGTTTTGTTTTTGATGTTATTCTTATTGGTCTAAGATTTTGACGTTTTTATAATTTTTTTAAAGGTTTATAAAGTTTTTTTAAGGTTTATAAAGATTTTTTACAAGTTTTATAAAGGATTTTAAAAGGTGTATAAAGCTTTTTAAATGTTTATAAGGGTTTTTAAAAGGTTAATAAAGTTTTTTAAATATTTATAAGGGTTTTTTACAAGATTTATAAGGATTTTAAAAGGATTTTTTACAAGTTTTATAAAGATTTTTTTGTTTTTTGTTTTTATAATGTGAATGAAAACCCTAACCCCCAACTCCCCTCCCCCCCCCCCCCCCCCAAATCTATATCCTAAATGCCTAATATTTAACCAAAACTCAAAAATTTACAGTCGTTTGTATATTTTACAAGTCCTTATAAAACTTGTGCACTCAACGATTTTTACAAGGTTTATAAGGTTTTTAAAAGGTTTTGTAAGACTGTATAAAAATCTTAAAAACTGTTTAATATTTTTTTAAGTTTTTTATACTCGGAATGAAATTTTTTTAAGGTTTATCATTTTTTTTAAAGGTTTATAAGGATTTTTTACAAGTTTTATAAGGGTTTTAAAAGGATTTTTTACAAGTTTTATAAGAGTTTTAAAAGAATTTTTTACAAGTTTTATAAGGGTTTTAAAAGAATTTTTACAAGTTTTATAAGGATTTTTTTGTTTTTATACTCGGAATGAAATTTTTTTAAGGTTTATAATTTTTTTTAAAGGTTTATAAGGATTTTTTACAAGTTTTATAAGGGTTTTAAAAGGATTTTTTACAAGTTTTATAAGAGTTTTAAAAGAATTTTTTACAAGTTTTATAAGGGTTTTAAAAGAATTTTTACAAGTTTTATAAGGATTTTTTTGTTTTTATAATGTGAATGAAAACCCTAACCCCCTCCCCCCCCCCCCAAAATCTATATCCTAAATGCCTAATAGTTAACTAAAACTCAAAAATTTACAGTCATTTGTATATTTTACAAGTCCTTATAAAACTTGTATATTTTTCGTTTTTTAAAGGTTTATAAGGATTTTTTACAAGTTTTATAAAGGTTTTAAAATGATTTTTTACAAGTTTTATAAGAGTTTTAAAAGAATTTTTACAAGTTTTATAAGGGTTTTAAAAGGATTTTTTACAAGTTTTATAAGGGTTTTTCTGTTTTTTTCTTTTTATAATATAAATGAAAACCCTAACCCCGTCTCCCCCACAAAATCTATATCCTAAATGTCTAATAGTTAACCAAAACTCAAAAATTTACACTCGTTTTTATATTTTATCAAAACGTTTTTGCCTTTTCTTCTCTTTTTGAGTTTTTTTGATAATATTATTCTTCTTCTTTTTTCATATATCCACCAGATCCGTGACCAAAAAAAAATCTACCAGATCCAATCTCAGATCGGAGACAGCAAGAATAAAATTCAGATCCAATTTTACAATTTCGAGATCTGATTCAGAGAGAAGAAACAATTTATGTGATCTAAACATTAAATCTGATCTGATTTTTGAGAGAAAAAGAAAAAAGTTATGAGTGAGAGAAAATAAAAAAAGATACAAAGTTACGAGAGAAAGAGAAAGGACAAAAAGTTATGAGAGAGAAAAAAAGATAAAAAACTGTTATTGAGGATAATCTGAGAATATGCACAAAAAAGGATGACACGCTTGTAAAAACTGCAAAAAGATGGCATTTTTGTAAAGTGGCATGGGACATGTGGCATTTTTTAAAATTTCTCAATTCATAATGTGTACAAATATTTGTTTTTGTTATTAAGAATATGATTTGAATTCTATTTATGTATATATATTTTCCGTCATGCATAATATGAATTACGACATGATAATTAAGATATAAATTAAACTTTGATGGTTTGAGATCCATGTTTAACTATTTCAAAATATATTTGTAATTAAACGGATTACTAATTAAAATTAAATTTTGATTAATACTTTTAATGTGTGTATTAATGCGGATCCTATTCTAGTATTATATAAAAAAGAACTAAAATCAATTTATATAGAGAAATTTCAAAAATGCCACATTTTTGAAATTTTTGTAAAAATACAACTTTTTGAAAATTATTTTTTCTTTATATTATTTATGTTTGGGTTAACTATGTTCTATTAGGGTTTAGTTTTGAGGGTTTAGGGGGGATTTAGGGGTCAAAACATTTTTTAGGATTTAGAATTTTAAGATATAGGCTTTTTAAATCTATAATTAGTGGCATTTTTGCAAATGTGCACACAAAAAGTGACATTTTTATTATTGATCCATATATATATTTTTATAAAAATAGCTTAATATATGTAAAATATATATGATTTTATATATTTAATGCGTACGAATACGGATTTGGATTTTTGGACTTTAAAATTTTGCTATCGGGATCCGTATTTTCTTTTTGCGAATTAGATTTTACTATCTTTATCTAGATCTAGATTTTCAAGATATTCTAATTTTCTGAACGAATCCGAATGGATAGCGGGTCAGATCTCGAACTCGGGATAATAATTCGACCCCTAGCGTTTTAGTAACTAGTTAATTCTATTTCATTTGTGAATGAAATTAAATGCGGGTGAACAAGTTTAGTGGAGTATATAAGATTTTGTTTGTTTTGTAGAAAGCGGAATTTGGTTCATCTTTTTTGGTTGAGCTCAGAGTAGATTTAGGGTTTGTTAATCCTCGGTTGCCTGCAATGGCGAGTGTGTACATACCTGTTCAGAATTCGGAAGAGGAAGTTAGGGTTGTTCTTGATCAGCTCCCTCGTGACGCCTCTGATATCCTTGATATCCTCAAAGCCGAACAAGCTCCTCTCGATCTCTGGCTCATCATCGCGGTTTTTCTCGATCCGAATCTTTGTTTCAATTTCTTCGAGTTGGGTTATCGAGCTTTCTGATTCTCTCTTTTGTTTCTCTGGTGAAGAGGGAATACTTCAAGCAAGGAAAAATTGAGCAGTTCCGCCAAATATTGGAGGAAGGGTCAAGTTCTGGTACGCAATGCTACTCTTTTTCTTTCATTCAGAATTCTCTCTCGATTCTGGGAATTGATTTTGTTTCCTCTTGACAAGACATTGACGAGTACTATGCTGATGTTAAGTACGAGAGAATAGCTATCTTGAACGCCCTAGGTGCGTATTACAGCTACCTCGGTAAAACTGAGACAAAACACAAAGAAAAAGAGGATCATTTTATCTTGGCAACACGCTACTATAACAAAGCATCCAGAATCGATATGCATGAACCTTCCACTTGGATTGGGAAAGGTAATCACTACCAGTACCTATCTTTCTCTCTGTACAATGCCTTCATTGAAAATTTGGCTCTATGTTCTGTTTACAGGTCAGCTCTTACTGGCTAAGGGTGAAACAGATAATGCACTTCAGGCTTTTACGATTGTCTTAGGCAATGCCCCTGATAATGTTCCCGCTCTTCTCGGTCAGGTATCGTATAACTAATAATAATTTTCATTATCTGCCACATAGCAAAAAATTTCTAGGTAGTTGGATTCTCTATTCTCAATTCTTGGCCAAAGGGCATGCATCAAAAATTTCAGTTTCTTGAAGCATAATTTCTGGGTATATCAAGTTTCTGGGTAGTAGGAATTTGATTCTGATGCTTGCTCTCTTACCAACCTAGGCCTGGCACTGTATTAGCTTACTCTCTACTTTTCTGCAAACTAATAACTTGCTATATCACCTATGCAGGCTTCTGTAGAATTTTATCGTGGACGTTTTTCCGAGTCATTGCAATTGTACAAGGTATGCTTTTCCTTATCAACTACTACATTTTTGTATAGCACATGTTCATTTGGGCTGTAAAAATTATTTCTATTATGTTTTAGGTGATACACTCTAGTCTACCTATGGAACAAAATGATAGTCTTTTTATTTGTCTATATGTTTATTTATAAATCATTGATTGTTTCAAGAGGGCCTTGCAAGTATATCCCGGGTGTCCTGCAGCTGTGAGACTGGGAATTGGTCATTGTCGTTATAAATTGGGGCAGCTAGATAAAGCACGGCAAGCGTTTGATCGTGTTTTGCAGGCAAGTGCGACTGTGATGTTCTACCTCATGTTTCATATAATACAGCCTCTGCTTCGAAAAAGAGTGCTATTTACTATATTCTATATCTGCAGCTAGATCCTGATAATGTTGAGGCCCTTGTGGCACTTGGAATCATGGATTTGCAAGCAAATGATTGTACGTATAACTCAGTTCTAAATCTTCTACTAGTGTTTGTATGCTAAAGAGATTTAATAACTTAACTTATTTTTGGTCTTCGCTGATGACCTTTCATATGTATAGCTGTAGGAATGAGAAAAGGAATGGAGAGAATGCAGCAAGCGTTTGAGATTTATCCATATTGTGCAGCAGCCCTGAATTATTTGGCCAATCACTTTTTTTTCACCGGCCAGCACTTTCTTGTTGAGCAGCTGACTGAAACAGCATTAGCTGTCTCAACTCATGGGCCAACAAAGTCACATTCTTTTTACAACTTAGCACGGTCATATCATAGCAAGGTGAGACATATATATATTTTTTATCGTCTTGCGTATGTTCAATTCTTACCTAGTACTGAAAATAAGTTCGGCGAGGAACTTTGTGGTCTACCCTAGATGCATTGGGGTGAAAAGTTGTCAGTCTTAAGGAAGTGGAGGAAAAATTTAAGAAAAGCATGCTTAAAGATTTTATGAGTAGAAATATATTTGATGTGTTTCTGTCTTCTAAGGCAGTTATGAAAATATGCATCTTTTTCTGTTTTCTTTGTGTAATCTCCCTTTCTGATGTTTGATGGTCTTGTTCTAGGGCGACTATGACAAGGCTGGGATGTACTATATGGCAGCCATCAAAGAAACTGATTATAAGCCACAAGAATTTGTATTTCCTTACTTTGGTAACTTTTCTTGGTCCTACTGACTCTTACTTCTTTGTATGTTACCATCTGAGTCATTAGCAATGAACATACTGTACCTTCGTCATTTCTTTCCATTCTGACCAGTAGAATATCCGATACGAGACTGTCAATAGTAGAATATCCGATACGAGACTGTCAATATCTAGTTCCAGTCTGTAACAGTATGATTTTGAACACATGTCTGTATAACAACATCTCGGTTTCTAGTTTAGCTCAGTTTGGGATCATGATCTTATTATCTGCAGAATTATCCTGTATGGTAATTTGTTTTGGTGATGTTGCAGGTTTGGGTCAAGTGCAACTAAAGTTGGGGGAACTTAAAGGATCAGTAGTCAATTTTGAGAAAGTATTAGAAGTCTATCCTGATAACTGCGAGACTCTGAAGGTTAAATCACTGCAGGCTTTTTCTCTATTGATCTCTCATTATTGTATTTTACCCTTTGAAATTTTAAAATGCTTCTTGTGCATATTTATTTCTTCTTTAGGCTCTTGGGCACATATACACTCAGCTTGGACAAACTAATAAGGCCCTTGAGTACATGCGGAAGGCTACAAAACTTGATCCACGTGATGCCCAGGTTTGTATGGTTTGCATAATTCTTAAGTCTCTGTCTTTCAAAGTGTTTACACTTGCATGCCTTTTAGTAATCGTTGTTGCTGGTACCTTACTATGAATCACCTTTGAGTGATCTTTCCACTTTTGTTGCCTAAGTTGTAACACGAGCACCTTAGCCTATGCAGGGAAGAAAGAACATATTAGGAAGACTTAGTTCTGCCATATATGTTGAGAACAACTTTTATTTCATTCACAAGCTTTTAAGTGTTGTTGAAGACTTAATAAGGGATATGAACCCTTGTTTGTTGCAATTGCTTTTTCCTAGATTTACAGTTGTGTCTTTGTTTATATGCTACATTGGTCTTGTAGGCATTTATTGGCCTTGGTGAGCTCTTGATATCATCTGACACCGGGGCTGCCCTTGATGCCTTCAAAATGGTAAGTCTTATTTAAAGTGTAATTTTGATATCTCCTGTTCAAGCCAACGATAGCATTTTGTACATTATTGAGAAGGCATTTTGTCTGAGAACTAGAAATGAAAATTCCCAGGCACGGACCCTCATGAAAAAGGGAGGGCAAGAAGTGCCTATAGAAGTCCTGAATGACATTGGTGCTTTACATTTTGAGAGAGAAGAATTTGAGGTTTGTAATCGGTTTGTTACTGCTTGTTTCCTTTGAATTTTGGCTATTGGCTTCAATACTCTCCTGCATTTCAGTCAGCACTTGACAATTTTAAGGAGGCTCTGGGTGATGGAATATGGATTAGCTTCCTTGATGGAAAAGAGAATTTAGAACAGATGAGTGCATCTGTTCTAGGATACAAGGATACTGGCATTTTCCATAGGCTGATTGAAAGTGGTCACTCTGTTGATGTACCGTGGAATAAAGTCACAACTTTATTTAACCTGGCTAGATTACTTGAGCAATTGCACAAAACTGAAACAGCGACTTTTCTGTATCGGTTAATACTATTCAAGGTACATTTGCTCCCATTTCCTTTTGATATTATTTACTATTCCATTTTATGATGAGTATTTTTAGAGGTAGAAATGTGGAGATAAGAAAGAAAAATAATTTGGGGAGCCGCCTCTCTGATATTTCGTATATGATAGATGATTTTGAGAGTGTGTACTTGGTTTTCACAAAAACATTTTGTTTCTGTTGAAACCCTTCTTTAGCGGGTTGTTGCTTTAATTTCTTGTACTAAAAAGTACAAAAATGGGAACATTGACTCATGTGGCAGCATGACTTCCTTGGCATTTACTGATTTCTGGCCTCTTGAGAAGTTAAAACCCATCTTTTGGTACATTTGCTATATAATTTTCAGCTTTATGCTCCTTTTGTTTCTAAGTTTTTGATACACTTAGCATGTCTTACATAATTTGTCTGAATGCTTACCCTGAGCGATGCTTGAGCTCTTTGTTTCTCTTTCAAACATCTGAAGTTTGTTTCTTGGTTTCTGTCAACTTAATCTGACTGCTCTTTGGTGCAGTATCCTGGCTACATTGATGCTTATCTGAGGCTTGCTGCAAGTGCAAAAGCTCAGAACAATCTTCCTCTAGCCATTGAACTGGTCTTCTACCATTCTCATCATTATTTTTACTTTGTCTGTATCAGCTTGTTTTCTCTTCTGACCGTGTTTTCCTAATTTCCCCAAAAGGCAAATGAAGCTCTGAAGGTGGACGATAAAAATCCAAATGCTTTGTCTCTGCTTGGTGAATTGGAGCTTAAGAATGATGACTGGGTTAAGGCAAAGGAGACCTTTCGAGCTGCTAGTGATGCGACTGATGGGAAGGATTCATATGCAATTCTTTCTCTGGTATATTTTTATTTCCAATTCTCTTCTGCAGTTTGAAAATTAAGAAACAAATTAAGTTCCTCTACCAGCAGCCTGGTGAGGGCTGTGGCTGTCTATCAGATTTCTAACTGACCTGGTGTCGAATTCTGTTTTGACCCTCCTGGACGTCCAAAGTTGATAGTTTAGTGTGGTGGGGTCTTAGATGGTTGGAATTGTTGTCCACACTCATAGAGGTGTTAGCTTCTTATTCTACAGGGTTTTTTGTGTGTAATATTTCTTCTGGAATGGTTTAGGGGAACTGGAACTACTTCGCGGCAATGCGCAATGAGAAAAGAAATCCAAAACTAGAAGCTACACATCTCGAGAAGGCCAAGGAACTTTATACTAAAGTATGATGTTTCATTTTCTTCCTTTCTCTCTTCTCAGTAGTAGTAGTTTGGAAATATTTCCTGCTAGATGAGCTTATGGGGTGGTGCTGGACATTTCAATATTATTTTCATAGAGCAATGAAGTTCCTGCAGTCTGTTATCTTGAAGCATAGATGTTTCTAGTCTTCTTTGATCATTTAATAAAAAAACTAGTAAAATAGTTGTCAAGTATCTAACTAAATAATAATAATAATAAAAAATCAACTCTCCAAACTAATTAGGAAAATGCAAATTGAGAGAAAAATTTATAGAAGATATTCACCACTACTATAAATGTGGTGGTGAATATCTTCTATAAATTTAGTATGGATTTGCATGCGTGTATCTTCGTTAGTTTCTTGAGGATGAGTTTTGGGCTAGCACAATGCATCAATAACAATAGAGTGAGATCTGAAAAGTAGTGGAAAAACCTTTCAATGAAAATTCAGTTGATCATCTTAAATAAGCCATCTTCATTAGGTGGGTATAAATTCAGTTATCTTTTTGATAGATGCATTGGTTGACCTGAACTTAGTGTTAGAATTTTCTATGCTAATAGGATTGCTTCCCTAAATAGCGATGTTCTCTTTCCATCAACGCTTATCTTTTTACTCATTGTCGATCGTTGGAATCAACAGGTACTGATTCAACATAATTCCAACATGTATGCTGCCAACGGTTCTGGCATTATACTAGCGGAGAAAGGCCAATTCGATATTGCCAAGGATCTTTTTACTCAGGTCAGCTTGATCATTTATTGGTCATGTTTTTGGACTAGTTACATTATATAAGTCACTGGAACTTTGTGAATGTTTTAGGTTCAAGAAGCTGCAAGCGGAAGTGTATTTCTTCAGATGCCTGATGTATGGGTGAATCTTGCTCATGTGTACTTTGCTCAAGGGAATTTTGCCTTAGCCGTGAAAATGGTTTGTCAATTTTACAGTATTTTATTTTCGTTTGGATTAATTATATGTTTTGCTGGTGTATTCATGTTCATTAACCATGTTGTTTGCAGTATCAGAACTGCTTGCGGAAATTCTTTTGCAACACAGACTCTCAAATTCTTCTTTACTTAGCCCGTACCCATTATGAGGCTGAGCAGTGGCAAGAGTGCAAAAAGACACTGTTAAGGGCCATTCACTTGTCTCCTTCAAATTACACATTCAGATTTGATTTGGGTGCTGTAATGCAGAAATCATCGTCTTCCACATTACAAAAGAAAAAGAGAACAGCTGATGAGGTATTCAAACTAAAGATTCTCTCTTTCTAAGCCACTGATATTTTTCCCTTGCTTCTTTCTGACTCTAGCCTTAGAAGATAAAATAGATTTTAGCATGCATCGATGGGGAATAGATCGGATTATTAGCTTGCTTGACCCTAGCATAGTATGCTGGCCATCCTTGCTAATTAATGCCTAACCTTTGAAACCTTTGTATGCATGACATGTGATCCTAGGATTTGATGTCTTGTTTTATAAAGAGAAGTTTCAATATAATTAGTCAGTCCAATGGGGACTAATTGATTTCCACCTGACAATTGAATCTGCTTGATGACCCTGCAGGTGCGCTCAACAGTTGCAGAAGCAGAGAATGCTGTGCGCGTATTCACTCAATTGTCTGCTGCTTCAGACCTTCATGTTCATGGGTTTGATAGTAAGAAAATACAAACCCATGTTCAGTATTGCACACACTTGCTGGAAGCAGCAAAAGTTCACCGTGAAGCAGCTGAGCATGAGGAGCTGCAAAACCGGCAGAGACTAGAAGTTGCTCGTCAGGCTGCTTTGGCAGAAGAAGCACGCCGTAAAGCTGAAGAACAGAGGAAATATCAGGTAACTACAGACTTGCAAGTTAAACCATCCGCAGCAAGAAAATTATTCTGGTGATGATAATTGGTTTTATATGTAAGATTTTAAGTAAGTGATATATGCCTTGTTGGGTTCTCTCTCTTGGACAGTTGGAGAAAAGAAAACAGGAAGAAGAGCTTAGACGCCTCAAGCAAGAGGAAGAAAAAATTCAACGTATAAAGGTGGGAAATCTCCTGCTTTTGATTTTATAATGTATATGCAAATAGGTTTCTCGGTGTAGTCTCAAGAAAAGAAAATACTGTTTGATACTTTGAACTTGGATTACATGTTAGGGTGGTGAGCCTTTGTCAATATATAGCTTTAGAGATGTTTAGGATGATATGCTGACTTTGGTGTATGTAATTTTGGATGCCCTAGGAACAATGGAAGAGCACCACACATGGATCTCATAAGCGCAAGGATAGAGTAGAAGATGATGATGGGGAAGGTAGGCCCAGCGAGCGGAAAAGAAAGAAAGGCGGGAAGAGAAGGAAGAAGGAAAGAAGCTCCAGGGCTCGACACTACGAGGATGATGAGGAAGACGTGGCTACTATGGATGAGCATAATGAAGTGGAAGATGAAGATGCCAACGCTAGGGAAGAAGATAATCAAGAAGCTGAGGAGGAACCTGTGGATGATAATGCTCATGATCTTCTCGCTGCTGCTGGGCTCGAAGATCCTGATGCTGATGATGATGTGGTAATGCAGTTGCAGTGCCAGTTGTTTTGGTTTACACAGACCCAATTGTCTGATGAATCAAGGACACTGTTTTCACATTGTATTTGGTTTCTACACAGGTACCTGCTTCAGTTGTGAGACGAAGAAGGGCGCTTTCGTCATCAGATGAAGAAGGTGAGTTGATGGAGAGTCAGCCAAATTCAAGCCAGAGAGAGAATTCTCCGGGAAGGCAAGAAGAGAGCAATGTGGAAGGAGAAGAGGAAGAGGAAGACGAAGCAAACATGGACGAGGATGAGGGCAATTGAGATGTTATCTCTCTGTGTTGTAACTTTAGCGTCAAAGATTCCATTGATTCAAATTTTCCTAGGAGTCAGAGTGTGAGAACAAATTAACATCCACAAAGGCCAAGGATGATTTTTTTTTTTTTTTTAAGAATGCTGGGTTATTTGTTTTATTGTTTTTGTTAATTTTTTGTTTCATTGCATGACATATCTGGTGGATACGACAACTTTGAGACGGTGTAGAAAAATGGAAAGTTGTAGAAAAATGAAATTATAAAAGCAAAATAGTTAGTGAAAAAAATGGTGTCAGAAGGAAGTGGAAGAGTCAGAAACGTGGGTGCGTGCTCTTGAAGGATTTGTTACTGTTTTCTTCTGCAGTTTCTTCTGCTCCTTTTGTTTTCTTCTTTTTCTTTCTTTGTTTTTCTTATTAGGTCTCTTTTTCATGTTGCTAACTAAATGCTCTCTCTTTATGATGCATCAACTTTTCAGAACATCTTGACTGCAATTATTTATAAGCAAATCACAACACACAAAGAAAGTATAATTTGGTTTGAGTAAGAGTTTTAAATCGAAACCAATATACTAATAATTCATCTGAGAAGAAGTCAGTTCTCTCTCTCTCTCTCTGAGTCAGAGCAGAAAGCTTTTGATTGAGTGTGTGGCTTTTCCAGACCTGACCAAAAGTCAGGAGGAACAGAACTCAACTCAACTCAACTCTATTGCAAACCCACTACTCTTCTCTTTCTCTCTCTCCTCACTCTCACACCATTTTTTTTCTTTTTCATTTTTCCTTTATTCACTTGTTCTTTATTTGCAAAAACCCCATACGTTAAAATGGTAAATAAACTACATCACTTATTGCATGTGTTTATAACAAATAGTATGAGATTCATGCCTGACAAAAAATATTTAGCTTGTTATTTTTAGCCGATTATACATGATATCACATTATACAGTACATGCAAACAAAATTATGTAACTTTTTTATTATTATTTTTTTTACATAACCAAGGAGTTCTGTCAATTGCTCTATGCGTATCGGACTAATATCAGAGTCGGAGTAGGAAAATATTGTTTTTCTCGTACCCGATCAGCTCCAATCCAATAAAATTACTCCCTCTGTTATTTCTACAGATTTTTTTGTTTGTTTCAAATTAGATGATTTTTCAGTTTTTAATACAAAATTAAATGTATTTTTATTTGATATAACTATTTGTATTCTGCAGATTAATTTATTATTGGTTGAATTGTAATTAATTAGATGATGAAATATGTTTTAATTTAAAAAAAAATAAAGAATTTAATACTTTCTTAATTTGTATGTAACATCTTTAAAAATCAAATAGAGAGGGAGATATTTACTGTTTTAACCAACAAAAGAAACGAAAAAAACTGTTTAATATCCACAGTAAATAGGTTTCAAGAACAAGGTTCTGACAAGTGACAAGTGAATACTCACTCAACCTATCAGAAATCATTTATGACCGGCGATTAAATTTGTTGCTAATTAGTGACAGATTTGGTTCGCAACAAGCACATAATCACATCCATCACTAATCCGTAGATAATTTTATCAACGAGAAAAGTTCCTATGTTGTTCTTCGTGTGTTATCAGTTTTCTTTTGACAAGCATTAAACAAATTTAAACATTGAAACCACTAAATTACATAAACTCGTAATAAAAGTAAATTTGCATTACCAACTTAACAAGAAACATAAGGTTGACAAGATGATCAAATGAAGAGTGAGGTAGAAACAGAAGACTTAGAAGAAGGCCATTCATCAAGAAACCTATAAACTCTCTTGCTCCGTTGCTCTTCTTCTTCTTCATCGTAATCTTTGTCTTCTCTTTGTTTGTTGAGCTTCTCCTCAAGCATGAATGGCCTCTCGCGCACCCCCAAGTCGGTGCCAAGGATGAAGCAATGTCGATCCGGCTGCTTCTCCCTCTGTTTCAGAGATTGGTATCCACAAGAGCCATCATCATCATCATCTAAACCGGAGCAGCTTTTGACTGACCCTAATGGTTCTTCTGTGGAGAAGAAATCATCCATGTATCCACTCGGTTTACTTGTTGTTACCCTTCACATTAAGAGAGAAAATTAAAAGGCTCAAGCTTTGTGTTGCCATATATAGAAAAGAGAGGATGAGGGTGTGTGTGTGTCGGAAAACCTGGAAGAGGAGTGTAGAAAGAGATTTGGTGTGGAGGAAACAGAGAATTGAGGAGGAGGAAGAGGAAGAGGCTTTCTTGAGGAACGGTTCTTGCCTCTATGCATATGCCTCTCGCAGTACTTAGAGTCAGGAGAAGCTTCTTTAGAGCATCTCCATTTCTTGCCGTCGGTTCTTCTGCATCTTCCTGGCTCTGCATCTACCTTTCTTCCCATTCCCATCTCGTACACGTTGTTCCACCCAATGGCTTCAACACACATCAAAGTTTAACCCTAATTAGAGATACAAACTACTTTTGTACTGCATATGAAGCAAAGAAGACAAGAAGAGAAAGTTGGCTTACGGTGTGGACAGAAGAAAGTGGAAGGTGAAGAGGAAGAAGTAGAAGTAGAGAAGAGGAAAGGTCTTCTGATGAGGAAGAGAAGATGAGGTGGAACCGGAACATTTGCGGCTAAGTACTTAAAGACAAGGGCTTGATTCTCAAGCTCTTCCCATTGTGACTCTGTGAAGGGAATCCTAGTCGCCATGAAGAGAGAGAGAGAGAGAGAGTTGAAGAAGAAGAGAGATTAAAGAAGAGAGAGGGTTTAATTGCAAAGTGTAGAGAGTAGGTATGTTTTTATTGATAAAGTGTCCATTGGTCACCTGCAGTCTGCAGAATCTCTGTGCTTCATGTCCTCTTCTTGTTTATTATTCCTTTTTCTTCTTTTTTTCATTTTCCTCTCACCTTCTTCTCTTTTATAATCTTAAGTTCATGATAAATCTATAATATTATATTCACGAGTTTGCAACTTTCGTTTTTGTTTTAGAAAAAAACTTTTTTTATTGGAAAACGATTAAATTGGTAACCGAAAAGAGAATCTAACAAGTCATGAGACTAAGTGGCAAATGTTGCACGAGTTATATTAAAATAAGTAAAATCAGCTCTAATATTCATCATTTGTGAGAAAAGAACACTTAGCTTATTTGTTTGTATTTATTTAGATTCAATCTTGTAATATAAGAATGGCAGTTATAAATCATCCAATTGACAAGTTCGTGAAAGTAGTATTAACCGTACGATATTTAAATTAAAAGGTGTTTATATATGATCCTCAATATAGCCAAGCCAAGGGATTTATTTCGGGAAAACCGTCAAAAAAACCCTCAACTATGTCAATTAAACCGAACAAACCCTGAACTACATACTAAATCTTTTTAATCTCCATCTTTTGTTGACTTGTTGTTTTAATCCCTAAGTTTCGTTGACAAAGCCATATTAGCCCCGCCGTTAAGTTGCCTAACGGACTAAATCAGACGGAGTTAACGGCTGTTTCATCTGTCCGTTTAGGGACAAAACGACGTCATTCCCTAAACGGAAAAACGGTAAAAAAAACCCTCAACTATGTCAATTAAACCGAACAAACCCTGAACTACGTACTAAACCTTTTTAACCTCTATCTTTTGTTGACATGTTGTTTTAATCCTCAAGTCTTGTTGACAAAGCCAAATTAGCCCCGTCATTAAGTTGCCTAACATACTAAATCAGACGGGGTTAACGGCTGTTTCATCTGTCCGTTTAGGGACAAAACGACATCGTTTCCCTTGTCTTCCTCCTCCAACTCAAAAATCCTGAATTCGTGTGACTTTCGAACCCAAAATTTGGGGATTAAGGTTCGAAAGTCACACGAATTCGGAATTTTTGAGTTGGAGGAGGAAGACAAGGGAAACGATGTCGTTTTGTCCCTAAATGGACAGATGAAACAGCCGTTAACCCCGTCTGATTTAGTATGTTAGGCAACTTAATGACGGGGCTAATTTGGCTTTGTCAACAAGACTTGAGGATTAAAACAACATGTCAACAAAAGATAGAGGTTAAAAAGGTTTAGTACGTAGTTCAGGGTTTGTTCGGTTTAATTGACATAGTTGAGGTTTTTTTTTACCGTTTTTCCGTTTAGGGAATGACGTCGTTTTGTCCCTAAACGGACAGATGAAACAGCCGTTAACTCCGTCTGATTTAGTCCGTTAGGCAACTTAACGGCGGGGCTAATATGGCTTTGTCAACGAAACTTAGGGATTAAAACAACAAGTCAACAGAAGATGGAGATTAAAAAGGTTTAGTATGTAGTTCAGGGTTTGTTCGGTTTAATTGACATAGTTGAGGGTTTTTTTGACGGTTTTACCGATTTATTTCCGCATTTATTTATGAAAGTAGTCTTGAATATATATAACTTATGCCAAAGATTATAAAGCCCTAAGACCATCTTCAACCCACAATTCCAGTTTTTACTCTAATAACTCTAAAATGGAATTGTGTTTTACTCTAACTCTACTCCATTTTAGAATAAAAAATAAAGTGAAAAACAAAAAAATGGAGTGCTAAATGAGATTACTCCATATTTAGAGTAAACCTATCTTTTATTTCATTTTGGAGTGGGATTTGGAGTGTAGTTGGAGAAAATTTTACTCCAAAACTCATTTTAGAGTAGGATTTGGAGTGAGATTGGAAATGCCCTAAGCAAATAGCCAAATACAAATAACGAAGACGATATGCCGGGAAAGAAATCCGCAACTTTATCAATACAAAGATTGATTGTTCATCCTTTTCATCGTGGTTATTGTCTTTTGAGCTTTTACTTAGAAAACATAATTTCTCGATTGTTTGGAAATGATCCGAATAGCTTACGCAAAATCCGGATTCACCACATGTTATCTAGAATAAACAGAGAAACATATACAGGTTCTCTGTTTCTAGCAAATCTCGAAGCAAATACAAAGTAGAGAATGATCAATCATTACAACAACATATATAACAAGAGAAAAAAGCCACTATTGTCTTCAATCAAATAAATCAGATCGTGTAATTCGACATCCTTGGTTAGAAAGACGACGAGTCAACGTCGTAGCCCAACACATCGACGTATATTCGGTCCACTTGTGTTAATATCACTACTATATTTTGAATAAAAGTATTTATTAGAAAATAAAAGATTTGAAGAGAGAGAGAGAGAGAGAGGCAAATAATGAGTGAGTCGGCATACTCTGAAAACTTCTGCACACTCTGCACTCTTCCCTTTCACAGCTCTCCCTCACTCCCATACACACCCATCACTCATGCCACATCTCTTTCACTCTCTCTTCCCCCTTTCATTTTTATTTTCTTTTAATTTTTCTAAACCACTTCTGTTTTTATTATTGACACACACACACATAATATACTTTTTTCTTTCTTTCACCAAAACAATATATACTTTATGTTACTCCAAACATGCCCAAACCTGCTTCATAATCCATAGAGGAAAAGCCTTAGAAAACCTATAATTACACCCCCTCTCTGGTATTTGTAGTTTTTCCTATTGTAAGTTTAAGGTAACATGACATACATCACTCGATCATTCTAATCTTCTCTTGATATCGTCTTAATCAGTGCTCTCTTTGACTACCCGCAAACATCTTTTTCCATCGAACCACATAAGCTATTGGCATTTATTTCCGCCCTACCAATATATACATACCTTATTATGATAACATATTGTACAATGTAATCAAGATTAACATCAATTAACACATGTAAATACCTTATATCGGTCTAACACGTTTTTTCTAGTAGTTAAGTTCATATAGACTTTTCATACATCTATCAAAAACATGACTAGAACTTAAGGTTTGGTCTAAGTTTCACTACAAGAAAATGCGAATTTAGCGTCGAATGTTGCATGACGCTATTTTAGCGTCGTAATTGTGTCGCATGCAAAATTCGACGCTAAATCGACGCTATATAGCGTCGATTTGGCGTCGAACATATACCATCGCATTAGCGACGAATATTGCGTCGAATTTGGTAGGTAGGTGACACATTAAAAACGCGTTCACCTACCTATTTAGCGTCGGTTTTGTTCATCGCAAAAACGACGCTAATTCGATGCTATTTCGACGCAACTATATTTGATGCTAATCCGATGCTAACTATTCGACGCAAAATCGACGCTAAACCGCTGCTAAAATCTCCTATATATACCCATCCACCCTCAGACGAAGAAGCCATCGACAAATAAAAAAAAAGTTTTAAAATAAAAAAAAAATTCTAAAGTTTTTTAAAAAAAGGAACTCAAACGCTGGATGTATCAACGTAAAGATGAAAATGGAGGGATTTCAGAAGAGTTCCTCAACAACCTTGAAATTTTCATGGCTCAAGCGAGTAGTGTGCCTACAATTCAACGGACCGGTTTCATGGTGTGCCCGTGTCGGAAATGCAAAAATTCGAGGCCGCAGAAAATTGATACAGTTGGTACGCATTTATTTAATAGAGGGTTTACACCTGAGTATTATGTTTGGTTTTATCATGGTGAGGGATATGAAGATGAAACTTCGGGTAGTACTAGTTACCAACCTATGGATCAGGGTTATTCGAATGAGCAATATGATCAGCATCAATATGTTATAGAAAATGATCATGATGTCGGATTAGAGCATAATAAGTTCGAAGAAATGGTAACCGATGCATTTTCTGGAGTTATGTCTACTCCTGATGTTGCTGAGAAACCCAATGTAGATGCAAATTTTTTTTATGATATGCTTGACTCTGCAAACCAACCAATCTATGAAGGTTGTAGGGAATGTCTGTCTAAATTATCATTGGCATCTAGGATGATGAGAATAAAGTCTGATCATAATCAATCTGAGAGTTGCATGGATGATTGGGCAGCTCTTCTAAAAGAATATTTGCCAGAGGGTAATCAAGCTGCTGAGTCATACTACGACATACAAAAACTAGTCTCTAGTTTAGGATTGCCCTCGCAGATGATAGATGTTTGCATTGACAATTGCATGATATTTTGGAAAGATTATGAAGATCTACAGGAATGTCGATTTTGCCACAAACCAAGATTTAAGCCCCAAGGAGCTGGTAGAAGTAAAGTGTCGTACCAGCGAATGTGGTACCTGCCCATAACAGATAGGCTACAAAGGTTATACCATTAGGATCGAACAACTGCATCAATGAGGTGGCATGCGGAACATTCAACTATTGAAGGAGAAGTTCATCATCCTTTTGATGACAAATTTTGGAAACACTTCAAATAGGTATACTCTAATTTTGCTAAAGAGAAGCGCAATGTTTATTTTGGCCTATGTACATATGGTTTTAGTCCGTTCGGTATGTCTGGCAGGCAATATTCTTTGTGGCCGGTTATATTGACACCTTATAACCTTCCGCCTGATATGTGCATGCAGAGGGAATTTCTGTTTTTGAGTATTTTAGTCCCTAGTCCAAAGCATCAAAGAAGATCTATTGATGTGTTTTTACAGCCGCTGATTCACGAGTTGAACTTGTTGTGGTCTCATGGGATTCGTACTTTTGATTACTCTAGGGAAAAGAATTTTACCATGCGAGCTGTGCTTATGTGGACGATAAGAGATTTTCCATCGTACGGAATGTTATCTAGTTGGACAACACATGGTCGGTTATCATGTCCGTATTGCCAAAATGAAACAGATGCCTTCCAACTTAAAAATGGTAGAAAATCTTGCTGATTTGATTGTCACCGGAGGTTTCTCCCTACGAACCATCCGTACCGGGGGAACAAGAGACTATCCACAAAGGGCAAAAGTGTACGTATCCCCCACCTCCATATCTTTCAGGAGAGCAAATTGAAGGTCAACTTGATTATTGGGGAGCTCAGGACACAGCAAAACATGGTGGTAACTGGCTTAATATCCCGACCAATCTCCCAGGTGGATACCTTGTTGAACATAATTGGCATAAGAAGAGCATTTTCTGGGATCTACCGTACTGGAAGGATCATCTATTGCGCCACAATCTTGATGTCATGCACATTGAGAAAAACTTTTTCAATAACATCATGCACACCATCTTAAACGTTTCAGGCAGGTCTAAAGACAACTTGAAGTCTAGATTGGATTTGCCTCTTATATGCTCTAGAGTTGAGTTACATCTCACGGGAGATGGGAGAGCTCCTGTGCCTATCTTTAGATTGTCAAGCGAAGGCAAATCAACATTCTTCAACTGGGTTTCCATCGAAGTTAAGTTCCCAGATGGATACGTGTCAAAACTCTCTAAGTTTGTGGAGCAAGGGAAAAAATTTTCTGGTATGAAGAGTCATGATTGTCATGTGTTTATACAGAGATTATTGCCTTTCGCCTTTGCAGAGCTGTTGCCAATGAACGTGCATGAATCACTTGCAGGTATATTTTCTATGGCGATATATAAATATCTAAACAAATGATGTGTGGAAAATTACATTTCTTTTTTTGTTGATATTAGACTTTGTTTTTAGGTGTTGGAGCATTTTTTTGAGATCTGTGTGTGCGAACTCTGACTGAGGATGGAATTCAACAACTAAACAATAAAATCGCAATATTGTTGTGCAACTTAGAGAAGATATTCCCTCCATCTTTCTTTGATGTTATGGAGCATCTTCCTGTCCATCTTCCTCACGAAGCCGATTTAGGAGGCCCCGTTCAATTTCTTTGGATGTATCCTTTCGAGAGATTCATGAAACACTTAAAAAGAAAGGCAAAAAACGTTGCTAGAGTTGAGGGATCAATTGTTGCGGGAAGTTTAACCGAAGAAACCTCTCATTTCAGCTCATATTACTTCTCTCCAACTGTCCGGATACGAAAAAGAGCTCCACGTAGGTACGACGATGGTGGCATCGCGCAAACGTATCCAGTTTTTGATGTCCCAGATATATTCTGTTCAGTTGGTAGGCATGCCGGAATCACAAGAGAAGAAGACTGTTCTTATACGAAGACTACAATTGTGCACACACATATATTCTCTTACAATGCGACGAAGTTAGCCCATTTTTGAGGTACATATTATAATTACCAACTATGGATTGAGGTCAAAAGGGTTATCTTCGTACTTATATATGCTTTGAAAACATTTGTTATAACTATATTTTCTATTAGTGAATTCATTCGCCAAGTTAACGAGGCTTTCCCAAATGTATCCGCCGGTGAGATTGAAAAACGTAAAGATCTACACTTTGCTAAATGGTTGAGAACTCAGGTAAGTTAAAAACAAAATTATATATATATATTTAGTTTCCATAAAAACCTATATATACAATTTGTGTATACTATATTTACAATGTGTATACTGTATTTACCAGGTTGATTATGGAGACACGTCATACCCTGTATGGTTTAGAGAGTTGATCCAAGGTCCGTTGGGGAAAGTTACGTCATCTCCAATGTATTTTACAAGAGGTTATGTGTTTCATACGTTCGAACGTGGAAAAAATAGAGTAACTGCGAACTATGGTGTGGTAGTTCGAGTCGGGGACACGAATTTTTATGGCATTATACAAGACATTATTCAAATGCAATTCCCTGGTTTGGTTAACTTAAAGTGCACCCTTTTCAAATGCGAGTGGTTTGATCCAGTTGTCGGGCGAGGGGTTCGAGTAGGAAAGTTTGGTGTCATCGATGTTAATGGATCGCGTTGATATATCATGGTTTTTACCCATTTTTGACCATGATATAGGTCCATTTTTCTCAAATCTTTTTGGTGTTTTCCTATTGTTTTAGAGTCTTTGTAGGTCAATGATCGATTGAAGCATAATGAGAGCTTTTGGGAGATTTTGGAGCATTGTGAAAAGAGAAGCCAAAGCGATTAACTCAGATTTAACATGTTTTGCCTTGTGTCGATCGACACACACATGTCTGACGAGAAGAAGACTGCAGAAAATGTCAGAAGTTCGGCACTCGTTGGAGAACTTTTAACCAATGGATCGACCTGGAAATTTGACACAAGATAGAAAATTGAGTTAGCTTCTGTTAAGAAGTTATTTGAGGTTATTACAACGGTTGGATCGAAAGTTATGAAAGTTTTAATGACGATATGTCAGCCTGCCCTTAACCGACCGGTTCGCTGGAAAAAAAAGAAATTGCAGTTTTTTCTATTTTGATTTGGTTTTGTCATAGAGATTGAACCAAAAACGTGATTAGACCTATTTATTCTAGTTTTTAGCCATTGTTTAGGAGAGAGATCCAGTTTTTAATTAAGACTTGGAGATTCAGAGCTTTTAGGAGATTTCAGACTTCCGGATTCCATCGCTTTCGAAACTCTGTATCTCTTACTCTAACTTTTTATTGCAATTTATTTCATTCATTATGATTTCATTATCTATGTCTGAGTAGTTTGTTTGATAGGTTTAGGATAGTTCTAGGGTTTGATGAGAAATTGGTAGGATTGAAACCCTGTTAGGATTTATCTTTATGTTCTTCATCTAGATTGATTTAACTCTGATTTTAGGACTGATCAACTGAAATTGGATATCCTAGGTTGCTTTCATAGATGCGAAAGTATTATTAACAACCGGACATAATCTTAGATGAGCAAAATTATCTATTCGCAAAGAAATTTGGCTTAGTAATTTTGTGAACAATTGAACCTGAACTTAATGGTTGTCTTTATTCACTGACTTTGCAAAGAAATTTGAAATTTAGGGATTTAGTCATAGATAATCTCTGCAACGAAAGTTGATTGGTTTTATATTTGTGTTTGAGTTCTAGAACCGTTCTTAACAAATCCTAACTGTTTTTATCCTCGTGTCGATCGACACGGACATCCATG
This sequence comes from Arabis hirsuta, assembly GCA_964056655.1. Classification (NCBI taxonomy): domain Eukaryota; kingdom Viridiplantae; phylum Streptophyta; class Magnoliopsida; order Brassicales; family Brassicaceae; genus Arabis; species Arabis hirsuta. The sequence continues at coordinate 17,973,181 of OZ053301.1, forward strand.
TCGATCGACACAGCCGTATTTCAAGTCATTCCTGCGAATTACCCAATGCGTAACCTTTGTCTAATTGACTTCAAGAACTTTATCATCACTCACTGTTTACATTGCTTGCTATTTTTACATTACATTCATACTTATTTACTTAGCAAAATTTGAATTCAAAATCTTTTGTGTGAATTGATTCCCTGTGGATTCGATCCCTAAGTACTACTACGATCTCTTAATTTGAGAGAGTAGCTCAGGGTAAATTTGAGCGTATCAAATTTTGGCGCCGTTGCTGGGGAATCGATATTACCAATCGATTTTTGATATTAGAATTTTGTCTAAGTTCTGAAATAGTCAAGCTAATGACTGAAAACAAGCGCTAAGTGGGAGGCAACCCACTGGTAAGTCTAATTATTTTTGTTTTATTTTTCCTTTGTTTACTAATTTTTAGTTTTGGTTTTAAGTGTTTCAGGAATTCAAAAAAAAAAAAAGATGACGAGAGGATAAAGACCTGTGTGTCGATCGACACACATCACTCTTGTCGATCGAGACACATCACTCGTGTCGATCGACACACCCTTCACAGGTAAGTTCCCTTTCGTTTTTTCTTTGGTGTTTTGTTTTATTTTATTTTCTTTCCAAACTCATGATTCAATCATAGTGGGGACAGTGTTGGTTAAGTCTGGGGGAGGGAAACTACTAACGTGTTTTTCTTTGTTTTGGTTTATTTTGAGTCAGTCCAAAACGTTTTATTGAGTCAAAATAGTCAGTTTGAAACAATGATCGTTCTTTTGGTTTAGTGGATTGTTCTTTTCAGTTGTGTGACCATTTTTCCAGGATCGATTTCATAATCAGACTAATGGAAAATCCTAAGGCTGACCAGTTAACTAGAGACGTCTGTTACTTCCAGCATAATCCTCCCAGAGTTCGAGCTAATTATGTGGCCTCCTTGGTGATTGGTGTTCATAGAGCTTGACTCCTCATTCATACCTGACAAGTGCAATCTCTGTTGAAAATAATGGTACTCCTCTCCTTCGATTATAAAAAAAAAATGGTAAAAAAAAGAGAGAGAATGATTTGGGGTGATATGATAGTTCTTGAGTATAAATGAGGAAATGAAATTCCAGTGAGTCAGTACTCAAGAGATGATCACCTGGAGCTCAAAAAGCAGCAGTCTGAGTCCCTTATAACGGATGTAGAGGACGAGCGATCTCACGACCCTGTCTTCTCACAAGGAACAATAGTAGTGAAAGCACTGTTTTTGAGTTTCTGAATCGAATAAGTCTGGGGGAGAGAAAGAGTACCAAAGGTTGTATGGTTCACTTGACATGGTATAGTATGGGAATGAGTCTAGAAGATTCTTGACATCAAGATCTGGGACGAGACCCTGCAATGAGGATTAGCGGGTTATGTTGATAAGTCGTGGATGAATTTAGGAGGCTGCGAATGTCTATGAAGAAGTACATGGTGGTCTGATTTTGAATTGGTTTTGCATTATGAGGATTACTAGTTGAAATGGTCGGTCCGTTACTCCAAGGGAAAGTAAGTTTCTGCGTTTTCAAACCTCTTTCACATTCTTGGTGTATGTTTTGCTTGAGGGCAAGCAAATTCTAAGTCTGGGGGAGTTGATATATCATGGTTTTTACCCATTTTTGACCATTATATAGGTCCATTTTTATCAAGTCTTTTTGGTGTTTTCCTATTGTTTTAGAGTCTTTGTAGGTCAATGATCGATTGGAGCATAATGAGAGCTTTTGGGAAATTTTGGAGCATTTTGAAAAGAGAAGCCAAAGCGATCAACTCAGATTTAACATGTTTTTCCTTGTGTCGATCGACACAATAGACGGTGTCGATCGACACACACATGTCTGACGAGAAGAAAACTGCAGAAAATGTCAGAAATTCGGCACTTGTTGGAGAACTTTTAACCAATGGATCGACCTGGAAATTTGACACAAGATAGAAAATTGAGTTAGCTTCTGTTAAGAAGTTATTTGAGGTTATTCCAACGGTTGGATCGAAAGTTATGAAAGTTTTAATGACGATATGTCAGCCTGCCCTTAACCGACCGGTTCGATGGAAAAAAAAGGAAATTGCAGTTTTTCCTATTTTGATTTGGTTTTGTCATAGAGATTGAACCAAAAACGTGATTAGACCTATTTATTCTAGTTTTTAGCCATTGTTTAGGAGAGAGATCCAGTTTTTAATTAAGACTTGGAGATTCAGAGCTTTTAGGAGATTTCAGATTTCCGGATTCCATCGTTTTCGAAACTCTGTATCTCTTACTCTAACTTTTTAATGCAATTTATTTCATTCATTATGATTTCATCATCTATGTCTGAGTAGTTTGTTTGATAGGTTTAGGGTAGTTCTAGGGTTTGATGAGAAATTGGTAGGATTGAAACCCTGTTAGGATTTATCTTTATGTTCTTCATCTATATTGATTTAACTCTGATTTTAGGACTGATCAACTGAAATTGGATATCCTTGGTTGCTTTCATAGATGCGAAAGTATTATTAACAACCGGACATAATCTTAGATGAGCAAAATTATCTATTCGCAAAGAAATTTGGCTTAGTAATTTTGTGAACAATTGAACCTGAACTTAATGGTTGTCTTTATTCACTGACTTTGCAAAGAAATTTGAAATTTAGGAATTTAGTCATAGATAATCTCTGCAACGAAAGTTGATTGGATTTATATTTGTGTTTGAGTTCTAGAACCGTTCTTAACAAATCCTAACTGTTTTTATCCTCGTGTCGATCGACACGGACATCCATGTCGATCGACACAGCCGTATTTCAAGTCATTCCTGCGAATTACCCAATGCCTAACCTTTGTCTAATTGATTTCAAGAACTTTATCATCACTCACTGTTTACATTGCTTGCTATTTTTACATTACATTCATACTTATTTACTTAGCAAAATTTGAATTCAAAATCTTTTGTGTGAATTGATTCCCTGTGGATTCGATCCCTAAGTACTACTACGATCTCTTAATTTGAGAGAGTAGCTCAGAGTAAATTTGACCGTATCAAGCGTTCTTATGCAAAGTACGATCCATTTGTCCTTGCATCACAAGCGGATCAAGTTTGTTTCATCTCATATCCACATGTCAGAAAAACAGGGATTTCATGGTTATCTGTGCTTAAAATAGCTCCCAGAGGAATGATAGTTGAATTCGACGATGCTCCAATGTAATACGAAACTGCCGTGGATCTAACAACTCCAGAATAAGAGATAGACAACATCATTCTTATAGATCCGCAAAATCGAGAAGCTGAAATTCTTCCGGATGCTACCGATGCAGAAAACCCCGATGAAGATGACGAAAACTCAAATGACGATTCAGAGTGAAGCATAATATATATTAATTAGTTTTTTTATTTCATTTGTAGAACAGCTTTTTTATTTGTATGCCGGATAATTTAAATTTGCTTATGTATTTATTTTCAAATTTTTCTTATTTTTAGAATATTTTTAATTTATAATAGTTTTTAAAAAAAAAATATATAACTGTCGATGCTAATTCGACGCAATTTAGCGTCGAACACGATCTTAATGATGATGTCGACGCTAATTCGATGCTAAATTGCGTCGAATTAGCATCGAATTCGAAGCTAATGATGAGATCGACGCTAATTCGACGCTAAATCCTAAACCATAAACCCTAAATTAGGGTATAGAATAAGAGTTTTATCATCGACGATTCAGAGTGAAGCATAAATGTTATCTATATTGAATCTTAATTACGAATGAATAAGTATTTATTCGTAATTAAAAACAATTACATGTAATATGAAATAGATTTCAAAAAACTATATAGTTTTACATTTAGGTTCATAACCTTATATAAACCTAATATGTAAGTACAAAAAATTTCAAAGTTTAAAATTCTTCGGTTATAACAAAGATTGAAATGGCTAAGATTGTTTTCGTATCGGTGACGGTTTCGTTACCCTATATCACAAACAAAGCGGGTATCATTTAGCGTCGTTATAGGGTCGAATTAGCATCAAAACATCCGTAGTCGACGCTAATTCGACGCTATTAGCATCGAATTAGCGTCGACCTCCCGAGATCTGATGCTAATTCGACGCAAAATAGACGCTATATTGAATTAATTTGATTAAACCAATGGCGGTAAACCGAAATTTTTCATACAGATTTTGGTAGGAAATTAATATAGCGTCGAATTAGCGTCGTTTTTATACAGTTCGACGCTAAATCAAATATTTTCTCGATCAACACGTGGTAAACATTTACTTCGCGTGGGAAACCGAAAAGAATTAATTGAAAATTTTAAATGCATTTCGACGCTAATTAGCGTCGAATTAGCGTCCGATTGCGAATATATTTTCGCGGAACAGATCTCTTCTTTCTCACTTCTGTTTTCTGCAACTCTTTATTCTCTCCCTCGCCGACGAAGCCGACCGTTGCCTCCCTTCACAGCGCCGCCGCCGCCGCTCCAATCTTTCTTTGACAAGATCAATCTCTTCTCTCTTTCCGCCCCAATCTCTTCTCTCTCTCACTCGGACCTCTCTCTTTTCGATAAAACTGTCGGCCCTCTCTCTCTGCACCACCGTCACTCTCTCTCTCCACCGCAGCTTCCCTCTATCCTCTCCACCGATCAACACATTTCCTCCAAATTATGGTAAATTTTTTTTTATGTTCATAAATTTTGTATATATATTTGTAATTTGTTATATATATTGGGAATGAAATTTGATATGAAATAGATTTTAGGAAATAGATTTTAGGAAATTTGTTATATATTATATATAAAATAGATTGTATATAGATTTTGATATGAAATAGATTTTAGGAAATAGATTTTGTATATAGATTTTAGGAAATTTCATATGAAATAGAGTTTAGGAAATAGATTTTGTATATAGATTTTGTTAAATTTGATATGAAATAGATTTTAGGAAATAGATTTTGTATATAGATTTTAGGAAATTTCATATGAAATAGAGTTTAGGAAATTTGATAGAACAAATTTGTTATGAAATAGATTGTAGAAATTATGTAGGAAATAGATTTTAGGAAATGGAATTGAATTTAGATTTGATAAGTTATATATTTGAATTTAGATTTGATAAGCTATTAATCTATAAATTTGGCAAAAATAAAACAAATTTATGAATTTATATTTTATGAAATTTATTTATGTAAAGTAAAATAAAACGAATTTATAAATTTTTTGAATTTAAAATAATTATTTAAAATAAAAAACGAATTTACAAGTTTTTTTTGGAAATATAAAATTATTTCCTAAATGTGAAATTTATGGATTTATGTGTTTGTATTCATATATTATATATAAAATTTATGAATTTATGGATTGTTCTACCAAATTATTTTACAAGTTTTAAATTTATTTTAAAATTTTATATTTTACATATTTTAATTTACTAAATTTGTTTTTTTTTGTAGGCGGATCGACCACCTCTTTCATACGGACAGTTATTTGGCGAGGATGTTACGGTTCCCGGATCCGCTGGTTGTCGCAGATCCGGATCGGGTTTGCAGGCTGCGAACTATCGTCCTCAGGCTCCACCACGAGCTCCGACACACTGTTCGACACGAGTTCCACCACGAGCTCCGCTACGAGCTCAGCCACAGCCTCAGCCAGAGCCAGAGGCAGAAGAAGACGAACCAGATCATCCTGATGACCACACTGAGGCCCCTCCACCGCCAAACACGCCTCTTATGATGCGGATTTGTGAGCTTCTCCGCCAACCTGGACATGAGACAGGGTTATGGTTCTCCATCCGATGAGGCCTCCTGGTACATTTTGGTATGATTTAATTTTTTTCAATATTACTAATGAAATTTGCTTTAGGGAATTAATTTTTAATTACAAGTTATAATTAAATTATTAACATTTTAATATTTTGTTTTACAGGTTTAACGATAACAAGGTTTCGTGTTCGGTCACCAAGGCATCGCGGCCTATTTCACTATGATGCATCCTAATTGGATCCAGACGCCGCACCAGGTTCAGGATATTTGGTTCGAGTCATGGGCGGTTAGTAATTTTATATTATTTATTTTTATTTATTAAAGTATTTGATTTTAAGTATATTCATAACATTGTTCGTATTTTTGTAGCAAGGGTGGCACTGGGAGCTATTTCGTACTTTCGAAGTGCGAAAGGCGTTCGAGCAGAAGACGCTAAAACGTCTAAACGGTTACGTAGGTAACTTGAAGAAAGCGTGGCGCGCGAGAGGCGATGAGGCGAAGCCGATAGGAATGGATCCCGATGTTTGGTCGGGTCTAGTGCGTTTTTGGGAGGATCCCCATTCGGTGGTTAGATCGGGGAGGTGTTCTGCAGCCCGTCTCACACCGGTGGCTGAAGGAGATGGACCTTCAAAGCATTGTGCTGGTCAATCATCATACGCCACAGTACGCATCAATATGGTAATATTTTAATTAAATTAATTTATTTGATCATTTATATTTTAAATATTTATTTATTATATATTTCATTTTTATTTATGTTTATTTTTGTTTAACAGACTGATGGCGGTGATCTTCCTCCGATGCACAAAGTGATGGAGAAAACTCATCGGAGGAAGGATGGGACGTTTGTTACCGCTCAAGCGAAACAAACGTTCAACGTGTACAACGCACGACTGCCAGAACTAGATGAGTCTGTCCAGTCTACGATGGGTATCGAAGATTTTGATAGACTTTACGAATAGGTAATATTTTAGGTTTTTATAATATAACGAAACTTATTTTTATTATAATTTTATTGTATAACATTTGCCCCGAAGAAGAAAGGACGAACGATGGGTGTTGGATCAATCAAGGATGTCCCAGCAGCTTTTTCGTCTGCTCGATATTCTTACACTCCGGGTCCGTCTCAGCCGGAATTGATCAGACAGTTGGATGCTGCTAACACTAGGATTTCGCAGCTAGAGACGCACATAAAGACTAGACTCGGAGCATTGACCAGTCTCTTCAACATCATTGCAGAGGATCATCCGACATTAGCAACTGCCTTGCAAGGGTTGCAGTTTGCTCCACCGCCTCCTCCACCTGACGGTTCAACGCAGTTCGAGCAGGAATTCGAAGAGATGATTCGAGACGATGTCGTCAACCTAATGACCCAACAACATTAGTAGATTAGCGTTTTAATTTTATTTGTATCGGATAATTTAATTTTTATAATATTTTTAATTTTTAATTTTATAATATTTTAATGTTTAATTTTATTTTCAATATAATTTTATCTTTTTTTTAAAAAAAAAATGTTAACAGACAACGCTAAATCGATGCTAACTTAGCGTCGATTTAGCGTCATCTAGTTGCATCGGCACAGGTCGACGCTAACTAGCATCGATTTAGTGTCGAAACCTTTTGTATAGGCGACGCTAATTCGACGCAAGTAGCGTGGATTTAGCGTCGTCTTATAGCATCGACACAAATCGACGCTACGTCGACGCTAATTAGCGTTGATTTAGCGTCGAATTTGATCGTCGATTTAGCGTCGAATTATCTTTTGACGCTAAAATAGCGTCGAAATTGATTTAGCGTCGACGTTTTAGCGTCGAATTAGCATCGAATATTGCCGACGCTAAAACTGTGTTTTCTTGTAGTGTTTCTTCTCTTACGATCTCTCTATGCACTCTCTCTACTCTTGTCTCTGTTGTGTTACCAAGGTATTTCTTCCCCTTGAAATATCTTGCCTTTTATAATGATTTCAACGTGGCTGTAAAAGGATCTCAAGTGACTACCGCAATTGCAATTGCGGTTATATAAGGGGTTGGGTCCAACTGCTATAACCAATGAAGAATTTGGTTTTGGGTAATGGAGAAATTGACTGAGGCCCACAGTTTGAAAATCTATGTAAAAAAAGAGAACGTGGTATGAAAATGAAAAAGAAGAAAATAGGGAAATTTGTGAATATAACAAAAAAAATATATATAATTGATTCAATAGCCAAAAATACTATGCATTGATGTATAATATGTATTTGGACTATTTTGCCTTCTTGATAATGTATTCTATTCTATTTACTTCTACATAAAATAGTATCTAATGAGTTCTATAGTTTTTATTATTTTGAAAGGTTTATAATTTTTGGGTTTGGATTAACTATTTTAGTTTTATGGTTTAGTTTAAGGTCGAGGATTTAGTATACAACAAACCCTCATTTTCTATCTTTTTTATTATACTGTGTTATTTTTTTTCTCTTTTTTCATATTATTTGTTTATCTTTTATCATTTTCAAGGGTTTATAATTTTAATTTTTAGTTTTGGGTTAACTATTTTAGTTTTAGGGTTTAGTTTTAAAGTTTAGAATTTAGTATACAATTTCAAAATTGTCCGCATTAAATTCTATGTTATGTAATATAGTAAAGATCATGCATGTATGTTCTATGTTGTATAAGTAGTTTCATATGAAGGACAAAATCGTCAATTCCTATAAAATAGTTGTTAGTTTCTTCATTATATTTATTAGATAGCTATTACACTAATTATAATTCAAAATAAAAAAAAGAGAATATGAATATTTCTGTGTATTGATAATGATCTCAAGAACATACATATATAGCTAGCGATTAAACGAGAATCTAGAGGAAAACTACAACTAGTTACAATTATCTTTGCCTCTGTTACGGAACTGAAAACATCAACTTTCGAATGTGCATATCTTCAGGAATATGTTGTAGTTAGTGAACCAAAAATGTAAACCAACACAAATCGAAGTTAGAGCACACTCCAATAACCAAATTCCAATACCCTCCTCAAATTGGAGCATACAAGTTTCGTATGCCCAACTTGAATTGAAAGTCCATAAAACCATCTCGACCAATTGGTTTCGTAAAGATGTCTGCTAGCTGAGATTTCTGATGTGCATAAAACTTCTATGTAAGGTTTATGCAATTAGGTCTTTAAATTTATAACCCTACGGAACTGCAAGTACACAGTTAAGATAATTATAGTACTTAGGGATAGTTCCACTGAGGGCTAAGTGATGAATGCGCTACAAACCTATATGATTCAGATTAAGGTAAGCGAAAATATTATTTGGTTTTTGGGTTTTATGGAAGAAAATAACAAAGCAATAAAGATAAAGAAATAGATATCAATTAAGATTAGAATTCAAGCAATTCATAAAACATATGCAAACACAAGCAATCGATTTAGGATTTTCATACTAGTTGTTCTAGAACTCATATCACAAAAGTAAGGTCATCCCACTATCGTGAAGTAACTAACCATCTACGTTTTGCACCCTAATAGACTCAACTATCGCAGGTTATTACAAGGTGAAAACATGCTTTATGCTCAAGATTGATTATTCACTAGACTTCTCAACTAACCTATCGAATTGTTAAGATGTCTAGCTCATCGAATACTAGGTCCGGAGATATAACAAGCTTTTGGAGAGTATATCAACCTAAGATCACTCCTTGGATAGCTAAGCCAATTCGTGCTTTGAGTATAAATAAAGATGAAGAATCAATTCTAGAATAAAACTCTAAACGATTAAATATGTAAAGACATAGAATTAAGAAAGTGCATATATATCAAATCAAAGCTGTAACTCTAACATGTTTTGCAACACGTAGCAGCAAGAGTAAAGCACATAGACAGTATAATTCGTTGATCTATCTAAGCGTAAGGAGTTAGATCTTATCTCTTTGCAATAGGGCAAAGTCAATCTATCTTTAAAGGCTTCTAGAATCAAATAAACATGAAGAACAAGAGAAAAACGAAATACATTGTTTAGGTATTGGTTTAGGATGTTAAGGCCGGCTGCTTGAGTTCCTAGAGAGGCTAAAAGCAAGTATATATAGGGGTTTAAGGAGGCATAAGTCGGTTAGAATTTCTTCGAGCAAATACGTCTTTTTGGTCAAAACTGAGGCAATATCGGTCCAAATAACAGACGGGTTGCGTGACCATGACTCTTCTAGAAGGTCGGAAAAAGTCTGGATATCGGCCCATAGGCTCCATTTTGCACTCACTTCACTTCAAAGGCAGTTTGACATGTCCTCAGTGTTTTGGGTGTATCTTCCAAAGTACAGATACAATTGATGAAATTCAAACTCCATTGGAAAGATAACTCAAAGGGATATCTCCATACCAAGTTTCATTAAATTCCAAACTGATCTGATCCTCCGTTCTTTAGCGAACTTCTGGCGTATACGTTCTGTCTAGTTTGAGAATGTGCATTATCTTCAAGATAAAATGACTTGGCTTGGTTCCTTTGACTTGGATGAGTAGCTGCATCTTAGATGACACTCCTTTTGCTCCATTTTACATCTTTTTGATGATAAAACCTGTTAAGACTTTAAAATCTACATATACGAGAAAACTAGCTCTTTTGGTCCAAAAACTTTATTAATATATATAAAAACCATAGTAAAATAGATGGTAAAAGTGGTAAAATATTGGGTATATCAACTCCCCCAGACTTATCTTTTGCTTGTCCTCAAGCAAAAAAGTGGTAAAATATAGGGTATATCAACTCCCCCCAGACTTATCTTTTGCTTGTGCTCAAGCAAACAATCGTCAAGAATTGAGATGTTTGAAATTCGGAGGAACTCACATATCCTTTTGATCGTTGCATCAAATTCTAAACCTGTAATCCACATGAAACAAGATTAGCTCATAGACGTTGTCATCTTCTTCCATCACGAATTCGCAACATGTCCATACTCTAAATCTCTGTCCGTGCAAAAATCTCAACTTCAAATCAATTGACTCTTTCTACCCTCTTAGATTTAATGAAAACTTCCTATCAAGAATATCATTCAAGGAAAACGGGTTAGGTACTGGGAAAGACTGTTTTTAGTGGTGAGGTTAAAAGTGTTTAGGGTTACCATTGACTTCGGGTGCGAGATATTATGCAAAATCGCAAGAGAGAATGAACCTGTTGATGTCCACAATTTCCCAACCACTTCTTCATGTCTTTCTCCCCCAAACTTAGATTTTTCTCCGGGAATCACTTGAAATCTCTTCTACTCGTCTCTTCTTTTGTATCATGACATTTCTTGGGTATTCTTTGGCCATAAGACTCTTAGACAATCGTATTCCTTTCCCTTAGTTTTTTTCTTTTTCTTTTCTTTTTTTTATTTTTTATTTATTTTTTATTTTATTTTATTTTTTCAAAGGGGAAAAACGGTATCTCTTTGATATAAGTTAAGTATAGGCACGAATTGTTACCATGTTTTAAGCATCCAAGGAACGGCCAAGCTCTTTGTAATTCGATCTTTATACTCCACCATTCTTTACCAAATCGTCGCATCTCTAGTGATTGGAAAATTGAGTCGATCCTTTTCTCTCCGACGTTTTTGCACATATCTGCAAGTATGAATCTAAAAGAGAATGCATGAGGTCTGAAAGAAGGTAAAAGGTTTTAGATAGGGTACCAACTAAAGATGAGCTGGCCATTAATGACAACAAAGAGTGGTAAAAGAGGATAAGATGTCATGAATGTGTGATTCGTTTCCTTGATCTAACATCCTTAATAAGAAATAATCAAAAACCATATTAGTAGTTCAAATAGAGAGTCAAAATCATATCCATCAAAACAGTTGCAAGTAGAAATTTTCTGGACACAAACTCCATCATGAGGTTTCTGAATCGATTGTCATGATCAAACCATGCAACACTGATTACATAGTCTTCGAAATCAAAACGTCAATCCTAGGAAAGTGTCATAATTCCTATCTTATAACTTTTATTAAAAACGATTTTTTTTATTTGAAAATAAATTTTGAAAAATCTTTTCTAAAAACATAAAAACCAAACATTAACAAACGTGTTAGTCACAACAATCCCCCCAGACTTAACTTACACCGTCACCGGTGTAAAATTAAATCAAATTAAGGGAGTAATGTTGAAAATTTATTTGAAAAGAAGAATTAAAAAGATAGAGAATAGAATGATAGTACCGGTTTGTGGATAAAATGCCCGAATGGTGGAAATGGATCGGTTTTGTGATGGGGTCGGACAAGAGGTGATTTGACCACTCCAATATATTTTCCATGTCTGGATAAACAAGACTCCTCAAGGTTCCAAATTAGCTAGTTTCTTATAGAAAGAAGAGCGTACCACGATAGTGATTTTTGGTCACTAGAAGATCTATACAGGGTATCTCCAAATCGGTGATATTTTCCTCGAACCATATTGAAAGGCTACTAATGTAGAGGGTATTGTGGAGCTACTGGTGAAGTTTCATCGCCAATGCTCGAACGGTTAAGCATACGGTCCATGTAGAGGTGGATTTGGCTTGCCGAAAGGTGTGGATCATGCCATCTGAAAATCGGTGTATATTTTCTCAAGCCATAGTGAAATTTCACCGGAAAACATGACGTTTTAGGTCAGTTGGTGAAGTTTGAGTCCATTTGCTCGAGTGGTTTGGAAGTTGTCCCATAAAAATGCTCGGTGTGATCCGTTTGCGAGCGTAGATGATGAAATTGTGAAATCGGCTCGGACAAACTGGGTTCTTCTTCAAGCACAGTGATGTTGTGTCCCAAAGAGTGGTTGAATGAGGCGTGGTGGTCCTTGTTGCTTCTCTTTGTGTTCACATCTCCTTAGAATGATTCGGATCATGCGTAAGATAATTGAATTGTGCGTCCACAACGAAATCTCTTGGAAATCCTATTTAAGAGCAGCATATTCTTGCAAAAACACTGGAAATCACTCGTTAAATTCATCCTGGATCAAAGTCTTCAATACAATTGTATTGAATTCCAAGTCCAAGGGAAAGAAAAATAGATTTTAAACAAAAAGAAATCAAAATAATGAATCCAAATTGTGAAAAACTATCAATCTAGGTGAAATCAATGAATGAATATGTCAAGATGTGAAAATCATTGTTAAAAACATTTAAATCTAACCAATATGTTAATTTTAATGCAAAAATTCATGAATCAAATATTTTTTTGTTAAATAATCATGAAATATGCAAAAAATAAATTGGTTCTTGAAAATTATGTGTGGAAATATGGTTGTAAAATAATTAAAAGAGTGAAAAAGGAAAAATTAACCTCTTTTGACCAAACGGTTAGGTGGTCGGCTCGGTGGTTCGAAACGGTGGTTCGGTGGTCCATGGCTCGTGACTCCGGTTAGTCATGGTGGTTGATGGGGACGCGGTTTGGCCAAAACCGGTCTAGGTGTCGGGTGGCTAGTCGCGGTCAAGGATGGTTCGAGATGTGGCTCGGGTCCAAGGCGGTTCATGGCACGAGACGGTGGTCGGATGAGTGTGGAGTCGCGGGTCGAGGCAATACTGGTCTTGGTACCGGTCGGCGGTGTCGGCCGACATCGTGACGCGTTGTGTCGCGGGATGGTGCGGGAAGGTATGGGTCGCAGGTAGGGTCGGGGCGGTCGAGACGGGATGGATCGGGAGCGAGTACCGGTCGGGATAAAGGTCGGGTTGGTCGACCGATATCAGGACCAACATGGACGTGGGACGTGTGTCACGAGGTGATGCGGGATAACGCGGGACGCGGGAAGGATCGGGGCGGTCGAGTCGCGGCACGGATCGGGACGGGACGAGACGCGGGAAGGTGACGCGGGGTGGTGTTACGTGCCGGTCGGTACCGCGGGTCGATACTGTGTGGAAGATGGTCGTGGGCCAAGGTAGAAGAGATATTGGGCTCATTTATTTGACTTGTTGAACTCCTTTCAAAAACAGAAGTTTGCACCCTTGGCCCAACATCAATACCCAAATCATCTTCCAATACTATTCCTTCTGAAATTGGAGCCCACAAAGCTTTTCCTTCTTCTTCATCATCGATCAAAGGCAGAGAGGTTTCAGGTGAGAAAGGAAATTTTGATTCTGAAAATACGACATCTCTATAGACAAAAAATTCTAATTCTCTGGATCATATAAACGCCAGCCTTTCTTTCCATATGGATACCCAACGAATACACATCTTCTACTTCGCTATGCAAACTTGTCTCCCCCACGCGTTTGATTGTGTGCGTAACACAAACTGCCAACAACCTTCAGATGATCATATGAAGGAGTCTTGTTGTACAGACGCTCATAAGTGAGCTCGGCGTTCTGTTTATCAAATACCTAGCAGTATTCTCCCCAAAATTTGATTGGTAAATCAGGTTGGAACCTCAAAGCTTTTGCAACGTTGAGAATATGCCTATGCTTTCTCTCAACTCTACCATTTTTTTGTGGCGTTCCCACACAAGACGTCTCGTGGGTGATTCCATTTTTCTTAAAGAAATCAGTCAAACACAAGAATTCCGTACCATTATCGCTTCGAACGGCTTTAACTTGTGTTTCAACCTGTCTTTCAGTTAGAGCAAAGAAAATTTTCAAGTGAGCAGGTGCTTCACTTTTATCAGTCAACAAATATAATCAAACTGCTCTTGAGTAATCATCAACCATCGTTAAAAAATATCTTGCTCCTGAATGCGATGGTGTCTGATACAGACCCCAGAGATCAACGTGTAGTAACTCAAAAACCTTTGAAGTTTTATTAATACTAATCGGAAAACAATCCCTTGTTTGCTTCGCGCGGAGACAAACATCACACGCTTTATTCAAATTTGCAAAAGAAACAAAACTAGAAACACATGGAAGCAATCCCACAACTTTCGCAGACAGATGACCCATCCGATTGTGCCACAGCTCAAATGACTTATCTCTCTTGTTGTGACTGATGCTGCAATCTCCGTACTGCGGAAGTGAAACGTTCCTCTTACTCTCTTACCCGCTCTAATCATCATCTTCGAAATGCGGTCCTGAACCACAAGAAATTGATCAGCCAACTAAACTACACATTTATTCTCATCCATGAATTGCTCCACAGAAATCAAATCAGACCTCAACTCTTCCACATAATAAACTGATTTCATAATCAGATTAATACCTAGACGTATCGATCCTTCTTTAAGAGAAACTTGTTCTCTTCCATCAGCCATGATAATTAAAACAGGTGCCATATCTCTAACATTTGACAGAGCCTCAAATCTCCCTGTCAAATGATGCGAAGCCCCTGTGTCCATAATCCAAGAAGGAAAAGAAGACTTACCGGAAACTTTTTCAGTTGTAGTTTCCTTTCTAGTGTTGAGGATGTTCTTTATTGTGCGCCATTGTTGCTCAGTTAATCCACTTACGCCGTCACGGTCTTGATCAGTGAGACGTGATTCACTTGCTCTTGGTATAAATTTTCAACATTTGGAACATACACACGATTTGCGTATGTCACTTGTCCTCGGCCTCTTCCGCCACTCGAGCTAGCTCCACCATGACCTCGTCCTTGTAAAGTTATGCTCTTTGGTCTCCCCCCCACCATTCGGGATAACCAATCACGGCATAACAATTGTCTGAGACATGACCACTTCGATTACATTGTTTGCACAAAATTCCTTTCTCCTTTTCATCGTTTCGGTATCGCTATCTTGTATGAACTGCGAAGGCAGTCACTTTGGGTCTTTCTTCTCCACTAGCACGAAGATCTTCTTCCTGCCTCACAATGTTATAAACCTCCTCCAAAGGTTGCACAGGAACACGAGCCACAAGACTCGAACGAACAGCCTTGAATTGGTCATCAAGTCCAAACAAAAATTGATGGACTTTATATTGTTCACGATCTGCTTCTTGGGCAGTTCCGAGATCACAAGTGCATTGTCCACATTTGCAGGTTCTCAATGGACGATAACTTGCAAGGTTGTCCCAGATTCGAGTTAGCTTTCCATAGTAGGCTTCGATTGCGAGACCTCTCTGTTTGCAGCAAGCAAGTTCAGCTTTGATTTGCTGAATTTGAAGACCATTCATCACAGAAAAACGTTTCTTCAAATGCTCCCACAAGTCTTTTGCAACATCTCTGTGAGAGATGGTGGAGTGGAGCATCGAATCGATTGTCATTTTGATCCATGACACGAGGAGAGCTTGTATCGTCCACCAATCTTCAAGGTCAGGCGATCCTTCATCTGGTTTTGAAATCGTCCCATCGAGAAAACCAAATTTCTTTCGTGACGTGAGCGCTGTCTTCATCCCACACGCCCACTCGCCGTAGTTGATACCTTTCAGCAATGGGTAAGAGATCACCGCACCGGGGTTGTCAGCAGAGGTCAAGTCGTAAGGTGAGATTGTTCTTCTCACCTCAGTTATCACGTTTGGTGCTGCAGTTGCAGCCGTCGGGTTCAGGGTCGTGTTTGTCATGATCAAATTTCAAAAGATTTTGAAAATAAGAGTTCAAGCTCTGATACCATAAAGAGAAAGAGAATCTGAATATTTCTATGTATTAATAATGATATCAAGAACATACATATATAGCTAGCGATTAAACGAGAATCTAGAGAAAAAACTACAACTAGTTATAATTATCTTTGCTTCTATTACGGAACTGAAAACAACAACTTTCGAATGTGCCTATTTTCAGGAATATGCTCTAGTTAGTGAACCGAACCGAAGTCAGACCACATAACTAGAGCATATTCCTGAAAATAGGCAAATTCCAATATAAAATTTTGCTGTTTAGCTAATTGACCCTATATATGAAGTGGACGAAACGTGACAAAGAAAAAAAGAATAATTTAACAAATGCTAAATGAGCACGTGAAAGTAATGGTCGGTCCGGTGGAAGATGGCGAGAACGTTCCTCCTCCGATCCATCAACTTTACTTTTGGGCAATGTATAATTAGGAACAAACAGAACAGAGCAGAACGCACCAAATCAATTTTTGTGAGATCTGAGATTCGAAAATTCCCAGATCGGCTGAGATATGGCGGCGCAGGGGGACTCCACTCTCTTCTCTCCTTACAAGCTCGGCAGATTCCATCTCTCTCATAGGTGAGAGCTGACTTCATTTGTTTGGCTGATTGATTGCTTGATCCATCCACCGATTGATTGCGTTTGCGTTTCAGAGTGGTTCTTGCGCCTATGACGCGGTGCAGGGCGTTGAACGGCGTTCCAAACGCGGCTTTGGCGGAGTACTACGCTCAACGCACCACTCCCGGTGGCTTTCTCATCTCCGAAGGCACCATGGTCTCTCCCGGTTCCGCAGGGTATTCTCGTCTTTTTTTTTTTAATTTTATTTTCTATTTGTCGTCCTCTTCTGTTTAGTAAAACAATACTACTATACTTAAATGACGTCAACTAATAATGTCTAAAAATTAATTAAACTGATAACAGTTTTCTCAAGTTGTGGTAGGTTGTTTATTATCTTGAAATTTGGAAACAGTTAGATTTGTAGCCACACTAGTTTTTGTTACAGAATATCTCTGATCGTGTTCAAATTTCAACTCTTATCAATATTATTGTTCTATTAGAGGCTTTTATTTATATATGTAAATTAGAGACTTGTGTATTGTGTTTTGAAGTTTTGGGGCCACCAATAAGAATGCAGAGGTGTTTTGGTTCAGCCACATTCAGACAAACTAATGATTATAATGTTTTCAGGTTCCCACACGTGCCTGGAATCTACACCGAGGAACAAGTAGAGGCATGGAAGCAAGTTGTGGAAGCAGTTCACGCCAAAGGAGGTTTCATCTTCTGTCAGTTATGGCATGTTGGACGTGCTTCTCATCCTTGTATGTCTCCTTCTTTACTCCTCTAAATAAATAAACTCCTTTCATAAGATTCTTTTCTTTTTGACATTTTGAGTTTGATTAAACAAACCAGTGTACCAACCTAATGGAGGATCCCCAATATCCTCAACGGACCAGCCCATCTCGGAAAGGTGGAGAATTCTGCTGCCCGATGGTTCACACGGGAAATACCCCAAACCTCGGCCTCTACAAGCTTCCGAGATACCTCGAGTGGTGGAAGATTATCACAACTCTGCTTTGAATGCTATCCGAGCTGGTTTCGATGGGATTGAGATCCACGGTGCGCACGGTTACCTCATTGATCAGTTTTTGAAGAATGGGATCAATGACCGTACTGACCATTATGGAGGCTCCATCGCAAACCGTTGCAGATTCCTACTTCAGGTACCAACATATTCTAACTTGTCATTTTGCTACAAATACCAATTTTGAAAACTAACGTTTGTTCATATTAGCCATGACACTAAAACAAATCGGATTGAGTGCAGGTAGTGGAAGGTGTGGTTTCAGCAATAGGAGCTAGTAAAGTTGGTGTGAGGATATCTCCGGCAATAGACCACCTCGATGCAACTGATTCTGACCCATTAACCCTCGGGCTAGCCGTTGTTGATTTGCTCAATAAGTTGCAGGATGAGAATGGCTCGAAGCTCGCTTACCTTCACGTAACGCAGCCTCGCTACCACGCGTACGGGCAAACCGAGTCGGGAAGGCAAGGCAGCGATGAGGAAGAAGCTAAGCTAATGAAGAGCTTGCGAATGGCTTACAATGGAACATTTATGTCTAGTGGAGGTTTCAACAAGGAGCTCGGTATGCAAGCCGTTCAACAAGGGGATGCTGATTTGGTTTCCTTTGGGAGGTTGTTTATCGCAAACCCGGATTTGGTTTCGCGGTTTAGGGTTGATGCTAAGTTGAATAAATATGATCGGAAGACGTTTTACACTCAAGATCCAGTTGTTGGCTACACGGATTATCCTCTCTTGGCTCCAATTTCCCGCCTCTAAGTTTGAGAGACCGGGAGAACATTTCTATATCAATTTATTGATGATGGTAATGTTATTTATTTACGTTGTAAAATAGCAATAAGTTCTACGTAAAGTGACAATGGTAATATTATTCACTAATAATATTTCATGGCGTGCAAAATTTGGTTTACAATATTGTTATTATTCTTACATAGCGCGTAAAAAAAAAGCATGTACATAATTTTGGAATATTTACTCTTATAGACACTTTTTTAAACTTATTTTAGGCACTTTTTTGGATCAGGGCATTTCTTTCTTCCTGCAAACAGACTAAAATTGACTGTTATACCCCTAATCACATATGGTTACTTTTAACCTATGCGTAAATATTATTTGCGTGGTCAATCAAAATTGGTCAGGTAATACTTCATTTTTTACTATCCATCTATATCAAACAAACCAATTACAACCCTCCATCTGTTCTGAGATACCATGTATTTGTATGGTCGAATCTTCGTGGTCAATTGATCGTCCTTGTGAAGTAGAACTACTCTATGTTTTAATTGTCTGTATGTTCGAGTACTCGTGGTCTAGTAATATAATCCGTTAATCGACTATTAGTAATCCACCTTGTCAAGTATAAATGTATTTTCTACAAAGACAGTCATAAGAATTTATTAAACATTACGCATATGTGGATCACCATCCATGTAGCACAATCCATTTGTTCATGTCCATCAAAGCACCACGTTCACACAAACACAATCCATACCACACTAACATGTAGATCGTATACCAATCCTAGAAAATCCTAGAAAATCCAACCATACCGTACAATAACAATCATGTAGATTGTATACCGACGTCGAACAATATTAACCATACAAGGACAACCATACGGATAATAGTACATGGCTTCATCGTCAATCCAATCATTTTGGTTTAAACGGGTTAATCCATCCCCGGAGTATTGACGGAGTGGATGGCTTCATCGTCAATCCAATCATTTCGGTTTGCAAATTCAATCATTTCGCATTTGCTACTCTTATAAACCGGAGTCAATCGAACCGCCGCATTGCTAAATTTCAATTTCCGACTGGAATATTCTAATCTCAGAGAAATTTGGTAAGAAAAATCAGTCACCTGAAAGAAGCTTGACCAGAACAGTGAAGGAGGATCGGCTAAAATAGCGAGGAGGAAGATAAGGAACGGCGGAGCAACGATAGGAGACGGCAGGGACACGTGGAACCATCACTGCCATAGAAGATGAAGCTGTTGCTACTGTTATCGCCATTGAAGCACGCCGGAGAATTTCTTCTACTTCTTCTTCTTCTTCTTCTTCTCTCAATTTTTTTTTGCAGTGCTTTTTACTCTAACAAGATTTTGTCTAGCGACACGTGGATGTTACTCTTGCTCTTATTGGTTGCTGCTCTTATCTTTAGAAATCCGACTCGTGCTCTTATTCAATTCATCTCGAACTAGGAGCCGATCTCCATTCTCGCACCGGAGACCTCCGAGCCCTCCTTGCTCTTGTTCCACATCTACTTCTACGATTTACAACTCCGACGGCTCTCGATCTATGACGACCATTTCCAATCCTGCCCCAATCGGCGGCTCCGGGATTTATGGAGCGCAATCGCCTGTCCCTTACCCATCGGAGGGGCTGATTGACGAGTTTGTGCCGACTGAGCGAGATAGCATCTCCGTCACCGTTCGGTTTCGTCCGATGAGGTACGATAGATCTGGGCGTGTAATACCACAAAAACAAAAACAAACTCCAAATACTCCATCTTACCCTCCATAAACCCCAAAAAATCAACAAATTCTGAATATATTTGTGAATCGACATAACTTCCATTTTGTTCGTGAAAGTAAACACACGCAAATCAACAAGCTTCGGCAGTTTCAATTTTGTCTTAACCAGGGTTAATGTGGTTTAGTTAAAATGAGGGTACTTTAGTCTTTAGACACTAAAGAAGTGCCATAATATAAAAAAGTGTCTATATAAGTGATATTACTTTTAAAAAAGTGTCTATAAGTGATAGAAGCCCCATAATTTTTTACCGGCTTCAAAAAATATCTATGGCATCACTTCTTCCTTTTGTCATGTAACAATATATATTTGATATGTTATCGGACCAAAGTTCTATAAAAATCGGAAACTCCGAAGACAAAGCCTATAGAATCGATTAAAGTTAGCTCGGAAACTCAAGAGACAAAGTATGATAACACAAAAAAAAAAATAACGAACCATAACTAGAACAAACGCACTAAAAATGAGATTCTGTTTACCAAGCCCTCAAACTTCAAACGCCAATCCAGTCCAAAAACACACAAAATATAAAAGTCGTTGGTAGCGCTTGACAGGAAAAAATGTAAAAAAAAAGTTCACTAGAAAACAAATAAAAATAATTGAGATCTTCAACTAAACAATGAGATTAAATCTTTTCAGATGGTCACAATTTTATATTAATAAGTTGTCTCAAAATGTAACATTTTCTAAAGTCCAATCTTTAACTGAGAAATCATTAAACCGAGTTCATGGGAAGTTTAGTCAAAACATCCACTAATTAATTCATAAAGTTATTGGGTGATACCCACAACAACTTGGACTGAACAAAATGAAAATAAAATGCAATGGGTTTCATTTATAAATGACAACTGGATTCGCAAACAAGTATATGGCTTCAATATTATCGCAATATATATGGTTGGTGTCGACGTTTAATTAAAACCACAACAACTTTTTACAAAGATACAATACAAATATTTGAGTTTTCGAAGAGACTATACCATTTTCAGGGGCGCATTTTTCTTCGAAACCTGCGAGATTGAATACCCTGGAAAGCAAACCACGATGGATGCGTCTATTTTAGAGATGCACGTCGGGTATATGTACAAAGTTGAACTGGTCTTTGTGGATATAAGCAAGCAAATAAGCAATGACCTTGAGGGTATAACGAAATACGAACTCTGGAAGGATGTAAGCAAGCAAAATGCAAATAACTTCGAGGGGATAATGAAGCATGAACCCTGAAGGGATACAAGGCAAAAAATGTAAAATGATTTTGAGAGGAAACAAAAAACTTGAAATGATGCAATGCAAGCAAGAATCCTGATGGGATGATGTTTGGCTCGGTGCTCCCGTATGTTTCCGTTTCGTTAACTTCGAGTATTGTTGCTGGGTTACCTTCTGATTGAACTTTCCACATGACAGATTGTGGTTCGTCGGTTGAAGAAGAAACGTGTGGTGAAAATCATACTTTTTATTCAATGCGACGATTTGCCACTTCAATCCACAAATTCCCTTGGCATTTTTGTTGCGGCTAAACATCTATCATTTGATCAGAGTGGGCTAAATGGACGGATTAACCCGCATTGACCCTACATGTGTAGGCTAGTGAGCGTTTAGCACGTTTTAAATATTATTTTATAGAAAACATGCCTCGACGTTATTGGGCTTTCTCATCCTCTTAGCATTTGTTTTCCCTGCTCGTGATTAGAGTAAGGAATGGAATGATGGTTTTATTTTTTATTTTTTGGCTGAACAACAACTTCATATTAACCAATGTAAGAAACACTCAGTTTATCAACCATTACATTTTTCACGATACTAGTTAGCAAAATAGAATAAAGCTTAGGGACATAATTCTAAAAAGAAAGAGCCTCCGTTGCTACCCTATCAGCAGAGTTGTGCGGTAGTGATAGGAAAAAAAACTTTGGTTTAGGGCATCAATTTGAGAAAAGAAACTTATTAACATATATTTATTAAATATTAAAACTAAAGTAGAAAAAATACATTTATGTGTGTCTATGTTTAAAATGGTTCAGTAATACTAGTAAATAAAAATGATTTTTTAATAAAAAATCTCCTCAACTATCCTTGGATCATGAAAAATCTCTTTAACTATTTTTTTAGTAAAAAAACCTTTCAACTATACTTCGTTAATAAAATCAACCCTCTGCCTACAATAACATTTAATCCTAATAAAAATTATTCTCTTTTGTTACAAAAATAAGAAAGCGTCTCAAATATTGACCAAAACATCAAGTTGTTTACAGAAAAACAACATAATGACAAAAAAACTTGATTGTAGGTGTACTGTAAATCGTGATTAATGCTAAACTTATTTAGGAAATCAGCCGCAATCTTAGGTGCACTTTAGAGGTCACCACACCTATTGAGTAACATATGTGAGTTTCGTTGTCGGATCTCACAACCATGTACAGACTGTTTATTGAAGCATATAATCTCCAATCAAAACGATCTTGAACACAAGTTGCAGCTAATTTCTTCTTTGCGCACTTCTGTTGTTTTCCTGTAAACAACGTGATGTTTTGGTCAATATTTAAGACGTTTTGTCATTTTTGTAACAAATGACAACAATTTTTACTGGGATTAAACGTTATTATAGACAAAAGATTGATTTCACTAACGAAGTATAGCTAAGAGAGTTTTTTACTAAAAAAATAGTTGATGGGATTTTTCAATATCCGGCGATAGTTGAGGAGATTTTTTATTAAAAACTCAATAAAAAATGGGCTGTCCAAAATTTTTTTTACTAGTAGTTAAGTAAAAATATTTTAATTTTGAAAGGCTAGTCAATGACTATGTCACAAAGAAGATTGAGCGATTTGGTTAGATTATACATCGAAAGGGAACTCATAAGGAATATTTTATTTTGTAGTAAATATTTACGTCTACAAACAAACCTAGATTGAGCAATTTGAGCTGTCAATAATTTTGTAGAAAATAACGGCAATGGCGATGGCGATTTCAAAATTCTAGCATGATTCACGGTGACACAGGTGAGAAGACAGATCGGTCGGAGAAAAATGAACTATCTCAGGGGCGACTGACAGAGGCGGTTCGAGGGAACTGGCTTGCGGTTTGGTCTCGATTTTATTGCGATATGGTTTGGTTTGGAAGGTGTCTATGGAATCGAATATGGCAGATTTTGGGTTTCCTTAAGTGCAATCGATTGATTGCTAAGATCCCAAATTTTGAATCTGGTAATTTGGGGAAGATATGGAAAGGCGGAGATAATGGGCAGATTTGTATCAAATACCTTGTGATTGCAGATTGGCACAAATTCATCCATGGTGTTATTGCAGTAGTTTTAAAAATCAGCAAGGAGTCAACTTGCGCCGATTTGGTATGTAAATCTGGAAGGTGGAATTATTCTCTAACGGAATCAAGGGAATTAAGACTAATGAGATATCACAAAAATCTCCACCGTGTATACTATAAGAAGAAGGTCTCGAGGATTAGTATGCTGCATCAAAGCAAACACAGACTTGATAACATTGCAGTATCTAAACTCATTCAGTGTTCTACTACAGTTTCAATGGCTCAAAGCAATTTGTTGGCTAAACAAGGTGCTGAGAAATCGATGGTGGTGGAGACATCGAAGCTGCGAATCAAGATTCCACAATTCGATAACTGTGCACTGGTCCAAGGTTACTCAAAGACTCTGATCGGCCAATGCATGAACCCGAGGGCTCAAAACATGAACAATCTCTTGTTTATGCTGCCTCATATTTGGAATGTGGAGGATCGAATTGTAGAAGCAGGTTTGGGGATGGATCGGTTCCAATTTGATTTTGACAAGAAATATATGGAAAGGCGGAGATAATGGGCAGATCTGTATCAAATATCTTGTGATTGCAGATTGGCACAGATTCGGCCATGGTGTTATTGCAGTAGTTTTAAAAATCAGCAAGGAGTCAACTTGCGCCGATTTGGGATGTAAATCTAGAAGGTGGAATTATTCATGGAATCAAGGGAATTAAGACTGATGAGAGATCACAAAAATCTCCACCGTGAATACTATAAGAAGAAGGTCTCGAGGATTAGTATTCTGCATCAAAGCAAACACAAACTTGATAACATTGCAGTCTTTAAACTCATTCAGTTTTCTCCATTTAGTGTTCTACTACGGTTTTCAATGGCTTAAAGCAATTTGTTGGCTAAACAAGGTGCTGAGAAATCGATGGTCGTGGGGACATCGAAGCTGCGAATCAAGATTCCATAATTCGATAACTCTGCACTGGTCCAAGGTTACTCAAAGACTCTGATCGGCCGATGCATGAACTCGAGGGCTCAAAACATGAACAATCTCTTGTTTATGCTGCCTCTTATTTGGAATGTGGAGGATCGGGTTGTAGGAGCATATTTGGGGATAAGTTGGTTCCCGTTTTTTTTTTGACAAGGAAGAGGATATTGTGGAGGTGTTGAAGGTGGAGCCATTCCATTTCGATCATTGGATGTTGTTGATTGTTCGGTGGGAGCTAAGGATCGATGCTTCTTACCCGTCGGACATCACATTCTGGATACAGATCATGGGAGTCCCACTACACTTCTGGGTAGAGCCAACCTTTCGATCCATCAGAAAGGCTCTAGGGGATGTGAAGAGGGTCAATAGTGACAATGTGCGAGTCCATATCACATTTAATGGCTACAATCCTTTTTGCTTTGAGACAAGCATCGAGTTCCACAGTAGGGAGAAGGTCCCAATTACACTAAGGTATGAGCGTTTCTTCGGGTTTTGTAGACGGTGCTTTAGTCTATGTCATGAGGAGAGGGACTGCTCTCCAATATGCCCACATGGAGATGGCAAAGATGGTGGAAATGGTCCCCCGCATGATCCAGAAGGTGGAGCCACAAGTCTGAGCTACAAAGGGGCAGTGGAGACTGGTTTTACCATGGTCAAATCTGGTGCTAAATGGAGTCAAAGGGATAAGCAGAAAGGGAAGAGGTCGGTTTTGGACTCTCGAGGGGTTATGGAAAAATCTGGCAGATCTCGTGAGGATCGAGCTCATCGGTACCAGGCCAATAACCGGGTATTTGGTGATGGAGGAAGACAACATTGGGTCCCATCGCATGTATCCAAATGTGGTTATTATCAGAAGTTGGGGAAGATAGGCTCTGATGCGGCCAATTCTGACATGGAGTGGGGCCAATGTTCTACGGTTAAGGAGCAACATCACAAAGAGGCTGATGGTGTGGTACAAGAGGATAAGGCGGGACTGGAACAAGGTCAAGAACCTTCTCGGGAAGCTGATATGGGAATCAGAAATAAGGTGAGAAAAGCTTTGTTCTAAACGGCACCAAAAAAGGCAGAAGAGGGGAAGTAACAATCTACCTCGTCCGAGTGTGTTGCGATGGTGATGAAGGAGAGGGTATAGAACCCAGATACGACTCCGGAGGAGTTGCCATCAAACACAATGATGGCTGATGATAACCAACACGTCGCAAAGAATGCATGTGGTGTCTTGGTGTTAATTGAGATAAGAGACGAGCTGGTTCTGGTCAATTCTGTGGAGCTGGGTAAAGACGATGCATCAGATTTAGCAGTGCAAGCTGAAGAGAGTGTGGTGGCCGAAAATACGGAGGACGAGATAACTCTTACCACTGAAGTTGGGGTGGAGCTGGCAGGGATTGTTCTGGTGAGGAAGAAGATGGTGAAAGGGACGAATACACTTAAGGGGATAAGCTCCAAGAAGCGCCTATTGCAAGTGTTAACTTCTCCCAGGAAAAGGTTGGGTAATATGAGCACCGTTCAGATTGGAGATGGACTGTATCAGACAAAACCAAGGAAGGACCCAGGTCACAAGGGAGATAAACTCCCACCAAAACCAAAAATTAATTAATGCGGATTATGAGTTGGAATTGTAGGGGGTTGGGAAATCGTTTTACTATTAGCTATTTACGCGATTTATGGAATAAGTATAAGCCCAGTTTTCTTTTTCTTTCGGAAACAAAGTAAGTGTTTGCTTTTATACAAAATTTTCAATTACATCTTGGTTATAATAAATTGTATACGGTAGAACCGTGTGGTGCAAGTGGAGGACTTGCATTATTTTATAATAATGATTTCGATATTTCAATCTTATTTTCGAACAATAGAAATATTGATGTAGCGGCAACAATAAATTGGAACAAAGTTTTTATTTCCTTTGTATATGGGGATCCGGTCCCGAAACGACGGGAAGATGTTTGGGAACGATTAACAAGAATGGCAAACACTCGGTTTGAACCATGGATGATCATTGGGGATTTAAATGAGATAACAGGCAATCATGAGAAAAATGTGGAATTAAAAGGAACATCTCAACTTTTCAATCTTTTAATACCATGATATCAAATTGTGGATTGCTGGAATTTCCATGTTTAGGGAATAAACTTTCATGGCAGGGTCGACGCAAGTCAAAAATTATTTGGTGTCGACTAGATCGGGCTTTAGCTAATGAAGACTGGCACGCGTTATTTAGTTATTCCTTGGTGGAGTATCTAGCTATGATTGGATCGGATCATAGACCTATACTCGCCACTATAGATAATAAAATTCCACGAGGGAAACGACAATTTTGGTTTGACAAACGGTGGATTGGTATGGTGGGATTAATGGAGTCTATAAGGAAGGCTAGGAAAATAGGATGGGTCGGTGGAAGGAAATTTTGTTGACAAGATTATTGGATGCCGCCAAGAAATTTCTCGATGGTGACACCTGAATCCACCATACGGAAAAGAAAAGATTGCAGAACTAAAAAAGCGGTAGAGGAGTGTCAGAATGATGATACACGGACACTTGAGGAATTATATGTTCTAACACGACAACTGCAGAACGCTTATAAAGAAGAGGAAAAATATTGGCTTCAGAGAAGTAGGACAACATGGTATAAGGATGGCGATGCTAACTCTAAATTTTTTCACGCCCTGACCAAATAGCGGTAGGCCTGAAACCGAATTATCGGATTGCATACCGCATATGAAAATTGGGTTACTTCGGAGAGTGAGGTGGAATGAGTAGAAGTGGACTATTTTAATGATCTTTTTAAAACAACTTCCCCCACAGATTTTACGAAACTGTTGGATGAGGTCCCATCATTGATTATAGATCAAATCAATGATTCATTAACAAAAATGGAAACAAAAGAGGAAGTCCGGCAAGCTCTCTTTCTGATGCATCCTAAAAAATCTCCAGGACCGGATGAGATGACGGCGCTATTTTTCCAGCGCTCATGCACATAATCGAAAAGGATGTTTTACAATTAGTTAATGACTTCCTCCAAACAGGAAGTTTTTATCACAGATTAAACATGATCAATATATGTTTGATCCCTAAGACAGAATGGCCAACTCGAATGACGAAACAGAGGCCTATAAGCCTATGTAATGTTGGATATAAAATATATCAAAGGTCTTATGCCAACGGTTGAAACGAATATTACCAGGTTTAATTTCTGAGACCCAATCGGCTTTTGTGGCGGGGCGTCTAATTATGGACAACATCTTGATTGCTCAGGAGATATTTCATGGTGTGAGGACAAACTCGACATATAAATCCAAATTTATTACTGTTAAGACAGATATGAGTAAAGCTTATGATCGGGTCAAGTGGCTCTTTATTGAGAGTCTACTTCGTAAGATGGGGGTTTGCAGAGTAGTGGATTGCCTGGATGATGTGGTGTATTCGCTCAGTACAGTACAAGGTTCTCCTTAACGGTCAACCAAAAGGACACATCATTCTAAATCGAGGTTTAAGGCAAGGGGATCCTTTATCTCCATACCTATTCATTCTATGCACGAAAGCTCTTATTGCTAATATCAAAAAAGTGGAACGAGAAAAGAGCATCACGGGATTGAAAGTAGCACGGGCTTGCCCGGCTCTCTTGCATCTACTTTTTGCGGATGATAGTCTCTTTTTTTGCAAGGCAACTCGGGAGGAGTGGCAAACATTCCAAAGGATACTACACATGTATGAGAAGGCATCGGCTCAACAAATTAATTTTTCCAAATCCTTAATACAATTTGGACATTTGGTGGATGAGACGGTTCGAGCGGAAATCCATCAACTCTCGGGTATAACAATGGTAGGGGGAATGGGAACCTATCTAGGTATCCTTGAAAGCCTAGGAGGAGCAAAGATGCAAGTATTTGCGTTCGTGTGGGAAAGATTATAGGACAGAATAAACAGATGGACTTCAAAGTTTTTCTCAAAGGGAGCTAAAGAGGTGCTTATTAAGTCGGTGGCTACAACATTGCCGACATATGTCATGTCTAGTTTCAGATTGCCTAAAACCATTACCACAAAATTAACTAGTGCGGTGTCATAGTATTGGTGGAGTTCCAATGGCGGTCAACGTGAAATGCATGGAAGAAATTATGTTGGGATAAACAAAACGGAGGTCTTGGGTTTCGAATAATTGAAGCTTTTAACACGACATTGTTAGCAAAACAACTTTGGCGACTAATGGAAAATCCGGAATCTCTTTTTGCTCAAGTTTTTAAGGGACGGTATTACCGGAAATCTAACTCGATGGACTTTGAAACGTCACACTCTCCATCTTATGGTTGGAAGAGTATCATCTCGGCTCGACCCTTGATTAGAAAAAACTAATCAAACGAGTTGGGTCAGGTTCCTCCATATCAGTATGGAAGGATCCTTGGTTACTAGCTCAACCGCCACGGACAACCACTTGTAAAACTTTTAATCATTACCCATTTTTTATGGTTAATCATCTGATTGACCCTACGACGAGGACTTGGAATATGGCCCTTCTCAATGCGATAATTGTACCCGAGGACGTGGACATTATCCGTAGTATTCCGGTGGAAAACATACTTAGACCGGACTAGGTGGGCTGGTACTATACAAAATCTGGAAAATATACGGTTAAATCGGTGTACCAGATAGAGAATGAGAGTATGAATGCGAATCAAGATATGATATTTGGTCTGAATGTTAAGACATTGCAGGCTCAATAATGGAAGATAAAATGCCCTTTCAAACTGCGACATTTTCTCTGGCAAGTTAGTTCTGGATGTCTCTCGGTGAGTGCCTACTTATATAGTCGAGGAACCAGGTGTGATACACAGTGCACCCGGTGTGGCATGGAGGAGACTATCAATCATACTCTCTTTGAGTGCCCTCCGGTTTTTCAAACATGGGCTTTATGGACAATACCTACGACACTAGGGGTGTTTCCGATATCATCAGTCTTTACGAATGTGGATTTTTTGTTTTAGAGAGTACCTCCGGGATACGAGGGCAAGATTTTCCCGTGATTTCTATGGTATATCTGGAAAACACGAAATGATAAGGTTTTTCAAGGAATAGATGTAGCTCCCAATATTGTTATAAGGAATGTAGAAGCGGAAGCTAAGGCTTGGGAGATGGCTCAAATTGATGAAGAGCCCTGATTATCGGAAATGGGGGCAATAATAGGTCCCCCAATTTATGCAGGTTTGAAATGCTACATTGATGGATCCTGGAAGGACACTGACCCCGCTTCCGGTATAGGATGGTTTACTTTTCAGGTTAAAGATACGGCGATTCTGATGGACGCCCGAAACACGAGAGGGAGTTTATCCCTTTTACATTTAGAGTAGAAGCGCTACTATGGGCGATGCAGTGTCTGATATATCAACAGAAGATGGAGGTCGCTTTCACAACAGACTGTTCTGATTTGGTGAAGATGATGTCTATACCAAAGGAGTGGCTGGCGTTCGACATATATCTTGGAGAAATCCAGAAACTGAAGGAGCAGTTCTGCAACTTCTCGTTATCACTCATTCTGTGCACTTTATATTCCAGGGATGATAGGCTAGCAAATTGTGCACGTGTAGTCAATTATAATGTTTCTTTTGTAAGCTCGATCCCACCTAATTGGGTAACCAATTTGTGGTAAAATAGTCTTATTAAGCTGTTGACAAAAAAAAAACAATTTGTAGAAAATAAGGAAGAAAAGTTATATTTTAAAACTATTATTTACTATTCTAAACCAAATTTTTGTGAATTGAGGGAATTTTATTTTCAACCGCTTTTGTGTGTAATTAGTGTTGGCACGTCTCTATCTATCCGCGACTTGATTTCCTCCTCGATAAGTAAACATCAATCCAGCCGCATCCATTCCAGAGAGCATGGCAATCATATCTCGTTTCCAAGGCGATAAAAGTGGCTAATTATCGGTTTCGACCATAACATCTATCACCTGTTTTGATTCAGATTCAAAGATTACCTTTGAGTAGCCAAGACTTGCTACTGATTTGATTGCCCATCTTAAACCTTCACCTTCTGTTTCCATGGTTGATCGAAGTCTTAACATGGCTCTAACTCAAGTCCACTTTACATCTCCCTTGTGATCTCTGAGAACCCAACCAATTCCACACTGACCTCCATCTTTGACCAAGGCACCATCACTATTTGCATTTATACCAACCTTTTAGAAGAGGAGTCCAATTCATTGTCTGATCCGAGATGGTTAGAACTGATTTAATACCATTTAGTAGTGGTGAAATAACATGTTATTGTACCCTCTCTCTCTCTTTTTGTTTGTCGTCAAACAATTTTATTTCACTACAAAACATTACATTGGCCATTGTACAATATATCTTTGAGAATGTAACCTTGCTTGTTTAGCTAAAAGATCCGCATGATCATTAGCTTGACGAGAAACCTTAAAAAAAGTGAAATTACAAAGTTTTGCTATCTTAAGTATATCTTAAAGCTGTACTATATAAGGAAGATGCCTAACTTGCGGAGACTCAAGATTCAAATCTGGATATTGTAACAATCCATACACCTTTTGAAGATCTCCGCAAAAAGTGACATCCCGATAGTCCAGCCTTTGCAATTCCACTATAGCCATTCTCAAAGCCTCTACTTCAGCATATTCCGAAGACTGCGTTGGTGGTAAAGATCCTGAACCACGAAGCAACTGCTTTAAACTACAATCATGTAAACTCTAGCCAATGCCTATATTATCATTCGGAGAAATTCAAGAAGCATCTACCAGACAACTATGTTGATGCACTTGTTCAAAAATTTGACATAAAGATGTCGGTATATGCTTATGTTCCCATATGATCATTGGCAACCTGCAATCAAGAGACCGGTCTTGCTGTCGATATTCTGATACTTCCAACCACAAATGATAATCTTGAACCGCCTTATTAATAATCATCGGAATGGGCCAACGTTTAGTATTGAAAATTACCTTATTTCTTTGCTTCCATACTCGCCATCCCAAGAAGTGAAATAACATTGTTTGCTCAGAATGACATTGGGTGGCTGACAAAAAAGCAGAAATATTATCCATTAATGTATGGGAAAGCAAAGATGCAAGAGAAGGCCTCATTATTGGTGCAAGTTCCCAAATCTCTTTGCTTACACGGCATTGGAAGAGCATATGATTAAGAGTTTCCTCCTTTTCACCACAGATAGAGCAAGTATTATCATTTAGAATCCTCCTATGTTTAAGGTTTGAGGCCACTGGTAAAGCATTATGCAAAACTCTCCACCAAAAATGTGTAACTTTAGGAGGTAACCGATGCTTCCACAATGTCTTAAACAGAGATAGAGGTGTAGAAGAAGACTGACCTTGTTTGGTTCTAAGAAGATTGTAGCCCGATTTGACTGTGTAAGCACCATGAGGGGTATGAAGCCATGAAATTCTATCTTGAACCTCTGTGATTGTGGCTCTCAATTGCATAATTAAAGGAATGTCAACTGGGTGAATTAGAGATCTTAATTTATGTTATCCCAAGCAGTTGTTCCATTGATGAAGAGATCATTTACCTTAAGATCTGGATTGATATTGACTTGTAATGGGGTTGGTGCAATAGATAGATTTGTAGGAAGCCAAGGATCTCTTCAGACATACACAATCTCCCCATTGCCAATGTTTCATTTGATTATGTGCTTTAACAACTTATTGCCTTGAAGTATGCTTCTCCAAGCATAACTTGAGGACCATTTTTGTTTGGCCTCCAGCAATGTTGTCTTTGGGTAGTATTTTGCCTTATAAACTTTAGCTTATAAGGATGCAGGTTCTTGAATTAATCGTCAGCTCTGTTTTGCCAGTATAGCAATATTGAAGTCCCTTAGATCATGTATGCCAAGACCCCCTAGCTGCTTTGAAGTTGTGATCTTATTCCAAGAGATCCAGTTAATTTTGATTTTGTCATGATGAGAAGACCAGAAATTTTTTCTCATTACTGTTGTTAACCTTTCTATTAACTTCTTTGGCAGCATGAAACAAAACATACAATACGTTGGTAGTGATGTAAGAACTGTCTTAATAAGGACCTCTTTACCAGCAGGAGATAACAATCTTAAATACCAATTCTCTACTTTTTGCACCATTCATTGAACTAAATAAGAGAATGTATCCATTCTATTTTTACCAACAAGCTCAGGGAGTCCTAAATATTTACCAAAACCTCCAACCTTTTCAATATGAGTTAATTGCACTATTGCCTGCTTAATGGTTGGACAAATACCTTTAGAAAACGTAATGGCTGACTTCCTGAAATTAACTTCTTGACCTGAAGTTTCTTTATACATCTTCAGTAATTCCAGAAGCTGGATGCATTCCTCAGTTGTTGCCTTACAAAATAATAAGGAATCATCCGCAAAAAGCAAATGAGTAATAATAGGACCAGCCTTACTTACTTGATAACCAAAAATTTTTCCTTGGTCCTGTGCTTGATCCAGCATAAAAGATAGAGCCTCCGTAAACAGTAAGTAAAGATATGGTGAAAAAGGATCGCCTTGCCTAATCCCTCTTGTAGGAATTATTTTCTCTGTATGGGTGCCATTAATCAAAATTGAATAAGTAACAAATTTGATACACTTCATAATCCATTTACACTATATATCTGCAAATCCTAAGCGCCGTAACATTTCTTCTAGAAAAGGCCACTCAACTTTATCAAAAGCTTTGCTAATATCTAGCTTTAAAGCCATACAAAGAAGTTTTAAGCTTCCTGGTATGCAAAGAAT
Source organism: Arabis hirsuta (assembly GCA_964056655.1). Taxonomy (NCBI): domain Eukaryota; kingdom Viridiplantae; phylum Streptophyta; class Magnoliopsida; order Brassicales; family Brassicaceae; genus Arabis; species Arabis hirsuta. The sequence goes on from OZ053301.1 coordinate 18,006,459, forward strand.
GCAACATTTCATGAGTTATAAGCACATTATCTGTAACGCCCGTGAACCAAAAAGTGGATTTTGGTTGGGTGTGTCGATCGACACAGGTGTATGTCGATCGACGCGTGTGTTTGGACTTGTGAGAAGTCGGATTCTTGGTGGTGTGTCGATCGACACAGGTGGTGTGTGTCGATCGACACGAGTTGAAGTTGGACCGACCAGTTTGGTTCCAATTGTCCAGTTCGGCGGATTGGTTTAGGGAAACCCTAGGGTTGGAGTATAAAAACACAGATTATATGGTTTTGGCCGAGTTTTGGCTGCAGAAATCAGAAATCAGAGAGATTGAGTGAGTTTCTAGTGATTTCTGAGAAGGATGATTGTTTGAGGCGTTCTTGAGGCTTGTAAACGAGGAAGGATCGTTGCTGGGTGGATTTTGTTTCTGGGAAGACGAAATCAAGGACTATTCGTGGTCGTTCTTCGTGTTCTTCGTTGTTCCTCATCCTTTTCAATCTTTTTCGAGGTTAGTGCGTGACTGTGGGTTTATATAGGCATAAGGGTTAGATGGAATGTGTTTCCTTGTGTTGTTGGGTTGGTTTTTGTGTGTTTAGTGCTTGGGTTCGTGCAGGGAATCGACAAATCGCGTTGGGATTCGAGCCATGAGAGGATAGGCTCGTTTCCTGGGTTCTGCGATGTCGTGTCGATCGACACCAGAGTGGTGTGTCGATCGACACGGGGCAGTATGTCCATCGACACCTAGCGGTTGTGTCGATCGACACGGGACAGTACTGGTTCGTGTTGGTTGTTTCATGTGTGCTTGATTGTATGCTCATCCTGGTATTGTATCTCCTATTTATGTCTATGTATAAATAACCTGTAGACGGGATGACCGCGTCGCTGAGTATTTATGATAATACTCACGCAACTCTTTTTGCCATGTGTTGCAGGTAAAGAGAAAATATGATCGTGGAATCATGGCCGGGAAGAGGAGATGATCTAGGGTCTCATTTTCGTGGTCGATGTATTAGAATTGCTAGGTCGTTAGTGATTCTGGAATTGCTGCCTATGTTATTGAACTAGTTATTGTTATTGAATATTGACTGAATTGACTGGTTTAGTTGATTAAAAAGTATGAGAGTTATTGATTGGTGTTTATCGTTATTTTAATTATTCCGCATTGCTTGTGTTGGCCCATTGAGGATCATTATCTGTGATGATAATAATCTGAAGGGAAAAATTTTAAATTTTTGGGTTGGGTTGTTTCATTATCAGTTATAAGCCTACTAGGTACAAAGGCTTACTGACTTTCAGAAATAAGAGAATGCAGAATCGGTTTAAATCTTTCAGCCAAAACTTTTGATAACAACTTATATGCAACATTACTTAAGCTGATAGGCCTATAATCCCTTACTTCTGTTGGGTTTTCTATCTTAGGAATAGGACATATATGTGTATGATTTAGAGCTGGGTCTAATTCGACTGTTTCCATAAAATTTTGAATAAAACTAACCAGTGATTCCTTAATGGTTTGCCAATGATCTTTGTAAAAACTTACAGTAAGACCATCAGGCCCTGGAGCTTTATCCACATCCATTAGTTGAAGAGCTTTAAACACTTCCCCTTCAGTAATAGGTTTGATAAGAGATTCATTCATCTGACTAGTTACTCTAGGCTGAAGCTGCTGGAGAAAACCTGTATACACCAAGGATCTTGTAGTAGAGAAATTATCTTTAAAATAATCTACAACGAGCTGATTAATATCCTCCTGTTTAAATAATAATTGACCAGAAGCATTAGCTAGAGAAATGATACAATTATATGCTCGCCTTTGCCTGGTTTTTGCATGAAAGTATTTGGTATTTTTATCACCAGCTTGCAACCATAGAACTCTACTTTTAGTTCTCCAAAACTGCTCTTCCAACCTGTATGCATAATTCAAACTAGCCTTAAGCTCTCCAATTACCCCATAATCGATTACGGGCTCTTCATAGGCTTCTTGCAAAACTTTTTTAAGATCCTTAATTCTCTTCTGAGTATTAGTAACATTTTGGGACCACCACCCTGAGAGACTTTTCCTACATAATGACAACGCCCTACTAAATTGATGACTTGGAATATTCTAACATTGTGTAGTCTAGAGACGCCGAATCCTCTCTTGTAACTCAGGCTCAAACCTCCACCTACGATCATATTTAAACAACTTTTTCCTTTTCCAGGATTCAGCTTGTGTATGCAATATTAAAGCCCTATGGTCAGAACAATTCCAAGGAAGAACATGAACAAAAACAGTAGGATATAACTCAAACCAATCACCAGAAGCTACAACCTATCAATATTAGTTCGAACAGTGTGAGAATATCTTTTCCCCACCCAAGTAAAATGACCACCTATAGTTTTAACATCATGCAAACCACAAAGAGATAACATATTTCAAAATGGGGAGAAAGAGCTATCAGACCTGTGCGCTCCACCTTCTTTTTCATAAGGATATTTGATGTCATTAAAATCTCCTAGCACTAGCCTTGGTATATGGTGATAAGAACCAGCTTCTACCTGCATAATCATGTCCTTCCAATGCTGGTTTCGACATTGAACTAAAAGGTTTCCATATACATAAAACAAACAAAAACGCTTTTCACCATCAGTTATATACATATCAGTTTGATACAAAGATGGTAAGGATATGAGCTCTAGCTGAATATGTACATCCGAAAAAATAGCTAGGCCACCCGATAGCCCATCAGCCGGTAAAACAAAAGAATGGGCATAGTTAAGTTCCTTACATAGCTTATCTACAACATCATAGCCGTTTTTTATTTCAACGAGGAACATGATGTCAGGTATAGAAGACTTCCAGATATCCTTAAGGTACTGAATCGTCAAAGTGTTCCCCAACCCTTGATAATTCAGATGCATAATCCTCATGGCTGATCTGGTGGTTTAAGGGAAACCACCAAACCGTTGTTAGCGTCAGGATTACCACTTTGATTCTTGCTTGATGAAACTTCCATTATCTCTAGTCCTTTTATCTCTTTACCAAATTGCCATTTCGGATTAGACGTTGTTGCTTCCAGATCTGCCTCGTCCAACTTTCTCTTTGCTCCATGATCAGTACCCGCCATTACTACATCGTCAACATTACCGTCTGGTCTCTTGCCAAATCCTTGTTCTAATAGATTTCAGAAATAGGGGCAAGCATTGGTGGTAACTCCTGCTGAGTTCCCGTATTGTGACCCAAATCTTGTCCTGTATTAAGACCTTCAATAGCAGCTGAGCACTCGCTAGCTGTGACAAAAGGATCATGTCCAATTTCCATCAAAGCTCCAGCCATTGCAGTAAGGGTTGATGCTCTTGGACATGCATCATAACTATGCCTCATACTTCCACAAGTAGTATAGAACTTCTAAAGCTTCTTATACTTGAATTCCAATTCAACTGGTTCTCCTAAATCCATGATTTGAACATTTCTAACAAGTGAGATTTCACTATCGATATCCATAGTTACTCTTACTCAAACCTCAGCTGGCCTTTGCAGGTGTAGTACAGGTTGAAGAATTCGTACTTCATCCACATGCCCCATCATCGAACCAATGCTATCCACAACATTCCATCTTCTATAAACCTTTGGAAGCTTCTCAATTTTGATCCATAATGGGATGCGCTTAAGAAAATTCGGAGACTCCATGTTCCTCCAGCTATCAATTGCAACCATTCATCCTCGATATTCGTAAGGAGCATTTTCTAGAATCGCCATCATCAGCTGATATTCCTTAGCGAAATAAAAATTAATAGTACCATTATCGTTTATCTTCGCATGAACGCAACCTTTAGACGCCCAAGATCTGTGAAGTGCTTTCTTAATTCCCGCCGGATTCTGATGCGCTAGATTTAACCCCATAGCTACTAAACAAAGCTGATGTTCCTTCTCAAACTGTGACTGAACATCCTTATGAACATCACATGTTTCGCGATCCGTTCCAAGCCGAAGCCCCTGAAGAGCATCTCAAATTGCTCTTTGCGATTCCATGTCTTCAGATCTGGCAATATGAAGATAAAACTAACAAGAAATGTTGAAGAATTGAGGAAATTTACTCCAGATTTACTGCAAAGAAAAGCGAACAAGTCAAAATCCCAGTCGCGAGAAGCTTCGCGAAGAAGAGAGAACTACCCTCTCTCTTTTTTTGCCTTAATTTTGGTTGCTATTTATGTCACTTGATGAACAAACCAAATAAATATGTAAAAGAAATTGTTGGTGCGGATGGTAAGAAAAGAGGAACAAACACCAATTGCATCGGTTGGCGCGAAAATCGGGAAGAAACCCTAATAAACCTCTTCCTCTTCTCCCCCAACCTAAACCCCTATAAACCCTCCTCCTCCTCCTCCTCCTCCTCCTCCTCCCTCTTTTCCTCTTACATTCTGATTTTGTCTCCATGACGCTGCTCCGATCTCGCGAAATCCGACCACCGGTCTCGGTCTCGGTCTCGGACAAGCCACGCCCTGAACGGACCGCCGCCAATATCCAGCCGTCCACTCCCGCTCGGGCACAAGAGCCCGATGTTCACCGCTCGCCCGCAATCGACAGATCTGGTCCTCTCGATGTACCCACTTACACCTCTCTGAGGCGTAGTCCTCGTCTTGCATCTCAATGCAACGGCGTTGAATCTCTGACTGACAAAGAGGAGGTTAGTGTTTCGATTTCTGGCAAGAGAAAATCGAGTGTGGATGAAACGTTTTTGAGTTTGCGGTCAGGGAAGAGAGTTGCTAAGAGGGGCCTTGTCGATAATGCTGGTAGTGACGGATTGCTAGTAGGGAATTTGGATTTCGAAAGCGATTTGGACAGTGGGAATAAGAAGAACATATCTGATGACCGCTCACAGTCTAGTGTTGTCGCCAATGAGGATAAGGAAAAGAATGTGAATGCTGCAGATAAGAGTGCTAATGGCATGTTAGTGGGGTCTAGTGCTCAAGTTCTACTAGTAGAAAGTAGGAACAAAGGAAAGGGGGTAGTGGAAGATTCCCTTCAAGACAATGATGTGCAGGTTAAATCTATGGACAAGCCAACTAGCTCAATGGGTAGAAGAAAGTATACAAGGGAGGAGAAGGGTAAGGGTATTCAGGTGGTGGATGTCTCTTCTCCCATCACGAATGAGATTGCCGAAGTTGCAGTTGAAAAAATTGAAATCGACAACTCAGTTAACAATCACAAACCCCCTGACGCCTCTGGAACAGGATTGCCTGCGGCCGTAGTTAATGCAGAACAAGGACAGATTCATAATGGTGTTGAAATTCGAAACGCTTCAAGAACACAGCGCTTTCGGGACATTGCAAAGCGAAATGCTTCCAAACTTGCTCATTTTGATCCTCAAGTTGAGGAAGAAGAAGACTTGTCAGATAAAGAGGTTGAACAACAAGTCGAAGACTGGCCTGGCCCCTTCTCTACTGCCATGAGAATAATTAAGGACCGAGAGGAGGACACAAATCTGTTTATTGGTACTAGTGTCTCCAACAAAGAAAAATCTTCACCAATTATTTGGACTCCCAGAAGAGACTACAGTTTTGCCCCTCTGAGGGCTCCATCTCTGCAAGAACTATCCTTAAGAATTCTTGTCAAGAATGCTGATTCCATCTCTTCGCTTGACTATGTTCCAGACGCACTGCGGATTAAACTTTGTCAATTGCTTTGTGATTCTAGGAGAATGGATGTACACATTCTTGATCTTCTTGTCCGTGGATCTCCAACAGAAATTTCTGTTCCCGATTGCTCATGGCTGACCGAGGAACAGTTTACCGAATGTTTTAAGAACTGTGACACCAGCAACTTGATGGTATTTCACTCTTACAACTTCAATTTTAACTTTAATACATCTTCATATCATTTAGCTGAATGTTTTTTCTTTTTCTGTCAAGACAACATTTGCAGTATCGTTTTATTCCTGTATATTGTTGAACCATATGTGAGGTTAGCTATTCATTCCTGGAAAACAGTGATATTGAAAGGAACAAATCATGAATTATCCCGTGATAAACATGTTTTCACACCTAAGAAAAAATCCTTCATGCGTAAGATGCAATCATGGTGTTCGTTATAACTAATATCCTCCTTTTTTAAACAGGTTCTTCAACTCGACCAGTGTGGGCGTTGTATGCCAGATTATGTATTACCCTCCACCTTAGCAAGGTCACCAAAAAACTTGCCGGTGCTATCATATTTGTCTTTAAGTGGTGCATGTCGGCTTTCCGACTTGGGGCTACAGTCACTTGTTTCCGCTGCTCCTGTGATTAGATCTATTAATCTCAGTCAATGCTCTCTTCTAACATCATCTAGCATTGACATGTTATCTGATTCATTGGGGTCAGTTTTAACGGAACTGTATATCAACGAGTGCCAAAACATCAATCTGAAGCTTATTCTACCGGCATTGAAAAAGTTTGTGAAGCTGGAAGTATTGTCCCTTGTGGATCTTCCTTCAGTGAGGGGTCGGTTCTTAAGGGAATTTGTTACTGCTAGAGGACAAGCCCTGAAAAAGCTGTTTCTGACCAATTCTGTGTATGCCTCTTGAATTTCTTAGTTAATTCCTGTTTGATTCTGTCATATCGAAATTGAGGTTTTCCTTATTTGGCTTTGGGAATTTTGTGCAGGAAATTAACCGACTCTTCGGTTAAAGTCATCTCTGAAAATTGTCCCAATTTAAGCGTGCTTGACTTGGCTAACGTATGCAAGCTGACAGATTCTTCTTTGGGTTACATTGCAAATGGCTGTCAAGCTCTGGAGAAATTGATTTTTTGTCGCAACTCTTTCAGGCAAGTCTCTTTAGTGGAAGGTTACTATTGCATTTAAATGTTTCTGTTATAATGGTGCAAGATATATGGTAACGCTGGCTGTTATATATAAGAACATGATCCGAGATTTTTAGGCCTTTTCATATTTTCGTGATGTGTGAGAAACTTGTGGTGTTACTTCGTTAGATGACTCTGCCAATATGGTGATCTTAGAGACGTTATCTGTTTTCTTAATTTTCATAGTTATGTTCTTAACTTCTTATGATTGTTGTTAAAAAAACACAAAAACTTTCTTATGATCTGTTTGCTTTCTGTGTTGTATGTCAAAGTCGAACAGATACCTAATGTCTAGTCTCTGTTTATAGCGATGAAGCTGTAGCTGCATTTGTAGAAACTGCAGGTGGTTCACTGAAGGAACTATCACTTAACAACGTTAAAAAGGTAAATGGGTCTGTGTACCATTATGTCACCAAGCCATAGACTCACCAATCCATTATGTCACACTAACACATTTTTTAATGTTTTCAGGTTGGACACAACACAGCCTCAGCACTTGCTAAATGTTCAGAAAAGCTACAGATTTTGGATATATCCTGGTGCCGAGATATCTCAGACAATTTGTTGGGCTACATTGTCGATAACTGTTTATCTCTGAAAGTATTGAAGCTCTTTGGATGCACTCAGGTAAGTAAAATGAAAAACCCAAGATCCCTTATCTTCTTCGCTAAGAAGTGAACAAACTCTGAAGAAGAAACCTATCCTCTCTTTTGCAGATCACGGATGTATTCGTTCGAGGTCACTCAAACCCTAATGTTAAGATCTTAGGTTTGAAGATGGATCCCTTCTTAGACCACCTTAATAAACAGCCTTGCTGATAGCTGAAAGAAACTCCACTTCTCTCTCTCTTTCTCTATTTGCCTTATTTGTTTTGGAGGAAGGAGGAGCAGAGACGATGTTACTATGTCTTTTTGGTTTATGAATAATAGGAATCAGAGTGAAAAAAAGTCTGATCTAATATTTATTTTCGGTTCGGGATTTGTATTCAAATATATCACTAATTTTTAAGAAGAACAACTTTTGGTTGTTTTTTTTGGCTTCAGAGAAGTCTCTTTGATTAATCATCATGGAAGTCTGCAAAGCCTTTTTGGTTGTTTTGAGCTTTAAAATCCAAAGCTTAATGTACATTTTTCAGCAAAGCTTGGCACAATCGTACATGAAACTTCGGACTGAATACAACACACTGTGACACACACATACACACTTGACTTAGACTTTACATGATAAACAAATGCCGGGAGTCAACAGTTCTGGGCTTAGCAACGAGATGTAGCCACCAATCACTCTTGTGCGTCTTGATTCTTCTCTCCCATTCTCCAAAATAAAAAAACAAAGAAGTAGCAGAGAGAACGAACCCACATTGAATCTTTGGAGTTATCTTGTGTACAGGAGCAAGTATGTATCATCTGATGTTTCAAATTGTCCCGTTTCAACCATCTGGTCCAGTGACACATGTGTCAGGTCGGGAAACATCAATTTTCAGGGTAATGAATTTGAGATTCTTTACCTGGAAACCAGTCTTCTGGTATAGTTCCTGAGCAACTGAATTGTTTTTATGTACATGAACATATACTTGTTCTACTCCTGCACAACCAATACATCCACACATGGATTAGATCCTTCTCTCCAAAATGTTCAACTTATTGAACGGCTTAAGATACAATCATTACAAACACGGTCCTTTTTTTCTTCTTTTCCACTAACATTATTATTACCACTCAATCTGGCTGATTCGACAGCGAAACGTAACATGTTGCAAGCAATGCCCTGGCGGCGTGCTGATTTCGCAACACATAGGTTAGCAATATAACCATACCTATTTGATCCTTCCTGGTTTATGCTGCAGAACAATTGAGACTTAACCTTTTCCTGCACGTAGAGTAACTTATTAGGGGAATACAGCTAAGGCAAGGAATTGAATCCCCAACCGAAAGAAATATACCCCAGGAAAGGTCTCTCCCTGCAAGAAAAACCGAATGCTCAAATCAAGCGTCCCAACCACACTTTTGATTACTGAACGTTTAATGTGCCTCTCTTCCTTTTTCACCTGATGAATGCAACAACAATAGCTGATAAATGCAAACTCTTCAGATGAGCAACAGGTGCAAGCGGTATAATCATAAGAATCGAATAAACAAGCAAAGCGTATATGCAACATAGACAGCTAGAGAATAATGCCAAGATATATATTTATACCGCAACGATACAGGAGCATTTTTGCCCTTGCAGCCCTATGCATCTTCTCTTTATGGCATTGAACTCCTGAAACAGTAACTGATTGAAGAAAGTTTCCTCCAATTAAGGAAAGACATAAAAAGGGAAAAATTTGATATCAAGTGCTACCTGCTCTGCAAATTTCCTTTTGAAGTTATCAACATATCTGTGTTTATAAAGGACAGTTTTAATCAGGTGTACCCAACCAACATGGTCGCTCAATCTGAGCTAGTTATAAACTACTTAATACTTGCTAGTTGCTACAACAACGTTCAATCCTAAAAGCCAGGCTTGTTTGCTTACAAGATTGCTATGAATCAGAAAAATCCGTATGGGCATTACTCAGTAGGATCCTTTCTTTCTAAAAATGAAATGGCACCAAAAGATGGAGATCCTTTGTCTTGGCTTACCTTTCATTGCCACGATCTTCCCAATGACTTTCTGCACGTAGCCAAGCTGCTGTCTATCACAAACTCGAAGCAGCAACATAAAGAAGAAGAAAATCAATCAATCTCAAGAGGAAAATTGGCTAGGAATCAAGAAGTGACTGCTTACCCAGTATTCTTCGTCAAGCATGGCCTCTCTTGCTACGAATTTACCAAATTCCAATCTATCTTGGTGAACAAACTCCGGCTCGGGAGGCTGCAAGCGATCGAATCTCAAACCATCAGGTCTTAGCTGATCAACCTGAGGAATCGCAGACGATTTTGAAATCTGTACAGATAAGTCTTCCTTCTTAGACGTATCAGAAGATCTGGAATTGATCGTCCTGTGTTGGGATGTTCAATTAATCAAAAAGACTGTGTGCAAAATAGAGAGATAAAGGAGGAGAGAGACTAACATACATTCTCCAAGGAGGAATAGTTCTCCGATATCTCTGCCGGAACCGATTGTGCGTGATTCTTAGCAGCTCAGTCCGATGAATCGAAATTGTCGACATCGCCGCCGATTAGAAGCGACTTCGACCTGAGAAATTTGAAGAAACAAATCTGTTTCAATGGAGAGAGAAAAGTTGGATAAAGACGATAAGGACAAAAAAGTCATCTCACTGTAGATGATGATGATAGCTGGAGCTGGAGCTGGAGCTGGAGCTGGCGCGTAAAAAATAGAGAAATAAACTAAAATAAGCTGTATTTTATCTCATACTTGCTGTATCGAACAGTCAAGATTCGGCCACGTGGCGAATTCGGAGGCATAGATTTGACTTGGAGAAAATGTGATCTAGAGAAAGCCGTCGTCAATTCTGGGCCTCCGTCCGCAACACACACACACTCTTATGAACAAAGAGGGAAAGTATTACTTGATAACCTCCCAACTACCATATCTCTCTTTCCATTTGTAATAAGGAGACCAGGATCTTTTTTTGTATAAGGGAGAGTTGTTCAAACATGTAATATATGGCAGAGATATGTAGTAATCAATCATTGACAGAGCTTTTCTCTCTGCTCTTGGGCTTTTCTCCCATATTTTAAATTTAAAGAAAAATCCATATATCTCTACCTAACTTGTACCAAAGATCCAAAGATTATACATTTCCATTGCATAAACCTTGATGAAAGTGGCTGGGGATTACCAAATCCCATAACTAACATGAAACTCTCTGTAACCAACACATATTTGAAGCAAAATGTTTTGGCAAAGTGCATGGGGTTTCCTTGTGATAATGTCAGTCAATATTCCTTGCAAGTTTTCGCAGTGTATGGTCTTCCAGGCATGGCTAACGCGACCTGAATGTAACAAACAAAAGTTATACTAACAATGTATGACAAGGAGTGACTGGTTCGAAAGAAACCACATAAAACGTACACTTAGGGATAATCCGAGTGGGTAAGAATGGCCTCTACTCTGTCCAGCGATGCCTCTAAACGTCCAGAGCTCATGTTGAATAACGGTTCTTCAGTACCAAGAGCCCTGAAAAAAAGGACAAAGATTTGGAATAAGAGCCATCATCAGCGTGACAAGAAAGATTTGGATATATGAAGATAGATTTACCCAGTAAGCTCTGGGAGTACAAAATCAGCTCTCCAGCCAAACCGAAAATCGATACCAGGAGTCAAAGCAAGAGTAGTTTTGTTTCGGATGCGGGACACACCATCTCCACCCAAACATGAGGTAAGCTTCCATTTCCAACCCATTGCATTCCTTTGAAAATTATGTCCAACACCAACCTGCAGACTGTGTAAGATTACAAGAAAAGTGTATGCAAAATAAAGAGAAAGAAAAAAACCTGGAGGTTAAGAAATCTGGTAAGAGGGATCTTCTTTGACAAAACTCCAACTTGTTGGTGTAGGGGCTCATATATAAACTTCCACTTCCTTTCTGGTGACAAAGGCTTCAAAACAAGCTTTGCGTGGTAATCATTCGTGGGTTCGTTATATAACTGGAACAAAAGAATACAAAAAGCAAAATTCAGTAATTCGTTATCCGATGTTGAACAAAAATTGAAAGATTTCTCGAGCAGACCTCGAGATTGACGCCGACGCGAAGACCTTGGAGCTCTTTACGGAACTTGAGGAAAAGCTCTGAAGGCATTAGGTTGACCTTGTAGAGCTCGTCCCATGACGGAGGTTCCTCCGGTCGCGAACTCGGCGGCTCCATACGATACATCCACTTCTCCAATCCCAAACAACAACCAACAAATGGGGGATTTTGACACCCAAACCAACGGAGAAAGCCGGTACAAGTTGGTTTCCATACCGGTTCATAATAACCGAAAAATGAATAAAACTGCAATTTCTTTTTGAAAACGAAAATTCAAAATTTCTAGTATCAACAAGAGCAAGTACCATTGATCCATTTAATCTGCTCAACAAGTACACGAGGATTGTATGCAAGCAAGTCATTTCAACAAGCAAAAAGAAGGAAAAGAAAAGCTTCACTACACAAACTTCTTCAGGTCCATGATCTTTCAGTTACAAATCCAACCTTGATGAAACCTAGCTTCGCTTCCCATTTTACAATTGAGGTTGCTCGGATGTCTTGCTCATCGGCTTTCTACGCCCAGCTGCGACTTCCTTCTGTAGTTCCGAGTTTGACATCCGCTCCACTTCCAAAGCTCTCTCAAGCTGTAATTTTGTAAACAAAATATCCAGTCACTAATCAAATATATCTTCACTACAAAAGATCACAAGCTTAATTAAACACCAATTACATTTGCTGCCCGCATGCTCCATTCACTCAAAATTGCCCTCAGCCTTTCGTTTTCTTCGATATACTTCACCACCACCACACACACAAATAAACATTACTTAGAATCTTGAATAATACATTCCTACAATGTCGGTTTCTGCAAAACCTGATTGTTGGTACTGCTGACTCGCTGCACCTCTGCATCTCTCTCCGCTACCAAAGAACGAGCAAGCCGTAGCTCAGATTGAAGCTGATTAATCTGCAAGGCAACGTTAATGTTGTTAAGATTTACAAATTTATAGACTTTTTTGTTTCATCAGAGGGATAGAGCTTCAGAATTATTACCTCGGCTGAAAGTGTCCTGAGCTCCTGGTCTCGAGCAGCTAAAAGATGTGCGAGATCAACCTATCAAGCATTATTACACATATAACTGTACCGATGAGAAATTAAGCGATTTGAAATTATCAAGGAAGCCAAAGCCAATCCTCACCTGAGGTGTGCTTCCGTCATCAGATTGTTCATATTTGCTTAGCTTCTCTTGCAAAGACAGAATCTTTGAAAACCATAAACACGAGAGACAAAAGTACTTATGATATTATCGCGGCTCACTAAGCAGGAAAGGCCAAAGAAAACCAAGCAGCATAGATGAAAAGATGATTTAACAAAAGCGTTTGTATTAGTATCATCACATACCTCTTCACTTAGAAAATGGAGGTTTTCGCGCTGATATTGTAGCAAAGCCGTTTGTTGGTCAGAAAGTCGACCTTCATAATACCTTTCATACCAAACAGGAAAAAAGAAGAAGCTAAATTGTGCCATTATTGGCCGAAGAAAATACACTAAGGAGTAGGACATTCATTACCTCAAACCTTCCATAGAGCTTGACGGCTGAAGAGGAGAATATAGCGACTTTAAGACATCTGGCCGGGAATTAACGGAATTGTACTGGTGCACATAACCTGAAATTACACAGCATTTATCACTACCAAAAAGCACCAAGAACAACTTTTGGTAAAACTATCGGACTCAAATTTAGTTCCACATCAGGAGCTCCGTAACATTCTGGCTTATGAAAAGCTAGCAACGTTATTTCAGAACGAGACACTCACCAATATATAAACTCATGAAGAAGCCAGCGCACACTGCTTCGACAAGCATGATGATCCTGCAGTTTCATATCCACATTACAAAAATCATGGCCAAAAATAGCATTCCACCAAACTACCAAGTGCTGCTCTTGTTTCATATTTGCTATGGTAAGACTTTTAAACAGTGCTTTTTCAAATTGATTTACGACACACAATGCAAGATAGATACGTTTCATTAAGATACTCAAAGTGCGAACAATGAACTACCAACCGTTGCAAAGCAGAAATAGAAAGAAAGAGGATTTGGGGCTTCCATACTACCACAAGAAGCATTGCAGCGGTCCCTGGAAATATATTGAAGGTATCATATTAATCACGAAAGAATATCAAATGGTCACAAAATAACTCAGGAACAAGGTAAAATTCAGCCAGGGAACAAATTTGGTTACAGTCAGAGTTTCCACACGATTCTTGAACATATCTACAAATAAACTAACAAGTCAAAATGCATTTAAACCTTTTCCATATCATAAATAATCACAAAACATCGTGGTTAATACAAAGGAAAATCTTATGGTTGGGAAGATACCATATGCAGAGATTGCAAATGGCAGACGAACAACATGCTTCAACTTCTGACTGAAAGTGTAATAACCCTGCAAACGATTGTCAAATTAATCCGTCTAATCAATTAGAAACAGTTTTAACTTTTTAGTAAAGGAAATGTACTCCTTCTAGCTAAATCTTATATAAAAAAAATACAGTGAACTGTCAAGTTTTTGTACCTGAAGACGTATTTTCTGGACTTGAAAAACAAAGTACTGTTGGAAGAGACCTGCGAAATGACACATAGGAATATAAAGCCAATGAACAACAAAATATGGCTTCATAATAAAACTAGCAAAAAAGGTCATTCAGGTTGCGAGAAATGAAGAACAGAGACCAATGAGAGGGAGAGACAGATCAATATCATAGAATATCTACGCATTATACACATAGACACACATAATAAATAAATGTTATATTCAGTCAATGTGAAAGAGCAAAATCACTTGCGTGTTCTCCACAGGCAACAAAACCAAAACAATGACATGAAAAATAAAGGTTGACAACATAAATAACGGATAAAATGATAAGAGTAGAGAAGAAGCTTTTCAGGTAGTCTAAGGCTTTGATCGAGACCTATGTTCTTCTATAGCTACTACTGTAGACCTTTTCCGTAGAATTGTAGCTGAGTTGCCAGCTCAGATAACTAACAGCTTAGAGTGAAGAGTGTGCTGAGTTAAATAGGCCTGAGAAGAAGATCTCTTCAACATATATACGGAATACTTTAGGTTCTTTCTTAGGGTTTGGTCATGCGTTCTTGAATGTAATCGACAATACAAGATCAATAAAGGAAGGAACCCGAACCTAGCACAAACAAACATACATACACTAAGAAAAAATAACAAATCTAGGAGAAAAGTCAGAAACCTGTGACAACCAAAAGTGCCACATCGCAGCAGCAGAGCAATGAAGGGGTCAAGTGGTTGACTTGATGAAAAATCCAAGGAGTTGCTGCAGCTAAAATAGCATAGCCTGCCTATGTAAAAGGCAAAAACTATCAAAGGCAGCTTAAAATGCGTGCGGCATATGAAATTTCCAAATAGAAATTTGAGGAACTTGCCAATATAACCATATAAAGGTAACTTCCAACAAGGCTTCTGGATTTCCTGTGACCGAATAATGGTGCTTCCTGCAATATGTCAAGGAACCTACAAGCAACAAGACATATAAACTGAATTTAGATCCAGATACTAATCTAGTTTTCTTCTAAGACAAGACAAAACAAAAGAAAAGAACTATTACATTGTTCAAAAAATTCAAAGACCAAGAAGATGTGATTTGGACTGTTAGAAGAATTAAAGCAGACACATGGGCAAAACAGTGTGTTTTTTGGGTCCATCTAAAAGATTATGACAAAGGCTCTCGCTGAATAAAGGACCTATTCTTATTCAAGTCGATGGAGCCAGGGAGCAAATTGCAGGAACATGAAAGCTGATCACGAACCCAAATTGCGATCCACCTTACTAAATTTGTAAAATTTCAAGAGGGAAATTAAGACATACATAGCGTTCTCTTCGTTGGTCATCGGATTGGACGAAGCTCTTCTTTCCGTTGACATCATCTTCGACTTCTGTGTTTCTAATTATTTGGGTTTTAAGGCTAATTTCCTCTGATCAAAGTTTCTACCTTTCTGGGGGAAACGATTAATTGACTCGATCTAAAATGTTGTTAACATTACGACAAAAGAAACTACGAAACTTTGATCGGAAGTCGATTGGAGAAAACATTTTCCGGTCGGAACCATATTTGTTTCGCTTCTCTCTGTGATAAAAATGATCTTCGTGTATATTATTTGGAAAATGATTTTGGTGAATTTGCCTATATTATTTGGGAAATAATTTTGCTTAATTTGCTTATATGTCAACTCAAGATTCATTTTTATCAAATAAATATGACATAATATTTAATATTATGACATAGTAAAATTATGGCTCAATTCTTAAATATTTTATTTAATCCATTCAAAATCTTAAAAACCAAATAGTGCATAACTCAATCAAATGATGTTAATTATATGATTAAACAAATTCAATTCTATTAACCAAAAACCATGTCTCTATTATATATTTAAATTGATTTAACCTTAAAGCATGTTTCTATTATATATATTAGAGTGTTTAGAATGTTTTTCATTCCGCTTTTATAAGTAAATTATATTTTTTTTAATGATTTTCTTTTATTATGATCTAAATAATTCTAAAAAATATACATGAATCATTCCGGTGAAAATAAAATTATTGAAAATCTAAATAGTTCTAAAAAAAATATATAGAGCATTCCGGTAAAAGTAGAATTATTGAGGATCTAAATAATTCTAAAAAATATACATGCAAATATTTTGAACACAAGACAATTCAAAAATAACAAATTAATTTAACATAAATTGTATATAAATTTTTCTATATTTATATTACATATAATTATATCTTCCTAATTATTCATATAAATAAAAAATTGTTTTTCTTTAACAAAGTATGAAAAAGTGCAAGACACGTTAACCATAAAAAAAAATAGAAAACAACAAACGTTTTGAAAAAAAAATCATTCTTATATGTTTATATTATATATAATTATATCTTCATAATTATCTCATATAAATGAAAAAATTGTTTTTCTTTTACGAAATATGAAAAAGCGTAAGACACGTTAGCCATAAGAAAAATAGAAACAAACATTTGAAAAACAAAAGAAGAGAAAAATATATAATTTGATTTATGTTGTAAGAACAAATTATTAAATTTTTTGTTTACGAAAAAGTTGCTCATATTAGTTTTTAATATGTCGATGTCGAATTAAGGTTTTATTCAAGATACAATGTGAAGAAATTTTGTTTTTAAAGACTATCAAATAGGGTGTTCAACATTTTATGAGAGGAATCTCAATTTTTTATAACAGATTTTGCATTTCAATGTATTAAATTATTATACATTGGATATGACACGTTTACGTATATAAAATAATAAAATGAAAGAACTAAACTTTCAAAAAATTATATTATTAACAGAAACGTGTCAACAACAATGTATATAATAAAAATTAAACAATTTACATATTTTCAAAATTTTAAAATGTAAAATTAAAAATAAAATTTATAAATAAGTTATCCACGTATACGTGGAATAGTCACCTAGTAGTTAATTAAACAAAGCCAACCCCGTATACCCGACCCAAGTGTTTTAGGGTACGAGTAACTTTTGGTTTGCTCCAACGGATTTTTTTGTTCCCGTGCAAAATTAAAAACTTAGATGAAAGTAATATTAAAAACGAGTGCATTACAATTGCATTACAATCTCTTATCTTATAAAACAGAAGTTAGAGAGAGAGTCTTAAAATCATTCTCATAATGACATTTCAGTTTTTTATATGTGTCAATTTCTCAAACTTTTTTGTTTCTAATTTATATTTATTTAATCTAATTAAAATTCAAATTACTTTTTACAATTAAAAAAAAAAACTCTCTAACGCCTTTTTATCAAATAAATATGACATGACATTTAATATTATGACATGGTAAAATTATGGCTCAATTCTTAAATATTTCATTTAATCCATTCAAAATCTTAAAAACCAAATAGTGCATAACTCAATCAAATGATGTTAATTATATGATTAAACAAATTCAATTCTATTAACCAAAAACCATGTCTCTATTATATATTTAAATTGATTTAACCTAAAAGCATGTTTCTATTATATATATTAGAGTGTTTAGAATGTTTTTCATTCCGCTTTTATAAGTAAATTATATTTTTTTAATGATTTTCTTCTATTATGATCTAAATAATTCTAAAAAATATACATGAATCATTCCGGTGAAAATAAAATTATTGAAAATCTAAATAATTCTAAAAAAAATATATGGAGCATTCCGGTAAAAGTAGAATTATTGGGGATCTAAATAATTCTAAAAAATATACATGCAAATATTTTGAACACAAGACAATTCAAAAATAACAAATTAATTTAACATAAATTGTATATAAATTTTTCTATATTTATATTACATATAATTATATCTTCCTAATTATTCATATAAATAAAAAAAAAATTTCTTTAACAAAGTATGAAAAAGTGCAAGATACGTTAACCATAAAAAAAATAGAAAACAACAAACGTTTTGAAAAAAAAATCATTCTTATATGTTTATATTATATATAATTATATCTTCATAATTATCTCATATAAATGAAAAAATTGTTTTTCTTTTACGAAATATGAAAAAGCGTAAGACACGTTAACCATAAGAAAAATAGAAACAACAAACATTTGAAAAACAAAAGAAGAGAAAAATATATAATTTGATTTATGTTGTAAGAACAAATTATTAAATTTTTTGTTTACGAAAAAGTTGCTCATATTAGTTTTTAATATGTCGATGTCGAATTCAGTTTTTATTCAAGATACAATGTGAAGAAATTTTGTTTTTAAAGACTATCAAATAGGGTGTTCAACATTTTATGAGAGGAATCTCAATTTTTTATAACAGATTTTGCATTTCAATGTATTAAATTATTATACATTGGATATGACACGTTTACGTATATAAAATAATAAAATGAAAGAACTAAACTTTCAAAAAATTATATTATTAACAGAAACGTGTCAACAACAATGTATATAATAAAAATTAAACAATTTACATATTTTCAAAATTTTAAAATGTAAAATTAAAAATAAAATTTATAAATAAGTTATCCACGTATACGTGGAATAGTCACCTAGTAGTTAATTAAACAAAGCCAACCCCGTATACCCGACCCAAGTGTTTTAGGGTACGAGTAACTTTTGGTTTGTTCCAACGGATTTTTTTGTTCCCGTGCAAAATTAAAAACTTAGATGAAAGTAATATTAAAAACGAGTGCATTACAATTGCATTACAATCTCTTATCTTATAAAACAGAAGTTAGAGAGAGAGTCTTAAAATCATTTTCATAATGACATTTCAGTTTTTTATATGTGTCAATTTCTCAAACTTTTTTGTTTCTAATTTCTATTTATTTAATCTAATTAAAATTCAAATTACTTTTTACAATTAAAAAAAAAACTCTCTCCCCCCGCCCCCCTCCACGTGAGAAAAACTTAATTGCTAATATATATTTTCATAATTGCTATCAATATATGACCTAGTTACAAAAAATGACTCTAAAATTGATTTAAAATACAAATGTAACCCACATATCTTATGTTTGAGAAAATAATCTAAAGGGGTAGTGAAATTACAACTACATCATTTATGACCAAACAATAAAACAGAGGCATAATGATTGTTTTAACCTAGAGAAGTCTGCTCAGTAATATAGAAGTCTACTGGTAGACTTCTGTCAGAAAATCAACGCGTAGACTCCATGAGAAGTCTACTGGAAGGGGTTTAGTAGACTACCAAAGCAGTTTTAAATATAAATATATTTTAAATTTAAATTTATAAATTAACAAAAAAAACTTTTATTAAATTTTTTTGATTGATGACCTTACTATTAACAATTGTGAAGTATGAAAATAAAATTTCACAAAATTAAACATACTTAAACCTACTTAGACAAAGAAGGTTATGAAAACTACTTTTGTGGTTTAGTAGACTACTACAGCAGTTTACTATATAATTATATTTTAAATTTAAATTTATAAATTAACAAAAATATTTTGATAAAAAATTTTGATTGAGTGAATATATTATACGTTTTGAAAGTTTTGGTATAGGGTTTCGAATAATCATTGAAAATAATCGATTTATGTGAAGTAGAATTAATTTAGAGTATGTGTATTTGTTTGCATCATCGAAGCCCAGTAGGTTTGTGAGAGAATGTGTTTTTGTTTGCATCTCTCAGTATGTTTAGTAATCAAAGGTTTCCAAATCGAAGGTCTTCACTATGTTTCAGTGATTTTATTTTCTTATACGATGTTTGGTTTTGGATACAGCAGACTTCTCTAGTAGACTTCTGTAGTAGACTTCTGCAGTAGACTTCTCCAGTAGACTTCTTCAGTAGACTTTCCTGTAGACTCCTCCAGTGGATTTCTCCAATAGACTTCTCCAGTAGACTTCTCCAGTATATTTAAATCTGCATTTAGAAGTCTACTAAACATGTGGAGGCAAATTTGAATTTTTTTAAAAACATTTTAAAAATTTGAATTTCTTAAACATTCATCAAATCGTGTAGTTAATGAAACGACCCGACCCAAAAATTCAAAATTTTTCCCTCCAGATTATTATCATCACAGATAATAATCCTCAATGGGTCAACAACCAAGCAACGTGGAACAATAAACATAAACAACATTTCCAGTTTAACAACTCCATACTTTATTAAATAGCAAACCAGTTCAACCAATCAACCAATATCAATAAACAATATCTAATGACTAACAACCTAACAATTCCATAGAATGACAATCCAAGTGAGACCCTAAATCATCTCTTCTTCCTCACCACGATTCCACGATCACAATTTCTCTTTACCTGCAACACATGGCAAAAAGAGTTGCGTGAGTATTATCACAAATACTCAGTGACGCGGTCATCCTGTCTACAGGCTATTTAAATACAAGTATAAACAACCAACACAATACCAGGATGATCACAGAACAAGCATACACGACCAAGCAACAAAACCAGTCCAGAATACACCGTGTCAATCGACAGGACTCACTGTGTCGATCGACACAACCACTAGGTGTCGATGATCAGTGACCCCGTGTCGATCGACAGGATCCACTGTGTCGATCGACACAACCACTAGGTGTCGAAGAACACAGGCCCCGTGCCGATCGACACACCACCTCGGTGTCGATCGACACGACGTCGCAGAACCCAGAATCGAGTCAATCCTCACACGACTCGAATCTGATGCGATCTGTCGAGTCTCCTGCACCAATCCACACACAAAACACACGAAAACCACCAAGCAATCATATTCCATTGGCCCCCTATACTTATACGAGCCTACGGTCACACACTCACCTTGATTAGGATTGAAAAGGATGAAGAACGTGAAGAACGAGCGAAGAACACCAAGAACCGCCTATGATTCCGTCCTCACAGACCCGAAATCAGCACAGCAACAACCTCCTTCTCGTTCTATCTCCACTCACGATCAAATCCCCCAAGAACAATTCCCAGAAATCACCCTACCCTTGATTCCTGACAATCCTCCCAATTCTCTGGTTTTCTCTCTGAAATTCGGCCAACCCCAGAGAAAACGCGACTGACCCCTTAAATACCCGTGCCCTAGGGTTTCCCTAAACTGATCGCCAAACCGCGCGATCAAGAACCGAACCTGTCGGTCCAATTTCAACCTGTGTCGATCGACATACACCTCTGTGTCGATCGACACACCCACCAAAATTCCACTTTTTGGTTCACGGGTGTTACAGTTAAGCTGAACCAAATTGAACCATTTTTTTACCCATCCAAATTAACCAAACTTAACCAATGTATTTACCCTACCTATAAAACCGCAAAAACGCGGTTTAGTTGGAAAAAATTTACAACCTAAAGTTACAACCTTTCATCTCCAAACAAGAGATCTACAACCTTCCGTCTCCATCATCACCGTCGGTTACACTTTATGTCTTCTTTTTATTCTCTCACTCTTTTTGATTTTACTCTCTCTTACTCGCTATTTCTCTATCTGATTCGAAAATCTAACTTTTTTTTCACTCTTCTTTGCCGATTTGCCGCCGCCGGAAAGTACGAATTCGGTTTAACTTCATTGAAATACAGTGGATTTCGCCAGCAGACTTCTTCAGACGATGGATATGGATGCGATGATGGATATGGATGGAAGAAGTTTCCCGTCAAGGCTTTATTCCAAATTTTGGGTGTGGAAGCATGGATCACAAGGTGGCCAGTTGCCCGAAGAGGACTGAGATTCGGGGCGCCCAGGTGTGCTACCACTGCAGGGAGCCAGGGCATATCAAGCCCAAGTGTCCGAAGCTGCAGCAGATGGCAGTGGCAGCAGTGCAGCCGTTGGCGGTCCAGCCATTGGCCCAGATCGCAGCGACGCCGCGGGTATTTACTTCGGCTGAGGCGGGCGGCTCTAGCGCCAGACCGATCACAGGTATTGTTCCGACTTGACTTTTTCTTTTAAATTCTTGTGGATTGAATTTTTAGTCGGTTTGAAATTATGAGTCTGCGTTAGAGTGTCGGGTCTTAAAGCACATGGGGTTTATGCAGGGACCTTAGTTGTGGGCGGGTGTGAGTCCTACGTGTTATTTTATTTGGGAACTACGAATAGCTTCATCACTCCGGAGTGTGCAGAGGGCAGCAGGATCCAGAGCGATTCTGGGGAGCAGCCGGGAGTACTTAAGGTTGCTGGTGGGAGAACGTTAGCTACTTTCGGGCGGGCTCATGGTGTGGATGTTCTGGTGGCGGGAGAGTTGATGCCAGCAGATCTGGTCATTAGTCCGGTGTAGCTAACGTGTTATTTTATTTGGGAACTACGAATAGCTTCATCACTCCGGAGTGTGCGGAGGGCAGCAGGATCCAGAGCGATTCTGGGGAGCAGCCGGGAGTACTTAAGGTTGCTGGTGGGAGAACGTTAGCTACTTTCGGGCGGGCTCATGGTGTGGATGTTCTGGTGGCGGGAGAGTTGATGCCAGCAGATCTGGTCATTAGTCCGGTGGAGTTGTACGATGTCATCCTGGGTATGGATTGGTTGGATCGGTACAAGGTCCATTTGGATTGTCATCGAGGACGTGTACTGTTTGAGCGAGAGGCTGGGAGGTTGGTGTTTCAGGGGGTGAGACCGACTTCCGGAAGTCTTATGATTTTAGCGATACAGGCCGAGCAGTTGATTGGGAAAGGCTGTGAGGCGTATCTGGCAATACACTACTATGCTAGAAATAGTGTATTGTTGAAATCGAGTAAAAGCATACACTACTATGCTAGAAATACACAGTTGTTTGAATCTCTAGGCAACGTCTTAAGGAAAGATGAGTGGGAGAGCTTTTATTCTCTCCATTGGGTGTGGTGCTATGGTTCCATGCTCTCAAGTTTGGCTGGGCATCGAGGATGGTTCATTATATACTAACTACTCAGCTAGAGTGCAAGAAACCCCATGAGATATGGAGCCTGATTGGTAACAAGCCATTGAGGTTTTCATTGCTTGAGTTTGAGGAGATTACCGGTCTGAATTGCCGCGACGTTCCGAATTTGGATAACCCAGATGTAGAGGTCACTGAAGAAACGCGGCAATTTTGGACCCTTCTGAGAGTTGATGTCGACAGGGGTCCAACTGTGAACGAGTTAATAGAGGCTTGTGGTTTATGTGCAGAGTGGACACGATTGGACCGCATCAGGTTGGGATATCTATGCATATACGCCGGTTACATTGAAGCTAAAAAGGAGATAACACCCATCAATGTTAACTTTGCTAGGCTTGTGATGGATATCACTGCCTTCCAGAACTATCCATGGGGTAGGGTTGCATTGAAGTTTCTCATCAAGTCAGTGAAGGAGAAAGACTTGGCAAAGTTATCGTATACAGTGGAAGCTTCGTACATGTTCTCCAAATATGGGTGTACTATTCTCTACCAGATTATGCAGCCCAATATGGTGGTCCCTTTCCACATAAACCTACTCCACCTCTACTGGCTTTCAAGGGATCCAGAGGCAAGAGATACATGAAAGAGAACATGTACAAACAGGTCTGATTATTTCTCTTTGTAGACTTCTCCTTCTCTAGTAGACTTCTCTACTATACTTCTCTTCTCCAGTAGACTTCTGATGAAGACTTCTCCAGTAGACTTCTCCAGTAAACTTCTCTACTAGACTTCTCTTATCCAGTAGACTTCTATTGTAGACTTATCCAGTAGACTTCTCTGGTTAATCGGTCTATGTCTTATATGTCTATTTTGTAGGTGAATGTCCTAAGCTGTGTGATGAAGGATGAGTACAAAGATATGTTCCCAAGGTGGGATGATGATGTTTACGACCAGAAGATAATTAACATAATCTCAGCTATTTCTGAATCAGGCTGGAGATGGACCCATGATCACTGGCAAATGACGGGTGTGATTGATTCCCCTAATGATAAAAGAAAGCAGGGTGTGAAGTTAAGGGTGAAGCCTGGTGTGAAAAATGAAAGCAGCATGAGCCTTAGCCTTGTTAGCTTACCGGAAAAGAGGAGTCGAGAAGAATTTGAGTCTGGTTACACGGCGGAACTACTATCATTGGTGCAGAGCATACAAGCACACTTTGATCAGCATTTTAAGGACTTGTCAGAGAAGGTTGATGCTGGTTTTAAACGCTGTGAAAATAATTTCAAACTCCTTGGTGATAATATCAACAATATTGAGGAACGCTTGGAACGCATTGAGGCTGTGAAAGAGGGAAAAGAAGAGGCTGTGAAGACTGGAAAGGAAGAGCAAACCAAATCCAACCAAATTGCCCTAGCTCTTCATGTGGGGGTCTCCAATGAACCGGCTGCTGATGAGAACAAGACTGTTCCTGATATTGGGGTTAGTGCGTAATCTTGTTTAGGTTCTGTAATCTCTTTTGACATTTTCACATTTCTTCCCTTTCTTGTTTGGATGATATATTCTATTTTTATAAAAAATTTGGTATATGATTCGACTTTGATCCTCTACTTGCAGAGTAAAATGTTTAACAAGGAAACATTTCAAGATGGCCAGAGTGCGAGTGTCACTGGTGCGGATCCGAGTGTTATGATACCACCTCCTCAAAAACCACAACCGAATTTACCGCTTCAGAAAGCTAAACAAGAGGAGAAGAAGGCAGCCAAGGAAACACTTAAGGATGATGGTCAGAGTGCGAGTGTCACTTGTGGGGATAAGAGCCTTATCATTCTGCCTCCTCAGAATCTACCTGCGAATTATGCTGAGATTACGAAATCTAAACAAGAGGAGAAGAAGCAGGCGGTTATAAGAAGAGCAAGGAGTGACAGGCTGAAGAAGCCGGGCATGGCAAATAAGTCACCTTTCGAAAACAAACTTGTTAATTCAAAGGTAGGAAAAGGATATGATCCTTTTGCTACCATTGATGAACAAATGACGAGGAGACTTGAAGAGTGGCTGAAGTAACAGCCGTAAGTATAAAAAAGACCTTAACTCATTGTTTAAGCTTGTCAATTGCTGAAATTTCCTTGCTAAATAGGGATTATGGCGAAGAGATCATTCCATTCACTACTGTAGAGTGGTTTTGGACTCTTCGAATGCCGCAACAATGGCTAAGAGACACGGTAAGCCTTCTCTTCTCTTCTCTCCAGTAGACTTCTCTTGTAGACTTCTCTTCTCAAGTAGACTTCTCGTAGACTTCTCTTGTATATTTCTCTTCTCAAGTAGACTTCTCTTGTAGACAAACTTCTCTTGTAGACTTCTCCAGTAGACTTCTGTTGTAGACTTCTCTATTAGACTTCTCCAGTAGACTTCTGTTGTAGACTTCTCCAGTAGACTTCTTCAGTAGACTTCTCTAGTAAACTTCTCCAGTAGACTTCTTCAGTAGACTTCTGTTGTAGACTTCTCCAGTAGATTTCTTCAGTTGACTTCTATTATGTTTTTGATGTTTAACATTGATTCTTTTGGTTGTTTTGTCGCAACACCTGGATGCTGCATTGAATATGCTGAGGAAACGGTACAAGGAACATCCAGAGTTGTTTAGGAGTGACAATTCATACAGAAGGAAAAACATTATATAACACACCTTTGTGAGAAAGAAAAACTAAAAAATTCATTATAAATAAGTTTTAAATGCAATTATAAGAAAATTAAAGTCTACTGGTAGACTTGTTTAGAGAAGTCTACCAACAACAGCTAAGTAATACTGAAACAAGAAAATTAAATCAGTAGACTTCTCGTGTAACGAAATTATTTCATTGGCTAATTAATGAAGGTGAGGATTACCTAATTCTTTACATCGGCCGTTGATTAGAAACAATCTAACGGTCATAAACAATATACGGATACAATCTTCCTTTTTTACCTCTTCGTATCCCTCCGCGTCTGTATATATCTCTTTCGTCTCTTCGCTATCTCTCTCGTGTCTCTAAAAACCCCTTACTCTTTCATCCAAGCTCTAAACAGGCATTAAGGCAATGGCAGCAAGGAAAATGGTACTCGCCCTACCCGCATTGAGAGCCAACCCACCACTCCGACAACAGCCACAACAACCACAACAACCACAAGAACAAGCAATTGACAATCAAGGAAGTGCTACGGATCTTGATGTGGAGGAGATTACTGAACTAGAGTACAGACGATCTCTCGCTCACCTTGGCTACTTAATACGCATCGAGGAAGACGAAGAAGACATTGATCCAGTGATCAGAAATGCTATTCGTCTCATGCAAAACAATTCACGCAACTCCACACCAAAGTCTACTAAATAAGATTTTATTGTATTTATTTGTTATAAAATATCATTATGGAGTTTGTTTTCACTTGTATTGACGTTATTTGGAACTTCTCATAATGGAATATTTTTATTTATGATTTCACGATTCTACCATAAGAAAATTAAATCAGTAGACTAAAAAATTCATTATAAATAAGTTTTAAATGCAATGATAAGAAAATTAAATCAGTAGACTTCTCTATGAAGTCTACTGGTAGACTTGTTTAGAGAAGTCTACCAGTCGACTTCATGGAGAAGTCTACGAACAACATGTAAGTACTACTCAAACAAGAAATTTGATTTATACAATACATATTGAACCTAAATATGTCAAATTCATACAGAACAAAAAACATTATATAACACACATTTGGGAGAAAGAAAAACTAAAAAATTCATTATAAATAAGTTTTAAATACAATTATAAGAAAATTAAATCAGTAGACTTCTCTATGAAGTCTACTGGTAGACTTGTTTAGAGAAGTCTACCAGTCGACTTCATGGAGAAGTATAAGAACAACATGTAAGTACTACTCAAACAAGAAATTTGATTTATACAATACATATTGAACCTAAATATGTCAAATTCATACAGAACGAAAAACATTATATAAAAGAAAAACTAAAAAATTCATTATAAATAAGTTTTAAATGCAATTATAAGAAAATTAAATTAGTAAACTTCTCTATGAAGTCTACTGGTAGACTTGTTTAGAGAAGTCTACCAGTCGACTTCATGGAGAAGTCTACGAACAACATGTAAGTACTACTCAAACAAGAAATTTGATTTATATAATACATATTGAACGTAAATATGTCAAATTCATACAGAACGAAAAACATTATATAACACACATTTGGGAAAAAGAAAAACAAAAAAATTCATTATAAATAAGTTTTAAATGCAATTATAAGAAAATTAAATCAGTAGACTTCTCTATGAAGTCTACTGGTAGACTTGTTTAGAGAAGTCTACCAGTCGACTTCATGGAGAATTCTACGAACAACATGTATGCAACAACAGCTAAGTACCACAATTCGGCTTCGTATGTCCCGGTTGGTTGCAATTTGAACAATTGTATTGAGCATGAATCTTCCGTTGTTTAGTACCTTTCATCCTTGCGATTTCTAACCAAGTTTGTCACCTTGATTTCTTCTTCCGACCCGGATGCATCTTCACATCAGGAGGCAGACATGGGGTTGATGTTATACATTCACCGACTGGGTTTTGTGGGAAAATGCTTTCCGCATAGGCCCAGTACAAAGAATCCCTTAAATAAGTTAGGCAAACACCGGTAGCGACATCTTCTCTACCAAAGCGGCAATAGCATGCGAGCAAGGTATCTTTTCGATGTTGAAGACACCACATGTACATTTATTTTGGCCGAAATCAACAATACAGTCACGTGCTCCTCCCTTCACATGGAACTGAAGATTATTAATGCGTCCCACTTTCATCCGAGATGCGTAATCATCACGAACCGCCAACAAGTATTCAACTGCCCGAGTATGGCGTGTTGTTAGACGTAGATCATCTTCTCTCCTTATACGAAACCACCTTCCTAGCTTCTCACGGATAAATTCCAAAAGAAATGTTATGGGAAATCCTCGAGCTACCTTAAGTGCGGCATTGATAGATTCAACAATGTTGCTTGTCTTTATGTTATATTTATCTCCCTCAAAGTGAACTCGTGACCATAGTTTTGGATCCGCTTCCGCCAAGTATGTTGCAATTTCTGGCTTCACACGCCGTATCAAATCCATGTATTGGTCATACTCATCAAGCGTATACGCATAAGCAGCGCCTTTGACCAAGTACATGAGCTGTTCTCCTCTAAATTTTGTGACAATGTTACACTAAAGATGGTAATAACATATGCCTCGTGTTGCCCAAGGGAAAACCGTCTCGCATGCCTTCTTAATGGACGCGTGCCTGTCTGAAACTATGCTCAACGAGTACTGATCAGAAAAACAACCTATCAATTTGGTAAAAAACCATTGCCATGAAGCATCATTCTCAGCATCTACGATTCCAAACGCCAAAGGAAAAATTTGGAAATTACCATCTTGGGCGGCCGCCACTAGCAAAACACCTTCATACTTTCCACTTAAATGAGTCCCATCGACCACGATTACTCGTATAAGATACTGAAAACCAGCTATGGAGGCTCTGAACGATATAAATAGATATTTAAATCTATTGTGAGCATCAACCTCAAGAGCGGTCAATGTTCCGGGATTTGCTTTCTTGATCATATGTAAATAAGATGGGAGATTTTCATATCAATGTTCAGCAGTTCCCCTCACCATTTCTTGAGCGTATAACAATGATCCGTATGAAGTGGAATAATCCATATTCATACCAAACATCACCTTCATTGAATCTTGTATATGCTTTGGCGTAACTCCATCAATTATTCCGATGCGCTCGATAAATAACCTACCAATATACTTTGGAGTAGAGCGTTTCCTGTGAGCGACTCTGTTCGGTAGTGAACATGTATGCTTTTTAATATACTTTGTCACCCAAAAACGGTTTGGTTCATTTGTCACACCAGCTCTGACTTTCCACTTACATCCTTTAACACGACACATAGCGACTAACAGAGTTTTAGTAGACTTGTATGTTTTGAATGCAAATCTTGACATCACGGCCGTCAATCGCAACTTTCTAAACAGCTCATCCTTGCTACCAAAACTTTTTCCGACAAGTATACCATCAGACTATGTCGTTTTTGATCTTGCTCCTTCGCCAAAACAACGCTCACTCCCACCAACACCATCAAATGAGATATCATCTTCATCCTCATCTTTGACTTTCTCGTATGCACTGTAATCTTCATTGATACCAACACCATCAATTTTTATATCCTCATCTTACCCATCACCATCTTCAACGTCTTGCCCATCACCATATTCACTACCATGATCTTCTTCATTGACACCATTTCCCGTACCATCCCCATAGTGGTCACCATCTCCATCCTCGCATTCCTCAGCATCTACGTCTGTATATTCTTCACCACCACTGGCCAAAATTCCATCACAATCATCGTTGACATCATCATCCTTCTCCAACCGACTCGAGACACAAAGACGTATAACATACGTTTTACTTAGCTCAATCAAGTTTTTAACTTGTCTATCATTTGTGACATGCATTGGAGGAGTATCCGGTGCCATATGTTGCAACATTGACTCCGGTAGTGAATAAGTGATCTTCACCAAGTCTGATTCCAGCTTATATTCATCTTTGGTCATCTCAAGAAGATCACAATGGGTGCAATCATCACTCAAAAAGAACAGTCTTCCTCCTTTTGGATTATCAACCACAAATTTCCACGCCTTATCTTGAATAGCCCATTCTCCATAGACAACAACTAAATGAACCATTCTCTGTAAAAAAAAAACAATAGAAACACACATTAGGTCTCGAACATCTGCTGTAGACTTCGTAGTGAAGTCTACTAAGTGACTACTTGTAGACTTCACAGATAAGTGACTTCATAGAGAAGTCTACCAACAACAGCTAAGTACTATTCAAACAAGTACTTTCATTTATACAATAAATATTGAACCTAAATATGTCAAATTAACACAGAAGGAAACACATTATATAACACACATGTGGGAGAAATAAAATCTAAAAAATTCATTATAAATAAGTTTTAAATGCAATTATAAGAAAATTAAATCAGTAAACTTCTCTCTGAAGTCTACTGGTAAACTTCTCTATGAAGTTAGAGAAGTCTACCAGTAGACTTCATCGAGAAGTCTACGTAATGGGTTATTTTTGCAATTACGACAAACGCTAGTAGACTTTAGCAGTAGTCTATTAGTTTACTTTTGCATTTGACCAGAATTTGACTAGAATTTGACTTTTTCAAGTAGACTTCTTAGAGAAGTCTACTGAATAAAAAGGTTATTTTTGCAATTGACTAAAGTTTGACTTTTTTTAGCAGACTTCTATTGCAGTCTACTGGTAGACTTTTTGAGAGAAGTCTACCAGTAGACTGCAATAGAAGTCTACTGAAATGTGTAGACTTCATTCTGAAGTCTACTCAAAAGGCCAGGTTACATTTGCAGTTGACCATATTGTTGACTTATTGGTTAGACTTCTTCAGAAGTCTACTCTAAAAAATGTTAGTTTTGTGTTTGACCAAACATTTATCGGCAGACTTTTAATGCAGTCTACTACTAATTTAAAAAGTCTACTGATTTATTCAAGAAGTCTACTGATTTATTTAATAAGTCGTAGAGTGCATAAGAAGTCTACTGATAAATGTTTTTCTTGGTCAAATGTCTCAGATTTTGGTCAAACGCAAAACTAACCCGTCCGTACATAACAGACTTCTGATGCAGTCTACTCAAAAAGTCAACAATATGGTCAATGCCAGAAATAACCTTGCATTAGACTCTATTTGCAGTCTACTGGAGAAATCTACTCTTTAAAGTCAAAGTTTTCGTCAAATGCAAAACTAACTCATTTTCAAGTAAACTTCATGTGCAGTCTACGAGTGTTTTTTTTTTGTTATCAAAGGAAAACAGGTAGACTTCACGAGCAGTCTACTTTGAATATTTTTAAAAAAGGTCAATTGCAAATCTAATCTTTCGTTGACTAGTAGACTTCTGGTGCAGTCTACCAAATCGAAAAACACGATTTTTTGTTCTTTATCACACGTAGAGCTCGGTTTTTAGCTCTTTCATGCACCTGAAACTTCTAATATGACCGTTAACAAAGAAGCCCAGCCGTCGTTTATGAAATAACCATTGAAAATCGATAGATTATGAGAGAAAGAATTTTGAAAACCAAATTTAATTAGTTTTTTGGATGAAATTAGAGAAGAAATGGGTAAGGAAGAAGTTATGAGCTCACAAATAAAGCTGTTATCCTTTCCTAATTAGTTGGGGAAGCATTTAGAGCTTCATTGTGGTTGTTCATGGTGGTTGGAAATATTGATGATAATGGCATTTTCGTAAATAAGTTAATATATTTGGTTGTTTATTTTATAGTTTAGAATGTCTGATTTAAAAAAAACAATTAATTCAAAATATAATGACATTTCCGTGAATAAGTTGAATTTTATGGTTGGTTTGATAAAATTTTGAGGAAAGAGAAAGAGGGGGTTACATTTGCAATTGACCTCAAATTTGAAATTATTTCAATAAGCCTCCCTCAATATATCGAAAACATAATCATCTCTATCTTCACTCTATTTATTTTTT
This sequence comes from Arabis hirsuta, assembly GCA_964056655.1. NCBI lineage: Eukaryota > Viridiplantae > Streptophyta > Magnoliopsida > Brassicales > Brassicaceae > Arabis > Arabis hirsuta. Next base: position 18,037,881 of record OZ053301.1, read on the forward strand.
TGTTAAAAGATTTATTTTCACTCTATTTCTTCATGGTATCTCTCTCCTTTTGATTTTTTTGTTTGTCAATCGTTCCTTTTTTCAACCAATTTCCGACAAATCTTTAGGTAAACCTTTTTCCGAATCATGTTCTACTGCCTTTAATTTTCATGCCTCTTTTACCTATTGTTTTCTATAGCAATTAAGTACTTTAGATTAACATGGTAAACAATTTTTAACTCATTATTATTTTTGTATTTTTAACAATACTTTTATCATGACGCTGCTTGTGAACAAAGCTTTAAAGGAGAAAAAGAAATGAATAGAGAATCTGAAAGTTATCATAGAGCCATACCATTTAATTGTTGTGAGGAACTTGTGTACCCATGCAAAGGCACGAGCTTAATACTAGTTTGTACTATTTTTCGTGTAACCAATCAATAAAACAGCATTACAAATTATAATATCATTATTTTTGTTTGTATTATCATCTATTAACAGTGTTTGTACTGCTTCTAATTGTACTATCATCTTGTACTACTATTTTGTACTATCAAATTATTTGTACTATCCTATATTACCAATCAGACCTAGATCAATATTAACCATAATCCCATAACAAAAGAGCCACAATTCCTCCACAATAATCTCGTCACAGGGGAACCAAATTCTAAAAGAGAGCCACAATCCCACCACATGAGAGCCAAGAGAAAAACACTACCACCGAAAGCCAAGAAAACATTCTAGAGATAAGAAAACTAATAGCTCTAATGAAAAGACAATAACCAAAAGACGACTAATCCAAAGCGAGTTAATATGTAGAAAAACACAGAGCTTTATTCATCTTGAATGCGTGATAGCAGGCCTAATCCCAATCTATTGCTCGTGTCCCATTCAAACTGAGATAGGGTGAGACAAGAGCATTAAAACCTGATCAGATTTGTGCCAAAGAACTTCGTTTAAGCAAACTGATTTTAAAACCGGAGATCAATGATCCATTGGTTGTCTGAAACTCGAATCAAAGGTCCTAATCATAGCCTTAAACATAGAAGCAAGGGCGGTTCTCAGCCTGTGCAACCGGTACAACAACACGGGGCTCAAATATTATCTCAGATTTTTCTTTTGTATTTTAGGGTCCAAAGTTTTAAAAATTTTCAAAATTTTTTTTTTTTCTTTTTGTAGTTATATACCCCATATTTTTTTGATATTGTTTTTCTACACATGACCCAAGATTAACGGTTTGAAAAATATATATATATATATATTTTATTTATTAAATCCAGCAATATACTATACAAAAAAAATTAAAACTTTAGATAGGTAACTACGATTTTTAAAACAAAAAGACACAAAAAGCTTTAATAAAAAAAATCGCAACATTAACAAAAAAAATAGTGTGAAAAAATTAATTCGTGATTTTAAGAATTTTAAGGTTGTTAGAATGCTAAAGTTGTCAATAATCTCCTAACCAATACTCTCGAAAGAAAATCTTACTCCTCCACAAATTGTGAATCCTAAAAAAAATTCACAAATGAATCGATGTAAAAGATTAAAATCATAGAAAAGCGATTAAATGAGTGAGACAAAAACAATCAAACATCAATTATTCTTTCCTTATAATTTAAGGTTCTAGCGAAATAAAACACAAAGATGCATTCCAACATCTTTGTTGAGATATTGCAGATGTCTCGATAGAAGCAAACCATACTACAACTCAGCTGATCAATAGTTTTTTTTTTACAAACGTATTTGATGCAAGAAAAAAGAGGTAATAGTATTGTACATATAAACTTTCAGAAATAATGTATATTCTGGTAGACTCTGTATATTATTTTAATTGTAATTTAAATTACATATACACTGAGAGCTAAAATAAAATACAGAGTATATCTGTATAAAATGTACTCTCGCAATATATCAAGACCAAGACATCTATGCGGGACCCACTTTCTAGAAGATTAAGACATCCGACACGTGGGCCCCACTAGAAGACCCAGCTACACTAACGATACCAATCAGAATGCAATAACAGAAAGATGTCAGACAACTCTGACTCAGCCAAACAAGACTGGACTCAAGACAAGGACATCCACCATTAAAGACAAGCAAAGCAAAAGACAATTATCACAAGACCAATAATGCAGAACCACTCGAAGATAAGATGAAGCCCTACTTCTACCTTCTGATACAATTCAAGACTACAAGACAAAAATAAAAAAGCAAGACAAGACCCCTACCAATACAATACAAGCACGTAAAGGCAAACTCAATAACTGCTTCCTCAAACTCCTATACAAATACCTGCTTGTGAAATCATTCAGGGGCACGAGCAACTCTCACAACTCCCCTCTCTCTCTACAAAACTCTAAGCTTTCAATAAACAGATTTCAAGTTTTGTAATCTTTAAAATTCTTATTTCAAATCCTTGTATCTTTATTTTAAATCAATAAAATAAAAGTTTTATCATATTATTTTCTTTTAAGCATATTTAAGTAAATTTTGTAAACAATAAAAATTTAAAATATTTGTGAAAGATTAAAATCATAGAAAAGCGATTAAATGAGTGAGACAAAAACAATCAAACATCAATTATTCTTTCCTTACAATTTAAGGTTTTAGCGAAATAAAACACAAAGATGCATTTCAACATCTCTGTTGAGATATTGCAGATGTCTCGATAGAACCAAACCATACTACAACTCATATGATCAAAAGTTTTTTTTTTACAAACGTATTTTATGCAAGAAAAAAAACGACCAATCAATTTTTTAGGGAACCGTAGTAAATATTGATAAATTAAATACATACAAATTGCGGATTTGTGAAAAAAAAGATATCTTCCATATGTATACGCTGTAATTTTTATTAATGAACAATCTATTTTTTCACATATAACATTGTATATGTCCAACAACTTGCTCTAAATGCTTAAAATTTTAACCTAGATAATTATTTAGTACAACAATAATTTTTTGTAATTGATTATTTAATTAGGGAGTTCTCTCTCCATCTAGGGTGTCCACAATAAAAATATTAAATTAATTTTTGTAGTAGATAATCATTTAATTCATGTTTATTTATATTTATTGTTATTAATAATTTATTAAAGATTAAAACAAAATTAAGTAAATAAATGGTTACAAATAGTAAATACAACATTATGAAATATTTTCTCGGTACTAATAATATAGAGAGGCGAAACAAAAATAGATGTAGGAAGACACAAATGTGTATCGGAATATGACGAAAATATTTAAAGAGGATGACTAAGTTTTAGAAATATATATACACCCAAATAATAATATAAATAAATGAATTAAATTAGATAATAATAATATAAGAGGCAAGAGAAAAATAGATGTAGAGAGACACGAATGTGTATAAGAAGATGATGTCATAATGAGACTTTAATGTAAAAACAAAATTTCTCCGAGATGAAAGATCATGGGATGGTCATCGAGAGTCCGTGAGGTTCACAATTTACGTTGGTTATCACGTGACACTTAACGATTCATCGCTTTTCAAATAAAAAATTATTTTTGATAATGTTTAAGTTATATATTGATTGATAAAAAATATATAAAAATGTTTATTTAAAGAAAGGTGATTATATTAATATTAAATTATTTTTATTGTTAGCCGTTTAAATTTAAATTTCGTGTAACGTACGAAGTAGAAATCTAATATTAATAATTATTAAGATAAAACTGTTGCATATTTTAGTATGTTAATTTTTGAACGACAATCTCTAGCTCTAGTTTATGATATTTTATGCCTGGTTTGTAAGCCTCTAGTTGAGCTAGAAGGATCCCTTCCTAATGTTTTGAGTTTCACACAGTGTTGTCTGGAAAAGAAAAGAATAATGAGGTTGACGAAAAGAAGCCCTAGCTCCTCCCAAATCGCAATCGCCGATTCTTTGACGCCGTTATGATTCGAGCATCCTTCGCCACCGCCATTGCCCTTATCCACACGCACACTCATGGAGGAGCTCAAGCCCGTCCTCTACAGAGCAATACCCGAGAGGTCATCCATTGCCCCGAAGCTTGGTTAGTCAAAATCGTCTCTACTTTGTTCGTCTATAGGGTTCCTGACTCCGATGGCTGTTTCTGCTACCTCAGCAAGAATCTCAATCCCTTTATCGCCTTTGAGGTTGTTAAGAAATTGGACAATCCTCACTTAGGGTTTCGATTCTGGGAGTTTAGCAGATTCAAGCTTAATATTCGCCATTCTTTTTGGACCTATAACTTGCTCACTAGATCGCTTTGTAAAGCTGGTTTGCACGATTTGGCCGGGAAGATGTTTGAGTGTATGAAGAGTGATGGTGTTTCTCCCAATAGTCGCTTATTAGGGTTTTTGGTGTCTTCCTTCGCTGAAAAGGGTAACCTTCATTTCGCTACTGCATTGCTTCTTCAGTCTTATGAGGTTGAAGGATGTTCTACGGTCGTAAACAGTTTGTTGAACACATTAGTGAGGTTGGATCGTGTGGAAGATGCGATGAACCTATTCGATAAACATTTGAGATCTCAGTCTTGTAATGATACCTGGACGTTTAACATTCTGATTCGAGGCTTGTTTGGCTTAGGAAAAGCTGATAGAGCACTAGAGCTTTTCGGTGAGATGAGCAGTTTTGGCTGTTCCCCTGACATTGTCACGTATAATACTCTGATTAAGGGATTTTGCAAGAGTAATGAGCTAACCAAAGCAAACGAGATATTTAATGACATTAAGTTGAAATCTGGTTGCTCTCCAGATGTTGTTACTTATACCTCGATGATGTCAGGGTACTGCAAAGCTGGAAAGATGCAAGAAGCATCTCTGCTGTTAGATGAAATGGTTTATTTGGGAATGTACCCAACTAATATAACTTTTAATGTTCTCGTCGATGGTTATGTGAAAGCTGGTGAAATGCCTTCTGCTGAAGTCATTCGAGGGAAAATGGATTCTTTTGGCTGTTTCCCAGATGTTGTGACCTTCACTTCTTTAATTGATGGATACTGCAGAGTAGGACAAGTGAACCAAGGGTTTAGACTTTGGGAAGAAATGACTGCCAAAGGAATGCTTCCTAATGCCTTCACCTATTCGATTCTTATCAATGCACTCTGTAAAGAGAATAGGCTGCTCAAGGCTCGTGAGCTTTTAAGGCAGTTAGCTTGTAAGGATATTATCCCAAAACCGTTTATGTACAATCCTGTCATTGATGGGTTTTGTAAAGCTGGAAAGGTCAACGAAGCGAATGTTATTGTGGCAGAGATGGAGAAAAAGAAATGCAAACCAGATAAGATCACATTTACAATTCTTATAATTGGGCATTGCATGAAAGGAAGGATGTGTGAAGCAGTCAGCATTTTCCACAAAATGGTGGCAATTGGTTGTTCACCTGATAAGATTACAGTGAGCTCTTTGTTATCTTGTCTTCTTAAGGCTGGAATGGCTAAGGAGGCCTATCACCTAAACCAGATAGCTGTAAAAGGCCAAAGTAATGATGTAGCACCTCTAGAGACGAAAACGACAAATGCAACTGTGGCTGCCTGCTAGGCTTTTTATTCATTATCCTTGTACATTGGTTTTTCTATCATCATGCATTCTCTTCACATATAAGGCGTAACTAAAGCAGAGAAGACGAACAGAGAAAAACTCATAGGCTGTTCACATTCCTTTCAATGCTTTGGTAGATTCACTAGGTCCTAATTTTATTTTGAAGACTTAAGTGCATTGCATAGACAAAACTTTGCAAATCAATAACTTTGTAAATGTGCGGTCATATAATATGTTTCGCCTCATTTTTCTTCCTAATAGCTCTTTTGTCGGTTCCTTTTCCAGTTGCGTCACCTTGATTTGACAATTGTGAAGCTCTGAAGTAACGGATTATCGAGCTTGTGAAACGCACATTTTGGGGCTCTATTAGGAGTATAGAATTTGAGGAACTTTGAAGTTCACATGTTTGAGATAGAAGATAATTGCTTCATCTGGTGAATGTTGTTTCTTTTGTATAAGAAATTATTGCCATGTTGAACCCTCTTCTTTAAGGTTTGCAGGGTAAGAAATGAGAACTAAGAGGTTTGTTCAGCATGTTTTTTGGCAGCCAAATGTGCTCGGAGAATGTCAGTACCAGCAATGATCCAAAAAGCTTCTGATTCCAAGTCAAAACAAGGTGAGGAAAAACTGCCTGAGTGAATGACCTCGCGAATAACTTCCAATACACAAAGTAGCAGAAACCAAAATTGGGTCTCAAGCTATTTGGCCTGAGGTTGGGATGAACTGTTTATCTGAGTTGTTTGGAGGAGACCGACTTGGTAACTTGAGTCTTGTAATCGGTTCGAGATTGGAGGAGACAAATATATCTCTTTGGTTTTGGTTTATCTTGTCACAAATTAGATCAATTCAAGATCAGCATCTAAAGTCAAGAATAACCTTTTCACTAAATAACGATGTTTCTCAGTGACACTCAAACTCAGACCCACTTCAATGTATTCAAATTCAAGAGTTGTCTAAGAAGTAGAACATTATGTGGGCATGTGTTACTGCACTGCCGAGTAGAAACTTGGTAGTTCTCAGTTACACTCAAGCTCAGACAAACAAACTCAATGTCTTGAAACTCAAGAGTTGTCTAGGAAGTAAAACATTATGCGTGCATATGTGGCTGCACTACCAAGTAGAAACTTGGTTGTTCCTTCGCTTGCAAATTTTCAATCATAAGAGGAAAAATAGTCTCATCAGTTATTACATATAGTTGCTAAATAACAAACCTAGAACCATAAATTATTCTCTTCAAGAAGGAAGAAAAGACAAGCCGATGGGGAACAACGCCGTACACACTACTCATAAAGACAAACAGCAAACTCATGAAATGGAATTGTCGAGAGTTCATTCCTCGATTAATACCCTACTTATCAGCTTTCGGGCTGTTGAGGTCCTTGAACACAGGGCTGTCTAGTGCAACACCCATTGAATTCAAGCCATTGTCCACATAGATGGTTGCACCAGTTATGGCAGAGGCCAGCGGAGATGCCAAAAAGGCTGCTGCGTTTCCAACTTCATCTGCATCATTGCCGTTTATAAGTCTTAAGATTCCAAGGAAAAAAAACATGATTTCAATCACAAGAGAGATGCTGGATTGAAGGAAAAGAACCTGCGGTCAATGTTTTCTGAATAGGTGCATTATTGTACGAATACTCAATCATGGTGTCTATGAACCCAATTGCTTTTGCAGCTCTGCTTCCCAAAGGACCTGAAATCCAAACAGTAGTACTCTCTTATAACAAAGCCTGAATATTTGTAGGATTAGGCTCGTAAGAGTGAATGATCAATTACCTGCAGAGATGGTGTTCACCCTAATGTTTTGTTTCCTTCCAGCTTCAAATGCAAGCACCTATGTTGAATACATAGTTGGACTAAGAAACATCTAATTGATGTATTTTTTTTCTGTTTATGAATACTAATTAAACCTAGTTGAAAGCTCACCCGTGTATCGCTTTCTAGAGCGGCTTTTGCAGAGCTCATACCTCCACCGTACCTGCACAGAAAGAAAGAGATGCTTGTAATCCTGTAAGAAATAAAACTGTAGACAAGAATGCATGGCCATTGTTCTGTGCACGCATTAGTTTGTTTCCTTGAATATTATGTGAAAAGCAGTGAAGCAACCCTTACCCAGGAATGATCCTTTCAGAGGCAATGTAGGTAAGAGATATAGAAGCACCTCCTGAATAGTCATAGAGAAACAAATTAGAAAACATAATTATAAAGAATAAGAGACATACAAAATTTGTTACATGCCTGGGTTCATAATTGGCAGAAAATGCCTGAGTAGGGAAACAAAGGAGTAACTCGAAGCAGAGATAGCCGCGAGATAGCCTTTCCTCGATGTCTCCAGAAGAGGTTTGCTAACCTAAACTTAGATGCAACCATTAGGAAAAAGTTCTACACAATACAATTCCTGTAAGCAGTATTAGATAAGAATATATGAGTTGTCTACCTCTGGCCCATTAGCAAGGGAGTGGACAAGAATGTCAATGCTTCCAAAATCTTTTTTCACACATTCAGCAGCTTCCTGATTTAAGCAACAAAAGGAAGATAAGGGAATAAGCTGCAATCTTAAAGAAGAAACACACACACTTGTCTTGCTTTAGATATGATCATACATTTTGAACTTAGATTCTGGAACGAATAAAAAACATATCTGCATCTATACCTGTACTGTCCAGTTTGCTGATCCTGCATATCGCTTATTTGCCTTCACCTGAAAATGTATAATACAACTGGGTAAGAAATAGTTTTGGATGTCAACAGTTCCATATGATTAGAAAGCTATACACTTAATCTTCTTACATCTTCAGGCACATCTTCAGGATTGTCAAAAACAGCATCTAAAGGATAAACCTTCTTAATCTCCATCAATGAGCCATCTGGCAACCTGAATATAGATGGATGGGAAATTCATGTCTGATTATATAGAATATGCATGGACCAACAAAGAAACCATCAGTCTGTAAGTCCTTACACACGCGACTGGTCGAATTTTCCACGTCTCAGACTCGTCTCAAATATATTAAGTGCCTAATAGACCGCTCAAAGGTTAGTACAATTTAGCAATTGGGAAAACTGAAAGCAGCTGAAAAGAGCAATGAGAAGGATAAAAAAACAAAATCACTTACAGGAACCCATGTCCCAACCAATATTTCAGCTCCAGCAGCAGCAAGAGATTTCGCTATGGCCCAACCATATCCATTATCATCAGCTATACCAGCAATGAAAGCCCTTTTCCCTGTACCATTTACCGCTACTTAGTTCAAATAGCATCTAAGTAATGATTAAGGTATGATTAGAAAGGAAGATATGGCAACCTCTCAAATCAATTGGAAGGCCAGAAGAAGCCTTGTTGTCAGTGGATTCAGACATGGCCTTTGTGGAAAAGGAAAAGGGTTTTTTAGAGGTTGGAAGAGAAGTGTGGTTTCTGAAACATCCAAGGTTTGATAAATGGCGAGTGCAGGTAAGTTTATCCCATGAGGCGTTTCCAGGATTGACACCGACAATGTAGGTCCCTGCTTTAAGAACATTGCAAGGGGAAGAAATGATTGGCCTTCTTGTAGCAATTTGCAAGCTTGAAGCTGCTGTTGCCGCCATTCTCACAACCTTTCTGATTATTTTCTGTGCAAAAATGTAGATTAAGTAACAAAAGTATTGGTGATACCGAAAACAACAAGTCAAGAAATCGAAAAATGTCTGAACACTGTAAGAAGATTCTAACGATTGATTTCGAATTCAATACACAATCCAAGTAATATTTGCACATAAGAGAATATTGTTAAAACAAAATTTAAGAGACACGAAGTGGACAAAACCCAAAAAAAGAGAACAAAAAAATGGCATAAGTTCACTGTCTGAACCTCGTAACAATTAGAGAGAAATTTCGCAGTCGAGAACAAGATGAGAGAAATCTCAATCTAATGCCCAAAACCCATGTGCATTTTTCTAATGATTTGATTCGAATACACAAACCAAGTCCACATTTTCCACAGAAGAGGATATAGGTTTTAAGATGAGATAAATCCAGACCTAACCAAGGAATTGGACAAGTTGAGAGATTTCTCACAGCCTAACATGAGAGAGAGAAAACTCAATCCACAGAGATATAAAAATCTCATCAAAAACCCAAAACACATACATTCTTCACATATAAAACTCATCAAACAAATGGAGAGATACCTGAGAGAGAGAGGAGTAGGTTTGGTTGGTGTGAAGTGATATGTAAGAGGAGAGGAGCTTCGATGAGATCGAGGTGTCTGCCCAAGTTAAGTGACAAGTTTTTCCTCAACTCTGTAATCTTAAAAGCCCTAAAACTTAAAAAAATAAATCAAACAACTCTCATCAAATCTAACCACCCCCCACCACGAAAGTTTCTCTCAACTTTACCCCTTCTTCTTTATTATTACTAGATTTTATATCCACGCGTAGTTTGTTTTATCGATAGGTTTTATATAAATTTGTACTTGCTAATTTTTAAATTAGTAGACATTGTCATATACGGATGCAAAAAATAATGATAAAAAAATGAAAAAAATCGTAGAAAATTAAATAATTAATCTACCATAAATACTAATTTGTATCGGTAAAGAGACTTAATATATAATGTTTACCATAAATATATAATGTTTAGATCTTGTTATGGCATATCCTTAAACAAAGTATTCATAAATCTAAATTTCAAAAAGGGTGATGTTGTATGTAAGTCACTCGTGAAGGATGATGTTTTCTATGTGGTTGATGTCAGACATGTCATCGTGTTCTGTATCACTATATTCATACACTGCAATTGGTCTAGATGTTTATGCTATGTTTTGTCAATCAATGTCATGGTCTCCACCATTGACGTATTCTTGGAGAGCTTTGCCACTACCATTGACGCCTTCTCGGATAGTTTCGTCACCAACATTGATTTTTTTCTTGGATGTGTGTAACTGTGATAGTTTGGTGAGCATTATTGAAGTAATAGAGTATAAGTGTCATCTAAACTTAAAAGTGCGGCCTACATCTAACAAACATTGCGGTCGTGAACTTTGAATCTCATATCTGTTAGTTTTGCTGCATCACAGTCAAAGATTATGAAAGTTGCGATGTTGTCTTTGTCACAAATTGATAAATCAAATCGATACCTAATTATATAATTTTACTAATTATATATCTTTTTAATTTTTCTTTCTATTTATTTTTGTTTCTAATTATTTAGTGTGTTTCGTTTTCATATATGTTTTAGTATTATTGTAAATTTACTTATTTGACCAATACATATGTCAATTAGATAGTTTAATGTGATTGATCGTGTTTTACATTAAAAAGAACAGTCAATATATTTAAAGAAAATAAATAAACAATAAAAAATAAAAATTGTTGGAGATAATGAGTTTATGAAATATTTGACCCCAAAACAAAAAAATGGGGTTACAAAATAAAAAAATTAGGTTTAATATATTTTCAGATTTCATAATATTTTTTAATTAGTCAAACATTGATATAAACGGATGAAAAAAATAAAATGGCAAGATACTTGATTGTTATTATTACCATAAGAAGATTAATACAAACAGTGATAAGCTTTACTCAATAATATTTTATTGAATGTTTTTATAAATATTAATTTGATTAAAATATAATAGAACAAATGATAGAAGTAAAATTTTTAATTAAACATAATTATTTTAGATTTCATATGACTTTACCAAAAACCTATTTTCTTCCTATTGTGTTTTATGTTTTTTATATCGTTTCAAAATATTATACAAAATAAAAATTTATGATTTGGCTACTTACAAAAATCTTTTGTACGATATTTATTTTTATTGGCATAAAGTGATAAAAAAACATTTTTATATAGGACACTGAACTCATCTTTATTTTGTTCGAGTTAGGGTTTTTGCAATTCACCTAAAAATCTTTAGCTACCTCTTAACCGCAACCATCCACATACCATTATTCACATTATTAGAGATAATCTTTACTATATTATATAAGATTTATTAATTTCAATACATTTTTTCCCTTCTAAGAGTATATCTCCAGTTTTTTCTTATAGATATGTATTATTCTAAAAAAAATTAGGTTGATTGTATGGCAATGAAATCACATGAACAATATCATCATCTAATCTCCAAAATCCACACATACACATAAACTCTTTTCCCCTTGCTCTATCTAAAATTATTGAAACCTTACAATTAAGAAATTTAACTAAAACTATTATCCTAGAATTAATAAACTTTTCTAATTTCATTCTAAGGTAAATTTTTGTTATTGTTAAAAGGAAACTAATACACAATTTTCTTTTTTATGTTATTATTCTAAATGCTTCTGTGGACTAATAGAATTGTGTGTTTATATCCCACGTGGACACTTTTAGCTTCAAATAGCATGAAATTTTATATAGTATAAAAATACTTTTGAAAAGAAAATTAAGAATTTGAAAATTATAAGATCTCAATATACAATATTAGAGATAGACAAATTGATTCAAATTTATTTTCTTATTCAAACTTGATGTCAAAAGCACATACTTAAGATAAATAACATCAATTGATTTAAATAATTTGACAACCTAAAATTATAGACCGAACAAAAAAACAAAACAACAACACCAAACTCCTTTACCAAAACCAGAGCAGTATTTATAAAGGAAAAAATGTAAACCTAATGGATTCTGCTATTTCTCATGCCATATCATGTCAAGAAACAATGAAAGCTCTTTATCATAGAAGCCCGATGATGTTGCTTCATTATTCTTATACGTTTGCATGAAATATTCGAAAAGAAACGTAAACAAATATTTCTAAAGGCATATTTGTAATAAATAAATTATTTAAAAATATAACTAATACTCATGCTGACCTTCACGTAAGCCATGACATCACTGATGAACGTTGTGGAGGCTTCACCGAAAGCTTTTCCCGTTTCTTTGGGTGCATCTCCAGTGATGAATCTTTAACCCGACACAGCATTCTTTCGAAAGATCAAACGATTGTCAATCTGACAATTGATGCCCTGAAATTTAGTAAAAATACGTAAATTTTAATTTCAATCATATTATTTAATGTATTTTTATATTTTACTTAGGTATGAAATATTGAATACTAACGGATGCAATACAATCGCCGTTTTGTTTTTTTTTAAAAATCAAAACCTTTTGAGAAATATACAGTGAAAAAATCAGTGAGCTTCTTCATTAGAGTCATATATTTCTTGTGTTTCTACAACATAGATGATAACAAATTTACTATTTAAAATATAAACAAAATCAATAGAATAAGAGTATACTATTTTGCATTTACCATTGTTGATATTCTATCATGCGAGAACTCGTGTTCTAGAAATCTCGACATCGTGATTTTTTTTATATGTGAAGGACATTGGTCTTTGAAAAATTCTACTGTAAAAAATGAATAATTTTGTAAATTTACATGTTTTTAATCATCTTTTTAATAGTTTTTGTTTTTGATATTGGTTAGAGACTTTCTTTTTCTTCGTAATCTAAAACAAAAGAAGACACAACCACAAAGTTAGGTTTAAAATTGCAGTAATTTTTTAAATAATTAATCATGAACATAACATATCATATACAATAAAACAAATCACACTAAAAAAATCAAAAAAAATATTCAAACATAAATATTGAGAAAAACTATTCATGAGCTAAACTAAAATATAAGTGATAAAAACAATAAAAGTGTATGACTCTGTATATCATCGAACCTTGATAGCAAAGATCCTCACCATAACAAAGATGAAACCTACAGCAAGACGAATGGAGAAAAATACATTAGGACCGATGAAATAAAAACAATAAACAAAAAAGAGCATATATTGTAGACTCTAGAACTCGTATATATATAAGAAATTAACTATTTTGTATTTTTTCTTACAATAATTTCCTTATCTATAGTATATACAAATTAAAAGAAAAATTTTTAAAAATTTAAAAAAAGAACGGAAATTATCTTAAATAATGAGTTTGTGAAATAAGGAAATTGTGTCTTAGTCTTTTATTAACAAAAAAATAAAATCAATAATGAGTTTGTGAAATAAAGAAACTATGTCTTAGTCTTTTATTAACAACAAAAGTAAAATTAACATAATTTTTAATGTTGATTTGGCATGCTACTATAGGTTGAATTAAATCCTAGATGGACGGCCTCAAAAACTTATTGATTCAACTTTTATATAGTATAGATTTTATACAAACCCAATTAAATAAACCAAACAACAAAACTATTAATTCCCAACAACTCTAACCTATAGCTTTACTCCACGTCTAGGAACATAAAGCTTCCTCTTTCTCTTCGACAAAAAATAATCGGATCTCTCTCTTCTTTGCAAAATAAATAACAAAAGAGAGAGGAAGATTAAAAGATTGTTTTCTTCTTTTCACAGTTGAATCTTCTAAATTAAGGTGTGATATTCCTTTTTTCTTTTTTTTTTGTCTTTTTGGTTACCATAGGTTTTCTTCTAATTTTGGAGATTTATTTGTAATTTAGAAAATATGTTTTTTTTTATGGGTTTTTGGATATCGACGGTTTTTAGATATTAAATTTGTTTTCTAAGTCTACTAGGATAATATAATAATTTTTGTGGTAAAAATAGCAGCTGGGTCGTTCTAAATTATATAAAATCGGAGGTAAAATCGAAACTACAGAAATATAACTGGAAGAACTGGTACTAGTGAGAGTATATGGTATTATTGGGACAACTGGTACTACTAAGAGTAAATGGTATTACTAGTACTAGTGAGAGTAACTGGTATTACTGAACAGTATTATAATTATATAGTTGATATACTAACGATATTTGTTATTTTTTTATTATATTGCAGAGGACAATGAATTGTACAGTCATATGTTTTGATTATGGAGGATGTTACACAAGGGAAGGTGATTATATAAGATGGAGCTCGAGAAGAGTTGATGAAACAACCCGACTCGTTTTAATTTTTTTTTTTTTTATTCGGATTATTATTATCACAAATAATATTCCTCAACAAATCAATTACAACTCGCGGAACTCAACAATCAATTAACCAAACAACACCATACTTTATTGAAACACTAAACCAATTTCAATTCAAATCAATAACCAATAATCCAATTATCAATTCTAACTCAAACATCCAGAATTTACTAACAACATAACAATTCTAACAATCCAATACTCAAGCAACCGAGACACTAGATCATCTTCTCTTCACGGCCATGATTTCACGATCACTTTGTCTCTACCTGCATCCCATGGTTAAAAGAAATGCATGAGTATTATCACAAATACTCAGTGAGACGATCATCCCATCTACTTGGCTATACACACAGGCATAAGCAAAAGATACAATACCAGGATGAGCAACACAACAATGCACAACACGAACAATCAAACGAGAACCAACACAACAGCCTGTGCGTCGATCGACACACAACCCCGGTGTTGATTGATGCACTGCTTGTGCGTCGTGTGTCGATCGATGCACCGACACAGTGTCCAGGAATCGAACCTATCCTCTCATGGATCGATTCCAAAACGCATCACATAGATCTCCTGCACAAAATCCACCAACACAAGCACGAAATCCATACAAAACACACAATCAATCGCTTCCTATCAATTTCTTTACCCAGATAAGCCATGGTCATACATTCACCTCGATTTCGGATAGAATAGGTTATGAAATTTGATGAAGAACACGACTGGTCAGATCCCAAATCCGAAAATCCTCTTCTTCTTTTGCGAGGAACATATCGAATCCTAGTTCCACAACCACTCAACACAACCACAAGTTTTTAGGATCAAGAACCTGAAAAAATCAACAATGATTCTTCTTTTCTCTCAAATCCTCTCTCAAAACTCACTGGAAAACTCTCTGAAACTATGAAAAACTCCCCAAAACGCGGCCAGAGCCTTTTTATAGGCAACCCTAGGGTTTCTCCTAAACCAGTCCGCAAACCGAGCAAACTAAAATTGAACCAACCGGTTCAATTTAACCTTGCGTCGATCGACACACACTCCTTGTGTCGATCGACGCATGCACCAAAATCCTCAATTTTGGTTCGCGGTCGTTACAGTTGAAATTCACACTTTAAAGATATGGACCGGAGTGGGGGAGGTCACTAATATGGCGTTGATCGATAAAATTGGCTAGATGATGATGATAGATGAAGCTACAACTAAGTATAATTGTGAGACTTTTTTTGTGTGTTCTCTCTGATTGGTATAACTACGTATAACTAAGTTTGACTGTGTTGCTTATTTTGTGTATGCATGAACGATATATGCTAAAATGTATGGCAGCTGAAAAAGGTTGCAATTGGTATTTACAGGTTGTTCCGATTCGAAATTCAAATCGTTGGATAGTTGTAACTTACGAGAAGATGCATACATATGTATGATTGTGTGTTATTAATTTGGTAATTCTCTCTGCCAAGTATAACTTACTCTAAGCGAGTATAGCTGTATTATTATTTTGGTACTTTTCTTTACCAGGTATTACTAGGTATTACTATGTATAATTGTGAGACTTCTTTTGTATGTTGTCTGTGTTTTGTATGACTATGTATGACTAAGTATGACTGTGTTGATTATTTTGTGTGTACTTTCTCTTTACGTTTTGTTTCTTTACTATGTTCGTTTATGTACTTATTATTGTGTCTACTTGATACTTAGGTAGCGCTAGAAACATATGAATAGAAATATAGAATTTAAAGCAAAACATATTTTTTTACTAAAAGTATACTTTATACATAATGTATGAGGTACTAGCCTCATTGTCATATGAAACAAACAAAAGTGGTGTTGTGAGACATTTTAGTATACAAAATGATAGTAAATATATATAAATGGATTAATTGGATCAATATTACTAAAAATATTATAATTTTATGTAGGTACTACTGATTATACGTGAAAACTATCAAAATATAAGTATGTGTAACATAGTATTATTTGAAAACTAAATATAATTATTAGTAATTTTTTAATATTTTTTAATTCATTTGATAACGCATATGTTAAATATGTTTTTTTTCTTATTTTTATTTTTTCAAACATAAGTTTTATGTTGAATACACGTTTTAAAAATGTGTTTATATAGTTAGTAATACCTGATATTACTAGTAGTACCATAATTAATTTACAATAGAACATGAATTCAACACTACAAAGATTATCCGAGGTACACATAGACAGCTAAAAACATATGTTTACAATAAAATCACAGTTCTTCTTTCTCTTTCTCTTCTTCTTATTTTATCTTTTGCGGTCTCTTCTTTCTCTTTCTCTTTCTCTTCTTTTTCTCTTTCTCTTCTTTTTCTCTCTCTTTCTCTTTCTCTTCTTCTTCAAACTCAAAATCCTACAACACAGTTAAAAAAAAAACTCTCATATGCAAAACAGAATAGCACATAATTGTAGTACACTTAATGAGAGAAAACATTAATTACCATGTGGTTATTTTATTAGTATGCAACATCTATAAGAGAGAAGTTACGACTTGAGTATCCCCTTTCGTCAATACTCCAAACACTTGATGAGACGTCGTGTTAGTCTTCCGTGAAGTAGCAGATACCTTTGTTCCAGCCTGCACTTTTGCAAAACTTAAAACCGTAAGCTTCAAAAAGATTTCTCAACAAGAGGCATTATAAGGATAGAATCACTTATAAAAAATCCAAAAATCAAGCTACTTTATGATTACACAAGAATAGTGGCAGCACAAAAATCTTTGATCCAGCCTGCACTTAACATGATGAAAACAATAAACTAACTTTACAAACTAAACCAACATTGATAAAATACAATTTGCTCTTTATATCTAATGGAAAATTAACACAATAAAGACTAGGTGATCTTTTATTAGCAATCATAATCTTCTTCAAATGTTAACTTTGCCGTAAGGAAAACCAAAAGCGATTGTCTCTTCTTTTAGTAAAGGATTTGGAGAAAGAGATTGAAAAGTATGTACCTCCAGAAAAAAAACCACCATGTTGCTTTCAAAATCTTTCAATGATTCAAACCAAAATAGTGAAATTTACGGATCCCAAATTGGGTTTACCTCAAACCTAAATTCAAACCTCGACAAATCTCCAGTAGAAATCAAAATCCCAGTGAAATATAAACCTTTTCTTGCAAAACAAAACCCAATTTTATTCAAAACCCCTTTGAAGTGCTCTGAAATCTTAGCAAAGAGACGAAGAGACGGAGAGGTAGCCAACGGCGACGTCGACGGAGGAGACTGAGAAATCCCCTCCGGCAAGCGCAGAAGAGAAGGAGAAACGTTTGGGATCGATGAAAAAAGGAGTTGGGTGGGTTTAGAATCCATATTTCTGGGTTGGATCCGGGTTCGGTTTCAGATCCTAGTGGTTGGGTCTGTAATTTTGTAGATTCATTAAACCTTTTACTAGTTTTTTTTTTTTTTTAGTCGACAACAGTATTATTAAAGCCCGAAAGGGCAGTTCAGAGAAGTACAAAGCGAAGCCCAGCAAAGCCCAAATAACCAAAATAGATTACATCGAGGCCCAATGAAGAATATCCCAGAACCTTCGAGATAAAATCTTCATCGTCTTCTTCTGGAGAGCGCCACCGTTCACGACGGGTCTTCAACACCAGAACGCTTCGCCTTAACCCCTGAAGTCACCTTCCATTGGCCGCCGTAAGTTGATGCTTCAAACTCCTTTATCGTTAGAAAAATAGGGAACTCTCGAAACGGACCAACGACACAGATGAATCTGGCCATAAAATCTTGATCGAGACACTTTACTCCTCAAAGCCAATTATGGCGAGTAAAGATTTACGCCCATAATATATTGAAAGCTTGTAACGAAAAGAAGGAGAATTGAAACAAAACTAAACGGGATTTAAAATATAAAATGAAAGGCGAAGATCCGAACAAGTCGGAAACGCAATCCGAAGACCGGAAAACAGATCCGAAGATCAGGGGTTAGCCGGACAAACTGGAAATCCCATCCGATAAACGGAAAACCTAGATCTAGAAACACAAAGAAACAAAAGACAACAGAAAACAAATAAACAACTATATACAGTCCGAACCGGCGACGTGGCTTTGGAAGCACACAATCACCGGTCGGAAAAGTAGATCAGATCGGATCTGATACTATGAAGAAGAAAGCTTGTTGGTGAAAGAAGTTTTAGAGAGAGTTACTAGTTTTTACACAGGTTTTGATTTAGAAAAAATTGAAAAACAAATCTATTTCATAAGAGGGGCTTTTCTGAATAAAAATTTCCGTTTTTATTAAACCGATCGGTTTCAGTCAAAACCGGAATCATTCCGGTTGAACTTTAAAGCGCTTTGGGCCATATATAAGTTCTAAAAGCCCATTAATTTCGAATGCCACGTGACCCAAAGGCATTCGAGGGTTGAAGATAAAGAGCTTATCTTTGCAAAATCGCATCTTTCTTCATTGCTTCCAAAAAGAAAAAATGAAAATTCTTCAGTTTTTAGCTCCCAGTTCAGCTAAACCAACCATTATCAATCAAAAGCAACAATCTTACGGTGCAATCTCACAAACCCAGATAGTGTTGCATCGTAGCAACAGACAAAGACTCTCCATAAACTGCTCAAACAGTGGCAACACCATTCACAAAGGTTTCTTCTTTCTTCGTTTACGCTTCCAACTGTAATGTTATTGGAGGTTCGATTCCAACTGAATTGTTACTCAATCCTAATTATAATTCAAGTTAACATTTTCTTAGAGCAAACTATCAGCTAATAGCGTATATCTTGATATAGAATTGTTTAAATTTACAAGGATGATACCATTTTTGAGCAAATATGATTTAGGCCTCTAAATATATCAGACCAGCCACATGATCTTGTGTTAGCCATTGGTTTGGTTGTTTTTAATTCTGTAGTTTTCCCCCTAGTACGGTAATAAATATGCTCTTGTGACATTTAACAGCCAGTACAAGTAGTGGTGAGAGCGTTGCTAAAACATCAGAAGAAGATGTGTTGAAGGCATTGTCTCAAATCATTGATCCTGATTTCGGGACAGATATAGTTTCATGTGGTTTTGTGAAAGATTTGAGAACTGATGAAGCTCTTGGAGATGTAATACCTTTTCTTGCTGATTCTACTGTAACATTTTATCTCCTTGTTCAAGAGAAACATGCTTTGGTTCTCTTGTGTAGGTTTCTTTCCGTTTGGAGCTGACAACACCGGCATGTCCAGTCAAGGATATGGTATATGACAAATCCATCCACTAGTTTGTTTTTCTCTTTCTTTGGATAATTTGCTTTGCTGAATATGACGATTGTTTTGTAGTTTGAGCAAAAGGCTAATGAGGTAGTTGCAGTGATTCCATGGGTGAAGAAGGTCAACGTCACAATGTCAGCACAACCAGCCAAGCCCATATTTGCAGGGCAGCTTCCCCCTGGATTATCAAGAATCTCAAGCATTGTGGCTGTTTCAAGTTGCAAGGTACATATTTCTTCCAATATACTTCCAATATCTTTTTAGTTCGTGACACGTTTGTGTTAGCTCAACTTTTCAGGGAGGTGTTGGAAAGTCAACAGTAGCTGTAAATCTTGCTTATACATTGGCTGGTATGGGTGCCAGAGTTGGCATCTTTGACGCTGATGTCTATGGTCCAAGTTTACCAACTATGGTCAATCCTGAGAGCCGTATTCTGGAAATGGTAAATATTCTCTGACTATTCGTCTTGTGATCCCAGTAACACGAAGGACTAAGTTTTTCTATTTGTTATCTGTTCAACAGAACCCGGAGAAGAAGACCATCATTCCAACAGAATACTTGGGGGTCAAACTAGTCTCATTTGGATTTGCAGGGCAAGGGCGTGCCATAATGAGAGGTCCGATGGTGTCCGGTGTCATAAATCAACTCCTTACAACAACTGAATGGTTTGTTTATTTACATTAATTATCATGCCTTCGTATTTATACAGAGCGTGATAATAGAACAAGTCATAATCTTATACCGGAAGTTGATTTTCAGGGGAGAGCTGGATTATCTTGTTATCGACATGCCTCCTGGAACCGGTGACATTCAACTGACCTTATGCCAGGTTCAAACAGAAGATCCTATAATTATGAAATTTTTAACTTGTAGTTTATTCGCATACGTATGAATGATGGACTAGTATTGTTTTGAGTGCATTATTCAATCATTTCATGATGAAGCTAATGCGTATAACAACTCAGGTTGCGCCATTAACAGCAGCGGTAATTGTGACCACCCCTCAAAAGCTGGCTTTTATCGATGTTGCCAAGGGTGTACGGATGTTCTCAAAGCTAAAGGTTTTTCACTATCCCAGATTTTCATCAGTTTCTCTTATATGGAGCTTGTGAAGAACTTGTTTTTCTTTCTTTACTTTGCAACAACAGTTATGAACAAGTCCAAGTTTTGTTTCCTGTTTGTAGGTGCCATGTGTTGCTGTTGTGGAGAATATGTCCCACTTTGACGCTGATGGGAAACGTTATTATCCTTTTGGGAAAGGTTCAGGTTCCCAGGTAGCTGAATTTTGGCACCTTTCGAGGAAACAAAAGAACATTTCAATGCATATACAACAAGACATATAGATAACTTCTGACACAATTCGTCTCTGGCTGCAGGTTGTCCAGCAATTCGGAATACCTCACCTCTTTGACCTCCCCATTAGACCAACGGTATATAATAAATCTATAGACTTGTATGAAACAGCGGTTGCATCTTTAGCTTTTGATTTGAGTTGATGAAAAAGCCGTTTTGATGTCCCTGGAATGTTCAGCTCATTCCACTGCTAGATGTTTTGTTATACCAGGTGAACGAAGAATAATCCCACTGGACCCATTGTCCTAAACAGTTTTTCCATTTGTTCCAATAGTTATCTGCTTCGGGGGATAGCGGAACTCCTGAAGTGGTGTCAGATCCTCTAAGTGATGTTGCAAGAACGTTCCAGGATCTCGGGGTCTGTGTAGTGCAACAGTGCGCCAAGATACGCCAGCAAGGTAAAAAGAAAAAAACCATTATTCACTCAGAAACCTCCCTCCTACTATAAAGAAGCATGTATACAAGAAGAAAACTTGGTTTATCTTATCAGTTTTAATGCATGAGCTCAGTTAAAAACTCTTTCTTAACAGTTTCCACAGCTGTGACATACGACAAATATCTTAAGGCGATTAGAGTGAAGGTGCCAAACTCAGATGAAGAGTTCTTACTGCACCCTGCAACTGTCAGAAGAAATGATCGGTCTGCCCAAAGCGTGGTATGAAACACATTCAACCGGAGAATCCTCTCTGTCCTAAAGCTTTTTTTCTTTTTTTTTTTTTTTTATGAACTGAAAACCAAAATTCAAAGTGTTAATTGATTGAATCCTTGTTAAACAGGACGAATGGACTGGTGAACAAAAGGTTCAGTTTGGGGATGTAGCAGAAGATATCGAGCCTGAGGAAATACGGCCAATGGGAAACTACGCCGTCTCAATAACCTGGCCGGATGGGTTTAGCCAGGTATAGCTTTGAAATCATAATAAATAAAAAATTGGATAAACAATAAATGGAAGATTATGATGAGAGTGTTGGGTGGTTGGTTGATATGTTTGAATATTTTGCAGATTGCTCCATATGATCAGCTGGAAACAATTGAAAGGCTAGTAGATGTTCCTCCATTGTCTCCAGTTGAAGTCTATACTTGAACTCTCAGAAGATCAAATTTGTATATTCATTATTAAGGAAAGAAAATACTTGAGAGCATTGGTTTTGAAATCTTACGATGATGAACACTGATTTAATTGTAAAGCTTTCATTTTTTTTTTTTTTTTCTGGATTATAGTTAAACCCAACGGTTTTGATCACACTGAAATCAGAAGCAATCGGTTTCTTGAAAGAAAGAAAGAGAGAAGAAGACTGAAGTCGTGTTTCCGTTAGAAAGTTACAACATAAAATACGCATATAAACTTCAAACTAAACCAAATCGTAATCGTATATGTTTCTTTCTTTAACGGGCCCAAATGTAAGTGGTGAAGCCCAAATAGATTAGAAAACAAGTGAAAAGCTCATTAGTAGGTCAGTGAAGCGCTATATTAGGGTGGGGTTGTGGATGATCCTTCATTGGATTCGATAATCTCATGGAGCAAGAGAAACAAGATCAAGAAGAAAGCTAACGCAAAGGCAGCTCAAGGAAAGGAAGCAGCGGATCGCTTTCAAGGTTTACGAATTTGATCGAAATCATCATGCTTGCCTCTCTAATGTGATTGCAGTGACATTGGTTTCTTGGGAGTAGTATTATAAATGATTGGATGATTAATGTAACATTCTAGTTTAATACAACAAGTGTAGGTAGCTTGAACCTTTTTGGTCTCTGATTTGTATTGTGCCTTTTAAATGCTGGGGATATAGATTAGGTTTTCAAGGCCAGAGGGCCTCTTTTCAATATTTGAATTTTTGTTGGAATTTAGAGATTTTTAATACACTAAAACCTCTCTTCCTTTCTTCCCCTCGCAATGGCAATCTTTCGTTTATTAGTTTCTTTGTTTGACGCCATTAACACTCTGTCACCACTACATAACCCTCACCAGTCTAACTTTAAACTAAGCTGGTTACTAGTTTTAAGCCTGACCCTAACCTAAAGTATAGTAAGCTGGTGTTCAGGCATCAATATTTTTATCAACTTTTGGAAATGTGTTCTAGTTTAGTGGTTGAGTCCCCTTTTCTTGGTTTCAAATTGTTTGGGGTGAATTTTACCATGTCAACGACTTTTTTTGGAAATGTGTTGTAATTTATTTTTTGTTCAACATGAATTTACAGTAAGATTTCTATAAATTAATAAAATGAAAAAAAATTTCAATTTCAAATAGAACGAATGTAAAAATAAAAAAAAGTCATGAATCACTATGTTTGTCTCGAATAAATATTCTGTTCGACGAATCTTATCAGCAACCATGAAAATATATGGTATTCACTAGTCAAATCCATATAAACACCCGAACCAAAATATCATGAGTTCTGAGATGTCGAAACTCTGATTTGTACAACCTTTTGATACTGATTCTTTCGTAGCAATCCAATAATGAGGGATTTCATCAATTTCCATAAACTCCATAGATTATATAGTCGAATAGATCAGTGGTGAATGTATTCACCCTTTGAATAATGATATATTGATCATCCATAATCAAGAATGGCAATTTAGATTAACTCGGATCTTTGCTCTGTTTGTCGGTGTCTAAGCTTGATAAGAATTTCATCCTTAATTAACTATGTCAACTCCCATAATCCAAAAACCCATTGCTATCTTTTCTGACCGATCCTTACCTTTTTTGGGACCGATTGTCCCAAACATTAAAAATCGTCACTTTCAAACTTTTTTTTTTCTCTGCTGTATGAAAAGATAAATTGTGAGAGTAAAATACTAAACCTCATCATAAAACTGATGTATTTTATAAAAAAAAATTAGCATGTTCGATGATGTCGGCATGATATATCCTATGTAAACTTGTTTCCATTGGTTTGGATTTATGAATCATTTTAGATTTATTTGTTGATGACAAACAAAACAAATAAAAGTTTATAAAAGAAATTATTTTTCTTCTTCCAAATAGGTTACCAATTAAAGCCAAATATTTCACAAGTATAAAAATAAGTTGACAATTAAGATTTTGATGACATACTTATCTACAAATAATCTCATAAGGATAGTCTTATTTAGAAAGAGAATGAATAATTAAAACGTTCTAGAAGAATGACACTCCCTCTTAGTCCTTCTTCTCCAAGCAACATATATAGTCAACAAAATGGTTTGGTCAAAATTAAGAAACAAATGAAAAGCCCCAGAAATTACATTTCAACAAACGCCCAAAAAACAAAGATGAAAAAAGAGAGAGTTGGTTATCAAAAAGAAAGATGAAAAAGAGTTTGGTAGAAGTGCAATATATTATTATAGACAAATGCGTCAAGCTTCTAGAACACATATCATTTTAGATGATCAATAATTACAAAGAAGAATAAATAATGAGAACGAGGTTAAGATCTCAAACGCGTTGTCTGAAGACGGCGACTTATTCGTCGTCTCAACTTCTAAAATTACTACTATATATCTTGAGAGATTCGCTTTGTTTCAGTTTGAGTTGACATTTACTTGGTTTCAGGGAGTGGGTCCCGCTTGATCTTTTTCTTTTTTTTCTTTTTTGAATTATATAAAGAAATGTTTTTTTTTTCGCTCAGACTCTCTCATTTGTGTACAGGCTTTGCCTCTACCAATCAAATTGGAGTAAACTTACAAATTTTTAAGGATTTTTTTTTTCACACAATCTTGATAATTTTATTTATTTTATGCTACTTCCCTTAAATTTCAAAGAATCTTGAAGTTTTTTTAGGATTTTTGAAATACTCTATACCTTAGACATATCTACCTTGTGTAAAAAATCACTTATGGCAACATGAAAATTTGTGTTTCTCTTGCTCATGGACGGAAGCCTTAATCATCCATAGTATTATTCAGATGCTTGGTGACTCAAGAATTTGAAAGTTAACAGAGATTATGGTCCCAAAAAATGGTTTTGGAGATTTCGTAGAATCAATTTTTTAGTGTGCTTTTAATATGATGGAGTTGACGATGATACCATAAAGTATTGGTGGGCCAATACCTTGGTTTCTCTGGCATATTTGGAAGAACATGAATTCAGTAATGTATGCCCAAGTTCAGATGTTGTTGACTACCTTGGTACAAGAAACTATTAATGAGGCGAAATTTGGAAAAAAACTTAATGGTGGAGTGATTGATAGTTCAATTAGTCACTTTCCTCGTCGAATCCGCGACATCCACTAGCAGAAACCAAGACAAGGCCTTGTTAAGTGTAATGTGAATGGTGATTAGAGGAATATGAACCTCCATTGTGGTGGAGCCTGGATTTTACATGATCATAAAGGTTCCGTCATTTTACACTCACTTGAGGTGTTTATTAGGTCTCATAATCGGATCATTGCATAATTTAGATGCATGACATGGGCGCTACGGAGTCTCCAAGATATGCACTTCAAGGAAGTAGTCATTGCATCCGACTGTAAAGCCACCCATTAAGCTTTAATGAAACCGAATCACTAGCCAAGATTAATATGGTTCTGGGTAGAATCGATTGTCCCTTAAATACACTTCGTGTGGTTGAATGGATTCAGATGATGATGGATGCGAAATATGAAAGTTTGATGGTGATGACTCGGTGAAGATGATCATATTGGATTTGATGGAGATGAATTCGGTGAAGATGATCGAATTATGAACGAATATGGATGGGTTTTGGACATAACAAGGATTGAGAGAAACTTTCAAAGGCTGTAGAATTCCTTTGAACTTTCACACTTGATTCTGCTTGGATATGACACAACACAAGCAGCCACAAGTTGAGATTGTGATATTACACGCACAAACTCAGGATCAAACGATTTCATAGACTTAGAATAAAGAAAAAGGTTTAATGTTTTATTAGAATGAAGATCAGAGAGTATAAATAGAAGAGAGAAGCCTTGGAAACAAGGTAAGACTTCCGAAAATGCATAACATTAAAGATAAAACATTAAACTAACATTTGACTAGAATTTGAATTTTAAAGAAAGGCTCTCTTAACATGCACGCATTTTATCTTCAATGTCTTGATACGTGATGTCTTCTAGAGGTCAACGATAGGCAATTACGAAGTAATTTGTCTTGCCTCGTTAAAAACTTTAAACGCGAAAACTCAATTGGAAAAAACACGTTTGAAGGAAAAGAGTGCAATCCAAATTACTAACCTTATCGTTGAGGCTAGAAACGGCTTGTATCACAACCAGTATAGTTGGATTAGCATTCGTTCCTAAGCCAACCTCCAATTGCATAATGAGCAAGCTTACGGATTGATTGAACTTCTTTGTCCTAGACCTTGTCATTGGACCAACTGGAACAAATCTTTAGCATCTTCGGCTACAAGCTGCTCCAATTCTCCTTCCTCTTGCTCTCCATGCTCCAAGCTATCCTCTGGTTCAAGCTGCTCCATTATCATATCATGTTCAAGTCCTTCCTTACGTTTCAAGTCCTTTGTGCTTTTCAATATCACATCATCCTCTCCCACTTGAAAAGGATTTGTCCTCAAATCTGATTCATTTGAAACAAAAGGGAAAAAAATCAGAAACATTAAAACTTTTATTGATATTGTACTTACCTTGGAGATCAAGGAGATCAAGCTGATAAATGTTGTTGTTGATTTGCTGGAACACTTGAAAAATATTATCACTTCTTGGCTTCAATTCGGATTTCCTTAAGTATTTCCAATTCTTGAAGCCAAACAGATTAGTTTTTGCTTTATTCCGTTTGCTGGCTTTCATTTGAAGCTGAGCCTGATTCGTGTGTTCCTGACTCTTAAGAAATTTCATCAAAACGTAAAGTTGGGTTTTGGTCAATTTGCAAATGACATAACTTTGGCATCTCTTCCTAACGTCTCCTTTCTTTTTGTGAGGCCAAAGGAAGTGATCTTGCATCACTTTAAAACTTTATGTCACGACAGGTTGAAAGATTAGCTCTTCTCCATGCTTTTCACAAAGAAATGTTATAGGTTTCTGGCCCTGCATCAAATCAGTGACAATACCTATCTCAATAGCATGATACTCAAGTTCAAAAGTTTTGAAGAAACTAGAAAGAATTAAAACGAGAGTATTAGAGAACTTTTCCTTTAATGATTGGAAAATATTTTCTTCTGTTGTTTTCCATTTGAATCCATTGGTTTCAAGACTTTACCAATCACATGTTATTTTAAACTTCTCTTCACTCTCCTTGAATATTAGCTTTTCTACATCAAAGGGAAACTGTTTAGACACAAAGAAAAATATCAAAAAGATAGTCATGTAGATGATATCAAAGTAGAAATTTAGAATGGAGCATCCTTAGGCGATTGGAGTTGTTTCCCTCAGGTACTTCCAGTTCCAAATTCCATAATGATAAATCACTTGTTGGCTCCCTTTGCTTGTTTTTGGTCCATAGTCAACTTGATTAGTAAAAACTTGAATAATCACTGCCTTTGAATCCTTAACCTGTTTTTCATTCACTTTGACAAAGACTAGAGAAACCACATCAAATGTGCGATAGGAATAGACAAACAACTTCTCAAGATGATCAAACATGATTTCTTCGCTTAAGACATCTAAAGCAAGTTCTGATTGCTTTTAATGGATTTCAAACAATTTGCCACAAATCAGAACGTGATTAGAATACCAAAAATCCTTAACAGATTTCAGAACAAGCAAAGCTTTACTAGTGAGTGAATTAAAATTTATAAACTCTGACAAGCTCGTATCAAACACATGATCTTCCAAATTTGGTTTACAAAGTTCATTTAATGGATTTGATTCACACAACACGTTTTTATGCAAGTATTTCAATTCATGACAAGTTTTAACCAATGCACATTCTGTTATAGTTCTAAACAGCTCAAACGTGTTGTTACACAAAGATACTCTCAAAGAAGAGTTAAATTCACAAAATTTATCAAACAGAAAAGCTTTTGGCTTAAAGAACTTTCTAGGTGTGAGCGTTTCAAAAGTTAGAATCATTTTATCAAAAACAAAATTTGAAACACGAAGTTCTTTCACATTTTCCAAACCAAAACGTTTTTCATCTTGAGGAGAAATCATAACAAATAAACTAGGCTCTGTCCTTACCAAATCAATTTCCTTACAGTGCTTTTGGGAACTGTTGTTAGGAATTTTCTTAATTAGTGGTTCTAGATTAGAACTAGTTGATTTCTCCTTGTCCATAATTGACGGGAAACACCTTTGTGCATCTGCTAGTGATTTTTCTTCGAGAACCTGTGAAAAGGAATCAATACTACTCAGTTGCACCGGTTTCAAAAGGATTAGTTTTTCACAGGCTTGATTACTTTCAAGCACAAAATAAGATTTTTCAAAAGGAAAATCACACTTATCTTTCACAAATTTAGAAAGAAGAGCACACTTAGCTTTCTTAGATTTCCTGTAAAAATTAAAAAGCTCCAGTAGTTCCTTCTCGATTTGCTCTTTCGTTGTGGTACTGCTTTTAACGTTCTCTTTATGCTTCATGGACTTTTGATGGATTGGTGAAGGTTGGCTTGGTTCATGCCTTTGAATAGCTAAATTCTTCTCCATAGCCTTAACTCTTTTCACATCGTTACATTCCTTTTGTAACTTTTTGCGATACTGTCTTGGTGCAAACCTCTGTCTCATGATAATCTTCATCTCTGCCCAAGAGGTCACACGAGGTTCTCCAATACGGTTTTTGGTTTTCATGATTTGATCCCACCAATCTGATGCATAACTAAAGAAATTTGTGGCTGCCTCTTTTACTTTGTTGGTCTTAGTACAATCGTGGTATTTGAAAACCAATTCGACCTTCTCCTCCCATTCCAAGTATGCATCAGAATTGTTGGTTCCATGAAAAGAAGGAATACGTAGCTTTAAACTAGCCAGATTATCTCTAGAAGAAACTCTCTCTTCTCTGTCACACCTTTGCCTTATATGACGAGATGAAGAATGACTATCATAACTCCTTGATGCGTCATCCTCAGAATCGTGTTTTTTTCTCCTCTGCCTCTCTCTATTTGGATTAGGTTGATCTTGTTGCAAAGCTTGGAATCTTTCGTCCATCATCCGATTTAACTTAGCAGAGAGTTGGGTAGTGATGGTTTCTGATATGATCCCAATTGATGGATCGATACTCCGATACAAAGCTAAGTCTCGAACGATGAGCTTTCAGTAAGCGGTTGCGGAATTGACGATGAACGGAATGATATAATCAAACAAGCAGTGAAAGGCTTGAGTGAAGGATAAGGACTCGATCTCCTAAGATATTACACAGTTATAGAGAAGGAGAATTCTCTTGTTCAAGAGAATGTGTCGAATCTTTCAAGACGATGGTTTTGATCACAAGTAAGAAGAGAGAAATGATTTTCATAAAAAATTTGGATACTTTATTCATGTAGGTTCGATCATCTTTTATAGGCAAGAGAAGAGTACATGCACTCTCTCTAGGAAATAACATCACACATTAACTCTAACCACCTAATAAATGAAGAGCTTGCATGAAGAGTATTTGAAATTCAAAAATCAAACAAAACTCGCCAAAAATGATGGCTTCTTCATGGATTCGAATTTGATGGAATGGGCTTCTTCACATGGATTCAAAATTGATGGAATGGCCCATGAAATAAAATCAAGAAATTAACTAAGTGAAAAGATGAAAGTAACTTAGCTTACCTCATTAAAAACCATGTTTAGAAAATCCAATGGAACAAAACCAAGCATGGGAAAAAGAGTATAAGCTAAGCACTTGATCACTTAAGTTATACCTTGAAGTTCTTCTTCCTTTGCTTGCATGAGTATCATCGTCCTTGGCGGGGTCCCGGCTTGACCTTCTTCGTGAGTCTTCCTGAGCATGACTTGGATAGCTTGTGAAAGCTTCTTGGCATTGGCTCTCGTGACCGACCCTTGTGGTAGCTCCATAGCACTTGCGATGTCTTGAACCTCCATTGCTCCGTTGTTGATAGCTTCCGATTCGGTTGGCTCAAGGATCATATCAGTTTCAAGCAATAGCTTGTTTTTCTCGTTACTCTTCTCTTCTTCTTCTTGGCTAACCATTGCTCCTGAAAAATCCACAAACTACACAAGTAAAATGTTCTTTGAAAGAAATCGATTTTATTAAACACATTTCAGAGAAACAAGACAGTTTTACGTTTTCTAACTGCAGTTTATCAATGGATCACTAAGAAGTTGAAACGTTCTTCTCCAAAACACAAGATCTAATACAATTTATCACAATTTAAGTTCTGATCTACACGATCTAATCAACAATTATCAGAAACGATGAAAGATCTATCCTAAAATGATCAACTGGATGATGAGCAAACTGATCAGATTATGAAATTTTCCAAACGTTTTGTAACTGCTAAGAAGTTGAAATTTTTTTCTCTTTAAACACGCGATCTAATACAGTTTATCATAGTTTAGGTTCCGATCTACACGATCAAATGAACGATTACCAGAAACGATGAAAGATCGATCCTAAAATGATTAACAGAATGACGCGAAACTGATCAGATTATAAAAGGAATGATACAGCCTTCACATAGAGCTAATACCACATAAAATGATTTTGGGTAGAATCGATTGTCCCTTGAATGCACTTCGTGTGGTTGAATGGATTCGGATGATGATGCATGCGAAATATGAAAGTTTGATGGTGATGAATCGGTGAAGATGATCAGATCGGATTTGATGGAGATGAATTCGGTGAAGCTGATCGAATTATGAACGAATATGGATGGGTTTTGGACATAACAAGGATTGAGAGAAACTTTCAAAGGCTGCAGAATTCCTTTGAACTTTCAGGCTTGATTCTCCTTGGATATGACACAACAAAAGCAGTCACAAGTTGAGATTGTGATATTACACACACAAACTCAGGATCAAACGATTTCATAGAGTTAGAATAAAGAAAAAAGTTTAATGTTTTATTAGAATGAAGATCAGAGAGTATACATAGAAGAGAGAAGCCTTGGAAACAAGGTAAGATTTTTTGAAAATGCATAACGTTAAAGATAAAACATTAAACTAACATTTGACTAGAATTTGAATTTTAAAGAAAGGCTCTCTTAACATGCACGCATTTTATCTTCAATTTCTTGATACGTGATGTCTTCTAGAGGTCAACAATAGGCAATTACGAAGTAATTTGTCTTGCCTCGTTAAAAACTTTAAACGCGAAAACTCAATTGGAAAAAACACGTTTGAAGGAGAAGAGTGCAATCCAAATTACTAACCTTATCGTTGAGGCTAGAAATGACTTGTATCACAACCAGTATAGTTGGATTAGCATTCGTTCCTAAGCCAACATCCAATTTCCTAATGAGCAAGTTTACGGGCTGATTGAACTTCTTTGTCCTAGACATTGTTATTGGACCAATTGGAACTTTAAACAAATCCTTAGCATCCTCGGCTACAAGCTGCTCCAATTCTCCTTTCTCTTGCTCTCCATGCTCCAATTCTCCTTTTTCTTGCTCTCGGCTAAAACTTTACTGAAACGGTATCGTGATTATTACAGAAACTCGTAGTGAAACTTGACTGGGACAAAAAGCTGCATCTAGCTTGTAAGTTGTAACTACTAGTAATCACAAAAAATAGAAACAAGCCAAAGAATTGTTTGTTTTAATTTATACTCAAACATCCAAATATCTAAACTGATGCCAAAAATAGCAATAGAAATTAATGTTAATATTATGGGAATTATTAACTTTTCTTAAATATTTCTTCTGTTTCAAAATAATTATCATTGTAGGCTGTTTTACACATATTAAAAAAAATATTAAAAATCTAATTTATTCCTAATTAATACAATGTTTTATTTGATATGAGTAATTAATAAGTTTAAAAGCACGGATAAAAATTGAAAAATTAGTTATAAATATGCATTGAAATTGCAGAATGACAACTAATTTAAAACAAAAAATAAGGCTAGAATGACAAGTATTCTGAAATGGGGAGAGTACATAATTTTTGTAACGCCCGTGAACCAAAAAGTAGATTTTGGTTGGGTGTGTCGATAGACAGAGGTGTGTATGTCGATCGACACGGTTGTTTGGACTTGTGAAGAGTCGGATTCTTGGTGGTGTGTGTCGATCGACACGAGTTGAAATTGGACCGATCGGTTTGGTTCCAATTGTCCGGTTCGGCGGACTGGTTAGGAAAACCTTAGGGTTGGAGTATAAAAGCCTTCAGCTGTGTTTCTGGTCGGGTTTTGGCAGAAATTAGAGAGAAAAACAGAGATTTGGTGTTCTTGAGTGTTGGGGAGATTCCTATTTGTTCTTGGGCATTGGAGGCTTGATTTTGGTGTGTGGAGTTCGTGTTCTGCTCGATTGTTGGGGATTTCTGGATTGGAGGCTGTGTTCATCGCGTTTTTCGTGAAACCTCATTCTTTTTCTTCCCGAAATCGAGGTGACTGCGTGACCGTAGGCTTACATAAGTGTAAGGAATGGGTAGAATGCGATTGCTTGTTAGATTTCGTGTGTTCTGTGAATGAAATTGTGTAGGAGACTCGATGAATCGCGACGGATTCGAGCCATGAGAGGATTGGCTCGTTTCTGGGTTCTGCGATGTCGTGTCGATCGGCACCTGGGTGGTGTGTCGATCGACACGGGGCTATATGTCGATCGACACTAGTGGTTGTGTCGATCGACACAGGCTGTGTATCGATCGACACCTAGAGATTATGTCGATCGACACGGAGTTCCTGGATTGGTTCGTGTTTGAGTGTGTCGTGAATGCTTGTGTATGCTCATCCTGGTATTGTATCTATTGTTTATGATTGTGTATAAATAGCCTGTAGACGGGATGACCGCGTCGCTGAGTATTTGTGATAATACTCACGCAATTCTTTTTGCCATGTGTTGCAGGTAAAGAGAAAATGTGATCGTGGAATCATGGCCGGGAAGAGGAGATGATCTAGTGTCTCGTCTGAATGGTTGTAGCGTTAGAATTGCAAGGTTGCTAGTAGATTCTGAAATTGTTGTGATTGGATTATTCTGGAATTGATTGAATTGAATATTGTTCTTATTGAATTGAACGATTTAGGAAATTAATAAAGTATGGAATTTATTGATTTGCTTGTATTGTTGATTTTTAATTATTTCCATGTCGCTTATGTTGGCCCAGTTGAGGATTATGATCGGAGATGATCATAATCTGAAGGGAAAATTTTTAAATTTTGGGTCGGGTCGTTTCATTTTGGTATCAGAGCCCTTATGGTTCTAGGGCAGGTGTAATTGATTGATTGTGTGCTAATTGATTGATTACTGTGCGGGTATGGAGTCCTAGATCATCTCTTCTGAGCTTTCAATGAGATTCCACGGTATGTGTTATTTGACTTTCTGTTTTTCTAGTACTTAGTAATCTGCTGGTGAGTGTAGAGTGATGGCTAGAGGTGCTAGAGGCAGAGGTCATAAGGGCTATGGAGGCCGAGGTGGTCGTGGTGGGTGCGGACGAGGACTTGTGAGTGAGTCAGATGCCGCGAGTGTGGCCCAGGAGACCACGCAGGAGCAGATGGCGGGCTCGCAGGCGTTTCAGGAAGGGTCTGTGGGTGGGACTGCTACGAGTGCCAGTGTGAGGGCTGGTGGGACTAGTGTGGGTCCCGAGGTAGTTGGTTGTGCGAGGGGCCCAGGTGGGGGTGCTCCCGTAGGTGTGGCCCAAGACCGAGATGATCGCTTGGCGGGTTTGCTACCGTTGATTCTAGAGCGGTTAGCAGGTGGGGTGCCGGCTCCGGTTCAGGCTCCGGGAGTTCAGCCAGGTGGGGCTGGTGTGCAGTCAGTAGTGCCTGGGGTTCAGCCGGGAGTGGCTGGTGGGCAGCCGGGAGTGGCTGGTGGGCAGCCGGGTGTGACGGTTGGGGAAGAGCTTCCATCCTACCTGAGGATGATGGAGCAGATGCAGAGGATTGGCACAGGGTTTTTCTCGGGTGGTGCCAAGCCTGAGGAGGCCGATGAGTGGCGGCGGAGGTTGGAGCAGAACTTTTGCTCTATCAGGTGTCCAGAGAGATACCGAGTGGACCTAGCGGTTCACTATCTGGATAGTGATGCGCATCTCTGGTGTAGAGGTGTTGAGGCCAGGAGGGTACATGCCTGATTGGTCTGGGAGGATTTATTGGCTGAGTTAATGCCAAGTATTTCCCGCAGGAAGCGGTGGACCGGATGGAGTCGAGGTTTCTGAACCTGGCTCAGGGAGATCGGACTGTGAGGGAGTTCGATATGGAGTTCAGTCGACTCCTGGTGTATGTTGGTAGGAGCACGGAGGGCGAGCAGGCCCAGGTGAGGAGGTTCCTTGGGGGATTTCGAGCTGAGTTGAGGACTCGCTGCTGGGCGAGTAAGTTTGCCACGAAGGCGGAGCTGGTTGAGACTGCTGCGGCGATTGAGGAGGACCTCAGAGAGCATGCTGTGGTGGTTAGTCCACCGGTGCAGCAGCAGTAGCAGAGGAGATCTCATCAGTAGACGGGTTCGAGCAGTGGCGGCAAGCCTGCTTAGGGTCAGTAAAGGAAGTGGGAGAACACTTCAGGAACCAGTCAGGATAGTCAGGGTGGTTCAGGATGCTACGGGTGTGGTGGTATTGGCCACAAGGTGGCGGACTGTCCGAAGAGGAGAGAGGATCGGGCGGCTCAGGTGTGCTATCACTGCAGGGAGCCGGGACATATCAAGCCTAGGTGTCCTAAGCTACAGAAGATGGCGGTGACGGCAGTGCAGCCGTTGGCAGTCCAACCTTTGGCTCAGATTGCGGCGACGCGGCGGGTTTTCACGTCGGCAGAGGCGGGCGGTTCTAGCGCCAGACCGATCACAGGTATAATTTCACATTTGTTTTTTGTAAATTCTTTTGGTGATTGAATTTAGTCTATTTGGAAATTGTGTGTGTCTGCGTTAGAGTGTCGGGTCTTAAAGCACATGAGATTTGTGCAGGGACCTTAGTTGTGGGGGGATGTGAGTCCCACGTGTTGTTTGATTCGGGAGTTACGAATAGCTTCATTACTCCGGAGTGTGCGGAGGGCAGCGGAATACAAAGCGATTTCAAAGAGCAGTCGGGAGTAGTTAAGGTTGCTGGAGTAAGGTCGTTGGCTACTCTCGGGCGGGCTCGAGGTGTGGATGTTCTGGTGGCAGGGGAGTTGATGCCTGCAGATTTGGTCATTATTCCGGTGGAGCTGTACGATGTCATCTTGGGTATGGATTGGTTGGATCGGTACAGGGTTCACCTGAATTGTCATCGAGGACGTGTGGTGTTTGAGCGAGAGACAGGAAGGTTGGTGGTTCAGGGTGTAAGACCGATTTCCGGGAGTTTTATGATTTCAGCGATACAGGCCGAGCAGTTGATTGAGAAGGGCTGTGAGGCGTATCTGGCGACGATAGTGATGCTGGAGACTATTAGAGAGGTTGCAGTTGGGGATATTCAGGTTGTTCAGGATTTCCAGGAGGTTTTCCAGTCGTTGCTAGGAATTCCACCATCGCGGTCGGATCCTTTTACGATTGAGTTGGAACCGGGGACGGCTCCGATATCCAAGGCGCCTTACCGTATGGCTCCAGCAGAGATGGCAGAGCCGAAGAAGCAGCTGGATGATCTGTTGGGGAAGGGGTTCATCCGGCCTAGTGTTTCACCGTGGGGAGCACCTGTGTTTTTTGTGAAGAAGAAGGATGGGAGTTTCCGGTTGTGCATCGATTACCGGGGACTTAACCGAGTCACTGTGAAGAACAGGTATCCTCTGCCACGCATTGATGAGTTGTTGGATCAGTAGCGAGGGGCTACTTGGTTCTCCAAGATTGATTTGGCTTTGGGATACCATCAGATTCTGATTGATGAGGCAGATGTTAGGAAGACGGCCTTTCGGACGAGATACGGGCATTATGAGTTTGTAGTGATGCCGTTCGGGTTGACGAATGCGCCAGCAGCGTTCATGCGGTTGATGAACGGAGTGTTCCAGGAGTATCTGGATGTGTTCGTGATCATCTTCATAGATGATATTTTGGTGTATTCGAGGAGTCCGGAGGAGCACGAGGTGTATTTGCGATTAGTTCTGGAGAAGTTGCGGGAGCAGAAGCTGTATGCGAAGTTTAGTAAGTGCAGTTTCTGGCAGCGAGAGATGAGCTTTCTTGGCCACGTAGTGTCTGCAGAGGGATATTCTGTAGATCCGGCTAAGATTGAGGCTATCAGAGGTTGGCCTAGACCGAGGAGTGCCACCGAGATAAGGAGTTTTCTTGGATTGGCAGGTTATTACCGGAGATTTGTCAAGGGGTTTGCGAGTATGGCGCAGTCGATGACGAAGTTGACAGGGAAAGATGTCCCTTTTGTATGGTCTTCAGCTTGTGAGGAGAGTTTCGGGAAGCTGAAGGAGATGCTGACTAATACACCGGTTTTGGCGTTACCCGAGCCGGGTGAGCCTTAGGTGGTGTATACAGATGCTTCAGGAGGTTTTCTAGGCTGTGTGCTGATGCAGCAGGGGAAGGTTATTGCATATGTTTCGAGGCAGTTGAGGAAGCACAAGTGCAACTACCCTACCCACGATTTGGAGTTGGCTGCGGTTATTTTTGCCCTTAAGATTTGGAGGTCTTATCTGTATGGCGGGAAGGTGCAGGTATTCACAAACCACAAGAGTCTGAAGTATTTCTTCACTCAGCAAGAGCTGAACCAAAGATAGGGGCGCTGGATGGAGTTAGTTGCAGACTATGACCTGGAGATTGGGTACCATCCGGGTAAGGCTAATCTGGTTGCAGATGCGTTGAGTCGAAAAAGGGTTGCTTCAGTCAAGAGCGGGACATGGAGGCTCTGGTGAGCGAGATCAGTACCTTGAGGTTGTGTGTGGTCTCACAGGAGCCGTTGGGGTTAGAGGCAGCTAACCAGGCAGATTTGTTGAGCAGGATTCGAGTTGCTCAGGAGAAAGATCAGGGATTGATTGATACTTCTAAGGCGACCGGTTCAGAGTATGTGGTCTCATCGAGTGGGATGATACTAGTGAACGGGCGGGTTTGTGTACCCAAAGATGAGGATCTGAGGCAGGAGAACCTGAAGGAGGCTCATTCGAGCATGTTATCTATTCATTCGGGAGCGACCAAGATGTATCGTGACCTGAAGCGGTATTATCACTGGGTCAGGATGAAGAGGAATGTAGCTAAGTGGGTTGCAGCGTGCAACGTGTATCAGTTGGTGAAGGCTGAGCATCAGGTTCCGAGTGGTATGTTGGAGAGTTGTCTATCCCAGAGTGGAAGTGGGATATGATTACCGTGGATTTCGTGACGGGGTTTTCGGTGTCACGGACTTATGATGCGATTTGGGTGATTGTGGACCGTCTGACCAAGTAAGCACATTTTCAGGCCATCAAAAAGACCGATGGAGCGGTAGTTTTAGCTAGGAAGTTTGTGCGGGAAATAGTGAGGCTGCACGGGGTGCCAGCAAATATTGTGTCAGACAGGGATCCGAGATTTACTTCAGAGTTCTGGAGAGCGTTTCAGGCTGAGATGGGCACTAAGGTGTATATGAGCACAGCGTATCATCCTTAGACAGATGGGTAGTCGGAGAGGACAATTCAGACATTAGAGGATCTGTTGAGGATGTGTGTGCTGGATTATGGTGGTCATTGGGCGGATCATCTGAATTCTTATATTTTTACGACTGGTGGGATCATGTGATGGCTAGGAATGGAAGTTCTATGTGGCTTAGAGCTTGTTCATGTTCTAGGAGTGGCTAGAAATGAGCTTGTTCATGTTCTAGGAGTGGCTAGAAATGGAAGCTCTACGCGAGTTAGAACTTGTCTATTTCCTAGGGAGAGTCTGGAATAGAGGTTTTATGGTGGTTAGAACTTGTCTATTCCACAGACTCTAGTGGAAACACCTAGTGGGGGGTTGTTTCGGATGACCTAGTGGGGGTCATGGATGTGATGATATTCCGGGTGGGAGATGTCATAATGGAGCCACGGAGGTGATTCCGGTCGACAGGTGCTGATGATGCGCGTTTAGAGTATTGCTCCAGGGGACGGGTGGGTTTCCTGCATACTTGAGGGATGGTGGTTCTCTCCAGGGGACGGGTGGGTTCCCTGCATATACTCGAGAGTTGGTTGTTCTCTCTAGGGGACGGGTGGGTTCCCTACATGTACTTTGCAGGATGGTGGTTCTCTCACGGGGACGGGTGGGTTCCCTACATATACTCGAGAGTTGGTTATTCTCTCTAGGGGACGGGTGGGTTCCCTACATGTACTTTGCAGGACGGGTGGTTCTCTCCAGGGGACGGGTGGTTCTCTCAAGGGGTGACGATCCTGTGAGTGGGCGTGGTGTATATGTATATGATTTATGAGTATGATTTATGAGCAGTAGCGTCTGAGCGTGGTCGTG
The DNA here is from genome assembly GCA_964056655.1 of Arabis hirsuta. Lineage (NCBI taxonomy): Eukaryota > Viridiplantae > Streptophyta > Magnoliopsida > Brassicales > Brassicaceae > Arabis > Arabis hirsuta. The sequence goes on from OZ053301.1 coordinate 18,076,229, forward strand.
AGTATGAGACTGGATGAACTTCTGGGATCGGGAGTGGATCTCAGGTGGTGCTGACCGGGTGGGGTCAGGATTGCAGCCATGGTGAGACGGTGCAATGTGGCTAGTATGAGCCTAGTAGAGCTTGGGGATCAGGTGTGATCTCGAGTGGTGCTGACCGAGGGTCAGGAAAGTGGATGTGGATGTCGAGTCTAGGGTTTTTACTTGTGTCTGGAACCTCGGTTCGGACAACCCTGGTAACATATGTAGCACCGTTGGTCGTACATGTTCTTGTTTGATTGTTGTGCGATCATTTGGTCCAATTCGGGGTCAACGGTTGGTCGCACATGTTCTTGTTTGATTGTTGGACGATCAATCGGGCAGTCCTAATTCAGATCTGGTCGGGTTTTAGGCGAAGTGTTAGCCTTAGTGAGATGGAGTCGCGTGATTCGAGGTCGAATCCGTGCCCGTGAACCAAAAAGTGGATTTTGGTTGGGTGTGTTGATCGATAGAGGTGTGTATGTCGATCGACACGGGTGTTTGGACTTGTGAGGAGTCGAATTCTTGGTGGTGTGTGTCGATCGACACAGGTGGTGTGTGTCAATCGACACGAGTTGAAATTGGACCGACCGGTTTGGTTTCAATTGTCCGGTTCGGCGGACTGGTTAGGGAAACCCTAGAGTTGGAGTATAAAAGCCTTCAGCCGTGTTTCTGGTCGGGTTTAGGCAGAAACTAGAGAGAAAAACAGAGATTTCGTGTTCTTGAGTGTTGGGGAGATTCCTATTTGTTCTTGGGCATTGGAGGCTTGATTTTGGTGTGTGGAGTTCGTGTTCTGCTCGATTGTTGGGGATTTCTGGATTGGAGGCTGTGTTCATCGCGTTTTTCGTGAAACCTCATTCTTTTTCTTCCCGAAATCGAGGTGACTGCGTGACCGTAGGCTTACATAAGTGTAAGGAATGGGTAGAATGCGATTGCTTGTTAGATTTCGTGTGTTCTGTGAATGAAATTGTGTAGGAGACTCGATGAATCGCGACGGATTCGAGCCATGAGAGGATTGGCTCGTTTCTGGGTTCTGCGATGTCGTGTCGATCGGCACCAGGGTGGTGTATCGATCGACACGGGGCTGTATGTTGATCGACACCTAGTGGTTGTGTCGATCGACACGGGTTGTGTATCGATCGACACCTAGTGGTTGTGTCGATCGACACGGAGTTCCTGGATTGGTTCGTGTTTGATTGTGTCGTGAATGCTTGTGTATGGTCATCCTGGTATTGTATCTATTATTTATGCTTGTGTATAAATAGCATGTAGACGGGATGACCGCGTCGCTGAGTATTTGTGATAATACTCAAGCAACTCTTTTTGACATGTGTTGCAGGTAAAGGGAAAATGTGATCGTGGAATCATAGCCAGGAAGAAGAGATGATCTAGTGTCTCGTCTGAGTGGTTGTAGCGTTAAAATTGCTAGATTGCTAGGAGATTCTGAAATTGTTGTCATTGGATTATTCTGGAATTGATTGAATTGAATATTGTTCTTATTGAATTGAACGGTTTAGGGAATTAATAAAGTATGAGATTTATTGATTTGGTTGTATTGTTGATTTTTAATTGTTTCCGCGTCGCTTATGTTGGCCCAGTTGAGGATTATGATCGGTGATGATCATAATCTGAAATTTTTTTTTTTAAATTTTTGGGTCGGATCGTTTCAATTTTAGCGTCATTAACTATGTGAAGCATATGTTTAAAGTCTTTTGGTCCAAATCCAATTGAAGAAAAAGATAACACGTATATTATTGTATTGATATTATCGCTAGTGAAAAGAGCAAAGCTGTCATCATCCACAATCGGAATCACCCACCACTGACTGATCAACTCGTTGTTGATCTTCTCAGAAAGAACCAAACTCAAAAATGACTTACCAAATTACGCGTGCGTGTGTGTGTAACTAAAATTTCACAATATGTCAAACCGCGGTTAGAAAATTTAAAGTGACCCCCCAAAATTGAACAAATTAAAAAAAAGAGAGAGTAGTAGCAGCAGTAGTTGGTACTTGGTAAATTTGAATTGAAATTAATAAACAATACACCTCTCTCTGTCTCCTCGTGACCTTTAAAACCATTTGTATTATTATTATTCCAGAACCAAAAACCAGAGAGACAACACGAAAGCTAGAAAAAGAAAGAAGAAACGATCAACAATGGCGGTGAAGAAGAAAATATCATGGAGATCATTAGTGGCTGGCTGCTTAGGAGATCCGGAAATCGCATTGGCTTCTCCGAAGAAGATCAAGAAAAAAGATGACGTCATCAAGAAACAGAGCTCGTTTCAGCGACTTTCGATTCTGGATTTGAGCAACCCGAGTTCCAACACTTTGTCAGAAGATCTATCCATCTCTCTCGCGGGATCTGATCTTTACAACTTCACCCTCGCCGAGCTCAAAGTCATCACTCAGAGCTTTTCCTCCACCAACTTCCTCGGTGAAGGAGGGTTTGGCCCTGTTCACAAGGGTTTCATCGACGACAAGCTTCGTCCTGGTCTTAAAGCTCAGCCTGTCGCCGTCAAATTGCTCGATCTTGAAGGTCTTCAAGGTCACCGTGAATGGCTGGTCCGTACTTTCATTCATTCTTGTTGGGATTTTCTCTTAAAAATTTGGTTGTATGATGATGATGAACTAATCTTTTATGGGTTTTTTTTTCAGACAGAAGTCATGTTTCTAGGACAACTGAAGCACAAGAATCTGGTGAAACTGATCGGTTATTGCTGCGAGGAGGAACATAGGACTCTAGTCTATGAGTTTATGCCTCGTGGAAGCTTAGAGAATCAGCTTTTCAGAAGTGAGTCTCTCTCTCTCTCTCTCTCTCTAGATTATAGATGTATAGATATATATATTTGTTTTCTTATAATTCAAGCAAGAAATTTATATATAAATCAAAATGATATTGAATTTCAGGGTATTCGGCGTCGCTTCCATGGTCGACGAGGATGAAGATAGCTCACGGAGCTGCAACAGGTGTTCAATTTCTCCACGAAGCAGAAAAGCCCGTCATCTATCGGGATTTCAAGGCCTCCAATATCTTGTTAGATTCAGTAAGCAAACAAACAAAAACCCCTTTTCATTCTCTTCCATTTTTTTCATAAAAGTTCCCATCTTAAATTTTGTTTCTTTTTGTTTTCAGGATTACACGGCTAAGCTCTCTGACTTCGGCCTAGCCAAAGACGGACCAGAAGGAGACGACACGCACGTTTCAACGCGCGTGATGGGCACGCAAGGCTACGCAGCTCCTGAATACATCATGACCGGTCATCTAACGGCCAGGAGCGACATCTACAGCTTCGGAGTCGTGCTCTTGGAGCTCTTGACCGGACGCAGATCGGTGGACAAGAAGAGACCTTCGAGGGAACAGAATCTCGTGGACTGGGCTCGTCCAATGCTCAATGACCCTCGCAAACTCAGTCGAATCATGGACCCGAGGCTTGAAGGTCAGTATTCGGAGGCAGGAGCAAGAAAAGCAGCAGCATTGGCTTACCAATGCTTAAGCCACCGACCCAAGAACCGGCCTTGTATGAGCACCGTCGTCTCTATCCTCAACGATCTTAAGGACTACAATGATATTCCCATGGGAACATTCGTCTACACGGTGCCAAACACTCCCGACAAGTCAGTCTCCGACAATAGGGACGACGAAGGTCGTGTCAAGGAAAGTAATAAGCCTCGTAAGAGTAATCAGCATCATCGAGAAAGTAATCATCACCGCTCGTCGCCTGCGGCTAAGTCTCCGACGGCTAAATCGCCGGGGCAACCCGGAGGAAACCACCGGACAACTTTGAGAAACGGATTGAATTCGCCTATGCGAAGTGAGGCCGGTGGGGAACGGTACTGAGTTTTCTGGTCTCACCTACTCTTAAATTCTTTTTGTTTTTTTCTAAAAATAAGTTCATTGTAAATAGATAATATCTTTTGTCATTTCGTTGTATAAAAAAATACATACTATATTTTATTTTTTAGATGGTGTTTTCGTTGGGGATAAAATTTGATCTCTCTCTCCTTTGTGTTTGTTTTGTTTGATAAAATCAAAGCAAGCAGAGCGGTCCAGTCTAGTCTAGTGATATTCATTTGTTTTATGAACATTTCGTCTAAAGAAAGACGCGTTATTTTATTTACCCTCGCTTTTGTCTTTCTCTACCTTTTAATATCTTCTTCCCCTTTAAAAGGAAAAATACTCGGATTTAAGAAAAATATTATAGTTCCATTGATGACAAATAGTATGGAGAGTTTGACATGTAGTTCTGTTTTTTTACCGGAATAATAGTTTAAAATCTTTAGTTTGAGAGGTAGAATAACCTCAAATAACCCTTCAACCCACACCGAATTAACAAATAATTCGACAAATAATCTAATTGTTTTTCTTTTTTTTTAACTCAAAACTAACAGAAAAGACAAAAAAAAGACAAGTTTAATTAAATTACATACCCAACCGTCTTGCGACCCGATCCATTCCGTGTAAATCGGATTTATCCGATTTAAACCCCACGATCCACCACAACGTTTCTTCTTCTTTTTCTCCGTTTGAAAACTTTCTAAAATTCCCTCGAAAAATCGCACAACTAGGATAACTAAGAATAACTAACTTGCAATTCGAGAGAAGGTATGTTGTAATTCTGTCTTTCTTTTCGATTTCGTAGGTAATGAGTTCATTGGATTAAAGATTTGTCGATTTCGTAGGTAATAGCGCGTACAAAACAGGCATCTGTTTAGGAAGATGGAACTCCTATAAACCAAAGAGCTCCACAGATACTTGATGAGACGAGTTCAGAGGAAGAGGTGGAGGAATCAGCTGGATCAGAGGAAGAGGAGGAGGAAATTGGGTCCGAAGCTGGGACTGAGGACGAGGCGGAAGGAACTCAAATCTCTGCTGAAAACAACATGGTATGTAAAGCTTAAATCGAAAGTCGAAATTGTTGTTAAAAAGAAAACGTAATACTTGGCACAACTGGAGAACTACTGTGATATAAACTGTTTTATGATTGCAAGGATCAGATGAAAAACCGTACCAGTGCGACCGCGACCTAAGGACATGTTCTTTCCAACAATGGAGTATAAGAAGGCCATTAAGATTGAAACAAGGTGTTCTCTATTTAACACACTAAAGACGTTAAGAAGGGTGCTTACCAAGAATGAGCTGAAATGGTTTGAAGAGCATCCTCAGTTCAAGCATTTCTTCTACATGCCTGAGCTTAAAAACCACAAGTCGATGGGCATGTGGATGCTTCTTCTTTGTACTGTGTGTACATCTAAGATCCGAGAAGCTTGGTTTTTGGTGAATGGAACTCCCATTCGTTATTCCATCAAAGAACATGGGATTATCTCTGGATTGTTCTGTCACAACTATCTACTTAACTGGGAAATGATGGGAGGAAGTGAGTTTATCGAGAGGCACTTCCAAGTTGGTTCAACAATTAGGTTGGCGGATGTCGAGAAGAAGTTGGTGTCGATGAGAAATTGTAGAGATAGGTTGAATATGGTTGTCCTCTACTTCTTATCTAGTGTGATAATTGGAAAGAAGAAGACTGGAGCGGATGCACCGTCCGTTGAAAGTTTTTTTCTGAGAGCTTGCAATGATCTAGAGTTGTGTCGGACATTTCCGTGGGAAAGATTGTCATTTTATGACAATTTGTGCCACATCAATGATGTACAACTCAAATTCAATGGAGTCGTCAAGAAAGAGCAATGGTGCTTTCCAACTTTCATTATTCCTCTAGAGGTAATTGATTTATATTATTTAAATTAAACTTTCATTATTCCTTTACTAAATTTTAGTTTCAATATCTATTTAAATTGTTTATGTCTTATATATGTATGTTGTAGCTTCTTGCGTTTGAGACAATTCCTGTTCTGAAGGCGGCGTTCCGCAGAGATCTTTATGATCCAAACCCTTCTTGTCCTAGGATGTGCAAGTCTCTATTCAAATATATTCCTATGAAAGGGATTCCTCTTAATGAAATTTATGAATCACTAGGTACAACCGAGGTTAGTATTACTTTTCTCATATTGTGTAGCAAGAACTGTTTTAAGTTGTAATCTTTCACTAATTGTATTGTTTTTATATCCACAGAACATAGATAGTATCTTGGTACCGAATCGTGGTGAAGGTCCTCTTTTGGCTGAAATCTTCGATCAGGAGGAGGACCATCGTGATATTGATTATTACATGGTTGATAATTAGACGGATCGCCTTTTGAAAGACCGAAAGCCTGTTTTCTGGCAAACAGAGTTGGAACTTGATGTGGCAGGTCGATCCCAACCTTTGGAACCTATAAGGGCTGATGATGAGGGTATAGGTCTTCAGGTGGATGGTAATGAAATGAAAGAGATAAAAAATGTGTTGATATGGTTACAAGATGGAATGGTAAAGATGAATAAAACCATGAAAGATGGTTTTAAAATGATGAGCAGTATGTTTGGTGGGCATGAAACAAGGCTCAAGGTTGTGGAATCATATGTGAACTCTCAGGGATGGAATGATAGAGGTGATTTTGGTGATGATGATTATAGCCCTCGATGTGATTGCTCTGGTGGTCGTGGTGGTGGTGGACAGAAGGATCCATCAGAGAAGGATCCTTTAGAGAAGAATCCGAAGACTGACGAGAAAAGGATCTGAAGACTGTAGTAGAGAAGGATCCATCTGAGAAGGAGCCCGAGAGTGGAGTGGAGAAGGATACACAGGCCGAAGCTGAGAAGGAGCCAGATAGTGGAGTGGAGAAAGAGACAGAGGCCGAAGCTGAGAAGGAGCTAGAGGCAGAAGCTGAAGTGGAGGGGAGTGGAGTGGATAAGGAGCCAGAGGCAGAAGTTGAGAAGGGGGAGGGGAGTGAAGTGGAGAAGGAGCCAGAGGCAGAAGCTGAAGTGGAGAAGGAGCCACATAGTAGTTGGTGAGAAGAGGATTAAGAAGCGAGCAACAGCATTAAAGACTCCCTACATGGCCTCGAACCCAGCAAAGAAGAGGAAGAAGAATTGAAGAACTGATACTCATCCTCTTGAACTTTATCTATTATATTTTGGCTTTTTTATGCAATTTGGTTGAAGGACTCCCTACTAGTTCTTTTTATGGCATACTATGAACGTATTTTTTTTTAAACTGGATTTTGTGTTCGTACTACTGGTACTTTTTGGTAAAACTGTGAACGGGTGTTTGTACTACTGGTACTTTTAGGTAAAACTGTAAACGTATGTTTGATTCGAAATGGATTAGTTCAATAATTTGACATGGACTAGTTTGTACAATCCAATAAAAACAACTAAAATAGAAGAACCAAGTTTAGCAAAACAATCCAAAACATACAAGTACAATAGAACCAAACAAGTACTTGTTCAACAAAGCAATTCAAACAAACAAGTAGAATAGAGAAGTTTCCCAATTCGTCTCCCTTTCATCTCTTCAAATCTGTCTCCAAATTCGTCACCTTTGCTTGAAGTTTGAAAACCATCTCCTTTAGGTCATTGACTTCAAGATTACATCATCCAACAATTTGTAAATGTGGCAATCTCCATCCTACGCTCCAATTAATTAGATATGTAACAAACATTTAGCAAAATGATAAAAATAAGGATATTTAGCAAACTGATATAAGTTCCTTACACGAATATCACCAGCATAAGAGTAGAATTTGGTCCCATTCAATAACCCAATTGTTTGAGTCATAATGCCAATAGGTGAGGGCTCCTATGTCACCGGAGTCGGAGGAAATTGAGTCGGAGTTATATCTGCCATATAATCATAGTTGGGGAGGATGAGTTCGTCATCCAAATCTGACGAGTTGCTGTTGTTGGACCCAATATCTAACTCGCCGAATATGTCCTCATGTTTCCAACGACCCATATTTCTAGAATCGAAAATTTCTACAATCGAAGATCTAAATCATAAAACTAAAATCCAAAAAATAGGATTATCTTACCGATGAATGGATGAATCGCGAAATGGAAACTATTGAAAATCCGTCGCCATAATTTTACTTTCTTTAATATTTGAAAATTATATTAAAAAAAAAAAGAATATAAACATAAAATGGGTCTAACCCAATTAAAGAATGTCACCTAATTAAGTCATATGCGTCATTATTAGGACATGTGCGCCGTTATTGTACACATAGTTTTACCCAGTTTTTTAGTTGTACATATTTGTTAATAGTTGTACTTTTGGTGATTTAGCTAATATTTAGTTTTACCATACTATAGAAAACAATTTTTAAGTTTTACAACTTATTTTTGAAAATAGAAACACACTTATTTAGTTACCATGTCAAAATATGTTTAATATCACATTTCCTATCAGTATTTGCATCATAAGGTATACAACACTATCAAACTATACTTAAAAGTGTAATGTGATCTATGGAAGATTGTGAAAATTTGTATTCAAGATTTCGTTTTAATTTACTTATATTTGAGAAATTAAATTTTAGATAAATAACATAATTGATCTTAAGTTTGAAAGTAAATTTAATTATATGTCTTTTTTTTACATTACTTATTTTTTTTAGATAAATAACATATTTATTAGATAAATAACATAATTGATATTATGTTTAAAAAAATTATTCAATGACAATTTGAAAACAAATTCGAACCCACATATAATTCAAACCAAATAAACTATAATAACCTGCCTTCACAATTCAAGCGGATCCTAATTCAAACACACAAAATAGTAAACACTCCTTAGTTGTACAAATACAATAACCAGTAGTACGTAGTAGTCCAGAGTTAAACACACAAATTTTGGTCGCTCACTCACCGGCACCACTTGGGCCACCTACTTCACCACTACCTACTTCACCTCCGCCACTTGGGTTCTCAGTGTCAGTAATTTGAATCGCCTTCTTCTTTGGTTGATGTTCTCCTGTTGATGGAATCCTTCTCACTCAACATCTTCCCTTTTTGGTTTTTTCTTCTTCGGAGGTAAAACGCTTTTTTGTCCTATATCTGCGGGAATATTCCACTCAGACCTATGCGGCATTAAATAAATGGTCTTGCAATATGCAAAAATCCACTGGTCAACGAAATATTTTGGCGAACACGACTCAAATATCTCCAAGCTCGTCGTTCTCGATTCTTCCTTCATGAGGCTGTAGACTGCGGCTATTGCATGGATACAAGGAAACTTGTCAATATCAAAAGTTTTGCAACTACATTTTCTGTTTCGCAAATCCACCTTATAATGAATCTCATCCTGTCCAACCACACTATATTAAAGCATGTACATGTTTAGCTCGGTCGCAATCAAATGAGACACTTCTGCACATCTCTTGTGCACTATGTCATTCACCTTCGGCACTAGTCGCTTCCCGTAGTTTCCATAGATAATGCTCTCTTTCCTATGGTTGTTAAACCATTCCAAATTTTGTCAACAATCGCATCTATCATAGGTAACAAATTGTAGTGTCTTACCTCCTCAATCACTTTTTTCAGAGACTCTACACAATTACTTGTGTCTATGTTGTATCTTTCTCTAGGAAAATAGCACCTCGCCCAGTTTGACACCTCAACGCTTTTATCTAGATATTCTCCTGCTTTAGGATATCGTCTTCTAAAATCATCATACCTTCTTTGGAACTCATGCTCTGTATAAATCTGAGCAATATCCCTGAATGTCTGTGCAACTACTTCTTTGTTGACGTGCGAAACTTTTAGCCTTACATTTTGGGACAAATGGAAGATACAATATCCATGTGTAGACTCGGGGTACACCTCACACACTACCTTAATGAGGCTTACGTTTCTGTCACTCACGAAAACTAGCTCCTTACTATCTTTAATAACGATTTTTAGAGTCTCGAAAAACTAATTCCAACTTGCATCATTTTCACTATTCGTTACAGCAAATGCAATCGAATAAGTGTGATGATTAGGATTCTGAAGTGTAGCAATCATTAGCACACCACCGTAACAAGTCTTCAAAAAAGTGGAATCCACAATAAGAACTTTCCTCATCGATTCAAACCCTTCAATACAAGCTCCTAGTACGACGAATACATACTTGAACTTTCTTTCCTCATCCAACTTAACAGCTGTTTTTGTTCTAAGATTCACTTGCTATAGCATATACAAATAAGAGTACAACTGCTTGTATCCTTCTTCTGGATCACCACGCAACTCGTTAGCAGCTCATTCTTTCCCCTCCAACAAGTAGTATATGCGGTGGGACACCATATTTTCCTTGTACCAAACCCATGAGATGTTTAGGACTTGGGGTCTTCATTATACCTGGATAGTCTTCTCTCAAAATATCAGCAACTAATCCCGATGTGGCTCTGTTTCTATTCTCGTTGCTTGTACTAGCACTAGCCTGAGAGCATGTGTGCATGTTGTTGTATACTTTAACACGAAAGCACTCTGTATCCCTGACCTTTGTAGTTCGTAAATACCATTCACACCCTTATCCAGATTGACGACATTTCAACACATATCTATCTCTCTCACTCTTGCTTGTTGAGAAGGCAAAACAACTTTTATGTGCACCTCTCTCAACAAAAGTTTTCACTTCCTCCTTATTATTGAATTCTTGACTAACTTTCAAATCCATACCATCTTCCCATCCCTGAGCAAACTGATCCTTTCCTTCCTCTTCACTTGGAATATATTCATGCTCCATATTGTTATCCATACTCCTATCCGAAGAGTAATCCATTCCGTTATCTTCTTTATCACTTGAAGATATATTTTCAAACTCTCCATGACCATCATTATCCACTGGCTCATACTGTTCTTTCAATGGTGTTTCGTAAAGAGTAAGATCACCAGCATTGCCAAAACCTCTTGGAACCACTTCCTCGTAATTCAAACCAACTGAACTATCTTCCTCTCTACCTGAAACTAGACCCTTACCATTATCCAACTGATTCTTTCTTGAAACTAGACCCTTACTCTTCTCCACATGTAATACACTTCTACATTTATTTGCATCCATCGACGTTAGATAAACATAAACGTCATCATCATCGATAATATATGATTTTCTCAAAGGTCTCGTGTCCAATGATATGAAACTCAAGTTCAGTTCTGTCGTAGTTGAATCTATCCCAACCTTCTTGCATACACTTTTCAATAACATCGAATACCTAATCTCCTCCGTAGATAATCTCTTGAACAATAGTGGGTACATGTGATATTCTGCTGAAATTCATTCATACCCATCTCCATTCTTTACATAATGTCCTCCATAATCAAAATATAGGCTTGTGCTCATTGTCTCCTGAAAAAAAAAAAAACAAAATCAGTTATATCAGTTGTACCCAGTTGTACTCAGTGTTCTCTATTATCCGTAGTACCCAGTTCTATCCAGTTGTACCCAATTGTACTTAGTGTTCCCTATTATCAGTAGTACCCAGTTCTACCCAGTTTTACCTAGATGTTCTAAGTCTGCATTTTTCAATTCTGGTAATCTTCTACGATTCAACAACTGTGAGTCTATATTAATTGATCTAATCGACCCAAATACTATCGCTAACGAATAAGATAATGGGATCCAAGATAATGGGAGATAATCTAAAATCCAATTGGATATCTTCCAACTTGCATTACTATCCGAGCTACTGAATTTAAAGCTATAACGCACCTCAATTCATTCAGCTAAGGTGTTGGATATCCTAAGCTGTTTCAATGGCGGATTGAGCTTCAATTGGAACAAATGTGTTGTGCTCCCTTGAATGGTGATGGTGGAGGAACGGAGCAAAGAAGAAGAAGAAAACAGATCGATCGCGATCCTTTTAATTCTTTTCCTTTTTTGTTTTTTGTTTTTTATAACTTAGGGTTTTTTGGTCTTTTCCTACTTCATTAAAGGTTAGGGGGTTATATTAGGTTATTTTGTGGTGTTGAGGTTAGGTATTGAGAGAAAAGATTATATAAAAATTGGATCCAATTGTTTCGCTGTTATGGAAAGAATTACAAGTTATAGTTTGGATTCTACGAGTTTTCTGTGGTTTGGCTAAATCATCTAAAATTTTAAATAAATTTACAAAACAAAAAAATACAAACAAACATACACACATATAGTTTTGAAAATATTAACAAAAAATCAGTCTATTATTTTCGGCTATTATCTTGATAAATATATTTATAAAAATATGTTCAATCATTATATTATCTCTATACATACTAACCACAGTTAGACCGGACTGGCCTGATGATCCACTAACTCAAAAGATAATAGCAGTAAAAATAGTGTTAAGAAATAATGTTAACATCGTTTATCGTTTTGAACCATTTGTCTGCACTTTTTGTTTTTCATTTTGTTTTGGTTTTGATGGTTGGTAACAATAGAAATGATAACTTTTAACTAAATTCATAATTAGATATGTTAACATGTTTTTTGGTTCATTTTTTCATATGTATCATAATGATTCATTTGAAATTTACAACGATTAGGAACAAAGATGCATAATCACAACCAATACAATATAGATTTTTTTTTATTTTATCGTCAATACAATATAGATATGGGTGTGATTGGTATTGGTATAGAATAAATAGGAGTGATAAAAAAAATAGAAAAAGAAGAAAAATTTAAAAATAAATGTAGAATAAGTTTCCCTCCTAAAAATATTATTTTTGCTTTTATAACTTCGGAAAAGGTTAAGAAACAATTTTATATTGATTGATGAAAATTGAAAATAAATATTATTTCAGCAGGCATTTTTACTCTAAAAGACATTACAGTATTATGCATAGCCACAAACTTTTGTCTCATTTAATATGTATAGACATGGATATATGATATAATTTGAGTCGTTGAAACTCATTAAGACACTAAACGGTGTATGAAGAATCGAGGAATGTTGAGTAATTCAGCTGAATAATTGGTATGAGACACCAGTTGAAGCTGAGGAATTTTGAATAAAAGAAATAACACTAAAAGACAAAAAATGCTGAATTGATATATATATATATATATATATATATATATTAATTCATTTTTCTAGTTTTCGAACTATTCATAATCTCCAGAATTTTTATATTTAGTTTTAGTTAGAAATCAATTATCGTTTCATGGAAAGTTATTATACAAAATCAAAAATTTGTTTATGTATATTCGAATTTATGATTGTTTTTTTGCATAGAGATGTTATCCATCCGCAAAATAATTCAAAACAACATTTTAAAATTTTTTATTCAATATAAGACCAATCGTAATTTAAAAAACTTATGTCCAAGTTAAATGATATTTTAGCTATTCGATGTGCTACTAATTGATTTTTTTTATCTATTTGAATTTTGAATATTGTTTTCTATTGGTTGAATTGTATTTAGGTAGATAATATGACAGTAAAAAGTAAATGATTTTTTAATTGATGTACAATAACATTACTTATAAACAAACAAAGAGAGTATATGTTAATGAATTATTAATTTGGACAAAAATATTAATATTTATTTTAATTATTCTACGAGATTAAATTTTAGTTATTCTGTTACTTAAAATAATAATATGTTAGATAATGCAAGATTCAGCCAAATTTCACATTTACAATTTGAATTATTAGTTATTCAGCTAAATTTCGTAATAAATTATTAATAAAGTTCATTAGATTCCGCATTCAGCAATTACCATTTACGTTTTAAGTATTAAAGAAAGCAATTGAAAATTTTTAATAAATAAAAAAATTAATTGAAGTTCTTGCTTTCTTGGTATTCAAAGTTTTGTGGATATTAGTATTGTGAGTTTTGCATCATAGTTGAATTATTTTGTAGATCATGATTCATGACGACGACTAATCATCTGCCGTGGACGTGATCAAGCCCCCCAAAACATATAGGATCAAGCTTAGTGGCATGGATATTGCAGTTATATAGACGACGAAAATATGATTACATTAATTTATATATACGATCGCCAAACATTCTGTTGTTCAAAGATTTAGCATGTTTGATGATTAGGGTTAAATATTATGATCATAATCGTGAAATACTTTGGGGAATTGCGTCCAGTTATATTAAAAATATACTAGTATAACATACTTACTTAGTTTGAATCATTTGGCTACAGCTTGCGCATTTAGTTTTTTTTTAATATATAAATTTAGAGGCGTGATTGAGTAATTTGTGTTTAAATGGGCAGACAAATATCTGAGACCAAATCGATATTCAATGGGTGTTTTTTTTTTTTGATAAAGTCGATATTCAATTGTCTGTAAGAGTCAAATGACAGATAAGCTATACAATACTAAAGGCCATAATTTCTGCCAATTACCTACTGATCTCCCACTATGCTAATTTAAAATTACGATAAGTATATGCAAACTCTTAGAAATGCAACTAATGTAAGAATAATTATGCCCAAGTAGAATATTATAGTTTAAAATATATATATATATATATATATATATATATATATATTGTTGGAACCAAATTTGAATAAACAAATGGGCCATTTGATAGGCATTTGTTTTAGTCAAAATGGATTTAAAATGTTAATGAGAATTGAGAACAAAAGTCTTTGGGCTAAGGAGGAAAAGCCACTTGTGGTTTAATAAGGATGTGTAATTTGTCCCATATCTTTTAGAGAGGAAGTTTTCTTTCAGTTATAAAATACTAAGCTTGTGTAGTGTTTAAAACATTAAAAATACTACATGCATTGAAGGAGGAACAAAAGAGAATCACACGCGCGTTGAAGTGAACCGAATCGGTCTTGATTTTGGTCTAGGTTGCATGGAATCAGAAGCAAGGAATCGATTTCTTACAATTTTTTAGGAAGCGGATACGAGTTAGAAGTATATATATATACATATATTTATATTATGTATATATAAGAAAACTTCAAATATCAAATTATATCAAATGAATTGTTTTAAACAACATCAAATCAAGTAAAATAACAATAAGAAATAAAATCATAACATTCAAAATTAAACATTCAGAACATCATTTTCAGCCTTATTTTCATCAGCTCCATTAAACAGAACCACTTTCAACTCTGGTTCATCAAGAGAAAGATCCTCGAATTCAGGACTTCCAAGGTTAATATCATTCAATGAGTCAAATTGGTCACCTCCAATATCTCATATTTTATTAAGACCTTCTTTGTAAGAATTTCTTCTAGATAAAATACGAAGGTTAGTATGCACAAATACGTCCGTCTTTGTTTATTTACGCTTAAATTTTATCATTAAATTTTTGTAATTGTTTAATTTTTACGCTTCCGAATTTTTTTTAGAAAACTTCCAAAATAGAATCGAAGCTTTCAAAACGCTTCCAAAATTGATTTTTCTGGAATCATGCTTCCACCACGCTTCCGAGCCCTTCTGAGAGCTTCCGATTCCGATTCCCGTTTCGAAGCGGGAATCGGTCATTCGATGAAGTTTTCGTGCAACCTAGGTCTTGTCTTGGTCTTGGTAGATGGTCCTTCGGCCCAAATAGCTATCTTTTTGGACCAACTCCACCAGAGTTAAAATGCTGCGTTTCAACTTGACGAAGTCAAAGATTTTCTACTCCGAAGATCTCGCCACTTCCTTCTCTACGCAACAACAAAACCACTTTCGTTTAATTGATTCGAGATCCTCTCCATGAGATCACATCTCAGATTTTCCGGATCGTGTAACTCCTCTCCGCAGCTATTAAAGAAAGTCATATCTCTCTCATTTCTTCACGCTATGAAAAGATCATAAACCTCCAACTCTCTCTCTCTCTCTCTCTCTCTCTCTCTCTCTCTCTCTCTCTCTAAATACAGTAGGTTCTATCGAGAGAATATCGTAGTATTCATAGTTCGTAGATTCTGATTTCGAGTGTTGCGAATCAGTCTCATCAAGATTGTATCTTGGGATTCATTATCGTATTAAACCGTCATACTACGGGTGATATTTTAAATTAAGGAGAGAGATTCATCTCACTTTCTTGAGTTTGTTTATCCCATAGATCTATTTTGCAGTCTCATTTCAAGACATATATATATATATATATATATTTATTTATTTATTTCTTAGGATATATTATCTTAATTATTAAGTTTCTAAGATTTTTTTAAGTTATTAGAACTTATAAATTTTTATTTAGCTTTCAAATAACAAAATATAAGAAAATATGAGTATATCGTATTTAATATTATGCTAACATCTTTTTAGTATATTAAGTGGCAAATCTAGAAGTAGTTTTTATCGGAGTCCTAATAAATAAATTTAATATATATAAAACAATTCTGTAATATTATAATACAAATTGATAAAATATATGAATTAATAGATGCATTTAGAAGTTTAAGCACCAATTTACTAGGGTCAAAGACTAATTTAAACCAAATATTTCACTAAATTCAATCAAATTTACACTAAAACTAATTAATATGCTAACAATTTATTAAATTTAATAATAATTTATTTAGTATTTTAATATTTATGTTTGATAAAAAAACCAATTCTTTATAGATACAAAATAATATTCGATTTGAAATAAAATAAATTTTCATATTGAATATTAATACTGCATGAAATATCCCAATAATCATTTAAAATATATTTGTTTACAGATTTGTTGGTGCATATTTGGCCATTAGATAAATCATGTTATTTAAATAACTGATTACTAATTTGAAGATATAATTTATCAATCATTTTTTATTCTATCTTTATAGTACGATTACTTATATTTTTTAGTATTTATCTTTGTCTCGTGAGTTTATATATGAAACAACCCGACCCAAAAATTTTAAAACTTTTCCAATTAAAACCCAAATTATCATTATCACAAATGATAATCCTCAACGGTTCAATCTCAACATGCGGAAAATGAATAAAAAATTAAACAAGTTCAATAGATCTCATACTCTACTGAATCCTAACTAGTTTAATTAAATAAATCAACATCAATAACCAATAAAATAATCAACAATTCAATTCGAATAACAACCAAGTGCAACTCAACAACAGTTCTAGAATCACTACAACCTAACAATTCTAACTCAAAAGCCATGAAATGCGAGACACTAGATCATCTCCTCTTCCTGGCCATGATTCCACGATCACAATTTCTCTTTACCTGTAACACATGGCAAAAAGAGTTGCGTGAGTATTGTCACAAATACCCAGCGAGGCGGTCATCCCGTCTACAGGTTATACACACAGGCATAAGCAAGAGATACAATACCAGGATGAGCATACAACAAGCATACACGAACAATCAAACAATGAACAGTCCAGGAGCACTGTGTCGATCGACACAACCACTAGGTGTCGATCGACATATTGCACTTGTGTCGATCGACACACCACCATGGTGTCGATCAACATGATGCACCTGTGTCGATCGACACAAAGAAATTGTGTCGATCGACACGACATCGCAGAACAGAGAACAAGCCCATCCTCTCATGGCTCGATCCCTAATGCGATCCATCGATCTTTTGCAAAATTTCATCCACAAAACACACGAAATCCAGTCCAAACAACCGCAAACAATCATATTCCATCTAATCTTTTATCCAGATAAACCTACGGTCACGCATTCACCTCGAAAAGGATTGAAAAGAGGAAGAACGACGAAGAACACGAAGAACAACCACGAACCAGCCTCTGATTTCGTCCTCACAGACCCGAAATCAGCCACAACAACGATCCTCCTCGCTCACAAGCTTCAAGAACGAGCCTCAAACGATCAATCCTTCTCAAAAATCACCAAAACTCTCTCAATCTCTCTGTTTTCTGATTCTCTCCCAATTCTCTCTGTTTTCTCTGTTTCTGGTAAAAAAAATCGGCCACAAATGTTTCCTCTTATATATCGAACCCTAAGGTTCCCTAAACCGATTGCCAAACCGCGCGATCAAAAACCGAACATGTCGGTTCAATTTTAACTCGTGTCGATCGACACACCTCACATGTGTCGATCGACACAACACTAGAACACGACTTCTCATAAGTCCAAAAAACTCATGTCGATCGACACACACACCCTGTGTCAATCGACACACCAACCAAAATCCACTTTTTAGTTCACGAGCATTACAATATATTTATTGAATTTTGTTCATCGTTGAAAAATATTTGAGATTTTCAGATACTATTTTGTAGACGTTGGTCTTCCTAAAAGGTTGACAAATAAAGGATTAATTGGTAAACTACAAACCTTTTAGGAAGAATAAAGGACTTAATGAATGAAGTTGGATTGAATTTAAGATTTTGTTTTTACTGAACTATAAACCTTTTAATAAGAAAGAAACTTTTCATATTTTATTTAAAAAAAAAAAAATTCATATTTCATGAAATATATAGTTCTTAAAAATAATCTAAATTTTGTTTCTTTTAACATTTTAGAAATATGGTCATGTTAGTTGAGTTTTACTAATTGTTACAACTATAAAACTCTTAAACATATTTTAGTTTTTTTATTTAATATGTGTAATATATATTTTTAGGAAAAAACAAATTCATATTATCATTACTAATATAATCTTGTATAGTCTAACAAGAAAACATATTAATTTTCATTTTCATTCATTTTACTTAGCCATTCACGTTTTTGATCTAATTTTATTTTATTTTTAGATATAAAAAACAACAAATATGATTTAGTGTGTACTACATGAATATTTTAAAACCTAAATGTCTTAAGTAATATTTTTGTCTATGTGGATACTCTAGATAGAAAGAAAACTCTCTAATTATATAATAGATTTTATGTGGTCACATGACCCCCTGATGCGAGATATTTGGAATGCTTCTAAATATCATTATTATTTATTTAATTATTTAGATTTGTAGTTTAAAGATATATTTTTTACAATGTTCTAGAGTGTTCCAAAGATTTCTAGGGTTTAATGATTTATTATAAATACTTTTCTTAGTCCTCCTATTGTATTCAGTTATTCGATGATTTGATTAATCGAAAGATTTTAAAGAGGTTTTGATAAACCACAGTGAAGAATATTCACAAACCCAAGAGTTTTTGCGAAAACGCTGAAAAGAGGACTCTCAAACTCTATCCTTAGAAGGGTCCGGTCCCTAAAACACACTTTTTATTAGATTTTTATAATTATTATAATATATATTTATGGAATTTTTGAACCCATAATTTTTTTGTCCATTTTACAAACAAATGTATCACACCTAAAATTCAACCAACTCTATATAAATATGACTCCCACAAAATACAAAATATTGATTAAAATAATTAAGAAATAAGTTAAATGGGGTTTCCGGTATAAGCAACAAAGTAATCGGACGACTTCATGTGTGATAGATAATGCGGTAGGTGTTATTCGCAGAAGAAACAATTAATCATGTCTTATTTGAATGTCCATCAATATTTAAAATATGGGCTCTTTCGCAAGACTCGTCAGCCTTAGGAGATTTTCCAAACACTAGGTTGTCTTGACAGTATGGGATTTTTCCTCGAAAGTGTAACAAGCTTAAGACTCAATTTTCATTCATTGATTCTAAAATCTTTTCAACTCTTACTTCATTATTTTCGGTTGGAACTATGGTTCTCATTGACATAAAAAAATGTTCTTGTTTGAGAATTTTTAGACTATACAACTAATCTCACGTTTATAACTTTTCTCATGGATGTGAATGGTAACATTTGAGAGTAATAAGGTGAAAATAATATAGGGTGTGACTGGATGTATTGAGAGAAGAATTGAGAATAATAGAAAGGAAAAATAATTTTTTTGGGCCCGACATAAAAACCAAAGCATTTGTAATATTCTTTTCTTTTTCCATTTATGAAATAAAATGTTTCTTTTAATTTAATTACCAGTCACATCCATAAAATTAGCCTTGGACATTTTAACCGAAATCAAAAAACCGAACCGAAGAAGATGGTTTGGTCGGATTTGGATACATATAAATTATCCCAGTGGATCCCAGCTTTTCGATCTATTAGTTTTCGTTCGGTTCAGTTAGAAACTGATATCCAATAGGTTAACCGAAAACCAAAACCCTTACATTACCTTATATAAGTCAATAATGTTATTAATAATTAGTTATTATGTTACTAATTACTATGTTTAGTTTTTGATTTATTATATAAATTGTAATGGGACAAAACATAAATCAAACTCAACTCAAATCTACTAAAAAAAGAAAGATCGAATTAAATGAATCCCCAATTATCAAAAGTGGGAACCCTAAGAAGCCTCGTGATTCACGATCCTTCTTCCCCAGATTCTCCAAATTCAGCTTATTCAAAAGTTCAAGCCTCATGTTCTTTGTTCACCATCTTCGATTCCTCTTTGTTTTCCGAATCAATTCATGTTTTTGAGAAAATTGAGAACCTTTTACATAGACGTTGTAATTTGATCTGCACTTTTTAGGATTTGAGATTTGCTTTGTTTTGTTAGTTTGCGTGATGCTTTGCTATTTTGTGTATAATAATATACAAACCGAACCGAACCAAACCAAATACCTACTATTTTCGGTTCTATACTGTTTTTGTTCAAAATATCTAGACCAAATCAAACCGAACCAAACCAAAAATTATGTATAAACCTATATGGATTTTAAATTCAATAGCCAAAATAACCCATAACCGAAATAACTGAATCCATAACCTACTATGCCTAGGGCTACATAAAGTAATAGAGTGGAAAAAAAATTAAAAAATTAAGTAAAAAAGACGGAAGTGAATAAAGAAATATATATATATATATTGTTTTCTTATTACTCTAGTTATCAAGTAAAATCTTTCCCATTATACAAGAAAGGACAAAAAAATGGAGTAAAGTGGGGTTTGACTAGATGGTTAACACTAAGGGCAACTCCTTGAGACTAAATATAGTGTTGAAATCACACCAAATTTGGTGTTTTAGTATTGAACTTTATTTTTCATCTCCAATGACAACACCAAATTTTACACTAAAAAAATATTATCTATTATTATATTATTCAATTTAATATTTTTAAATTATAGAAATATTAATTATACATAATCCATTAATTATAACTTAAATATAAATTTACAATTGATAAATTAAAAATAAATAAAAATATATTACATCGTACTAATCCTCAGAATTAGTATATTCGGACCACAAATGTTCGATCAATGCATTTCGAAGTTCAATATGAGTTTCTCGATCCTTAATTTTTTTGTGTCGGGCCAAAAATTCTTGAAAGCGAGCGTCATTATCACCCGCCATTTCAGCTTCACAGATGAGATTTTCTCTTGTTCTTTAATTGTTGCATCGACATCATGTTCATCCTCTATGATCATTTTATGCATTATGATGCAAGAAGTCATTATATCATGTAACACGTTCTTACTCCAAAAACGTGTTGGTCCAAAGTGAATATCATGGATCTCAATATCGAGCATCTAATTATAAAGGAGATCAAACTCAAGAAGAACAAATTCACAGAGAAAATGTTCAAGGAAAACAACCTCAAGGTGAAGATCAAATTTCACCAAGTGATCAACAAGATTTTACTCCGTATTATCGTTATCTTAGCATAAATGAATTTTCTGGATATTAGACTAATGTTTAAATTTATATTCTATCTTTAAAAAATTATCTTGTTGCATTTAGTTTTTATGTTTGTTTGGTTTTAATTTTGTGATTTTATGTTTCCACTCTCTATTTAAATTTTAATATGTATTTTTAATTTTTAATAATTTGTGTATTACTATATATTTTATGTAAAAATATTAAGTATAATTAAAATTTTATATTATTAATATTGAAAAAAAAAAAAATTTAACTAACTGATAATTAAACAAAATTATATTAGTTACAAGTATTGACTAATTAATAATATTGAATTAAATATATTATTAGATGAAACAAAAAAAAATTTAATGTTTAGTGTTGTGAACAGTGTCACACTATATCTAGTATAATACTGTTCACGAAACACTAAATTTGATGATTTAGTGTTGATTATATTGTCAGGTTAGAGGAGCAAAAAGACAAAATTATAAATTATTATTGTGTTTTATCGTCACGTTGGAGAGGTGGTCTAAGACCATCTCTAATGGTGATTTTTTTATTGGGTTTTTAGGATTAAAAATTAAAAAAAATAGAAAAAGAAGAAAAGAGAGTGACAATATTGTGACTAGTTCATTTTTATTTATTTAATTATGTAATTTAGTTATATTAAAAATATTAGTATTAAATTGACTAAATTCAAGCGTTGGACATGTTCTAATAGAAAAAAGAGATTGAAAAAAGTATTCTTCATATATATTGGTCAAAAGAAATTAAAAGAGGAATTTTTTTCGAAAATGATTGAAAATAACTAAAATTAAAAAAAAAATTCTCTTTAAATAAATGGTAGAATATATATATATATATATATATTTCTATTTTATTGATTTTTTTTAATCTTTTTTTCCCATGTACTCTATATTTCCATAACCAATCACACCTGTGGAATAAATTATTTTCTTCCCTTTTCCTTCATTTGATTTACTCTAGCCCACCTTAACTGTCAATTTTATTAATAAAAGTTGCAAACCAACAAAATTTCTTGTAATAAAGTGCATGAAATATCCAAGTAAGTGGATTTGTTCTAGTATATAAAAGGGCTATGGTGTTGGGACACGGAGTAGTAATGGTTGGAGCATAAATGAGATGAAAATGTAACACTAAGGTCACAATCGTTGAAATTGACACTGTCCAGTCTGTCTTCCAATTAAATGTATCTATCCATATCTTCTTATTTTATTAGACTATATACAATAAGGGTGTGTAATAAAAAATTTAATAGTTGAATAAGAACAGTGAGGATGTTGAAAAAAAAAGAAATCATACGTGGTTTCAACGCAGGTTAATTTTTTCAACATGTTGAACTAAAAAAAATGGGTTGGTACACGCACGCTATGGACGTAAAACATATAACATTTATTTTTGAAATTTTTTATCTTATCTAAAATATTTAAATCAATTAAGTGGGCAACCATTCTCAACATATTGTCATTAGTGTCCAGGATGCCACTCAAATGACCTATTTCATGAATAATGTTTATTGGTGCAGAGTGCATGCTCATTCTTCTATGTGCACAACTAAATTTTACTTTAATATTGTTACGAAGATTTCCATGAAATAGAAGTGTTATGGTTCATTGATTTCTAATTTAATATTGATTGACAATAAATAAATTAATCCATGTTTTTGAGAAAATAAAATCAATATGCATAGGAAAAGATATTTTTTGGATTTAAATTTTTCCTAAGAACAACGGATCGGATTTATTTTGTGAGTAGTAAACTATAGTTTTGAACTAACCACATTTTTAGTAAATCGAGATAATAAGTAAAACATATATATCATCAACTTATTTCTAGTTTATACGGTGGTATTTATTTTGGTCCTGAACATATCCCGACTTTGTGAGAGATATAGATGGATTTTCTTGCTTTTCTGTTTTGGTTTTTAGAGTCTAGTGTGAATCACTTTTCTCTACTGATTTTTGGATTAAAAGCTTGTGGAATCAAGCTTTTTATTTTGTGTGTGATTGTGGGATCGATCATAAATCTCCATCTCTATCAACGGCTAGCTTTCGCATTCAAACTTGAAATTTCTTGATCACTTTGTGATCTTAAGTTTCGTGGATTCCAATCTTATTTCATGTCTTTTGATTGCGACTCTTAGATGAGTTACAGAGAATGGGTTACATGAATTAGAAAGAGATGAGAATGAGAGTATCAAATCGTAACACCTACTGGTTTTGCGACAACACTGACAGTGACGACAAATTCGAGATCAATAATAATTAGTTCAGATGAATAATAGATTTTATTTTTTTTTTAATTGGGGAGGATATTGTCTTATAAATAAAATAAAAAATCAGAATGGAAAACTCGATAGTCGGATTTGAAAACTAAAGATGTAATTCGAATATATATATATGTGTTAAAGTTGATAACTAATTATCCTTTGGGTTCTAGTGTCTTCGATTTCAACCGACCCTATTAATATATTGTTTATTCTCATAGTATAAATAGGTGATCATGTTGATAGAATGAGCAGCATATAAGAAAGTAGAACAAAAAGACTTTTTCACTTCTATCTATCTCGTTCCTTTTCTATCTCTCTAGCTTCATCATCTTTCTTGTTGTTGAGATATAAGTATAATATTATAATATAGTATCTCATACCTTATACAAGAGTTTACAAGACGTTATCAGCACGACCGTCTCTGTATCTATTTCATACCGTCTAATCTTATGTCGTTATATACCAAAAAGGTGAGATTTTAATTTATGTGTTATTCAATATAAATTAAAATTTAGGTATTATTTACAGAGTGGTAGGTTCGCCTCCTCATGATATTATGGTAGGCTCTGCCTCCTAACTATAAGTGGAAAACCAATACAATAGGCTATGTCTTTTTTGAATTGATCATTATTTTTGAATTGATCTTTGATCAAAAATTTTATTTTTCCATAATCTCATGGCAGACTCTACCTCCTTGATTATGTGGAGGACTATGCCTATTGATTTATCATTATTTTTTTATTGTTATTTATTTCTGTTTATTATTATTATTGTAAATTACATAGTAGGCTTTGCCTCCTGCTGTTGTTTTAAATTTTACCGTTATTATGTTCTGAAACGACCCAACCCGTAAAAATTAAAAAATTTCACTTTCGGATTATTATTATCACAAATAATAATCCTCAATAAATCAATATCACAAACACGCGGAACTCAACAACAACTAACCAAAACAACTCATTCAATAAATTACATAATTTATTGAAACACCACTAATCCAATTCAAATCAATAACCAGATTCACAAATTCAACTCAACATCCAGAATTCACTAGCAACCTAGCAATTCTACAAACCAATACACTACAACCGAGCCACTAGATCATCTCTTCTTCCCGGCCATGATTCCACGATCACACTTTGTCTTTACATGCATCACATGGTTAAAAGAGATGCGTGAGTATTATCACAAATATTCAGTGAGACAGTCATCCCATCTACTTGGTTATACACACATGCATAAGCAAAAGATACAATACCAGGATGAGCAAACAACCATACAAGCACAAACAACCAACCAAGTTCGCACAATAGGCCATGCATCGATCGACACAACCACCCTGTGTCGATCGATGCACACTGTGTCGATCGACGCACCGACACAAAACCCAGAATCGAATCCATCCTCTCATGGTTCGATTCTAGAACGCATCTCATCGATCCGTGCACACAAATCCACCAAAAACAAGCACGAATCCAACCACTAACAACAATCAAATGCATCCTATCAATTCTTGTACCCATATAAGCCATGGTCACGCACTCGCCTTAGATCTGGAAGGAAAAATATGAAAAAGCACGAAGAACACTCCCCAAACTCCGAGATCTTTTCTTCCTTCGCGAAGAAACAGATCCAAATCCACCACCAGAGCCTCACAACACTCAACCCGAGCTTTTAGGATCAAGAACAGGAAGAAATCAACAATGATTCTCCTTTTCTCTCAAATTCTCTCTCAAAACTCTCTGGAACTCTCTAGAAAATTTCTGGAAACTTTTTGGAAATTCTAAAAGTCCCAAAAACGTGGCCACCCTCTATTTATAGGGGAATCTAGGGGTCTCCTTAAACTGGCCCACAAACCATCGACTTAAATCAAACTAACCGATTCAATTTAACCTTACGTCGATCGACGCACACCACCTGCACGCACGACCAAATTCTCAGAAAAATGGTCCGTGGTCGTTACAACTTTCTCCCACTAACACAGATTTGACCTCAAATCACGCAACACCGTTACACTATGGTCAACACACTTGATGTCAGCACTCTACCCCAACCCGGCTAGCTCTACTGTTATCCACACTCATGGCCCCACCCGGCCAACACTACCTGAGATCAACATCCGATCCCTGAAACTCCACTAGTTCCAAACCATAATCACATAACACCGTCTCACTACGGCTACCATCCTGACCAAACCCGGTCAGCACCACCTGAGATTATCTCCCGATCTCTGAAGCTCCTCTAGTCTCATACTTACAAATTACATCCAGACGTTATTGCTCATACTCATATCTATATACTCCCCTCTACTCTCAGGGTCGTCACCCTTTGAGCTCTCGATGTATATCATACCCCTCCCACCTTCAGGACCACCGTCCTCAGGCTATGGTATGCTCCATGCCCCTCCCACTCTCGGGACACACAATCCGCCAAGCTATCAGCATGCAGGAGAATCACACATCCCCTGGAGAGATCCCTGTCCCTCAAAGTATTTGTAGGGAACCCACTATCCTCTGGAGCAATCAAATCTGTAACGTGTATCATAATCACCTCCCGGTGATCCTCATGACATCCTCTAACCCGGAATATCATCACATCCATGACCAATCACTAGGTCATTCGAAACAACCCCCACTTAGGTGTTTCCACCAGAGTCCCTGGAAAAAGACAAGTTCTAACTCACATAAAACCTCTTTTCCCAGACTCTCCCTAGGAAATAGACAGGTCCTAACTCACATAAAACCTCTATTTTCCAGCGCCATCTAGAGAATAGACAAGTCTTAATTCACATAGAACCTCTATTCCTAGATACTATTCCTAGAACATGGACAAGCCCTAACTCACATAGAAATTCCACTTCTAGCCATCACATAACACATGAGCCCACCAGTCATACCATAAGAACTCGCATCTTATAAACACATTTAATAAGAAAACCCATCTTATCAAATCACAACAATGTATAATCGTTACATCACCAAATGAAAATACATTCATCTCATAGCAACATGCTATCTCAAAAAACTGAAAACCAGAAAAAGATAACTCAAGCCTCCATTTACTTCTCGAACCACTTCGAGAACTTTGCTTTCATCTTCGCTTCTGGTTCTCAAGTCTCCTCCTCGACATCGTCACAGTCCCACATGACTCTCACCAACATTATCCTCTTTCGGCGCAGAACCTTGACTCTCCTCTCGAGAATTCTCATAGGTTTTGCCTCCAACATCATGTTGGGCTGAAGATCCTCCGGAATCCTAGCCAACACCTCCTCAGACTCATGTTGACACTTTCGTAGCATCGACACATGGAAGACCTTAGGAAAAACCTTCACACTCTAAGGTAACTCCAACCGATAAGCTACTGCTCCAACCCGTTCCACAACCTTGAACGGACCCATAAACCTCAGACTTAGCTTATTCTCTGAAATGGATCTGTTAGGACCCCTTAACATCGTTGCCTTGAGATACACCAGATCTCCCAGCTCAAACTCTAGCTCTTTCCTCCTCTTATCGGCATAACTATTCTGCCGATCCTGAGCCTCCCTCATGTTTAGCCTCAAGACACAAATCTTCTCCGTCGTCTGCTGAACAAAATCCGCACCAAACATGGTCCTCTTCCCCACTTGAGTCCAACATAATGGTGTACGACATGGTCTCCCATACAGAGCCTCATATAGAGTCATCCCAATACTCGCCTGATAGCTGTTGTTATAAGCAAACTCTACCAGGTTCAGGTGATCCGCCCAATGACCACCATAGTCCAGCACACACATCCTCAGTAAATCCTCAAGTGTCTGAACCGTGCTTTCAGACTGCCCATTCGTTTGAGGATGATAAGCTGTGCCCATCTCAGCCTGGAATGCCCTCTAGAACTCTGAGGTAAATCTCGGATCCCTGTCTGACATGATACTCGCTGACACCCCGTGCAGCCTCACCATCATCCCGTACATACATCTTGGCCAACACCGTTTCTCCATCGGTCTTCTTGATGGCAAGAAAATGTGCCGACTTGGTCAGACGATCCACAATCACCCAAATAGCATCATAAGTCTGTGACACTGGCAACCCAGTAAAAAATCCATGGTAATCATGTCCCACTTCCACTCCGGAATGGGTAAATTCTGCAAGAACCCGCTCGAAACCTGATGCTCAACCTTCACTAACTAGCACACATTGCACGCTACAACCCAGTTAGCGACATCCCTCTTCATTCTGACCTAGTGATAATACCGCTTTAGATTCTATACATCTTGGTCGCCCCCGAATGAATAGACAAAATGCTCGAATGAGCCTCCCTCAAAATATGTTGCCTCAGATCCTCATCTTTGGGTACATAAACATGTCTGTTCACAAGTATTATCCCATTCGTCAAGACCATATAGTCTGAACCTGCCACTTGAGAAGCATCAATCAAAGCCTGATCCTTCTCCTGAGCTACTGGAATCCTGCTCAGCAAATTAAAATCCTTCTCCTGAAACGATCCAACCTGTAAAAATTAAAAAATTTCACTTTCAGATTATTATTATCACAAATAATAATCTTCAATAAATCAATATCACAAACACGCGGAACTCAACAACAACTA
Organism: Arabis hirsuta; assembly: GCA_964056655.1. NCBI lineage: Eukaryota > Viridiplantae > Streptophyta > Magnoliopsida > Brassicales > Brassicaceae > Arabis > Arabis hirsuta. Next base: position 18,104,480 of record OZ053301.1, read on the forward strand.
ACTAAAACAACTCATTTAATAAATCTCACACTTTATTGAAACACAACTAATCCAATTCAAATCAATAACCAGATTCACAAATTCAACTCAACATCCAGAATTCACTAGCAATCTAGCAATTCTACAAACCAATACACAACAACCAAATTATAGATCATCTCCTCTTCCTGGCCATGATTCCACGATCACACTTTGTCTTTATCTGCATCACATGGTTAAAAGAGATGCGTGAGTATTATCACAAATACTCAGTGAGACGGTTATCCCATCTACTTGGTTATACGCATATGCATAAGCAAAAGATACAATACCAGGATGAGCAAACAATCATACAAGCACAAACAACCAACCAAGTTCGCACAACAGGCCATGCGTCGATCGACACAACCACCCTGTGTCGATCGATGCACACTGTGTCGATCGACGGACTGACGCAGAACCCAGAATCGAACCCATCCTCTCTTGGTTCGATTCTAGAACGCATCTCATCGATCCCTGCACACAAATCCACCCAAAACAAACATGAATCCAACCAATAACAACAATCAAACGCGTCCTATCAATTCCTTTACCCAGATAAGCCATGGTCACGCACTCACCTTAGATCTGGAAGGAAAAAGATGAAAAAGCACAAAGAACACTCCCTAAACTCCGAGATCTCTTCTTCTTTCGCGAAGAAACGGATCCAAATCCACCACCAGAGCCTCACAACACTCAACCCGAGCTTTTAGGATCAAAAACAGGAAGAAATCAACAATGATTCTTCTTTTCTCTCAAATCCTCTCTCAAAACTCTCTGGAACTCTCTGGAAACTTTCTGTAAACTCTAAAAGTCCCAAAAACGCGGCCACGCTATATTTATAGCAGAATTATACCTATTCGAACAAAGCAGATCTATATTTCTGGTGATCAAACCTATCTTTGAATGACTGCAAAAGAAGTAGAATTACCGAAAATCTTTGGCAGTCACTCAAAGATAGGTTTGATCTTACCAAGGCAAAACATGAGTGGTTGAATCTATGGTTTAAGGATTACAAAAGTGTTAGCGAATATAATTTTGCTTTGTTCAGAATTACTTCAATGATGATGTTATGTAGAGAAAGTGTAATCGATTTTGATATGATCAAGAAACACTCCAAATATTTCATCCTAGAAATGTAGTCCTGCAGCAACACTATCGGGTGGGGGAATTCACCGGTTACTCGGATTTGATGCAAGTCCTCGTTGTTGCTGAACAAAATAATGAAATTGTGATAATGAATCATGAATCTCGTCAAACTGGAACGACTCCACTCCCAGAAGCGATTGTGTTAGCATCCAATACGAATAATTTTCAAGGATGAGGGCGTGGTCGTGGTAGAAGCCATGGCCGCGGACGTGGAAGAGGTGGTGGATGAGGCCAAGGACAAGGAAGAGGATTCCTGGCAAATAACTCCAGTGCGGGGAAAGCCAACAAAAATTATCAAGAAAATGATGTTGGTAGCGCAAATAAAAGGAAAATAGAGAATGCTTGCTACATATGTGGCATGAAAGGTCATTGGGCTTGAACATGTCATATGCCAAAATATTTGGCCGATCTGTATCAAGAATCACAAAAGGAAAAACAGATGGATGTCGAAACAAACTTCATCTCTGATGAAGCTAGACCTTCCTCTAACTGCCGAAGTGATGATACTCATCTCAATGTTGTCGATTTCACAGTTGATCGTGAAGTATCAACATAAAGAAAGGATAACTAAATCGATAAGACATGATAGTTAATAGTTTAAGCACTTTATTTAATATACTTTTGATTTGTAGCATCTTGTTAATATAATTTTTATTTGTTATAATATAACTTCCTGTTATATTAAATTTTTTTGGTATATTAATGCATCTCTTATAAATATTGTGACACCATACGATGTCATAACTTGAGATCAAGGACGGAGATACATGTCTTGCAGATAGTGCGACAACGCACACAATACTTAAAGATAAAAAATACTTTTCTATTCTTAAAATAAAAGACTCCACCGGAAGCGTGAGTACTATATCTAGTAATGCAAATATTATCATGGGCTCAAGAAGAGCCAGGTTTTCAATGCTAAGAGGAACAAAGTTTGAGATAAATGATGCATTATATTCTCCTAATTCATACAAAAACTTGCTAAGATTCAAAGATATCCGAAGAAATGGATATCATGTCGAGACTAAGAATAAGAATGGCATTGAATATCTTTGCATTACATCAGAAAAGAAGCATATATTGGAAGAATTACCAATGAAATCTTCTAGATTATATTGCACAAAGATAAATATGGCTGAATCATATGTTATAGTAAACCAGAAGTTTACTAGTACATTAAAAGTCTGGAATGAAAGGCTAGGACATCCGAGATCAGTCATGATGAGAAGAATTGTGCAAAACTCTAGCGGACATCCATTGAAAAACCAAAAGATTTTTCAATCCGGAGATTTTTAATGTAGTGCTTGTTCTCAAGGAAAACTAATAACTTAGCCATCACCAGCTAAAGTTGAGAATGAAAATCCAGTATTCTTGGAGAGAATACATGGTGACATATGTGGACCTATACATCCACCGTGCGGACCGTTTTAATATTTTATGGTATTAATTGATGCATCTAAGAGATGGTCACACGTGTGTATGTTGACAACACAAAATACGGCTTTCGCAAAATTCATTATCCAAATAATCAGGTTGAGAGCACAGTTTTTTCATTATGCTATAAGAAAGTTAGGCTTGATAACACTGGTGAATTCACTTCACAAGCTTTTAATGACTATTGTATGTCAATGGGGATTGATGTTGAGCATCCAGTTCTCCATATTCATACACAAAATGGCATAGCTTACATTTTGATTAAACGGTTGCAACTCATTGCAAGACCGTTAATCTTGAGAACAAAACTCCCAATTCATGTATAGGAACATGCTATATTGCATGCTACAACATTAGTTCAGATAAGACCAAATGCATATAATAAACATTCCCCGTTACAGTTAACATCTGACCAAGAACCAAATATATCCCATCTTCGTTTTTTGGGTGTGCGATTTATGCTCCTATAGCCCCACCGCAAAGATTAAAAATGTGGCCCCATTTTTCGATATCTTGAACCGGAAACTGGTTATATATTTACGGCACGTTTTGCCGATTGTCATTTTAATGAAGATGAATTCCCAGCGTTAGGGGGAAGAATTAAAGGAATCCCAAAATATATTATTTGGTGTACACCATCTTTGGTATATCTTGATCCTCCTACAAAACAACACAAGGTAGAGTTCAAAAAAAATTGTACATTTGCAAAATTTGGCAAACCAGTTACCTGATGTGTTCACAGATACAAAAAGAGTGACAAAATCATATATACCTATTGCAAATGTTCCATCAAGAATCAATGTTCCAGAATAACAAATTGATGGAAGCAAAGCAAATGAACCTAAGGTTCAATTAAAGAGGGGGAGGCCGATGAGCTCTAAAGATAAATATCCTCGAAAGAGAAATAAATTGGGAGAACAAAATGAGAAGGTTCTAGAGGAACAACATAAAGAAAAATGTCCAGAAGACATGTATGAAATGGTACCAGATGAAGAGAAATGTTCAGAAAATGAACATGATACAGCAACATATGAGATTTCCATTAATTATGTCCAAAATGGAAAAATATGGGTTAGAGATGAAATACATGGTACTGATGGAATATTCTGTATCTAAAGAAATTGATTAGGATGATCCAGACCCAAGGTTCGTATCAGAGTGCCAAGAAAAGTCTGAGAAAAATGGCAAATGGCCATGAGAAATGAATTAGTCTCTCTTAATAAAAGAGATGTTTTTGGACCTATAATCATTACACCCAAAGATGTAATCCCAGTCGGATACAAGTGGGTTTTTGTTCGAAAAAGAAATGAGAAAAACGAAGTCACAAGATATACAGTCCAGCTTGTGGTACAAGGTTTTTCTCAAAGACCGGGAATTGATTATGAAGAGGCATATTCTCTGGTTATGGATGCAATCACATTCAAATACTTAATGAGCTTAGCAGCATCTAAAAAATTAGAAATGTACCTTATGGATGTTGTTATCGTATGAATGTTGTGACTGCACATCTTTATGGATCACTTGATAATGATATAGATGAAAATCCCAGAAGGATTAAAGATCCAGGAGGATCAAAAATTCATGAAGTGTCATATAAGGAAATATGTTCAGTCAAATTACAGCGATCATTTTATGAATTCAAGCAATCCGAACGCATGTGATATAATACTTAAGTGAATATTTATTGAGTAAAAGATACATCAACAATGCAATATGCCGTTGTGTGTTTATAATCTTTTTCAGGATTTGTGATCATTGCACTATATGTAGATGACCTGAACATAACTGGAACTCAAAAGGAGATTAATGATGCAAGAACTCATATGAAAGAAGAATTAGAAATGAAAGATCTTGGAAATAAATTTTTTTTGTCTAGGGCTTCACATAAAACATCTGAAAATGGAATCTTTGTGCATCAATAAAGTTATACCAAAAGGGTGTTAAAACACTTTAAAATGGATAAAGCGACTCCTTTAAGGATCCATTCGATTTTGTGAAAATGACGAGGAAATGTTAGGTCCTGAACTACCTTATATCAATTCTATTGATGGACTTATGTATCTTGCTAATTGCACTCGACCTGATATAACTTTTGCTACTAATCTACTTACAAGATACAGTTCCTCTCCTATGCGTAGGCATTAGAACAAAATAAAACTTATATTCTGTTATCTTCAAGGTACGATTGACTTTAGATTATTTTATTCAAGAAACCTCGAGGTTGGTCCAGTTGGTTTTGCAGATGCAGACTATTTATGAGATCCGCATAAAGCTCGATCGCAAACTAGATACGTTTTTACAATTGGTGGAACTACGATCTCATGGTGGTCTCAGACACATACTTTGGTAGCCACTTCTTCGAATCATGCCGAAATCAATGCACTTCATGAAGCATGCACAAAATGTGCATGGTTCAGGTCAATGACTCAACATATTCAAGAAGCAAGCGGAATAACCACCATCGAAGAGCCGACAATTTTATTTGATGATAATTATGCATGTGTTGTTCAAATCAAAGAAAGCTACATAAAGAGCGGTAGGAAGAAACATATTCCTCCAAGATTTTCTCCTACACTCGGGAACTCGAAGAAAAAAAGGAGATTGATGTTCAATATATTTGTTCAACTGACAACGCAGCAGACTTATTTACAAAAGCGTTTCCGACTACAACATTATGAAAACATCTTCAGAGTATCAGAATGCACCATCTACGAGATTTATAAGGAAAAGATTATATCTATCTTTTCTACGAGGAGACTGCACTCTTTTTTCCTTGTCATGGTTTTTGTCCCACTGGATTTTCTAGTGATAAAGAATTTAATGAGGCAATAGAAAATATCCATACGTAGATGGATAATTAAGAGGGAGTGTTAAAGTTGATAATTATCCATAATACTAAGGTGGTAACTTAGTTTTTATCCTTTGGGTTCTAGTTTCTTCGATTTCAACCGACCCTATTACTATATTTTTTTTCTCATAGTATCATGTTAACGGAATGAGCATCATATAAGAAAGAAGAACAAAAAAGGCTTTCACTTAGATATATCTCGTTCCTTCTCTATCTCTTTAGATTCATCATCTTTCTTGTTGTTGAGATATAAGTATAATATATAATATGAAAGTATCTTATTATATAAAATTGGATGCTTCAGTGAGAGCGCGACACATAGGCAAAATTATAATTCACGATAATTGTGTACTATTGATCGGATGACGACATGTGTTAAAAGTTAAATTTTAATTAAAAAAAGTAAAATTAAAAATGGAAAACTAACAAAATAATTATCAAGTAACTAACCAAATAATAAAAAAAGAATATTCTATTAGTCCAAAACTAATTAGGAAAAAAAAAATTTAGTAGTCCAAACAAATTATTAAAAAATAAAGATAGAAAAAAAAATAAACCGTAAAAATAAATAGAAAGAATATAAAATTTCATTAAGAAAAATAAAAAAAAAAAGCAAATGATCTAGGCATTATATAAATTATACAAACACAAAATTAAAAAAACATATACAAATCTCAGTGTTTTTTTTTCTTCACGAAACACTTTACTCCTTGATTAACCAAACACAATCGTATTTGGAAACCAATATGGAGTAAACGTGCTAACATAAGAGAAAACTAAATTTCGAAGTCGAGCGGTCTGAGCCAGTAAGTCAGCCTTCCCATTCCGTTCCCTGGGGCAATACTGTAAAGTAAAGTCAGGGAACCACGCTCGAAGTGCCTTGTATTTCTCCAACTCAGTTCTAAATCGCGGCCATTTTTCCAGTTCCTGTACCATTGCAGCTAACTCCTGGGAATCCATGGCGAACAACGCACAATACCGTTTTTTCCGACGCAGGCTCTGAAGGGCCCATAATAAACTATGCAGTTCTGTGTGCAAGGGAGATATCCCCCTGTTAATTCCCCGTAGTCCTAGAAAATCAATCTCCCCATCTTGCAATTAAAGTGTCCAGCCAAGCCCACTCGTGGGGTCTCCCTCCTTTCAGGATCCATCAATAAAATATTTGAAGATGGCCAATGGCAGCACCGGAGCAGGAGGTATCTGTGGGAGCCAAGACTAGCACAATTAGATTTGTAAGAGTTTCGAGAGGAAGCAGAAATTTCTAGGTTAAGCTACGAAAACGATGAGCAAAGAGAAGTATATTATTGCTGTGTATGATTTTTGTGAACAAAGTTGCGAATACCCTTCTAAGGGCTTGTACATTGATATATATAGTCCCCAAAGTCGGCTAAGCCTTTTCCTAAGAGATAATCTTAACTTTTTCTAAGTCTTCGCAGATTCCCTTTTCCTTATGTCGGTTGTATCGAAGTGGGCTTCGTAACCGGACCGGGCTCTTAGTACAGGGAACCTTCTGGCCTTTGTGATAGCCAATGTCATTGCGGGCAGAGACAACGTCGCTGGCACTGTGACCTCGCTGGCATTGTGACTTCTCTGGTACTGCGTTCATGACTTCTGCTGCGAGTACAGTGGAATCAGAAGGCTATTTTCTTGGACGGAGAAGACTTAGGAAAGGAGGGTTGCTTCATCTTCTTGTTAGAAAATGATTTAGGAAAATCGCATAACATCTTGTACTTTAATGCGATAGCGCGTCTACGCGCTTCGCATGCATAATTTTGGACTTCAATGTTGAGCGGGTGAAATCCGACCCCAACAGTTAGCCCCCAGCTCGATAGTGTTAGTGATAATAGTATCGAGTTAAAGATTTCTGGATATCGGCGTTGCTGTCCAAAATCATTACGCTATTGTTTGCACGGCGCCTCTGGCTCGGGCTGCTAATACTGCAATGGAGGATGGTTTTAACGATGGAGGTTTTAAGACTCTGTTTTTTTATTGGAGATTTTAAGACTTCATGCTTTGAATGCTGGAGCCGACTACATTGCTGCTGCAACGACGACGTGTCGCCCGCATCTCCAAAGATCGTGACGTCGACGTGGCCGAAGACCATGTCGCCGGCGTGGCCGAAGACCGTGTTGCCCGCATCACCAAAGACCGTGCATCGACGTGGCCGAAGACCGTGTCGCCGATGTGGCCAAAGATCGTGTCGCCCGCGTCATCAAAGACCGTACCGATCGCGTCACCAAAGACCGTGCCGCCCGCGTTGTCAAAGACCATGCCGTCGAAGACCATGCCGTCGAAGACTCGACGATGCCACCGAAGACCCGTCCCGAGAGATTGGTTACGGGGACTCACCATCGTGAAGCCGATATCCTCGAAGTCCCAGCGAGGCTTGTTGGCGACGAATATCAGAGGATACGAAGCGAGGATGTTGGTGCCTTGATCTTTCTGAACGATGAGGATCCAATGATTCCGCCTAGTGCTGCTGATGTATTGCTATCGTCGCCTTCTTTCTCTTTGTTCAACTGGCGAGCTTCGAGCGTTGAGAGAGATGACGAAGCCACACTTGTTGAGGTTGAACAAGCGGTAATGATAAGAGGAAGCGAAAGGCAGTGACTCGACCAGACCCTCCTGGGTCTTCTCTTCAGATGCGGAGTTTGTGGCATGAAGGAGATGTAGTATCGAAACGAGAGAGGCTCTGCGAAGAGGAGCAAAAGGGAGTTGGATACTAAGTTGATAGAGATCGAGTCGGAGTGCGCCAAGGATAGGGAGGAGATAGCTTTGATGAAGAGTCAGCTGAACTTTGCCTATGACATCCAGGATACTCGAATTAACGAGGCCGTTGCTAAGGCAAGAGATGAGATTACCCGCAATTTTGACAGACAAGACAGAGAACTCTCCAAGTTACTCGCAGAGATCAACAGGAAGGCCAAAGACGACATGTTGGACCTTGCCGAGATCGGCGCGAATCTGGAACTCATCGAGCTTCTTCAGCAACTGGGGGCACCAGCTCTGAAAGATGAGATCGAGGAGCTGCAGCGGGGACATGCCCCAATTTATGATGCCCGCAATGTGTTTACGGATCTTGTTGCCGAATCAAGGAGAGTACTAGAGACTCCTGATGCTTCCGCTTTTGCCGACGATGGCGCCGAGGCGGGCGACGCCGATGACGCCGAGGCGGGCGACACCGACGACGGAGACAACAAGGTGGATGATGAAGACGACGAGGGGATTGATAAGTGACCTTCTCATTTTAGACTTAGCTTATTTTGTGCTTTTCGGTCATGACTTTCATTGGATTATTGGACGTTGTTTAACCATGACTTTCAGTAATGGCATTGGATGGTTTGTATCCATACTATGATTATGTTTACCCTGCATTGTAGTAAATGCAGGATGATAATGCATGCGGTTTTTGTTTCTCGCCTCTCTTATAAGCTAAGCTTGTTTTGCTCCTTGATAGGTCATGAGAATTTCGAAAGTAATGATACTCACTTTGTTGACTAAGTCTTTAGATGAATCCGTAAGTCGGTGGTTGTTTACACTCAAGATGTCTTTTCTCATCTTGGAATGTTCTATTTCTTGATTGCAGAGTAGCGAAGTCGCTGATGCGCTTATGCTTTGCTTCTACCAATGTTGTTGTTGGGTTTTTATTGCAAAGTAGCGAAGTCGCTGATGCGATGACGCTTTGCTTCTACCAACGTTGTTGCTGGGTTTTTGGAATGGTGCTGCTCTCTGAACACGTCTGTCCGAGAGCGAACACACCTTTGGCTTTTACCAACGTGTTGCTGGGTTTTCAGAATAATTATTCGGTCTACAAACTGACTAACCATTGGCAGCTGCTTTGTACCAACGATTCTGTTGGGTTTCCGAATGATCAGTTGGGTTCATCTAGCGTGCTATGGATCCAATGATGGATGTTCTTGTGTTCGAGTTTTCACATCGTCGCTGTGGCCAGCAGCAACGGTTGCGAAACGAACTTGCTGGCATCAGCTTTGAACAGCCCGTAGGGGATGTAGCTGACGAAGTCAGTGAGACTTATGTCAAGGGCCTGATGGTTCCGGCAAAGAAGTTGTCAAAGATAGGCGTATATGTACCCCACTCCCCCCTTTGTTCGGAGGAGGGCAACTAAACTCGTCCGGAGACAAGCTGCCTAAGTACCCTTTGCAGGGATCAAGTTGCCCTGTAGTTCGTTGTAAAATCCTTTAAAGAAGACTAGTGATAGCGGGGTTTGCGGCCTCAGTTGGTTCGCTCGCCTGTTTAGTCTTTCCACCCCTTTTAGTACGGACTTCCTCTTCACTTTGAGCAAAGTTTGTAGCACGGTGGAGAGCGTCTTGGATAGTCGTTGGTGGGTTGATAGTCAATTCCTGCCAGAACGGAGACGGGCATCGGAGCGCTCCTCTCAAAGCTTCTAGGGTGGACGTGTTGCTAATACTGTCCACCTTTGACAACGTGTGTTTGAACTTATCATGAAAGACCGTAGACTTTCATTCTCGCCTTGTCGATTTGTCCATAATTCAGCTTCTTAAATCTTTTGTTCCGCGAAGATGTTGTAATGCTGCACAAACATCTCTAAAAGTTGGTGGAAGGTGTGAACTGAATTCTTCTCCAGCTTGTAGAACCATTGGAGGGTTTGAGGCTTTCCACAAACAGCTTGCAGTAGCCGATGTCTTTTTCGGCTTCTCTGAAGTTTGCCCTCCTTAGAGCTACCTTGAACTCCATCAGATAGTCTGAAGGGTATGTGGTTCTTTCGTAGATTGGTAACTTGATTTTTCCGGGATCGGAGATTTTAGTCCTCGCAATCCGCTCGGTGAAGGTGTGTTCTGTGCCTTCTCGAGCACATAGGCGATTCCACGAGCCTTCCCCGCGTCGTGAAACATCTGCGATTGGGTTGTCTTCAAGTTGGAGACAACCCGCTTCATCTGAGCTTTCAACTCAGCGACCTCCACGTTTTGAGATCGTTGTAGTGCCCTACGCTCCTACTCCCTCTTGTACAGCTCTGCTACGGAGGATCCGCCTTCATCTTTGGCGTCGGGGTAGTCATCGTACCCCGAAGTGTCTTCCATGGCCTCCGTTAGGGAGTGCGACGACGCGCTCCGACTATCTGACACGCGCGCTTCTCGTTGTCCGCCAGTTGCGTTGCCTGTTCGTGCGTGTCTTTGATGAGCGCGTTGGTCCTCGTCCGAGATCTCCACGTAGCGTTCGAGAGATCTATCAGATTCCCGTCGTGGCGGTGGCGGCGGCAAGTCGCCTGGATCCCTTCGAGTGGCACAGGGTGTCGAGAAGTTGAGACGGTGCTGGTCGAAGCAACCCCTAAGTCTTGTGGTGTCGGGCCTCTTGCGCTTTCTTCGTGAAAGAGCATTCAGCTCGTTCGTGGTCACCTCGTTGAACTTCTTCTGCTCGCTGGATTCCTTGAAGAGCTTTTGCAGCATCTGCTTGACCTCGGTTATGTCTCCTGGGTTTGCAGCAACGTTGGTGGCGGGGGCTTCGACAGAGCTCTCCTTCTTTTTGTGGTTGTTGTGAGACGAGGACTTCTCGCTGCTACTGCTTGACTTTTCCTCTTCCTCACTCATCTTCTCAGATCTGGTGTATGACGTAGCTTTTTGGTGTGAGAAATTCTCTAGTTTCCCTTAAACGGCGTCAAATTGTGTGAGCCAAGACTAGCACAATTAGATTTGTAAGGGTTTCGAGAGGAAGCAGAGATTTATAGGTTAAGCTACGAAAACGATGAGCAAAGAGAAGTATGTTATTGTTGTGTATGATTTTTGTGAACAAAGTTGCAAATACCCTTCTAAGGGTTTGTACATTGATATATATAGTCCCCTAAGTCGGCTAAGCCTTTTCCCTAAGAGAGATAATCTTAACTTTTCCTAAGTCTTCGCGGATTCCCTTTTCCTTATGTCGATTGTGTCGAAGTCGGCTTCGTAACCGGACCAGGCTCTTAGTGCAGAGAACCTTCTGGCCTTTGTGATAGCCAATGTCATCGTGGGCAGCGACAACATCGCTGGCAGCGCGACGACGTCGCTGGCGATGATGGCGTGACGTCGCTTGCGCTGTGACCTCGCTGGCATTGTGACTTCTCTGGTACTGCGTTCATGACTTCTGCTGCGAGTAGAGAGGACTCAGAAGACTCCTTTTCTTGGACGGAGAAGACTTAGGAAAGGAGGGTTGCTTCATCTTCTTGTTAGGAAATGACTTAGGAGAATCGCATAACATCTTGTACGTTAATGCGATAGCGCGTCTACGCGCTACACATGCATAATTTTGGACTTCAACGTTGAGCGGGTGAAATCCGACCCCAACAGTATCCGTCTCCACTTACTATACAAATCTCAGTTTAAAAATTTAAGATATGCATAGCCAAACTAAAGAAAAATAAATAAATTATATTCTTATCCATTATGAATATAATTTATTTATTTGTTATTAAAAATATGAGTTGAATTCTATTTATATATATATATTTGGATTCGCATGATATGAATATGGCAATCAAGATGTAAATTGATATCTTATTATTTAAGACAAGTGTTTAAATAGTATTTCAAAATATTTTGATAATTCATCGAGTTACTAATTTAAATTTAAATATTTAAATTATAATTTTTAGTGTGTTTATCCGCGTATTAATGCGGTCCTATTCTAGATCAGATGATGATATGTGTTAACATTTAAAATTAATTAAAAAAAAGTAAAATTAAACATGGAAAATAGACAAAATAATTGTTAAATAACTAAACAAATAGTAAAAGGTAAAAACATTTTATAGTTCAAATAATTAGGAAAAAGAAAATTTCTAATAGTACAAAATAACTAGATAAAAAAAAATCTAATAGTTCAAACCAATTATAAAAATAAATTAAAACAAGTAGAGATTATAAACAATAAAAGTAAAAAGGGGAGAAAGAATACAAACTTTAATTAAGAACAATTAAACATGACTGATAAAAAAACAAAAGATCTTATTATATAAACGAGGATCCGCACGATGAGAACACGACACGTATGTAAAATTCTAACTCACCAGATTACGACACATGTAATTGTTAGTTTAGATTGTGACATGTGTCAATATTAACAAAAAAAATTTATAAAAGAAAATAAGAAATATATTCTAAACAAGGATTATGAACTAATAAAGATTACCGTCATACTAAAATAGGTTATATTTCAAAATTGTTATATTATAAAATACATTCTTTTCATTTCAAATTATCTAAATAGTTAAAGAAAAAAGAGGTGTCATATTGTAAGTGTCATTTTGCTAATATAATAACGTGTATGAGACAATTTTATTATGAAATAATTATAATAAATTAACGAGTTAATAAAATATAATAAGATATAATAATAAAATAAATATTAAATAAATTTGTAAAATTAGAGGCGTTATAAATTTTAAAATCAAAAGTATTAACCATAATGCAATTTTTATATAAGCATGACATGAAAGCAATATTATTTACTCACAAGATCGCGATATGTATCTAATATTGATCAGATGATGAATGTGTTAAAACCTAAAAATAATTAAGAAAAATAAAATTTAAAATGGGAAGTAATTATCAGGTTACTAATCAAATAATAAAAAGTAAAATTTATAATATTATCCATACTAATTAAGAACAAAATTTAAGATGAAATATAGACATGGCATAAGCCTTAAAAAAAAAAAATACATACAGAATAAAAATGTCAATTAAAAATATAAAAAGATGAATGATAAAAAAGACGGTATATAAATTGGAAAAAAAAATTTAGAAATGTTATATAAACTTTAATTTAACAGTTTAAAGATATATACAACTATCAAAAAAAAGTCTATAAATATATTTATTTTATCAATATAGAGTTCACAAAGAAAATGGAAAATTTCAACCTATTACACCATTGGTACTCTCCAAATGTATATAGAAAATTTATATAAGTTAAAAAATAATAATATTATATTTACTATTAAGTTAATACTGTATAGAATTTGGCGAGTATAAATTTTTATAAGAAATAAAACGATGACTTTAATAAAATACAATTATCAATTTTGTACTTATGTGATGATTGACAACATTATTTATAGTTTCTGATTTAACTATATAGTATTTTAACTATTTTTATTTTCTATCACATAATTAAGATATATTCATAATAGGTTAAAATATATATTTTTCACTGTTATTAAGAATATGATTTAATATATATTTTTGGATTTACATGATATGTATTAGGGGCATTTGCGAAAATGCCACAAATCAAAACACATTTTGCAAGCGTGCCACCTATGTGTGTACTTTTCCAAATCTGCCATTTTTTTGTCCAAAAAGAACAAATTTAACCCATTAAAAAAAGAAAACTTTTCTCCTTTTTTTTTCTTTTTTTTTCTTTTTCTTTTTCTTTCTCTTTTTCTTTCTCTTTCTTCTTTCTCTACGAAATCTGATTTTTCTCTTATCTTTCTCTTTTTCTTCATAAAAAAACAGATCTTTCTCTTTCTCTCTCAAGCTCTTATTAATGGAAAAATAGTGGTTATGGTGTTGAAGAAGAAAACAAACATCTTTAGATTTGAATCTCTCTCTGTCTCTCTTTCTCTCATATAGATCTAGATCCGGATTTCAATTTTTTTTTTTGCAAATCTGGGTATGTTTGATTTGTGTTGTAGATTTGAGTTTTTGGTTCAACTTTGTTTACAAATCTAAGATTTTTGTTCGATTTGGCTTACATAATTGAATTTTTGATTATTTCTGGGTGAGTTTTGTTTTTGATGTTATTCTTAGTAATCTAGGGTTTTGAACTTTTTTTATAAAATTTTTCTACAATTTTTAAAAGACTTATAAATTTTATAAAGTTTTTTTTATAGTTTTTAAAAGGTTTATAAAATTTATAAAGTTTTTAAGGGTTTATAAATTTTTTTTAAAGGTTTTGTTAGACTGTTTAAATTTTTATAATTTTTTTAAATAGTTAATAAGAGTTTTGCATATGTCTTTAAAAATTTAACAGTTGAAATAATAATGTATAAAGTTTTTAAAAGATTTATAAGGGTTATTTCACAATGTTTATAAGGTTTTTAAAAGGTGTCTAAAGTTTTTAAAATATTTATAAGGTTTTTTACAAAATTTATAAAGATTTATAAGAGTTTTTTACAAGGTTTATAAATTTTTTAAAATGTTTTTTGACATGGTTTATAAGGATATTATAAAAAATTTATAAGGATTTTATAAGGTTTTTATAAGGTTTTTATAAAAAATTTATAAGGATTTTATAAGTTTTTTTTACAAAGTTTATAACGATTTTATAAGTATTTTTTTACAAGGTTAATAAAAATTTAAAAGTTTTATAAAAAAATTTTACAAGGTTTATAAATTGTTTAAAAAATATATAAATTGTTTAAAAAAATTTATTCATAAATAAACAAAAACTCATATATGTAACATAATTAGAATCAATAATTTAGATTTAAAACAAATAAAAATTTAGAACCCAAATCTGTAAAAAAAAATGATAAGAATTTTTTACAAGGTTTATAAAATTTTTAAAATGTATTTTTACAAGGTTTATAAGAATTTTATAAGGATTTTATAAGATTTTTTTACAAAATTGATAAGAATTTTATAAGAGTTTTTTAGAAGGTTTATAAAAATTTTAAAAGTTTTATAAAGATTTTTTTACAAGGTTTATAAGAATTTTTTTACAAGGTTTATAAATTGTTTAAAAACTATATAAATTGTTTTAAAAATATTATCCTTAAATATACAAAAACTCATATATGTAACATAATTAGAATCAATAACTTAGATTTAACATAAATCAAAAATCAAAACCCAAATCTGTAACAAAAAATGATAAGGATTTTTTACAAGGTTTATAAAGATTTATAAATTTTTTTATACAAGGTTTATAAAAATTTTAAAAGGTATTTTTACAAGGTTTATAAGGATTTTATAAGGTTTTTATAAGAATTTTATAAAAAAATTTTATAAGGTTTTAAGAGTTTTTTACAAGATTTATAAAATTTTTAAAAGGTTTATAAAGATTTTTTACAAGATTTATAAATTGTTTAAAAACTATATAAATTGTTAAAAAAATTATATATAAATAAACAAAAACTCATATATGTAATATAATTACAATCAATAACTTAGATTTAACACAAATCAAAAATCAAAATCCAAATCTGTAACAAAAAATGATAAAATTCGATATGGATTTATAACTGGATGAGAGGGAGAGAAAGAGAGAGATATTATTCTTTTTCTTCAACTTCAATCACCATTTTTGCATAGAAAAAAAGAGAGAGAAATATAAAAAACAGATATAGATTTGAGATAGAGAGAGAAATTTGATTTTATTTTATGTTTTTCAATCTTATTATCACACTATTTTTGTAAAGAAAGAGAAAGAGAAGGAAAAAAAAATGATATATGTTTTTTTCAATAGTGGCATGCCTTCAAACAATTTTAAAGTGTAATATTTTTGCAAAGTGGAATGGGACATGTGGTATTTTGTAAAATTTCTCTATGTATTAAAATATGAGAATTATGATGTAAACTTTTACTCGTATTAAGATCAAAGTTAAATAGTATTTTAAAATTCAACTAATTACTAACTAAAATTTAAATATTTATTTCATTAATTTTTATTGTATTTATTTGATGCAGATCCTATTCTAACAATAATATTATATATATTATGTCATACCCTATGCAATAGTTTACAACAATATGTTGTTTATTAAGGTTATTCGGAAATTATATCGGTTCTCGGAAATATTCGGAATTGAACCGATATCTATGAATAATTGAATATATATATATATCTACGGATTAAATCAAACCAAAGTAAACCTGTTTTTTCAAATCGATTTTGGTTCGAATTTTCGGTTATAGTTTTGAAGTGTTAGTATTTGGGTCCCCCTCTTAACGTAGTGAAAATAAAAAAGGAAACGAAAAGATGGTTGAGAAAAAGAGTTGAAAAAAGAGAAAAAGAAAGGAAAGAAGAAAAAAGAACGTTGAGAAAACCAATAAAGAATGGGCCCAAGAAAAACAGAGCCAATTGAGAGTGCCCTTTAACACGTATCGTGTCTCCAGCTGTTTCCCCACACTCTTTCGAAAAGCGCACCGACGATGGCCTTTTCGTTATTATAACGGTAACACGACCCTATCGTGGCCGCTTTCTCTCTCTCTCTCTCTCTCTGTTCCTGGCTTCTATTTTTAACCTCTTCACTCTCTTTTCCTTTGTTCACTCTCTTTTCCTGCTTCACTCAGTCATGGCCTCCTACATTGCCATCGCCTTTCTGCTCCCCTTCCTCCTCTCCTCAGTCGAATCTAAACGGACTTACATCGTCCGCGTTAGGCACTCCGATAAGCCCGACTCTTTCCTCACTCACCACGATTGGTACTCTTCTCAACTCCAATCTCTCTCCTCCGATCCTCAATCCCCCTCTCCGCTTCTCTACTCTTACACCACCTCCTTCCATGGCTTCTCCGCTTTTCTCGACTCTCACGAAGCCGATGCTCTCCTTCGCTCCGACTCGGTTCTCGATGTCTTCGAGGATCCTGTCTACACCCTTCACACAACCCGTACTCCCGAGTTTCTCGGTCTCAGTTCCGAGTTCGGTGTTGCTGCTGGGTACAGTTCTCAGGATCTCGGTCATGCCTCCAATGATGTGGTTATTGGGGTTTTGGATACTGGTGTTTGGCCTGAGTCTAAAAGTTATGATGATACGGGTATGCCGGAGATCCCGTCTAAGTGGCGAGGGGAGTGTGAATCTGGACCTGATTTCGACTCCAAATTGTGTAACAAGAAGCTCATCGGAGCACGAAGCTTCTCCAAAGGGTTTCAGATGGCTTCAGGCGGCGGTTTCTCCACCAAGCGTGAGTCTGTTTCTCCCCGTGACGTCGACGGCCATGGAACTCATACTTCAAGTACAGCCGCCGGATCTGCCGTCAGAAACGCCAGTTTCCTCGGTTACGCCGCCGGTACGGCCAGAGGGATGGCCACGCGTGCTCGTGTGGCTACTTACAAGGTTTGTTGGAGTACCGGATGTTTCGGATCTGATATCCTCGCTGCCATGGATCGAGCCATCTTAGACGGCGTCGATGTCCTCTCGCTATCTCTCGGCGGTGGCTCAGCTCCGTATTTCCGTGATACGATCGCGATCGGAGCATTTTCCGCTATGGAGAAAGGCGTTTTCGTGTCTTGCTCAGCCGGAAACAGTGGTCCGACAAGAGCTTCCGTCGCTAACGTCGCGCCGTGGGTTATGACCGTCGGAGCCGGAACCCTGGATCGAGATTTCCCGGCTTTCGCAAATCTCGGCAACGGGAAACGGCTCACCGGAGTTTCGCTTTACAGTGGCGAAGGAATGGGAACGAAGCCGCTCGAGCTTGTGTACAACAAAGGAAACAGCAGTTCGAGTAATCTCTGCCTCCCTGGCTCGCTCGATCCCACGACGGTTCGTGGGAAAATAGTGGTGTGCGATAGAGGCGTGAACGCTCGTGTGGAGAAAGGAGCTGTAGTGAGAGACGCAGGAGGTTTAGGGATGATAATGGCGAACACGGCGGCGAGCGGAGAGGAGCTTGTGGCGGATAGTCATTTGATTCCGGCGATTGCTGTTGGGAAGAAGACAGGTGATGTCCTCAGGGAATACGTCAAATCGGATTCTAATCCAACGGCTCTACTTGTTTTCAAAGGAACAGTTCTGGATGTTCATCCTTCTCCTGTGGTTGCTGCCTTTAGCTCGAGAGGTCCAAACACTGTCACTCCAGAAATCTTGAAACCTGACGTCATTGGTCCCGGAGTTAACATCTTGGCTGGTTGGTCCGACGCTATTGGTCCTACAGGTCTTGACAAGGACTCGAGGAGGACCCAGTTCAACATCATGTCAGGTACTTCACGGGTTAAAGATTCAATTTTCACATTTGTTTTTTTGCTGCATATGCAATTATTACGTATCGATATGGTCATGATGTTTGGGAGATGCGTTTTATCTCAACATGAAAAGGGTTTGATTCTTGTAAGTGTTGAAAAACATTTCTTTGTTCCCAAAAATTGAATCATGATTTGGGAGATTTATTTTGTTTGACAAAAAAGGGTTTGATTTTGTTAGGTACGTCAATGTCATGCCCACACATCAGTGGTTTAGCTGGTCTTCTGAAAGCAGCTCACCCTGAGTGGAGCCCAAGTGCCATCAAATCAGCCCTCATGACCACAGCTTACATTCTTGACAACACCAATTCTCCTCTCCGTGATGCTGCAGACAACAGCCTCTCCAACCCATGGGCTCATGGCTCGGGCCATGTAGATCCTCAAAAGGCTCTCTCACCGGGTCTTGTCTACGACATCTCAATCGAGGAATACATAAGGTTCTTGTGCTCTCTAGACTACACAGCAGATCACATTGTCGCGATTGTGAAGCGGCCTAGCGTTAACTGCTCAAAGAAATTCGCTGATCCTGGTCAGCTCAACTACCCAAGTTTCTCGGTTGTGTTTGGGGGGAAAAGGGTTGTGCGATACACCCGGGAGGTAACCAATGTGGGTGCAGCGAGCTCGGTTTACAAGGTGATGGTTAACGGGGCAGCCAATGTTGGGATCTCGGTTAAACCGTCCAAGCTTGCGTTTAGAAGAGTGGGAGAGAAGAAGAGGTACACGGTCACGTTTGTTAGCAAGAAGGGAGTGAGTTTGACGAACAAGGCTGAGTTTGGATCCATCACTTGGAGCAATCCGCAACACGAAGTGAGAAGTCCCGTGGCATTCTCTTGGAACCGGTTCTGATAAAAACAACAAACACATAAATCTAACATCTATAGTGATGTTTTCTATTTAAAGCTTATTTACTGTTGGGAGGAGAGGGGATTTGGGTTTCTAGATGATTGGGTTTAGGCTAAACCAGAACCCATCCTCAGCCAGAAGCAGAGTGGAAAGCGTTCTTGTTTGGTTTGGTTTGGTTTGAGTGCGTAGGTAAAAGGCATCCTAAAAAGATCGGGATGGGTAGAAGACAATGTTGTCACGGTGATGTTATATGTATTGCTTCTGGTTTTCCATTTAACTAGACATTGATGTAATAGTCTGGTTTAAAGTAAGCAACAAGAACATCACTCAAGAGTCTAGACAAAGTGGAGAACATGCGTACAATAAATGATCACGTGAAGCTAACATGTATGATGAGTGATGACGTCCTAGCATAAGTAATAAGTCTCAACGGTTACAACTTCGATGTTGAGAGAAATGCGGGAAAAAACAAATAGTAAATATTAATCTAAAAGACAATCAAGTTAACGCAACTGGATGATTTGTTACAAGCTAAACTGTATATGGAAACGGAAACAGAAACGTAGAATCGAAACGTTAGGTAACACAGAAACGATTTTTCTTTAAAAAAAAAGAAATAGAAACGTTTTGGAAACGTGTATATATTTATATATATATATATATATCATGAAACCAAAATTATCAATAGTTTTAAAATATTTGAGACAACACAAATCTAATACGACTCGAACAAAAAAACACTTCGTTTTTGTATACGACTTCACAATTTTAATAATCAATAACAAATCTACTGTAATTGAAAAAAATACCTTGTTTATCTCTTTGATTCTTCGACGTTTTTAGGTTATGGTGACGATTAGAAAAAAAAATAATGTATTAGTGTTTAATAATTAGGTTTTAAAATTTATTAAAAATATCAAACAAATCCCTATATTTTTAAAATATTTATTTAATTTGTTTCCAAAACCAAAATTAGTTAAAAAAAAAAACCAAAATTCGCGTTTCCAATTTTGGAAACACGTTTCCGGCCGCGTTTCCAAAACGTTTCCAAATCAAGATATTTAGGAAACGCGTTTCCATCGCGTTTCCGTTTCCGAAACGGAAACGCCACTTTTTCACGTTTCCATGCAACGTAGGTTACAAGAGAGGCCATCATAGAGCACAAAACTCTTTAAAAATTGTTATTACTTCAGTGATTCTTTATTTTATTTCTTCTTATAGAAAATTTTAATGTTCTAATAAACGTTTTAGACGTTAATTTAAACGGTGTTTATTTAGTTACTAAATTTCAATAGACCGTTGAGAATATTTTTTATGTTGCCTAAAATATTATGATATTATAGTGATAAGATTTATATTTATAAACTATGATATTTTATACATTTTACTATAAAATAATAATAATAAATATAATATAAAATTTATTGTATATAAATCATGATTTTTATATATTTTGTTATAATTACTTTAGTATTTTTTTAGTAAACTTTAACAATTAAGCCACATATATAATATTTTATAATCCAAAAATTTGTCTTTGAGCGGCGATTAGTGAAAAAGCGGCTTGTGGCTAGATCTATATATTTTTTCTGCGATACGAATGAGTATGAGCATAAAGTAAATAACACATAGAGTTTTTTCACGAGGTTCGTTTCCTACATTCCCGAGACCAAGTCCAGAATCAATCCATTAGAAAAGGCTGCAACCTACAATTGCTATATGGCATACCACCACTCTTTTCTACATGGACAAACTATGAATACAAGTATCAAGCACGCATGCTTGACTACCAACCAGCAGCACCGGTGCAACACCGTCTTCTCAACGGCTGCAATCTTCATAGACAACCACCATCAACATGGTGGGACAACGCCACACACACATGTGTGCATCTCACAAAAGAACCCTAGGCGCATAACTTTTTTTTGCCAACGCCTCTTGCCTTTTATACTACCACCAGAAAACCCTCATGTTTCATATTATGTGGGCTTTTAACCTCTCTTATAATTGGGCTTTCTAATTCAATAAGAGCCCAATCTTACTTTGTTCCCGCTTGTTGGAACATCTCTGCATGTGTTCCAGTAACTCGTATTCTGATGCTCTAGAAACCTCTCTTTCATTCTCTCCGTTTTTTACTGAATGTGTGCATCCAAGCTCATCCTCACACTATCTAGATTCATCATCGACTCCCCCTCAATGGTAGCATCAATACTTTCTTTGATACTCACTTCTTCAGACTCTTCATAGGGATTTGTTGGAGATGCATCGGCACATTGATCTCCCCCTGCTTGGTTGACACATTCATTCAAAACCTCTCAAGAAAACCAAGGAACAAGGGCCTACATCACACTCTCTTTCTGTGAAAAACCAATTTTTTTTAGAGTCTACCTCTGTTCTTGGCCATGTTCCAACATTATCTTTCCTGTTCCAACATATGTTGGAGTTCTTCTGCAAATTTGATCAGTTTATTCGCTAGAGAGAAACATCCATAACTCTCAGATTTCACATCAGAATTGATTTCTGGTTTTTCCTCTGGAAAGCTGGCTTCATTATCTTTGCAACGGTATCAAGATTGATTTTTCGTTCGTTCTGATCTGCGAAAAATAGCCCCCAAAGTGGTTGGTCGCAACTGATATTTCCTTGTAGCTTTTCTGCAGTTCTCCTCCTCTTCCATAACCAAGCTTCTCCTTCTATCATATTCTTTGAATCTCTTTGGCTATATCAGAAGCAAATTGATCTCTCTCTTATATTCGTTTTCAAGCCCATAAACTTCAATTTTCTTCTTCGTTAACCCTAATCTCATACTTTGCTCTTCAATCTCAACCACCCGCACCAAATCCAGAATCATACCGGAAAATAAGAATGGATCTCTATCGAGTCCCTTTCTGATACCAATTGAAAAAGCGGCTAGTGGTTAGATCTATATGTTTCTGCGTTACGAGTGTGTATGAGCATAAAGTAACTAACATATAGAGTTTTTTCACGAGGTTCGTTTCCTACATCTCTGGGACCAAGTCCAGAATCAATCCATTAGAAAAGGCCGCAACCTAAAATTGTTATATGGCATACCACCACTCTTTTCTACATGGACAAACTATGAAGACAAGTATCAAGCACGCATGCTTGACTACCAACCAGCAGTACCGGTGCAACACTGTCTTTTCAACGGCTGCAATCTTCATAGATAACCACCATCAGGATGGTGGGACGACGCCACACACACATGTGTGCATCTCACAAAGGAACACTAGACACGTAACTTTTTTTGTCAACGCCTCTTGCCTTTTATACTACCACCAGAAAATCTTCACGTTTCATATTATGTGGGCTTTTAACCTCTTTTATAATTAGGCTTTCTAATTCAATAAGAGCTCAATATCACTTTGTTCCTGCGTGTTGGAACATCTCTGAATGTGTTCCAACAGCTCGTATTCTGATGCTCTAGAAACCTCTCTTTCATTCTCTCCTTTTTTTACTAAATGTGTGCATCCAAGTTCATCCTCACACTATCTACATTCACCATCGACTCCCCCTCAGTGGTAGCATCAATACTTTCTTTGATACTCACTTCTTCAGGCTCTTCATTGGGATTTTTAAGAATCTACCTCTGTTCTTGGCCATGTTACAACATTATCTTTCTTGTTCCAACATATGTTGCAGTTCTTATGCAAATTTGATCAGTTTCTTCCCTAGAGAGAAACATCCATAACTCTCAGATTTCACATCAGAATTGAGTTCTGTTTTTTCCTCTAGAAAGCTGGCTTCATTATTTTTGCAACAGTATCAAGATCGATTTCTGGTTCGTTCAGAAAGATGCAATCATATTTTATCATGAAATTTGTGGTGGGATGATTCAATCATTTCATAGATCTAACGATGAAGACGAACATTTCTCTCACACCATAGTTCACAGATTATGATTTGCCATACGAGGTGTAAAAGATAATCACTACAAAAAAAAATGTATATATTGTATCAATTAAATAGTATCACAAAATTGAATGATACTATTTTGAATTACTTATTAATAAATGATATAAAATTTGTTGTCTAACATCATTTATGTTAATTGATGTTATTATTGATTAATTTAACATTGATTTAATAAAATTGATACAAATTTTTATTAGTTTACATCATTTTAACAAAATTGATAAAAAAAAATAGATTTGTATCAATTTAATAATTGATGTATTTGCTAATTTATGTTAACATCACTAAAAAATGATTCAATTTTTACACCACCAAAAATTGATACTAATAAAATTATAATTATAAATATTTAATCATTTTATAATTAAACTGATATTATTTTATATTAATTATTAATACAAGTTGATAAAGTCTAATTGTCCCACATCGACAGTTGTGGAATGATTGAAAAAAATATTTTCTTTCTATAAATAAAGTCATAGATATACCGATTATGGACAACTAAAATTAAGGAGATTTAATTCAAATAAAAGATAATTAATCTTTTACCTTCTTTTCTTGATTAAATTATGTTTATAAAAAAAATTAATATCAAATTTATCATCAATTAATCACATATACTATAAAAACTTTTTAATAACTAATGTAATTATAAAATCAACTAAATAAATGATATAAATATTCAATATCAATTGTTATAACCGAAACAAATATTTAACATCAATTATACAAACTAATGTAAACTTTAGTTTCATTTTTCGTAGGCGACACATATTAACATCAGTTATAATAAATGATGAAAATATTTACGTCGGTCTGTTTTATTGATACAAAATATTAGAGTCACCATTTTCAAAGTCACTCATAGAAATAATGTAATTTTAGTTGTGTGAATAAAAAAATAATGTAAACTAATAAAATAAATGATACAATCCGCCTCTTTTTTGTAGTTAATGTGTTCTCTTGTACCGTGAGGGGATATTCTATAAAGGTTTCCAATTAGTAGTAGAACAATGCAAGTTAAACTTGAAAATGATTACTTTCTAGATGGTTTTGGAGTAGTTGCATGCGAAGAAAAAATGGTATATATTTTCAGGTGATTGGTTACAAAGAAGATAATAATTGAGATCCATTTGGATTACCAAAGCAATGAGTCTATCCTCAGTCATGCGATAATTGATGGTGACCAGCCATGTAAGAAGATTATGCTTTGGCATTCCTCTTTCTATCCATACGATTTTGTGCCTACTAACCGTGCTTTCCCTCATTTGATTATAGAGAAGACTTCAGCATAATTCTCGTTTGTCTATATCGTTGAGCATAGGTCTCGTTTCGCACTAAACAAAAAAAAAAAAATTATATATGTGTTTCTAACTAACATCTTTATGTATAATTTGTTACTATTTGGATAACTCCGCACCGTTTGGTCACCATTCATAATATAAAGCTCAATAACCTGTACAACTTGATGTTAGATATATTTTAAGTATGTTAGACTAATAATAAATTAAAGAAAGAGAACCTAGACAATAATAATAATATATCGAAATCTTTCAATGAAATGTCAAGTTCAATATATGTTATGTTATATTTTGTTAGTGAATATAATTACATAAACATTTTGGATAATGTGCTATAGTTTGCGAATATGAAAACCGTATGTGTGGATGAACAATGTATTGGGAAAAAGATGAAGGGGGAAAAACAAAACAACTCGTTTTCCAATGTAGATGAATAGTTACTTTGACAAATAATTATCCTATCAAAGCGTCCCGTCGAAGAGTACAATGGGATATACCATAGCTTTAAAAACATTGAGTGCACCATTTCCAGAATTATGTTATACATTGACGCACCATTTCATGGTATACTCCTAATTTCCAGATTTGTCTCATGTAAACATTTTGTCATGTCAAACAACCTTTCGTGTCCTCCTTCACTATGAAATGTTTCCTGCAACGTGGCACAATCCAAGAATCTATCAATAAAACATAAGTTTCTACCCTCTAGCGAATTAGAAAACATTAAACAATATCCTTTTACTAAAGTCAATGCCAAGTTAAATTGACAACTAACGTACATCTTTGAATTTCTATCCAAAAAGCAATAATTAGTTTATAAGTTAACCACTTAGAGATTAAAAAACGTTTTACATTACATTCGTGAATAAATTACTTAGTGGCTGAAATATATTTTTCTTACTATTGAAAATAAGCTATTCATTTTAGAATGGTTAAGAGAGAATAAAAGAGGATGAAAAAGCGGGTTTTGGCTTACACACAATTGTCCTCTTCCTTCACAAGTAATCAATCTCCCACACGAATTCGCATGTCACTAAATTTCTCACATATTCCATTCCTCACCGAATTTTTATGCTTCTATTTAAATACCAACGAACTTCAATTTCTGATATATAATTTTTTTTGTGACTCAAGAATCATTCTATTATTTATGATTCAATTCCCTCACTACTTTTTGGTATTAACCGGATAATAATAAAAATATTGTCAGATTTTACATTATTTGTATAATTGGAACGTACACAATAAGTTTTTTAATAGTGAGAATATTTTTCTCGAAAGTAGATCAATACCAAAAAAAAAAAACTATATTGATACGTGCTGGTTAAAAGTCAAGCGTACGTCGCCAAACATTTGAAAAAGTGACCAATTAGTGGACCATTTCTTCTTCTTTTGCTTTTCTTTAGAGTCAAGAAATTAAATGAAAAAGGTGACCCATAATACGAGTATATAAGAAAGAAAAATACAAGAGTTTACTTTGTTAGTAGAATTAAGAAAAATGAAAGCTGTGGTGAGTAAGTTGCATTGTTCGTCGGCGGAGGAGGAGATGGTGGTGAGACGGCGGCCACACGTGGTGAACGGCGGTGGCTTTGTGGTGACAGATCGCAAAGAGAAGATCGTTTTTAAGATCGACGGCTGTGGAGTTCTTGGCACCAGAGGAGACTTAGTTCTCAGAGACGGTGATGGCAATGATTTACTTCTCATCCACAAAAAGGTATCTCTTTCTTAGACCAACCAATTAATGATTAATATAAGTTTATGGTACCATTTAGTCTCTTAATCTTTACGAAATAAGCTTTTAGAAGAAAGGTGATATAGACTTGTAGTAGAGGTGAAGGAGCTATCTAAACAACGACTAGTGAAAAATGACTTACGTGATCTATCAAGTCGGTTTGTGTGTATTATGAACATGAACTATAATCTCTAAATTTTCCATGTACAAACAAGGTCGACCTTGGCAAGAGTTTTGGAGACCTAAGGCAAATGAAAGAAAATATGAACTTTCTTATAAGTTTTTATAAATAAAATTAACGTCGTAAATAAAATTGAACTATTATTTTGTTAGATAGATAATTAACGCTTTTGTAAATTATGAAACGGAAATGAAAAATCAAGAAATAAGAAAATATATTTTATTAATATACCAAATGAAAAAGTTTTTCGTTTATTAGATAGATATATAGATACACATTAAGCGGTGGTATGTTAAAGAAGCAGTGCGTCAAGTTAAAGCAACCCTTTTGATATATTCCCTTAGAGGAGAAAAAGTTAATTGGAGTGGTTTGTGGACTTTTGTGTGCTTTCTTTATCAAGTCGCATGTGTTGAGTGGTGCAGGGAGGAATAGTGCAGGCTCTGAGCATTCATAACAAGTGGAGAGGTTATAGTTATGACTACCAAGGAAGCCCTAAACCGGTTTTCACATTGAGGGATCCCAAAAACTCTTGCTTTTCCATAACCAATTCTATTCGCATATCGGTCCAACCGGGAAATTGCTACTTTGATGTGAGAGGGTACTTCCCGGATAGAGATTGCAGTATCATTGATTACGCCGGAAATGTTATTGCTCAAGTAACGGGATGGATTGGAAGCAGAGATATATATAAGGTAATGATAAAAGCAAATGTGGACAAAGCTTTTGTTTTTGGAGTCATC
This sequence comes from Arabis hirsuta, assembly GCA_964056655.1. Taxonomy (NCBI): domain Eukaryota; kingdom Viridiplantae; phylum Streptophyta; class Magnoliopsida; order Brassicales; family Brassicaceae; genus Arabis; species Arabis hirsuta. The sequence continues at coordinate 18,131,568 of OZ053301.1, forward strand.
TCGGTTCTGGACTATATCTATGGCGAATCTACAAGTTGTTGATCCGTTTCATCCCTCTCCGATTATTATTTGCACATTACTCTTTACTAGAGTCTAGACTCAACTTGTGTTTGTTGTTCCTTGTAAAGTTTGGAGACTCGATGTTTTTTCTTATGTAATAATTAATTTAACTATGTAAACATTTTATATTCTACATATGCGCGCAACACTTAACCTTAGGTGCATTCTTTTAATAGTTCAAGTCATACTAAGGTGTTTAGGTTGTTATCATTCAATCTTTGGAAATCTTAACACATCTCTTACCCCTGCGCTTTGCCCTCATTTGACACCGTTACAATGCCGCAAAGATTAAGACGAACTAAAAGCAGATGATCCAAATGGAAACTACACGATTCATAAGACTGATGGAAACAGGTTTCAACTGAAATCTGAAAGATCTTAGAAAGATTTGAAGCCAAAGAAAGAGATGCAAAGTCTGATTTAATGTTACATTGAAAAGAGATTAGTCACGTTCACTAATGGCCGTCAAATGCTCGTCGATCTCCTCTGTTTTCAGGGCACGGAAGATAGGGTTATCAGCTCTCACAACTCCCACCTGCCAGGAAAAAATAATTACATGACTCTCACAAGCTTTAACCAAAACTCATTTCAACATGAAGTAAACCAAATGGTTTCTATTTGCTTCTCCTTGTCACATGCAGCTCTCTTTTATTCCTAACCAAGCTATAACTACGCCAAATATAAATACAAAAAAGGAGTATAGAGAACGGAGAATTGATACCTCAATCTCAGTTGCTTTGAAGTCTTCTTGAAGAACAGATTGCAGAGCGGATATGGCAGTCTACAAAAGTAATGATAACTCAAAATCAGAACTAATTGGCTAAGTTTGTTTCAAAATCTTGGTGCTTAATGTGTTCCTACCAATTTAACCCTACTATAAAACAATATGTATGCAAATGAACATAGGAAATGATCACTCGGCACCACCGGTTGACAAACACATGCTGCTTCCCATCTACAACTATGAAAGAGGAGAAAAAGGAGGATCGGCCAGAACTTACCTGCACTGTTTCATCATACGTGAACGCAGGGTTTTCTTTCATTTTCTTCTCCAAGAAATTGATTGCTTCTTGTTCTTTCATACCAGCACTAGTTGCCTGCATCATATGTTTGCCTACTTGTTAGTTGAGATACTGTATAATAGAAGCCTCTTATTCCACGGAGCAATAACATTGTACATTTTAGCCTCCTAAAAGCGTGTGTATATGGTCCAGAAGTAATATATGTACCATGTATGCAATTTAACTAGATCATACTTCATAGGTTTGCAATGTGTAACAGTTTATATGTTATGTAAGGGTAGAAGAAAATAATAAGATAAACACTGGTAGCTTTTCACAAAACAGTTTCTAGTTAGACAAGATTGATAGAAAACTAAATTACAGGAGAAGCAAGTGCAAGATAGCAGTACTACATTTTCCCCACAGGCTTACCGCCGAGGTGTTTCTTCCATGTTACCAAAGGCATTAGTCTATATCAATATGCGCGTAAACCAGAGGATTAATTAAGAATAACGATTAGAGTGGTATTACCTTGTGTCCGTAAAAATGTCCAGCTGGGTCACACTTGTAGAGTAGGGGTCCTCTCTCTTCATCAATACCAAGAACCATGGCAACTTCAGAAAGACAAAGAGACAAGAATAAGCCTTTGTCTCCAATTAAATATAACTAGCAGTAAACCAGACAGATAAACACAAGCAAATGCATCGATATGCATCAGGCAAGGAAGAGATAGCAAACTTGCCTACTCCAAGGGGTCTCATGTAAGCATGTTGAGTGTAGACCTGTGACTTATCTGCAATCCTGTCAGCCAAATGGTTCATTATTAGTAATTTTTCAGTTACATACTTCACCAGTGTAGACGTAGATAGAGTGATAACTTAATCACCCATCAATTAGCTAAGAACTAATTAAACAGATAATACAAAAGACTAGGAAGGTCAGTTTGCAAAAGTATACCATTTAGCAAGAATGTCGGCAGGCATCTCGTAACCATATTGGAACCTAAACTCAGCTGCCTCATTCCTCGCTTGCGTGACCAAGGACCTTGAATCAGCTGGCAGTTCATTGAAGAGTTAAGATATTAGATACCACACACAGCTATATAGGCATGCTAGTGTTTATTACAAGAATATAGGTATCGAAATATACCTGTCATGCCAGTGGCTAACAATCCAAGGTACTTGGTGACAGGGAAAAGGTGAGATACGCTAGACTGATCTAAAAGCTTGTCCTGCCCAACCGCAAAACATGAAAGCTCAGATCAATTGAAACTTCAATAGATGAAAAGACTCAAAATCTCAAATTTATTGGATCCCAAACAATCAAAACCCTCACTTAAGCGAATCCCAGAGCGCTTCGATCTAAAAGATGCAAGCTTGGACCCAAAACCCTAAATCGTCAAAGAAAGCAAAAAGGGACTAACCGGAACTTTCTTCTGCGTAACGACGCATACTGAATCTTTTCCTCGCACCCCGATCGATGTGATTCCAGCTGCCTTGACGGCTTTGAATGCGTATTCTACAAAAAGTAATATGAGAATTGAAGGAAGCCAGAGAAAGAGAGTGAGTGGAAGGATTCGATTACTGACCGACTTGGAAGAGACGACCTTCCGGCGAGAAGATAGTGATGTGACGATCGTAGCCAGCGCCGCTTCCTCTGCTCATTTTTTTCTCAACGAACCAAAAAATCCAAATCGGAGTTCGACTCTGATCTATAGAATGTCACAAGAGAAAGGAAATACAAGAAAGCTTTGCCTTCAAGACAGAAATATTTACCAGGGTTAGTACATTTCCAAAACTACCCTCTAAACTAACACTAATTACATTTCTGACACTCTTGCTTCTACTTTTTTTTTTTTGTATTGAATCAAGTTCTTAAAACAGAATTGAAAGTTTTTAAACTACCTTAAACACATTGTACGTACTAAATCGCATTTATCGTATTCCAAACCAAATCTCTATGACTCCTTCCTAATTATCTCCCATCTCACGGATAGAAGATATTCGATTGCGAATTTGCTTGTCGATAAGTTTTACATGTTGAAACGACATCTTGAATGGCTCTCTATGTCTCCGATTATTTCGCTTTCGCCAAATCGAATGAAGTGAAGACTGAAAAGCATATCGCAAGAGAAAGAGGTGGGTTTTCTGTCGCGATATAGCCACCAACAATGTTGTGATTTGATCCCAATCTGTTGGACAATTTGTTGCTAACAGCCTCCGAACAAAGTTCTTTCATATTGGCTCTGTGAAACTACATGTGAAGTATAAGTGATTCCGAGTTTCAAGTGAGTTTTGATATAAAACACAAGATCCATTTGCTCCAATATTCCGGGCTATCATTCTATCACCCATAGACAACCGATTTTGAAAAACTAGCCACGAGTGAAAAGCGTATTTCGGCGTAGCATATGAGATCCAAACTCCTTTGCACCAATCCTTAAATGATTCTCTCTCTCTAATCAAGTTCAAGGTTGCTTGTGTATAAAATTTCAGTTGAAAAACATCATCATTCTTTTTCCATAACACCACATCATCATCATGTACCAAGCCTTGACTCTTCTGTTCGTCAATAACGTCTTCAATGACATTATATTTCTCAAGCCGTTGTCTCCGTCTTTGATGGGTCTGCATTACCATTTCCACCGAAGCATGGAAAGGGATTCCTAAATCAATGGACCCCCTAGTACCCAATATATCAATCAACTTTCCCCTTGTCGACCACCAATCATACCAAAAAGATATCTTAGCCCCATTACATACTTCAAACTTGACTAAACGTTGTGCAAACTCTCTAAATTTTAGCAATTTCTTCCACATCCAAGAACCTAATGATGATGATGCTTTCACTGTCTAGAATGATCACTTTCGAATTTAATACTGACGAATCCAAATAACACATAGCGAATGGTGTGCTACTAGTATTCTCCATACTAGTTTCAAGCAGCTAACTTTAGTTGCTTACGTACATCATGCCATGCGATCTTTGCTTTTGTTGATTTTAACTCCGGTCCCAACCATAGGAACGCAACACATAGTTTATCAATATCTACTAGACAAGCTTTTGGTAGCCGGAAAGTTGAGATACAAAATTTGGTGAGGCTATGTATGACTAACCCAATAAGTTGAAGTCGACCTGTAAATGAGAGAGAACGAGCCGTCCAACAACTGATTTTTCCTCTAACTTATTCAATTAGCAGAGCGTAATCGGTTGTTGTCATTCTTTTGGTTAAAAACGGGATACCTAGGTATCGTACTGGTAGATCTCCAGAATCGAAAGGGAATTGATCGAGGATTAGGTCTTGAGTTTCCATTGAAACCCCAGCTAAATAAAGCGTAGATTTCTCTAGGCTAATATTTAAACCCGAATGGCTTGCAAATGCTTTAAAACCTTGAGTATCCATTTAATCGATTGTTTATGGCAATCAGCAAAGATCAATAAATCGTCTGCAAAACAAAGATGCGTGAGCTTAAGGTGGTGGCAGTTTGGATGGTATCCAATTTGTTTCTTTATCGCAGCCTTGTCCAACATTTTTTAGAGCACATTCATGAATATCACAAAGAGGTAAGGTGAGAGAGAGCAACCTTGTCTAAGACCCCTTTCATTTTTAAAATAACCAGCTAATTCTCCATTAACCTGGACCGAGAAGGATGCCGTTATGACCCAAAGCTTTATCCAATGAATAATTTTTTTCGAGAAATTTAGAGCTGATAAAGTGGATAGCAAAAATGGCCATTGTACTAAATCAAAAGCTTTTGAGATATCTATTTTAATAGCATAACGAGAGGAGCCTGTATCCTTGTAATAGTTCTTCACCAGTTTCGAAGCGAGGACATTTTCCATCAATAAATGGTTCTTAAGAAAAGCTGGTTGGTTCGACGCAATAAACTTCGGAAGCACTAATTTTAGTCTATTAGCCAATATCTTTGAGATAACCTTGTACATCATATTACAACATGAAATTGGGCAATAATCTTTCATCTCCCTTGCCTCATTTTTCTTGGGTATCAAAGCTAAGATAGTAGAATTAATACCAGTTGGTAGAAATCCTTTCTCAAAAAACGACTGAATAGCAATGACAAAATCCTTACCCAAAATCAACCAAGCTTCCTTGAAAAATTCAACCATGTACCCATCTCGTTCTGGGGATTTGTTTCCTAGCATGGCAAACAACACCCTTTTATTCTCTTCCTCTGTTACCTCCTTACTCAACAATTCTAAGTCCATCTCACTGCATTCAAACTGTAGCAACTCACTGTGGAGGTCGAAACCAACGCAATTGAATTTGTCAAAAGTTTTAGGAAAAATACAAGAACTCTAAGTTAGAACCACAAGAATAAGGACGAACAAAGAATAAAAACACGAAATTGCTGTTAAAAGAGCTTTATTGATTTTTGCTAAGTGTTTCTGTGTAAAAGCTGTAGATCCCCTTTACAAAAGAGTTACAAGAGTATTTATACAAGTATAAGTCAGCTAGGGTTTTCCACTAAGTCGATAAGGAATATTTCCTTATTTTACGAGATTTCTTTTTATCAAAGTTGGTGCTCGCCATGGATTTTGTCGCCTTGGGCTTGACCTCGTCGTCTCGCCATCTTGGCTTGTAGTCCTTGGCCCAGTTTAGCATAGACGGTCAAATGGGCTGATTTGAGACGTGCTCGGCCCAGTGCCGAGCTCTCTAGGTCGACAGTACCGACAAGCTGCCGAGCTCTCTAGCATGAAAAATTCGGCGAGGTGTCGAGATCTCCAAGACGACGGTGTCAGCGTGACGATAGTAGTCGGTAGAAACAGTCGTCGGCAGAATGCTTCGGTAGTCGGCGAAATGATCTATTCCGGTGAGATGTCTAAGTTTGCATAGTGAACTCGGCCCAGATCATTTTGGTCCATTTATATACTTAGCCATTTTATCAAAAATAACTGTCGGAGGGAGTTTTGACCCCTATAGTTAGCCCCCCAGCTCCGTAATATCTGTTAAGATAATGCCAAGGTTAAAGAAATCGAAGATGAGATGGACGTTCTCAGACTTAGCTTCGTATCAAAATGGGCCAAGGCTAAACGTTGGTTACCTAGTCATTCTGTCGAGCTAACATATTTTCGTGAATGTTTAGCCCAACGTGTATTTGTTTTCCCGTTTCGACTAGACTTTTGTTTATCAAAATTTGCCGCCTTGCTGTCAAGTTTTCATGTTTCGAAAATGCTTAACTTGACACAGACTTCGTTTTGTCATGATTTGAACTTAAGTTTGTTTTGTCAAAGCCATACGAGTATGCGACTACAGAGTAGTCTTTGTATTGTCTCGTGTTTCGTCATTTCTGAGCTTACATGTTCAGAAATATTTAGCTTGACAATTTCTCATACTTAGTAAAATTTTATATTCCTTTCAGGAATCAAAAAATGAATTGCCTATTCCGTTTAGGAATCGAAGTGGCAAAATACATTTTCCCGAGATGTGATGATGTCATGATGATTTTTAAGACTATATAAGATTTCAGCATCTTGGCTCCATCATTAACTTGCAGTAGTCGACGAGATCTCTAATCGGGCTACTCGTCACCTCGGTATTGTCTTTTACGCGCAGTAGTCGGTGCTATCGGAATGGAGGCAAAGAGCTCGTCGGGTCTTGGCGTCGTTCTAGCCTCAGCACCATTTTTTAGTAGTCGACATTGTTTTAAATTGGGCTATTCGTCGCCTCGGCTTCACCATACTCGCGTAGTAGTCGGCATTGTGCCGAAGCTTCGAGCTTCCAGAGGTCAGCGACGTCGTCATCAGGTTTGCTGCCAAAGTATGCTGGTGCCGACTACTGTGACCTAACTTGAAGATTTGCTTAGAACTCCCTGATATATCATGGTTTTTACCCGTTTTCGACCATGATATAAGTCCTTTTTATAGAGTCTTTTTGGTATTTTCGAGTCCTTTTAGAGTCTTTGCAGGATAATGGATGATTGGAGATTACTGGAAGTTTTTGGAGCGTTTTGGAGCATCGGGGAAAGAAGAGCTGAAGAGATGAAGTCGAAGTCGATTTTATACGACTGTGTCGATCGACACGGATTTGTGTGTTGATCGACATGGTCATATATGACGAGAAGAGAAGTATTTTCCTTTTAAGCCCACGAAGCCCAGAAGTTTACAAAAGAAGCCCAATCCGAATTCTGAACAATATTTATAGTTTATGCTTAAGGTTTTATGGATATATCCAGTTTTTAACTTTAGAAGTGAGGAGAGGAGATTGGAGGAGCTGAGGAGATTGCATACTTCCAGACTCTGTCAATTCGAACTCTCTGTATCTTTTATCTTACTCTTTTATGCAAACTATTTATTCATTGATTATGTTTACATCATCCATGTTTGAGTAGTTTGCTTGTTAGGTTTAGGGTAGTTCTAGGGTTTGATGAGAAATTGAATGGATTGAAACCATGTTAGGATTTAACTCTATGTTCTTTATCTAGATTGGTATAACTCTGATTTTAGGATTGATCAACTAAAATTAGATATCATAGGTTGTTTAATAGATGCGAAAGTATTATTGATAACCTGAAATAATCTTAGATGAGCAAAATTACTTATTCGCAAAGAAATTTGGTTTAGGAATTTTGTGAGCAATTAAACTTGAACTATAAAGCTTGATTTAATTCTCTAGGTTCGCAAAGAAATTTGGAATTTAGGAATATAATCATAGATAGTCTCTGCAACGAAAGTTGATTGATTTTACATTCGTGTTTATGTTCTAGAACGGTTCTTAATAAAATCCTACGGTTTAAATATATCCGTGTCGATCGACACAAACCTGTGTGTCGATCGACATGATCGAATCTCAAATCATCCCTACGAATTACCCAAGGCCTAACCTTTGTCTAAATTGAATTCTAAAACCTTGATAATCATTTATTCGTTTGTCTATTGTTTTAATTCATTCACACAAATTTACTTAGCAAAATTTGAACTCACGAATTGGTTGTGTTATTCGATTCCCTGTGGATTCGACCCCTAAGCACTACATCGATCTCTTAAATTGAGAGAGTAGCTCAGGGCAAATTTGAGCATATCACTCCCTTTAACCGTTGCCGAGGTCTCCCGATTCAAAGGGTGGTGTCGAGGTCTCTTGATTCAAAGGCTGGTGCCAAGGTCTCTTGATTCAAAAGCTGGTGCCGAGGTCTATCTTCTAGAGAGGTCATCTTCCAAGAAACAAGGTATCATCGTCGTCTCTTGACTTTCGACATCTTTTCTCGCCGAGTTTGCCTTTGAGCTTGTCACCTTGTCATCATGAGATTTGAGCTTGTTACTTCGATATCGGTAGCAAGCTCGGCCTTGTATTTGATGATGAGCCTGGGCTAAATTTTTGTGGTAATCTTGGCCATCTTTGTGGCGAGCTCGAGGTCGCCGAACTCACCGCTTCGTTGCTAGTAAGGTCAGCCAGATTGATAAGCTCCCAGGATAATTGACATAAGTTTCTGACTGTCTGTCCAAATGACTTCAGACTTCTTTTGCATAAAAGCTTATTCAATTATCTATCTCGTATCAAAATTTCAGCTTGATCCGAAGTGGTTAAGAGTATTTGCCGAGCTTTTCTCTCGAGCTCGGCATGAACAAGCTTTTTTTTACAGCTCGGCATATCTTTAGTAAATCGGGCGTATCTTGTTGATTGTAACTCCGAATGATATCATTTCAACTTTGTTGAAAATCTGACTTAAAATTTTGTTATTCATTACTAGAACGACCTTTGTAGCATGTTGTCGAGGTCTCTCCTAGATCATTAGTGTCGAGGTTGTTTCTTGGCAAGTTTATTGCTTCGTCATCTCGGTAAACTAGGGATCAAAATCGAGGATAACTGGAAATTGGATGCTGAGACCTCGCCATTTTTGTGTCTTTGCCGAGGTCTTCCTTGAGTCAATATCTTGAGGTTTAGAGGTCGGCGTCGCGGTCACTTGGAGCTTGTGGCGAGGTTGAATCGAAATCTTGCCTACTTCAATTTGTTGCCCCCCCACTTCGATTTGTTACCACAGTTACGGGGGTTTGTGCCGAGGTCTCCTTGTGCCGAGATCTCCTTGCGTCGAGATCTCTTTGTCGAGGTTACGCCGAGAGCTTGTCGGTTTTTCCGAGAGCTTATCGGTTTGGCTGATGTCTATTTGTCGAGGTTACACCAAGATTTCTCTGGTTCCGCCAAGGTCTCTCCTTGGCAAGGTCTCCCTTTGATGAGGTATCTTCCTTTGCCAAGAGGCGTTTATGCCGAGGTGTGTCTTTGTTGAGTTCGAAAGACTTTTGTAATTGTATTGATGGTAAGTCTAGCATCTGGTGCCGAATTGACTTTCTATGACACTGTGTCAAAATTTTGGTTTCATCCCCACGTTGAGTTTTTCGGGAGTTCCAACATCTTTGTCGAGGAGTGCATCAGCGAAGAGGGAGCCGAGAAGGCTGCTCCTTAGCCGGACGTCATTATTTTGCTTCTATTTCAGACTTGATTTGTTTCGGTGCCTGGATGGCTTTATCCGCTTAGATCTTGAATTAGAACCTTGTTTCTGCTTCTGTGCCTGAACGGCTTTATCCACTTAGGTGTTGACTTAGAACCTTGTGGTTTTAACCTCGTATCTAAGAATGGTACGAGATGATTTATGGATGCGGCTTTTTGTTAGTGTTGTCTTTTAGACTTTGCCCTTATGATGATCCTTCTTATGATAAGTTGAACTCTTTTATTCGAGATATTGCGAGTATCAAATCAGGGCGAGATCGTTGATTAGCGTTTGCTGAGTTTTAGTTGCTTTGAATTGATAAACGAGTTTATGTTAACCAACCTGCTTTCAAAGTAGCACACTTTTGATGTTGATACCAGGAGTTTTGCTAGGTTTTGTAACGAGTATTATGGTTTACAGCCGAGTCCTCATTGACAAGTCCACTCCAAAAATAATCCTGACTTATGATGCGACCAATAGCTCGTGTATTGGATTTTAACTTAAGTATTATGGTTTATGGACGAGTTTTTTTATAACAAGTCCGCTCTAAAGATAACTTGGATTTGCGATGCAACCAGTAGTTTGTATACGGGATTTTAACTTAAGTATTATGGATTACAGACGAGTTCTTTAGATAACTTGGATTTGCGATGCGACCAGTAGTTCGTACACTGGGTTTTGAGCTAAGTATTATGGATTACAGACGAGTTCTTATTAACCAGTCCGCTCTTAAAATAACTTAGATTTCTGACTTATGATGCGACCAACGTTTCGTATGTTGGGTTTTATTTTATGATGTCGAGTTTGTTTTACAAGCAAGTTGCCATCAAGGAGTTTGCTCCGAGAAGCGAACACACTATGTAATTGAGACCAATAGTCAGATTACTGGGTTTTCGGATCATCATTTTGGTTTATAGACGAGTTCTTATTAACAAGTCCGCTCCAATCTGAACATGTATCTCATTGCGTCCAACATCACTTTTGTTGGGTTTAAGATGAACATTTCAGATTACGCATATGTTTCTCTTTGAATATATCCGCTCGATAAGAACATATATATTTGTATAGCACGCTTTTAATCCTGCAAAAGATGTGATAGTCAGATCTGAAGTATTCGTATAGGTTCGTCACTATGGCCAGCAGTAACGAGAGTAAGTGTAGAATGTCTGATTTAGCTAAGAATGTGAGTAATCTCTATAGGATGTGATCGAGATGTATGTTTTGTCAAGAATTAGACAATCCGCGAAGGATGTAGATGAGATTAAGTTAATTTTTGCTTTTGATTAATCACAAAAATTGTTACAAAGATTGGGAATATACGAGTATACGTACCCACTCCCCTCTTTTTAGGAGGGGGAATAGCTGAACCTATCCGAAGACGAGCATTTGCAGGGATCAAGCCGTCCCGTAGTTCATGTAAAGTATGCAAAGTATCCTAGTTGTGATTCTGTTTCAAGTGTCGCGCATTCCACGATCGGGAGATTGGGATGTTTGCCATGTTGGCGAGTTTGTAGACTCCGGGTCGGACCACTTTAGTGATTTTGTAGGGTCCTTCCCAGTGAGTGCCTAACTTGCCGGCATTTTTTTTTGTCGTGTTTTGGAAGACCTCTCGTAAGACTAAGTCTCCTTCGTTAAAATGTCTTGTTCTGACTCCGGAGTTGTAGTTTTTAGCCGCAACGTTCTAGTAGTTGGTTATTCGGGAATATGCTATCTCGGCTTGTCGGGCCTTGATTGCATTGATTATAAGGCATGTTGTAAGTTCTGTAATGTTCTCGTTACCGTAATTTCCCATTTAAAATACTCCCAAATACTATCAAAATTACGCTTGAGACTATGGATATTTCTCACGTCGTTTTAGATGGTTTGGGTGTGTTGTTGGTGCACTTCGTCAAGATGGATCAAGCGTGTCTCTATGTTTTGAATTTGAGTAGCAAATATGTTAAACTTATCTCTTAGAGATAAACTAGAGGTCCCAATCCTTGCATTCACGTTACGAACGATCGTCTCTAGATTGTTCAGGAATCGTTGTGGCAGGGCTTCTAGTTCATCCTCTTCTTCGAATGAAATCACATCTTTTGGGAGGCTAGACTAAGTGATGTTGACTTCAGCTCTCCGTTGAAGTGATTTAATGGAAGAGGTTGTGTCAGAGTAGTATTGGGATCCTCCCATTATCATGTTGGTTCGTTGACGAGTTACAGGTGGATCCGGCTCGTCATCTAGCCTTCCATGTTTAGGGGGCTTGTCTTCTGTGTGTTCGGGATGATATATGTTTATGTCAAAATCGAAATCCTCGAGGCTAATATCACCGTTAAGTTCACCAGCTGCTAGCTTTGCAGCGAGTTTGAATTCTAGCACGAGACAATTGGCGGTTGAATGTTCGAAGATATGGTGGTGATCGCAATACACTGTTTTATCGTAATAACCTCGGCTCTCTGTCAACGTGCTTGGCCATATTTCGGTGATTTAATTTGATAGTTGTAAGCTCCTTCGAAGTCTCCTTCTTCGTACTGAACGAAACTGGAACCTTGGTTATTTTTCTTCATATTTGGATGGTTCGCGGTTTAGGAGGGATTGTTGATTTGCTTTGATTTTGCGTACTTTTGAGCTAGTATACGAACCTCCTCTTTGTTTTTTGCAAAACTCGTTGCTCGATGCAAAGCGTCCTGGATTATGGATGGTGCATTGACGCACATTTATTTTTGAAAGTCTTATTCATACCACAGAGCGTTTTTCAAGGCCTTCACAGCCGATTTGTTGGTTACTCCTTTTATCTTTGATAGGACTGTTTTGAATCTGTCGATGAAGCTTAGAAGGGTCTCCTGCTTCCCTTGTGCCATAGTCCATAGGTCAGCATCAGAGGTCTGTCATTCCATGAATATGCCGTAGTGTTTTACGAAGGCGGAAGAGAGTTGTTTGAAACTGTCGATCAAGTTTCTCTAAAGTCTTGAGAACCATTGGAGTGCTGGTCCCTTGAGGCTTTCAAAGAACAAGAGACACTGGCCCGTGCTCTTCTTGTTCTCCCTGAAGTTGACCCGTCCTATCGCGATTGCGAATGCTAGGAGATGCTCCGTTGGGTCGGTGCTTTGTTCATAAATGGAAACCTTCACTCTCCCATGATCAAGCCATGAATGGGGGTGGTTTGGACTTCCTCGAGAACTCGGTCGATTTTGAGCGCCTTGCTAGATACTTGATGTATTTGTGATAGTATATCCTTCATGTCTGAGGCGGTTCGCTCCATCGCTGCCCGTAACTTGGCCATCTCATCCTGTTGGGCTTTGATTAAGGTTGTGCACTCACCGTCAAATTGTGGTTGCTCCGTCCAGAAGATGTTCATCTCCTCCTCGTCTATGAAATCTTGATCGCGCTCGAGGTGGGTATGGTTTTGTTGAGCTAGGGTTCAGTCCTCGTCTTCGGGCTCGCGGTGAGCATCTGGGTTGTGTTCACCATTTGAATTATCTTCCAGATCTATAAGTGGAGGCACCTTATCAACTGGAGCTGCGTTCGTCGTCACGTTCGGCTTGGCGGTGCCGAGGACAGGGTGGATTGGTGGTAGTCCACATATTCTTGGTGCGCCAGTTGGGGTGGAAAAGTTCAACGCTGTCGAGTTGAGGCATCCCGTGGATCTCCGTATCAGGCATATTCCCCTCCCTCGGGTTTGGGTCACCGCGACTAAGGTCCTTTGCTTGTTGTCCATCGCCGCGTTTCGTGTATCCTGCTCCGCCGACTTCTTGAGCAGCGTTTCCATCATCGTTTTCATCTGGTTAAGGAATTCCGGCATCGCCTCCATTGCTCCAGCGGCTCAGTTTGCTCCAAGGTTGTCGGCACCGTTCTTCTCGGCGCCCGCCTTGTTCGTGCCGGTATTGTCAGCGTCGTTGTCGGTGCCGTTCTTGTTGACGCCACTTTTCTCAGCTGTGTGTTTTTTTTTCCGGGTTGGTCTCCTCTGCTATCGTGTGGTTCTTTTTGTGTAAGAGAATCTCAAGGTTCCCCATAGACCGTGCCAAATTGTGGAGGTCGAAACAAACACAATTGAATTTGTCAAGGGTTTCAGAGAAAATACGAGATCTCTGAGTTAAAACCACAATAACAAGGACGAACAAAGAATAAAAACACGAAATTGCTATTAAGAGAGTTTTATTGATTTTTGCTAAGTGTTTATGTGTAAAAGCTGTGGATCCCCTTTACAAAGGAGTAAGAGAATCTCAAGGTTCCCCATAGACCGTGCCAAATTTTGGAGGTCGAAACCAACACAATTGAATTTGTCAAGGGTTTCAGAGAAAATACGAGAGCTTTGAGTTAAAACCACAAGAACAAGGACGAACAAAGAATAAACACACGAAATTGCTATTAAGAGAGTTTTATTGATTTTTGCTAAGTGTTTATGTGTAAAAGCTGTGGATCCCCTTTACAAAGGAGTAATATGAGTATTTATACAAGTCTAAGTTAGTTAGGGTTTTTCACTAATTCGATAAGGAAGATTTCCTTATTTTACTAGATTTCTTTTTATCGATGTTCGCGCTCGCCATGGATTTCGTCGTGTCGCCATCTTGGGCTTGTAGTCCTCGACCCAGTTTAGCATAGTCGGTCGAGCTCTCCAGGTCGATGGCACTGGGAAGCTGCGAGCTCTCCAGGATGACAGATTCGGCGAGGTGTCAAGATCTCCAAGGCGACGGTGTCGGCGTGACGTCGGTAGTTGGCAGAAGCAGTAGCCGGCAGAATGCTCTGGTAGTCGGTGAAATGATATATTCTAGCGAGATGTCCAGGTTTGCATAGTAAGCTCGACCCAAATCATTTTGGCCTATTTATATACTTAGCCGTTTTATCAAAAATAACTGTTGGAGGGAGGTTTGACCCCTACACTCACGTAACGATTCGACTGACATCTTTGTGTAAGCCAATCAAAGCCAATGAAGCTTTGATTTCTGTCTTTCTTCCAAGTCTGATAAATGTTTCCATTTTGAATAAGCTCTGGTTTCCTCCTGTATTAAACTTTGTGTAGGGTTTAATAGTGTTTACACAGCTCCTCATATGCTTGCTTTGTGCGTTTTGGTAAATCACATAAATAATCTTTGCTGAGTTTTCAGCTCTGGATTTAAAGCTTTCAACCAATTTCGTAGAAAACTAGAACAGAGCAGAAGTAGGTGTGAACAGAGCCTCTGTTCCACTCCAAAACGTATCCATCAACGGCAAAAAACCAGGAGAACTTGTTACGACATTGGTGAATTTGAATGGCCTTATAGGCTTTGTTGTGTTAGCTGTAATTTGGATGTGGCATCTCCTATGATCTAAGCATCCTCCAGCTTCAAACACACAATGAGATTGTGGGAATGCTTGATACCACGCCTCACTTATGAGTACCCGATCTAGTTTCTTACATATCATTGTTACACCATGTAAATAACAGTCCATGAGATACCATATCCATAAGCGAATTGTATCGAAGTACATTTTGAAAATCTCTCATACTCGAGTAAGCAGAACACGATTGTGGGAACTTTCAATGCCCTCCAACATCTATTATCTCATTAAAATCACCAAAGATCAGTCATGGCTTATCTATAAACAATGGTGAATCGTGATGGTGTTTTAAATCAACCCATAATTCTTTTCTTTCTTCTGCCAAGTTATATGCATAAATGAATGAACACAAACTTTCCTCCTCCATTCCTTCGAGCAAAACCAAACATGATATCATCTAGCTACTCTTATAAACTAGTGTCACCCTCACATTTGAACTCCAAACAACCCAAATTTTACCAAGCCTATTGTATTCGTAGTTAGATAAGAAAGACCAATCCTTGAAAACAGTGGAGTCTATGTTATGAGCTTTGGTTTCCTTAACCCTTGTTTTCATCAAACCACCAAACTGAAAAGATCCTTTTTATCCAATCTCGGACTACTTTATATTTTGTTGATTGATTAAAACCACAAATATTCCAGAAAAAACAGACATTAAGGATTTCTTCTAATTGTCCTTTTATTTAAAACACTAGGATTTACATCCTTTGCATTTTGAGTAGAAGGTTCATAATTTTGTTTGTGATTATCTTTCGAGTTTCTTGGCAAAGACTGCTTGATAGGGACTTTATTCACTTTCTGAGTAACCTCCTCTACAACCTCTATCTTCTTTCAAAATCCCAACTACGTTCTCCAATCTATCATCCTCATTTCAATCTTTTTTCTTTGTTCCCTCCTGTTTCTTCTCTATTTGAGTATCTACTTCCTCTGTTTCATCTAGATCATTATTGTTTTCACTCAAAACTACAAAACGTGAACTTGAGAGGTTCGATATTTGACCATATTCTAGTCCCATACCTTTCTTATTTGGATTACGCCCAGTCTTGGTTGGAGTAGACAACTCACCCTCCTCTTTATCCTTCTTTCATCCAAAATGTCACTGCTTGTAATATCTTCTCTTATTGCTTTTGTTACCTTGTTCACCACTTTAGGTGACGCTTCAACTTTAAGATGCGTCTCCTTTTCCACCTCTATGATAGGATATTTGCTTCAACCAAGGCCCCATTCAGCAATTCAAATCAAAACAGCTAGAGCTTAGAAATGTGTAAAGAACAACTTTTCTTTATTAGATTTAGAAACTCTCTCGAAACTAAATCTTCTCTCTTATTCCATGGTCACAACTCAACAATGGTATATATAGTGCTAGCACAACTTTGCTATTACTATTTCTATTCCTATTGATAATAGAAAACTTTTCTTTTCTATTCATAATAGAAATATATAATTTCCATTTAAGCCTCTCTTATTCTAACCACCTTGTTAGAGATATCTTGGGCTGCAAGATACACAAATCTTTTAGATCTTATTTGTATATCTTATCTCTATCTCTTTAAGCATCTTCTTAATAAGAGATAGCTTCTTTCTCAAGTCTTGGAATTATCCAACATCCTCCTCCGTAATTCCAACTTGAACTCCGGGAAGTTTGATCTCTTGAACTCCAATTATACTTCTCATTTCTTTGAACTTGATTCTTCATAATGGTTTAGTGAGAATATCCGCCTTCTGTTCCATACCAGGTACATGCTCTTCTTCAATCTGTTCATTTCCCCTTAGAACATGATCGAGTTTCACATTCCAAGCTCTAGAAGCTTGACGCATACCATATAACGCCTTATAAAGTCTGTACACTCGATTTTCCTCTTCTTTCTTTATAAAGCTTTCGGGTTGGCTCACATAAACTAACTCATTTAGATCACCGTTTAAGAAAGTGGTCTTGATGTTTAGGTGATGTATCTCCCAACCTCTTGTTGCTGCAAGAGCTATAAGTAGTCGTATAGTTTCGATCCGAGCTACCGGTGCAAACACTTCGTCGAAATTTATACCTTGTTGTTGTTCATAGCCTTTTACCACAAGTCTCGCCTTATACTTATTCACCGAGCCATCTGCTTTTCTTTTAATCTTATAGATCCACTTTAACCCTATGGGTTTTACCCCATCTGGTTTCTCAACGAGCTCCTAAGTCTTGTTCCTTGTGATAGAATCTATTCATCGCATCAACCCATTCACGCAGATTCATAGCTTCGAGAAATTTCTCCGGTTCTCCATCTATAGTGAGCAATAGTTTCTCGCTTTCTAGATCTGCAAGTAGCACGTAATCATCAAGATATGTTGGCTGAGTTATTGTACAACCGTATCTAGTCACCACTTGTTGAGGTTCTTCTCCTTGATTCACGCTATGATCAATGTTTTCTTTTTCTTCTTCGTCTTGGTCAATTGGTTCGTGATCTTGATGATCATTGTTTTGATCATTCTCATATCCACCTCCATCTTCTATAAAAACGCCATGAGAAAGCTTAAACATACCCGGTTCTCCATCGGTTTGTTTTGTTGTAGATGACCAGTGTGGAGGTCGAAACCAACTCAATTGAATTTGTCAAGGGTTTTTAAGGAAACGAGATCTCTGGAAAGAATCACAAGAACAACTTAAGAACAAAGGCAAAAAACACGAAAATTGCGTTAAGAAAGCTTTATTGATTTATTGCTAAGTGTTTGTGTGTCAAGTTGCGGATCCCCCTTTTCGAAGGAGTTACAAGAGTATATATATACAAGTCCAAGTCGGCTAGGTCTAACAAATAAGAGATAAGGAAGTTTTTCGTATTCCTTGGGATTTTCCTTTTATCGTAGTCGGCACTTGCCACGGGCTTCGTCGTCGTGGGCCGGACCTTGCCATCTGTCCACTTTGCTGTTCTGGGCCTGCGTTCTCGGCCCAACTCCTTGTAGTTGGCCCATTACCCAGCTCTCCGAGACGGCGACATCGGTGAGTTGTCGAGCACTCCCGATAGCGTTGTCGGTGGTGTCAGTCGGCAAAGCAGCGCTCGGTAAGAAGCAGTCGTCGGCAGTAGTCGGCAAGACTGTGCCAGGTGACAGACGACAGAGATTGGCAGAAACGAGCATTTCTGGTGAGTTGCCCAGGTCTCAGGAGTGTACTCGACACTGTCCCATAACTGCTCATTTCCATACTTAGTCATTTTACCGAAAATAACTGTCGGAGGGAGTTTTGACCCCAAAAGTTAGCCCCCTAGCTTGGTAGTCCCTGTTAGGAGAGTTCCAAGCTTAAAGACAGGATCAGCGTTACGAGACTTAGTTAAAATGACGTCGGATCAGGATGTCTGCCCGCCGTGCCGAGCTAACATCTTTCGCAATTGTAGTTCCCAATCATATTTGTTTTCCTGATTCGACTAGACCTGTGTCTATTAAGATTTGTCATTTCTTTAACATCGTCAAACTTACATGTTTCAGAAAATGCTTAACCCGACAATTTTAAAGAAATTATTTTGAGCTTGTTTTGTAAAAGCTATGCAAATTGGCGATTTGCGATTCGTGTCGTATTTCGTCATTGCCAAGTTTACATGTTCCGGAGTGCTTAACTTGACATGTTCGTGACATACTTAGTAAAAATTTCCATTTTTTCCAAGAATTGAAATTTTGAATTTTCTGTTTTGCTGAGTAATCGCAGTGGCGGATTGCCGTTTCCCGAGATGTAATAATGATTTCTCGTTTAAAAACTACATAAGCCTCCATCTCTCCTTCTTCTCCTCTCTCCTTTTTTTTAGATCTGTTATTTTTTTTCTTAAAAACTCCGCCACCGAGCCGTTTTCGCCACCGACGAGAACCGTTGCCGCCGTAGGATTCTCCTTCTTTCGACGACTCGCCGAGATTTCCACGCTGGCTTACATAATCTCGGCACGGTGGTTTGTCAAGATCTCTTCAAGAGATTTGTGGTCGGTGTCGTCGTGTCGATACGAGATTAGTAATTGGCTTTGCCGAGATTACGACAAAGATTCGCCAAGATTTCCACCGAGGGACTCGTAGTCGCCATTGCCGAGATTACGATGAAGATTCACCGAGGTTTCCACCGGGGGATTCGTAATCGGCGTTGCCGAGATTTCAACAAAGATTCGCCGAGGCTTCCATTGAGGACTTCGTAGTCGGCACGCTGAGATTTTGGCCGAGATTCGCCGAGGCTTCCATTGAGGACTTCGTAGTCGGCACCGACTTGTGCCAAGTATTCCTCGCGCGATCAGATTTTTTCCGAGTGTGCTGAGACTTGTAGACGGCATAGAAATTTTTTGAATTGAAGGAGACGCCGAGAATTCGTAAAAACTAGCGTCGCCGAGAATTGGGAAAGAGATGGCCGAGATTAGAAGTCGGCATAGAGACTTCCACGATTTAAAAGTGATGCCGAGTATGGTGAGATTTGCAGTCGGCATAGAGATTTCCGCGATTCAAAAGTGACGACGACAGTGTGCTGTGATTTTTGGAAAGAGATTTACCGAGAATTCCACCGTGCCGAGGTCTCTTTTTGCGCGATTTCCTCATTTTCACCGAGATCCGAGGTTCGCCGAGGCTTAATAGTTGGTTTCGCCGAGGTCCTTCGTCCCTCGCGATTCGCTGAGCACCGTCATTGCCGAGGATTCATCACAACCCAGGTATGGCCTAGATCCTCTTATTTTGTTTCTCTGCCGAGTATACCTTAGGTGATTTAGCGTTATTTAGAAGAATTTGTTACGTTTGTAGAGATGGACAGTACCGGTTTTAGTGTCGAGTTATCTATCTCTGATGCTGAGTTGAATTCTGTGATTGATCCTGGTGCCACGGGTTTGAAAGCTTTGGAAGGGTTTTCCCGTGAGGATGAGTTAGTTGATGAGACGTTGAACCTGGTTGTGATTAAGGCCTAGCCAAACATTGAGGTCGACCTAGCCTATTTAGACGCGATTGCTCGTTGGGGTGTTCATTCTCCGAAATGCACTATGCCGACCTTGAGGAAATGCGGAACCAAGAAAAAGCAAGCTCCCGGTCCCCCAAGTTCACACTGTCTGACGAGGAGTCCTTGGGCACGTTGAGACAGAAGTTTAATATTTCCGAGGAAATCAAATTTCGTGTTCCTTCGCCTGCAGATTGTGCCGACGATCCTCTGGATGGGTATTTCACCCTATTCGAGCGATTCTTCTACGAATGCTTCTTATGGTTCCCCATCCCGTTTGTGATCCTATCGTATCTGCGGCATTATGGCATCTCTATCTCGCAACTCACTCCTCGGGGACTTCGTCATTTGATTGGAATTTTGGTCCGAAGTTACAAAATCGACGAGGAGGTCACGTCCCTCCATTTGATGAACTGGCTGGATCTTCGCAAATCCTCTCTTAAAGACAAGCTATTCTACTTTGCAGTCAACCGGAAAGGCTATCGCATCATCACCGGGTTCCCAAGCAAGGATCGTCAGTGGATGGATTACTTTTTTTATGTGCCGACTCGTGTGGAAACCCTGGGTGGCGGCGTTGGTTTCTCGACTCGGTGGTGGAGAAAGGGTAGCCGATCCCTTTGAAAGTTTTGAGGGCTCGGCGTACTCAGATTTTCTGTGCGTTATTCAACTGGTTTTTATCAGGATTCTAACTTAAAATTTGTTTTTGTTTTTCCTTTTTTGTAGTGATCTATCCTTTTTCGAAGCTTCCCGAAGACTCGAGGATACTATGCAATGCCCTTGTATCTCGGAAGTGTAATTGGGAGAGACATTTCTCGTTGAGGCGCGTTGAGAAGGCACGATCTCGCTACGCAGGATTACCAGTTTCGGATTCATCGGCGAGTTCTTCGGAGAACGAGATGGTGACTTGGAGGGTAAGAGATAAAGAGGCTGCACAGACCAAGGAAGCCGCCGAGGGTGCGAAGGCCAAGGAGGCTGCTCTGGCGAGGCCTCCTAACAATGCTGTTGGTGAGAAAGAGCCGACTACGAAGGGTGCTGGCCTTTCCTCGGCGCCGAGCACTGTTCGGAGGCCGTCTTTAAAGGGCTTCGTGGTTCCGAAACCGGTGCCGAGATCTAACATGACACCGTCTTCTGGGCACGTACTCGCTCTTGGCCGTCTGACGGAGACTGCTAAAGTTAGCGTAGGCCAGAAGAGAGGGAAGGACCAGTGCCGATAACCTGATGGTTCCGCCAAAGGGAAGGCCGGTGCCGAGGGGTAACAGTCAAAGAAGAGGAAACGAGCCGAGGTTAGTGGTTCCGATAGCAATATGATTTTCTCAGCCGAGGATGGCGTCTGTGAAAGTCGTTCTGCTGGCCCTCTTTCTTTCCAGTGTGACACGTTCTGGGATGACGATGACTCCCCCGGACACGCTGACGCAGTAGGTTCCTTATGCCGAGATGGCCCTCCGAGGGACTGCGGTGAGTTTTTATTCTGTGGTTTTGACTTCTAGCTTCGCCTTGTGAAATTTTTTTTTTACTTTGCTTATTTGTTTTGCAGTTTCTCGCTTATATCAACCAAATGGTATACGAGTATGACCAAGGGGCTTGGTTGAGCAGGACTCAAGCGGAGGAGGATCAGAAGAAGATCATCAGGCTAGAAGGCGAGGTTGAGAGGGCGGCTAAGGAGGCTGACGAGCGTCGTTCTGCAATGACGGCTCTTGAGAAGAAGTATGAGCCGTCAAGAAGCAAGCTGAGTATCTGAAGGGCAGCAAGCATCGTCGTGAGATGACCATCGTCGAGCTCCGGAATCAACTCATGACTTCCGAGGAAGCTCTGAGAACACAGGTTCAGCGTGCCATAGATGATACAAGGAGTCAGTTGTCAGCGCGTTTTCAAGACAAGATTGCTCGTGTGAGAGCTCAGCTTGCCGAGGTTAAGGGTAGGGCTTACACTAACATGCTTGACTTGAGTCAGATGGAGAGCAACCTTCAGCTCATTATGCTTCTCAAGGGAGAGGCGCCGCCTGATCTTGACAAGGAGATGACGGATCTGGAGGCTCGCATCGCGGTACTACAGGGTGCCAATACTCGTTTTGAGTCTCTCCTTGGTGATTTAGAAAGGAGTCTTCTGCCTTCTCCTCCTAGGTCCGCCCACGTCATCGCTCCTTACCTAGACGACCCCGTGGAGTCCCTTGCGGCGAGTGTTGGCATCATTAACGTTTCCGGTTCGAACCGGGCAATGCGGCCATCAGCGAGTTTGGATCTCAGAGTTTAGGAACTCCTATCCTTTCGGCAGGTGATGGGGGCGCGTCTTCGTCGAGAACTACGGCCGACTCTTCTGCTCGAGTGCACGCCAAGCTTTCTAGTGACGACCACGAGACTTCGAGGCTTATGGAGGATGGCTCAGACAGCCTAATGGTGAGCAAGGACAAAAAGTTCTTCAACGACGGCAATGAGATCGGAACTGGTGAGTCAGTGGAAGCCGCTGCTGTCGTCGTCATTCTAGCTGCTGTCGAGGAGGTTTCCACCGAGGATGGTGATACGAGGATTGTTACCTAGCGACATTGGCTTGATTATGCATTTTCTGATTTTTCTTTAGACTTTATTTATCTTTATGCCTAGATGGCCTTGTAGGTCTTTATTTGAAACCTTGCTTTTGGTTTTGTGCCTGGATGGCTTTATCCACTTAGGTTGTAACGCTAAACCTTGTGGTTTTTACCCTGTATCCAGACGTGATATGGGATGATTTATGGATGCGGTTTTTGGACATGTTTTTGTTATCATGTCCTGCTCAAAAACAACTTGCAGGTTTTTAGGCGACCAATAGCTTGTGTATTGGGTTTTGAGTTAAGTATTCTGGTTTACGGATGAGTTCTCATTAACCAGTCGGCTCCAAAATAACTTAGATTTTTGATGCGACCAGTAGCTCGTGTACTGGGTTTCGAGCTAAGTATTATGGTTTACGGACGAGTTCTTATTAACAAGTCCGCTCCAAAAATAACTTAGATTTTTGATGCGACCAGTAGCTCGTGTACTGGGTTTCGAGCTAAGTATTATGATTTACGGACGGGTTCTTTTTAACAGGTGTGCTCCAAAAATAACTTAGATGTCTGACTTGTGATATGACCAACGTTTCGTGTGTTGGGTTTTACTCCATGACTCCAGGTTTTGGTTTACAGGCGAGTTCCAATTGACGAGCCTACTCCAAGAAATGAGCACGTTTTGCGGGTAGGACCAATAGTCAGATTATTGGGTTTTTGGATGATCATTTTGGTTTACAGACGAGTTCTCATTGACAAGTTTGCTCCAAGCCGAACATGTATCGCGTAGCGACCAACGTTTTCTTTTGTTGGGTTTAAGGTGAACATTTCGGATTACGCACATGTTTCTCTTTAAACATATCCGCTCGATAATGAACATATATGCGACAGAACCAACGATTTGTGAGTTAGGTTTTGAGAATGATCATTTCGGGTTACGCATATGTTTCTCTTTGAACATATCCACTTGATAATGAACATTTTTACTTGTATAGCGCGCTGTTAATCTTGCGAAGGATGTGTTTGTCAAATCTGTAGTACTTGGATAGATTCGTCATTGTGGCCAGCAGCAACGAGAGTAAGTGTAAAACGTCTGATTGTAGTTAAGACGATGATTGATCCGTATAGGATGTGACAAATGTATCTCTGTTTTTGTGCGACTTAAAAAATCCGTGAAGGATATAGACGAATTTAGTCGAAACCACGCTTTTGATTAAGCATGAAAAGTGGTTACAAGAATTGGGTGTATACGAGTATACGTACCCACTCCCCCCATTTTTAGGAGGGGGGATGAGCTGCCTACGTACCCTGTTGTAGGGATCAAACCGTCTCGTAGTTCATGTTGTGAATGTAAAGTATCCTAGTGAAAATACTTTTTCAGATGTCACGCATTCCAAGAACGCGGGACTGGTTCGCCGGTCATGTGGGCAAGTTTGTAAATGCCTGGTTTGACTACTTTGGTGACGATGTAGGGTCCTTCCCAATTAGCTCCGAGTTTTCCGGCATTACGTTCTACTGTGTTTTGGAAGACTTCGCATAACACTAAGTCCCCTTCATAAAACTTGCGAGGTCGGACATTAGAGTTGTAGTATTTTGCGGCGGCATGTTGGTAATTTGCAATGCAAACCAAGGCTTTGTCGCGTCGTTCGTTGACGAAGTCGAGTTCGTCAAGAATCAAAAGGTGGTTGAGTGCTTCGTGACCCGATTAAAGTCATCGGCAGACGCCGGGAAATCGTATTTCAGAAGGAATGACGCATTCAGTGTCGTAGACGAGAGAGAATGGAGTCTCTCCAGTGGCCCGCCGTGGAGTCGTTCGATGGGACCAAAGCACACCATCGAGCTCGTTGGCCCACAGTCCTTTCTTTTGGTCTAGGCGTTTCTTAAGGCCGCCGATGATCAGTTTGTTGATTGCCTCAGCTTGTCCATTGCCTTGAGGGTAGCGAGGGGTAGACTTGGTCAAACGGATCTTCCATTTTTCGCAGAAAGCTTCGAATCTGGCCGAGATGAATTGAGAACCATTATCCGTGACTATTTCGTAAGAGACGCCGTGGCGGCAGATAATGTTACACCATATGAAACTTTCGACTTGAGCATCGCGAATGCTAACGAATGCTTCAGCTTCCACCCAATTGGAAAAATAGTCCGTCAAGACCAACAGGTTTCGCTTCTGGTGAGATGGGTGCAACGGACCAACGATGTCCGTAGCCCATCGCATGAATAGGTAGGGCGACGTGACCAAAGAGAGGAGCTCGGCGGGCTGGTGGATCTTGGGAGCGTAGTGTTGACATTTCTCGCACTCAGCGGAAAAGGTCTCGCAGTCTTTGACCATAGTGGGCCAATAGTGTCCGTGACGCTTGATTTTGATCGCGAGAGCCTTGCCACCAGAGTGGTTGCCGCAAAAGCTGCTGTGGACCTCCTTCATTATTTTGTGCGCCTTCTGTCTTTCGACGCTTGAAAGCAATGGTCCTGAGAATCGCCATTTGAATATATTACCGTCGAGGAGAATGAAACGAGCGGCCTATGCCCGAAGTTTGCGGCCTCCCATTTATCTGTTGGCAAAGTGGCATCGGAGATGTATTCTCTGATTCTGTCCAGCCACTTGATATCGCAGCCATATTCAGTGGCAGAGGAGTCCTCATTGGGGGCGATGATATCGTCGTCGAGTGGAGGGGCAGAAGTAGTTGTGTCGTCGGTAGAACCGGGAGGTGCCGTTTGGGCTGTAGGTGGCTCTTTGTCGACGAGGTTAGTAGCGGGGATTATGGTTGGAGGTGTGATTGCTAGGGAAAGTGTCTCTTCTGGATTGGACAGAGTTAAGTCGGAAGTTACCTCTGCTTCCATGCTCTCTGTTCCCGCAACAGCTGCCTCTTCGTGCTCTTTTTTATTCTTTGCAGCTTGGGCTCGAGTAAGGACATTTGTTGCAGCGGGCGGAGCGATGCTGGGGAATTTGATGAATTCTACCGGGATCACTCGTCTTAAGTCTGGGTTGGACGTAGAGGCAAGGGCGGCCAATGCATCAGCATTGCTGTTCTCGCCTCTAGGAATCCTCGTCAATTTGAACTCCTGAAACTGCGCTGCCAACTCTTTTGCTATCACGAGATATGCTTCCATGCGATCGTCTTTGGTGGCATACTCCCCGTTGAAATGGTTGACAACCAACTGTGAATCGCAAAACATTTCCACCCGATCAATTTTAAGGCCCTGGGCGAGTTTCATGCCAGCGATGAGGGCTTCATACTCGGCCTTATTGTTGGATGCTCTAAAGCCCAAGCAGAATGACTGTTCGAGAATTTTGCCTGTCGGGGAAGTTAAGCGGATGCCGACTCTGGAACCATTCTTGGAGGAGAATCCGTCAACGTGTAACTGCCAGGTTAAATTAGGATGTTCGATGACGCAATCCTCGTCTGGGAGTTTGATGAGGAAATCGGCCAACACTTGAGATTTGGCAGCGGTCCTGGCACGATACTCAATATCATATTCGCTGAGTTCGATAGCCCATTTCGCAAGTCTTCCGGACTGACTTGGACTGTGCAGGATAGAGCGTAGTGGAAAAGTGCTTAGAATGATGATTGTATGAGACTGAAGATATAACCGAGAAACTCCCCAGAAGTTACTACAAATCGACATTTTGCCGGATTAAGCTTCTTGTTATGTTGGTTGAGCTGCTAAAAACATTCCTCCAGGTGGGCTATGTGATCCTCCTCTCTTAATGACTTGATGAGCATATTATCGATGTACACCTCCATAGTTTTGCCGAGTTGACGAGCAAACATCTTATTCACTAGACGCTGATAAATAGCTCCGGCGTTCTTGAGGCCGAATGGCATCACCTTGTAGAAATATATTCCACGGTCCGTGATAAATGCTGTTTTCTCGCGATCCTCGGGGTTCTTGAAGATCTGATTGTACCCTGATATTGCATCCATGAAGGACAGTAGTTTATTGCCAGCGGTTGCTTCGACCAGACGATCAATGTGTGGTAAAGGAAAACTGTCCTTAGGACAAGCTTTGTTCAGGTATGTGAAATCCACGCAAACGTGCCACTTGCCGTTTTTCTTCTTTACGACGACTGGATTTGCAAGCCAGTCCGGGTATTTGGCCTCCATGATCGTTTCGACGCGCATAAGTCTTTCCACCTCATCAGTTACTGCCTTTGCCCTCTCACGTCCTAGCTTCCGCCGTTTCTGCTTGACAGGTTTGAAGGTTGGATCGACATGCAACTTATGGTTAGCGATGCCAATATCGATACTGGGCATATCTTCAGCGGCCCAAGCAAAGGTGCTGATGTTCCTCTTGAGGAAGGAAATAAGCCCAATCTTGATTTGGTCGTCGAGTTTGGCGCCTATTTCCACGCATCGTTCCGAGTGGTCGTCGTCGATGTAGACTGAGATGACGAGATCGTAAGTAGGCACAGGTCCCTCCCTGCTATCTTCGTAAATTTGTAGTTACTATAATAGGCGGGCTTGTTCCTTGAGTTGCTCGCGGTCTATCTTCATCTTTTTTCGTTCTCTCTTTAGCAGGGTCACCAGCTGGATTCCTGAGTTTGTGCTCAGCGAGAAAGCAGATGCAGGATTCTTTTTGGCTGCCCCAGATTGTTTTGATGCCTTCAAAAGTTGGGAATTTGATGCATAGATGGTAGGTTGACGGCACTACTCGCATCGAATTGATCCAGGGGGTTCCCAAGATCATGTTATAAATAGCTGGATTATCGGAGACGGAGAACTCAACGATTTTTGTAAGGTTACTAGCTCGGAAGGACAGGTTGATGGTCCCCATAGTCATTGTGGTTTCACCAGAGAATCCTGTAATTGGTTTAGGTGAGGAACGGATTCGGGAGAATTCGATACTCATCCGTTGGAGGGTATCTCGGAAGATCACATCAATGGAACTGCCCATATCGATTAATATGCGTGCCACGTCGCGGTTATCAACGATCAGTTGAATGACGAGAGGGTCGCTATGTGGCCGATCGATGCCTTCCGTTTCACGTTCTTTAAATGTGATTATGTCATTGGCGAATATTGATGGTGTAGACTAGTTTGCGCTGACATCGGCACGTCGCTGATATGCTTTAATCGCGGACACTGTGTTGGCACAGTGGCGAGAACCTCCCATGATAAAGTTGATTCGTTGGCGGCCACCGCCGTGATCTTGGTCATTGTTCTGTCGTTCTCTCTTCGAGGCTTCGTTATCATTCTGGTCGGGACGTTCCGTGTCTTCTTCTAGTTCAAAGTCCTTGAGACTTATATCTCCTTTAAGTGTGCCGGCTGCTAGCTTTGCAGCTAGCTTTTGGCCTAGGACACAGCAGTTGGCAGTCGAATGTCCAAATATACGGTGGAGATCATAGTACACAGCTTCGTCGAAGTTGCTTTGACCTCTTACCCATGTGTTGTTCCAAGGACCTCGTCCGCGGCCTCGGC
This sequence comes from Arabis hirsuta, assembly GCA_964056655.1. Lineage (NCBI taxonomy): Eukaryota > Viridiplantae > Streptophyta > Magnoliopsida > Brassicales > Brassicaceae > Arabis > Arabis hirsuta. The sequence goes on from OZ053301.1 coordinate 18,159,221, forward strand.
CTCGTCTTCGACCTCGACCAGTGCTCATTGACTCGACTTGAAAGTTGTGGGCGCCTTTGAATCCGCCTTCATGCTGGACAAAGCCTGAAACTTGGTTGGTTTTCTTTGTCGCTGGTGGGTTCGCGGCCGGGTTGAGATTGTTAGCTTGCTTTGACTTGCCATGTTTCTGAGCCAATCTGTGGAACTCCTCTTCGTTCTTTGCGAATCCTGTAGCGCAATGGAGGGCATCCTGGATTGTTGAAGGCGTGTTGACGTACATTTCCTTTCGGAAATCCGACTCGTACCATAATGCGTTTCTCAAGGCGTCTAGTGCAGATTTGTCGGTGACTCCTTCTATCTTGGACAGAACTGTTTTTGAATCTTTCGATGAAGCTTCGAAGGGTCTCCTGCTGTTCCTGTGACATTGTCCAGAGGTCGGCATCGGAGGTCACCCGCTCCATGAATATGCCGTAGTGCTTTAAGAAAGCGGCAGAGAGTTGTTCGAAACTGTCAATCGAATTTCTTTCGAGTCTTGAGAACCATTGGAGAGCTGGTCCCTTGAGACTTTCAACGAACAAGAGACACTGGCCGGTGTTTATCTCGTTTGCTCTAAAGCCGACCCGTCCCATGGCAATCGCATATGCCAGTAGATGTTCCTTCGGGTCAGCGTTGCCTTCTTAAGTTTGGACTTTCACCCTTCTATAATCGGATATGTTTGCTTGAGCGATCCGCGCCGTGAAAGGAGTGGTATGGGATTCCTTGAGAACTCTGTCGATCTCAGGGGCTTTTCTAGATATTTGATGTATCTGCGATCGCATGTTCTATCGCTGCTTGCATCTTGGCCAACGCCTCCTGTTGGGCATTGATTAGCGTTGCACGCTCGTTGTCTTGTTGCGACTGCTCCACCCAGAAAACTTTCTCCTCTTCTTCGTCGGCGAAGTCTTGGTCGCGTCCAAGTCGGGTGTTGCTTTGTCTGACTGGGGCACGTGTTCTGGGTTCGCGACTCCTGAAACATACTCGTCGCCTTGGTTGTCGTCTAGATTGATCACCAGGGGAGACTTGTCTGCGGCAGGGACGTCTGCGGTTGGGCTATGCTCGGCAGTAGGAAGGGAGGGGTGGATTGGTGGCAGTCCACAGATCCTCTGTTCGCTAGTTGGTGTCGAGAAGTTCAATGCCATTGGGTCAAGGCGCCCAGTGGAATGTCGGGTCGGGACCGATCCTCTTTTTCGTGCTCGGCTTGCCGTGTTCAGGGCCCTCCGCTCGTTGTCCGCGGCTGCGTTCTGTGTGTCCTGCTTCGCCGACTTCTTCGTCAGCGTCTCCAGCATCGTTTGCATCCGGGTGAGGAACTCCGCCGTTGCCCCAGCGGCTTGGCTTGCTCCATGGTTCTCGGCACCATCCTTTTCGGCGCCCGTATGGTTCGCGTCGGTCTTGTCGGCACCGTCGTTGTTGGCTCCAGGGCTGTCGGCACCGTTCTTGCTGGCGCCACCGCTCTTCGCCGCAAGGTCCTTGTCTCCGGGTTGATCTCCTCTGGGAATCTCGGATACGTCGTCGGTGGTCATCTCTCCTAGATCTGTTGTCGCGTGATTCTTTTGTGTAAGAGAGTCTCTATCTCCCCTTAGACGGCGCCAAATTGTGGAGGTCAAAACCAACTCAATTGAATTTGTCAAAGGTTTTTAAGGAAACGAGATCTCTGGAAAGAATCACAAAAAAACAACTTAAGAACAAAGGAAAAAAACACGAAAATTGTGTTAAGAAAGCTTTATTGATTTATTGCTAAGTGTTTGTGTGTCAAGTTGCGGATCCCCCTTTTCGAAGGAGTTACAAGAGTATATATACAAGTCCAAGTCGGCTAGGTCTAACAAATAAGAGATAAGGAAGTTTTTCCGTATTCCTCGTGATTTTCCTTTTATCATAGTCGGCACTTGCCACGGGCTTTGTCGTCGTGGGCCGGACCTTGCCATCTCGCCACTTTGCCGTTCTCGGCCCAACTCTTTGTAGTCGGCCCATTACCTAGCTCTCTGAAATGGCGACATCGGTGAGTCGTCGAGCACTCCCGATAGCGTTGTCAGCGGCGTCAGTTGGCAAAGCAGCGCTCGGCAAGAAACAGTCGTCGGCAGTAGTCGGCAATACTGTGCCTGGTGACAGACGGCAGAGATTGGCGGAAACGAGCATTTCTGGCGAGTTGCACAGGTCTCAGGAGTGTACTCGACACTGTCCCAGAACTGCTCATTTCCATACCTAGTCATTTTACTGAAAATAACTGTCGGAGGGAGTTTTGACCCCAACAACCAGTCCCAAGCTTTCTTCTCGTCAAAGACCACATCTCTACTAACAACTACTTTCCTTGCAACCGGATCATAGAGTCTATAAGCTTTGGAGCCCGGTTCTGTTCCAAGATTGATCACACTTGTTGATCTGTCATCTAACTTCTTAAGATGTGGTCCAGTGATCTTTGCATATGCAACACAACCAAAAACCTTCAAGTGTTCGATGTTGGGTTTCTTGGATGTGAAGCTCTCTTAAGGGGTCTGACCCTTTAAAGCTTTCTTGGGAACTCGATTAATAAGATAAGTTGAATGACGTACAACTTCTCCCCACATATCATTCGGAATCTTCATTGCCTTAAGCAAGCTTCTTTTCATCTCCATTAATATCCAATTTCTTCTCTTGACAACACCATTATGTTGTGGCGTATATGGTGCGGTTAGATGCCTAGTGACTCCATTTTCTTTGCAAAACAGATTAAATTCAGTTGAGGTAATCTTTCCTCCTCTATCGGTACAAAAGGTTTTAACAGATAAACCGGTTTGTTTCTCCACAAACTCTTTGAAATTTTTAAACCAATCGAATGTCTCACTCTTCTCCTTCAATAACATCATTCACATGTATGTCGAGAAGTCATCAATTAAAACAAAGACATACTGATTATTTGCTGGTGTTGGTGGTGATATCGGTCTACACAAGTCTCTGTAGATTAACTGTAATGCTTGTGTTGCACGGAACAACATTCAAAATACCAAATGCTTGTGTTCCCCGTCATGTGATTGCTTGTGCTGCATTGGAGCAACATGAACCTGAGGATCCGCTTGAAGAAGAGGAGAACACAGAAAATGGAGCTAAGGAGCAGCTTGTACCCGAGGAAGCAAAGAATCCCTTACATGTTCCACCTAGTCCGATGATTAGGTCAAGGAAGAAACATCTTAAGCAAGCCATTAGCACATTGCTAAGTTAGGCTGAAAGAAACCTTACACTACAAGAAAACAGGTATTTTGTGACTGTGTTTTGCGACTAAAGAAGTAGTCGCTAAATTTAGCGACTGTTTTACGACTAATTTGCTTCTCATTTGCGACTATAGAAAAGCAGTCGCCAAAACGTCGCAACTTAGCGACTAAAATATTTCGCTGCTAATTAGTCGCTAACTAGCGACTATTTCGCGACTATAACGTAGTCGCAACATAACAGTCACAACATAGTCGCAAATTAGCGACTAAATAGCGATCAAATTCGGTGGGTTGCTATTTCGCGACCAATTAGCGACTAAATCAGAGTCGTAAAACTTCAGTCGCAAAATTAACGACTAAATAGCGATCAAATTCGGTGGGTTGCTATTTCGCGACCAATTTGCGACTAAACCGGAGTCGTAAAATGTCAGTCGCAAAATTAACGACTAAATAGCGACCAAAAACGGATGGTTGCTAAATAGTTGCTATTTAGTCGCAAAACAAAACCCACGTTTTATTCATTCCTAAGTAGGTATACCTTTTTTTGGCGACTGTATATCGTAGTCGCTAATTAAGTCGCAAATCAGTTGCAAAATAATCTACATATACCCATAGCTCATTCATTCTTCCATTCACTCTAAAATCATCTCTCTCACGTACCAAACACAAAAAATAAAGAAAAACGCTTTTTTCAAAAAAAAAACTTTGAAAAAAGGCTTTTTAAAAAAAAATGTCTGGAAATTATAATAGTAGGGAGTGGATGTATAAAAGGTTTGATGAAGCGACATGAAATTTTTCGCCAGAGTTCATAGCGGGGGTGGATAATCAATTCGTGCCATTTGCAAATAGTCAGCCTCTTGCGCAGAGTAATGGCGGTAAGTTTCACTGTCCTTGTAGTGTTTGCAAGAACGAGAAATTTATGCTGGGAAGTAGAGTTTGGAAGCATTTGTATAAAAATGGATTTATGGCTGATTATTACGTTTGGTATATGCATGGAGAAGAACTTGATTTTAGTTTAGGAACGAGTAAGAATGTTGATACGACGTGGGCAAGTGGGAGTGTACTAGTGGGTAATGTAGTAGAAGAGAGATATGTGGATATGGTGAATGATGGATTTCGTGAAAACGTTAACTTGGATAACTATAATCAGTATGATAGTTATGAGAATGTAGAAGAACATGATAACTATCAGGATGTAGAAGAACCTTCACATAATCATTCAAAAAAATTCTACGACTTGTTAGAAGGAGCGCAAAATCCATTATATGATGGTTGTCGTGAAGGGCACTCGCAGTTATCCTTAGCTGCTCGAGTCATGCAAGATAAGGCAGATCATAATATGAGTGAAAGGTTAGTGGATTCGTTATGCGGAATGCTTAGAGAGTATTTACTAGAAGGAAACCAGGCAATGGGTACACATTACGAGACAGAAAAATTGCTGCGCAATTTAGGCCTCCCATATCATACAATCGATGTTTGCATTAACAACTGTATGATCTTCTGGAGAGAAGACGAAGTGTTAGATAAGTGTCGGTTTTGTGAGTCACCAAGATGGAAGACTAATAAGCAACGTCGTAGGACCAATGTACCATATAGTCGTATGTGGTATATGCCTATTGTTGATAGATTAAAGAGAATGTATGAGAGCGAGAAAACTGCAGCAGCAATGAGATGGCATGCCGAGCACCAAACAAAGGAGGGAGAAATGTGTCATCCGTCTGATGCGGCGGAGTGGAAATATTTTAAAGATCGACATCCCCAGTTTGCCCAAGAAACCCGTAACATGTATCTTGGATTATGTACAGATGGGTTCAATCCATTTAGCATGTCTAATAATCACTCATTGTGGCCTGTGATATTGACTCCATATAATTTACCCCCTAATATGTGTATGGATACGGAATACTTGTTTCTTACAATTATGAATTCTGGGCCAAATCATCCACGAGGTAGTCTGGATATATTCCTCCGGCCTCTCATTGACGAGTTAAAAGAATTGTGGTCAACTGGAGTCAATGCATACGATGTGTCCTTGAATCAAAATTTTAATCTAAAAGCGGTGTTGTTGTGGACGATAAGCGACTTTTCGGCATATAGCATGTTATTAGGATGGAGCACCCATGGAAAATTGGCTTGTCCAATTTGCATGGAAGAAACAAAGTCTTTTTATCTGCCGAATGGAAGAAAGACGAGTTGGTTCGATTGTCACCGAAGATTTCTGCCTCATTATCATCCACTTAGGAAAAATAAAAAAGACTTTTTGAAGGGAAAAGACGCTAGGAACGAGTATCCACCTAAGTCTTTGACTGGTGCGCAAGTTTATTCCCACCGTTTGCGTCCTGTAAATCCACCGAAAACTAAGGATGTTGGTGGAAACGGTCATGAAAAGAAGAAGCCTGGGTTTGGGAAGAAGCATAACTGGCATAAAGAAAGCATATTCTGGGAGCTCCCGTACTGGAAGGATCTCAATCTTCGACATAATCTTGATGTTATGCATATAGAGAAGAATTTTTTTGACAACATCATTAAAACTCTGATGCGCGTGAAAGGTAAATCAAAAGACAACATCCCTTCAAGATTGGATATTGAAAAATTCTGTTCTCGGCCGCACTTGCATCTTGATAGTGAAGGTAGAGCTCCTTTCCCCACCTACTCATTGACAGACGAAGACAGAAAAAGTTTATTGGAATGTGTAAAAAATGAGATCAAATTTCCAGATGGTTATGCATCAGACTTAGCTAGTTGTGCTGATATGGATAATGCAATATTTTCTGGGATTAAGAGTCATGACTGCCATGTTTTTATGGAGCGGCTATTTCCATTTATTTTTGCAGAACTTCTACAACGGAACGTCCACCTCGCATTAGCAGGTACAAAATAATTTTAATTATATGAATATGCAATACGTAAATGTGATTATAGTATTATATATATATATATTAATAAATTACAATTTTATTATAAATATTGCAGGTATCGGAGGATTTTCTCGTGACTTATGTTCAAGAACTTTGCAGACAAATCGCGTCCAAATTCTAAAGCAAAATATAGTTTTGATCATATGCAACTTAGAAAAGATATTTCCACCATCCTTTTTCGACGTGATGGAGCACCTGCCTATACATCTCCCCTATGAAGCTGAATTAGGTGGCCCAGTGCAATACAAATGGATGTACCCTTTTGAAAGACTTTTCAAAAAATTGAAAGGGAAAGCAAAAAACAAAAGATATGCACCAGGATCGATTGTTCAATCATATTTAACTGAGGAGATAGCTTATTTCACAGAGCATTATTTTGCCTTGACTATTCAAACGAAATCAAGGTAAATTAAACGTTATAGATATTCCCATATGGGGATGACATATGCTATATGTTGTAAATCTCTTTTAACTATTTTGGCCAGGTTAACAAGATCCACTGAAGTCCCCACATATGATGCCCCTGGAGTACCTGACATATTTACTCACGTTGGTCGTCCAAGTGGCCAAATGCATGAATTTTGGCTTTCAGAGGAAGACTATCGATGTGCCCATGCATATGTTTTGCGAAACTGTGATTATTTTCAGACATTTGAGAGGTATAATGTAGCAATACTTAACTTACCTTTTAACATAATCCACTAATTAAGTGTCCCATTTTCTTGTTTGTCTTCAACAGTATGTTCGAGGAGTTTATTGCTGCAAAATATCCTTATCTTTCTGAAACTGAACTCTCCGCAAAAAGAGCTGACGAATATCATTTATGGGTGAAAGAATATGTATGTCTAAATAATATTCTTAAGTTTGTTTTTCTTATATATGTATGTATATCTACTTCTATATATTTGATATATATCGTCTATCTATATGCAGGTTACGTATTGGAACCCCACACATCCTTTTCCGATTTGGGTTCAAGAGATAGTGCATGGACCTGTGAACAAGGCCAGAAGGTGGCCTATGTATTTTACAAGAGGATATTTGTTTCATACGCACAATCACAGCGAGGGACTAAAGGTATGTAATTATGGTGTATGTGTTAAAGGAGAGAATTATAGTGATGCATCTGATGAAGCTGATTTCCACAGGATCTTAACGGATATAATAGAGCTCCAATACGAGGGGTTGGTTAATTTGAGAATCACCCTCTTTAAGTGTGACTGGTACAACCCTATTCTCAGTAGAGGCACTCGGAGGAGTAATGCTGGCGTTGTAGACGTTCTTTCATCGAGAAAGTACAATAAAAATGAACCATTTATTCTAGGTAAGTATGTTCATATATATCTCTATATAAATTGATTGAGTTTTCTGCATGTTATATAACTTCTACGTATTTCTTTGGCATAGCCTCTCAAGCAGAGCAAGTATGTTATATCTCGTACCCATACACGAAGAAACCTAAGCATTTGTGGCTCAATGTTGTTAAAGTGAACTCGAGGGATACTATTTTGGGAGAATATGTCAACACAGAACCGATTCTTTTGCAACAAGAAAATGATGATCCTGTAATGATGACTACAATTGAAGATTTCACAGTTGAAAATTTGCAACATCGAGTAAAGCCAATTAATCTCGATTACGAAGTCGGAGATGCGGATCCAGAAGACGAGTTCCTGTGTAATGATTCGTCTTCCGATGATGAAGATACCGATGATGAAGAACCGTACTAATGTACTTAAACTCTTGTTTTTTTTAATGTATTTTGTATAATAAACATGTTAATTAAGTTGATTTTCTAAACTAAACATCTTTATTATGTTAAAAAGCCCGCCAAATTTGTTTACCCAAATTACAAAGAAAGTTTGAATGATTTTGGCCCAAAATCAATTAAAACCCGGCAAAAAATTCCCCCTAAAGCCTGGTAAAAATTTGACTCAAAATCCCAAAATGTGTTAACTTTCCCAAGGTAACCCTAATTCCCTCTTAACTCAATTTCTTCTCCATTCTCTCTCTCGAATTCCTTCTCTCAATTCCTTTCTTCTAATTCTCTCTGTCGATTCCTTCTCTCAATTCCTTTCTTCTAATTCTCTCTCTTGATTCCTAATCTCAGCCACTTAATCCGATTCCTCATATAGCTCCGATGACGGTTCGTGGAAGAGGGAAGAAAGGTACCGGAGGAAGAGGAAAAGGAGGACCACGAGTAGCCACTACGCCGATGACGCCGCAGACCTCACCGTTACCCCAACAGTATAGTTTCACTCCGGCGCCGGAGACCTCTCCGCCACCGCCTCTCAATCTCCAGCAGACTCAACTCCACGTTCGCCACTTTCCACCACCAAACCACCTTTTCCAAACTCCGAACTCAGCTCCAGGTCCCTCCACCACACCTCAAGGTCCCTCCTCGACTCCTTTATTAAACGATTCCTTTGTTTCCTGTTGTGTGCTTGATTTGTTTCTCAGATTAGTTTTATTAAACGACTCCTTTATCAGGCTTTATTCGTTTTCTAAGAATTTTCTTATTCTTCTTGTAAGTTACTAATATCCGAGTTCTTCTTTTGTAGTGTCTACAGGTCAGACCCCTCAACCACATACCTCTCCGACCCCTCAACCACATACCTCTCCGACCCCTCAGCCTCAGATAAATCACCGGAGAAGCTCTTCAAATCCTTCTGAAATGTCTCAACAAACAAGATTTTCACCGCTGCACAACTCAGAAACTCAAAGTAATCAGGGGTTTAACGCTCAACAGTCAAACGAATGTGAAGATAATGGAGTTGATGAGATTGACGACAATGAAAGGATTGAACCCAATCTCCCGGAAGACCAACTCCGCTTTCTTGAGAGGCAGCAAATGATGCCAAACCGTGATAAGTTTACAACCGTTCTCTCTCCACTTCTCCCTCAGCCGCCAAATACCACTTGGTAAGTTTCCAACTGTCCTTTTTAGTTTCCAATTCCTCTAGATTCTACTAAATATGTAATTATAGGATCATAATATTTGATTTGTTAACATATGTGCATATATACCGTGTTTAATGGATCATGAATATTCTTTTTCAAATGATTTTATTATTGGATAAATGTTTTGCTCTCTATGTGTAGGTTTGGCCGTGACAAGTCGGCTTTGGTCCGGAAGATTACAAAAATATTCTGCAACAAATTTGAAGAAGCATACTACAGTTGGAGCTGTGTGCCTCGCGACAGAGCAGACCGAATGTTCATGGAGTTTGCGGTTATTAACTCTTCTCATTACCTTTATATGTGCTTTTTTTACTCTTCTCTTTTTACTAACTCTTTTTACTAACTCTTCCCTTATTGTATTACAGAAAACGCACACATGGGATCCTTTAATAACATGGACTGTACAAGCACATTTTGAGGTGATTTGTCAGAGGAGGATGAAAGATAAGGTCAGCAAAGTTCACTCTTCTCGTCTACGACCTACCTGGATCAAAGCGAAACTTTGGCAACAAATGTGCGACTATTGGGACAGTGAAGAAGGTGTTCAGAGGAGTCAGACCACATCAAAGGCTCGCAACTCTGAACGTGGCGGTCTTGGTCCTTACAAGACCTCTACTGGCCAAAAGTCTTTTCTACAAATCCACCAAGAAATGGTAATTGACATTTCTATCTATTACTTCTATGAGTTTATATATTTCTTCTTCACTTTTGTTTTTGTTATATGTTTAGGAAGAGGAGTTGGGTAGACCTGTTGGTATTGGTGAGCTTTTCCTAAAGACACACACCAAACCAGATGGGACTTACATTGATTTGAAGGCGCAGAAGGTTGCAGAGACCTATGAGATGAACCTACAAGTAAAGCTGGCCGAGCTCGGCCCAGAAATTTCAGATGGGACTTCCCGAACTCCAGAGCTAAGCACAACCGAGTGCAACGACCTCTTTTTTCAGGTTATGCATCTGATCTTTCTTTTATTAACCTTTTGCGTTTTCATTCTTTTGATGCATCTCACTTGCTTATGTCTCTTATATCTTGATTTGGCTCACTCTAGGTTTTGCAAGTTCTTATATTGATTTAGTTGCTTCTTCTTTAAGTCTTATATAGGCTTAGTTGCTGCTGTTTAACTTTTGCATAAATATAGTTAACATAGATCTTATATACATTTTGTTGCTTCTGATAAGCTCTTCTCTTATATGCAGTTCTGTTATTAGATGACAAAACCTCTCTTTTGTTTGTTATTGTGCAAATGAGTTACATAGTTCTCTTATATATTTTTTTGTTTTCCCAGTCATCTGTCCTCGATGAAAGAGGCCGTCCATATGGTATTGGAAGTCTCACGATGTCATTTGTCACTGGCAAGCGCAAGTTCTCTGCTACATCTTCCTCAACTTATAACTCTCTCCAACAACAGCTTGAAGAAGCTCAGCGCCAAATTCAAGCACAATCCACTCACAACTCACGCCTTGAAGAGCGCCTTGAAGCTGAGCAAGCACAATGTCTGCTCCTTAAAGAGCGCCTTGACACTCAGCAATCTCAACATGCATCATCGAAGAAACACTTCACCATGATTGAACAATATCTCTGCAAAACTGACCCTGCATTCCTTGACTTCTGTGAGGAACAGTATGGTCTAAATCCCTCTTCTCCTTAGTTTATTTATCATTTCAAACTCATAACTTAAATATTTTGTTTGGAAATTGTATTTTGTTGTTTGGATATTAGGTTTGCAATTTCCTTTGTTGTTTTGATGTTTATGTAAGACTTTCAATCTAATTTATTATTTATGTTATATATAACCATTTTAAATTTTAAATTATAAATTTCATTATTACAAAACAATTTTGAAAACCAAAATCTCAATAATCAAATATTCAATAATTTTATGAAATTGTAGCAAATTGGTCGCACCTTTCGCAACCATTAGCCACAAATCTTGCGACTATTTAGCAACTAATACATATTGCGACTATTTAGCGACTAAATATATTGCGACTATTTAGCGACTCTAACTCTAGCGACTATCATGCGACTATTACTTTAGTCGCTATTTAGTCGTAAGCAGTCGCAATTTAGTAGCTAAATAACGCGACCAATTTGCGACTGTTTTAGCGTCTCCACGTATTTAGTCGCTACTTAGTCGCAATATAGCGACTAATTAGCGACTGATGGATTTAGCGACGAAATATTAGCTTCTCTCCATTTTAGTCGCAAAACCTTTATTTGCTACTGTTTTGCAACTAATTCTGTAGTCGCGAACCATCTGTTTTCTTGTAGTGTTAGTAACATAGCTAATCCAACTACTCTGATTGTAATTCAAGCTAACTAAAGGTTATCAATGGAAGGTGTGTGACTTATGCTCTTTTTCCCTTGGTCTGGTTTTTTTCCATTGGGTTTTCTAGACAAGGTTTTTAATGAGGCTTGTTCACACACTCTTTATTCTGGCCCCATTGATAACAAGCTAAAAAGGCCTAGTTTTTGGTCTTATTTTTCAAATTCGAATTTCTAAGTCAAACTAAGTGTTTTAATGTCTTAATTACACTTATGCATTTTTGAGAAGTCTTACCTTGTTTCCAAGGCTTCTCTTTTTATATGTACTCTTATTTTCGTTCTAATAAAATTATCAAACATTTTCTTATTAAAAATCTCTTTCTGAAATTCGTTTGATCATCTCTTGTAACTGTTTTGGTGAATCCAAACAAAATCAAATAGTTTTGATAGTCTAAGTGTCTCTCACAGCACTTAGAAGTATCATTCGTTTCAATTTGTTCCCTTTCAAACAGAACCAATCTGCCCAGCAATATCGTTGATATAATGTATTTTTGGCGCATTCTAACCTTTGTTTTGTAGGTTTTTATCGAGTCTTTCACTCTACTTTGAGTCATTGTAGGTCTTAAATACGGCTGGAATGGAGGAATGGAACTTGCAATTGGATTTGGCAAAAGAGGAGGAAAACTGGATCTTTTTGGATATTCTGAAGAAAAGGAACACCCGCTCCAGAAGAGGGAGCACCTGCTCCCAGAAGATCCACTTAAGGAAGTTTTCATTAAACCTAATTTGGAAATCCTAATCTTTTCTAGCCGCCTTGGTACCTATAAAAAGGGAGATTTTCGACCCTTTTAAAAGAAAAAAGGCAGACACGACACAACAGAGAGAAGAGAACATAAGTGACAGAGAGATTTGATACTTGTTTTTAGAGTTTGTAAGCTTGAGGATTGCCTTCCACGTTATTGTTGAAGTTTTCTTAAACCCTATTCTCTTCTATTTCAGTTCAATGAAGTTTCTTATGTCTCTTGCTGCTATTGTTTGCTTAAATATGTGCGAGTAATCCCCTTTGTTAGGTTGAGGGTTCGATGGAGTTAGATTTTCATGAACTAAGCATAGATAGGTTTTGAAACATCATTCGATATCTCCATCTAATGTCGATCATATTGCCTAGACTAGTTTGATCACCTAGCCTCTGATTTTAGGTTGAATTTACTCATCAAAAGTGTTGTGAATTGCTGGAATTGACATAGATGGGCGAGTTGTCCTTAGCCAACGAAAGTTGAAGTTAAGGCAACTGGTGAACAAATCAATCCTATACGTTTAATGCTCATCATTCCTTGTAGCCTCAAATGACAGTTTATGGTGTTAGATTGATTGTTGAAGTAGTTGATGCCACGACAGTGGATCATCTTAAATTTATGATTGGGTTCTAGATTGGTTCATAACTTGATAACCTGAATAATTGCTTGGTTCTAGATGTTCTAATCCCTGAGATTTATCCCTTGATCTAACGCCTTTCCATCAATTGTTTACACCGAATTTTACATTTGTTTGCTTTATAAATTGTGACAGTTAAACCTCTTTTAATCGATTAGCTGAACTTGTAATCCATAAGATTAGAGTGTATTGCTGGTCCCTTGAACGAACCTATACTATTCTTCATCGAATTAGTGACCTTAGGTTTCATCTTATAAACCGGTAAAAATATTTTCATCAAATTGGCGCCGTTGCGATGGGGACCAACTCGATACCTCTAATTTTTGTTTACGATTTCAGACTAAGTACTAAATTCATTCTTTTGTTTCTTTTGCGTGTGTTTCAGGTGTATGAACTCAAGGACAACAAGGAGTAATTGCAAAATTCCCCTAGTGACTTTGAGTAACAAGGAACTCGCAAGACTAGAGCGAGAAAACAGACGCACAATACCTAATCTCGTCAATATGGGCGGACAAGGTGAAGAGGTTATGGTGGCTGAGCTGCAAAGGTTGCTAGAGCAGATGGCTCAGATGCAATAGCAGCACGCGCGCGAATAGCAACAACAACGCACGCGTGAGCAGCAGCGAGCCATAGGGGATATGGACAATCCCCATGCTTTCTACCGGAACCGAGCTGCTATAGTTCCCCCTGCTGTTGAACGGAATGATTATGAGATCAAACCGCAGATGATATCACTGGTAAAGTAGCATTTGTTCCATGAATTGCCTGCGGAAATTCTGATGGACCATATAGAAAACTTCGAGGAGATTTGCTCCACGACGAGTTCTAATGGGATGAACCTGGATTTTCTAAAGTGCAAACTATTCCCCTTCTCACTCGCGGATAAAGCTTCGCGTTGGCTAAAGTCTCTAACTGCTGGATCCATTACGACTTGGACACAATGTATAGCCGCGTTTTTGGATCACTTCTACACAAAAACTAAGATCGCGGCCTAAGGAACAAAATCTCTTCTTTTCAGCATCATTCAGGAGAGTCATTTTGTGAGGCGTGGGAACGGTTCAAGGAGTACAAAAGGGAATGCCCACACCATGGTTTCACCGATGAGAATCTGCTTAGTATCTTCTAAGATGGTGTTGACTGGGACTATAGGAATGCGCTTAATGCTGCTAGTTGTAACGACCGCGAACCAAAATCGTAGATCTTAGGGTCGTGTCGATCGATATAGGTAGGGTGTGTCGATCGACACGACTTAAATTGAACCGGGTCAGTTCAATTTGAGTGGCGGTTTATGATCGGTTTAGAGTGAAAACCCTAGGGTCTCCCTATAAATAGAGGTTGGCCGAATTTCTTGAGGGATTTTAGTTTTCAGAAAGTTTCCAGAAAAGTTTCAGAGAGTTCTAGAGAGATTTGAGAGAAGGGATTTGTCTGGGAGGCTTGGGGGATCCTTTTTGGAGTGTTTCCTCGTGGGTGGAGTGTAGATCTCGGTGTTGGGGTCATGTTCTTGGCGTTTTCATCCGTTTTCCTCCTTTTCTCCCTTCAAATCCAAGGTGAGTGCGTAACCATGGCTTATTTGGGTAAAGGGGATGATAGGATGCGTTTGTTTGTTGTTTGTTAGTGTATTTTGTGTTGTGTTGAGTGGATTTGTGCAGGTGAATCGTTTGAAATCGAGCCATGAGAGGATAGGCTCGATTTCCAGCTCTGTGGCGTCGTGTCGATCGACACACGTGACTTATGTCGATCGACACGGGATTCGATTTCAGGTTTTGGGATCGATGTGTCGATCGACACACTAAGCTGTGTCGATCGACACATGACCAGTATTGGCGAATATGTGTTGTTTGCTCGTGTTTGCATTGTTGCGTGATCGCTTGGTATTGTATCATTTCTCTTATGCCTGTGTGTATAGCCTTGTAGATGGGATGACCGTCTCACTGAGTATTTATGATAATACTCACGCATCTCGTATAACCATGTGATACAGGTAAAGACACGGTATGATCGTGGGGTCGTGGCGAGGAAGAGGAGATGGTCTATGGACTCGATTATCTGTTCGTTATTGTATGATTGGTAGGGTGTTAGTAATTCTGGAACGTGTTGGATTATTATTGACTTGTGCTGTTTATTGGATTATGGTTTATGGTTGATTTGGATTGATGTTATGGGATTGACTTGGTATTGTTAGTGTTCAATAAGTATGGGATTATTGAATGTTGTTATCGGTTATTGTTGTATTGTTCCGCAGTTGTGCTGTTGACCCGTTGAGGATCACTATTTATGGTAATAGTAATTCGGAAGGGAAATTTTTTTAAATTTACGGGTTGGATTGTTTCAATTTGGTATCAGAGCCCTTATGGTTCTAGGGCGGGTGCAATTGATTGATTATGTGAGTTAATTGATTGATTGTTGTGTGGGTTTGGAGTCCTAGATCATCTTCGATGAGATCTGTTGGGGTCGAATCTCCCCCTGGAGAACGACAGTCATAAAATAGCTAAAGTATGGAAACCGTATTTGTGATACGGTCCGGCACCGATGTCAAGCGCCGTGTGGCACCGATGTCGATGTTGTGAAACCGATGCGGAATGGATGTCACGTACCGATGTCGTTTGCACTGGGAGCCGATGTCAACGAGCGATGGTGCCGATGTCGGTGAAGCGCATCGTAGCCGATGTGGAGCCGCTGTGGAGCTGATGTCGATCACATGTAGCACCGAAGTCGACCACGTGTAGAGCCGATGTCGATTTCATGTGGTACCGAAGTCGGGTACATATGGTGCCGATGTCGAAGTATAAATGCCCACGTTGAGATGCGGTACCGATGTCGATGACGAGAAGATGATGCCGATGTCAAAGCGTAGTGCCAATGTCAGGAATAATTGGTGCTGATGTCGATCGCGTACCACGACACGATGTGGTACCGATGTGGAGGCATTGTGCCAATGTCAACCACGTATTGGAACCGATGTTGGTCACATGCTTGGTCCGATGTCCCGCTGTGACAAGGTTGAACCGACGAGCGGATCCGTACGACGAAAATGGGCCAAAGTAGCACATGACAAAGCCCACAAACGAGCAACCAACTCAAGCAGTTCTAAGAAGAATGGAAATCAAAGAAAGAGTGGGAAGATTTCCATTAGGATTTAGGACTAGGCTAGCCGACATAGAATACTATATATACTCATGTACATCTCTTGAGAAAGGGATCCAAAAAAATCAATACACAAACACTTGTACGCTAAAGCTTTCCAAACAGCAATAGAACAAGTTTTCGAATTCTCTTTATGTTTGTTTGTGTTGGTTTAACCCTAGAAATTCAGTTCCCTACGAAAGTCTCTACAAGTTTTGATTGTGCGGGTTTGGACTCCCACAATTTGGCGCCGTCTAAGGGGAAACTTGAAATTTCTAACACGAAAAACCACCGCAAATCCGATACGAAGGAGGATGTCTAGTGAAGAAACAAACTCTGCGGTTACTACCGGGGGAGGAGAGAAGGAGCAGTCACCACCAGTAACCGTAGACACGATGCCCGAAGCCATGACCCAGATCAAGGGATGCTTGAAACGTTGGTGAAGAAGATAGAAGATCATGATAAGCAACACACGACCGCCAACACCCGACTAGAGACCCTAGCGGCTGCCAACCGGAATCAAGCTGGAGGGTCGGGCCAAGATCGACCAAGGAGACAGTTACGACCAATCCCTCTCGAATTTACAACACCGCAGAGGACACGAACAGGGATACCTCCGACACGCCCTACAACCGCGACCGGTGAGCAGAACCCGGAGGATCAAAGAGCTGGCACCCAGAACAAAACCGATGCAGAACCTGTGATAGATCTGGATGTGGAAAATCCAGCACGAGATTGTAACGCCGATAATACGGAGCATGTGGATCCAGCAGCGACAGCCTTGACCCGCAATGAGCAACAACAATTTGAGGATGAAATTGAGGAAGAAGAGGGTCGTCTTTTGGCGCAACAAACCCGGTTCGAGAATGAACGAAGAGCTGCGATCCGATCCCAGAGAGAAGAGATGGCCGCACTTCGAGCGGAGATAGCTCGAACAGCCACCAACTTAAAAGTTGTTCAATCGCAAATTCATAAGGCCATTAGCAAGGCAGCGGTAATCGACCGCGTTTTGGAAGAGGCGCAAACTACTCCGTTCACCTCGCGTATCACAGGATTGAAAATTACAGATCTCAGAAAGATTAAGGTCCCGATCTACGAAGGGAATAGTGACCCTAAAGACCACATAACGTCATTCGCAATTGCGATGGGTCGCTCTAACTTCCGGGAAGGCGATAGAGGTGCAGGACAGTGCCTTTTGTTCGTTGAACACCTGAAAGGGCCTTCCCTTCAGTGGTTTTCCAGACTTGATCAGAATTCTATTGATAACTTCGGTCAGCTGACCGCAACATTCCTGAAGCACTACTCCATATTCATAAATCCTGGAGTTTCTGATGCGGACTTGTGGACGATGTCACAGGGGCAGAATGAGACGCTTCGGAGTTTTATCGGTAGATTTAAAACAATTATATCTAAAGTAGAGCACATTAGCGACAAGGCCGCTCTGCTCGCCCTGAAAAAAACACTTTGGTACACTTCGGATTTTAAAAAGGAGATGACCGTGAATACTCCCTCGACAATAGAAGATGCTTTGCACCGGGCTTCCGGATTCATTAATCAGGAGGAGGAGACTACGTTGTGCA
Source organism: Arabis hirsuta (assembly GCA_964056655.1). Classification (NCBI taxonomy): domain Eukaryota; kingdom Viridiplantae; phylum Streptophyta; class Magnoliopsida; order Brassicales; family Brassicaceae; genus Arabis; species Arabis hirsuta. The sequence goes on from OZ053301.1 coordinate 18,176,703, forward strand.
CCGAAAGGCATAAAAAAACAAAGCAAATGAATCATCAACCGCAAGCTCAACAACATCAGAATACCAAGAAGGGCAATCACACGCCTGGTTTCATCCAGCACGAAGGAGGATTCAAGGGAGCACACAATTTCCAAGTGGAATCCGCTGCACGAGGTCAAGGACAAGGTCAAGCACGAGGAAAAGGTCAGGTACGTGGCCGTGGTCGGGGTCGAGACCTATGAAATACGTGGGTAAGGAAGGAGAGCAGTTACGACAAAACGGCATATTATGACCATCATCACGTCTTTGGGCACTCAACCGCGAATTGTCGGGTTCTGGGTTTAAAACTTGCTGCAAAACTAGCGGCAGGAGAGCTTGGAGGAAACGTTAGCATTGACGATTTCACTATGGATGTTAACCAGGATGGTACTGATCCGGCAGGCAAGGAAGGTCAGAAACGTCTGAGACAAGAAAGTGAAGCCCCACCACCAGAACTGCGAAGGCGCATCAACATGATCAAGGGCGGATTGCATTATTGCGCGGACACCGTTTCCTCCATCAAAGCCTTCCAGAGGCGAGCTGACATTAGTGTAAACCGCCAGATCTCGTCTACTTTTCCCAACAATGTCATTACCTTCGAGGAGAATAAAACAGTTGGGATTGATAAGCCTCATGATGATCCTCTCATGGTCGAAATAGTCATGGCCAACTGTGACATAGCCCGGGTGCTAATTGACACTGGAAGTTCGATGGATATAATCTTCAGGGAAACACTTAAGCGAATGGACATCGATTTAGCCACGGTCAAACCATTCCCGAAACTAGTAACCAATTTTTCTGGAGAAACGACGATGACAATGGGACTGATCACGCTACCTGTTCGGGCCGGAGGAGTAACAAAAAACATTGAATTCTCTGTTTCTGATCATCCTGCTATCTATAATATGATATTGGGAACCCCTTGGCTGAATTCGATGAGGGCAGTCGCGTCGACCTATCATCTTTGCGTCAAGTTCCCAACGCCAAGCAGAATGACCATTTGGGGAAGTCAGAAGGAATCCCGAATGTGCTTCCTAACAGAGCATAAGCTCAGGAAACCAGTTACAGACCAAGTGTCAAAGCGGAAGAAGATGAAGACGGATAGAGAGCCGGTGAAAGGGCTCAGCAAACTCTTATAGCAATTACAGATAACAGAGGGTTGCACAAAAGAAAACAGACCAATTTGTGACCCTGTTATCTCGGTCTGCATAGATGACGAACATCCGGAGCGATGCGTGGAGATCGGTTCCACACTCAACGAAGGCATTAAAAAGGAACTTGTCTTGTTTCTCAAGGAAAACGTCAGTACTTTCGCGTGGGCTGCCGAAGATATGCCGGGTATCGATATCAGCATGGCAAGCCACAAATTGAACGTTGATCCGAGTTTCAAACTGATCAAGCAGAAAAGGAGAAAGCTCGGACCGGAGAGGGCGAAAGCGGTCAGTGACAAAGTAGAAAGGCTTCTCAGAGTTGGCTCAATCAGAGAAGTCAAGTATCCAGATTGGTTGGCAAATGCCGTCGTAGTCAAAAAGAAGAACGGAAAATGTCGCAAGGCGTGCCCGAAGGACAGTTTTCCTTTGCCTCATATTGATCGCCTGGTTGAAGCAACAGCTGTCAATGAGCTACTATCATTCAAGGACGTTTTTTCAGGATACAACGAAATTCTGATGAACCCGGGAGATCAAGATAAGACAGCGTTCATCACGGACAGAGGAATTTACTGTTACAAAGTAATGCCATTTGGGCTAAAAAACGCGGGAGCCACCTATCAGCGCCTAGTCAACAAGATGTTCGCCAACCAACTGGGAAAAACGATGGAAGTGTATATTGATGATATATTAGTGAAGTCGTTGAGCAAACAAGACCACGTCGAGCATCTACAGGAATGTTTTGAGCGGCTGAACTCGCACAATATGAAATTGAATCCGACGAAGTGTAGGTTTGCGGTAACGTCTGGAGAGTTCCTAGGTTACTTGGTCACAAATCGTGGCATTGAGGCGAATCCGAAGCAAATCGATGCACTCAAGAATATGGCTTCTCCAAAAACTAAACAAGAGGTGCAATGGTTAACCGGAAGAGATGGGGCGCTTAACCACTTCATTTCACGCTCAACCGATAGGTGTTTGCCGTTCTATGATACTTTGAGAGGCAAGAAGGACTTCAATTGGAACGAGAAGTGTGAGTCAGCATTCCAGCAATTAAAGGAGTATTTGACGAACCCACCGATACTTGCAAAACCAGTGGATGGCGAGCCACTTTTTCTATACATCGCGGTTTCTTTAATGGCCGTTAGCGGAGTGCTTGTTCGAGAAGAAATAGGAGAACAGAAGCCAGTTTTTTACGTCAGCAAGAGTCTCATTGCCGCTGAGATAAGGTACCCGCTAATGTAGAAGTAGGCGTTAGCCGAGGTCATGTGCGCTAGAAAATTGAGACCGTACTTCCAATCGCACCCGATCGTTATACTCAGCACTTTCCCCTTGAGGTTTGTTCTGCATAGTCCAAGCCAATCGGGAAGACTGGCGAAGTGGGCCATCGAAGTTAGTGAGTATGATATTGAATATCGAGGCCGGACTTGCAAGAAGTCTCAAGTTTTAGCGGATTTCCTGATTGAGATTTCGGAGGAAGGTCCGGAAGGAGAAGAACCAAAGCCTATTTGGAAGCTCCACGTCGACGGATCATCATAAAAAGCGGCTCAAGAGTGGAAATAAGAATGGTATCTCCAACAGGGGAGCTCCTGGAGCAGTCATTCCGTTTTGCTTTTCATGCGTCAAATAATGAGGCGGAATATGAAGCCTTCATTGCTGGAATGAGGTTAGCCTTAGGATTGAAGATAAAAAACGTACACGCATTTTGTGATTCCCAGCTCATCGTAAACCAGTTCAGCGGCGAATACGCGGTAAAGGAGGATCGCATGGGGTTATATTTGATGATTGTGAAGGGTTTGGCCGGACAGTTTAAGGAGTTCACCCTGACGCGAATCCCACAGGGCGAAAATACTTCAGCTGATGCGTTAGCAGTCCTCGCTTCGACATCGGATCCGGATTTAAAACGGATTATACCTGTCGAGTTCATCGAGCACCCCAGCATCATGACAACCAAGACCGTGAACATAGTAACTCGGTTGCAAGCCACCAAACATACGAAGGGAAGCACAAAGAAAGTTTCAACAAAGACGACATCGACTTTGGATCAACGAACATCGACTTCGGCTCCACGGAAAATGACTTCGGATCGACAAAGTTCAGATCCACAGACATTGTCTTCGGATCTGCGGAGGACAACTTCAGTGGCCGATGGAACCAAAGTCGTGATGTTGGGCCAGGCAGGATCCGATGTCGGCAAAACTGGCATGCCCACTTCGGCGTAGACTACGAAGTCGACAGGATCCGGGACTTGCATTGGTAGCGCATCCACTTCGGCGCTAGTATGCTCTTCCATTTCGGAACCAGGGACGAGTCCGGGGTTACCTGGATCCGAATTCACCGTCTACAGCGATCCCGACCCAAGACAAGAAGATGTAGTTATGACGGAAGCCGGGAATGATCCGACTAACAATCCACACGGCAGTCATGATGTTTTCCCGATGTAGGAAGATAATCAACTTCAGGGAGATCCTGACGAGTGTCCCGATCCAACCGCTGACGAAGAGGAAATTCTGGAGGGTCACGAAGATGTAACCAATCCGGAATACGGCTGCGATAAACCGTGGCTTAGTGACGTTCGTGGTTACATCTACGATGGTGAACGACCTTCTAGTAAATGGGCGGCCCGCAAAATCAAAGCTCAGGCCGCACGTTATATTCTGTTAGATAGAGAAGTTTTCAAGTGGTGTTTCTCCGGACCATTGCTAAATTGCGTAGAAGGCGACGAAAGATCATGGAGGAAGTTCATAGCGGCTCTTGCAGAAACCATTTCGGTGGACGAGCATTGGCAATAAGGATCAAACGACACGGGTATTATTGGCCAACAATGATAAGGGATTGCGAGATCTTCTCGGCTAAATACGAGCAATGCCAACGTCACGCTCCAAAAATTCATCAACCTACGGAGATGCTCTCGTCAATCACCTCGCCTTATCCATTTATGCGGTGGTCTATGGACATCATTGGTCCGCTCTATCCGTCCCGACAAAACCGTTTCTTGCTGGTCCTAACCGACTATTTCTCTAAGTGGGTGGAGGCAGAGGCATATGCGTCCATTAAGGATGCCCAAGTAGAGAGTTTTGTGTGGCGAAATATCATATGTCATCATGGCGTGCCTTATAAAATTGTCACTGACAACGGATCACAGTTCATCTCCGTTCGATTTGAGGCATTCTACGACAAATGGAAGATTAAGCTTAGCAAATCAACGCCGAGGTATCCTTAAGAAAATGGACAAGCCGAGGCAGCCAACAAATCGATCCTTAAAGGGCTGAAAAAGCGGCTTAAGGCGAAGAAGGGGAGATGGGCAGACGAGTTGGAAGGAGTTCTATGGTCACACCGTACCACTCCAAGACGAGCAACAGGAGAAACTCCCTTTGACCTTGTGTATGGGACCGAATGCATCATCCCACCGGAAGTGCAATTCCCAGGCGTGCGAAGAAGACTTCTGCCAGAGCAGGAAGGACTGAACCATCTCCTAATGCTTGATACGTTGGACCTTATCAACGAGAAGCGTGATCAAGCCCTTATTCGAATACATAACTATCAAAACGCAGCGGCAAGGTACTATAACTCGAAGGTTAAAATTCGCAGATTTCAGGAAGGAGAATTGGTGCAGCGGGAAGTCTTTCAGAATACAGCGGAACTAAACGCTAGCAAACTTGGTGCTAATTGGGAAGGACCTTACAAAGTCACCTAGGTAGTCAAACCCGGAATCTACGAATTAGCCAACACAGCTGGGGTTCCGGCCGGTTCCGCATTCATGGAACGCTCGACATTTGAAAAAATACTATCACTAAGTCATTTCTAAACGAACTACAAGGCGGCTTGATCCCTGCAAAGGGTACATAGGCAACCCGTCTTCGGATGGGTTCAGCTGCCCCTTTCCCTAAAAAGGGGGGTGGGGTACTTATACTCGTATACTCCCATTTCTCAAAAGATTTGAACATCCATCATGAATCAACCAGATCAATATTTGAACATCCATAACGGATCAACCAAATCAAAACGAGAAACCTAATTTTTTCGTTACTACTGGCCACAGTAACGCATTGATTTCTTTTACTCACAGATTTGACTATCACATCCCAAACGAGATATTAAGCGCGCAACGATCGTTAACGGAGCAAGTTCGTTTCACGGAAACTAGCTTGTAAACCAAAAATGCTCGTCATAAACCTAACATACAAAACGTTGGTTATAATGTGATTGTAGCCGGAGCGGATATCATTACATTCCCGTAAGTCGGGTTCAATCATTAAAAAAAAACCCAACAGACGAAACGTTGGTCGAAAATCAAAACATGTTATTGAACATAACCATCTTGCAGGAAGCAAGGAAAACATCTTACGAAAAGAGATAAAGCCGTCAAGGCACAAAGTCTACATAGATAAAGGCCATGTAGGCAATGGAACATAGGAGAACTAAAGCACGAAGCAAACACGGATGCAAGGCACCGTTCAAGGGAGATTGACTAGGGGCAGCGCCTCCATCGCCTCCACCATCACATTCGTCTTCCTCGACCTCGATTCCATCTCCGCCAGCATCAGATTCAGCACCATCTTCGTCAGCGCTGGTCTCGACGACATTTCCACCGTCATAGCCATAGCCTTCAGTGCCGTATCAGTATCCTGGACGCCACGCGGATCAAGCAAGCATATACCAGAAGGACCCCAGTTTGACTCCGAGGGGAAGTGAACTCCGAATTCTGCTGCCTGAGTCTCAAACGGATTGACATCAAAGACGGAAGCGTCATCGTAAGTAAAAGGAAAGACAACCAAACCGTGTTGAATCTCAGCAAACAAAGCGTTGTATTCCTCATTCCCACCAACAAATTCCTCCCTCCACTCGGAAATGTTAGCAGCTTCATCCTCCAAGGTTGGAGCGTCATCACGCTGAAGCTTCCGGATGAGCTCGAGATTTGCATCAACTTGAGCGAGGTCATTCATCTTGTCCACAGACTTCCCAATAGCCTTGAACTTCTCTTTGGTCCTCTCTATCTTAGACTTGAACTTGCTCATCAAAGAACGTACGATCCTCTTCGTGGCGGTTTTGACTTTAGACTCGGTAGATTTTTTCTCAAATGTGAGCTGGTCCTTGAGCGACTCGATCTCAGAATCTTTCTGGGTGCCCGAATCAAGCAGTTCTTTATGAATCTTCTTTAATGACTCCACGTTAGCCTCCAAAGCCTTTCTTTGAGCCACTTCGGCTTCCCATTTGGCTCGAGCTTCTTCGGCCGCCTGTTCGACCTGTTTAGCCTCCCGTTTAGCGTGACGATCGTTCTTACGTGCCAGCTTGGTAACGGAATCAATGAACTGGGGGAATGACAAGTATATGAGTTAGGATTAGCGGAAAGGATATAGGCAACTCATAAGGAAGAAAGGATCACCTTGGTTCTATCAAGCAACAGCCTACTCTTAACCAAAGCTCCCTTCAGGGGGGGGGGGGGCAGAGTGAGCCTCTTGTTCCGTAATATCGGGCGTCATCAGGCTACCCTGTGAAGCTCTAACCGTGTATTGCATCACCCCTTTTCCTTTCTCTGCAGCAGATAAGGTACGCTTCCGAGGATCCATGTTTCTTCTTATTACAGGCTCTGTTACTTCAGCAACGTTACATTCTGGCGTCAAAGAGACTTCGGATAGGGAGCGACGCCCATGACGATTTCCTGAGGAGGACTCGGAGCGACGCCCGGGATGATTTCCAGCGGAGGACTCGGAGCGATCCCGAGGACGAGGGGCAGCTACGACATCGACCTCTATGTTCTGAACACCGCCTTCGGACTCACCAGCCAAACGACGTGTCTCGGCCTCCTTCCTTTCGCGAACTGATGGCCTCTTCTCCATGATTGCGTGCGACGAATTGTTTGTCGAAGTAGCGGGCTCGAGCGTCTTTGATTCATTGGAGATAAAAGTCTTCCTGCCAATTGCAACGCTCGGACGCAAGGAACTCTGCTAGCATGAGAAAGTCTAGCGAAACCTTCGGAAATGGATTGATAACTGCAAAAATGATAAACAGAGGAACCGTGTTAGTATATGTCCAACGGATCAAAAAAACCGAAGACACAACTCTAGCTCAACTACCCTTTCTTCTCCACTTCCTAACTATCTTTTCGATCCACCGGGGACCGACCGATACTTTAGTTATCGGGACATAGAAGAAGTAGTCGATCCAGTAGCTATCTTTACTTGGGAAACCACCGATGATTGAATGGTTCGCCTTAGCTGAGACTGAATAGACAAGTTTTTCCTTAGGACGTGTCACTCGGACATCCAACCAGTTCAGAAGATGGTAAACGTTAACCTCTTCATCACATTCGATGCTTCGCACGAAAATACCCATCATGTGACGAAGACCGCGGGGACTTATCTGCGCTAGGGCAAGTTGATACATCCATAGAAACTCGAGAATGAATACTAGAATCAGAAAAAAGTACAAGCACCAGTTGAAACAGCTCTCGTAGATGGTAAAGCAACCCGAAGGGGGATCCCATACTTGATCTGAAGACTAAGGGAGTATCATTTCGATCTCCTCCGAAATATTGAACTTACGCCTCAACTTCTGCAGAGATTCTTCATTGCACAGTGTGGAATCTGGAGGGTCAGGAATATCACGTCTAACCCTTATCCTGGGAGCCTTACGCCTCGAAAGCTTCGCCGCAGCATGCATCTCGTTCTCCGTATCTCATCTAGCCATTTTCGCCAAGGAAACCGCGAATTCATCTTCAAGTTTTGCTCTCCTAAGATTCATAGTGTAAACATTATGATCATCCAATACCGCTGCCCCAATTAATTTCCACATCGGCGTCTGATGTGGGTCAAAGTTTTAACCACTAAATATAACTGCAAGTGTACAACAATCACGGTAGTATTTAGGGGTCGAATCCACAGGGACCTCGTAATTGTATTACAAACTTTTTAGGATCAAATTAAGCTAAAACAAGAAATATGGTTTTGGTTTTTAGGAATGTAAATTAAGGCACGAAAATAACTAAGTAAAGGAATTAGAATTCAAAGTAAACGAACGTTAGATAAGTAGATCAATCGCAAAGATTAATGGATCATTAAACAGCATATCGAATTATAGGGACCTTTTAGAGAGATGTGTTCTAGAACTCAAATCACGGATGTATAATCCTCCCACTGTCGTGGCTCAGATTACTATGTTTTAACTTCCTAATAGACTCAACTATCGCAGGTTATTACAAGAAGAAAACACGCAGTAAGTTCAAGATTCAATTGTTCACTAAACTCCTTAACTAACTTTTCGAATTGTTAAAACGCCTAGCTCATCAAATACTAGTTCAGATAATATAAGAAGCTTTTGGAGAGTATATCAATCTAAAATCAGATGCTAGTTGATCAAAAAAGCAATCATGCATCAAGAGCAAATAAAGATGAAGAACGTAATAGATTATCCTTAATTCATTCGATAGAAGTTAACAATTCATGAACTCTTTGATCTTTCTACAACCTAACAAATATTACTACTCAAACATGGTGTACGAAAGACACAAGATAGATGATGAATTCATAGTAGATAAACTTGAATTAAAGAGTAAAGGTAAGAGGATTCTTCTCTATTATGAGATACAAAACGAGATCATCCACCGGATTGCTCTAAAATCCAAATCTAATGAAGAACACCAAGAGAAATCGTGGTGGCTGCTCCTTCTGATGAAACTACTCTAAATATTTTGGCACACTTCTAACAAGAGGCTAAAAACAAGTATATATAGGCTTAGGGTCTTCCTAGGGTTTAGTTTAGGACAAAACAGACTTTTTACGTCAAAACTGAGGCAATACCGGTCACGGGTACTGCTCCAATTTCGTGACCGGTACTGGGGGTTAAATGTCCTCTCTCGTGTGTTGAAAATGGCTGGAACATCGGTCCATGGTGCAGACCGGTATTTGGTCCGAAATTGAACTCGCTTCAGCTTCGAGACAGTTCAACATGTGCTTAGTAATTTGGGTGTATATTTCTACTCACAGCTCCAATTGAGATGATTCAAACTTCATTTTGAATCTGACTCAAATATCTTTTTTCACACCAAGTTTCATCAAATTCCAAATCGATTTGATCCTTCGTTCACTGCTGAACTTCTGGCGTATATGTTCTGTCCAATTTGGTAGAATGTTGTTTCTTGTGAATTCTTGGTTCTTGGTGGTTTCTTTGGCTCATGAAAGTTGCTGTAGCTTGGTTTACACCTCTTTTGGCCCTTTTAGCTCCGTTTTGCTTGATTTCCCTATTAAGACTCTAAAACTACAAATACGAGAAAAACTACCTCTAAAGGCGTAATACCGTAGATAAATATATAGAAAACATAGTAAAATATATAGTAAAATAGTAAGCCACATAATGCGTAGCCAACTCAAAATCAGACCACCGTGTACCTCTCCGTAGTCATTTGCAGCCTTCCAAATTCATTCACGACTTTTCAACATAACTCGCTAATCCTCATTGCTGGGTCTCGTCCCAGATCTCAATGCCAAGAACCTTCTAGACTCGTTCCCATACTATACCATGACTAATGAAACATACAATTCTTGGTACTCTTTCTCTCCCGCAGACTTATTTGATTTTCTACTCTTTTTTTTTAGAACGCTAAGACTCAAAAGCAGTGCTTTCACTACTTTTGTTCCTTGTGAGGAGACAGGGTCGTGAGATCGCTCGTCCTCTACATCCGTTCTAAGGGACTCAGACTGCTGCTTTTGAGCTCCGGGTGATCATCTCTTGAGTATTGACTCACTGGAATTTTATTTCCTTATTTTATACTCAAGAATTATCATATCACCTCAATCATATTTTTTTTTAGAACAAGGGAGAGGAATACCATTATTTTCAACAGAGATTGCACTTGTCAGGTATGAATGAGGAGTCAAGCTCTATGAACATCAATCACCGAGGAGACCGCAAAATTAGCTCGAACTTGGCGGACTATGCTGTAAGTAACAAATGTCTCTAGTTAACTGCTCAGCCTTAGGATTTTTCATTAGTCTGACTCTGAAATCGATCCTGGAAAAATGGTCACTAAACTGAAAAAGACAATCCACTAAACCAAAAGAAGGGTCATCATTTCCAACTTGCTATTTTGACTCAATAAAACGTTTTCAAAAAATAATTTTTGAAAAACTCTTTTAAAAACATAAGAACCAATCACGAACAAACGTGTTAGTAAACAACAATCCCCCCCAGACTTAAATTACACCGTCCCCGGTGTAAAAGAAATCAAATTAAGGGAGTAATGTTGGAAATAAAAATAATATTGAAATTAGAAAAGTAAGAGAATAGAATGAAGTTACCGTTTGTAGACAAAAAAGTCTTGAAGATCGAAAAATGTCCCATTTTTCGGTTGGTATGAAACATCTTTGGACTCGGCTATCTCTAGGGGTGAATGAAAACTCCTAAAAGCTTCCTTATGTCCTTAGAAACAGGTCATCTCAAGGTTTCATTGGCTGGTTCCTCATCGTTGGAAAATTGGCTCGCGGTATAGTGATTTTTGTCACCGGAAGAAACTAATGGGCCATCTTTCAAACCTTGAATTTTTTCCCGAGCCATATTGAAAATTCACCAAGTTATAAGGTATTTTAAAGCTCGTGGTGAAGTTTGAACACTTTTGCTCGTACAGTTTTGCGTATGGTCCTTGAATGGGGCGATTCGACTCGCCGGAAGGGTACTATCGAGCCATCTGCAAAATAGTAGAGAAATTCGCGAGCCAAATTTAAAATCTATCATAAAACATACCTTTTTAGTTCACGTGGTGAAGTTTGAAGGCTTTTGCTCCAGTGGATAGGTAAATGTCCCATAAAAATGCTCTACGTGGTCCGTTTGTAAGCTGAGATCGAGAAAATCTTAGGATTGTCGCGAGCAATATGATATCTTCTTCGATTCTGAGCATATTGTATTCCGAACGAATCATAACCAGGCTAGGTGTCTCCAATGACTTCTTTTTTCTCACACATCTCCTTTGAATGGCGGATAATGCTTAAGACGATTGGAAGTGTGCGCATCACAACAAAATATCTTGAGTCAAATCCTGCTTAAGTACAAAATATCCTTGCATAAACAACTTTTTATAGACCATGGTTAGGTGGGTGGTTGGTCGAGCCAGGTGGTCCGTGGGTAAGGTGGTGCATGACTGTGGGATGCGGGTAGGGCTGGCATGGTGATGGTACGTTGAAAGGGATGCGGAAAAGATTGCGGGAAGATTTGTGGCAACATTGCCGCAATACCGGTCGGGCGGGTAGACCGAAATGTGGGACCGACATCAAGCACATGTGACGCGGCGGGACGGGGATGCTCGTGTCGCGGGATGGTACGCGGGACGGATGAGACGATGGGTCGTGATGCTCGAATACCGGTTGGTCGTGGCGACCGGTATTGTGTCTGGTATCGAGTCTTGAACCTGATATGGGACGGACGCCGGACGTGCGGTTGTATTGCAACACGAGTAGGACGTGGGACGGAAGGAGTGCGGTATGCGGGACATGCGTGTTTGTGTCGCGGTAAGAGTGTCGTGGTGTGTCGCGCGTCGAGTCATGGGACGATCGATCGTGTCGTGACACGAGTGGGACATGAGACTTGAATACCGGTCGCGTGGGACGACCGATACTCGTGTCCGGTATTGAGCATCGTGTCGTAGGAAGATTCGGGTCGCGGGAAGGCTGGATCGTCGTGTCGCGGTAAGGATCGGTGCAATGCGTCCCGAATATCGGTCACGAATCCGGACTGATACGCGTGACCGGTATTGGGTCGTGCGTGTCGCGGTACCAGTCAAGGACGCGGCCCGACATGTCGTCCGGTACGAGACCATGGTCGCGGATAGTGCGATACCGGTACCGACCGACGGTCGGTTTTTTTTTTTTTTTTTGATGAATCCTGAAAAATTAAAATAAAATATATTAGTATAAAAATAACGTAGGAAAAACGAAATTGAAATTTTAAAAACTATTTAGAGCATAATAAAAATAAAATTGTGGGTTGCCTCCCACACAACCCTTGTTTAAAGTCTTTAGCTCGACTGCTTTTTAATTTCAGATGTCGGGTGGTTCACCCAAGGCAATAGATACGTTCATGCCTTGGTCGGTGTCCACAAGATAAGGCTTTAGACATTGTCCATTGACAGTGAACTCATTCCCGCGATTATCCCAGAGGATTACGGCTCCATATGGCTTAACTTCCTTGATTGTGAAAGGACCGGATCATCGAGAACGGAGCTTACCTGGAAAAAGCTTTAACCGAGAATTGAAAAGAAGAACCCTATCATTAGGTTCGAGCTTCTTTGGTATGATTTTCTTATCATGGTAAGCCTTGGTATTTTCCTTGTAGATCTTGGTACTTTCGTATGCCAAGTGGCGAATTTCTTCCAACTCGTTCAATTGGATCAATCGTCTTTCGGCGGCTGTCTTAAGGTTGAAATTCAATTCTTTTACTGCCCACGCAGCTTTGTATTCAAGCTCCACCGGAAGATGGCAAGCTTTACCATACACTATGTGGAAAGGAGTTGTTCCTAATGGTGTCTTGAAAGCTGTCCTATATGCCCAAAGAGCATCATCTAGCTTTTCCGACCAATCCTTTCTTGTTTTGCCTGTGGTTTTCTGTAAGATTGCCTTGATCTCTTGATTAGATATTTCAACTTGTCCACTTGTTTGGGGGTGATAGGCAGTAGCTACTTTATGCTTGACTCCATATTTCTTCAAAAGACTATCGAAAGCCTTGTTAATAAAGTGAGTCCCTCCATCAATTATTACTACTCTTGGTACTCCAAAACGTGGAAAAATGATAAACTTAAACATCTTGATCACGGCAGTAGAATCGTTTCTTGGTGTTGCAATCGCCTCAACCCATTTAGACACGTAATCAACTGCCACAAGAATGTATTGCTCGCCAAACGACATGGGAAAAGGACCCATGAAATCGATTCCCCAAACATCAAAGACTTCAACTTCTAGAATGAAAATTTGTGGCATCTCATTTCTTCTGCTTATATTACCCATTCTTTGGCACGCATCACACTTTGCAATGAAAGCGTGGGCATCTCTAAACATTGTAGGCCACCAAAATCCAGCTTGTAAGACTTTGGAGACAGTCTTAAAAGTTGCAAAATGTCCTGCATAGGCTGATCCGTGACATCCATGTAAGATCCCCGAAATTTCTTTTTCCGGAACACATTTCCGAAACAAACCATCTTTGCATTTCTTGTAGAGATAGGGTTCGTCCCAAAAATAGAATCTAATGTCTTTAAGGAACTTCTTCTTCTTGTATCCAAAGAAATCAGGGGGTTCAATATCGGCGGCCAAGTAATTTGCGATATGTCGATACCAAGGTGCTCCGAAAATTTCTTTCTTCTTAGCTCGACGAGAGGGGGTTCTTATGTTGCTACGAGGTATAGCGTTCATAGTGTAAACATTCTCTTCTGCTAAGCAATCATTCATTGGTAATGGTTCATCGACCTTCATTCGAGAAAGATGATCTGCCACTCAATTGTCTACACCTTTCTTGTCTCGAATCTCTAGGTCAAACTCTTGGAGTAAGAGTATCCACCTTATGAGTCGTGGTTTATCATCTTTTTTTGCTAAAAGGTACTTGAGAGCAGCGTGGTCAGTATGAACGATCACTTTTGAACCAACCAAGTAAGATCGAAATTTCTCGAAGGCGAAAACTATGGCAAGTAGTTCCATTTCCGTAGTTACGTAATTGCATTGCGCTTCGTCAAGAGTCCTACTAGCATAATAGATAACATTCATCTTCTTATCTTTCTTTTGACCTAGCACGGCTCCAACTGCGTAGTCAGTTGCGTCACACATGATCTCAAATGGAAGTTCCCAATCCGGAGCTTGTACAATCGGAGCGCTTATAAGCGCCTCCTTGATCTTGTTGAAAGCGATGAGGCAATCTTTGCCAAATTCGAAGTTAGTGTCCTTACATAGTAGTCTTGTAAGAGGTCGAGCAATGTTGGAGAAATCTTTGATGAATCTTCTATAGAAACCGGCGTGCCCTAGAAAACTCCGTACACCCTTAACGTTCGATGGAGGTTGCAAACTGACCATCACTTCTATCTTGGCTTTATCAACTTCGATTCTTTTCTCGGATATTCTATGTCCAAGGACAATTTTTGTCTCTCACCATGAAGTGACACTTCTCCCAATTTAAAACCAGATGTTTATCTTCGCATCGTTGTAAAACTCTGCCAAGATTTGACAAACAAGCTTCGAAGGAAGAGCCATAAACAGAAAAATCATCCATAAATACCTCCATTATATCTTCTATTAGGTCTGTGAAGATTGTCATCATGCATCTCTGGAATGTGGCTGGGGCGTTACATAATGCAAATGGCATTCTTCGATAAGCAAAGGTACCATAAAGGCATGTAAATGTAGTCTTTTCTTGATCATCGGGATGACTCGGAATCTGGAAAAATCCTGAGTATCCATCTAGAAAGCAATAATAAGGATGATTAGCAAGACGTTCAAGCATTTGGTCTATAAAGGGAAGGAGGAAATGATCTTTTCGAGTCGCCGCATTAAGCTTCCTGTAATCGATACATATTCGATGACCGGTAATCGTCCTGGTAGGGATAAGCTCATCGTTTTCATTTTTCACCACTGTTACTCCTCCCTTTTTAGGGACTACATGAACTGGACTTACCCATGTGCTATCTGAAATAGCATAAATAATCCCTGCTTCTACAAGTTTTATAATCTCCTTTTTAACAACATCCTTGAGATTTGGGTTCAATCTCCTTTGATGTTCTATGGAGGATGCAGATTTATCTTCTAGTATGATCCTATGCATACATAAATCCGGAGATATTCCCGTGATGTCACCAAGAGAATATCCTAGAGCTTTCCTTTACTTCCTCAACTCACAAAGAAGTAAGTCTGACTCAACATTACTCAAATTAGAATTAACAATCACAGGATACGTTTGATTGTGTCCAAGATATGCGTACCGTAGCCCAACGGGGAGCTCCTTAAGTTCGACCTTAGGGGCTTTTAACTCACTCCAAGGATCTTTTAGTTCTTTAGGAAGGGTCCTAGGCGGTGTGGCTTCATTTATGTCCTCATCCGATTCGAAGTGAGTTACTAACTTATCGTATGTGCTCGCTGAATCGAGTATTTTGGCATACTCATTAGTTTCTCCTTCTAAGTATCCATCTTCTCCTTCTATTTTTGTCAAGGCTATCTCCAAAGGATCATTGACAATGAGTTCTTCACACATTTCAACAGATACTTCACTCAATTGATCCACCCAAAAAGCACTTCCATCTATTGTTGGTCTTTGTAGAGCTTCGTCGACTTCAAAATTTAGTATAAGATCCCCTAGGTTCAGTTTGATCTTTCCTCCTTTAACGTCAATCATAGCTCCAGCGGTTGCTAAGAAATGACGTCCAAGAATTATAGGATCTCTAGACTCTTGATCTAACTCCAATACGACAAAATCTGCCGAAATGCAACAATCTCCAATAATGACTTGTAGGTCGGCTATAATACCAATCGAGCGTTTCACCGAATGATCCGCAAACACTAGCTGGATTTTTGTAGGCTTGAGGTTGGTAATATCGAGGCGTTTAGCTACTGTGTAGGGCATCAAGTTGACGCTTGATCCCAAATCACATAGACAGCGCTGGAATGTAGAACCTCCAATCTCACATGGAAGCACAAAACTACCCGGATCTTCCAATTTTTGAAATTCCTTGTCTTGAAGTCTTGTACTACACTCTTTAGTGATCAACATCACACCTTCTTCCAAGCTTATATTGCTGGTTAGAATGCTTTTCATATACTTCCTCAAAGCAGGGATGATCATACAAGCATCAACAAAAGGTAACCGTACGGTGAGTTGACTTACAAGCTCTTTTAGCTTAGCTTGTTCCTTCTCCTTCTTCGGATTTTTCAAAGCACTTTGGAATGGTATTTCAGGCTTGTAAACACGAGTTACGTCTGGTGGGATCTCGACTTCTCCTGGAGTTTCATGGACATTTTCTGTATCAGGTATTTTATCTTCTTCCAACACCTTTATGACAATATCCTCTTCGGTTTCTTTTGGCATTAACACTTCGTCCAGTTGCGTGCCACTTCTCAATGTTATGGCTTTCACATGTTCACCTCTCGGGTTTACCTCAACTTTTTCAGGAAGAAAACCATCCGGTTTCCCAATGGTACCGGCGATATAGACAATTTGGAGATCGATTTGCTTAACATGAGATGAAATTTCTTCTATCTTGTTGTTAATGTCTTGCCCCAATATATCCATCTTAGTATGAATCTCTCTTCTGAATTCTTCAAACTCATGGTGAAATCCATTAATCAAAGGTTCGAAATCTTCCTCCGAAATTTCTTTTGATTTAGCGCCTTGAAAACCAGTCGCTTGCGTGCGTTGAACTCCACTAGCAAACTGTTGTTTAGCCTGGGTATAGTTCTCTTGAGGCACGTTTTGATGAGCATAAAAACGTCCCTTAGGACTGAAATGAGGGTCGTGATACCTAGTTCCAAGATTTTGATATCGCGTGCCTATGTAGTTCACTTCCTTCAGGTCACAAGCTAAAAAATCTCCAATGCAATCTTGATTAAGATCTTCATGAGGGGCTTTCACGACTTCATGTGCCTTAAATTGCATTGTATTCTTTAGAATTTGAGAAACCATCACCTTGATCTCCGTAAGTTACGTAGGCTCGATGTTGATTGCTTTAACGGTTTCGTCATAGCTTGGTTGAATCATGCTATCACTTGCGGCTAGGTTGTCTATCAAAATCTTTGCTTCACTCATGGATTGTTGCATGAAGTTCCCTCTGCTGCAAATGTCGAGAAATCGCTTGTGTTCTCTATTAACTCCTTGATAAAAAATATTCCTCAATTTAGCTTCCACGAAACCATGTTGTGGGCAATCTCTTATGTACTCCTTGTAGCATTCCAAACACTCGTGATAAGGCTCAATAGGACCTTGTTGGAAACCCGAAATCTTGTTCCTTAATGCACTTAACTTCTTCTTAGTGAAGAACTTTTCAAGGAAAGCTTGCCTGTAATCTCTCCATAATGTTATCGATTGAGGTGCAAGCGATTTCATCCATCGAAACGCGTCTCCCGCTAGAGAGAAAGAGAAGAGACGACATCTAAGGTGGTCGAAAGGGGCTCCATTTGTGTTAATTGCTCCGCATAGATCCTTAAAGGAATCAATATGATCCAATGGATTTTCTTGTGGAAGACCGTAGTATTGAGCTTGCTTCACAAGGGAGATAACGCGAGGTTAATCTCAAAGTCCACGTCTTCTTGTGTGAGGTGGATTGGATTTCGGTCCATGAGAAGTGTTGATGATGAGTGGGTGTCTCCCATGGTCTCATTGTTAGGCGCTAGCCGTTCCATGTCGAAGTCATGACGAAATTTGTCAAAACCTTGCTCTAACCCAAACGTTTGGTCTTTGATTCTCTCGAGAGCTTGGTGTCCGAATTGGGCTTCTCCAAATAGTTGATGAGGTTGTAGGGGTTGCTGGTTATAAACTAGACTCGCCATACTTGCTCAAACAATCCACTTGAGATAATCAAAAATAAAGGAAAACGAAAATTAAATTAGCAAAGTAAAAGAAAAAAAATATATTTTAAACTAGATTTTAGTCCAAAGCTTGTAGACAAAATATCAAAGATCCCCGGCAACGGCGCCAAAAACTTGATATGGGTCAAAGTTTTAACCACTAAATATAACTGCAAGTGCACAACAATCACGGTAGTATTTAGGGGTCGAATCCACAGAGACCTCGTAATTGTACTACAAACTTTTTAGGAATCAAATCAAGCTAAAACAAGAAATATGGTTTTGGTTTTTAGGAATGTAAATTAAGGCACGAAAATAACTAAGTAAAGGGATTAGAATTCAAAGTAAACGAACGTTAGGCAAGTAGATCAATCGCAGAGATTCATGGATCATTAAACAGCATATCGAATTATAGGGACCTTTTAGAGAGATGTGTTCTAGAACTCAAATCACGGATGTATAATGCTCCCACTTTCATGGCTCAGATTACTATGTTTTAACTTCCTAATAGACTCAACTATCGTAGGTTATTACAAAAATAAAACACGCAGTAAGTTCAAGATTCAATTGTTCACTAACTCCTTAACTAACCTTTCGAATTGTTAAGACGCCTAGCTCATCAAATACTAGTTCAGACAATATAACAAGCTTTTGGAGAGTATATCAATCTAAAATTAGATGCTAGTTGATCAAAAAAGCAATCATGCATTAAGCGCAAATAAAGATGAAGAACGTAATAAATTATCACTACAAGAAAACTGTAATTTAGCGTCGAAATTTAGCGTCGGAATTGGTTCGACGCTAATATAGCGTCGAAATTGCATCGAAGTTGTGTCGTTATAAATATTCGTCGCTAATTCGACGCTAATTAGGGTCGAATAAATTCGACGCTAATTCGATGCTAATTTGCGTCGAATTAGCGTCGAAATTCCAGTTAAAGACTGAATTCGACGCTAAATCGATGCAACATTAGCATCGATTTAGCATCGATCACGTAGCGTCGAATATAGCGTCGAATTAGCCTCAAATTGGTAGGTAGAAGACACATTAAACACGGGTTTACCTACCTGGGTGCACACTCGACGCTAATTCGATGCTAAATCGACCCTAAGGTATTCGATGCTAATTCGATGCTAAATATTCGATGCAAAATCGATGCTAAATCGCTGCTAAATTCTCCTATCTATACCCACCCACCCCCCTCGCAATAATCATTCAGTTTTTATTTTAAAAAAAAAATTCGGAAAAATTTTTTTTTTTACAAAATTTAGAAAAAAAAAATTTTTTTTTACAAAATTTTAAAAAAAAATGGGCGATATATACGAACTCAGAAGCTGGATGTATCAACGTAAAGATGCAAATGGAGGGCTTTCAGAAGAGTTCCTCAACGGCCTTGAAATTTTCATGGCTCAAGCGAGTAGTGTGCCTACAATTCAACGAACCGGAGTGATGGTGTGTCCCTGTCGCAAGTGCAAAAATTCGAGGCCGCAGACAATTGATACAGTTGGTACGCATTTATTTAATAGAGGGTTTACACCTGAATATTATGTTTGGTTTTATCATGGAGAGGGATATGAAGATGAAACTTCGGGTAGTACTAGTTACCAACCTATGGATCAGGGTTATTCGAATGAGCAATATGATCAGCATCAATTTGTTATAGAAAATGATCATGATGTCGGGTTAGAACATAATAGGTTCGAAGAAATGGTAACCGATGCATTTCCTGGAGTTATGTCTACTCCTGATGTTGCTGAGGAACCCAATGCAGATGCTAAAAAATTTTATGATATGCTTGATTCTGCAAACCAACCAATCTATGAAGGTTGTAGGGAAGGTCTGTCTAAATTATCATTGGCATCTAGGATGATGACAATAAAGTCTGATCATAATCAATCTGAGAGTTGCATGGATGATTGGGCAGCTCTTCTAAAAGAATATTTGCCAGAGGGTAATCAAGCTGCTGAGTCATACTACGACATACAAAAACTAGTCTCTAGTTTAGGATTGCCCTCGCAGATGATAGATGTTTGCATTGACAATTGCATGATATTTTGGAAAGATGATGAAGATCTGCAGGAATGTCGATTTTGCCACAAACCAAGATTTAAGCCCCAAGGAGCTGGTAGAAGTAAAGTGCCGTGGCAGAGAATGTGGTACCTGCCCATAACAGATAGGCTACAAAGGCTATACCATTCGGAACGAACAGCTGCATCAATGAGGTGGCATGCGGAACATTCAACTATTGAAGGAGAAGTTCATCATCCTTCTGATGCAAAAGCTTGGAAACACTTCAAATCGGTACACTTTAATTTTGCTAAAGAGAAGCGCAATGTTTATCTTGGCCTATGTACAGATGGTTTTAGTCCGTTCGGTATGTCTGGCAGGCAATATTCTTTGTGGCCGGTTATATTGACACCTTATAACCTTCCGCCTGATATGTGCATGCAGAGGGAATTTCTGTTTTTGAGTATTTTAGTCCCTGGTCCGAAGCATCCAAGAAGATCTATTGATGTGTTTTTACAGCCGCTGATTGACGAGTTGAACTTGTTGTGGTCTCATGGGGTTCGTACTTTTGATTACTCCAGGCGGAAGAATTTTACCATGCGAGCAGTGCTTATGTGGACGATAAGCGATTTTCCAGCATACGGAATGTTATCTGGTTGGACAACACATGGTAGGTTATCATGTCCGTATTGCCAAAATGAAACAGATGCATTCCAACTTAAAAATGGTAGAAAATCTTGTTGGTTTGATTGTCACCGGAGGTTTCTCCCTATGAACCATCCGTACCGGGGGAACAAAAGACTATTCACAAAGGGCAAACGTGTACGTATCCCCCCACCTCCATATCTTTCAGGAGAGCAAATTGAAGGTCAACTTGATTATTGGGGAGCTCAGGACACAGCAAAACGTGGTGGTAACTGGCTTAACATCCCGACCAATCTCCCAGATGGATACCTTGTCGAACATAATTGGCATAAGAAGAGCATTTTCTGGGATCTACCGTACTGGAAGGATCATCTATTGCGCCACAATCTTGATGTCATGCACATTGAGAAAAACTTTTTCGATAACATCATGCACACCATCTTAAACGTTTCAGGCAAGTCTAAAGACAACTTGAAGTCTAGATTGGATTTGCCTCTTATATGTTCTAGAGTTGAGTTACATCTCACGGGAGATGGGAGAGCTCCAGTGCCTATCTTTAGATTGTCAAGCGAAGGCAAATCAACATTCTTCAACTGGGTTTCCACCGAAGTTAAGTTCCCAGATGGATACGTGTCAAAACTCTCTAAGTCTGTGGAGCAAGGGAAAAAATTCTCTGGTATGAAGAGTCATGATTGTCATGTGTTTATGGAGAGATTATTGCCTTTCGCATTTGCAGAGCTTTTACCAACGAACGTGCATCAATCACTTGCAGGTATATTTTCTATAACGATATATAAATATCTAAACAAATGATGCGTGAAAAATTACATTTGTGTTTTTGTTGATATTGGACTATGGTTTTAGGTGTTGGCGCATTTTTTCGAGATCTGTGTGTGCGAACTCTGACGGAGGATGGAATTCAACAACTAAACAATAACATCGCTATATTGTTGTGCAACTTAAAGAAGATATTCCCTCCATCATTCTTTGACGTTATGGAGCATCTTCCTGTCCATCTTCCTCACGAAGCCGATTTAGGAGGGCCCGTTCAGTTTCGTTGGATGTATCCTTTTGAGAGATTCATGAAACACTTAAAAGGAAAGGCAAAAAACCTGGCTAGAGTTGAGGGATCAATTGTTGCGGAAAGTATAACCGAAGAAACCTCTTATTTCAGCTCATATTACTTCTCTCCAACTGTCCGGACACGAAAAAGAGCTCCACGTAGGTACGACGATGGTGGCATCGCGCAAACGTATCCAGTTTCTGATGTCCCAGATATATTCTGTGCAGTTGGTAGGCATGCCGGAATCACAAGAGAGGAAGACTGGTTCTCATACGAAGACTACAATTGCGCACACACATATATTCTCTTACAATGCGACGAAGTCAGCCCATTTTTGAGGTACATATTATAGTTACCAACTATGGATTGAAGTAAGGGTTATTTTTGTACTTATATATGTTTTGAAAACATTTGTTATAACTATATTTTGTATTAGTGAATTCATTCGCCAAGTTAACGAGGCTTTCCCAAATGCTTCCGCCGGTGAGATTGAAAAACGTAAAGATCTACACTTTGCTAAATGGTTGAGAACTCATGTACGTTCAAAACAAATTATATATATTCAGGTCATCTGTAAAAACATATATATAAATGTGTATACTATATTTACAATGTGTATACTGTATTTGCTAGGTTGCTTATGGAGACACATCATACCCTGTATGGTTTAGAGAGTTGATCCAAGGTCCGTTGGGGAAAATTACGTCATCTCCAATGTATTTTACACGAGGTTATGTGTTTCATACGTTTGAACGTGGAAAAAATAGAGCAACTGCAAAATATGGTGTGGTAGTTCGAGCCGGGGACACAGATTTTTATGGCATTATACAAGACATTGTTCAAGTGCAATTCCCTGGTTTGGTTAACTTAAATGCGAGTGGTTTGATCCAGTTCTCGGGCGAGGGGTTCGAGTAGGAAAGTTTGGTGTCATCGATGTTAACGGATCACGTTCTTATGCAAAGTACGATCCATTTGTCCTTGCATCACAAGCGGATCAAGTTTGTTTCATTCCATATCCACGTGTCAGAAAAACAGGGATCTCATGGTTATCTGTGCTTAAAATAGCTCCCAGAGGAATGATAGTTGAATCTGACGACGCTCCTATGCAATATGAAAATGTCGTGGATCTAACAACGCCAGAACAAGATATAGACAACATCATTCTTACAGATCCGCAAAATCGAGAAGCTGAAATACTTCCGGATGCTACCGATGCAGAAAACCCCGAAGACGATTTCGCAAACGAGAGTGGAGAAAGTACCGATGAGGATGACGAGAACTCAAATGACGATTCAGAGTGAATCATATATTACTTTGTCTTTTTATTTCATTTGTATAACAACATTTTTATTTGTATGCTGGATAATTTAAATTTGCAAATTTTTCGAATTTTTAGAATATTCTAATGATATAAAAATTTTAATTTTAAAAAAATCATATAAGCATTTTTATTTGTATGCCGGATAATTTAAATTTGCAAACCTATACATTTTCGAATTTTTCTAATACGTAAAATAATTTTAATTTATAAAAAATTTAATATAAAAAAATATGTAAGAGGTGTGGTTCGGAGATTAGCGTCGAATTTGCGTCGAATCCATCATTCTGGGCTAGTTCGACGCTAATTCGACGCTAAATTAGCGTCGAATTAGCGTCGTATTGACCCCATATGAAGAAATCGACGCTAATTCGACGCTATTCCTGCACCAAAACCCCTAAATTAGGGTATCTGGTAAAAATTTTAGCATCAGAGTGAAGCATATGTAGTTACGATTGAATCTTAGTAGCGAATACATAAGAATTTATTCATAATTAAAATAGTTACATGTAATATATCAAGATTTCAAATAACTATATAGTTTTACATATAAGTTCATACCTTATATGAACTCATATAAATAAGTACGAAAAATTTCAAAATTTCAAAATATTCGGAAACAACAAAGAATAAAATGACAAATAGTGTGTTCATATCAGTGACGGTTTCGTTACCCTATATCAAAAACAAACACTTAGCGTCGATCTAGAGTCGAATTAGCATCGAAGGGGCAAATTTCGACGCTAATTCGACGCTATTAGCGTCAAATTAGCGTCGAAATTGTAATTTTCCGATGCTAATTCGACGCTAAATCAAACAAATTTGACACTTAGGGTTTAGGATTTAGAACGTAAACCGCATCAAATTTTTGGTTTTGACGCAAAATCGACGTTATATTGAATTAATTTGATTTAACCAATGGCGGTAAACCGAAAAAATTTCAAACAGATTTGGTCAAACCGATTGAAATTTTTTAAACCATTGGACGCTAATTCGACGCTAAGTCGACGCAAATTAGCGTCGAATTAGCGTCGGATCACGGTTTTATTTTAATCGAACAGCCCCTTCTTCTTCTTCTTCCTCCTCACTTCTGACTTTCACTCTCTTCCTCCTCACCGTCTCTCTCCCTCCGACCACCGCCGGAAGCGCTCTCTCTCTCCCTCCCACCACCGCCGGAACAGCCACCTCTCTCCCTCCCACCACCGCGCATCACCCTCTCTCTCCCCTCCTCACCGCGGATCTCTCTCTCCCTCCCACCACCGCGGCTGCCTCTCTCTCTCCCTCCCACCACCGCGATTCTCTCTCTCTCTCTCCCTCCCACCACCGCCGGAACAGCCTCTCTCTCTCGGCCTCCCACCACCACCGAAACCTATACATGGTAAATGTTTTTTTTTTTTTATAATTTATATATATTAGAGTAATTTTTTATATATAATTGGTAATTAAATTTGATGGTAATTTGATATAAAATAGATTTAGGAAATATATAGGAATTAAATTTTAGGATGTTTGATATGAAATAGATTTTAATCAATATATAGGAAATATATTTTAGGAAATTTGATATTAAATAGGTTTTAGGAAATATATAGGAAATTTGATATTAAATTTAGGAAATATATAGGAAATAAATTTTAGGCAACTTTGATATGAAATAGATTTTAAGAAATATATACGAAAAATATTTTAGGAAATTTGATATGATATATATATTTTAGGAAATTTTGATATGAACAAAGTTGATTTTAAATAGATTTTAGGAAATATGTAGAAAATAAATTTAGATTTGATAAGTTACTAATTTATAAATTTGGCAAAAATAAAATCGAATTTATGAATTTATATTTTATGAAATTTATTTATGTAAAGTAAAATAAAAGAATTTATCAATTTTTTGAAAATTATGGATTTATGGATTTATGTGTTTGTATTTATAAAATTTAAGAATTTATGAATTGTTCAACAAAATTTCTATAACAATTTTTTTAATTTATTTATGAATTTATATTTTACATGTTTTAATTTAATAATTTTGTTTTATTTTATAGGCGGATCGAGCACCTCTTTCATACGGCCAGTTATTTGGCGACGATGTTACGGTTCCCGGATCCGATGCTCGACGCGGATCCGGATCAGCGTCGGGGTCCGGTTCGCAGGCTGCGAACTATCGTCCTCGGGCTCCGCCACGGGCTCCGCCCCGGGCTCCGACACGAGCTCCGCCACGGGCTCCGACACGAGCTCCGCCACGGGCTTCGCCACCGCCACCGCCACCGCCTCAGCCAGAGACACAGCCAGAAGAAGACGAAGCACACCCTTCCGATGAGCACTCTGAGCCGCCACCGACAAACGCGCCTCTGATTATGCGGATTACCGAGCTTCTCCGCCAACCTGGACGAGAGACACGGGTCCAGAGTCTCCATCCGATGAGGCCTCCTGGTACATTATGGTATGATTACATCTGTTACAATATTACTAATTGAAAAACGCTAATTTTGGTTATTTAATTTTTAATTAGAAATTATAATTAAATCATTGTAATTTTTTTTAACAGGTTTAGCGATAACAAGGTATCGCGTTCGGTCACCAAGGCCATCGCTGCCTATTTCACGATGCCCCACGCTAATTGGAGCCAGACCCCGCAGCATGTTCGGGATATTTGGTTCGAGTCATGGGCGGTAAGTCATTTTATATTATTTATTTTTATTAATTAAAGTATTTAATTTTAAATATATTTCTAATATTATTCGTATTTTTGTAGCAAGGGTGGCACTGGGAGGAATTCCGTACTTTCGACGTGCGAGCGGAGTTCGAGCGTAAGGCGCTAAAGCGTCTAAACGGCTACGTCGGGAACTTGAAGAAAGCGTGGCGCGCGAAAGGCGATGCGGGGAGGCCGATAGGGATGGATCCCGATGTTTGGTCGGGACTAGTGCGGTTTTGGGAGGACCCCCATTCAGTGATTAGAGCGGGGAAGTGTTCTGCAGCTCGTCTTACGCCGGTGGCCGAAGGAGATGGACCTTCAAAGCATTGTGCGGGTCAATCATCATACGCCACAGTACGCATCAACATGGTAATATTTTAATTAACTTAATTTATTTAATTTATTTTAAATATTTATTTATTATATATTATATTTTTTTATATGTTTATTTTTGTTTAACAGGCTGCCGGCGGTGATCTTCCTCCGATGCACAAAGTGATGGAGAAAACTCATCGGAAGAAGGATGGGACGTTTGTTACCGCTCAAGCGGAACAAACGTTCAACGAGTACAACGCACGACTGGCAGAGCTAGACGAATCTGTCCAGTCTACGATGGGTGTCCAAGATTTGGATAGACTATACGAGGAGGTAATTTTTTAGATTCTTATAATATATTTAAAATTATTTTTTATTACAATATTTTGTATAACATTTTTATTTTATAGGTTGCACCGAAGAAGAAAGGACGAACGATGGGTGTTGGATCCATCAGGGATGTCCCAGCAGCTTCTACGTCTGCTCGATTTTCCTACACGTCGGGTCCCTCTCAGCCGGAATTGACGAGACAGTTGGATGCTGCTAACAGTAGGATTTCGCAGCTAGAGACGCACATAGAGACTAGACTCGGAGCATTGACGAGTCTTTTCAACATCATCGCAGACGATCATCCGTCATTAGCAACTGCCATGCAAGGGTTGCAGTTTTCTCCACCTGACGGTCCATCGCAGTTCGAGCAGGAATCCGAACAGATGATCCGAGACGATGTCATCAACCTAAGGACCCAACAACCGCCTCCTCATTAGCGTTTTAATTTTTTTTGTATCGGATAATTTAATTTTTGTAATATTATTATTTTTAATATATTTTATAATTTAAAAAAAAAATTTTAATATTTTATAATTTAATTTTTATTATATTTTATAATTTATAATTTAAAATATTTTTTAAAAAATGTTAATAACGACGCTAATTCGACGCAAATTAGCGTCGAATTAGCGGCGTCTACAAGAAAGAAATCGACGCTAATTCGACGCTAATTAGCGTCGAATTAGCGTCGATTTCTTTGCATCAACCTTAATCGACGCTAAGTCGACGCTAATTAGCGTCGAATTAGCGTCGAATTATAGCGTCGTTTTAGCGGCGAATTTTTTTCCGCCGCTAATATAGCGTCGAATTAGCGTTGAAAATGGTTTAGCGTCGACGGTTTAGCGTCGAAACGTTCTTCGACGCTAAAACGACGCTAAGCAGTTTTAGCGTCGTTTTAGCGTCGAATACTGCCGACGCTAAAGTGTTGTTTTCTTGTAGTGTATCCCTAATTCATTCGATAGAAGTTAACAATTCATAAATTATTTGATCTTTCTACAACCTAACAAATAAAACTACTCAAACATGGTGCACGAAAGACACAAGATAGATGATGAATTCATAGTAGATAAACTTGAATTAAAGAGTAAAGGTAAGAGGATTCTTTTCTATATCGAGATACAAAGCGAGATCATCCACCGGATTGCTCTAAAATTCAAATCTAATGAAGAACACCAAGAGAACTCGTGGTGGCTGCTCCTTCTGATGAAACTACTCTAAATATTTTGGCACACTTCTAACAAGAGGCTAAAAACAAGTATATATAGGCTTAGGGTCTTCCTAGGGTTTAGTTTAGGACAATACCGGTCACGGTTACCGGTCCAATTTCATGACCGGTACTGGGGGTTCAATGTCCTCTCTCGTGTGTTGAAAATGGCTGGAATATCGGTCCATGGTGCAGACCGGTATTTGGCCCGAAATTGAACTCGCTTCAGCTTCGAGGCAGTTCGACATGTACTTAGTAATTCGGGTGTATATTTCTACTCACAGCTCCAATCGAGATGATTCAAACTTCATTGTGAATCTGACTCAAAGATCTTTCTTCACACCAAGTTTCATCAAATTCCAAATCGATTTGATGCTCCGTTCACTGCTGAACTTCTGGCGTATATGTTCTGTCCAATTTGGTAGAATGTTGTTTCTTGTGAATTCTTGGTTCTTGGTGGTGTCTTTGGCTCATGAAAGTTGCTATATCTTGGTTTACACCTCTTTTGGCCCTTTTAGCTCCGTTTTGCTTGATTTCCATATTAAGACTCTAAAACTACAAATACGAGAAAAATTACCTCTAAAGACGTAATAGGTAGATAAATATATAGAAAACATAGTAAAATATATAGTAAAATAGGTAAAATATGGAACATATCAACGTCGCGGCAACAAAGAACAGAACCGACCTCGGCACGATCGGCCCAACTTCGGTGACTGTTCGGATGACTTCGGCGCACGCGATCGGTTCGACTTCGGCGCCCGTTCGGATGACTTCGGCGCGCGCGATCGGTCCGACTTTGTCGCTCGTTCGGATGACTTCAGCGCACGCGATCAATCCGACTTTGGTGCCCGTTCGGATGACTTCGGCACGCGATCACGATCGGACGACCTCGACACGATCGGACCGACTTCGGTGCCCGTCGGATGACTTTGGCGCGCACGATCGAACCGACTTCGGTGCTCGTTCGGATGACTTCGGCGCGTGATTGGACGACCTCGGCACGATCGACCTGACTTTGGCGCCCGTTCGGATGACTTCGGCATGCGATCGGACGACCTCGACAAGATCAATCCGACTTCGGCGGCAAAAAAAAAAAACTTAAGCTAAAATAGAGGAGTTAGAGAGAGAAAGAGGGGTTACCTTCTAGAGAGAGAATGGAGAAGTGAAGAGTGAAGGAAGAGTGAAGGAGGAGTGGAGTATTTATTGGTGAAGATGACATCATTATCTATTGGGAAACGTCCGGTAGCAGCACAAGTGTCAGGAAGATCAGTAACGTTAAGTCCAGAAGACACTGGATTAATTCAACAGACAAAAGAAAAAGGACAGTTCGCGGGGCCAAGTCATCTTTCATCAGAAGATCAACATAATTGAACAGTTGTTTTATGACTGCTAATCACCCGCTTAACACAAATCGCTTCGCCACTATTTTCATAGCACCGAGCTGGGGGCGAACTGTTGGGGTCGAATCTCCTCATGGAGAATGACAGTCATAAAATAGCTAAAGTATGGAAACCGTATTTATGATATGGTCCGGCACCGATGTCAAGCGCCGTATGACACCGATGTCGATGTTGTGAAACCAATGCGGAATGGACATCGCATGCCGATGTCGTTTGCACTGGAAGCCGATGTCAACGAGCGATGGTGCCGATGTCGGCGAAGAGCACCGAAGCCAATGTGGAGCCGATGTCGATCTCATGTAGCACCGAAGTCGACCACGTGTAGAGCCGATGTCGATTTCATGTGGTACCGAAGTCAGGTACATATGGTGCCAATGTCGAAGTATAAATGCCCACGTTGAGATGCAGTACCGATGTCGATGACGAGAAAATGATGCCGATGTCAAAGCGTGGTGCCGATGTCGGGAATAATTGGTGCTAATGTCGATCGCGTACCACGACATGATGTGGTACCATTGTGGAGGCATTGTGCCAATGTCAACCACGTATTGGCACCGATGTTGGTCACATGCTTGGTCCGATGTCCCGCTGTGACAAGGTTGAACCGACAAGCGGATCCGTACGACGAAAATGGGCCGAAGTAGCACATGACAAAGCCCACAAACGAGCAATCGACTCAAGCAGTTCTAAGAAGAATGGAAATCAGAGAAAGAGTGGGAAGATTTCATTTATGATTTAGGACTAGGCTAGCCGACATAGAATACTATATATACTCATATACATCTCTTGAGAAAGGGATCCAAAAAAATCAATACACAAACACTTGTACGCTAAAGCTTTCCAAACAGCAATAGAACAAGTTTTCGAATTCTCTTTACGTTTGTTTGCGTTGGTTTAACCCTAGAAATTCAGTTCCCTACGAAAGTCTCTACAAGTTTTGATTGTGCGGGTTTGGACTCCCACAAGATCCCACGGTATGTGTTTGGTTTCAACGTGTGATTTCTATTTTCTAGTATTCTTAGTTCTACTGCTAGTGCCGAGTGAGATGGCGAGAGGTGCTAGAGGCAAGGGCCATGGAGGCCGAGTTGGCCGTGGGAGTGGGCGCGGCGAGGACTTGTGTTGGAGTCTGATGCTGCGAGTGTGGCGCGTTCGCAGACGTTTCAGGAGAGGTCCGTGGGTAGGGCCGCTATGAGTGCCAGTGTGGGTACTGGAGGGGCTTGCTGTTGGTGCGGTGGGCCCGGGTGGGGGTGCTGTCGCAGGTGTTGCTCCGGATCACGATGATTGTCTAGTGGGTCTGCTATAGTTGATTATGGAGCGGCTACCAGGTGGGGTGCCGGCTCCGGGTCAGGCGACGGATATTCAGCCAGGTGAGGCTGGTGTTCAGCCGGTGAGGGCTGGTGTGTAGCCGGGCGTGGCGGTTGCTGAGGAGCTCCCATCCTACCTTAGGATGATGGAGCAGATGCAGAGGATTGGCACCGGGTTCTTCTTGGGTGGTGCCAAGCCTGAGGAGACAGACTTGTGGAGGAGCAAATTAGAGCGGAACTTCGAGTCCCTCAGATGTCCAATGGGATACAGGGTGAACCTAGCGGTTCATTACCTTGACGGTGATGCGCACCTTTGGTGTCAAGGTGTGGTGGCTAGAAGAGCTCTGGCGGGTATGACCTGGGAGGACTTTGTGGCGGAGTTCAATGCCAAGTACTTTCCGCCGGAGGTAGTGGATCACTTTGAGTTGCAATTTCTGGTGTTGGCTTAGGAAGACCGTTCAGTCCGGGAGTACGATGAGGAGTTCGGGCGACTTCTGGTACATGCTGGTAGAGATCTGGAGGGTGAGCAGGCCCAGGTGAAGAGGTTCCTGAGGGGACTTCGTCCAAATCTGAGGACTCGTTGTAGAGCGAGCAGGTTCGCTACGAGGGCGAAGTTGGTTGAGACAGATGATGTGATCGAGGAGGATCTCAGAGAGCAGGCTGTGGTGGTTTCTCCACCGGTACAGTAGGAGAGAAGGTCGCAGCAGCAGGCGAGTGCGAGCTGGGGCGACAAGCCTGCTCAGGGACAGAAGACGAAGTGGGAGGGCACTTCAAGACCCAGTCAGGGTGGTTCAGGATGCTACAGGTGTGGTAGCATGGATCACAAGGTGGCGGACTGTCCGACGAGTACAGAGGCTCGGGCGGCTCAGGTGTGTTTTCACTGCAGGGAGCCGAGGCATATCAAGCCCAGGTGTTCTAAGCTGCAGCAGATGGCGGTGACGGTAGTGCAGCCAATGGCAGTGTAGCCGTTGGCTCAGATTGTAGCGGCACCGCGGGTTTTCACTTCGGTGGAGGCGGGAGGTTCTAGCGCCAGACCGATCACAGGTAATTCCAAACTCGACTTTTTAAATTCGTTGGTGTTTGAATTGTTTTGTCTGTTTGGAAATTGTGAGTCTGTGCTAGAGTGTTAGGGTTCTTAAGCACATAGAATTTGTGTAGGGACCTTAGTTGTAGGCGGATATGAGTCGCACGTGTTGTTCGACTCTGGAGCTACGAATAGCTTCATTACTCTGGAGTGTGCGGAGACGAGCGGCATCCAGAGCGATTCAGGTGAGCAGCCGGGAGTAGTTAGGGTTGCTGGTGGCAAGTCGTTAGCTACTTACGGGCGGGATCGTGGTGTGGATATTCTGGTAGCAGGTGAGTTGTCGCCCGCAGATTTGATCATTAGTCCGGTGGAGTTGTACGACGTCATGCTTGGATTGGATTGGTTGGATCGGTACAGAGTCCATCTAGATTGTCGTTGGGGCCTAGTGGTGTTTGAGCAAGAGGCGAAGAGGTGGTTTACCAAGGGTGAGGCCGACTTCCGGGAGTTTGGTGATTTCGGCAATTCAGGCTTACTTAGCGACGATAGTGATGTCGGAGTCTGTGGGAGAGGTTGCAGTTGGGGATATTCGAGTTGTTCAGGACTTCCTAGATTTTTTTCAATCATTGCAGGGATTACCGCTGTCTCGGTCTGATCTTTTCACGATTGAGTTGGAGCCTGGGACAGCTCCCATATCCAAGACGCCTTACCGCTAGGCTCCAGCAGAGATGGCATAGTTGAAGAAGCAGCTGGATGATTTATTGGGTAAGCGATTCATATGACCTAGTGTTTCACCATAGGGAGCGTTGGTGTTGTTCGCGAAGAAGAAGGATTGGAGTTTCCGATTGTGCATCGATTACCGGGGACTTAACTGGGTCATTGTGAAGAACATGTATCATCTACCGCACATTGATGAGTTGTTGGATTAGTTGCGAGGGGCTACTTGGTTCTCTAAGATCGATTTGGCTTCGGGTTACCATCAGATCCCTATCGACGAGGCAGACGTCCAGAAGACTATTTTCAGGACGAGATATGGGCATTATGAGTTCGTAGTGATGCCTTTTGGGTTGACGAATGCGCCAGCCGCGTTCATGAGGTTGATGAACGGGGTGTTCCAGGAGTATCTGGATGTGTTTGTGATCATCTTCATTGATGATATTCTGGTGTATTCGAGGAGTCCGGAGGAGCATGAAGTGCATTTGACAGCAGTTCTGGAGAAGCTACGGGAGCAGAAGCTATACGCGAAGTTGAGCAAGTGCAGCTTTTGGCAGCGAGAGATGAGCTTCCTTGGCCATGTAGTGTCTGTAGAGGGAGTTTTTGTAGATCCAGCTAAGATAGAGGCTATCAGAGGGTGGCCTAGGCTGAGGAATGCCACCGAGATTCGGAGTTTCCTCGGGTTAGCAGGTTATTATCGAAGGTTCATCAAGGGTTTTGCGAGTGTGGCGCAGCCGATGACGAAGCTGACAGGGAAGGACGTCCCTTTTGTATGGTCTTCAGCTTGTGAGGAGAGCTTCGGGAAGCTGAAGGAGATGTTGACGAGTACACCAGTGTTGGCGTTACCCGAGCTGGGTGAGCCTTAAGTGGTGTATACAGACGCTTTGGAGTTGGTCTAGGATGTGTACTGAGGTAGCAGGGGAAGGTTATTGCATATGCTTCGAGGCAGTTGAGGAAGCACGAGTGCAACTACCCTACCCATGACTGGGAGTTGGCTGCGGTGATTTTCGCTCAAAAGATTTGGAGATCTTATCTTTATGGCGGGAAGGTGCAGGTGTTTACGGACCACAAAAGTCTTAAGTACTTCTTTACTCAGCCAGAGCTGAACCAGAAACAGAGGCGCTGGATGGAGTTAGCAGCAGATTACGATTTGGAGATTGGATACCATCCGGGTAAGGCTAACCTGGTTGCAGATGCGTTGAGTAGGAAGAGGGTTGCTTCGGCTCAAGAGCGGGATATGGAGGCGTTAGTAAACAAGATTTGCACTTTGAGGTTGTGTGTTATCTCACAGGAGCCGTTGGGGTTAAAGGCAGCTAACCAGGCAGATTTGTTAAGTAGGATTCGAGTGGCTCAGGAGAAGGATCAGGATTTGATTGATGCTTCTAGGGTACAGGTTCTGAGTATGTGGTCGCTGCAAACGGGACGATACTTGTGCGCGGGCGGGTTTGTGTACCCAAGGACGAGGACCTGAGGTAGGAGATCCTGAGAAAGGCTCATGCGAGCATGTTGTCGATTCATCCGGGAGCGACCAAGATGTATTGTGATCTGAAGCGGTACTACCATTGGGTCCGGATGAAGAGAGATGTCGCTAACTGGGTTGCAGCATGCAACGTGTGCCAGTTAGTGAAGGCTGAGCATCAGGTTTCGAGCGGGTTGTTGTAGAGTTTACCAATTCCGGAGTAGAAGTGGGACATTATCACCATGCACTTTGTAACAGGGTTGTCGGTGTCGCGGATGTATGATGCTATTTGGGTGATTGTGGATCGTCTGACCAAGTCAGCACATTTTCTGGCCATCAGGAAGACCGACGGATCGGCAGTGTTGGCTAAGAAGTATGTGTGCGAGATAGTGAGGCTGCACGGGGTACTAGCGAGTATTGTGTCAGACAGGGATCCGAGGTTTACTTCAGAGTTCTGGAGGGCATTCCAGGCTGAGATGCGCACTAAGGTGCATATGAGCACAGCGTATCATCCTCAGACGGATGGGCAGTCTGAGAGGATGATTCAGACATTAGAGGACTTGTTGAGGATGTGTGTGCTGGACTACGGTGGTCATTGGGCGGATCATCTGAACCTGGTGGATTTTGCGTACAACAACAGCTACCAGGCAAGTATCAGGATAGCTCTATATGAGGCTCTGTATGGGAGGCCATGTCGTACCCCATTATGCTAGACCCAAGTGGGGGAGAGGAGCATGTTTGGGGCGGAATTTGTTCAGGAAGACGACGGAGAAGATCCGTGTTTTGAGGCTAAACATGAAGGAGGCTCAGGATCGGCAGAAGAGTTATGCTGATAAGAGGATGAAGGAGCTAGAGTTCGAGCTGGGAGTTTGGTGTATCTCAAGGCAGCAATGCTGAGGGGTCCTAACAGATCCATTTCAGAGAATAAGCTGAGTCTGAGGTTTATGGGTCCATTCATGGTGGTGGATTAACAGATCCTTAGAGTATGAAGGCTTTTCACAAAGTCTTCCATGTTTCGATGCTGCGAAAGTGTCTACATGAGTCTGAGGAGGTGTTCGTTAGGATTCCGAAGGATCTTCAGCCCAACATGACATTGGCGGCGAGACCGGTGAGGATTCTCGAGAGGAGGATCAAGGTTCTGCGCTGTAAGAGGATACCGTTGGTGAGAGTCGTGTGGGACTGCGACGGTGTCGAGGAGGAGACTTGGGAACCAGAGGTGAGAATGAAGGCAAAGTTCTCGAAGTGGTTCGAGAAGCAAGTGGAGGCTTGGGACTGTTCTTTCTGGTTTTTAGTTTCTTGATAGCATGTGGCTATGAGTTGTATGTATTTTTTGTTTACGTTGTAACGATTATACATTGTTGAGATTTAATAAGATGGGTTTTTTATTAAATATGTTTATAAGACATGTGTTCATGTGTCATGATCGGTGGGGTCATGTGTTATGATGACCGGTGGGGTCATGTGTTGTTATGACCGGTGGGATCTTGTGTTGTGATGACCGGTGGGGTCATGTGTCGTGATGACTGCGGGTCATGTGATGGCTAGGAATGGAAGTTCTATGCGATTTAGACCTTGTCCATGTTCTAGGAGTGGCTAGAAATGGAAGCTCTATGCGAGTTAGAACCTGTCTATTCCTAGGGAGAGTCTGGAAAGAGGTTCTGTGTGTTAGAATTATCTTTTCCAAGGACTCTGTCGAAACACCCATGGTGGTTGGGTTGTTTCAAGTGGCCTAGTGATTGGTCACGGATGTGTTGACATTCCGGGTTAGGGGATATCATGATTGGACCACGGAGGCGATTCCGGTCGACAGGTGCTTATGATGCACGTTTCAGAGTATTGCTCCAGGGGACGGTGGGTTTCCTGCATACTTGAGGGATGGTGGTTCTCTCCAAGGGATAGTGGGTTCCCTGCATATACTCGAGAGATGGTGGTTCTCTCTAGGGGACGGTGGGTTCCCTACATATACTTTGAGGGATGGTGGTTCTCTCCAGGGGATAGTGGGTTCCCTACATACGATGACTCAAGGGGTGACGATCCTAAGAGTTGGTATGGTGTGTATGTATATGAGTTATGAGTATGAGTTATGAGCAGTAGCGTCTGAGCGTGGTCATAAGTATGAGACTAGATGAGTTTCAAAGATCGGGAGTGATCTCAGTGGTGCTGACCAGGTGGGGTTACGGGGTGTGTAGGCGTCGAGTCTAGGGTTGTGCTTGTGTTTGGAACCTCGGTTCAGACGACCCTGGTAAACACATGTAGCACCTTGGGTCGTGCATGTTCTTGTTTGATTGTTGCGCGATCAATTGGTCTAAGTCTGGGTCTACGGTTGGTCGGACATGTTCTTGTTTAATTATTGTGCGGTCAATCGGGCAGATCTAGTCCAGAAAAGGAAACGTTGCATTTTGGGTGTTTCCGGGCGAAGTTGGTCGGGTTTCAGACGAGAGTGTAGCCTTAGTGGGACAGGTTGTGTGATTCGAGTGTGATCTCGAACGGTGCTGGCCGGGTTCTGGTCAGGTAGTTGAGACTATAGTGTGACGGTGTCGTAGGATTCGAGGTCGAATCCGTGTTAGTGAGGGAGAGTTGTAACGACCGCGAATCAAAATCGTAGATTTTGGGGTCGTGTCGATCGACACAGGTAGGGTGTGCCGATCGACACAACTTAAATTGAACCGGGTCGGTTCAATTTGAGTGGCGGTTTGCGACCAGTTTAGGGCAAAAACCCTAGGGTCTCCCTATAAATAGGGGTTGGCCGCATTTTCTGAGGGATTTTAGTTTTCAGAAAGTTTCCAGAAAAGTTTCAGAGAGTTCCAGAGAGATTTGAGAGAGGAGATTTGTCTGGGAGGCTTGGGAGATCATTCTTGGAGTGTTTCCTCGTGGGTGGAGTGTAGATCTCGGTGTTAGGGTTGTGTTCTTGGCGTTTTCATCCGTTTTCCTCTTTTTCTCCCTTCAAATCCAAGGTGAGTCCGTGACCATGGCTTATCTGGGTAAAGAGGATGATAGGATGCGTTTGTTTGTTGTTTGTTAGTGTATTTCGTGCTGTGTTGAGTGGATTTGTGCAGGTGAATCATTTGGAATCGGGCCATGAGA
Organism: Arabis hirsuta; assembly: GCA_964056655.1. Classification (NCBI taxonomy): domain Eukaryota; kingdom Viridiplantae; phylum Streptophyta; class Magnoliopsida; order Brassicales; family Brassicaceae; genus Arabis; species Arabis hirsuta. The sequence goes on from OZ053301.1 coordinate 18,212,951, forward strand.
GGATAGGCTCGATTTCCAGCTCTGTGGCGTCGTGTCGATCGACACACGTGACTTATGTCGATCGACATGGGATTCGATTTCAGGTTTTGGGATCAATGTGTCGATCGACACACTAAGCTGTGTCGATCGACACATGACCAGTATTGGCGAATATGTGTTGTTTGCTCGTGTTTGCATTGTTGCGTGATCGCCTGGTATTGTATCATTTCTCTTATGCCTGTGTGTATAGCCTTGTAGATGGGATGACCGTCTCACTGAGTATTTATGATAATACTCACGCATCTCGTATAACCATGTGATACAGGTAAAGACACGGTATGATCGTGGGGTCGTGGCGAGGAAGAGGAGATGGTCTATGGACTCGATTGTCTGTTCGTTATTGTATGATTGGTAGGGTGTTAGTAATTCTGGCACGTGTTGGATTGATATTGACTTGTGCTGTTTATTGGATTATGGTTTATGGTTGATTTGGATTGATGTTATGGGATTGACTTGGTATTGTTAGTGTTCAATAAGTATGAGATTGTTGAATGTTGTTATCGGTTATTGTTGTATTGTTCCGCAGTTGTGCTGTTGATCCGTTGAGGATCACTATTTGTGATAATAGTAATCCGGAAGGGAAAATTTTTAAATTTACGGGTTGGGTTGTTTCACTAGCGATGTAAACCATACCTCGCCGGAACAAACCAAGCCGAAGGTGGAGTCAACCATTTAGGCGATGCACAAAAGCCTAAATGGCTAATCAAGTCAAGTTAAAGACTTTAACCAAGCGCTTGGTGGGAGGCAACCCACCGGTACGTTTTTTAACTATTTCAATTTGATTTTTTTATTACTAACTTTGAATTTCAGTTTTGAGTTTTCAAGTTTTTGAAAAGAAAAAAAAATGTGTGTGTGTTATGGAATATACAAGGCAGATCGATCGATCCCTTCTGCTACATCGATCGATCCAAAGGATGAAACCAACAAGCATTCCATCGGTCAACCTCAGGATCGATCAGCATGTCGATCCGATTCCCAGAAGGAGCACCTGCTCCCCAAAACAAGCACCTGCCTCCAGGGTAAAAATTCGAAATTCGGATTTAGGTCCACCAAGAAGTTAGTCCAATAAAAAAGATGAGATGGGCCCGAGAAATATTATAAAAAGGGATTTTTCCAATTTCTTATGGAATTAAACCAATACGGTGGGATCCACCAAAACTCTTTATTTCTCGCGCCTCTCTCTCTTTCTTCCCCATTCCTCCTCCGATTTTTTTTCCTTTCCTCCATTGAAACGGTTTTCAAGCTTTTGCCCACAACACAACTTCTTCAATTCTTAACAAATCTGAGCGATTTAAGGCTCGATGTCACTCGATTTTTCACCACTTTTCTGAATCTACAACTCGTTTATCAAGAACAGCAAGGTAACACTTCGAAAACCCACTTTTTTAGTCCGCCGTTTTTCATAAAAAGGTGAACTTAAGGGTTGTTTTGATTGATTCTACTTGCTGCAATTAGTTGGGTGAACTATGAATGATTTCGAGTAGGTTGGGTTGTGTAATTTTACTTAAAAATTCTTTGGAAGTACAAACCTAATTTTGGGTGTGAAATCAGAATTTAGGGAATGGGATGTGAATGGGAATCCATCTGTTGAGAGTAGTCGAATCCATCTGTTGCACAAAAACACTTTGATCTGAAATTTTGCAAAAACAGGGGACTTCCCTTTTGATTAAAAATGTGATTGTGTGGAATTTGAGATATCAATTTATGCTGGATTTTTGTGGTTGTTGTTGTCATTGCAGGATGACAGGTCCAAGGATGTCCTACGGCAAACCACCGCGATCCTCCAAAGGAAAAGGACAGGCTTCCTCTTCTCAAATCACGCCCAACCCTTGGCCACGCGACGAGGGCAGTCAGTTTACTTTTCCCGATCCTCGCCTTCTGCAGAACTTATGGGACCAAACCGACGGGTACTACTATAACAACTGGTTGGGTATCGCGATTGAGCCAACCCGCTACTTGTGAGGAACACTTTGAGGGGATTGGGATTATTTAATGATGTTGGAAGCATTCTTGCAACAGCACAGTTGCTTAATTTAGCCACTCAACCATAAGCGCTATACCCAGATTTGGTCCACCAATGCCTAGCTTCTGCAAAAGTCACCTACGCGGACTCACGCAAGCCAATTGCATCAGAGGGAATTCTCTCTTTGTTCGTTGGAGGACAGAGATATGAGATCACCATCACTGAGTTTTGTGAGCTCTACGGCTTCGACTCTAGGGAAGACAAGGTAGACTTTCCTACCCGCATACCGGTTGCACATCGGTTTTGGGACTTCATAGCGAGTGGCGACTACTTCTCTCGGTCCGCTGCCCATTCCACCATTCGGAACCCCGCCCTTCGGATTGGAGCCAAAGCGATCAGCACCATCTTTTTTTCCAAGGATGATGCGAGTAAAGTACGGGTCGACGAGTTGATCATGCTCTACAATACGGTAAGGGACACAATTGGAGGCGAAGACGGGTTGAGCTGTAAGTTTGACGGCAGTGTCAACATGGGGGCAGTGTTCGCAGGGGTTATAGAGGACAAGAGGACTAAGGTTGCTAAGAGCAAGGTTGCTGCACACACGGAACGGATTGGAAGTCTACTTACCCGGTTGTTCCTACATTTGGGAGTGGATGTTAGCACATCTACATGCAACGAGGAGAAAGAGTTTATGGACACGGCTTATCTCCTTTCCTGTGAGATCTTGACTGATGCAATCACTTACCGGTTTACATCACGAGGCCGGAGTGTTCTGTTTTGCAGTTTGCAACAGCCGTCCCTGACAGATTTGGAGGTTGCAGCGAATGTAGGCTTTACGCATGAGACAAAGTACCTATGCTCTGCCACAGGAGCACCTGCTAAGAGCACCCCTAAGCCCAGGAGAAGCACCTCCACCTCAAGACCTGCTCCTGCTCCCACTCCTGACGTTCACTTGAGCCCAGAAGAGATTGAAGACTTGGAGGCAGAGACAGCGGAGACACAGCAGTTCAGGGCCCACTACCGACGCCCCAATAAGAGTGAGTACGTGCTCCGTGAGATCACCACATACCCAGAGGAAGCCAAATACCGCCGTTGGATGGTAGATTCTACAAAGAAGAACAACAGCTTGCTTCGTCGGTTTATGCACATGCTGCAGAAGGGGTGTTATACCTCGCACTCCACCACGACCATTCCATCCACCGCGCCTGTCCAGCCATCTGCTGCCCAACCATCCACTGCCGCCGGACCATCCATGCGCTCCTCCAAACAAAAAAAGCCATTCACTGATGGAAAGGAGGATTCCGATGATACCACCATCGATTAGACATCGCTGTTCTACCCTATCTACGTATTTCCATGAACACTTTTTAATTTTATGCTTTTCCTTATGATTTTTACTTCTTTCTCACTCTCTCTTTTCTTATTCTCACACTGAGACGGTGTGAAGTAAGTCTAGGGGGAGTTGCTACTAATATCGTTTATTTTGGTTGTTTTCTATTTTCTTATGTCCTGTTTGAGTCGATTTTTTCTTTGTTTTATTGAGTCAAAACTTTGTAGGGAATTATGACTTTATCTTATGATGATCTTTGAACTATCTATGTTTAACTTTCTCTCTACTGACCATTTCTACAGAACATGGGTACAAAGAACAGCTGGAACACTTCAATGCGCCATCTTCCAGGTTTCATATTGACCGAAAATTCCTCTCGCTATTGGCACTAGATTAGGGAAACGAACCATATTCAGGACTCCTTATTCTTTTTATCACTCTTGTTGTTCCTGAATAGCTAGCTCATTTTTAGTTAGTACCCTCCTTAACCCTAACCTCTTTTCAAGCCTCTTGCATTCTTGTTACTTCATTGTCATATGTGCAACATATGCGCAAAAAGTCCGGAGAGAATTGGGTCAAAACTGCCTTTAAATCACTCTTTCTGAAGAACAAGAGCACCTGCTCCCGCAATAGAGCACCTGCTCCTATTTCCAGAAGATGGTTTTACAACGAGGTGGAACAAAAATCCACGAAGGAGAAATGACATTGATGAGCTCCACTTGGATATGTACAACATCTCTAATAATTTCGTGTTTGAGAGACATACACTTGTAATCAAAACCCTCCTCATCATCATCTTATGTCGAAAAAAAAAATGATGAAGAGTGGTGAATCTGTAAAATAGAAAGTGTCTCTCTGCACAGCGAGTATACCCAAGATGGATGATGGTTAGATGAGACGTTTGAGAGGTTGGAAGAAAGAAGGAGTGATTTAGAGAATGTGGAATATCAACGGACCTATTCTCTCTTGCAATTTTGTGCGATATCCTGCATCCTCTACGACATCGGGTAACCCTTAAACACTTTTTAACTCCACCTCTAAATGGCCTTAAACCCTTTAGCGTCGTCTACCCTAAATGGTGCCTTTAGCGAGATCCTCACGCAACTTTGAATGCATTGAGTTTGTATTCGGGAAATGAGACTTGGTTGAGAAACGTGTTGAAGAGTTTTGGTAAAGCCTTGTTATTCATAATCTGGATTATGTGGTCTGCAGATTGAATGTTATTAACTCGGTTCACTGAAGATGAAAGTGTTCCCGCGTTTTCAAACCTTTCTCCTTCACTTGGGCTTGAATTTGTTTGAGGACAAACAAAGATCTAAGTCTGGGGGAATTGATATAATGCTTTTTTGGCGCATTCTAACCTTTGTTTTGTAGGTTTTTATCGAGTCTTTCACTCTATTTTGAGTCATTCTAGGTCTAAAATACGGTTGGAATGGAGAAATGGAACTTGTAATTGGATTTGGCAAAAGAGGAGGAAAACTGGATCTTTTTCGATATTTCTGAAGAAAAGGAGCACCCGCTCCAGAAGAGGGAGCTCCTGCTCCCAAAAGATCCACTTAAGAAAGTTTTCATTAAACCTAATTTGGAAACCCTAATCTTTTCCAGCCGCCTTGGTGCCTATAAAAGGGGAGATTTCCGGTCATTTTAAAAGAAAAAAAGCAGACACGAGATAGCAGAGAGACGAGAACACAAGTGAGAGAGAGATTTGATACTTATTTTTAGAGTTTGTATGCTTGAGGATTGCCTTCCACGTTATTGTTGAAGTTTTCTTAAACCATATTCTCTTCTATTTCAATTCAATGAAGTTTCTTATGTCTCTTGCTTCTGTTGTTTGCTTGAATATGTGCGAGTAATCCCCTTTGTTAGGTTGAGGGTTCGATGGGGTTAGATATTCATGAACTAAGCATAGATAGGTTTTGAAACATCATTTGATATCTCCATCTAATGTCGATTATATTGCCTAGACTAGTTTGATCACCTAGCCTCTGATTTTAGGTTGAATTTACTCATCAAAAGTGTTGAGAATTGCTGGAATTGACATAGATGGGCGAGTTGTCCTTAGCCAACGAAAGTTGAAGTTAAGGCAACTGGTGAACAAATCAATCATATACGTTTAATGCTCATCATTCCTTGTAGCCTCAAACGACAGTTTAGGGTGTTAGATTGATTGTTGAAGTAGTTGATGCCACGACAGTGGATCATCTTGAATTTATGATTGAGTTCTAGATTGGTTCATAACTTGATAACCTGAATAATTGCTTGGTTCTAGATGTTCTAATCCCTGATATTTATCCCTTGATCTAACGTCTTTCCATCAATTGTTTACACCGAATTTTACATTTGTTTGCTTTATAAATCATGACACTTAAACCTCTTTTAATCGCTTAGCTGAACTTGTAATCCATATGATTAGAGTGTATTGTTGGTCCCTTGAACGAACCTATACTATTCTTCATCGAATTAGTGACCGTAGGTTTATCTGGGTAAAAGATTGATAGGATGCGATTGATGTGTTGTTTTTGTGTAGATTCGTGTTGATTTGTGTGCACGGATCGATGTAATTCGATCCAGGATCGATCCATGAGAGGATAGGCTCGATCCTGGGGTCTGTGATATTTTTAGAGATTTGATTTGATGGCCTCATTGTTGAAGTTTGCTCTCCACTTGTGGGATTAGTGTCTCGGGAATGGATTGAAATAAGAGTGTTGTCGCCACATAATTCTTCTTCAGATCTGCTGATCTTGGATAAATGGTGTCCTAGACTTTGCTTACTCGCAGCGTGATTTTCATCCGCATCGACCAAACTGTATAGTTTGCTGATGTTAGTATAGGACATTGAATGGATGGTGCTCCAAAGTCTTTTGTTTGTGGCTGAGAATTAGTTACGTCCCCCATGCTTGGTTACGTGAATTGTTAATCACTGGTCTCGATCGAGTCTTCTCCTTAAGGCTCTTATACCAATTCAAATCAAAATAGCTAGAACTTAGAAACGTATAAAGAATGACTTTTCTTTATTAGATTTAGAAACTCTCTCAAAACTCTTTTCTCTTATTCCATTGTCACAACTCAACAATGGTATATATAGTGCTACCACAACTTTGCCATTACTATTTCTATTCTTATTGATAGCAGAAAACTTCTCTTTTCTATTCCTAATAAAAATATATAATTTCCATTTAAGCCTCTCTTATTATAACCACCTTGTTATAGATATCTTGGGCTGCAAGATACATAAATCTTCTAGATCTTATTTGTGTATCTTATCTCTATCTCTTTAAGCATCATTTTAATAAGAGATAGCTTTTTCCTCAAATCTCGGAATTATTCAACACCATTCAGCAAATACTGTTGCCAAATGTCCCCACTTGGAGCACCTTGTGAGAAGCCATGGATATGAGAATTCCACTAAATTTTCTTAACCTTCTGGAGATGTAAAATTCATCACTTTCGGCAATTCTTTCGATATAGCAACTTTAACAAATACTCTTGCAATTTGAATCCAAACATTGAACGGTATCTGAATTTAGCCGAATGGGCTCTCCAACAACACTCGTTACAAAGCTGAGACCCTTCCAAGAGAACGTATCCATTGGAACATTCTTTAGATGGACCCATATAGGGAATGATTTCACCTCCAACAAAGACTCTTCCCTTAGAGGTGTCCACTTTGACATCACCACCGGAATCTCTGCAATATTCCACATACCTCTCTTTAATACGTGATTCCTTGTTACTGGATTGCAAATCCGAAACTTCACTATTGTAGAATTAACTACAAACACTTCAATCATTTGTGACTTATCTCCCAAAGCACAAATTTTGTTAACAATTGAATGTATCTTCGCCACATGAGGAGGTGTGGCGAAAAATTTTCCAATGAGAAAGTTCTCATAAAGAGGAGAAGAATCCTTGAATATTTCTGCAGGAACCTTAACTGAACCAACACCATCATTTATCTGAACCTGCAAGTCATACTTCGTTAAAGACTTCTTTGCTTGGACTACATAAACCCACGACACCGGAGCCATCGCAACCACCCATGGAGATTGACTCTCTGGAACCTCCGACACCACTGGCAACGTTATCTCCCCCATGTGGAGATGACGGCGAGCTACCTTGAGGCATACGAAAGTGAAACCCTAATCTCCCTTGAAATCACCTTCAGAGCAAAACGTGTCGTTTTTCCTTTTAGAAATCCCCTTTTGCTTCTACTTTGCGTTTTACAAAGAAAAAAAAAGTTATTACACAATTACACTGACGATTATACAACGAACAATTTTATTCTTGGCGTTATCACTCCGAATAACTGTTTGCACCACATTAAAAATCTCTTGTAAATTTTGCATTAATTTGTATTCTCTGGAATACATGTTTGTGTAAAAATCTTAATAAACCTTTTGTCAAACTTTACATTTTATATTTGATAAGTATAATAGATTTTGATCTGTCACAACCGCGAGGCTATAATATCAAGCAAAATATATTAATCTATAAAAAAAAGTTAAATATAGTTTATCATATAATATATCTACGATATAGTAAATTTTATATTTTTTAATATTTATTTGTATAACATTTAGTTTAGATGTAAACGTTTTGGTATAAATTGAATAAAGTGAAAATTATGAATTTTTAAAAAATTATTTGTTATAATGGCAATGATAATTAAAAATAATAATAGTTTAGAAGTTCAATCAAAACAAAAAGAAATCATTCTTTAATATATTTTTTTCTCTAAACATGAATTGTATAAATCGGGTTATAAAGTTCAAAACCAAAAAGTTGGCACAAATCTATACCCAAAAACAGAGCAGAACACCCTGAAAACAGAGTAAATGAAAACTACAATTTAGTAACAATGACAGGGGCAAGCTTCTCTCAAAGCCCTTCGGTAATAGTGATAACAAGGTCTGAGACGTGAGCTGAATCTACACCATGGCAGATCTCTGCTCGTCATCAAAGAGACCTCTTAGCCACCTTGGTGCTCTATTCGCTATGTACGAATGTAATCAAAGATCGGATGTCACACTCTAAGCTATTTCGGTTGCACCTTTATTGCATTTTGGATCCTTAAAGCAATGTTCTGAAATAAAACTCAGCAACACAGATAAATGTCCTCTATGAGCAGGCCATTCTCGAGGTTTATGGAGAGATTTATTGACTTCCATTGATGATGAGGCAAAAGTCACGTTCCTTTTGTGCACACTTCTCATACTTTCCAGCGCTCATTCCCAACTCTTTATTTTTGCATCAAAACACGAAGTCACCTGAGAAAAAGATCGTCTACTATGCATTAAAACCACTCCATCCTTATCTCGTAACACCCATGCAGCCCTTGAAATTGCATTAGACTGTGACCACGCAAAACCAATATTGCATTTCAGCCGGCCCATCTCTGGTTTTTTCCACGAGCTCAAGCTTTCCACTGAACCCTCTTTCTCTCCTTGTTTTTGACCCTGTGCATTCACCCATTGCCTTGCATCCTCATAGGCCTTTCCAACGGTTTCATGGGGCTCAAAAGTCTTCCCTTAAAATAGTAAAGTGTTCCGATTATTTCAGAGTGGACCCACGGTGTAGCCAATCTCGCTTCCTCTGAAATATCAAGCCTATTTTCTACTTGAAAAAAATGATACACATTCTCAAAAATCAAACTTGTGAGCCCATTTAAAGGATGAGGAATGTTTGCAAGAGCCCATATTGATATATCATGGTTTTTATCCGTTTTCGACCATGATATAAGTTCTTTTTATCGAGTCTTTTTGGTATTTTTCGAATCTTTTAGAGTCTTTGCAGGTTAAAGGACGATTGGAGTTTACTGGAAGCTTTTGGAGCATTTTGGAGCATCAAAGAAAGAAGAGACGAAGTGATCAAGTCGGAGTCGAGTTTTCAAGGTTTGTGTCGATCGACACGAACATATCTGACGAGAAGAGAAGAATTTTCTCTTGGGCCCATGAAGCCCAGAAGTTTACAGAAAAGCCCAGTCCGAATTTTAGACACTATATATAGTTTTTATTTAGGTTTTCATGTATCTATCTAGTTTTTAATTAAGACTTGAGAGAAGAAAGCTTTGAGGAGATTTCAGACTTCATCGTTTTTGAATCTCTGTATCACTTACTCTATCACTTTTATGCAAATTATTTATTCATTGATAATGTTTACATCATTCATGTCTGAGTAGTTTGCCTATTAGGTTTAGAGTGATTCAAGGGTTTGATGAGAAATTGATAGGATTGAAACCCTGTTAGGATTTATCTTTATGTTCTTCATCTAGATTGATTTAACTTTGATTTTAGGATTGATCAACTGAAATTGGATATCCTAGGTTGCTTTAATATATGCGAAAGTATTATTAACAACGGGACATAATCTTAGATGAGCAAAATTATCTATTTGCAAAGAAATTTGGCTTAATAATTTTGTGAACTAATCGAACCTGAATTTAATGCTTGTCTTTATTCACTGAATTTGCAAAGAAATTTGGAATTTAGGAATTTAGTCATAGGTAGTCTCTGTAATGAAAGTTGATTGATTTTACATTCGTGTTTGAGTTCTAGAACTTTATTTAATATAATCCTAACCGTTTAATATCATGTGTCGATCGACACAGACCCTTGTGTCGATCGACACGATCGTATTTCCAATCATTCCTGCGAATTACCCATAGCCTAACTCCTTGTCTAATTGATTACTAGAACTTGATAATCATTCACCGTTTACATTGCTTGCTATTTTTACATTACATTCATACTTATTTACTTAGCAAAATTTGAATTCATAATCTTTTGTGTGAATTGATTCCATGTGGATTCAATCCTTAAGTACTACTACTATCTCTTAATTTGAGAGAGTAGCTCAGGGTAAATTTGAGCATATCAAATTTTGGCGCCGTTGTCGGAGATTCAAAATCACCATTCGATTTTTGATTTTAGAGTTTTGTCTAAGTTTTTAATTTTTGTTTTATTACTTATTTGTTCTTTTCTCTTTGTCTTGTGTGTTTCAGGTTTATGCCTAACCGCGTTACTAGAAGCAACCAGAACGAAGAGCTTGTTGATCTCAACCTTGAGATTGGAAAGTTAGAACGAGCTAACCGAGCAGCTAGAAAGGCAACCAACATGAATCCGTTAATTCTGATCAGAGGTGAAGATGGGTTCTTTCAGGATGCTGAGGGTCGCAGACGCAATGCTCAGGGTCAAAGGATAGATGAGATCGGGGTTATTGTTTTAGAAGAGCCAGTTGGGCGTGGGCGTACTCTGGGAGAGTACAACAGACCAGACGAGTTCTATGCCAACAGGGCAGCGATTCGTCCTCCTGCTTTCCCAAGAAATGATTTTGAGCTGAAGCCGGCTTACTTCTCACTTGTGGCTCAGCACCCGTTCCATGGTTTATCTTCTGAGCACCCCATGGACCACATTGAGAGATTTGAGGACTTAGCTTCCAGCATTAAGGCTAATGGGGTGTCCTGTGATTACCTATACCGCAAGCTTTTTCCCTATTCTCTCAGTGGAGAAGCAGCCTACTGGTTGAAGCAGCTGGACCCAGGCTCGCTGACTACTTGGGAGGACACCAAGAATGCTTTCCTCAACAACTTCTTCGATGAGGCAAGATCAGAGGATCTGAGGACTAATATCTCTACTTTCAAGCAGGGACCGACTGAGGCATTGAAGGCTTCATGGGGAAGATTCAAGTCCTACCAGAGAGACTGGCTTACCATGGGTTCAGTGATGTTCAGCTGTTGGGCATCTTCTTCAGAGGTATTGATTGGAGGTATCAGATGGCTCTGGATTCAGGTAGCAATGGGAACTTCAACACTCGCTATCCGGAGGATGCACTGATTCTCATTGATAACTTGGCTTCTAGCAATAGTACCAAGAACGCAGACTTCGAGAGGAAGAAGCTTGGTGGGAACATAGATGGAAGCCAAATAGCTGAGGTTAAGGCTAAACTAGATTCTGTACATAATCTTCTAATAGGAAAGAAGACTGTTTAGTTTGCTCAAGAGGTAGAAACCTTCACTCCAGAGGAAGACCAGGATGAAGAGGATGTTAACTACATCAGTGGGTCCGGGTTTCAGAGTCAGTGGTTTGGTAACCAGCAGGGTAATAGGAACTTCAGTGGGAACAACCAGAGGTCTACATTTACTGGGAATCCGAGCTCACCTACCTATTCACCTAAGCCACAGTTTCAGAAAACCGAGTATCAAAAGCCTTTCCAGAGCAATTACACCAGGAACTACGGTTCATCTTCTTATCAAACACCTCCTCCTCAGTCATCAGAGAGCAGCGAGATGAAATCTATGCTGGAGCAAATCTTAGAAGGACAACAGAAGATAACCGTCAGCTTCAATGGAAAGATAGATGCTATGTACAATGATCTAAATAGGAAGTTCAAGGCTTTGAATACCCATGTCAAGAAGTTGGATACTCAGTTTGCTCAGACTACAGAGAATTCGAGGAGGCAAGAGGGGTTTCTTCCATCTAGAACGGATGCAAATCCGAAGCATAGTGTTGCTGCTATCACCACGAGGAGTGGTAAGACGTTTGGAGAGCCAGTGGTGAAGAAGGGACTCAACGTAGAGGAGTTGGACGAGCTCGTAGAGATCAAAGATGATGAGAAACTCGTTTCAGAACCCATGTTGATCGACACGGAAGGAGTGTGTCGATCGACACACGTCGAAAAGTCTGATTCTGCAAAATACGCAATCGGTGATTCTTCGCGTAAGGTCGACACAAGGTCGACATGACACTCAACACGAGGTCGACACAGAAAGCTCGTATCGATCGACACAAGGACAGTGTCGATCGACACGGATCCCAGACGAACCCAACCTTGTCGAAACCTACAACTGATGCACAAGAGCGAGTGTATATGCCTAAGATACCTTATCCTCGGAACCAGAAAAAGGCCAAGCAGGAGCTAGAGGATGCTCGGTGCAAAGCTGTGATGGATAAGCTAGTTGTGGAGCTCCCTCTGATAGATGTTATTCGTACTAGCTCGGTGATCCGTCGTTATGTAAATAGGATGCTCACCAAGAATTTGGGTCTTGCGGAAGAGGTTGCAATGATTTCAGAGCAGGTTAGTGCAGTGATTCAGAACAGAGTTCCAGAGAAGCTCACGGATCCGAGAAGTTTTGTGTTGGATTGTCTGATTTTCAAGGAGAGATTTCCGAGGTCTCTTTGTGATTTGGGCTCTGGTGTCAACCTGATGCCACACTCGGTAGCTGTTGGTCTTGGAATGACTGATTTCCTGCCTACTAGGATCTCTCTTATCCTAGCCGACCGGTCAGTGAGGATTCCTGAAGGTGTTTTGGAGGATGTTCCAATTAGAGTTGGAGACTGTTTAATCCCTACTGATTTTGTTGTTCTGCAATGCAACGAAGAACCCAAAGATCCTCTCATCTTGGGTAGACCATTCTTAGCTACAGCTGGTGCTATGATTGATTGCAAGGGAGGCAGTATTACTTTGAGTGTGGGTGATCTGGATATGAAGTTCGAAATGGACAAGCTGATGAAGCGACCTACCATAGATGGCCAGACTTTCTATGTAGACACCCTCACTGACATTGCACAGGAGGTCTTCAATGAGATGCATCCCATAGATCCCTTGGAAAGGACTTTGGTGAACTCTGTGACAGTGGAGAGTCAGCTTGATGAGGTTGCTAAGGGGTATGCGAGGATGATAGATGCTGGTAAGAAAGTGAGGTAGTTGGTTGGTAATTTGGAGTTGGGTGGATCTTCAGCAAAAACCCATGTCGATCGACACAAGGTGTCTGTCGATCGACACGGGTCCCCAGAAAACGACAGTGATTGGAGTGAACAAAAAGCTCTGAAAATCGAACTCAAATCACTTCCAGCTGAGCTAAGGTACGCTTTTCTTGCTCCTAATTCTACATATCCAGTCATTGTTAGTGCTTCTTTAAACAATGCAGAGCTCACTTTACTGCTAAGCAAGCTGCGCAAGTTTCGCAAAGCTCTTGGCTATTCTCTTGATGAAATTTTAGGTATCTCTCCAGACTTTTGCATGCATAGGATTCACCTAGAGGATGAGACTAAGTCATCGATTGAGCATCAGAAGAGGCTAAATCCAAATTTGTAGGAGGTTGTCAAGAAGGAGATTCTGAAACTTCTAGAGACTGGGATCATCTATCCCATTTTAGACAGTGTGTGGATTAGCCCGGTTCATGTGGTGCCTAAGAAAAGAGGAGACACAGTGGTTAAGAACAAGAAGAACGAGCTGATTCCTACAAGAACAGTGACTGGCCACAGGATGTGCATTGACTACTGGAAGCTAAACGCTGCCACCAGGAAAGACCATTTCCCTCTGCCCTTCATTGATCAGATGCTGGAGAGACTAGCAAATCATCCCTACTACTACTTTCTCGACGGGTACTCCGGGTTTTTCCAAATACCCATCCATCCAGAAGACCAGGAGAGACCACGTTTACTTGTCCATATGGCACTTTTGCATACCGAAGAATGTCATTTGGACTGTGTAATGCTCCTACGACTTTTCAGAGATGCATGATGTCGATCTTCACGGACATGATTGAGGACTACATGGAATTCTTCATGGATGATTTCTCAGCCTACGGTTTATCTTTCAAAGATTGTCTGGACAACTTGGAGAAGGTGCTTGCTAGATGTGTGGAGAAACACTTGGTTCTCAATTGGGAGAAATGCCACTTCATGGTTCAAGATGGCATTGTACTGGGGCACAGAGTTTCAGCTGATGAAATTGAGGTGGATCGTGCTAAGATCGAGGTCATGAAAAGTCTACAACCACCTACTTCAGTTAAGGAAGTTCAAAGTTTCTTGGGACACGCTGGATTCTACCGGAGATTCATCAAGGATTTCTCCAAGATATCCCGCCCACTCACCACTTTGCTCTGTAAGGATGTTAAATTTGTTTTTGATACCAATAGTTTATCTGCTTTTAAACATATCAAGCAAGCTTTGGTGAGTGCTCCAATAGTGCAACCTCCGGACTGGGATTTGCCTTTCGAGGTGATGTGTGATGCCAGTGATTATGCAGTTGGGGCTGTGTTGGGTCAAAAGAAGGATAAGAAGCTTCACGCCATTTACTATGCTAGTAGGACACTCGACGAGGCTCAGAGGAACTATGCTACTACAGAGAAGGAGTTGCTCGCTGTGGTTTTTGCTTTTGAGAAGTTTCGTCCTTACTTGATTGGAGCTAAGGTGATTGTGCACACTGACCATTCAGCACTCAAGTACTGAATGCAAAAGAAAGATGCAAAGCCTAGATTGTTGAGATGGAATCTACTCCTCCAAGAGTTTGACATTGAAGTGAAGGATAAAAAAGGGGTTGAAAATGGCGTCGCGGATCACCTTTCGCGAATTCGCATAGAAGACAGCGTCCCCATTGATGATTACTTCCCTGAGGAGAGTGTACATTTCGTTGAGGTTGGTTTGCAAGCGAGCAAAGGCGAGGATCATCACGTTTTCGAAGTTCCAGCTGTTGTGTCGATCGACACAAAGAATCTGTGTCGATCGATACGGGATTCAAATACAAAATTTCAGAACCCAAAACTAGGTGTGTCGATCGACATACCTCACCATGTCGATCAACATGGAACTAGCTGGTCTTTGAGTGGAACATCTGGTGACCCCATCTACGTTATTTCAGGATCCGATCGACCATGGTATGCTGACATTGCCAATTTCGTAGCTGCAGAGGACGTACCTACAGATCTTAAGGGGTATGAGAGGAAGAAGTTCACGCGAGAACTTAGGCGGTATTACTGGGATGAGCCTTATCTCTACAAGCACTGTTCAGATGGTATCTACAGGAGGTGCATTGCAGAGAGTGAGGTTTGCGATATGCTCTTTCACTGTCACGGTTCTGAGTATGCTGGGCACTTTACCACGTTCAAGACGGTCTCCAAGGTTCTGCAAGCAGGGTTTTGGTGGCCCACGATGTTCAAGGATGCTCATGCCTTTGTTTCACAGTGTGACAGTTGTCAGAGGAGAGGCAAGATAAGCAAGATTAATGAGATGCCACAAAACTTCATCCTCGAGGTTGAGGTTTTTGATTGATGGGGAACAAGTACATCCTGGTCGCTGTGGACTATGTCTCCAAATGGGTGGAAGCGATCGCTAGTCCTAAGAACGATGTTGCGGTGGTTGTTAAACTGTTTAAGACCATCATTTTCCCTCGATTTGGAGTCCCCAGGATTGTTATTAGTGATGGTGGAACACATTTTATTAACAAAGTTTTTGCTAAGCTTTTGCAGAAATATGGAGTTCATCATCGCGTGGCCAGCCCTTACCATCCTTAGACGAGTGGACAGGTCGAGGTATCCAACAGACAAATCAAGGAGATCCTTGAGAAGACGGTCAATTCTACAAGGAAGGATTGGTCACCCAAACTCGACGATGCACTTTGGGCCTATCGAACTGCTTACAAAACGCCTTTGGGAACTACTCCATTTCATCTGCTTTATGGGAAAACATGTCATCTACCGGTGGAGTTGGAACATAGAGTAGAATGGGCAGTTAAGCTTTTCAACTTTGACATCAAGCCTGCTGCAGAGAGGCGTCTGATACAGCTAAATGAACTGGATGAAATCAGACATCATGCCTACGAAAGCTCTAAGTTATACAAGGAGCAGACTAAGGCATATCATGATAAAATGATCATCTCCAGGACATTCGAACCAAATGACCAGACCACATGGAGCTGTTGTCCTCATTAGCAAGGATGGGAAAGAGTTCACTGTTAACGGGAAAAGGGTGAAGCACTATTGGGCAGAAGCCGAAATCCCGGAAGGACACATTGTGCCTCTAGATGATGCACCCGCTGCCTGAGCTCTGACATAGTCAAGCTAATGTCTGAAAACAAGCGCTTAGTGGGAGGCAACCCACTGGTAAGTGTAAATTAATTTGATTTTTTGTTTTGTTTTTACTAACTCTTTTTAATTTTAGTATAGGTATTTTAGATTGGTTTTATTCAGATTTTTGGAACAGAATGAGCCATGTCGATCAACAGGGACATGTATGTCGATCGACATGGCCCACGATCGAGAAGGCCCACAGACGGCCCAGACCACGACAACAGATGGCTCCACAGGGTACCAAGCGCCAGCGGAAAGATAAAGAGGCTGCATCTGGTTCTAGCACACAAACGCAATCTGACTCATCGCGTCTTCCTTGGCCACGACTTGAGGGGAAGAAAATCCTAATTGCAAGGCAGTTTGATGATGTCCCTGCTAAGGTTCTTCTTCGAGAGGATGTTCTCCGCAGAAAGAACACATCCCAATGGGATGACTATGACTCTCTCCTGTATAATGAGTGGCTGAAGGTGCAATTATCAGGGACGCGGTTTGCTGACAGCGAGCAATGAGAGGTTTGAGTTTAAAGGAGGATGTGTTGCGTTTACTGCAAAATGCAGGCTTGGGGACACTCGCGACACGACATTATTCGATGTACCCAGATTTGGTTCGCCAGTTCTTTGCATCTATGCAGCTGGGTTGTGTGGCATCTACTGCCAAGGGTGAAGATGATACCTGGAGTTGGATTTTGAGCTTTAAGATTAGAGGGGTTTACCAGCTCTCGCTATGGGATCTTTGCGGGATCTATGGTTTTAACCAGGATCGCCTTTATCAGGATCTTCCGGATACGCTGCCTGACCCGCAGGAGTTCTGGGGTCGATTTGGATCAGGGAGGTATGTTGTGTCTGCTTCCACACATACGGATGTGAGGCATCAAGTGCTTAGGTATCTGCTTCGCCTCTTTTCTACCACGATTATGTGCAAGGTGGAGCCAGGAAAGATGAGGCTCCAGGAGCTGGTTTTGCTGTCATATGCTCTCCGGTTTGATGTGGCAAACCCGATTTGGGACGAAATTCAACCCAACATGGGGGTTGTTTTTGCATGACAACTTCTCTTTTTGAAGCACACGCCACTCACACTAACAAAGAGCAGCAAATTTTTCACTGCTGGTAGTCTTCTCACTCCCATCTTTACGTTTTGTGAGATTGACACTTCTATCTGCAGTGTGGATAGCACAACTTATGGAGTGGATTTTGACTATCTCACGAGGGCGACCTGGCTTAAGCAACCAGATCACTTGGTTTTTCGTATTTCTTCTAGACAGCAGCGCATTGTTGGGCCAGGACCTGCGGCCCAAGCGATCTGGAGACTCGATAAGCCTTTGAAGTCCAACTCATGCTCTAACCATGGTGTGGTCAAACAAGGGTCAGATTTGGAAATCACAGTCAAATAAACCTAGGATGTACCTTCAACATTCTAGTATAAATAGGGAAGGATGATGTGACAATTCATCATTCATTCCTGGGAGAGAGTACAAGGGACCAGAAAACATTCTTTTCAGGACTCTGACTCACTCTGAAAGAACACTTTCGGGTAGTTACTGCTGACCAGAAAACACCAGAAAAGATATTCTTCACAACAGCCCGCAACAATCTTGTAGCCCGGGATCTGTCCGGACTACAATTTCCTTTTAGTTAATAGTGATCTTGTAGCCTGGGATCTATCCGGACTGCAATTTCCTTCTAATTCATTACGATCTGATAGCCCGAGATCTCTCCGGTCTATCAACTCCGAAGTGCTCTGTAACGATTATATCCTGCGAACTTATTTCTTAATACACGACATTTTCCGACCTCCTATCTACTATAAATTCATTGTTCCGCTTTCGGGCTATAACACGGATGGTGAAGTTACCCCTTCCTGCACTGATGGACATTACAGCTGACCCCCTTGTGCTGGCTTTTCAGCCTGACGAGAGACTTGTGCATGCGGTTGGAGCCGTGCGCAAGCAGATTACTCAGGATGCTGCTCCAGCTGGTACTTCAATCGCAAGCACTTCCAGTGCTCCATCTCAGCCATCTCAGCCACCTCAGCCACCTCAGCCACCTCAGCTCCCTCCGCTTCCACCCTTGCCTAACCACCCTCTAGACGAGTTTCAGAGTTGGATGGCTCAGAGTCTCCAGATCCTCTAGACTGCCATGTCTACTTGGCCACGCTGTGGATGCATCCGTCCTCGCCCACCTACTCCACGACAATCATCATCATCAGAGGAGGAGGATTCGATCCTCCACACTTATCCTTTTTCTGTTTCACTTTATTTTCTTTTTATTTACTAACTTTGAGTCAGTTTGTTAGTTGTTTCTTTAGGATTTCTAAACTTGAGAACTAATGTGATTTGCTAGTGTTTTCCTCTTAATTTGTTTATTGAGTGTGTTTTGCAGAATGATTTAGCTTTGGCACTTGATTTCAACGATAAGATGCATACTGCATCAGTCCAGAAAACCTATGTCGATCGACATGGCCACATTTGGTATACAACTATACACAATTAATGATCCGATTCAGAAAATCAGTGTCGATCGACACGATCCTCTGTGTCGATCGACATGGACCCAACATTGGTTAAAATTCGTTTTCCCTTCACGAGTTCATTTTTCCTTTTGACTTCTTTCACCGACCTCAGGCTTGGTAACACTGAGGACAGTGTTGTTTAAGTTTGGGGGAGGTAGTTGCTAACTTTGTGTTCGTTTTTGAGAGTCAGTCCAAAAACATTTTATTGAGTCAAAATAGTCAGTTGGAAACAATGACCCCTCCTTTGGTTTAGTGGACTATCTCTTTCAGTTGTATGACCATTCTTCCAGGATTGATTTCAGAGTCAGACTAATGAAAAATCCTAATGCTGACCAGTTAAATGGAGACATTTGTTACTTCCAGCATAATTCGCCAACTTTGAGCTAATTATGCGGTCTCCTTGGTGATTTGTGTTAATAGAGCTTGACTCCTCATTCATACATGACAAGTGCAATCTCTGTTGAAAAGAATAGTACTCCTCTCCTTCCATCAATAAAAAAAATGATTTGGGGTGATATGATAGTTCTTAAGTATAAAATGAGGAAATGAAATTCCAGTGAGTCAGTACTCAAGAGATGATCACCTCGAGCTCAAAAAGCAGCAGTCTGAGTCCCTTAGAACAGATGTAGAGGACGAGCGATCTCACGACCCTGTCTCCTCACAAGGAACAATAGTAGTGAAAGCACTGTTTTGAGTTTCTGAATCGAATAAGTCTGGGGGAGAGAAAGAGAACCAAAGGTTGTATGGTTCACTTGACATGGTATAGTATGGGAATGAGTCTAGAAGGTTCTTCGCATCGAGATCTTGGACGAGACCCAGCAATGAGGACTAGCGGGTTATGATGATAAGTCGTGGATGAATTTGGGAGGCTGCGAATGTCTATGGAGAAGTACATGGTGGTCTGGTTTTGAATTGGTTCTGCATTATGTGGCTTACTAGTTGAAAAGGTATGGTCCGGTACTCCAAGAGAAGGTAAGTTTCTGCGTTTTCAAACCTCTTTCACATTCTTAGTGTATGTTTTGCTTGAGGGCAAGCAAATGCTAAGTCTGGGGGAGTTGATATCATGGTTTTTACCCGTTTTCGACCATGATATAAGTTCTTTTTATCGAGTCTTTTTGGTATTTTTTGAGTCTTTTAGAGTCTTTGCAGGTTAAAGGACGATTGGAGTTTACTGGAAGCTTTTGGAGCATTTTGGAGCATCGAGGAAAGAAGAGACGAAGTGATCAAGTCGGTGTCGAGTTTTCAAGGTTTGTGTCGATCGACACGGTCCTGTGTGTCGATCGACATGAACATATCTGACGAGAAGAGAAGAATTTCCTCTTGGGCCCATTAAGCCCAGAAGTTTACAGAAAATCCCAGTCCGAATTTTAGACACTATATATAGTTTTTATTTAGGTTTTCATGTATCTATCTAGTTTTTAATTAACACTTGAGAGAGGAGAGCTTTGAGAAGATTTCATCGTTTTCGAATCTCTGTATCACTTACTCTATCACTTTTATGCAAATTATTTATTCATTGATAATGTTTACATCATCCATGTCTGAGTAGTTTGCATGTTAGGTTTAGGGTGATTCAAGGGTTTGATGAGAAATTGATAGGATTGAAACCCTGTTAGGATTTATCTTTATGTTCTTCATCTAGATTGATTTAACTCTAATTTTAGGATTGATCAACTGAAATTGGATATCCTAGGTTGCTTTAATAGATGCAAAAGTATTATTAACAACCGGACATAATCTTAGATGAGCAAAATTATCTATTCGCAAAGAAATTTGGCTTAGTAATTTTGTGAACTAATCAAACCTGAATTTAATGTTTGTCTTTATTCACTGAATTTGCAAAGAAATTTGGAACTTAGGAATTTAGTCATAGGTAGTCTCTGCAACGAAAGTTGATTGATTTTACATTCGTGTTTGAGTTCTAGAACTGTTCTTAATAGAATCCTAACCATTTAATATCATGTGTCGATCGACACAGACCCTTGTGTCGATCGACACGATCGTATTTCGAATCATTCCTGCGAATTACCCATAGCCTAACTCCTTGTCTAATTGATTACTAGAACTTGATAACCATTCACCATTTACATTGCTTGCTATTTTTACATTACATTCATACTTATTTACCTAGCAAAATTTGAATTCATAATCTTTTGTGTGAATTGATTCCCTGTGGATTCGATCCCTAAGTACTACTACAATCTCTTAATTTGAGAGAGTAGCTTAGGATAAATTTGAGCATATCACATATTCATCTTGCTAGTGGGCATTCAAACAAGATGTGGTTTATTGTTTCGACTTCCTCCGGACAAAAAACACAGCATGTGTTGCTACGCACTCCTTTGGTTATCAACCTCTCTGACACAGGTAGAGCTCCAGTCAGAACTTTCCACAAGAAGACCTTTATTTTTGGACTAATTTTGACTTTCCACCTTGCGTCAAATAAAATATTAACCAATGGTTAGAACTCAGCATATTGAAAAAGATCTTTATGCTTTCTTCTGCTCATAAAATCATAACCAGACTTCACCGAATAGCACCCATGATCCGTAAGTTCCCACACAAATGTATCCTCTATATTCTGAATCGGTTTGTGCTTCTTGATTAACCGGATGTCTCTTTTAGTGAATAGTTCATTAAGAATTTGTGCATTCCACTTATGAGTACCTGGATCAATCAAATTAGCAACCTTCAGGTTAATATTCATCAAAGACTGGCACCCACCTGGCCTTGTGGAAAAATGGTTGTAGAGCCAATTGTCGATCCAAAAAAAGGTATTATCACCATTGCCAATCGATCTCTTTAATCCTTTTTCCAACAACTCTCAACCAAATATCATACAGCGCCATGCATACGATGGTCTCGTGCCACTCGATGCCTGAAGAAAATCCTCAAACACAGAGTATCTACTCTTAAGAAATCGTGAGAATAAATTGGTCGGAACATGGAGGATACGCCACGCTTGTTTAACAAGTAGAGCTTGGTTGAAAACTTGCAAATCTTGGAACCCAATTTCACAAAGCTTCTTTGGCATAGTTAATTTCTCCCAACCAATCCAATGGATCTTCCTACTATTTTCTACTGAGTTCCACCAGAAATCCACCGAACTCTATTCCCGTTCTTGTCTCCTTCGAGCTCTATTCCAGTTCTTGTCTTAACCCACGTTTTCATATTCTCTGGCACGTGATCTCCAAAGGCGATAGCTGATATCAAAACATTTATCTTCTGCCCAGACACCAACTTGCAGTCATGAAAACACTTCATTATCTTCTAGTTTGTTTAAACAATGAATCAAAACCTCAGTACAAAGGACAAACAAAAAAGGCGAGAGAGGGTTTCCTTGGCGCAAACCTCTTTCTGGCTTCACCAGACCGTAAGGTTGTCCGTTGATAAGCACAGAGTATGTGACTATTTGTACACAGCTTATCAACCAATCAATCCAAACTGAATGAAACCCTAAGGCATGCGATACAGTTCGCAAAAACTTAGATTGCAAAGAGTTTACCTTTTTAGCTACCTTTATTCTATAGATTTTAGTTTAGTGATCTTCAATCCAATGTAAGTTTATGGTAGTCCAAGGTAGATCCCCCTTCCCTCTTTATTCTTAATACTAGTGGTTGTCTTGATCATGTTATTTGTCTCCTTCTGAACTAATATGCCAAAGACAATGTTGAACTTACTTAGACAAACCTTATGGCATGATGAGGCCTGATTATATTCATTCAAAATGGCTTTTACTTCTTCTATTTGATTCTTATACGCCTTAAAAAAGTATATAGTGTCATATGCAAACAATAAAGAAAAAATGCAAGGGCTGTTTCTACCACTTTTGTGCTAGAGTTCCCCTTCCATTTCGGTCATTCACATTTACCCAAGTCTCTAATCATTTTCGTAAACAATGTGAATGTTTCTACTCTGGTAGTTGATGGCATTTGCTACATATTATTAGCTCATGTCATCCTATTAAATACTATATTGTGCAATGTGCATTACTACTTGTATTAACTGTGTCAAAAAAATGTTGAATATGTTTATTTAATTACTTTGAAGCCAGCAGCATGTCATTCATGAGACAATCTTTTTTAGCCTAAATAGACATTGGTTCGGATTTTAGCCACATAATTTTTTTTTTCTAAATATAGTTTTCCTTATCAAGTTTTAAAGTGAAATGTTGATGCGTCATGGTTTAAACAGTCATATAGGAATGGTGTGTGACAGATCTTAAGAGATAAAAGAATTATGTGAGATGGTTTGGTGTCAAATCCAAACCGCATCTCAAGTCATTGTTGAAATTGTAGTAAATTTGGTGATACATTTTGCGATGCCGGTGAGCCGTTATCTTATGCGTACGCAGTTAAATCGCGTTTCACTTATTTCATGATAAACTTTACATCTACTAATTGATAGTGTAGTAATTTTTTCGTAGCAAATTTATGACAGCTTATACCTTCAAACTTATATATTTTTTTAGTGTACTATTTTATTTTTGATATGAATATTATATTTGGAGAATCCGGATACCATAAGCTATTAGAATCATTTCAAACAATTGAGATAACTAGGTTTCTAAGAATAAGATCTCAAAGGTTGACAAAACAATGAAGATAATTTGTGATAAGTCTTGTGTATTATTCAATTGCGACTTCTGAGAAATACAAAGTATATTTATTCATGTTTGAATCAATCGAATAAATTCTACTGAAATAAGGAAAAATTCTAATTCTAAGTAGTTTTTCTTTTCACATATTGAACTTTTCTCTTTTTATCGGAGACTATTAAGTCGGCTGAATTTTGTGGGTTTGGACTGAACTCGTTCTTCTGGCCGAACTTATCTTCATGGGCCTAGCTCATGTGCTTTTCTTAATAGTCTTCCCGATCGATTCGGACCTGGATCGGGTCTTTAGGTTTGATGCTAAACACAACACCATCAATATTATTTTTTTATTAATTTAAATCTCAACTTAAAATTTAGTAGAGTAATATCCATTGTGCATAAGCTAAACAAAACGTTTATGCGAAACCAGTTTCATTCTATGTGAGCATGTGAACATTCCCAATGGTTTAATAACGATGTATTGTATGGTTGTTCTCCAGAAGAAAGGCTGATACAACATAAAAGCCATAATGGCCTTTTCTCTATTTTCCTTTCGTTAATACAAACCAATGACCATATACAACTTAGCAACAAATATAATTGTAATAGTTACTATTTATGTTTATTTTAGGAATATAGTGTCAGATTAGCGACAGATTAGCAGTGGATTTAAGTTTGTTTTTCATCGTCAGATTTTGGATTAGCCGCTGATAAGAGAAAATGCTTTAATATGAATAAAAACTATTTAAAAAATAAAATAAAAATGCTTCTTTTAATATGATTTACAGACGGAATTGCGGTGGAATAGTAATTACCGGTAATAAAATATATATAGCCAAATGTTTTTAGTTTAAGAAGGTCAATTTAACGTTAATTTATTAAATTAAAACCCACCGCTATTGTTATATTTTTATAGTGAAGATACTGAATTCGGAAAATGAGCGTGGGTTGAAACAAGGGAACAATTACATAAAATCTACTAATAATATATTGTTAGAAAATGGATAGTAATTATCCATTCAGTTACTTCACGTGTAAGAAAGGGTCGTATGTATAGATAGTTCTCCATATGGGTAATGTTTATCCATTCACTATTAGTTTAATAGTTATTTCCTCTTTAAAAAAGATGTTTAACCGACTTATGCTTCCCTATATATATGTGTACGTATACGTGGAATCGAATTGATAGGGAATCATAATTATACAAAAAAATTTGAATTTAAATTAAATTAAAAAACAATATATGAAAGTAAATTAAAGAGCTAAACAAACAAACAGATGATTATTTGTGTTCTTAAAATCAATTAGACAAAAAGTTAGGCATAGGTAATTTTCAGGTATGAATCAAAATCGAAGAATGAAAAACTGTCAGGCTATTTATTAAGTGCAGTTCTAAAACTCAAAACACAAGTGTAAAACCAATCAACTTTCGTTGCAGAGATTATCTATGACTAAATCCTGAATTCCAAATTTTTTTGCAAATTCAATGAATTAAATCAAACATTAAAATTCAGGTTCGACTGTTCACAAAATCATTAAGCCAAATTTCTTTGCAAATAGTTATTTTGCTCATCTAAGATTAGTTCAAGTTGTTAACAATACTTTCGCATCTATTAATTCAACATAGAATTTCTAATTCCAGATGATCAATCCTAAAATCAGAGTTAAAGCAATCTATATGAAGAACAAGTAGATAAATCCTAACAGTAATTCAGTCCTAACAATTTGTCATCAACCCTTGAATCCCCAAACCCTAACTAGCAAATTACTCAAACATAGATGAAGAAAACATTATGAGATGAATAAACTGCATAAAAACGATAAAGTAAAAGATACAAAGAGTTCGAAATCTCTCAATAACAAGATGCAGATTTGTCTTCCCAAAAACTATCTAAATCAATCTCTCTCTTTTTTCTCAATAGAAAACAAGATCTCCTCTCTAAACTTAGGAGAAAACTATATATAGTGTACAAAAGTCGGTTTTGGGCACTTTTTTTAACTTCTGGAATTTCTGAGGCAAAAAGAAAATCTTCAAGACTTAATAAGAACGATTTTTTCTTGTCAGACATGTGCGTCGATCGACGCACAGGGCCTGTGTCGATCGATGCAAAATGAAAATATCAACTCCGAGTTGATAATTTCGGCTACATTTTCCACAATGCTCCAAAATGGTCCAAAGTCTCCAATTATACTCCAAACGTCAATAAACCTATAAACACTAGAAAAGGCTTAACAAATACCCAAAAACTCTATAAAAAAGACTTATATCATAGTAAAAAATCGATAAAAACCATGATATATCAAACAAAAAAGATCAGTTCTTCTCTCTATCTTTACTATATAGAAACACATACACATGTATGAGATACATATCTCACCTTCTATTATTGTAGTTTTATAACATATCTGTAATTTTACATGTCTAATAGTGCATCCAGAAACATTAAGAGAAGCTCACCCTACTATTTTAATAAAATGTTTTATTATGATAAAATGTCAAACAATCCCCAATTAATGTTGTTACACGCATTTCGCACCTAATGTTGTTGCATGCGTAAGTATTGATAATTCGGGTAAATGTCAGTTTTTGTGTAAGTATCGATAATTCGGGTAAATGCCACCTATAAGTTTGTTAAATTTTTTAAAAATATCTGAAAATAAGACAGAGAATAAATGGTAACGGAAAACAAAGTTTAGTAGCCTACTCTTAGGTATAGATAATCAAAACAAAATAAAGGAAACCGAAGCAGAAAATTAAACAAAACAATGGTGAAAACTCGAAAAAGAAAATTAGAAAGTCAACAGAACAAAAAAAATGGAATGATATGTCAAAAGGATTTGTTCAACATCGTGAACAAACAGTTTTTAAGTCCTAAGAAAAGGGTATAGCTCATATCTTAGATTACATATTGTACCCAAAACTCTAGCTCCTTGTTTACTGTTGCAACATGTGGAAAGCTCTCTGATACTCCATTCCAAACAACTTGTACAATCCACTATGTCTTGCGCACATTGCACCATTGCATACAATTTATTCGGCCCGAGATTTTTCTCCCCCGCCGTGTAATATAAGAAGGTAAGGCCATCCGCAGTGGGCCTATCGGCTTTAAAAACCAGCTCGTGGAGGAAATCGCTCGTCTTTTTGTTGAACGACTTTGTATCCCCTCTCACGGTGTTTGGGTTGTGCATAGAGAAAATATTATTGTAATTGGTCTTCCTTGGGGCTCGGTCATTGATCATATTAACATCAAGAAAACATTGGTCGTACCATATTGTTCCCCCTTTGTTTCTAGGACATCTCCTACGACACTGTCATAGACATATAAGAAAAACCTTAATCAAAAGGGTACTTGTCTCAAACTTTTGTTTTCTTCTTTGATTATTTGTCATCCGTAACTAGAATTTTACGGGTCTAGTAACGCAACATCAACGCTATAATAAACTATTATACTACAAATCATAATCAAAATTTAATTAAATTATAAAACATGTTCTGTACTATAAAATGTATAATTTTATTTTTGTAATTATATGAGTTTATAGTATAATTTTATTTTTGTAATTATATGAGCACTATAAATATTATATAAAAATACTTTAAGGGAAAAATTTGTAAATTTGAAAAACATAAATAAAATCTGCGAACATGAAAAAGAAAACAAAAGAAAAATCATTATCCAAAAAAAATGTAAGATGGTTGATACTGACGTAAAACTACTACAAAACAATACAATGCATAATATTTATTCTTTTTCCTAAATACTTATCTATAATTTGGGGGTCTAAAACTACATAATATAATTCGGGACCTAAAGCCAATGCTTTAAATTATATGAAGTTGGCACAGCCTTAATTATTGTTGTACAGTGGACCACAAAAACATTGTTTTACTAGAATATGACTCGTGCGATGCGCGATTTTTTGTTTTAAAATTTTATTAGATTTAGAGACAAACAATTTGATTTATCTATTAAGTTATTATTTATGATGGACAAAAACAACCAATTTTTTTGTAAATACAAAATAATAATTGACTTGAAATGTGATTAGCTGTTTTTTTACATGTATTGTATGAATATGAAAATATGAAATGATTCTTAATCATTTTAATATTGATGGTTACTATATGAAAATAAATATGTTTGTTTAATATTTTGTTAGATATATAAATTTGATTAAATTATGTTACCTAATAATTGAATAATTTTTTTAGAATAAAATATATTTTTTATATTTTAATCTATTTCTAGAGTAAAAATAGTTTTTAACTTTCTCAGTTCTATACATTTGTCTCCTGTATTTTATATATAAAGAGTTCGATTTGCTTTTTTATTGTACTTCGTTAGCTATGAATATATGTATCGACAAAATTAGGATACATTAGCCTATGATGAGTGTTAAACAATTTTCTTAATCATCTATTTTATTTTAATGTATATATGAGTCAATAATCTTATATACACTATATAATATTTACAAGGTTATATAGTGTTATATAAAATAAAAAAACCGTTGATTAATAAAGTTGAATATAATACACATGTAGAGTAAGGTCTGTATATTATGCTAAACGTATTTTATATATACATGGTCACTAAATATTTAATTACTGTCATTAAATATATACAAACTTAAATTTATTTTGATTTTTGATTATGTCAAAAAAATAGTTGCCATATAATTTTAGATTTGAAAAACTTTAAAATATTATATAAGATATATGTAAATATGTGACATCTAATTAATAATATTGTATTGAGATTACTTCCGCGACGGCAGTAGCAGCGCATGAACGACATTTTGACCCGCCAGAGTCACCACGACACCGAAATATGACAGTGACGTCATTGGGAGTATCTTCAATAGTTGAATGTGTGAAACCGTCCCGAGGATAAGGATTGGAAGCGATCCCAAAAAAGAGATTGTTGAGGTTTTTCTCGTATTTACTTCGAAGCTTGTATTTTTCTTGTCTAACGAGGCATTTGTGGTTGAGATACTCATTGGTAAGGTTCAAGGAAGAAACATTGCATATGAGGAGTTGTACGGCCTAGATTGAGATAGGAACGAGGCGTTTGGATAGCTTATATGAGAATACATTGTTTTGGATTTCTATCTTTTCCAAGAATTATGATATAGGCTACTCTAATTTTAGCTGATTGGCTTCATTATAAACTAGATCAACTCACTATTTCAAAGCAGTATTCTTTTTTTATTACCTTGTAGAAAATTTGACTAATCATTTACAAAAAAAATGTTCTTTTCGGCGAGGGAAAAGGAGGACCGATGAAAAAGTCAAAATTCAAAATGGTTTACTAAGTTAAAAACTCTAAAAAACAAAACAAAAAAATTAGGCTCATACTCGTGCACCACAATAACATTTATGCACTCTTTTTTCAAAAAAAAAAAAAAACATTTATGCACTCTTAAAAAAGGGAAAATTGCTGAAAATAATCTACAATTTCATTTTAAATACAAAAGTAGATCCTCTATCTCATGTTTGATAAAAGTAACCTAAAGGGATAGTGAAATTACAATTACACCACTTATGACAAAAAAAACCAAAGGCCACAATTACCATTTTAACCCTCGAGAAGTCCACATTATATTAGAGAAGTCTACTCTATTAGTAGACTTCAAATGAAGTCTACTTTGGATAGTTTGTAGACCATTGAAGTCTACTTACTAATTATATATGAAATTTAAATCTATAAATGAACAAAAATTACTTTGAGTACAAATTTGTATTCATGACCAAAGTATAAACAATTGTGAAGTATAAAAAATAAAGTTTCACAAATTAAACCCACGAAGATAAATTAGATTATAGATGAATTACATATTAGTAATGAAATAAAGAGTAAACATATACATGAGATAACGAAGAATCTTCTCCATAACCATATGTTTAGATATTAATGTAGTCACATGTTGGTAGTTATTGTCTTTTTATATTTATAAGTTTCATGAGTTTATGGTTGTAATGGCTTAGGTTTAGGGATTCATACTTATGGTTTATGGTTTAAAATAAACAACTTTGTAGAGATTATAGTGTAGTGTTTGATAGTTTAAGGTTTTATGGTTTAGGGTTTATGGATGTTAAATTTGGAGTTATGTATGTTATATTATGTATGTCACTGAGTTAGGAATATGGGCAATAGTTTGACATTATAAG
Source organism: Arabis hirsuta (assembly GCA_964056655.1). Classification (NCBI taxonomy): domain Eukaryota; kingdom Viridiplantae; phylum Streptophyta; class Magnoliopsida; order Brassicales; family Brassicaceae; genus Arabis; species Arabis hirsuta. Next base: position 18,242,404 of record OZ053301.1, read on the forward strand.
TTGGAAACATGTTTTTATATTTAGGGTTTATAATTTTATATTTAAAATGTCAAATTTGCATAAAAGTGTTAACTTGTGCATATATTAAACTTTTTGAATGTTTGATATAAGTTTTTGTTTAGGGTTTTGAAGACTTCGTTCGAAGTCTGCTAAACCAAAAATTTTAACCTAACCAAATGTTTTTATCGTCCGTATCTAAACTGCAATTGTTCTGCAATTGTTCTTACAATTTGTGGCTCTGTCTTTAAGCTCTAGTGTATTCGTTTCGTAAAGGGGTTGACTAGTAGGAAAGCTTTGATTGTGCTTGTGTTTGTTTCTTTGGTTCATTAGATAGATTACTACAAAACCCAGTTCTTTTGTCTACGTTATTCCAAAGTTTCCAAAGTTGTTCACTAGAGTTGGTTCTAGCTCTTTGTTCTTGAGCCAAATTGTTGTTCACTAGAATTTCTGATTAGATCTTTGATGGTAGTTTAGGGGCTTACGTATTTCAAAGCTTTTGCGGATCGTGTGACTGCTCACAAGGCCCTCTATGAGGACAAGTTAAGCCGGTATGTTGATGAGTTTTTTTTTGGAGATTTCTGTATACGTAATAAGATGTGTTCTTGTGTTGAGGATTTTAGTTGCAAATTATTATTATTTCAGTTGCTTTAAGGTTTCGGTTGAGGGACATGACACATCCCTTCATAAAACTGATATCAGTGCGATATATACATTGCATTTCCGTTCATATGGAAACATCTTCAATGTTGTCATTCCCAGCGACCCTGCAAGCGGTGTTGTCGAGAGGTTTGTGGCTTCTTTGCTGTGAAATATGCTCAAGTAGTTTAAAAGCGCTTGCTAACAAGTTTTCCTCTTTCTTTTTTTATAGAGGTGGTTTCATTTATTTCTTGGACGAAGGTGCGCAAGAGAAGGCCCTGACCCTTAGTGGAAGTAACGTGGGGTTTCCACTTAGTGGACGTAACACGGGGTTTCAACGGATGAGATTTAACGTGGGATTTCCACTTGTTGGAACTAGGTTGAGAGATGGAATGTAGTTGTTAAGGCCAAATTGTGTTTGGTTTCTTTGCATTGTACAAACTGTCTTTGGTTACTCTTGCTTATGTTTAAATACTTGTTTGAAGTTCTCTTGTCTTTTGGTGATGAAAAACAGTCGGATCTCTGTAGTTTCTATTTCAGATTTTTGCATTTCAAAGTTGCAAATAGGTCCCTAATAAGTGACGATCATGTGTCACAACTTCGTCTTCAAAGTATGACTACAAAAAAACGTCATATAATAGTCGAAAATTCAAGGCAGTCACCAATTGTAACACCAAGACATTGAAAGCTCAGTCACTTACGTCTTCAAGATCAGTTCTATATTTTCATATACTTTCAAGATTAGTCATATTTATTTTATATATTTTTATATCTAAGACCTCTTTTGGTCTAATCTATTAGTTTGGAAATATATATTTTTATGCTGAAAATGATGCTTTTAACTTTAAATTTTGTTAACTAGAGACTAAAACAATGATATTCGATTTAGAGACCATGTAACTTCGGGGGTTTTTACATTCATATTGTTCATATAATTTGCAAACCGCTAATTTTATGATGAAATAGATAGTATTTTGAGAGAAAGAAAGATTTGAAGTCTTTTAGCTAAAGACAAGTTATGTTACTAAGCAAATTTCATTCGAAATCAAATCTACACATATGAACTCAATGCTAATTAAACAAAAAAATTGATTTATCCCATAAAATTATATATCTACATGTCAAACTTATACATAAGAAAAAACCATAATTAAAACACATTTAGGAACAAAAAAATATGCAAAATTTATTATAAATAAATTTTAAATGCATTTTTAGTAAAATTGAAAATGCAGACTACAAAAGAAGTCTACACATATAACCTAGATATCAATCAAACAAGAAAATTAATTTATAAAATATATATTATACATATACATGTCAAATTTATAGACATAAAAATACCATAATTAACACACATTTAGAAAAAATAAAAACCACAAAACTCATTACTAATGAATTATAAATGCATTATTAGTGAAATAATAAATGTAGACTACAAAAGAAGTCTACAGGGAGTAAACCGTAGTCTACACATATCATAATTAAACAAGAAAATTAAGTTAAAGATTATCTATTACACATATACATGTCAAACTCATATAAATAAAAACACCATAATTAACTGCATTTAGAAAAAACAAAAACCTCGAAATTCATTACTAATGAACTATAAATGCATTATTAGTGGAATCATAAATGTAGACTACAAAAGAAGTCTCTTCTTAGCAGGCTTCTTCAGAAATCTACATATATGAGCTAGATACCAATCAAACAAGAAAATTAATTTATAAAATATATATTATACATATACATGTCAAATTTTTAGACATGAAAACACCATAATTAACACGCATTTATAAAAAACAAAAACCTCAAAATTCATTACTAATAAATTATAAATGAATTGTTAGTGAAATCGTAAATGCAGACTATAAAAGAAGTCTACAATGTGTAGACTTCGTGTGTAGACTTCGTCTGACCTATCGGGTTAGTTTTGCAATTAAGGCATATGCAAGTAAACTTTTTTTGCAGTCTACACAACAATTTGGGTTACTTTTGCAACTGACCAAAATTTTGACTTTATAAGTGTAGACTTCATTTGCAGTCTACAAAAACATTTTGGTTAGTTTTGCAATTGACAAGATTTTGACTTTTTGGTGTAGACTTTATTTGCAGTCTATACAAATACGCGAAAAATCGTTTACACGTCGTAGACTTCTTTTTCAGTCTACAATCAAAAGTAGACTTCGTGTGTAGACTTCGTTTGACGTGCTGGGTTAGATTTGCAATTGACTAAAGTTTGACTTTTTGAAGTAGACTTCAAAAGAAATCTATTATCTCTATAGACTGCAAAAAAGTCTACTTTGAAAAAAAGAGGTTAGTTTTGTGTTTGACCAAAATCTCGATTTAATTATATAGTAGACTGCAAAAGAAGTCTACTACAGGAGTAGACTTCTTCTGAAGTCTACATAGATATTTATCTGTGGTCAATGTTCGAGATTTTAGTCAAACACAAAACTAACCTATTTTCACAAAGTAGACTTCTTTTGAAGTCTACTCTAAAAAGTCAAAGTTCAGTTAAATGCAAAACTAACCTCAAATTTTGACAGAGTAGACTTCATATGAAGTCTATGTGAAGTCTGCTCTAAAAAGTCAAAGTTTTGGTCAAATACAAAACTAACCTCACTTCAATAAGACTTCATATGAAGTCTACAAACGTTTTTTTTTTTGTTTCCAAAGGAAAACGCGCAGACTTCATATGAAGTGTACTTTGGATATTTTTAAAAATGGTCAATTGCAAATCTAACCTCTCCGTTGACTAGTATACTTAAAAAAAAGTCTACTTTCGCGAAGCAGATATGAAAACAGGCTAAAATCAAGTAAATTTACCTTTTTCGCCGTTCAAACTCGTTTTTAACTTCGTTAACCACTTGAAACTTCGAATCTCACCGGTATTGAAGTAGCCCAGACGTTGTTATACAAGAATCTTTGAAATTCGTTAGGTTATGAGAGAAAGAATTTTGAAAATGAAAATTAGAGAGGTTTTTGGATGAAATTGGAGAGTAAATGAAATATTAAGAGGTTATGAGCTCAAATATTCAGCATTTAGAGCTCAAAAGTCGGTTGGAGAATCATTTAGAGCTCCAAATTGGTTGTTCACGGTGGTTGAAAAAATTGAAAAATATGGCATTTTGGTAAATAAGTTAATGTTTTTTGTTTTTTTTGTCTTTTTCAATATTTCTAAATTTAAAAGATAAAAAAAGAATATAATGGCATTTTCGTGAATAAGTGTTGATGTTAGGGATATAGTTGTGAAAAAATAGTAAAATATGAAAGGAAAGAAAAAAAAGTTAGATTTACAATTGACCTCCAATTGTAGGTCATTTTTGTAACATGTACCTTAAAAAATGGATATCAACACATGGTGCAAGTAAATTGTAATATTTTTATTAAACAATATTGTTCTAGTTGTTAAATAGTAAATATGGTCTATAAATTAATATCATAAATATAAAAATATTCTATATATTTGAAAAAATAATATTAACTATCAATCTACCATATGATAGTATCAAATGATTTAACAATGTGGACTATGAATGCAAGTATTTTTGGCCATTTCTATTTTCAGTAAGTATTTAAAATCTATTCAGCAAGGATATTTTTTTAGCTAACAATCTTTCTTTCACAAAACAGTTTTGTTGGATCGGATATTTGGATCATGACTAAAACTGAAACGACCCGATCCAAAAATTTTAAATTTTCCTTCGGATTACTATCATCACAGATAGAAATCCTCAATAGGCCAACACAACAAGCAACGCAGAAACAATAATCATCAACAACAAATTCCAATTCAATAAATCTCATACTTTATTAAATTACTAATCCAGTTCAATTCCATAACAATCCAATAACCATTCCAGAAATCACTAGCAACCTAGCAATTCTAACAACAATACACCAGAAGCCCCTAAATCATCTCTTCTTCCTAGCCATGATTCCACGATCACATTTTCTCTTTACCTGCAACACATGGCAAAAAGAGTTGCGTGAGTATTATCACAAATACTCAGCGACGCGGTCATCTCGTCTACAGGTTATTTATATACAGACATAAACAAGAGATACAATACCAGGATGAGCATACAATCAAGCATACATGAAACAACCAATCACGAACCACTGCTGAAGCACTGTGTCGATCGACGCAACCACTAGGTGTCGATCGACATACAGCTCCGTGTCGATCGACACACCACCATGGTGTCGATCGACAGACTGCCCCGTGTCGATCCACACACCACCCTGGTGTCGATCGACACGACATCGTAGAATCCAGGAAACGAGCCTATCCTCTCATGGCTCGAATTCCCAAGCGATATGTCGAATCCATGCACGATTCCAAGCATCAAACACACAGAAAACAACCCAACAACACAAACAAATGCATTCCATCTAATCCTCATGTCTATATAACCCACGATCACGCATTCACCTCGACAAAGGATTGAAACGCTCAAGAACACGATGCCTACGAAGAACGCCTCGTACACGGAGAACGGATTATCCAAATCCAAATCGGAAAACGGCTCTGGAAACTAGACACAACGAGTTTCACAACAGTGTATAGAACGTTCCCTGAGTCCAAAGGGTTCGACGGGAAACCTCCCTCGAAATGGACTGTTCGCAGAAGAAAACTGCACAAACCTACCCAGTTAAAACGATCATAACTCCCTAAATATTTGACCGATTGATGAACGGTTTTCTCCTACATCAATAGAACAGATTGAAGAACTTACCCACAAAGTTTCACTCCGATCCGACACGATTTACCCAGCCGTTCGTCCCCTCCAAAACACGAACAGCACTTTATTCTTAACCCTCAAGAACACTCACACGAAAATTCACTTGATTCTCTCTCAAAACTCTTATGATTCTGATTTTCTCATGTTTCTGATCCCCAAAAAGGGCCACAGCCACCACTGTTCACATTTTATATCAACCCTAGGGTTCCCTAAACCGATCGCCAAACCGAGCGATCAAAAACCAAACCTGTCGGTCCAATTTCAACTCGTGTCGATCGACACACACCACCTGTGTCAATCGACACACCTCCAAAATTCCGACTTCTCACAAGTCACAACACACGTGTCGATCGACATACATACCTGTGTCGATCGACACACCCAACCAAAATCCACTTTTTGGTTCACAGGCGTTACAAAAACGGTCGGTTTTAGTATTGAAACAAAATGGGATAAACACATAAATAATTTTCAAGACTGACACACAAACGAATTTTATAGTGAATATGGATATTTTTCCAAAATTTATAGTTATATATGTTATAGGTCTTTAACAATAAAACCAAAAAAAAAATTCAGAATAGTTTTTTTTTTGTCAAGATTTTTAAAATAGTTTTTTCTATTATTTTAAATCTCAGTAGAATTTCACTCTCATGTTAATATTTGACACCATAAATATTCACACAACAAAATCTCAAACTAGTTTTCGACTATGCGTAGTCAAAACTATCAACATTGTGACTGAACATATAACCATCATTCTTTTGATTAAAACATGTGATGTTATTTAAAATCCAACTATAAGCAACGAAAGGATGTACATTCGAAGGAAGGGTCGTGATTGAAGACAAGAAACTGCTCTCTCTTTTGGTTAGCTGTCAAAGACAAGCTCGTAATAAGGGGAAAAAATGCGCAATTGGGGATTGATTCAACCATGTCTACTATGTGGCGAGACGAAGGAAACGCGGGATCACTTGTAATTTGCATGTCCTTACTCTTTATGATACAAAAAAACAACTGAAAAATATCCGAATTTAATTAGATTTGCGGAACAATTACACAAATTTTTTTGGTTTCTCGATTAATACATCAACTATTTAATATTGGTTTTTACCTATTCCAACTTTCAAAATCTCTAGTTTTTACACCTCAAAAAAAGACTATCGATTCATATTTGAACAAAACGTATCTCATCTTTTCTAATTGTCCTCACACGTCTTCACTAATTTATTTCTTCTTCTTTCAAACCATTAACACAATTTCAATAGGATTGACCACTCGATTTGGGTGACGAGAGAACAAATGTTATTAGAGTACTTCCTAACCCAAATCGATTTGGGAAAAAGTAATAAGGATAAAACCGGATTTTACTATGCGTATTACTCATGCAGTTAACTAATTAATAGAGTTAATAAACTTCTGTTAATCGGATTAACGTCATTAATGATGAAGGTGTAAAAATAACAGATTTTGAAAACTAATATTAAATAGTTAATGTACTAATCGGATAACTAAAAAAGTTTATGTATTTTTTTAGTAAATCTAATTAAGTTTGGATATTTTTCAGCAAATCTATTTGTTCTAGGATTCTGGGAACATGACTCAATCCGCGAGTTCGGAGACAACGATCTAATCTCTAACTTCTACTCGTTTAGACAAAAAAATTAATTTTAAAGCTATTTAGAAAATAATTATTTTAAATAAGTATTAAATCAGTGATAAGAAATTTCTCTTAAATCAAGCAAAAATTTTAGTTTATCTTTTTATTTAATTAAAATAAATAAAGATATTCTGATTTTTATAGAAATGTGGAGAACTGACCGTAGATGGAGACTTTTTTATCTTTATCAAAAACTACAAAATAACTGTCAAATATTCAATTAGGCTAATTTGCATTTAAAATTAAAAAAAAAACGAAAAAAGTGATGACTTGGTGAAGATATCAATGTCTGAAACACTCTCTGGTGATCACAAAAATGTGATGACTTGGTGAAGATATCAATGTATGAGTATCACAAAAAATAAATTATTATTAATTTTAATAGTTTTTAATTTTTGATATTCATTAAAAATTTTCTAAATTTTTGCATGTTTAATGGTGATACTCAATAATGTTCTAAAAAATAAAAAATAAATTATAAAAAAGAAAATGAAAAAATCAATTAGTATATATAAATGTACAAAAGTTTATAAAAACCTGAATTTATTATATTTCATAAAATTGTAAACGTATATTACAATCCGTTAAAACAAATTGAAATAAAAAATCGCAAATTTTTTGGATATAATTAATTGATATATATATGTACCTAAATTTTTTGGGTACAATTAATTATGACCCGATCCGAATCTACATCCGATAAAATCAAATCCGAAATCTTACAAATATCTGTATGGATATAAAATTTTTATACTCGGCAAAACATGTATCCGATAGGATCTGACCCGGATCCAACTTGTATGTTCAGAACTATCCTAAACTTTCATTTTAATTAATAATATTTATTATTTAAAAAAAATTCAGCTGCCCATTATGGAGTTGCCACGTGTAGCTCATGATACGTGTCATACGTCTCCTCTGGATGATACGTCTCACGGCAGAATCTCTTCTTTAATTGTTTTTTTATTCATTTTTTTTGTATGATACCCTGATTATATCAGGGATAATCATGGTCTAAATCTCTCTCTCTTCCTTATCTCCAAAATTCCCAAACTTTAGGTATATAAGGAATCTCAAGAATTTTGATCCAAACAAAAAAAAACTCAACAATCATCTTCAACATGATCTCTCTTTCGTCACCGTTTACCTCCACCTCATCTTACCTAAAAAATCCTCACAGCCTAATGTAGCCTTTCGATTTCATACACACCTCTTGATTGATACAACTTCACTTGCTTCATGTAACAATCTCTTTCGATTTCATACACACCTCTTGATTGATACAACTTCTCTTGCTTCATGTAGCAATATCTTTCAATTTCATGTAGCCTTTTGATTTCATACACACATCTTGATCTGACCTCTAACCTCTCTCTCCATCAAGCTGGCACAACAAACCATTGTCTGTTGCATATCGAGAGAGAGAGAGAGAAGCAAGAGGCGACATGATACGATCATGAGAAATAGCAAGAAAATTATGATAAGGTCATCAAACCAGTAGCTGAATAAAATCTCAATTCAACTGGATGCACAATTCCAATCAGACTAGAAAAGATATATGTTCATTGTTCGAAGTTTATCTGCTCAACCACGAAAATTCAACGCATGAAATAACTTGGAGAATCTTCTCAGCTCCTTTACAGAACATCTCGAAGAAGAATCAGATTAAACGGAGTTCAAACGAATGAGTTATTCAATTTACAAATCAAGTGGTTCTAGTTTACTCGATTCAAACATGTGTGCATTGATTGAAGAATTCCGACCAAACCATAATGAATTAAGCTACAAACCGACTTATTCTATAATTTTAGTGTCTAATTGGTTGGGCTTTAAATGCTGTTTACAGACTAAACTTTTTCAAAAACATCATTTTGTTACCAATCATGCTGTAGCTTTAATTTTAAAATTTAAAACCTACATCTTTTCTAACCAATCATGCTTTACTTTAATTTTCGAAGTTACAGCCTTTTTTCTTCTTTTTTTAAGTTTTAAGCTTCGAATGGTGACAACGTATTGGGCAGTGCAGGACAAACTGTTTAAGAAGTGTAGTGCGGTTCAAGTGCGGTGCGGGTAGAAGCGGTTTAAGATATGTGGTACGGTTCAAGTACGGTGCAAAATAATATTTGAATTGATAAAAAAATAACATGTGGTACAAAAGTAAAGTTTGATATTTATTTATGAAAAAAGATTTTTAATTTAATAACCATATATACAAATTTTATTTAAATGTAAAATAGTGTACTTTAAAATCTTATAAAACTAATTTTGTTGTTAAAATAAAGTAAATTGTTTAATTCCAAAAATTCAAGTACAATACAATGCGAAAAAAAAATCTTGAAAACTATTGATTTTCTCAATACATTTTTGCGATGTGGTCTCTTATTTGCGTCATATATTCTCCATCTGTTATTTCTCATGCTTCCATTTAAGCTGAAACAGGTTTCTCATGTGTGTTATTTATTCATGTTTCTATCATTATTTCTGCAAAATTTGCATCTGAGAAATTTGAAATTTCCCCCATAACTTGTTTTATTTTTCTTTTTTTACTTTAAAAATGGAGTTTAACATATCAAATTTTCACAAAAATAATAACAATTTTGTAAAACACACACATTGTTTTGATTTATTTACCCGAAATCAATACAAAATTATCTGATTTTATTGAAAGAAAATCTTCAAATTTTGTGTTTAAGGAGGAATGATTGTGTTGAGTTTGTGTTTATATTTTTTTCATACTCCAATGAAAGAATGATTATGTGTATATATACACGAAAACTATTCCTAAGTCAACCACACCTTATACCTTTCATCTGCGTTCCAACTTTTGATAATTTTTTTTTTTCCCGCACTTTTTCTTTTTTATTTTGTTTTATTGCAATAAATACAATTTTTATCCTATACAAAATTTACTTAAATGGATAACATATAGTAAAACGCACGGTGGAACGCTCCAACTAGGCGAAACATGTAAAATCATACAGCCTTCAATATTGGGCTGTAAAAGCTCTTGTTTAAAAAGGAATTAACGTTATGAATTCTTTATTATGATTATTTGGTTAAAAACTCATTAAAAAAAACTATTGAGATAAAAAAATATGTTAATATATATGGATGGGTTGTAAAATAAGATTGCAATAAATCTGTGGAAAATGTCAAATGAAAATCATTATGAATTATTCCGTCAATCACCAAAATATTTTTATATTTTAGATATATTTCCTACAATTATTTAATTTTAAATAATTTTTTAAAAATTTTAGTTTTAATTATGTCCATTTAAAATATTTACTGCTACAACCAACATACTTCCATTACCAAATTTTATAGTAGCAAAAAATTTAAAACTACAGTCAACACACTTACAACAAAATTAATACAACAATTAATTTACAGTTACAGTTCAACCAATCATCCACTTAATCAATTATAGAAGTCCAAAATGTTGGATTCAGCCCAAAAACTATAAAAAAGATCAGATTTCGTCCATAGTAAAAACTGCATTTAATTATGTCTATTCTTACATGCAATTTAAAGTTGGATTTTGTTTTCCTAGATGCTCGATATGTTGAGCTATTTTTATGGACGTTTGGTGATGTATTTTCTCTATTTATAGAGCTCATCTTCATGAATAAAAAGATAAGCCTTTGATTATTATTTTTGTAACCTTGAGAGTGATTCTCTTCTTTTGTTGATGGTGTGTGATATCCATTGATATGATCATGGTGTGTAATATCCTTTGATTAGCTTAGCTAGTCTTGGTGTGTCATATCCAAGGAGACATCGATCCGTCTTGGTACGTCCGATCAAAGGGATCAACGGGTAAATCAGAAGCCTTCTGCAACTTCTATGCGACAATTCGTTCCACATCCTTTGATCTTTGAGACTTTACGATTTCTTGGATGCAAAGCTTATCCCCTTACCTGCTCCAGAGTGTCGATTCTTGGGAGGTTCGTGAAACGACCCGACCCAAAATTTTAAAAAAAAATTCCCTCGGATTACTATAATCACAGATAGAAATCCTCAATAGGCCAATACAACAAGCAATGCGGAAAACAATAACCATCATTTACAATTCCAATTCAATAAATCTCATACTTTATTAAATTACTAATCCAATCCAATTCCATAACAATCCAACAATAACAATACAATTCCAGGACTACTAGCCACCTAGCAATTCTAACAATCACAACCAACAAATGACACCCTAGATCATCTCCTCTTCTTGGCCATGATTCCACGATCACATTTTCTCTTTACCTGCAACACGTGGCAAAAAGATTTGCGTGAGTATTATCACAAATACTCAGCGACGCGGTCATCCCGTCTACGGGTTATTTAAGTATAGACATAACAATCAATAAAATACCAGGATGAGCACACAAGCAAACAACAAGAACAACCAACACGACACAAACTCTAGATGTCGATCGGCATGACTCTGTCCTGTGTCGATCGACACACCACCCTGGTGTCGATCGACACGACCACCCAGAATCGAGCCTATCCTCTCGTGGCTCGAATCCGTCGCGATTCATCGAGTCACCTGCACAATTCCAATCACAGAACACACGAAAACAACAAACAACCGCATTCCATCAATTCCTATGCCCACACAACCCACAATCACGCACTCACCTCGAAGAATCGAAATGAGAAAGGGACCAACGGTTACAAAACGACTTATATAAGACGAACCACTAGTCCAAAAACCAAAACGGACGACTGTTCTGGAAACTAGGCAGACACAGCTACGCATCGGTATGCGGATCGCCTCCAGAATCCTTCTGGTTCGATCGGAAATCAACCCCGAAGCTGACTGATCGCAGACAACCGATCTGCACATACCCATCGAGTTCAAACAGCCATAACTCGATGAATAATCAAAGAAAAGATGAACTGTTTTCGCCTATATCAAGAGCAAAGATCGGAGACCAAGTTTCACCCCAATCCTCCTCGAATTGCCCTGCCGTTTGCCCTCTCAAACACTCGAGCAGAAAATGTCCTTCACCCTCAATCACACACAACTCACAACCTCTCTTGATTCTCTCTCTCAAATCCTCCTCTTTCTCTGATTTTCAGCCAAAAAGAGACCAACATGCGTCTGTTCCAGCCCTTTTATACAAACCCTAGGGTGTCCCTAAACCGGCCCACCAAACCGGCAATCAGAAACCGAAACCGTCAGTCTGATTTTAACTCGTGTCGATCGACACACAACCCCTGTGTCGATCGACACCCACCAAAAATCCACTTTGTGGTTCACGGGCGTTACAATTCTCTCCCACTAACACGAATTTGACCTCGAATCACGCAACACCGCCACACTACAGTCTCAACCACCTGACCCGCACCCGGCTAGTATCCTTCGAGATCACACTCGAATCCCACAACCCGTCCTGCTAAGGCTAACACTCTCGCCTAAAATTCGACCTGATTCACCCGGAACATCAACGATGCACGTCCCATGGTCCGGATTAGGGCTGCCCGATTGACCGTCCAACAATCAAACAAGAACATGTCCGACCAACCGTTGACCCCGATTGGACCAAATGATTGTACAAAAATCAAACAAGAACATGTACGACCATCGGCGTAACATATTCTACCAGGATTGTCCGAACCGAATCCAGACTCCAGTAATAACCCCAGACCCGACGTCCACAACACAACCTGGCCCTCAGCCAGCACCACTCGTGATCATACCTGATCCCCGAGTTCTACTAGGCTCATACTAGCCTCATTGCACCATCTCACCACAGATACAATCCTGACCACACTCAGTCAGCACCACCTGAGATCCACTCCCGATCCCCGAAGATCATCCAGTCTCATGCTTACAACCACATCACAACTACTATTGCTCATACTCATATCTATATACAACACTCTGCTCTCAGGATCGTCACTCTTTGAGCTCTCGAAGTATATCATACCCCTCCACCTTCAGGACCGCCGTCCATCCAACTCTCGGTATGCTCCAGCCCCTCTCACTCTCAGGACACACAGTCCGTCAAGCTCGGCTGCAGAGGAATCACACATCCCCTGGAGAGGTTTCGGCCCTCAAAGTATATGCAAGGGAACCACTTTCCCCCGGAGAGAACATCACTGTCCCCTCAAATAAACCCAGGAGACCCACGATCCCCTGGGGAAATCACTCTGTAACGTGCATCTTAGGCACCTGTCGACTGAAATCACCTCTCGTGGTCATCCGAAACAACCCAATCACCAGGGTGTCTCACAAAGTCCCTGGAAAAGACAATTCTAACTCACATAAAACCTCTTTTCCAGACTCTTCCTAGGAAATAGACAGGTTCTAACGCGCATAGAGTTTCCATTTCCAGCCACTCCTGGAACATGTACTATCTCATTTCTAGCCACTCCTAGAACATGAGCAATCTCATTTCCAGCCACTCCTAGAACATGAACAACCTCATTTCTAGTCACTCCTGGAACATGAACAACCTCATTTCCAGCCACTCCTGGAACATGAACAACCTCATTTCCAGCCACTCCTGGAACATGACAACCTCATTTCCAGCCACTCCTGGAACATGACAACCTCATTTCCAGCCAGTCCTGGAACATGAACAACCTCATTTCCAGCCACTCCTGGAACATGAACAACCTCTAAGCCGCGTAAAACTCCTATTACTAGCCATCCTAGCCGATAGACAAGCTCTAACTCACATAGAACTTCTATCGCTAGACGTCCACATGACCTACCAGTCATCATAAACCATGACATCACTAGTCATCTCATAAGAACACATGTCTTAACCACACATTTAATAAGTCAAACTCATCTTATTAAATCTCAAAATGTATACTCGTTACATCCACAACGAAATAAAATATCACAATCATAGTAACATGCTAATACAGACTCTGAAACCAGAAAGGACTCAAGCCACCGCTTGCTCCTCGAACCACTTCGAGAACTTCTTCTTCATCGACGCTTCTGGTTCCCAAGTCTCTTCCTCAATACCGTCATAGTCCCACACGACTCTCACCAACGGTATACTCTTCCGGCGCAGAACCTTGACCCTCCTCTCGAGAATCCTCACAGGCCTTGCCGCCAACGCCATGTTGGGCTGAAGATCCTCCGGAATCCTAGCCAACACCTCCTCAGACTCATGCAGACACTTCCGTAGCATCGAAACATGGAAGACTTTGTGAAAAGCCTTCATACTCTGAGGTAACTCCAACCGATAAGCCACCGGTCCGACCCGCTCCATAACCCTGAACAGACCCATAAACCTCGGACTCAGCTTATTATCTGAAATGGATATGTTAGGACCCCTCAACATAGCTGCCTTGAGATACACCATATCTTCCAGCTCAAACTCCAGCTCTTTCCGTCTGCTATCGGCGTAACTCTTCTACCGATCCTGAGCCTCTCTTATGTTCAGCCTCTAGACACGGATCTTCTCCGTCGTCTCCTGAACAAAATCTGCACCAAACATGCTCCTCTCCCCCACTTGAGTCCAGCATAATGGTGTCCTACACGGCCTCCCATACAGAGCCTCATATGGAGCCATCCCAATACTCTCCTGGTAACTATTGTTATACGAAAACTCAACCAGGTTCAGATGATCCACCCAATGACCACCATAATCCAGCACACACATCCGCAACAGATCCTCCAATGTCTGAATCGTCCTCTCTGACTACCCATCTATCTGAGGATGGTACGCTGTACTCATATGCACCTTAGTGCCTATTTCTGCCTGAAATGCCCTCCAGAACTCTGAAGAAAATCTCGGATCCCGGTCTGACACAATACTCGCTGGCACACCGTGCAGCCTCACAATCTCCCGCACATACTTCCTAGCCAAAACTGCCGCTCCATAAGTCTTCTTGATGGCCAGAAAATGTGCTGACTTGGTCAGACGATCCACAATAACCCAAATAGCCTCAAAGTCTGTGACACCGGCAACCCCGTCACGAAATCCATGGTAATCATATCCCAATTCCACTCCGAAATAGGCAAACTCTGCAATATACCACTCGGAACCTGATGCTTAGCTTTCACCAGCTGACACACGTTGCACGTCGCAACCCAGCTAGCTACATCCCTCTTTATCCCGACCCAGTGATAATACCGCTTCAGATCACGATACATCTTGGTCGCCCCCGGATGAATAGACAACATACTCGAATGGGCATCTCTCAGAATCTCCTGCCTCTGATCCTCGTCCTTGGGTACATAAACCCGCCCATTCACCAATATCATCCCACTCGCTGAGACCACATATTCCGAACCCGTCGCCTTAGAAGCATCAATCAACCCCTGATCCTTCTCCTGCGCAACCCGAATCCTGCTCAGCAGATCTGCCTTGTTAGCTTCCTCTAACCCCAACGGCTCTTGTGAGATCACACACAACCTCAATGTACTGATCTCGCTCACTAGAGCCTCTATATCCCGCTCCTGATCTGAAGCAACCCTCTTCCGACTCAACGCATCTGCAACCAGGTTAGCCTTACCCGGATCTCTAGGTCATAGTCTGCAACTTACTCTATCTAGCGCCTCTATCTCTGGTTCAGCTCTGGCTGAGTGAAGAAATACTTCAGACTCTTATGGTCTGTGAATACCTGCACCTTCCCGCCATACAGATAAGACCTCCAAATCTTAAGTGCAAAAATCACCGCAGCCAACTCCAGATCATGGGTAGGGTAGTTGCACTCATGATTCCTCAACTGCCTCGAAGCATACGCAATAACCTTCCCCTGCTGCATCAACACACATCCCAGACCAACTCCTGAAGCATCTGTATACACCACATACGGCTCACCCGGCTCGGGTAACGCCAAAATCGGTGTACTAATCAGCATCTTCTTCAGCTTCCCAAAACTCTCCTCGCAAGCTGAAGACCACACAAACAGAACATCCTTTCTTGTCAGCTTCGTCATCGACTGCGCCATACTCGCAAACCCCTTGACGAACCTCCGGTAATAACCGCCAACCCGAGAAAACTCCTGATCTCGGTGGCACTCCTCGGTCTAGGCTAACCTCTGATAGCCTCAATCTTAGCCGGATCTACAGAAACCCCCTCTGCTGACACAACGTGGCCAAGAAAGCTCATCTCTCGCTGCCAAAAACTGCACTTACTCAACTTCGTATACAGCTTCTGCTCCCGCAACTTTTCCAAAACCAACCTCAAATGCACCTCATGCTCTTCCGGACTCCTCGAATATACCAGGATATCATCTATGAAGATGATCACGAACACATCCCGATACTCCTGGAATACCCCGTTCATCAACCGCATGAACGCTGCTGGTGCATTCGTCAACCCGAACGGTATCACTACAACTCATAATGCTCGTACCTCGTCCGGAACGCTGTCTTCCGTGCATCTGCCTCATCGATCGGAATCTGATGGTAACCCGAAGCCAAAACAATCTCGGAGAACCAAGTAGTCCCTCGCACCTGATCCAACCTCTCATCAATGCGCGGCAGAGGATACCTGTTCTTCACAGGGACTCGGTTAAGTTCCCGGTAATCGATGCACAACCGAAAACTCCCATCCTTCTTCTTCACAAACAATATCGGTGCTCCCTACGGTGAAACACTTGGCCGGATGATTCCCTTACCCAACAGATCATCCAGCTGCTTCTTCAGCTCTACCATCTCTGCTGGAGTCATACGGTAAGGCGCCTTAGATATAGGAGTCGTCCCGGGCTCCAACTCAATCGTAAATGTATCCAACCGCGACGGTGGCAATCCCAATAATGACTGAAACACATCCTGGAAATCCCGAACAACCCGAATATCCCCAACTGCAACCTCTCCAACAGTCTCCGACATCACTATCATCGCCAGATACGCCTCACAGCCCTTCTCAATCAACTGTTCGCCCTGTAACGCCGAAATCATGAGACTTCCGGAAGTCGGTCTCACTCCCTGAAACACCAACCTTCCTGTCTCCCGCTCGAACACCATACGCCCTCGATGACAATCCAACTGGACCCCGTACCGATCCAACCAATCCATACCCCGGATGACATCATACAACTCCACTGGGCTGATAACCAAATCTGCTGGCATCGACTCTCCCGCCACCAGAATATCCACACCACGAGCCCGCCCAAGGGTAGCCAACATCCTGCCACCATCAACCTTAACTACTCCCGGCTGCTCTCCGGAATCGCTCTGGATCCCACTGCCCTCCGCACACACCGGAGTAATAAAGCTATTTGTAGCTCCCGAATCAAACAACACGTGGGACACTTCGCCCATAACTAAGGTCCCCACACAACCCCTATGTACCTAAGAACCCTAACACTCTAGCACAGACTCACAAATTCCAAAACAGACTCAATTCAATCACCACAAGAACTTAAAAAGAACAAATCTGAAATTACCTGTGATCGGTCTGGCGCTAGAGCCGCCCGCCTGTGCCGAAGTAAAAACCCATGGCGCCGCTGCAATCTGAGCCAACGACTGCACCGCCAACGGCTGCACTGCCGCTACCGCCATCTGCTGCAGCTTCGGACATTTGGGCTTGATATTCCCCGGCTCCCTGCAGTGAAAGCACACTTGAGCCATCCGGTCCACTCTCCGCTTCGGACAATCCGCCACCTTGTGGCTCGTACTACCACACCCGTAGCATCCCGAACCACCCTGACCCCCCTGGCGCGATCATGAAGTGCTCACCCACTTCTTCTTCTGACTCTGAGCAGGTTTTTCGCCCCTGCTCGAACCCACTTGCTGCTGTAATCTCCTCAGCTGCTGCTGCACCGGTGGACCAACTGCCACACCCGACTGCACCCCAGCCACACCCAGCTGCACACCAGCCACACCTGGCTGCACACCAGCCACACACCAGCCACACACGGCTGTACACCCAGAGCCTGACACTGGGCCAGCGCCCCTGCTGGCAACCGCTCCAAGATCAACTGTAGCAGATCCACCAAGCGATCAACTCGATCCGGGGAAACACCTGCGGTAGTACCTCCACCTGGGCCCACCGCACCACCGGCCACATCGGGACCCTCACTGGCCCCTCCGGTCCACACACTGTCACTCACGGCCACACCCACGGACCCCTCCTGATACGCCTGGGAATCATCCACTTGCTCCTGCGTGGTCTCTCGAACCTCACACACGGTATCAGACTCACTACCAAGTCCTCGCCCGCGCCCACCACGACCACCTTGGCCTCCACGGCCCCCACAACCTCTGCCTCTAGCCACTCTAACCATCACTATGCGCTAACCAGCAGACTACTAAGTACTAGACAAATAGAAAGTCATAAAACACATACCGTGGAATCTCATCGAAGGCTCGGAAGAGATGATCTATGTCCCCAACCCACACAGCAATCAATCAATTATCACATAATCAATTAATCAATCACCCGCCCTAGAAACATAAGGGCCACCCTAGAACCGTTAGGGCTCTGATACCAAACTGAAACGACCCGACCCAAAATTTTAAAAAAAATTTCCCTCGGATTACTATCATCACAGATAGAAATTCTCAATAGGCCAATACAACAAGCAATGCGGAAAACAATAACCATCATTTACAATTCTAATTCAATAAATCTCATACTTTATTAAATTACTAATCCAATCCAATTCCATAACAATCCAACAATAACAATACAATTCCAGGACTACTAGCCACATAGCAATTCTAACAATCACAACCAACAAATGAGACCCTAGATCATCTCCTCTTCTTGGCCATGATTCCACGATCACATTTTCTCTTTACCTGCAACACATGGCAAAAAGAGTTGCATGAGTATTATCACAAATACTCAGCGACGCGGTCATCCCGTCTACGGGTTATTTAAGTATAGACATAACAATCAATAAAATACCAGGATGAGCACACAAGCAAACAACAAGAACAACCAACACAAACAAGTACAGGGACTCTGTGTCGATTGACACAACCTCTAGGTGTCGATCGGCATGACTCTGTCCTGTGTCGATCGACACACCACCCTGGTGTCGATCGACACGACCACCCAGAATCGAGCCTATCCTCTCGTGGCTCGAATCCATCGCGATTCATCGAGTCACCTACACAATTCCAATCACAGAACACACGAAAACAACAAACAACCGTATTTCATCAATTCCTATGCCTACACAACCCACGATCACGCACTCACCTTGAAGAATCGAAATGAAAAAGGGACCAACGGTTACAAAACGACTTGTACAAGACGAACCACTGGTCCAAAAACCAAAACGGATGACTGTTCTGGAAACAAGACAGACACAGCTACGCGTCGGTATGCGCGTCGCCTCCAGAATCCTTCTGGTTCGATCGGAACTCAACCCCGAAGCCGACTGATCGCAGACAACCTATCT
The DNA here is from genome assembly GCA_964056655.1 of Arabis hirsuta. Classification (NCBI taxonomy): domain Eukaryota; kingdom Viridiplantae; phylum Streptophyta; class Magnoliopsida; order Brassicales; family Brassicaceae; genus Arabis; species Arabis hirsuta. The sequence continues at coordinate 18,261,781 of OZ053301.1, forward strand.
GCACAGACCCATCGAGTTCAAACAGCCATAACTCGATGAATAGTCAACGAAAAGACAAACCATTTTCGACTATATGAAGAGCAGAGATCGGAGAACTTACCCACCAAGTTTCACCCTAATCCTCCTCGAATTGCCCTGCCGTTTGCCCTCTCAAACACTCGACCAGAAACTATCCTTCACCCTCAATCACACACAACTCACAACCTCTCTTGATTCTCTCTCAAATCCTCCTCTTTCTCTGATTTTCAGCGAAAAAGAGACCAACACGCGTCTGTTCCAGCCCTTTTATACAAACCCTAGTGTGTCCCCTAAACCGGCCCACCAAACCGGCAATCAGAAACCGAAACCGTCGGTCTGATTTTAACTCGTGTCGATCGACACACAACCCTTGTGTCGATCGACACCCACCAAAAATCCACTTTTTGGTTCACGGGCGTTACAGTTCGTACCAAGTGGAATCAGAGCAACACTCTGAAGCTCGGTATTCGCTTTCTATCATCTTCTCATCTTTTTGTCCTCTTCATCCATCTTCTACCTTTTCATCTTCTATTCTTCCAAGATTTGAGGACAAATCTTTTTAAAGAGGAGGAGTATGATACGATTATGGGAAGTAGCAAGGACATTATGATAAGGTCATCAAACCAGCAGCTAAATCAGATCTCAATCCAACCGGATGCACAATTCTAATCAGACCAGAAAAGACATATATTCATTCTTCAATCAATGCACACATGTCTAAATCGGGTTTATTATTAATCACCTGATTTTAAAATGGAATAACTCCTTCGTTTGAACTATGTTTGATCTGATTCTTCTTCGAGGTGTTTTGTAAATGATATGAGAATATTTTCCAAGTAGTTTGATGTGTTGAAACTTCGTGGTTGCGCAGATACGCTTCAAACAATGAACATATGTCCTTTCTGGTCTGATTGGAATTGTACATCTTGTTTGATGGAGCTCTGATTCAAGTGCTGGTTTGAAGACCTTGTAATAATGTCCTTATTGCTTCCCATGATCATATTAATCCCCCAACCCCAAGTTATCGGATACCATGGATCATATACTTCACCATTCTTTCGATTGTGGCAACTTTATCTTTATTAGGTTGGTCTTTCAATTGACCATATATCACATATGGAAAGAGCGGAATGAACGTAAGCACAATGGAACAAGTCATACTTCCTTCCTCTTAGCCGGACTTATAGATAAGACCATTCAGAATAGAGTTTTCTCCTTGTCGCAAAGGACCAACTCTCATTAAGAATTGCTTTTTCAAAGGTGCTTCCAAACAAGAATCGTTGATTAAATTCATGAATCGTGATGTTATTGTGTTATTTCTCTCGTATTCTTTGTACATAACTTTTTATTTTGTTGATCAATAAATTTAACATTTCAACAATAACAATAAAAATTTGGTTTAATATTGTGGTTTTGTTTTCTGAAATTTCAAAATAGACCAATGAGTAGCTAGAATTACGAAAAATTGTGTTTAGATGTTGTATTTGGTAGATTAAATTGGTGATAATGTGTTACAACTAAGATTGAACCTAATGCGGTGCTGTGGAGCAAGTTCTTGAAAGGTTGTAATGTAGCATTGTATGGTTTTTTTGAACTTTCTTTATTGAGGAAGAGAAGAGACTCGCTATAGTTTTTGATTTAGGTGTTTCTGATGGCACTACTGAATCCGACCTCTACTACACAATTTATATCATTGAAAAGAATAGATGCTTGAAAGAAGTGGATCTTGGAGAAGCTTTGAATCCCTAAGAATCTCTTAATGTCCGAGAATCTCCTTTTTATTATAGTCATCCAGTTGTGTGTTGTAACTCAAGTTTAGCGAAAATCAACAAAATTGCACTAGGCAAAAGGAAACAGAAGAAAAGGAAGCGAAACAAGAAGCTCTAATTCTACGGTTCCAAATAGTGACCACTAAAAAGAAAAAAAAATGAAGAGAAACATTAAATTTCTCTCAATTTCTTAAAAATTACACAATTTACAAAGAATTTTTGGTACTTATGATTCCTCTTCATTCTTCTTTATTGCTCTTCCTGTAGATAATTTATAGAACAACAATGTTTCTTATCAAATTTGAGAAGGAACAAGAAGAATAAATTTTTTCTACAATTCTTTTTAATTCATAAAATTATGTTTTTTCATTCTTTTCATTATTTTTCCTCATCATTCCTTTCACTCTTCTAGTAATCACCAGTTAGAGTCACATGTTCAAAAGAGAAGAAACTTTTAAACAGAAACAAAAAAAAGGAATGTTGAAGATTATATATTACCTTGCTCCTTTCACAATAATATCGTATTTGTTTCTTGCATCTCCTCCGTTTCTTTCGTTTTTGTTTTTGTTTTTTTTTGGTCGGCAACGATATTCATTCATTGAAAGACATATTACAGGAGGATAAACAAAGGATTACAGCCCAAATATGCTAAATCAACTATTAATTAACAAGATTAAACTCAGATTTAGCAAGACCCAGAGCTATCGAGTGACAAACGGCCACCACTGTACGCTAAGCATCCTTCATCAAACAACTGCGAGTGATGATAATCCTTTATCCCACTGTCGATCTCAAGTTCTGTCATTGAGTAGCCAAATTTCACCTGATTCAAGAGAATCTGCCCCAAATTTCTTCGAATACACCGATAATTCCTTGGAAGCTCCATCACCGCTACACCCATGAGTTGATGTAGTCTATAAAGTGCTCAATAACATGAGCCAAAACACGACGAAGATATTACTCCACAAAAATTAAAGGTGGATCCAAAGAAAAGTTGAAGAAACCAGAGAAATTTGGCAGAATAAAGCACATAGGGAGAGATCTAATCTCTCGAAAACGAGAGATAGAGAACCGGACTATTCCGGGAAAAAAAACCGAAAACAAAGTCGGATTTATCCTTTATTACAAAAGCAAAATACGACCAAGATCCAAGGGACAAAACGAATCCGAACAAAGTCGGAAACAAACCCGGATCAACCCGGACAACCGAGATCTAAGAGTATTTAACATAAAGAAAAGAAAAAGGAAAATATTTACAGCCGGACCAGCAGATCGCCGGCCGGAAAAACTAGCAGATCTGAGAAAGTATCAGAAGAAAAAAAGTTGAAGAGAGAAGAGAAGAAGAAGAAGAGAGGGTCAGCTCTCTTTCGTTTTTGTTTAAGTTGCAATGTCATTAAACAAAGCTAGTCGATTATTATAGTGTTACTGTTTAGAAAACAATTTTAGGGTCTTAATGGTAACCGCATAATTTTTGCTGAATTACTGTTGAATTGCAGAATTTGCTGAATTACTGTTGATTTCTTTCAGAATTTGCTGAATAATATCAAATTTAAATGGTAACAGCAGAATTTTTGCTGAATTATTGTTGAATTGCAGAATTTGCTGAATTACTGTTGATTTCTTGCAAAATTTGTTAAATAATATCAAACTTAAATGGTAACAGCAAAATTTGCTGAATTTGCTAAATTTTTCTAAAAAAGTAATTATTTTTTTTCAAACTTAAATGGTTAATTATTATTGACCAATCACAACAATATTGCAAAATACTAATGCTCATTAAATATTTAATAAAGTTAAAAAGTATCTAGTATTGTCAAAGCATCTTACATTTTGAAAAACCCTCCAAAACATCTTATATTTTGAAATGGATAGAGTAGTAATTAGAGCTAGATCGGATCCAGATCCCAAAATAATAATTAAAAAAATAGAAAAACTAATTTGTAAAAATGTCATTTAAAGAAAAACAAATTTCATTATATCATTTATGTTTGGGTTAACTATGTTGTATTAGAGTTTAGTTTCGAGGGTTTTAGGAGTTTTAGGGGTCAAAACATTTTTTATGGGATATAATTTTAAGATTTATGCTTTAAAAATCCATAATTAGTGCTATTTTTGCAAATAAACACCCATAAGTGACATTCTTGCAAATGTACCCAGCAAAAATAGTATTTTGCAGTTGCCCCTTAAATAAACTAATAGATTGATAAAACAAACTTATTTTAGAATATTTTTAGTAACTTATTAAAATTGAATTATTTTTTAGTAAACCTAATTTTTAAAATATTACAATATTATTTTAGAATTGTCAAGCAAATTTAGTAAGATTTAATCACACTACATATATATTTAGGGGATAATTGCAAAAATACCATTTTTGGTTATATTTGCAAAAATACCAGTATATGTTGTCCATTTGCAAAAATGTCACTAATTATAAATTTTTAGAGTCTAAATCTTAAAATTCTAAACTTTATGGGTATAAATGGTAACCGCATAATTTCTGCTGAATTGTAGAATTTGCTGAATTTCTGTTGAATTGTAAAATTTGCTGAATTGCATAATTTGCTGAATAATATGTTAAACTTAAATGGTAACTGCATAATTCGTCAAATTTGCTGAATCCGGAGAATATGCAGAATCATATTATCATTTAGTGTCTTAGTTGACCAGAAATTTTGACTGAACAATAGTTCTTTACTCATTATCTTCAATTTCATCGGATAAAGTTCTCTATTTCATCTTTTTCCGCTTTAGCAAACTTTATTAGCTAACATACACCAATTAAACTAGCGGCTAAAAAGCATCTCCAACTTCACTCCATAAAAATTATACTTTAAAAGTATTTTTAAACATTAATTTATTATTAATCATCTCTCTCTTCGAAGAACCGTATCACTCACATCTCTCTCTTGATACGGTTCAATACTAAAAAGTTATAGTAATTATTTTTTAAAAATTTTTTGTTGTTTAATGATACTCTTAAAGTATTAGGCTTAAGGTTAAAGTGCTCTAAAATGTATTATCGAGGACAATCTTTACCAAAGTGTACTTAGTAGTTACATTAGAAAGCTCATTATTTATTAAAATGTAATGTGCTTTGTTGCAAGATTAAAGACGGGAAAAATCTGCAAATCGCAATGCTGACTACAACCTCAACCAGATGAGTTTCCTGTCATCTGCCGGGCAAAGCTGATTATGTCAAATGCATCATTGCCATTCTTTGTTATGACCCCCTGCACGTACATACACGTTGAGAGAGCTGAGATAAGTGAGCATATAAATCTTCCGGTATATTCAAACCCCAGAATAAACCGGAACAAATAATAAAAGAACCTTCTCAGTTATGATTCCTGCAATCAGCTCAGCTGGAGTCACATCAAAAGCTGGGTTCCAAACCGAGATTCCTGGTGCTGCGATGCGTTCACCAAGTCCTCCATGAGTGTTCAACAACTCTTTTGCGGATCTTTCCTCTAACACGATGTCTTTCCCGGACGAAAGTGACAGATCAACTGACGTGAGAGGTGCAGCAACATAAAATGGAATCTCGTGATGTTTTGCGCATAGTGCGAGACTGTAAGTCCCAATCTTGTTAGCAGTATCACCTGGAATATATGAATGGGTTGGTTTAAGATGATTCATAAGGAATCAAATTTATGGAGAAAAAACATATCATTTTATGGTGCTTGAGTTCACCATTTGAAGCCACGCGATCTGCTCCAACGATGACACCATCTAGACGACCATCTTTCATCAGTGCAGCTGCAGCTGAGTCTGCAATGAGAGTTGCAGGGATTTTCTCATGCACCAACTCAAACGCTGTAAGCCTTGATCCCTGCCAATTTTCAACCTTAATAATTCAAAAAACTTTGAACAGATTATGAAAATTGTTAAAAGCAATGGATCCAAGCAGCGGCATCAAGAATTATCTGTCCTAATTTACTTCAAGTATTTGAAGCTTTTACCAACTAATTGATGAATAAAAATGCCAAACTACAGCTAACTACGTCCCAAACAACTTACCGTATTCTACAGATTATCAGTCTTACAAGTTACAAATATTCAAAGAGAAAAACATATTAATTTAGGAGTTTTACTTGATTGAATGGACGAGTTTCTGTGCAGTATGCTCTTTCTAAGACTCCTTGACTCTGGAGTGCACGGATAACACCGAGGGCAGTACCATATCCGGCGGTAGCAAGGCTACAGGGAAAAAGGAATTCTTAGTTACTGCCTTACTTGTAATCTGACACACACATCAGAGAACACAACTCTATTTGGTTGAAACAGCAGGCTTATATGGTACATGCTATTACTCAACTTCAGTGAGTTTTGCAGTACATATAGAGATATTTGTGTGGTTATGCAATTCAGAATCCAACCACTCATACCTGCCAGTGTTACAATGGGTCAGAACAAAAAGTTTGTCAGGATTTTTGGCTTGCTGCCTTAATAAGCTTGAACCAAAGGTTCCTATTGCTTTGTTTGAAGCGACATCATCTTCGAGCATATTCTCAGCAGCTTCAATATATGCCTGAGGAATAACAAAGAAACAGAGAATGAAGTGAACCTACAAAAGCAAAAAGCCAAGCTTTGTGCAGATATGTGATACATAAAAAAGTACATTCAATAGACAAGCTATCATTCCTATGTACAAATCGATTCCTCAGTCCAAAGCCGAATAAAGTACATTCAAAGACGAAGCTACCATTCCTCAGTCCAAATCGATTTTTTTAAGCTACCATTCCTCAGTCCAAAGCCGAATAAAGTACATTAAAAGACTAAGCTATCATTCCTCAGTCCAAATTGAGTATCAAGAAGAAGAAGAAAAAGACCTTTGGCTTTTACGAAATGTGTGTTACCTTGAAAATGGACTTAGGTTCAGTGGCAGTAGCCAAGGCATTTGCTATAACCTGTTTAAGTTTCAATGCAGCATCTGCAAGATTAACTGCTGTTGGGCGGCTGAAGAAACATATAAAAAAAGACTTTAGAATCCAAGATGCAAAATTGAACTAATAAGTAATAATCAATCCAAATTTGAGTACCTTGACACTAAATAATCTAACTTGTTGTGGAGAAAAGCAACAGCATCTGCAGATGATCCATCGAAAGCATTAAAGTTGAAAACTTCAACAGCCAAAGAAAGAGCAGCGGCAATGGCTATAGCAGGAGCACCACGCACAACCATCTCCTGAATCGCACTCCTAATAACATCAAAACTGGTTAAAACCCTTATTCAAAGAGAATCTAATCTAATGGATCAAAAGCTATGATTTTTACCATCCATCAGCAGTATCACGGATCTCTAAGTAGGTGGTCTCCAAAGGAAGCTTCCTCTGCTCCGATTTGAGATTGGAACAAGTGTTAATTGGTTAAATTTTCTATAGAAATGAAAGGGTATATAGAGAACCTGGTCGAGTAACTGGAGAGAGCCAGGCTTGTAGCAGATAGACTTGAGGGTGGTGTCTCCTTGGGTGGACATGAATGGACTGTGGAGTGACCTTGAAGACTGATTGGTGCAGAAATAAGGAAGAAGAAGAAAGATCGGAAAGAGAGAGAGAGAGAAGAAGATAGGAAGAGGCGAGAAAGAGGACCCAAACGAGGCCGCGTGAAACTAGCAGAAAAATGTGAAGATTCTCCTTGATCGACAAACAATAACTTGTTTGACAGTAAGACGAACAAGGACAATGACTTTTTTTTATTTTTTTTAATCATTAGATTTTTATTATTATTTTATTATAAATTATAAGAATTGTTATATTGACGATTTTACGATGGACAATTCTACCACCTTGATCCATGTCAAACAATTCTATCTTGTCCCTTGCTGAAGATCTTCTACAAGCTCGTCTCCATTAATCTGCATATATAATAATAAATCACAACTTCTGGGATTCGAACCCCATACCTCCTCGTGTAAAAACATTAATAAACCTTTAATCGACCACAAAGCCAAGGGGGCTTCCACTAAAAGTGACTATAACTTATAACAAGTTAGATGACTCTGTGACAAAAAAACCAAAAATTTAGATGACTCTCTCTATTATACGCGATTAAATATTTTTTCAAATCAAATAAATTATAAAAATATTATTTCATAGTTAAAAATTATTAATGATGTTGAATTTGGATTTAAGTTCAATTTCTTTATACAAAATGATATATTTCTTTTTTTTCGTTTGTTGGCACTAATTCTAATATCATTAAGTTAATTTACAATTTTTTTTTGTCAACTTTCATTTACAATTCAATTAACAAAAAACAATTGGTTGTCTAGTACTCATTGTTTCCTCTATCGAAGAGTTGGGTTGGCATAGCGATCATTCGGTTGGCATAGCGATCATTCGATGTATACATGCGTAGTTGATGGCTTAGGGTGGGTAATATTCAAATAGCCTTTACTTTATGTCTTTAGATCTTTTAAATTAACACCTCCTTCCACTGCCATTTAGCTTAGTCAATAATTAGTTTCTGCCTGAGGTATTCTGATGTAGGAACGTTGGTACGCTCTTACAAGGATGGAGACAGATGGTGAATCACTAGTTCGCCGTACGGCTCTCTCTAGAGAAACAATAGCAATGATATGATGAATGATGATGAACTCAAGGACTAGGGGATCGAGAGACGCCACACAGAGGATGAGAAATTTTTTGATAAGTCTATGCTTCAAGCTTTTAAGGAATTGCACACAAAGAAGACAAGAGGCGGTTGGGTTACTTTGCAGGACATACCCGTTTTATTGATTAGGTAAAAAAACGTGACTACAAAGCTAAAAGGAGACCTTATTAATAGTCCAACAGCTGTGACCTTCTAGGGTCTATTCAAGATATAAAAGGAAAGCATAAAAACGACAGACACTTTGAAAATAAACTCTAGAACGTCTAAGACAATAAAAAGAAAACAACACAAAAAAAGGAAAAATCCTGCAAAACAGAAAAAGGAATCTCGTTAATGAATTCAAATTCAAATACTCACCTTCGCTCCTTGGAGTATTCTACGTGATTTCATGCTCCAGCCCTTCCTTGAGTGTGATAGAGATGATGAACAAAGTTGTCTCCTTAGCTCTTTGTAAAACTGGTAAGAAAGAGATTGTTTGAGTCTTGAGCAGCAAGCAAGCGTTCTCTTCACTTCCTTTGATAATCTTCGTTTCTTGACGTGTTCCTAACTCAGCATAGTTAATGTCTTGGGCAATCTTCCATTATTGAGCTTTTAACGTGATTGATTCTTTTTGAGGCTCGATTGGCGTTTCTAGGTTGATCTCGGTAGTGAGAAACTTTTCTTTTAGCTCTCCATGCTCTATGAGAGTAAGTAAACTTTCGATTGACTTGTTGAATATCTCTGTTAAGCTCTTTGTCCCTCACCTTGTCTGTGGGGTGTTCTTCATCGTTGGTATGTTGATTTCTTTGTTGGACTTGGTTAATATCATCATCTTCCATAGTCATTGTCGTGTAAGGCTAACCTTGGTGTATAATCCACCAGTTTAGAGTCCTATCTTTGGAAATATTTTTAGTTCTTTTGTTCGTAAATGTAATGTACGTGAACACCTACGCTTTTGCTCTTAATAATATATGTGATTTCTTGCCAATTATATTTACAATTTGTCAACGCATCAACAAACACGATTCAGAGATCTCGTGGGTAAGAGGATGCCCAAAAGACAGTCATTTACAAAATAGAATAGTCAACAATAATATAAGCAACATACAATAGTCATTCACCATCAAAATAAACATGCAATCTATTGTCAACTGAGGATCAGATTCACAGATTTAATACAAAAGCTATCTCTTTGTTTTGCATAGGCCTCTGATATACTATACATAGTAACACACTCTTTATGTTATGATGCGTCAATATGCCGCTGCAGTATGCCGAATCGTAAAAAATATGATGAATCGCATTCACGCATAAAATCACTTTTTCACTCTCTCATAAATTCACTTCCTTCTCCATTATATGTCTCTTGATCTCTCTCGGCAGATCCTTGGGGCTTCTGCTCAAATCAGATTTTGTCGAGGAAGTGAAACCGTGGAGGATTCGGCGTGTGAAATAACGGCGAAAGATGAGGTGGCGGCCGGCCGATTACCGGCAGCTAGCTAGAAGGAGATTATCGAGTTGGTATGGCTTCTCCTTGGAACTTTCTCTGTTGGATTGGTTCTCTTCATGGTTTAGCATGAGCAAGATCCCTTTTTCTTGAACTTACTATGCTCCACTTGCAATCACCAACAACCCCGGTTTCCGGCAAACCTCTCCGATGAGGTTTCGTTCTTAATCGAAACCACTCTCCCTTGCATGTGGCCATTAAATCCACTGATTGCTCCCTCCGCACTTCTTTTTTCTTTTCTCCCATTTCTTATCGGATTTCCCTGTTACAAATATTAAATCAAAATTAGTTTCTCTTATTTATTCAACTTGAAAGTCTAGTCAGCAAGGTTAATTTCGTTTTGAATACAATTATTACAAAGAATCATAGCCAAGAATTTATATTGTCAACTACCTAATTATTAAATATTTGCCAATCATTTGGCCTAATTTCCCTTTTTTTTCACGGAATACTTGAAAATTTTAAAAATTTGGACAGTTTAAATAAATGGGACAATTGCAAAAATGTTATTTTTGGTGTACCACTTTTCAAAAATACCACAATGGATTGTTTATTTGCAAAAATGCCATTAATAATAGATTTTTAAAACCTAAATCTTAAAATTATAAATCCAAAAAAATGTTTTGACCCCTAACAAACCCTAAACTTTCAAAACTAAAAACTAATACAATATAATTAACCCAAACATAAATAATATAATGAATAAATAATTTTAAAAATGTGACATTTTTTAAAACTAACACTTCAAAAATGGTATTTTTCAAATTTCTACATTTTCTTCTTTTTTATTTTTCAAACTTTTGTTTATCTTCTATTTTTTTATGGTTAATGTCTCTTACACTTTTTCGTATTTTATTAAAGAAAAATGATCTTTTAATTATATGGGATAATTATAAAATTATAATATTTACATATTAATTTTACTCATTGAATTAGGGTCTGACTAATGTAGATATAGCGGTTAGTATTTCAAGCGTTATTAAACGATTCATACGACTGGTGCAGCGGTTCGAAATTGGTGCATTTGCGGGATGTTTATGACCGGTTGACTAACGGATGCGATAGCGGTTAAACATTAAATTAACAATATAACATATTATATAGTTATAAAATACATAAAAAACTATACTATTACAATAAAATATAAAAATCATTAATTCAAGATAATTAGTAATAGAATACTATGAGTATATTTCTCTTTTTTTTTGTCAACCAAACTTTTAATTAAAATACTCCACCACAATTGGTAATCCAATTAGGCGGAGAGTTGCTTACAAAAGAAAAATCAATACATCTAGTACAATGAGTATATTTCTTATGTTCATTTTTAATTTTTTTTAGCTTTTTGATGAAAGTTATGATTTTAATGGAGATATTTTTTTTTTGGAGAGGTTAATGTTATATTTGAACATTTTGGTTTATTAGATTTATTAATCAGTGATCAAGAAAATTTATCGAAAGAATTATCATTTGAAAATTTTATAAATATAAAATTATGATAAGTTATTGAATATTAATTAGAATTTTCAAATCATTGATATATTTTGTAATTTAAAGTATCGAAGTATTAATTTTTAATTTATTATTATTATGTTTTATTTTTAAATAAATTTTTTGTTTTTTTAGAAAAGAAATCAATTTTATTTTTTTAAATACCCAACCGCAAACGCCCGCACCCACAAAAACTCGAGGGAAGCAGTTTTTGATTTTGAGAGGTTTGGAGCGATATGGAACGGTATAAAGCGTTTCCCATGATTGTTGTCAAACACCAACAATCGCTACCACTCACAAATGCAGCGTTTGCGGTTGGTAGCAGAAAAACCAATAAACCCCTTACTTAACACAAATTTGAACACATAAACACTGAAAAACTCCATGTATACTTAGAATTATTTAGATCGACGTACAATATCATAATCATAGAGGAAAACCTTTTCAAAAACAAAAATGTGTTGATAAACTAAGAAAGTAAATCGGTTGCTATCATCATCTCCTATATATATATATAATATAATGAAAGCTATGTATAAATTTCGTGGGTATAGTTATATTGATTAGTGAGCTAAATACAAGAAAAATGTGTAGTAGGCTAATATGATAAATTAAAACATTCTTGCCATTAGTGACTTAAATATTTGAAAGAGTTTTGTCATTTCAAATTTAGAATAGTCATGTCACAATTATTTTTAGGAAATTGAATATAGAGAAGACACATAAAGTTTTCTTAAATAATCACTTCCCAAATAATGTAAAGAGAATCAAAGATTTTCAAACATGATTAAACGTGACAATGACCAACAATAATTAAAATTACTGGATTAGAATTCTGATTATCACAATTAGGTGTGTTCAATTCAAACAATTGACTAGTAGAGAATTTCAACGAAAGTAATAATACTTCTTTTCTTATTATGACATTTTTACTATTATTATATTTACAATAGCTAGCTACAACCTTTTTGTCATTTTTTTCAACAATGGTGGGTCACAACGGACCAGCCCACTAGCCATTTTCTTCTTTTATTTAAACTCTTAAAAAGGATGTCCAATTCGATCTTTGGTATATGAGAAGGCATTAGAGGTGAAGACTACTGGCCCAGTTGCTCCTCCAGCTAGATACAACCTAAATCAACTTAATTACAAGTTACAACCAAAATCCGCTAAGACAAAAAGAAAACATTAATTTAAGTTTATCTTCTTTACATTTGTCTCCATTTTTATAAACATTGCCAATCAGATATATCTTGTCTTATACTATATTTGAACGTTTGAAAATCCTACATAAAAGCCACACAACAAGTTTAAGACATGGATTTCTAGAATATTGTTCCTGAAATCGACCTATCTATCCCATGCCATCAAAAAGTTTGGACTTAAATACCCATTTACGAAACTGTCATTAATAAGTTTCCCGCCAAAATCGAATAAGTCTACCGCTCACGTGGTAGACTTAATTTACTGTAGTGGTAAACTTAATTATCTGTTGTGGTAGACTTATTAATCTGTGGTGGTAGACTTAATTATCTGTTATGGTAGACTTATTTATCTGTTGTGGTGGTAGAATTAATAATCTGTAGTGGTAGACTTAATAATCCGTCATGCTAGACTTATTCATCTGCTGTGGTAGACTTAATAATCTGTAGTGGTAGTAGACTTAATTATATGTTGTGGTAGACTTATTAATCTGTGGTGGTAGACTTAATTATCTCTTGTGGTAGACTTACTAATCTGTGGTGGTAGACTTAATTATCTGTTGTGGTGGTAGACTTAATTATCTGTTGTGGTAGACTAATTAACTTGTGGTGGTCCACTTAATTTACTGTTGTGGTAGATTTAATTATCTGTTGTGTTAGACTTAATAATCCATCATAGACTTAATTATCTGTTATGGTAGACTTAATTATATGTTGTGTGGTAGACTTAATAATCTACAGTGGTAGACTTAATAATCCGTCATGGTAGACATATTGATCTGCTGTGGTAGACTTAATAATCTTTAGTGGTGGTAAACTTAATTATATGTTGTGGTAGACTTATTAATCTATAGTGGTAGACTTAATTATCTCTTGTGGTAGATTTACTAATCTGTGGTGGTAGACTTAATTATCTGTTGTGGTGGTAGACTTAATTATCTGTTATGGTGGTAGACTTAATTATCTGTTGTGATAGACTTAATTAACTTGTGGTGGTAAATTTAGTTTATTGTTGTGGTAGACTTACTTATCTGTTGTGGTAGATTTGATTAATCTGTGGTGGTAGACTTAATTATCTGTTGTGGTAGACTTATTAATTTGTGGTGGTAGACTTATAATCTGAAACGACCCGACCCAAAAATTTAAAATTTTCCAATTAAAAACCCGGATTATCATTATCACAAACGATAATCCTCAACGGTCCAATCAAATATGCAAATTACGTAACAATTAAATCAACTCAACAACACAACAGTTTAACATTCCTATACTTTATTAAATATCAAACCGTTCAACCAATAAACCAATAACTAACAACCTAACAATTCCGTAAACGACAAACACAGCGAGACCCTAAATCATCTCTTCTTCCTCGCCACGATTCCACGATCACGATTTCTCTTTACCTGCAACACATGGCAAAAAGAGTTGCGTGAGTATTATCACAAATACTCAGCGACGCGGTCATCCCGTCTACAGGCTATTTAAATACAAGTATAAACAACCAACACAATACCAGGATGATCACAGAACAAGCATACACGACCAAGCAACAAAAACCAGTCCAGAATACACCGTGTCGATCGACAGGACTCACTGTGTCGATCGACACAACCACTAGGTGTCGATGATCAGTGACGCCGTGTTGATCGACAGGATCCACTGTGTCGATCGACACAACCACTAGGTGTCGAAGAACACAGGCCCCGTGCCGATCGACACACCACCTCGGTGTCGATCGACACGACGTCGCAGAACCCAGAATCGAGTAAATCCTCACACGACTCGAATCTGATGCGATCTGTCGAGTCTCCTGCACAAATCCACACCCAAAACACACGAAAACCACCAAGCAATCGTATTCCATTGGCCCCCCTATACTTATACGAGCCTATGGTCACGCACTCACCTTGATTAGGATTGAAAAGGATGAAGAACGCGAAGAACGAGCGAAGAACACCAAGAACAGCCGCTGATTCGTCCTTCCCAGACCCGAATCAACCCAACAACAATCCCCTTCTCGTTCTAACACCCTCAAGAACAATCTTTCTCAAGAAATCTCCCAAAAATCGCCCAAAAACCTTTGATTCTGATCTCTCTCTCAAAACCCTCTGGTTTCTCTCTGATTTTCGGCCAAAACCACCACCAACGCGACTGTTCACGCTCAAATATCGAACCCTAGGGTTCCTTAAACCAGCCCACCAAACCGGACAATTAAATCGAACCAAACGGTCTGATTTTTAAACCGTGTCGATCGACATACACCACCCGTGTCGATCGACATAACGCCCAAAACCCGACTTCTCCTAAGTCCAAAACACACGTGTCGATCGACACACCACCCTGTGTCGATCGATACCCACCAAAAATCCACTTTTAGGTTCACGGGCGTTACAATTCTCCCCCACTAACACGGATTCGACCTCGAATCACGTGACACCGCCATACTACGGTCTCAACCCACCTGACCCGCACCCGGCCAGTATCCTTCGAGATCACGCTCGACTCCCACAACCCGTCCTGCTAAGGCTAACACTCTCGCCTAAAATTCGACCAGATTCACCCGGAACACCAACGATGCACGCCCCATGGTCCGGATTAGGGCTGCCCGATTGACCGTCCAACAATCAAACAAGAACATGTCCGACCAACCGTTGACCCCGCATTGGACCAAATGATAATACAACAATCAAACAAGAACATGTACAACCATTGGCGTAACATATGCTACCAGGATTGTCCGAACCGACTCCAGACTCCAGTAATAACCCCAGACTCGACGTCCACAACACACCCTGGCCCTCAGCCAGCACCATTCGTGATCTAACCTGATCCTCGAGTTCTACTAGGCTCATACTAGCCACATTGCACCGTCTCACCACGGCTGCAATCCTGACCCCACCCGGTCAGCACCACCTGAGATCCACTCCCGATCCCCGAAGCTCATCCGGTCTCATACTCACGACCACGCTCAGACGCTACTGCTCCTAACTTATACTCATAACTCATAAACATATACACCACACATATGCTCGCAGGATCGTCACCCCTTGAGCGACAACGTGCAGGAGACCCACCCGTCCCCTAGAGAGACCCACTATCCCTCAACGTATATGTAGGGAACCCACCCGTCCCCTAGAGAGAACCACCAACTCTAGAGTATATGCAGAGAACCCACCCGTCCTCTGGAGAGATCCACTATCCCTCAGTATACAAGAACCCACCCGTTCCCTGGAGCAATACTCTGGAACGTGCATCATAAGCACCTGTCGACCAGAAACACCTCTCGTGGTCAGCCGAAACAACCCAATCACCAGGGTGTCTCACAGAGTCCCTGGAAAAGACGATTCCAACTCACATAACCCTCTTTTCTAGACTCTCCCTAGGAAATAGACAAGTTCTAACGCGCGTAGAGCTTACATTTCCAGCCACTCCTGGAACATGTACAGTCTCATTTCCAGCCACTCCTGGAACATGAACGATCTCTAAGCCGCATAAAACTTCTATTCCTAGCCATCCTAGCCGATAGGCAAGCTCTAACTCGCATAAAACTTCTACCGCTAGACCTCCTCATTACCTACCAGTCACTACAACCCATGACATCACCCGTCATGCCATAAGAACTCACAACTTATAACACACATTTAATAAGGCGAACTCATCTTATTAAATCTCAAAATGTATACTCGTTACATCCACAACGAAATACAAATATCTCAAACATAGCAACATGCTAATACAGACTCTGGAACCAGATAAAGAACTCAAGCCACCGCTTGCTTCTCGAACCACTTCGAGAACTTCCTCTTCATCGACGCTTCTGGTTCCCAAGTCTCCTCCTCAACACCGTCACAGTCCCACACGACTCTCACCAACGGTATACTCTTCCGACGCAGTACCTTGACTCTCTTCTCCAGAATCCTTACAGGCCTCGCCTCCAACATCATGTTAGGCTGAAGAACATCCGGGATCCTAGCCAACACCTCCTCAGACTCATGTAGACACTTATGCAGCATCGAAACATGGAAGACTTTGTGAAAAGCCTTCATACTCTGAGGTAACTCCAGTCTATAAGCCACCGGTCCGACCTGCTCCACTACTCTGAACGGACCCATAAACTTCGGACTCAGCTTATTCTCTGAAATGGATCTGTTAGGACCCCTCAACATAGCTGCCTTGAGATACACCATATCTTCCAGCTCAAACTCCAGCTCTTTCCGTCTCCTATCGGCGTAACTCTTCTGCCAATCCTGGGCCTCCCTCATGTTCATCCTCAAGACACGGATCTTCTCCGTCGTCTCCTGGACAAAGTCTGCACCAAACATGCTCCTCTCCCCCACTTGAATCCAGCATAGTGGTGTCCTACATGGCCTCCCATACACAGCCTCATACGGAGCCATCCCAATACTCGCCTGGTAACTGTTGTTTTACGCAAACTCAACCAGGTTCAGATGATCCACCCAATGACCACCATAATCAAGCACACACATCCTCAACAGATCCTCCAAGGTCTTAATCGTCCTCTCAGACTGCCCATCCGTCTGAGGATGATGCGCTGTGCTCATATGCACCTTAGTGCCCATCTCAGCCTGAAACGCTCCAGATTTCTGAGGTAAATCTCGGATCTCGGTCTGACACAATACTCGCTGGCACCCTGTGCAGCCTTACTATCTCCCGCACATACTTCCTAGCCAAGACTGCTGCTCCATTAGTCTTCTTGATGGCCAGAAAATGTGCCGACTTCGTCAAACGATCCACGATAACCCAAATCGCATCATAGATCCGCGACACTGGCAATCCCGTCACGAAATCCATCGTAATCATATCCCACTTCCACTCAGGGATAGGCAAACTCTGCAATAATCCGCTCAGGACCTGATGCTCAGCCTTCACCAGCTGACACACGTTGCACGCTGCAACCCAGCTAGCTACATCCCTTTTCATCCCGACCCAGTGATAATACCGCTTCAAGCCACGGTACATCTTGGTCGCTCCCGGATGAATCGATAACATGCTCGAATGAGCCTCTTTCAGGATCTCCCGCCGTAGATCCTCATCCTTGGGTACACAAACCCGCCCGTTCACCAGTATCATCCCACTCGCTGAGACCACATACTCTAAACCGGCTGCCTTAGAGGCATCAATCAAACCCGGATCCTTTTCCTGAGCAACCCGAATCCTGGTCAACAAATCTGCCTGGTTAGCTGCCTCTAACCCCAACGGCTCCTGTGAGATCACACATAACCTTAACGTACTGATCTCGCTCACCAGAGCCTCCATATCGCGCTCCTGGTCTGAAGCTACTCTCTTCCGACTCAACGCATCTACAACCAGATTAGCCTTACCCGGATGGTACCCAATCTCCAGGTCATAGTCCGCCACTAACTCCATCCAGCGCCTCTGTCTCTTGTTTAGCTTCGGCTGAGTGAAGAAATACTTCAGACTCTTATGGTCTGTGAATACCTGCACCTTCCCGCCATACAGATAAGACCTCCAAATCTTAAGTGCAAAGATAACTGCAGCCAACTCCAAGTCATGGGTAGGGTAGTTGCACTCGTGCTTCCTCAACTGCCTCGAAGCATACGCAATAACCTTCCCCTGCTGCATCAGCACACAACCCAGACCAACTCCCGAAGCGTCTGTATACACCACATAAGGCTCACCCGGCTCGGGTAACGCCAATACAGGTGTACTGGTCAGCATCTCCTTCAGCTTCTCGAAACTCCCTCACAAGCTGAAGACAACAAAAGGAACATCCTTCCCTGTTAGCTTCGTCATCGACTGCGCCATGCTCACGAATCCCTTGACGAACCTCCGGTAATAACCTGCCAACCCAAGAAAACTCTTGATCTCGGTGGCGTTCCTCGGTCTAGGCCAACCTCTGATAGCCTCTATCTTAGCCGGATCCACAGACACTCCCTCTGCAGACACAACGTGGCCAAGAAAGCTCATCTCTCGCTGCCAGAAACTGCACTTACTCAGCTTCGCGTACAGCTTCTGCTCCTGCAGCTTCTCCAGAACCAACCTCAGATGCACCTCGTGCTCCACTGGACTCCTCGAATATACCAGAATATCATCAATGAAGATGATCACAAACACATCCAGATACTCTTGGAATACCCCATTCATCAACCGCATGAACGCTGCTGGTGCATTCGTCAAACCAAACGGCATCACCACAAACTCATAATGCCCGTACCTCGTCTGAAAGGCCGTCTTCCTAACATCCGCCTCATCGATCGGAATCTGATGGTAACCTGACGCCAAGTCTATCTTGGAGAACCAAGTAGCCCCTCGCAACTGATCCAACAACTCATCAATGCGCGGCAGAGGATACTTGTTCTTCATAGTGACTCGGTTAAGCCCCCGATAGTCGATACACAACCGGAAACTCCCATCCTTCTTCTTCACAAACAACACCGGTGCTCCCCACGGTGAAACACTAGGCCGGATGAAACCCTTCCCCAACAGATCATCCAGCTACTTCTTCAGCTCTGCCATCTCTGCTGGAGCCATACGGTAAGGTGCCTTGGATATCGGAGCTGTTCCGGGTTCCAACTCAATCGTGAATGGATCCGACCGCGACGGTGGCAATCCCAACAAAGACTGAAACACATCCTGAAAATCTCGAACGACCTAGATATCCCCAACTGCAACCTCTCCAACAGTCTCCGACATCACTATCGCCGCCAGATACGCCTCGCAGCCTTTCTCAATCAACTGCTCGGCCTGTATCGCTGAAATCATAAGACTTCCGGAAGTAGGTCTCACCCCCTGAAACACCAACCTCCCAGCCTCCCGCTCAAACACTACACGTCCCCGACGACAATCCAGATGGACCATGTACCGATCCAACCAATCCATCCCCAGGATGACATCGTACAGCTCCACCGGACTAATAACCAGGTCTGCTGGCATCAACTTTCCTGCCACCAGAACATCCACACCTCGAGCCCGCCCGAAAGTAGCCAACGTCCTGCCTCCAGCAACCTTAAATACTCCCGACTGCTCTCCGGAATCGCTCCGGATCCCGCTGTCCTCCGCACACTCTGGAGTAATGAAGCTATTCGTAGCTCCCGAATCGAACAACACGTGGGAATCACATCCGCCCACAACTAAGGTCCCTGCACAAATCCCATGTGCTTAAGACCCGACACTCTAGCGCAGACACACAACTTCCTAACAGACTAAAATCCATCACCACAAGAATTGACCCAAAAATTTAAAGAAAAGTCTGAATTATACCTGTGATCGGTCTGGCGCTTGAGCCGCCCGCCTCTGCCGACGTAAAAACTCACGGTGCCGCTGCAATCTGAGCCAAGGGCTGCACCGCCAACAACTGCACTGCCGCCACCGTCATCTGCTGCAGCTTCGGACACTTGGGCTTAATGTGCCCCGGCTCCATGCAGTGAAAGCACACCTGTGCTGCCCGCATCTCTCTCCTCATCGGACAGTCCGCCACCTTGTGGCCCATGCTACCACACCCGTAGCATCCTGAACCACCCTGTCTACCCTGACTGGGCCCGGAAGTACTCTCCCACTTCCTTTTCAGTCCCGAGCCTGCTTGCCGCCCTGCTCGCACCAGTCTGCTGCTAAGGTCTCCTCGGCTGCTGCTGCTGCTGCACCGGTGAACTAACCACCACAACCTGCTCCACGAGGTCCTCCTCAATCACCGCAGCAGTCTCGACTAGCTCTACCCTCGTGGCGAACTTACTCGCCCTGCAGCGAGTCCTCAACTCAGCAGGAAGTCCCCCTAGGAACCTCCTCACCTGGGCCTGCTCGCCCTCCATGCCTCTACCAGCATGTACCAGGAGTCTACTGAACTCCAAATCGAACTCCCTCACGGTCCGATCCCCCTGAGTCAGGTTCAGGAACCTCGACTCCATCCTGTCCACCGCCTCCTGCAGAAAATACTTGGCATTAAACTCAGCCAAGAAATCCTCCCAGACCATTTCGGCCTGCACCCGCCTAGTCTCAACGCCTCTCCACCAAAAATGCGCATCACCATCCAAATAGTGAACCGCTAGGTCCACCCTGTATCCCTCTGGACACCTGATCGAGCGAAAGTTACGCTCCAATCTCCGCCGCCACTCATCGGCCTCCTCTGGCTTGGCACCACCAGAGAAAAACCCGGTGCCAATCCGCTGCATCTGCTCCATCATCCTAAGGTAGGATGGGAGCTCCTCCGCAACCACCACAACCGGCTGCACCTCAGCCACACCCAGCTGACCATCTGCCACTACTGGCTGAACACCAGCCACTCCCGGCTGAACCCCAGCCTCCACTGGCTGTACTCCTGGAGCCTGACCCGGAGCCGGTACCCCACCTGGTAACCGCTCAAGGATCAACTGCAGCAAAACCGCCAGGCGATCATCTCGGTCCTGAGCCACACCTGCAGGAGCACCCCCACCTGGGCCTGCCGCACCAGCAACTACACCGGGACCCACACTAGCCCCATCAGCCCTCACACTGACACGTAGAAGCCGGACCCACGGACCCCTCCTGGAACGCCTGAGAGTCTGCCACCTGCTCCTGCGTGGTCTCCTGGGCCACACTCGCGGCTACCGACTCACTCTCGAGCCCTCGCCCGCGCCCACGACCAGCACGACCTCCACGGCCCCCACGACCTCTGCCTCTAGCACCTCTAGCCATAATTCTGCACTCACAGCAGATTACTAAGTACTAGAACAAAAACAGAAATCATACAACACTTACCGTGGAATCTCATTGAAGGCTCAGAAGAGATGATCTAAGACTCCATACCCACACAACAATCAATCAATTAATCCTAATCAATCAATCGTACCCGCCCTAGAACCGCTAGGGCTCTGATACCAAACTGAAACGATCCGACCCAAAAATTTAAAATTTTCCAATTAAAAACCCGGATTATCATTATCACAAACGATAATCCTCAACGGTCCAATCAAATATGCGGATTACGTAACAATTAAATCAACTCAACAACACAACAGTTTAACATTCCCATACTTTATTAAATATCAAACCGTTTAACCAATCAACCAATAACTAACAACCTAACAATTCCGTAAACGACAAACACAGCGAGACCCTAAATCATCTCTTCCTCCTCGCCACGATTCCACGATCACGATTTCTCTTTACCTGCAACACATGGCAAAAAGAGTTGCGTGAGTATTATCACAAATACTCAGCGACGCGGTCATCCCGTCTACAAGCTATTTAAATACAAGTATAAACAACCAACACAATACCAGGATGATCACAGAACAAGCATACACGACCAAGCAACAAAAACCAGTCCAGAATACACCGTGTCGATCGACAGGACTCACTGTGTCGATCGACACAACCACTAGGTGTCGATGATCAGTGACCCCGTGTCGATCGACAGGATCCACTGTGTCGATCAACACAACCACTAGGTGTCAAAGAACACAGGCCCCGTGCCGATTGACACACCACCTCGGTGTCGATCGACACGACGTCGCAGAATCCAGAATCGAGTAAATCCTCACACGACTCGAATCTGATGCGATCTGTCGAGTCTCCTACATAAATCCACACCCAAAACACACGAAAACCACCAAGCAATCGTATTCCATTGGCCCCCCTATACTTATACGAGCCTACGGTCATGCACTCACCTTGATTAGGATTGAAAAGGATGAAGAACGCGAAGAACGAGCGAAGAACACCAAGAACAGCCACTGATTCGTCCTTCCCAGACCCGAATCAACCCAACAACAATCCCCTTCTCGTTCTAACACCCTCAAGAACAATCTTTCTCAAGAAATCTCCCAAAAATCGCCCAAAAACCTTTGATTCTGATCTCTCTCTCAAAACCCTCTGGTTTCTCTCTGATTTTCGGCCAAAACCACCACCAACGCGACTGTTCACGCTCAAATATCGAACCCTAGGGTTCCTTAAACCAGCCCACCAAACCGGACAATTAAATCGAACCAGACGGTCTGATTTTTAAACCGTGTCGATCGACATACACCACCCGTGTCGATCGACATAACGCCCAAAACCCGACTTCTCCTAAGTCCAAAACACACGTGTCGATCGACACACCACCCTGTGTCGATCGATACCCACCAAAAATCCACTTTTAGGTTCACGGGCGTTACAATTCTCCCCCACTAACACGGATTCGACCTCGAATCACGCGACACCGCCATACTACGGTCTCAACCCACCTGACCCGCACCCGGCCAGTATCCTTCGAGATCACGCTTATTGACCTGCAGTGGTAGACTTAATAATCTGTAGTGGTGGTAGACTTACTAATATGTAGTAGTGGTGGTAGACTTAATAATCTGTGGTGGTAGACTTATTGATCTGCTGTGGTAGAGTTATTAATCTGTGGTGGTAGACTGAATAATACGTGGTGGTAGACTTAATTATCTGTTGTGGTAGACTTAATTATCTGTTGTGGTAGACTTATTAATCTGTGGTGGTAGATTTAATAATCTGTAGTAGTGGTAGACTTATTAACCCGTCGTGGTAGACTTATTGATCTGCTGTGGTAGACTTAATAATCTGTAGTGGTGGTAGACTTAATTATCTGTTGTGGTAGACTTATTAATCTGTGGTGGTAGACTTAATTATCTGTTGTGGTAAACTTATTAATCTGTGGTGGTAGACTTAATAATCTGTAGTCGTGGTAAACTTAATAATCCGTCGTGGTAGACTTATTGATCTGCTGTGGTATACTTAATTATCTGTTGTGGTAGACTTAATTATATGTTGTGGTAGACTTATTAATCTATAGTGGTATGTTTATTAATCTGTAGTGGTGGTAGACTTAATAATCCGTCGTTGTAGACTTATTGATCTGATGTGGTAGACTTGATAGAAAGAGTAATAATTATGTTGTGGTAGACTTATTTGTAGTAGTGGTAAACTTATTTGTGGTAGTGGTAGACTTATTTGTAGTAGTGGTAGACTTATTTGTAGTAGTGATAGACTTATTTGTAGTAATGGTAGATTTATAAGATATGGTAGACTTATTTATAGTAATGGTAGATTTATTTGTAGTAGTGGTAGACTTATTTGTAGTAATGGTAGACTTATTCAAAAACGGTAAAATCGTACTTTATCCTTCATCTTCTTCACCAACCCAAAAGTTTCAAACCCTAACAATGGCGGCCAACCTGTATTTAGCTCGTTTTTACTATATTTTAACTTGTTTTCAACTAGATTTAGCCTAAAACTAGTAGATCTAACATCATATATCTCTTATCTAACCAAAAATCAAAAGATTTCAAGTTTTTTTTTCTAACCAAAAATCAAAAATCAGATATTTAACCCGATTTTATCTAAATCCGGCGGCACACCTCCGCCGAGCGCGTCTCCGGTTCTTCTACAGCCTCCGCGGTCGCGTTTGTATTTTTGAGTTTTTGAATTTTTTTTTTAAGTGGCAATGGTATTTTCGTAATAACAAAACATAACCTTGGTTTTTATGTCTTATAAACCATTTCTTAATATTTTGATATTTGTGAAGGTCATTCTAATAATTAGGCCATTTATCAAGGTCGTTCTAATAATTAACCATATATATATATATATATATATATATATATATATATGTACTAGAGTTCAACTCACTTTATGTACTTTTATTTTCTCCTGCGATGTTAGATTTTCGCTAATTTTGTCTTATACGTTTGAGTTATGTTTTTATGTCTTTTATCTTTATATACTATTACTGATTTTTTTTTGTCAATAACATAATAAGACCATCATACAACCAATTGGTTACCCAATCAAGCAGTGTCGAGGTTACAAAAAAAAATCGTGATTAACTTTGCGCGCACAATTCGCTAGTCCGTCTACCTTGGAATTAAGTGTGCGCGAAACGAATGATAATGAAAAGTAGATGAACTTCTCCTTTACCTTCAACACTTCTTCGAGATGTACACCAAACATCGGTCACTCCATCGGTGTAGACACCACCTTCACCAAGTCGCAACAGTCTGTTGCGAAAGTTACATCTTTCTGCTGGTTATGGATCATGCACTGCATTGCCAACATTTGCGCTTCTACCTCCAAGTGTTAGGGGAAATACTCTGTGTCACATTACGAGTGCCCATCATAATCATCACATCCTCAACATGGGACTCATACCACCTGAGCCCTATGAAAATGTCTATCTCTTTCCATAATTCGTCGATGTAACAACTTATCCTTACATAATTTAGGGGGACTAACAAGGCCAAATTCAATGAAGTTTGGGATGATTCCTGAGATTGAGATTTCGCCCATGTCATTGCCTCCGATTCCGTTATTCTTAGAATAATATTTGGATTGGCGTCCAGTCCTCTAGAGATATTATCATTTCGTGCTTTCTAAATATACCATAAAATTCGAAGAAATCGGGTATACCAACGGATGGAAAATATAATTCCATCAAATTAGAATTTCGATAATACCATCCCTTGAACACTTTTGAAAATAGAGACTTCGGCTAGTCCATTAACCGCCAAAGTTATTTTGCTAACAAATTCGTATTGAAAACTTCAGTTGTCTGAAATCCGAGTCCTCCATCTTTTTTATCTTTGCACAAGTTTTTTCAAGCAAGACAATGCATTCCTCTTTGACCTCCATTAGCTCCACCAATATTGTGTTACCGCGCTAGTTAATTTGGTGGTTGTTATTTTGGACAACCTCAAATTGGACATGACATAAGTCGGTAGAGCTGCGTTTGCGGGTGGTAGTGGGTGAACTAGTCAAGCTCTAAGAAGCACCTCTTTAACCGCCTTTGAGAAGAACTTTGAGGTCCATTCGTTTATTCTAACTTGTAATCTATCTCGTACAAAGGTGAAGACATGTGTCTTTGCTCAACCTAAGCTTTTGGGAATATCCAAATAGGTGCTCAATCCGCCTATCGTTGATATTCCCAAGATTTTGTGTATATCATCCCTAACCATCATATCCGACGAGTGTCCATATTGACTTGATGATTTGGAGAAATTGATTTGTTTTCCATATGTGCCTTTCAGAAGAAAAGGTTGTCATTGACAAAATGTAGGTGCGATATCGCTGGGCATTATGTAACGCTCGTACTCTGCGATCATACCAAGGTAGTGCTCGGGGATAAGAGGATCAAGGCTTGGGCGGGCCAAAATTTGTCTAAAGAAAGATCGGCCGATGGCACGTGGGCTGGAAATAATGAGATCGTAATAATGGGTCGTGATCGGGTCATGTCCGACTTACCAATTGGGTGGGAAGAGTTTGGCCGAGAGAATCGTAATAATGGGTCGTGACCGGGTCATGTCCGACTTGCCAATTGGGTGGGTAAGAGTTTGGCCGAGAGAATATTCAGTTCCCGACATTTTAGGAATATATCGGGATGGGTAAGGAAATTGGGGAATACGCGGTTGGTTGGCTTGGGCGAGATTTTCGGGATATTGAGCGATATTTTCGGAAGTGATCGCGTATTGTATCTCAGATTTTCGGGATATTGAGCAATATCTTCGGAAGTGAGCACGTGGGATGGAAATAATGAGATTGTAATAATGGGTCGTGACCGGGTCATGTCCGACTTGCCAATTGGGTGGGTAAGAGTTTGGCCGAGAGAATATTCAGTTCTCGTCATTTTAGGAATATATCGGGATGGGTAAGGAAATTGGGGAATACGCGGTTGGTTGGCTTGGGCTAGATTTTTGAGGTATTGGGCGATATCTTCGGAAGTGATCGCGTATTGTATCTCAGATTTTCGGGATATTGAGCGATATCTTCGGAAGTGAGCACGTGGGATGGAAATAATGAGATTGTAATAATGGGTCGTGACCGGGTCATGTCCGACTTGCCAATTGGGTGGGTAAGAGTTTGGCCGAGAGAATATTCAGTTCCCAACATTTTAGGAATATATCGGGATGGGTAAAGAAATTGGGGAATACGCGGTTGGTTGGCTTGGGCGAGATTTTCAGGATATTGAGCGATATCTTTGGAAGTGATCACGTATTTACGCGGATATGGAAAGATGTGATCGAGAAAATATTCGGGAATATGTCGATGCATCTACAAGGCTATATATAGAGGGAGTCTTGTTCATTTTCTCATTTTTGCGAACCCTAGAGCCGAGAGCTGATTGAGAGAAGTGCTGAGAGTTTGAGTGTGAGTTGCCGAGTGATTCGTCGAGAGTTGTTGAGTGTCTGCGAGTGTTCATCGTTGATGTATCGTGGGTACCGTCGACTGTTCGTCCGATTCGTTCAATCTTTTGGTAAGTCTCGTGAAACTTTTTTTTTACCGTTTGATTACCATGGTTTGGCCATAACTCGGTATGTTTATGATGTTGGGTACGGATCGGTGAAGATTCGGTGAAGTTTAGCTGCTCGTGATCTTCGGGGTGATCGATCGGCTTGCTTTGTTCGATAGTTTTTGGTAAGGAACGATAAACTCTAGGTTTTCATCGATCGTTTACCTTTGTCGGCCATGAAATGGTGTTTGGTTCGTCCTGGGTGAAGGTTGTAGTTTGCGATCGTGCTTGGGTAGTGTTTGGGTGGATCGAGATCGACCGAATCAGGATTGTCGGATAGATTGGGATTAGGGTTCGATAACTCTAAAGTTAATCGACCGTTTGTGTTTGTTTGACCTTAATAAGGTGTTGATTGTTTTTTGTACGGATTTGATGGATTAGGGTAACCGTGGTCGGATTTCCACCAGTTGGTAATCGCCCAGGGTAGCATTCCATCGTCCGTGGTTCAAACGTTTGTGATCGGGAGTGACTTTCATCGATCGATTGTTTGCTAAGGTGAGTGCGTGACTGTACCTATTTTCTAGAGAAAAACAGAGAGTGGGAGGAGAGAATCAGAAATCAGGAAGTTGTGGGTGATTTTGGGAGTTGTCTTGAGGGGGATTGTGCTTGAGGCTTGAGGAACGAGAAGGGAACCTTGTTGTGGCGATTTCGGGTCTGTGGGGACGAAATCAGAGGTTATTCGTGGTTATTATTCGCTCGTTCTTCACGTTCTTCATCTTTTCAATCCGAAATCGAGGTGAGTGCATGATCGTGGGTTATATAGGCATAAGGATTAGATGGAATGCGTTTGCTTGGTATTTTCGTGTGTTCTGTGATTGGAATTTTGCAGGAGACTCGATAGAACCGATGGATTCGAGCCATGAGAGGATAGGCTAGTTTCCTGGGTTCTGCATTGTCGTGTCGATCGACACCAGGGTGGTGTGTCGATCGACACGGGGCAGTCTGTCGATCGACACCATGGTGGTGTGTCGATCGACATGGGGCTGTATGTTGATCGACATCTAGAGGTTGTGTCGATCGACACAGTACTTCAACATTGGTTCGCGATTGGTTGTTTCATGTATGCTTGATGTATGCTTGATTGTATGCTCATCCTGGTATTGTATCTCTTGTTTATGTCTGTATATAAATAACCTGTAGACGGAATGACCGCGTCGCTGAGTATTTGTGATAATACTCACGCAACTCTTTTTGCCATGTGTTGCAGGTAAAGAGAAAATGTGATCGTGGAATCATGGCCAGGAAGGAGAGATGATTTAGGGACTCGTTGTTGTTATTGTTATATGGAATTGCTAGGTTGTTAGAAATTCTGGAACTTGTTGGAATTGTTGATTCGTTATGGTTGAACTGGTTTAGTAATTTAATAAAGTATGGGATTTATTGAATTGAAATTTGTGATTGATGATTATTGTTTTCCGCGTTGCTTGTTATGTTGATCCAATTGAGGGTTATTATCTGTGATGATAATAATCTGAAGGGAAAAATTTTAAATTTTCGGGATGGGTTGTTTCATGTTAGATCAAGGAAACGAATCACACATTCATGACATCTTATCTTCTTTTACCACTCTTTTTGTTGTCATGAATGGCCAGCTCATCTTTAGTTGGTACCCTACCTAAAACCTTTAAACCTCTTTTCAGACCTCATGCATTCTCTTTTAGTTTCATAATTGCAGATATGTGCAAAAACGTCGGAAAGAAAAAGATCGACGCAATTTTCCAATCACTAAAAGATGCGACGATTTGGTAAAGAATGGTGGAGTACAAAGATCGATTTTCAAAGAGCTTGGCCGTTCCTTGGATGCTTAAAAACATGGTAACAATTCGTGCCTATACTTGACTTATATCAAAGATATACCGTTTTCCCCATTTCAGAAGAAAAAATAATAATAATAAATAATAAAAAAATAAAAATAAAAATAAAAAAGAAAAAAAAATCTAAGGGAAAGGAAAACGATAATTCTAAGAGTCTTATGGCCAAAGAATACCCAAGGAATGTCATGATACAAAAGAAGAGACGAGTAGAAGAGATTTCAAGTGATTCCCGGAGAAAAATCTAAATCTGGGGGGGGGGGGGGGGGGGTTGTTTGTATGATGGCTCGTAGAGCCTATGTTTGCTCGTTTGGTTTGGAAGATACACTTCGGTGTATGGGTATACTTATGTATACAAGTTTGTGTTTGATGACGGTGTGTACACAACAAATGTCATGTTTGGTGTTTGATCAACACGGTTTGTTAAGAACAAAAAATTCAAGTTCGGTTTGTGTTAATTATTCATATGGTTGATTCTTGATAGTAGCTGGTGAGACAAGACGACCGCTCTCACTAAGCAAATTTGTTTGCTTATGCCTTCTTTTATGGTCGTAGGTAGTAAAAATGGCTAAGGAGCACGTGAGACAAGCTGGAAAGGAAGGGGTGGATTTAGGAAGGGTTCATGTGTTATTTGATTCATTCGTTTGACTCGTTGGTTTGATTTGGTTGCATTCATTTGCTAAGTTTGAACATGAATTCGTTTGTTAAGTTATTCATGGAATCGTTTGCTAGTTTGCTTATGGAACCCACTATCATTTGTTGAACCTCGTTTGAAGTTGGAATAAATCTCTTGAATTTTTATTAAGATATATTGTTAGGAGGTTCATTATTAAGTATGTTTGAACGCGCTTGCTTAGTTGATAGTCTTCCACTGAAACTAAATTGGAAATTGAAATTGAATTGAAATTGGGTTAAATTAAATAAAATAAAAAATTGACTAAGTATGAGATTGTTCGCATGTTCGGTGATTTCTTTACCTGCGGGTAGGATTGGCGGGTTGGGGTGTCACACTTTCCCTTGCTACATTCAAATCTATGAGTTTTTTCCTGTTTTGCTTTTCGTACGTTAGCTACGAGGGCTTCCTTACAAAAAAAAAAAAAGTATGGATATATGATGTGCATAAAACTTCGATGTAGGGTTTATATGCAATTAGGTTTTAAATTTATAACCCTAGAGAACTGCAAGTGCACAGTTAAGACAGTTGTAGTATGATGTGCATAAAACTTCTATGTAGGGTTTATGCAATTAGGTCTTTAAATTTATAACCCTAGGGAATTGCAAGTGCACATTTAAGACAATTGTAGTACTTAGGGATCGTTCCACTGAGGACTAAGTGATGAATGCGCTACAAACCTATATGATTCGGATTAAGCTAAGGGAAAATATTATTTGGTTTTTGGGTTTTATGGAAGCAAATAACAAAGCAATAAAGTAGAAAGATAGATATCAATTAAGATTAGAATTCAAGCAATTCACAAAACATATGCAAAACACAAGCAATCGATTTAGGATTTTAATACTAGTTGTTCTAGAACACATATCACTAAGGTAAGGTCATCCCACTATCGTGATGTAACTAACCATCTACGTTTTGCACCCTAATAGACTCAACTATCGCAGGTTATTACAAGGTGAAAACATGCTTTATACTCAAGATTGATTGTTCACTAGACTCCTTAACTAACCTATCAAATTGTTAAGACGCCTAGCTCATCGAATACTAGGTCCGAAGATATAACAAGCTTTTGGAGAGTATATCAACCTAAGATCACTCCCTGGGTAGCTAAGTCAGTTCGTGTTTTGAGTATATATAAAGATGAAGAATCAATTCTAGAATAAAACTCTAAACGATTAAATGCGTAAAAGCATAGAATTAAGAAAGTGCATAGAAATCAAATCGAAGCTATAACTCTAACATGTTTTGCAACACGTAGCAGCAAGAGTAAAGAAAATAGACAGTATAATTCGTTGATCTATCTAAGCGTAAGGAGTTAGATCTCATCTCTTTGCAATAGGGCAAAGTCAATCTATCCTTAAAGGCTCCTAGAATCAAATAAACATGAAGAACAACAGAAAAACGAAATACATTGTTTAGGTATTTATTTAGGCTAGTAAGGCCAGCTTCTTGAGTTCCTAGAGAGGCTAAAAGCAAGTATATATAGGGGTTCAAGGAGGCATAAGTCGGTTAAGGTTTCTTCGGGCAAATACGTCTTTTTGGTCGAAACTGAGGCAATATCGGTCCAAATAATGGACGGGTTGCGTGACTGGTATTGGAGGCTTCCATGACTCTTCTAGAAGGTCAAAAAAAGTCTGAATATTGGCCCATGGGCTGGTCCGGTGCTTGACTCCATTTTGCACTCACTTTACTTCAAAGGCAGTTTGACATGTCCTCAGTGTTTCGGGTGTATCTTCCAAAGTATAGCTTCAATTGATGAAATTCCAACTCCATTGAAAATCTAACTCAAAGGTCTATCTCCACTCCAAGTTTCATTACATTCCTAGTTGATTTGATCCTCCGTTCATCAGTGAACTTCTGGCATATACGTTCTGTATAGATTGAGAATGTGCATTATCTTCAAGATAAAATCACTTGGCTTGGTTCCTTTGACTTGGATAAGTAGTTGCATCATAGATGATACTCTTTTTTCTCCATTTTACATCCTTTTGATGATAAAACCTGTTAAAACCTTAAAATCTACATATACGAGAAAACTATCTCTTTTGGTCCAAAAGCTTTATTAATATATATGAAAATCATACTAAAATAGATAGAAAAAGTGGTAAAATATAAGGTATATCAACTCCCCCAGACTTATCTTTTGCTTGTCCTCAAGCAAACAATTGTCAAGAATTGAGTAGAGGTTTGAAATTCGGAGGAACTCACATATCCTTTGGATCGTTGCATCAAATTCTAAACCTGTAATCCACATGAAACAAGATTAGCTCATAGACATTGTCATCTTCTTCCATCACGAATTCGCAACATGTCCATACTCTAAATCTCTGTCCCTGCAAAAATCTCAACTTCAACTCAATTGACTCTTTCTACTCTCTTAGACTTAATGAAAACTTCCCATAAAGAACATCATTCAAGAAAGACGGGATAGGTATTGGGAAAGGCTGATTTTAGTGGTGAGGTTAAAAGTGTTTAGGGTTACCATAGACTCCGGGTGCGAGATATTATGCAAAATCGCAAGAGAGAATGGACATGTTGATGTCCACAATTTCCCAACCACTTTTTCACGTCTTTTTCCCCCTAAACCGGCCCACAAACCCGGATAATTAAACTGAACCTGTCGGTCCAATTTTACCCCGTGTCGATCGACACATACCACCTGTGTCGATCGACACCCGTCCAAAAATCTGACTTCTCAAAAGTCAAAATACCCGTGTCGATCGACATATCCACCAGTGACGATCGACACACCCAACCAAAATCCACTTTTTGGTTCACGGGCGTTACAATTCTCCCCCACTAACACGGATTTGACCTCGAATCACGCGACTCTGTTTCACTAAGGTTAACACTTTGCCTAAAACCCGACCAGATTCTCCCGGGAACATCAACGATGCAACGCCCCCTGGTCCGGATTAGAGCTGCCCGATTAATCGCCCAACAATCAAACAAGAACATGCACGACCAACCGTTGACCCTAAATTGGACCAAATGATCGCACAACAATCAAACAAGAACATGTACGACCAACGGTGCTACATATGCTACCAGGGTTGTCCGAACGAAGTTCTAAACGTAAGCAGAAACCCTAGACTCAACATCCACATCCACTCTCTTGACCCTCGGTCAGCACCACTCATGATCACACTTGATCCCCGAGCTCTAGCAGGCTCAGACTAGCCCTATTGCATCGTCTCTCCACGGCTGCAATCCTGACCCCAACCTAGTCAGCACCACCTGAGATCCACTCCCGATCCCCGAAGTTCTTCTAGTCTCATGCTTACAACCACATTACAGATACTATTTCTCATACTCATATCTATATACAACAGTCCGCTCTCAGGACCATCATCCTTTGAGCTCTCGAAGTATATCATACCCCTCCACCTTCAGGACCGCCATCCATCCAGTTCTCAGTATGCTCCATCCCCTCTCACTCTCAGGACACACAGTCCGCCAAGCTCAGCTGCAGAGGAATCACACATCCCCTGGTGAGGCTTCGACCCCTCAAAGTATATGCAAGGGAACCACTTTCCCCCGGAGAGAACCTCACTGTCCCCTCAAGTATACCCAGGAGACCCACTATCCCCTGGGGCAATCACTCTGTAACATGTATCTTAGGCACCTGTCAACTAGAATCACCTCTCGTGGTCATCCGAAACAACCCAATCACCAGGGTGTTTTACAGAGTCCCTGGAAAAGACAGTCCTAACTCACATAAGACTTCTATTCCAGACTCCCCCTAGGAAATATGCAGGCTCTAACTTACATAAAACCCCTATTTCCCAGCGCCATCCAAGGAATAACAAGTCCTAACTCACATAGAACCTCATCCCTAGATAATCTTCCTATGACATGGACAGCCCTAACTCACATAGAACTTCCATTTCTAGCCTCCCTAGCCGATAGACAAGTTCTAACACGCATAGAGTTTCCATTTCTAGCCACTCCTAGAACATGAACAAGCTCATTTCTAGCCACTCCTAGAACATGAACAAGCTCTAAGCCGCATAGAACTTCTATCGCTAGACCTCTACATGACCTACCAGTCACCACAATCCATGACATCACTAGTCATCTCATAAGAACACACGTCTTACACACATTTAATAAGGCAAACTCATCTTATTAAATCTCTAAAATGTATACTCGTTACAACAACAACGAAATACATAACAACAACATAGCAACATGCTAAAACTGACTCTGAAAACCAGAAAAGCAACTCAAGCCACCGCTTGCTCCTGGAACCACTTTGAGAACTTCTTCTTCATCGATGCCTCTGGTTCCCAAGTCTCCTCCTCAATACCGTCACAGTCCCACACGACTCTCACCAACGGTATACTCTTCCAGTGCAGCACCTTGACCCTCCTCTCGAGAATCCTCACAGGCCTTTCTGCCAATGTCATGTTGGGCTGAAGATCCTCTGGAATCCTAGCCAACACCTCCTCAGACTCATATAGACACTTCCGCAGCATCGATACATTGAAAACTTTGTGAAAAGCCTTCATACTCTGAGGTAACTCGAGACGATAAGCTACCGGTCCGACCTTGAACGGACCTATAAACCTCAGATTCAGCTTACTCTTCTACATGGATCTGTTAGGACCCCTCAACATCGCTGCTTTGAGATACACCAGATCTCCCAGCTCAAACTCCAGCTCCTTCCGTCTCCTATCGGCATAACTCTTCTGCCGATCGTGAGCCTCTCTCATATGCAGCCTCAAGACACGAATCTTCTCCGTCATCTCCTGAACAAAATCCACACCATACATGCTCTTCTCCCCCACTTGAGTCCAGCATAACGGTGTCCTACACGGCCTCCCATACAGAGCCTCATACGGAGCCATCCCGATACTCGCCTGATAACTATTGTTATACGCAAACTCTACCAGGTTCAGATGATCCGCCCAATGACCACCATAATCCAGCACACACATCCTCAACAGATCCTCTAATGTCTGAATCGTCCTCTCCGACTGCCCATCTGTCTGAGGACCTCCTGCCTCAGATCCTAGATGAATCGATAGCATGCTCGAATGAGCCTCCCTCAGGACCTCCTGCCTCAGATCCTCATCCTTAGGTACACAAACCCGCCCGTTCACCAGTATCATCCCACTTGCTGAGACCACATACTCTGAACCGGCCGCCTGAGATGCATCAATCAAACCCCGATCCTTCTCCAGAGCAACCCGAATCCTGCTCAACAAGTCTGTCTGGTTAGCTGCCTCTAACTCCAACGGCTTCTGTGAGATCACACACAACCTCAAGGTACTGATCTCGCTCACCAAGGCCTCCGAATCAGAAGCCGCTCTCTTCCGACTCAACGCATCCGCAACCAGATTAGCCTTACCCAGATGGTACCTAATCTCCAGGTCATAGTCTACAACTAACTCCATCCAGCGCCTCTGCCTCTGGTTCAGCTCTGGCTGAGTGAAGAAATACTTCAGACTCTTGTGGTCTGTGAATACCTGTACCTTCCCGCCATACAGATAAGACCTCTAAATCTTAAGGGCAAATATCACTGGCAACTCCAAATCGTGAGTAGGGTAGTTGCACTCATGCTTCCTCAATTGCCTCGAAGCATATGCATTAACCTTTCCCTGCTGCATCAGTACACAACCCATACCAACTCCCGAAGCATCAGTATACACCACATAAGGCTCACCCGGTTTGGGTAACGCCAATACCGGTGTACTAGTCAGCATCTCCTTCAGCTTCCCGAAACTCTCCTCGCAAGCTGAAGACCACGCAAAAGGGACATCCTTCCCTGTCAACCTCATCATCGACTGCGCCATACTCGCAAATCCCTTGACGAACCTCCTGTAATAACCCGCCAACCCAAGAAAACTCCTGATCTCGGTGGCACTGCTCGGTCTAGGCCAGCTGATGTGCGATAAAGCTAATATGTAGGCTTTATGCAATTAGGTCTTTAAATTTATAACCCTAGGGAACTGCAAGTGCACAGTTAAGACAATTGAAGTACTTAGGGATCGTTCCGCTGAGGACTTAGTGATGAATGCACTACAAAGCTATATGATTCGGATTAAGCTAAGGGAACATATTATTTGGTTTTTGGGGTTTTATGGAAGAAAATAACAAAGCAATAAAATTAAAAGGAATAGATATCAATTAAGATTAGAATTCAAGCAATTCACAAAACATATGCAAAACACAAGCAATCGATTTAAGATTTTAATACTAGTTGTTCTATAACTCATATCACTAAGGTAAGGTCATTCCACTATCGTGAAGTAACTAACCATCTACGTTTTACACCCTAATAGACTCAACTATCGCAGGTTATTACAGAGTGAAAACATGCATTATTGGTCGAGATTGATTGTTCACTAAACTCCTTAACTAACCTTTCGAATTGTTAAGGTTTCTAGCTCATCAAATAATAGGTTCGGAGATATAACAAGCTTTTGGAGAGTATATCAACCTAAGATCACTCCCTGGGTACCTAGGTTAGTTCGTGCTTTGAGTATAAATAAAGATGAAGAATCAATTCTAGAATAAATCTCTAAACGATTAAATACGTAAAAGCATAGAATTAAGAAAGTGCATAGAAATCAAATCAAATCTAATACTCTAACATGTTTTGCAACACGTAGTAGCAAGAGTAAAGCACATATACAATATAATTCGTTGATCTATCTAAGCGTAAGTAATTAAATCTCATCTCTTTGCAATAGGGCAAAGATCAATCTATCCTTAAAGGCTTCTAGAATCAAATAAACATGAAGAACAAGAGAAAAACGAAATAAATTGTTTAGGTATTGATTTAGGCTGTTAAGGCCGGCTGCTTGAGTTCCTAGAGAGGCTAAAAACAGGTATATATAGGGGTTCAAGTAGGCATAAGTCGGCTAGGGTTTCTTCGGGCAAATACGTCTTTTCTGGTCAAAAACTGAGGCAATTTAAGTCATGATAAGGATCAGCCTGAGTGACCGGTATTGGAAGCTTCTAAGATGCTTCTAGAAGGTCATACAAAGGCTGGATATTGGCCCATGGCCTTGCCCGGTTCTTGGCTTCATTCTGCCCATACTTCACTTCGAAGGCAGTTTGACATATCCTCAGTGTTTCGGGTGTATCTTCCAAAGTACAGCTTCAATTGATGAAATTCCAACTCCATTGGAAATCTAACTCAAAGGGCTATCTCCACAACAGGTTGCATTACATTCCCAGTTGATTTGATCCTCCGTTCATCAGTGAACTTCTGGCATATATGTTCTGTCCAGATTGAGAATGTGCATTATCTTCAAGATAAAATGGCTTGGCTTGGTTCCTTTGACTTGGATAAGTAGCTGCATCATAGATAATACTCCATTTGCTCCATTTTACATCCTTCTGATGATAAAACCTGTTAAGATCTTAAAATCTACATATACGAGAAAACTACCTCTTTTGGTTCAAAAGCTTTATTAATATATATAAAAAACATACTAAAATAGATAGAAAAAGTGGTAAAATATAGGGTATATCAACTCCCCCAAACTTATCTTTTGCTTGTCATCAAGCAAACAATAGTCAAGAATTGAGAATAGGTTTGAAATTCGGAGGAACTCACATATCTTTT
This sequence comes from Arabis hirsuta, assembly GCA_964056655.1. NCBI lineage: Eukaryota > Viridiplantae > Streptophyta > Magnoliopsida > Brassicales > Brassicaceae > Arabis > Arabis hirsuta. The sequence goes on from OZ053301.1 coordinate 18,298,676, forward strand.
GGATCGTTGCATCAAATTCTAAACCTGTAATCCACATGAAACAAGATTAGCTCATAGACGTTGTCATCTTCTTCCATCACGAATTCGCAACATAGCCATACTCTAAATCTCTGTCCCTGCAAAAATCTCAATTTCAACTCAATTGACTCTTTCTACTCTCTTAGATTTAGTGAAAACTTATCATCAAGAATATCATTCAAGGAAGACGGGCTAGGTATTGGGAAAGGCTGATTTTGTGGTGAGGTTAAAAGTGTTTAGGGTTACCATAGATTGCGGGTGCGAGATATTATGCAAAATTGCAAGAGAGAATGGACCTGTTGATGTCCACAATTTCCCAACCACTTCTTCACGTCTTTCTCCCCTAGACTTAGATTTTTTTCCGGGAATCACTTGAAAATCTTTTCTACTCGTCTCTTCTTTTGTATCATGACATTCCTTGGATATTCTTTTGCCATAAGACTCTTAGAATTACCGTTTTCCTTTCCCTTAGATTTTTTATTTATTTATTTATTTATTTATTTATTTATTTATTATTATTATTATATTTTTTATTATTATTATATAATTTTTTTATCCAAAGGGGGAAAACGGTATCTGTTTAATATAAGTCAAGTATAGGCATGAATTGTTACCATGTTTTACGCATCCAAGGAACGGCCAAGCTCTTTGAAATTTGTTCTTTGTACTCCACCATTTTTTACCAAATCGTCGCATCTCTTAGTGATTGGAAAATTGCGTCGATCCTTTTCTCTCCGACGTTTTTGCACATATCTGCAAGTATAAAACTAAAAGAGAATGCATGAGGTCTGAAAGAAGGTAAAGGGTTTTTAGGTAGGGTACCAACTAAAGATGAGCTGGCCATTCATGACAACAAAGAGTGGTAAAAGAGGATAAGATGTCATGAATGTGTGATTCGTTTCCCTGATCTAATATTCCTAATAAGAAGGGATCAAAAATCATATTAGTAGTCCAAATAGAGAGTCAAAATCATATCCATCAAAACAATTGTAAGTAAAAATTTGAATGTGTGACGGGAGCTCCATCATGAGGTTTCTGAATTGATTGTCATGATCAAACCCTGCAATAATGGTTACATAGTCTTTGAAATCAAAACGTCAATCCTAGGATAGTGTCATAATTCCTATCTTATTATTTTTATGAAAACGTTTTATTTTATTTTTTATTTTGAAAAATCCTTTTAAAAACATAAAAACCAAACACTAATAAACGTGTTAGTAACAACAATCCCCCCAGACTTAACTTACACCGTCCCCGGTGTAAAATTAAATCCAATTAAGGGAGTAATGATGAAATTTTATTTGAAAGAAGAATTAAAAGGATAGAGAATAGAATGATAGTACCGGTGAGCTGTGGATATTTTCGGCAAAGATCTTAGGTTGTCGCGATCAATCTTAGATCTTTGTTGTTTTCGAGCATCGGGTATCGAAACCATGTTATGTATTTCCAATATCTGCTCTTTTCAGTCACATCTCTTTTGAATGGTGGATAAGTCGTAAGATGATCAGATTGTGCGTCCACAATGAAATCTTCTGGAAATCCTGTTTAAAACCAACATATCCTTGCAAAAACACTTGAAATCACTTGTTAAATTTATCCTGGATCTTAGTCTTCAATACATGTGTATTGAATTCCAAGTCCAAGGGAAGGAAAAATAGATATTAAACAAAAAGAAATCAAAATAATGAATCCAAATTGTTAAAAACTATCAATCTAGGTGAAATCAATGAATATGTCAAGATGTGAAAATTATATTTAAAACCATTTAAATCTAACCAATATTTTAATTTTAATGCAAAAAGTCATGAATCAAATAATACTCTTAATAATTAAATTAAGAATAGATAATGTGGAAAAATAATTCATGTTTATGTAAAAATAAATTGGTTCTTATTAATTATGTGTGGAAAATGATGTTAAAATAATTAAAAGAGTGAAAAAGGAAAAATTAACTTCTTTGGACCAAATGGTTAGGTGGTCGGCTCGGTGGTTCGGAGCGGTGGTTCGGTGGTGGTTCGGTGGTCCATGGCTCATGACTCCGGTGGTGTGGTGGTTGATGGTGACACAAAGCGATCAATTCCGGTCTAGGTGACAGGTGGCTAGTCGCGGTCAAGGATGGTTCGAGACGTGGCTCGGGTCCAAGGCGGTTCGGCACGAGACGGTGGCGGTGGATTTGGAGTCGTGGGTCAAGGCGGTACCGGTCTGGGTACCGGTCGGCGGTGGTGATCGGCATCGTGTCGCGTCGAGTCGCGGGATGGTGCGGGTCACGGTGCGTTGCGGTTTGGGAGGGGATGGATCGGGGTCGAGTACCGGTCGGGATATCGGTCGGGTCGGTTGACCGATATCGGGACACGTAGTGTCACGGGATGTGGGTCGTGGGTCGGATCGGGCGGGAACTCGTCGTGTCGCGGTAAGGTGTTTTGCGTACCGGTCTGGGTTTCGGTCAGTACCGCGGGTCGGTACCTGCGGGAAGGATGGTCGCGAGTCGAGGCAAATCGTGCCGAGTACCGGTCATGATTTATGACCGGCACGCGTGACCGGTATTCGGGCACTTTGTGCCGCGGGCCGATCGGGGTAATGCCGGTCCGAATATCGGTCGGCGGTGTCGACCGATATCGGGTGAGATGGTGCGGTATGGTCGAGACGGGTTGGTGTCGCGGATGTGTCACGGGAAGGATGCGTGGTCGTGTCGCGTACCGGTCGGTACCGTGGGTCGGTATCGCGACCGAAACGGACGCGGGACGGGTCGAGGCGAAATGTGCCGAGTACCGGTCGGGTGTGTTGACCGGTATTGTGTCCGGTATCGGGACACATGGGTCGCGGTAGTGTCACGGTAAGGCTTCGTCGAGTCTCGGTAAGGTTTTCTTTGAGTCGCGGTAAGGTTTTGGTACGCGGGTCGGGGCATATCGTGCTGAGTATCGGTCACGAAATCCGACCGGCACGCGTGACCATTATTCGAACACTCATGTCACGGGTGATCGAGACGCGATATCGGTCGCAGACGCGAGTCGATATCGTGTCCGGTATGGCCTCGTGTCGCGGTAAGGGTTTTGTGTCGCGGTCCATGCGATTTTTCGTCGAGCTTTTTCTTCGTCTATACTCATCGGAATTGAGATCCAAAAGATGCTACGGATTCTTGAGAATGAGATCTTTCCAATGGTATTAATATTGTTGCCTGGTTCATGATGGCTTGAACTGTGAAAAAGCTTGAAGATGTGGCTTCGTAACCTTTCTTGACGGTCTTGTTCAATCGGTCATAACTTGCTAACCGTAATAGCAAATCATGTTCTGCTTTTTCCTATAGCTTCATAAGACTGTCTCCTTCGTGTATACCAAATTTCAAAAACGTCCGGACTGATATAAAGCTCCATTCATTCCATGAACAGAACAAGTCATGTTCGATGTCTTTCTTCATCGTTCTTCTTAAAAATCACATTTGTTTTTGAAAACAATTTTGTAAAAGCCTAAAAAATTCATAGATAGATAAAATAATGAATAACAATATTGAGAAAAGTAAACTTAAATCCAAAAACTTAGAATGAGCAAAGCAATAAAATCAAAAACATAGGTATGGGTTGCCTCTCATAAATCGCTTGTTTTAAGTCGGATAGCTCGACTCCTTGGGTTTTTAGGGTGGTGGAAGGTCTTCTAAAGGCTTGAGGTTGCCTTTAGCATGTGAATGAGGTCTCCTTAGGTCGTGTTCTCCATCTTCATCGAATTGGTTGGGCTCATTGATCAACACTTCTCTTTTCTCTGAAGGAACGTATACTTCCACCGTTTCTTCGATTTTTGTTAAACGATCATCGAGTTGCTTCACACGGTTGGAGGTACTGATTGCTTCTCCTTTGAGGGCGGTTGTCTTTCCAATAAGATCATTAAAACGTCCAGCCAAAGAGAATTTGACATCCTCAATTGCTTGAGCATGTTGAGGTTGTTCTTTCGTAAGAACTAGTATCGTAGATAATGCTTCTTGATGAGTAACTTTGGTCTCCTCCAATGCTTTCTCGGCTTCGTGGGCTTTGATAGCAGTGATATTGAGACATGTTTTAAGTTCTTCTAAGTTCCCATTAGAGCTTGTGGTCTCCGTTTCAAAATTATCCCAAAGACTATCAAGGCTACGCTTGAAACCATGGAGTTTTCGCGCATCGTCTTGAAGATCTTGGGAATGTTTCTTTTGTACTTCTTCAAGGAGGGTTAAGCGTGAGGCATTCTCTTGGATTTGAGCAGCAAGGTTGTTAAACTTCTCATCAAAAGTTGAGATCAAAGTATCCATCTTGGCATCGGCCTCACGAAAGATTTGTATAGCTTCCATGATGCGATGCATCAAGGCGTCTTCTTCTTCTCGGCGGTTTGAATGGGGATGGTGGTGGTACTGTGGTGATGGTGGCAGAAGGATGTGATGAGGACGAGGGCGACTTTCTCCTCCATAAGCTTCCCAAGGACGATACAACATTGGATTGTATCGGTTTTGGTGAGAAAGTGGCGGTTGATGAAATTCATGAGGCATGGGGATGTAATCTCCTTCTTCTTCACGAGGGTAAGTGCTCGCCATTCTCTTTGGGTTGTGATGCTCCATTGACGAATCTCTGAAACTCACAGAAATTAAAAACCAAAAACAAAAATGAAAAATTAGAAAAATCAAAAAGAAAAAACAAACTTAGACTTAATCGTTATCAAAAAAAATTGTAGGCAATCAAACAAAAATCCCCGGCAACGGCGCCAAAAAACTTGATGTGCGATAAGGCTACTATGTAGGGTTTATTCAATTAGGTCTTTAAATTTATAACCCTAGGGAACTGCAAGTGCACATTAAGACAATTGTAGTACATAGGGATCGTTCCGCTGAGGACTTAGTGATGAATGCACTACAAACCTATATGATTCGGATTAAGCTAAGGGAACATATTATTTGGTTTTTGGGGTTTTATGGAAGCAAATAACAAAGCAATAAAAGTAAAAGGGATAGATATCAATTAAGATTAAAATTCAAGCAATTCACAAAACATATGCAAAACACAAGCAATCGATTTAAGATTTTAATACTAGTTGTTCTAGAACTCATATCACTAAGGTAAGATCATCCCACTATCGTGAAGTAACTAACTGATATGCTCAAATTTTCCCTGAGCTACTCTCTAAAATTAAGAGATCGTAGTAGTACTTAGGGATCGAATCCACAGGAAATCTAAACACACAATCGATTAGTGAATTCAAATTTTGCTAAGTGAATAAGGATGAATGTAATGAAAAAGCAGAAATAAACAGGTGAATGATGATTAAAGCTCTTAAAATTCAATGGGACAAAAGAGTTAGGCAATGGATTGTTCGCAGGAATGATTCAAAAATTGATCGTGTCGATCGACACACAGATCTGTGTCGATCGACACAGAGAGAAAAACGGTTAGGATTTTGTTAAGCACGGTTCTAGAACTAAAAAACGAATGTAAAACCAATGAATTTTCGTTGCAGAGATTATCTATGACTAAATCCCTAAATTCCAAATTTCTTTGCAAACTTAGTGAATAAAGACAAGCATTAAATTCAGGTTCAATTGTTCACAAAATTCCTAAGCCAAATTTCTTTGCGAATAGATAATTTTGCTCATCTAAGATTATATCAGGTTGTTAATAATACTTTCGCATCTATTAAAGCAACCTAGGATATCCAATTTCAGTTGATCAATCCTAAAATCAGAGTTAAATCAATCTAGATGAAGAACATAAAGATAAATCCTAACAGGGTTTTAATCCTATCAATTTCTCATCAAATCCTAGAACTTCCCAAAACCTAACAAGCAAACTACTCAGACATGGTGATTGAAACAAACATCATGAATGAAATAAATTGCATTAAAAATATAGAGTTAGAGACACAAAAGGGTTTCGAAATCTCTGAAAGTCTCCAGCTCCCAAATCTCTCCTCCTCCAAGTCTCAATATAAATTTCAAGATCTCCCCATGAAAACCTAAATAAAAACTATATATAATGTGTAAAATTCGGACTAGGCTTTTCTGTAAACTTCTGGGCTTCATGGCCCATCAAGGAAATTCTTCAATCTTCTCGTCAGACATGCTCGTGTCGATCGACACACAGGACCGTGTCGATCGACACAGCCTCGAAAACTCGACTCCAACTTGATCACTCCGGCTCTCCTTTCCTCGACACTCCAAAATGCTCCAAAAGCTCCCATAAAGCTCCAATCGTCCAATAATCTGCAAAGACTCAAAACAACTCGAAAAATACCAAAAAGACTTTATGAAAATGACTTATATCATGGTCGAAAATGGGTAAAAACCATGATATATCAACTCCCCCAGACTTAGCATTTGCTTGTCCTCAAGCAAAACATAAACTAAGAATGTGAAAGAGGTTTGAAAACGCAGAAACTTACCTTCCCTTGGAGTACCGGACCAAACCCTTTCAACTAGTAAGCCACATAATGCATAACCAATTCAAAACCAGACCACCATGTACTTCTCCATAGACATTCGCAGCCTCCCAAATTCATCCACGACTTCTCAACATAACCCGCTAGTCCTCATTGCTGGGTCTCGTCCCAGATCTCGATGCCAAGAACCTTCTAGACTCATTTCCATACAATTCCATGACTAGTGAACCATACAACCTTTGGTACTCTTTCTCTCCCCCAGACTTATTCGATTCAAAAACTCAAAAACAGTGCTTTCACTACTATTGTTCCTTGTGAGGAGACAGGGTCATGAGATCGCTCGTCCTCTACATCCATTCTAAGGGACTCAGACTGCTGATTTTGAGCTCCAGGTGATCATCTCTTGAGTACTGACTCACTGGAATTTCATTTCCTCATCTTATACTCAAGAACTATCACATCACCCCAAATCATAATTTTTTTTTTTTGAATGAAGGGAGAGGAGTACTGTTATTATGAACAGAGACTACACTTTTCAGGTATGAATGAGGAGTCAAGCTCTATGAACACCAATCACTGAGGAGACCGCATAATTAGCTCGAACCCTGGGCGGATTATGCTGGAAATAACAGACGTCTCTAGTTAACTGGTCAGCCTTAGGATTTCCCATTAGTCTGATTCTGAAATCGATCCTGGAAAAATGGTCACACAACTGAAAAGAACAATCCACTAAACCAAAAGAAGGATCATTGTTTCCAACAGATTATTTTGACTCAATAAAACGTTTTGGACTGACTCTCAAAAACGAAAACAATGTTAGCAACTACCTCCCCCAGACTTAAACAATACTGTCCCCAATGTTATCAAGTCTAGAGTTGGTGAAAGAACAGAAAAGAAAAAGAAAAGACCAATTGAAAAGAACGAGAACTTACCTGTTGCAGGGTGTGTCGATCGACACACTATTGTTTCCTCGTCTCGTCGTTTTTTTTTCATTATCTAAAACACTTTAAAACCAAAACTAAAAGTTAGTAAACAAAGGAACGAGTAAGTATCAAAACAAAAATAAAAAACTTAGACAAAATTCTAGTATCAATAATCGATTGGTAAAATAAACTCCCCGGCAACGGCGCCAAAATTTGATATGCTCAAATTTGCCCTGAGCTACTCTCTCAAATTAAAAGATCGATGTAATACTTAGGGATCGAATCCACAGGGAATCAATTCACACAATCAATTATGAATTCAAATTATGCTAAGTAAAAAGTGATAAATGTAAAATAAACAGCAAATGTAAACAAGTGAATGATTATCAGGTTCTTGAAATCAATTAGACAAAAGGTTAGGCATTGGGTAATTCGCAGTTATGACTTGAAATACGGTCGTGTCGATCGACACAAAGATAAAAACGGTTATGATTTTATTAAGAACGGTTCTAGAACTCAAACACGAATATAAAACCAATCAACTTTCGTTGCAGAGATTATCTATGACTAAATCCCTAAATTCTAAATTTCTTTGCAAATTCAGTGAATAAAGACAAGCATGAAGTTCAGGTTCAATTGTTCACAAAATTACTAAGTCAAATTTCTTTGCGAATAGATAATTTTGCTCATATAAGATTATGTCCGGTTGTTAATAATATTTTCGCATCTATTAAAGCAACCTAAGATATCCAATTTCAGTTGATCAATCCTAAAATCAAAGTTAAATCAATCTAAATGAAGAACATAAAGATAAATCCTAACAGGGTTTTAATCCTAACAATTTCTCATTAAACCCTAGAACTTCCCAAAACCTAACAAGAAAACTACTCAGACATGGTGATTGAAACAAACATCATGAATGAAATAAATTGCATTAAAAGATAGAGTTAGAGATACAAAAAGGTTTCGAAATCTCTGAAAGTCTCCAGCTCCCAAATCTCTCCTCCTCCAAGTCGATCGATACAGAGAGAAAAACGGTTAGGATTTTGTTAAGCACGGTTCTAGAACTCAAACACGAATGTAAAACCAATCAACTTTCGTTGCAAAGATTATCTATGACTAAATCCCTAAATTCCAAATTTATTTGCAAACTTAGTGAATAAAAAAACAAGCATTAAATTCAGGTTCAATTGTTCACAAAATTCCTAAGCCAAATTTCTTTGCGAATAGATAATTTTGCTCATCTAAGATTATATCAGGTTGTTAATAATACTTTCGCATCTATTAAAGCAACCTAGGATATCCAATTTCAGTTGATCAATCCTAAAATCAGAGTTAAATCAATCTAGATGAAGAACATAAAGATAAATCCTAAAAGGGTTTTAATTCTATCAATTTCTCATCAAACCCTAGAACTTCCCAAAACCTAACAAGCAAACTACTCAGACATGGTGATTGAAACAAACATCATGAATGAAATAAATTGCATTAAAAAGATAGAGTTAGAGATACAAAAGGGTTTCGAAATCTCTGAAAGTCTCCAGCTCCCAAATCTCTCCTCCTCCAAGTCTCAATATAAATTTCAAGATCTCCCCATGAAAACCTAAATAAAAACTATATATAATGTGTAAAATTCGGACTGGGCTTTTCTGTAAACTTCTGGGCTTCATGGCCCATCAAGGAAATTCTTCAATCTTCTCGTCAGACATGCTCGTGTCGATCGACACACAGGACCGTGTCGATCGACACAGCCTCGAAAACTCGACTCCGACTTGATCACTCCGACTCTCCTTTCCTCGACACTCCAAAATGCTCCAAAAGCTCCCATAAAGCTCCAATCGTCCAATAACCTGCAAAGACTCAAAACATAATTAGCTTGAACCCTGGACGAATAATGCTGGAAGTAACAGACGTCTCTAGTTAACTGTTCAGCCTTAGGATTTCCCATTAGTCTGATTCTGAAATCGATCCTGAAAAAATGGTCACACAACTGAAAGAGACAATCCACTAAACCAAAAGAAAAGTCATAGTTTCCAAATGTTTTGACTCAATAAAAACGAAATTTTGACTCAAAATAAACCAAAACAAAGAAAAACACGTTAGTAGTTTCCCTCCCCCAGACTTAACCAACACTGTCCCTAGTGTGATTGAAGCATGAGTTTGGAAAGAAAAGAAAATAAAACAAAACACCAAAGAAAAACGAAAGGGAACTTGCCTGTGAAGGGTGTGTCGATCGACACATAGGTCTTTCTCCTCTCGTCGTTTTTTTTTTTATGAATTCCTGAAACACTTAAAATTAAAACTAAAAATTAGTAAACAAAGGGAAAATAAAACGAAAATAAGTAGACTTACCAGTGGGTTGCCTCCCACTAAGCGCTTGTTTTCAGTCATTAGCTTGACTGTGTCAGGACTCAGGACTATGGTGGATCGGTGAAGAGAACAACTCCAGGAAAGAGTTTCATGGTGTTTCCCACCATCTGTTGGATAACGACTTCTCCTTTCTCCTTTAAATCTAAGGGTATGACGATTCTGAACCTAGAGAAAGGTTTGAAAGTCTTCTTACGCTTTCCCTTACAGACAGTCAAGTCTCCATTAGAGCTCAAAGAGGGTAGAGTGAAAGGTGGAGCACATGGGACTTTCTTCATATCGCCCAGGTCTGAACTCGGCTCTCCTCCATTTGTAACGGTCAGGCAAGAGTTCTCCTTAAACCGAAATGAGGGGTAGAAGACATTCTCGTTGATCTTGGAGAAAGAGATTCTCTGATTGGGAAAATCCACAATTCCACCCACAGTAGGAATGATGACCCAAAAATCAATGGTCTCTCCCTGTCATTCTTCGTATCCATAATCTGAAAATCAACCGGAACCAGACAATCTCCTACTTGAAGCATCAAGTCAGGAATGAATCCTTTCGAAGATGTTGAAAAAAAGTCAGCCATCGCGATAGACATCTTCGAAGGTTGCAGATCCTTAATCCCCAGCTTCCTTTCAACAGACTCAAACATGACATTCACATTAGCTCCAGTATCACAAAGAGAGTTCTTGAATTTCATACCTTTGATCGTACAAGGAACAACGAACATCCCTGGATTCGGTATCTTCTGCAACTTTCTCAGCTGTGGTTGAGCATGTCCTCCTTTTTCCTCTGGTATTTTGACACTAACAGCTCGTGGATATGGGATCTTGGGCTTGTAGACCCGTTCCTCTGCTTTGACTGAAGGTTTTGAAGTGGTTGGACTCGTCTCGGACCCGTGTCGATCGACACGTAGGGTCTGTGTTGATCGACATGGATGTGTCAAACTTGTGTCGATCTTGGAAGAAAACTCTCCGATTGCGCAGACTCCAGTGTTGCAATTTTTGACCTGTGTCGATCAACACAAGACTTCCGTGTCAATCGACACGGGGTCTGGAACGAAAATCTCTTCGTCATCAACCTCCTCTTCACTCCCAAAGGTGATGGCATTGACGTGTAGTCTCGGGTTTGTGTCAGTCTTACTCGGAAGAAAACCTTCTTGCCTTTTAATAGACTCTGCGGTTTGAGCAACTTTGATATCCAAATTCTTGACATGGGCGTTCAAAGCTTCAAACTTCCCATTTAGATCCAGGTACATGGCATCCATTTTCCCATTGAAGCTTACTGTCATCTTTTGTTGTCCTTCTAAGAGCTGCTCCAGCATAGATTTCATCTCGTTGCTCTCTGATGACTGAGGAGGAGGTGTCTGATAGGAAGATGAACCATAGTTCCTGGTGTAATTGCTCTGGAAAGCCTTCTGAAACTCGATCTTCTGAAACTGTGGCTTAGGAGAATAGGTTGGTGAGCTTGGATTCCCAGTAAATGTGGTCTTTTGGTTGTTCCCATTGAAGTTCATGTTACCCTGCTGGTTACCAAACCTCTGACTCTGAAACCCGGACCCACTGATGTAGTTGACATCTTCTTCATCCTGTTCTTCCTCTGGAGTGAAAATTTCGACCTCTTGAGCAAACTGAACAGTCTTCTTCCCCACTAGAATGTTGTGTACCGAATCAAGCTTAGCCTTAACCTCAGCGATCTAGCTTCCATCCATGTTTCCACCCAGCTTCTTCTTTTCACAATCTGCATTTTTGGTACTGTTGCTGGAAGCCAAATTATCGATGAGAATTAGTGCGTCTTCCGGATATATGGTGTTGAAGTTCCCATTGCTAGCAGAGTCTAGGGCCATCTGATAGCTGCAATCAATACCCCTGAAGAAAATGCCCAACAGCTGGACATCACTAAACCCGTGGTGAGGATAATCCCTCTGGTAGGACTTGAATCTCCCCCAGGAAGCCTTAAATGCTTCTGTCGGACCTTGTTTGAAGGTAGAGATCTTAGTCCTCAGGTCCTCGGATCTCGCCTCATCAAAGAAATTGTTGAGGAAAGCATTCTTGGTGTCCTCCCAAGTAGTCAGTGAGCCTGGCCCCAGCTGCTTCAACCAGTAGGCTGCTTCTCCACTGAGAGAATACTGAAAGAGCTTGCAGTAGAGGTAATCACTGGATACTCCATTGGCCTTAATGCTAGATGCTAGGTCCTCAAACCTCTCAAGGTGATCCATGGGGTGCTCAGAAGATAGGCCATGGAACGGGTGCTGAACCACCAATTAGAAGTAAGCCGGCTTCAGCTCAAAATCGTTCCTCGGGAAGGCTGGAGGTCGGATTGCTGCCCTGTTGGCATAGAACTCATCGGGCCTGTTGTACTCTCCCAGAGTACGCCCACGCCCAACTGGCTCCTCAAAAATCACAACCCCATTCTCATCTATCCTCTGACTATAAGCATTGCGTCTGCGACCCTCAGTATCCTGAAGAAACCCATCTTCGCCTCTGATCAGAATTAACGGATTCATGTTGGTTGCCTTTCTTGCTGCTCGGTTAGCTCGCTCCAACTTTCCAATATCAAGGTTGAGATCAGCAAGCTCTTCGTTCCGGTTGCTCCTGGTAATACGATTAAGCATAAACCTGAAACACACAAGACAAAGAGAAAATAACAATTATCAAAATAAAATAAAATAAAATAAATACTTAGACAAAACTCTAAAATCAAAAATCGAATGGTGATTTTGATTCCCCGGCAATGGCGCCAAAATTTGATATGCTCAAATTTGCCCTGAGCTACTCTCTCAAATTAAGAGATCGTAGTAGTACTTAGGGATCGAATCCACAGGGAATCTAAACACACAATCGATTAGTGAATTCAAATTTTGCTAAGTGAATAGGATGAATGTAATGAAAAAGCAGAAATAAACAGGTGAATGATGATTAAAGCTCTTAAAATTCAATGAGACAAAAGAGTTAGGCAATGGATTGTTCGCAGGAATGATAAGGAAATTGATCGTGTCGATCGACACACAGATCTGTGTCGATCGATACAGAGAGAAAAACAATTAGGATTTTGTTAAGCACGGTTCTAGAACTCAAACACCAATGTAAAACCAATCAACTTTCGTTGCAAAGATTATCTATGACTAAATCCCTAAATTCCAAATTTATTTGCAAACTTAGTGAATAAAAACAAGCATTAAATTTAGGTTCAATTGTTCACAAAATTCCTAAGCCAAATTTCTTTGCGAATAGATAATTTTGCTCATCTAAGATTATATCAGGTTGTTAATAATACTTTCGCATCTATTAAAGCAACCTAGGATATCCAATTTCAGTTGATCAATCCTAAAATCAAAGTTAAATCAATCTAGATGAAGAACATAAAGATAAATCCTAAAAGGGTTTTAATTCTATCAATTTCTCATCAAACCCTAGAACTTCCCAAAACCTAATAAGCAAACTACTCAGACATGGTGATTGAAACAAACATCATGAATGAAATAAATTGCATTAAAAAGATAGAGTTAGAGATACAAAAGGGTTTCGAAATCTCTGAAAGTCTCCAGCTCCCAAATCTCTCCTCCTCCAAGTCTCAATATAAATTTCAAGATCTCCCCATGAAAACCTAAATAAAAACTATATATAATGTGTAAAATTCGGACTGGGCTTTTCTGTAAACTTCTGGGCTTCATGGCCCATCAAGGAAATTCTTCAATCTTCTCGTCAGACATGCTCGTGTCGATTGACACACAGGACCGTGTCGATCGACACAGCCTCGAAAACTCGACTCCGACTTGATCACTCCGGCTCTCCTTTCCTCGACACTCCAAAATGCTCCAAAAGCTCCCATAAAGCTCCAATCGTCCAATAACCTTCAAAGACTCAAAACAACTCAAAAAATACCAAAAAGACTCTATGAAAATGACTTATATCATGGTCGAAAACGGGTAAAAACCATGATATATCACTAACCATCTACGTTTACACCCTAATAGACTCAACTATCGCAGGTTATTACAAGGTGAAAACATGCATTATTGGTCGAGATTGATTGTTCACTAAACTCCTTAACTAACCTTTCGAATTGTTAAGGTTTCTAGCTCATCGAATACTAGGTCCGGAGATATAACAAGCTTTTGGAGAGTATATCAACCTAACATCACTCCCTGGTAGCTAGGCCAGTTCGTGCTTTGAGTATAAATAAAGATGAAGAATCAATTATAGAATAAACCTCTAAACGATTAAATACGTAAAAGCATAGAATTAAGAAAGTGCATAGAAATCAAATCAAAGCTAATACTCTAACATGTTTTGCAACACGTAGCAGCAAGAGTAAAGCACATATACAGTATAATTCGTTGATCTATCTAAGCGTAAGGAATTAGATCTCATCTCTTTGCAATAGGGCAAAGATCAATCTATCCTTAAAGGATTCTATAATCAAATAAACATGAAGAACAAGAGAAAAACGAAACACATTGTTTTGGTATTGATTTAGGCTGTTAAGGCCAGCTGCTTGAGTTCCTAGAGAGGCTAAAAGCAGGTATATATAGGGGTTTAAGGAGGCATAAGTAGGCTAGGGTTTCTTCGGGCAAATACGTCTTTTCCGGTCAAAAACTGAAGCAATTTCGGTCATGATAAGGATCAGCCTGCGTGACCGGTATTGCAAGCTTCTAAGATGCTTCTAAAAGGTCATACAAAGGCTGGATATCGGCCCATGGCCTGGCCCGGTTCTTGGCTTCATTCTGCACATACTTCACTTCGAAGGCAGTTTGACATATCCTCAGTGTTTCGGGTGTATCTTACAAAGTACAGCTTCAATTGATGAAATTCCAACTCCATTGGAAATATAACTCAAAGTTCTATCTGCACTCCAAGTTTCATTACATTCCCAGTTGATTTGATCCTCCGTTCATCAGTGAAATTCTGGCATATACGTTCTGTATAGATTGAGAATGTGCATTATCTTCAAGATAAAACGGCTTGGCTTGGTTCCTTTGACTTGGATAAGTAGCTGCATCATAGATAATACTCCATTTTCTCCATTTTACATCCTTTTGATGATAAAACCTGTTAAGACCTTAAAATCTACATATACGAAAAAACTACCTCTTTTGGTTCAAAAGCTTTATTAATATATATAAAAAACATACTAAAATAGATAGAAAAAGTGGTAAAATATAGGGTATATCAACTCCCCCAAACTTATCTTTTGCTTGTCATCAAGCAAACAATAGTCAAGAATTGAGAATAGGTTTAAAATTCGGAGGAACTCACATATCCTTTGGATCGTTGCATCAAATTCTAAACCTGTAATTCACATGAAACAAGATTAGCTCATAGACGTTGTCATCTTCTTCCATCACGAATTCGCAACATAACCATACTCTAAATCTCTGTCCCTGCAAAAATCTCAATTTCAACTCAATTGACTCTTTCTACTCTCTTAGATTTAGTGAAAACTTATCATCAAGAATATCATTCAAGGAAGACGGGCTAGGTATTGGGAAAGGCTGCTGGCGCATTCGTCAACCCGAACGGCATCACTACAAACTCATAATGCCCGTACCTCGTCCTGAATGCCGTCTTCCGAACATATGCCTCATCAATCGGAATCTGATGGTATCCCAAAGCCAAATCAATCTTGGAGAACCAAGTAGCCCCTCGCAATTGATCCAACAACTCATCAATGCACGACAGAAGATACATGTTCTTCACAGTGACTCGGTTAAGCCCCCGGTAATCAATACACAACCGGAAACTCCCATCCTTCTTTTTCACGAACAACACCGGTGCTCTCCACGGTGAAACGCTAGGCCGGATGAAACCCTTCCCCAACAGATCATCCAGCTGCTTCTTCAGCTCTGCCATCTCTGCTGGAGTCATACGGTAAGGCGCCTTAGATATAGGAGTCGTCCCAGGCTCCAACTCAATCGTAAATGGATCCGACTGTGACGGTGGC
Organism: Arabis hirsuta; assembly: GCA_964056655.1. Lineage (NCBI taxonomy): Eukaryota > Viridiplantae > Streptophyta > Magnoliopsida > Brassicales > Brassicaceae > Arabis > Arabis hirsuta. Next base: position 18,314,299 of record OZ053301.1, read on the forward strand.
AATCCCAACAATGACTGAAACACATCCTGGAAATCCCGAACAACCCGAATATCCCCAACTGCAACCTCTCCAACAGTCTCCTGCATCACTGTCGTCGCCAGATACGCCTCACAGCCCTTCTCAATCAACTATTCGGCCTGTATCGCTGAAATCATGAGACTTCCGGAAGTCGGTCTCACTCCCTGAAACACCAACCTCCCTGCCACTCGCTCAAACACTACACGCCCTCGATGACAATGCAAATGGACCATGTACCGATCCAACCAATCCATACCCAGGATGACATCGTACAACTCCACTGGACTAATAACCAGATCTGCTGGCATCGACTCTCCCGCCACCGGAACATCCACACCACGAGCCCGCCCGAAATTAGCCAACGTCCTGCCACCAGCAAACTTAACTACTCCCGGATGCTCTCCGGAATCGCTCCGGATCCCGCTGCCCTCCGCACACTCCGGAGTAATGAAGCTATTTGTATCTCCCGAATCAAACAACACGTGGGATTCACATCCGCCCACTACTAAGGCCCCTGCACAAACTCCATGTGCTTTAAGACCCGACACTCTAACGCAGACTCACGATTTTCCCAACATACTAAATTCAAACAACACAAGAATTTAAAAGAAAAGATCAAGTCTGGAATTTACCTGTGATCGGTCTGGCGCTAGAGCCGTGGTGCCGCTGCAATCTGAGCCAAGGGTTAGACCGCCAATGGCTGCACTGCCGCTACCGCCATCTGCTGCAGCCTTGGGCACTTGGGCTTGATATGCCCCGGCTCCCTACACTGGTAACACACCTGAGCACTCCGTGCTGCGCTCCTCTGCGGACAACTGGCCACCTTGTGGCCCATGCTACCACACCCGTAGCATCCTGAACCACTCTGTCCACCCTAACTGGCCCCAGAAGTGCTCTCCCACTTCCTCTTCTGACCCTGCGCAGGCTTGCCGCCCCTGCTCGATCCCGTCTGCTGCTGAGATCTCCTCTGCTGCTGCTGCACCGGCAGACTAATCACCGCAGCCTACTCTCTGAGGTCCTCCTCAATCGCCGCAGCAGTCTCAACCAGCTCCGCCCTCGTGGCAAACTTACTCGCCCTACAGCATGTCCTCAACTCAGCTCGAAGTCCCCCAAGGAACCTCCGCACCTGGGCCTGCTCGCCCTCCATGCCACTATCAGCATGTACCAGGAGTCGACTGGACTCCAAATCAAACTCCCTCATATTCTGATCCCCCTGAGTCAGGTTCAGAAACCTCGACTCCATCTGGTCCCTTGCCTCCTGCGGGAAATACTTGGCATTGAACTCAGCCAAGAAATCCTCCCAAGCCATCTCGGCCTGTACCCTCCTGGCCTCGACGCCTCTCCACTAGAGATGCGCGTCACCATCCAGATAATGAACCGCCAGGTCCACCCGGTATCCCTCTGGACACCTGATAGAGCGAAAGTTCCGCTCCAATCTCCGCCGCCACTCATCGGCCTCCTCCGGCTTAGCACCACCCGAGAAAAACCCATTGCTAATCCTCTGCATCTGCTCCATCATTCTCAGGTAGGATGGAAGTTCCTTTGCAACCGCCGCACCCGGCTGCACACCAGCCACTCCTGGCTGAACCCCAGCCACTACTGGCTGCACACCACCCCCACCTAGCTGAACTCCTGGAGCATGACCCGGAGCCGGTACCCCACCTGGTAACCGCTCCAGAATCAATTGCAGCAAACCCACCAAGCGATCATCTCGGTCTTGGGCCACACCTACGGTAACACCCCCACCTGGGCCCCCCGCACCACCAGCTACATTGGGACCCACACTAGCCCCACCAGCCCTCACACTGGCACTCGTAGCAGTCACACCCACATACCCCTCCTGAACGCCTGCGAATCCGCCACCTGCTCTTGCGTGGTATCCTGGGCTACACTCGCGGCATCAGACTCACTCACAAGTCCTCGCCCGCGCCCACCACGACCACCTCGGCCTCCACGGCCCCCGCGACCTCTGCCTCTAGCACCTCTAGCCATCACTCTGCACTCACCAGCAAGTTACTAAGTACTAGAAAAACAGAAAATCAAATAACACATACCGTGGAATCTCATTGAAGGCTCGGAAGATATGATCTAGGACTCCATACCCACACAGCAATCAATCAACTATTCACACAATCAGTCAATCAATCACCTGCCCTAGAACTATAAGGGCTCTGAAACCAAAATGAAACAACCCATCCCGAAAATTTAAAATTTTTCCCTTCAAATTATTATCATCACAGATAATAACCCTCAATTGGGTCAACACAACAAGCAACGCGGAAAACAATAATCATCAATCACAAATTCCAATTCAATAAATCTCATACTTTATTAAATTCTAAACCAGTTCAACCATAACGAATCAACAATTCCAACAAGTTCAAGAATTTTTAACAACCTAGCAATTCCATATAACAATAACACACAACGAGTCCCTAAATCATCTCTCCTTCCTGACCATGATTCCACGATCACATTTTCTCTTTACCTGCAACACATGACAAAAAAATTTGTGTGAGTATTATCACAAATACTCAGCGACGCGGTCATCCCGTCTACAGGTTATTTATATACAGACATAAACAAGAGATACAATACCAGGATGAGCATACAATCAAGCATACATGAAACAACCAATCGCGAACCAATGCTGAAGTACTGTGTCGATCGACACAACCTCTAGGTGTCGATCGACATACAGCCCCGTGTCGATCGACACACCACCATGGTGTCGATCGACAGACTGCCCCATGTCGATCGACACACTGCCCCATGTCGATCGACACACCACCCTGGTGTCGATCGACACGACAATGCAGAATCTAGGAAACGAGCCTATCCTCTCATGGCTCGAATCCATCGGATTCTATCGAGTCTCCTGCACAATTCCAATCACAGAACACACGAAAATACAGCAAACGCATTCTATCTAATCCTTATGCCTATATAACCCACGATCACGCACTCACCTCGATTTCGGATTGAAAAGATGAAGAACGCGAAGAACGAGCGAAGAACGACCACGAACAGCCTCTGATTTCGTCCCCACATACCCGAAATCGCCACAAAAAGGTTCCCTTCTGGTTCCTCAAGCATAATCCCCCTCAAGACAACTCCCAAAATCACCCACAACTTCCTGATTTCTGATTCTCTCCTCAAACTCTCTGTTTTTCTCTCTAAAAAATCGGCCAAAAAGGACAAAAACGTGTCTGATAGCGTTTTATATCAACCCTAGGGTCCTACCTAAACTGGCCCACCAAACCGGACAATTAAATTAAACCTGTCAGTCCAATTTTACCCCGTGTCGATCGACACACACCACCTGTGTCGATCGACACCCGTCCAAAAATCCGACTTCTCACAAGTCAAAATACCCGTGTCGATCGACATATCCACCAGTGTCGATCGACACACCCAACCAAAATCCACTTTTTTGTTCACGGGCGTTACATAACATCCTTAATAAGAAGGGATCAAAAATCATATTAGTAGTCCCAATATAGAGTCAAAATCATATCCATCAAAACAGTTGCAAGTAAAAAATTTCTGGGTGGAACCTCCATCATGAGGTTTCTGAATCGATTGTCATGAAACCCTGCAACAATGATTACATAGTCTTCGAAATCAAGGCGTCAATCCTAGAAAAGTGTCATAATTCCTATCTTATTATTTTTAATAAAAACGATTTTTTTATTTTTTTATTTTTTTATGAAAGTAAATTTTGAAAAATCATTTTAAAACATAAAAACCAAACACTAACAAACGTGTTAGTAACAACAATCCCCCCAGACTTAACTTACACCATCCCCGGTGTAAAATTAAATCAAATTAAGGGAGTAATGATGAAAATTATTTGAAAGAAGAATCAAAAAGATAGAGAATAGAATGATAGTACCGGGGAGCTTAGATATTTTCGGCAAAAATCTTAGGTTGTCGCGATCAATCTTAGATCTTCGTTGTTTTTTAGCAGTGGGTATCCCGTATGAATTGAAACCATGCTTTGTATTTCCAATATCTCCTCTTTTTGTCGCATCTCATTCGAATGGTGGATAATTCGGAAGACGATTGAATTGTGCGTCCACAATGAAATCTCCTGGAAATCCTCTTTAAGAGCAACATATCCTTGCAAAAACACTTGAAATCACTCGTTAAATTCATCCTGGATCGAAGTCCTCAATACAATTGTATTGAATTCCAAGTCCAAGGGAAGAAAAAATAGATATTAAACAAAAAGAAATCAAAATAATGAATCCAAATTATTAAAAACTATCAATCTAGGTGAAATCAATGAATAAATATGTCAAGATGTGAAAATCATATGTAAAACCATTTTAAATCTAACCAATATTTTAATTTCTATTGCAAAAATTCATGAATCAAATAATTTTTAGTTAAATAATCATGAAATATGCAAAAATAAATTTGTTCTTAAAAATTATGTGTGAAAAATGGTTTTAAAATAATTAAAAGAGTGAAAAAGAAAAATTAACATCTTTTGACCAAACGGTTAGGTGGTCGGCTCGGTGGTTCGAAGCGGTGGCTCGGTGGTCCATGGTTCGTGACTCCGGTTAGTCGTGGTGGTTGATGGGGATGCGGTTTGGCCAAAACCGGTCTAGGTGTCGGTGGCAAGTCGCGGTCAAGGATTGGTCGAGACGTGGCTCGGGTCCAAGGCGGTTCGGCACGAGACGGTGGTTGGTGGAGTTGCGGGTCGGGGCAGTACCGGTCATGGTACCGGTCGGCGGTGTCGGCCGATATCTGGTGGGACGGTCGTGTGTCGCGACACGAGGCGGGGCGAATGCGGGACATGGTAAGGATGCGAGATGGTCGAGACGGCACGGGGGCCGAGTGCGCAGGCCGAAATCCAGACCGAAACGTATGTGGGTCGAGGCGTGGGTTGAGCGGATCGTGTCGCGACGTGTTCGAGAGACGGGACGGGCGGTATCGGGTCACGCGTACCAGACCGAGTTTCGGTCGGTGTGTTTGACCGGTACCATGTCGCGGGAAGGTGTCGGGTCGAGGCGGGATGGTTGTGTCGCGGGAAGGTGGATCGCATAACGGGCCGAGTACCGGTCGGTACCACAGGTCGGTATTCCGAGGCGTGTGTCGCAGGTCGAGGCAAACCGTGCTGAGTACCAATCACGATTTAAGACCGGCACGCGTGACCAGTACTGGGTCACTCGTGTCGCAGGGTGATCGGGACGCGATACTGGTCGAGGACGTGGGTCGGTACCGGGTCCGGTATGGCCTCGTGTCGCGGTAAGGTCATCGTGTCGTGGTACATGCGATTTTTTGTCGAGCTTTTTCTTCGTCTGTATACATCGGAATTGAGATCCGAAAAATGCTACGGATTCATGAGAACGAGATCTTTCCAATGGTATGAATATTATAGCCTGGTTCGTAGTGGCTGGAACTGTGAAAAAGCTTGAAGTTGCGGCTTCGTAACCTTCCTAGACAGTCTTGTTCAATCGGTCATAACTTGCTAACCGTAATAGCAAATCATGTTCTGCTTTTTCCTATAGCTTCATAAGACTGTCTCCTTCGTGTATACCAAATTTCAAAAACGTCCGGGCTGATATAGAGCTCCATTCATTCCATGAACTGAACAAGTCGTGTTCGATCTCCTTTTCATCGTTCTTCTCAAAAACACATTTGTTTGTATTTTAAAAACTTTTTGTAAAATCCTAAAAAATGCATAGATAGATAAAATAATGATTGAAAATGTTGAGAAAAATAAAATCAAATCCAAAAACTTAGAATAAGCAAAGCAATAAAATCAAAAACATAAATAGGGGTTGCCTCCCATAAAGCGCTTGTTTTAAGTCTGAGAGCTCGACTCCTTGGGTTTTTAGGGTGGTGGAAGGTCTTCTAAAGGCTTGAGGTTGCCTTTAGAATGTAAATGAGGTCTACTTAAGTCATGTTCTCCATCTTCATAGAATTGGTTGGGCTCATTGATTGACACTTCTCTTTTCTCCGAAGGACGGCAAACTTGCACCGTTTCTTCGATTTTCGTTAAACGATCATCGAGTTGCTTCACATGGTTGGAGGTACCGATTGTTTCTCCTTTGAGGGCGGTTGTATTCCCAATAAGATCATTAAAACGTCCAGCCAAAGAGAATTTAACATCCTTAATTGCTTGAGCATGTTGCGCTTGTTCTTTCGTAAGAACAACTAGAATAGAGAATGCTTCTTGATGAGTAACTTTGGTCTCCTCCAATGTTTTCTTGGCTTCGTGGGCTTTGATAGCAGTGATGTTGAGGCATATTGTAAGTTCTTCTAAGTTCCCATTAGAGTTTGTAGTCTCCGTTTCAAAGTTCTCCCAAATACTATCAAGACTACGCTTGAAACCATGGAGTTTTCGCGTATCGTCTTGAAGATTTTGGGAATGTTTCTTTTGTACTTCTTCAAGGAGGCCTAAGCGTGAGGCGTTCTCTTTTATTTGAGAAGCAAGTTTGTCGAACTTCTCATCAAAAGTTGAGATCAAAGTGTCCATCTTGGTATCAACCTCACGAAAGATTTGTGTGGCTTCCATGATGCGATGCATCAAGACTTCTTCTTCGTCTTCTTGGCGGTTTGAGTGGCGGACGGATGTGATGAGGATGAAGGCGACGTTCTCCTCTATAAGCTTCCCAAGGACGATACAAATTTGAATTGTATCGATTTTTGTGAGAAAGTGGCGGTTGATCGAACTCATGAGGCATGGGGATGTAATCTCCAACATCTTCACGAGGGTAAGGGCTCGCCATTCTCTTTGAATTGTGATGATCCATTGACGAATCTCTGAAACTCACAAAGATTAAAAGCCAAAAACAAAAACGAAAAATTAGAAAAATCAAAAATAAGAAAAACAAACTTAGACTTAATCGTTATCAAAAAATTTACAAGCAATCAAACAAAAGTCCCCGGCAACGGCGCCAAAAAAACTTGATGTACATAAAACTTCTATGTAGGGTTTATGCAATTAGGTCTTTAAATTTATAACCCTAGGGAACTGCAAGTGCACAGTTAAGATAATTGTAGTACTTAGGGATCGTTCCACTGAGGACTAAGTGATGAATGCGCTACAAACCTATATGATTCGGATTAAACTAAGAGAAAATATTATTTGGTTTTTGGGTTTTATGGAAGCAAATAACAAAGCAATAAAGTAAAAGGATAGATATCAATTAAGATTAGAATTCAAGCAATTCACAAAACATATGCAAAACACAAGCAATCAATTTAGGATTTTAATACTAGTTGTTCTAGAACTCATATCACTAAGGTAAGGTCATCTCACTATCGTGATGTAACTAACCTTCTACGTTTTGCACCCTAATAGACTCAACTATCGCAGGTTATTACAAGGTGAAAACATGTTTTATGCTCAAAATTGATTGTTCACTAGACTCCTTAACTAACCTATCGAATTGTTAAGACGCCTAGCTCATCGAATACTAGGTCCGGAGATATAGCAAGCTTTTGGAAAATATATCAACCTAAGATAACTCCCTGGGTAGCTAAGCCAGTTTGTGCTTTGATTATATATAAAGATGAAGAATCAATTCTAGAATAAAACTCTAAACGATTAAATGCGTAAAAGCATAGAATTAAGAAAGTGCATAGAAATCAAATCAAACCTATAACTCTAACATATTTTGCAACACATAGCAGCAAGAGTAAAGCACATAGACGGTATAATTCGTTGATCTATCTAAGCGTAAAGAGTTAGATCTCATCTCTTTGCAATAGGGCAAAGTCAATCTATCCTTAAAGTCTTCTAGAATCAAATAAACATGAAGAACAAGAGAAAAACGAAATACATTGTTTAGGTATTTATTTAGGCTGTTAAGGCCAGCTACTTGAGTTCCTAGAGAGGCTAAAAGCAAGTATATATAGGGCTTCAAGGAGGCATAAGTCGGTTAGGGTTTCTTCGAGCAAATACGTCTTTTTGGTCGAAACTGAGGCAATATCGGTCCAAATAACGGACGGGTTGCGTGACCGGTATTGGAGGCTTCCATGAATCTTCTAGAAGGTCAGAAAAATTCTTGATATCGGCCCATGGGCTGGCCCTGTGCTTTGCTCCATTTTGCACTCACTGCACTTCGAAGGCAGTTTGACATGTCCTCAGTGTTTCGGATGTATCTTACAAGGTACAGCTCCAATTGATGAAATTATAACTCCATTGGAAAGCTAACTCAAAGGGTTATATCTAAACCAAGTTTCATTAAATTCCTAACTTATTTAATCATCCGTTCTTTAAAGAACTTCTGGCATATACGTTCTGTCCAATTTGAAAATGTGCATTATCTTCAAGATAAAATGACTTGGCTTGGTTCATTTGACTTGGATAAGTAGCTGCATCATAGATGATACTCTTTTTGCTCCATTTTACATTATTTTGATGATAAAACCTGTTAAGACCTTAAAATCTACATATACGAGAAAACTACCTCTTTTGGTCCAAAAGCTTTATTAATATATATGAAAACCATACTAAAATAGATAAAAAAGTGGTAAAATATAGGGTATATCATAGTACTTAGGGGTTGATTCACTGAGGACTAAGTGATGAATGCACTATAAACTTATATGATTCGGATTAAGCTAAGAGAACATATTATTTGGTTTTTTGGGGGTTTATGGAAGCAAATAACAAAGCAATAAAAGTAAAGGGATAGATATCAATTAAGATTAGAATTCAAGCAATTCACAAAACATATGCAAAACACAAGCAATCGATTTAGGATTTTAATACTAGTTGTTTTAGAACTCATATCACTAAGGTAAGTTCATCCCACTATCGTGACGTAACTAACCTTCTACGTTTTGCACCCTAATAGACTCAACTATCGCAGGTTATTACAAGGTGAAAACATGTTTTATGCTCAAAATTGATTGTTCACTAGACTCTTTAACTAACCTATCGAATTGTTAAGACGCCTACCTCATCGAATACTAGGTCCGGAGATATAACAAGCTTTTGGAGAGTATATCAACCTAAGATCACTCCTTGGGTGATATGATCATGGATGAGCAAGTAGTTGAGGATGAGCTTGTACCTGTGGATAAGCTTGACGTGCAAGGAGAAGGAGAGCTTGGAGCTGAACAAGGAGCAGAACCAGAGCTTGGAGCAGAGGAGATATTTGTCACACCAACAGGACCTATGACTCGTCCCCGTACCAAGAAGTTTAACCAAGCTGTTGAAGGGTTGCTTATCAACATACAAAAGCAATCAGATCATTTAGAGGAATTTGGAGAAAGAGTTAATCAAATCACTCTGGCTTTGATTCAAGCTAATTGAATTCAACGAATGGGTGAGTGATTCAATTGTACTCTTTTTCCCTTGTCAAGTTTTGTCCCAATGGGTTTTCTTGACAAGGTTTTTAATGAGACAATTGTTTCACTCCATAATTGCCCGTTTGTTGAATTAGAAGCCCAAGGCCCTTTAAGCAATAAGGCCACGCCAACAAGGGAGGACAAGAGTCAGTTTTTTGTTTTCAAACTTGTCTTTAATATTTAGTAACAACTTTCAAGAATTGGGTCTCGTGACTTGTTCTCTCTTTTCCTTTATATTTCCCTTGTAATCTCTGTTGAGAGGTCATCTATCTTTTTAATCACAAACCTTTTCAAGTTAGATCACTTCTCCTGGTGTGTCATATCCAAGAAACTTTCCATTCTTCTCTTTGGTGCGTAATATCCAACGACGAGAGTGGCTGGATTATCAGAGGCTATCCGCAACCTTTGTGTGTCCAATCGATCCATTCCTTGCCTTCAGAGCTTTGGTTCAGTTGATGCAAGTCTATCCGATCTTCTCAACAGATTTCAGAGTGTTCGAATCTTGGGAGTTCATATTAAGTGGTATCAGAGCACATTTTGAAAGTTGAGTATTCGAATCATTGATCTTGTCTGTTCATACGTTTGTTTATTCTAGATCAAGTTAAAAACGAATTCTAGGGTGTTAGATCTTGATCAAATCATCCAGAAACTGTTTGTGTCTTTTCAATTTCTCCAGGACCGTAACCCGCGTAATCCACAAAACCTGCGTAACCTGCATAATCCACAAAACCTGCGTAACCCATAAACCTGTGTAACCCGCGTAACCCACAAAACCTGCGTAACCCGCGTAACCCACAAAACCTGTGTAACCCGCGTAACCCACAAAACCTATGTAACCCGTGTAACCCACGTAACCCACGTAACCTACATACCCCCATAACTTGTAACCCTCGTTCCCCTACCATTTTAAGATTCGACTCCGCATCTAGAAATTTTCATGTTGCAATCTGATCTATAAATCGAATTCTAGGACTGGTTTCTGGTGATTTGTGTGTTGATTTGTTTCAGGAAAAATGGTGGGCATCGAAGAAGAAACCAGCAACAGCAACAATAACAAACTTTTGATCGAATCTTTAACCACTAAGATGGATCAGATGATGGATCAAAAGATGGAGATACTTCGCCAACAGATGCAACAACATCATGATCAGGAACAGAACCGAACCCGTTCAAGGGAAGAGCATAGGCGATCTCCAAGGGGAAACTGAAACACACGAGAACAGGCCAGAGATGATGCGGCTGATGAGTACTACGAAACACATAGTAGTTCATCTCAGGAAAGTGTTAGGAGAGCCAGACGTGTGAGAGGAAACCGAGAACAACCCCGAGATTATTTTGGAGGGCTCAAACTTTGGATTCCACCTTTCCATGGGAAGAACGATCCAGATGCATATTTGGAATGGGAAAAAAAGATTGAGTTGGTGTTTAACTGCCAGCACTATACCGAGATCAATAGAGTGAGAGTTGCTGCCACCGAGTTTTTGGATTACGCTCTTAGTTGGTGGGATCAAATTGTGACCTCAAGAAGGCGTAATGGGGAGTCTCCCGTCGAAACTTGGAATGAGATGAAGACTATCATGAGAAAACGGTTTGTGCCTAGCCACTACCACCGTGAGCTGCATCAGAAGTTAAGAAGACTTACCCAAGGATCTCGTTCAGTTGAAGAGTACTACCAAGAGATGAAAAAAAGATGAAGAATCAATTCTAGAATAAAACTCTAAACGATTAAATATGTAAAGACATAGAATTAAGAAATTGCATAGAAATCAAATCAAAACTAATACTGTAACATATTTTGCAACACGTAGCAGCAAGAGTAAAGCACATAGACATAGTATAAATTGTTGATTTATCTAAGCGTAAGGATTTAGATCTCATCTCTTCGCAATAGGGCAAAGTCAATTTATCCTTAAAGGCTTCTAGAATCAAATATGCATTAAGAACAAGAGAAAAATGAAATACATGTTTAGGTATTGATTTAGGCTGTTATGGCCGGCTGCTTAAGTTTCTAGAGAGGCTAAAAACAAGTATATATAGGGGTTTAAGGAGGCTTAAGTCGGCTAGGTCTTCTTCGGACAAAAACGTCTTATTCGTCGAAACTGAGGCAATACCGGTCACAATAACGGTCGGCTTGCGTGACCAGTATTAGATGCTTCTATGGTGCTTCTTGAATGTTGGCAAAAGTCTGGATCATCGGCCCATGGGCGGCCCGGTGCTTGGCTCCATTCTGCACTCACTTCACTTCGAAGGCAGTTTGACATGTCCTTAGTGTTTTGGGTTTATCTTCCAAATTACAGCTCCAATTGATGAAATTCAAACTCCATTGGAAAGCTAACTCAATGTTTTATCTCCATACCAAGTTTTTTTAAATTCTCAATTGATTTGATCCTCCGTTCATAAGCAAATTTCTGGCGTATACGTTGTGTCCAGTTTGAGAATGTGCATTATCTTCAAGATAAAATGACTTGGCTTGGTTCATTTGAATTGGATGAGTAGCTGAATCATAGATGACACTCCTTTTGCTCCATTTTACATCTTTTTGATATAAAACCTGTTAAGACCTTAAAATCTACATATACAAGAAAACTACCTCTTTTGGTCCAAAAACTTTTTTAATATATATAAAAACCATAGTAAAATATATAGTAAAAGTGGTAAAATATAGGGTATATCAACTCCCTGATGTGCGATAAAGCTACTATGTAGGGTTTATGCAATTAGGTTTTTAAATTTATAACCCTATGGAACTGCAAGTGCACAGTTAACACAATTGTAGTACTTAGGGATTGTTCCACTGAGTACTAAGTGATGAATGCGCTACAAACCTATATGATTCGGATTAAGCTAAGGGAAAATATTTTTGGTTTTGGGGTTTTATGGAAGCAAATAACAAAGCAATAAAAGTAAAGGATAGATATCAATTAAGATTAGAAATCAAATAGTTCATAAAACATATGCAAACACAAGCAATCGATTTAAGATTTTAATACTAGTTGTTCTAGAAATCATATCACTAAGGTAAGGTCATCCCACTATCGTGAAGTAACTAACCATCTACGTTTTGCACCCTAATAGACTCAACTATCGCATGTTATTACAAGGTGAAAACATGTATTATTGGTCGAGATTGATTGTTCACTAAACTCCTTAACTAACCTTTCGAATTGTTAAGGTTTCTAGCTCACCGAATACTAGGTCCAGAGATATAGCAAGCTTTTGGAAAGTATATCAACCTAAGATCAGTCCTTGGGTAGCTAAGCCAATTCATGCTTTAAGTATAAATGAAGATGAAGAATCAATTCTAGATTAAATCCCTAAACGATTAAATGCGTAAAAACATAGAATTAAGAGAATGAATAGAAATCAAATCAAAGCTATAACTCTAACATGTTTTGCAACACGTAGCAGCAAGAGTAAAGCACATAGACAGTATAATTCGTTGATCTTTGATCTCATCTCTTTGCAATAGGGCAAAGATCAATCTATCCTTAAAGGCTTATAGAATCAAATAAACATGAATAACAAGAGAAAAACGAAATACATTTTTTAGGTATTGATTTAGGCTATTAAGGCCGGATGCTTGAGTTCCTAGAGAGGCTAAAAGCAGGTATATATAGGGGTTCAAGGAGGCATAAGTCTCTTCGGGCTTCTTCGGGCAATTACGTCTTTTCAGGTCAAAAACTGAGGCAATTTCGGTCAGGATAAGGATCAAGCTTAGTGACCGATATTGGAAGCTTCTAGGGAGCTTCTAGAAGGTCATACAAAGGCTGGATATCGGCGCATGGCCTGGCCCGGTTCTTGGCTTCAGTCTGCACATACTTCACTTCAAAGGCAGTTTGACATATCCTCAGTGTTTCGGGTGTCTCTTCCAAATTACAGCTTCAATTGATGAAATTCCAACTCCATTGGAAAGATAACTCAAAGGGCTATCTCCACACCAAGTTTCATTACATTCCCAACTGATTTGATCCTCCGTTCTTTAGCAAACTTCTGGCGTATACGTTCTGTCCAGTAGGAGAATGTGCATTCTCTTCAAGATAAAATGACTTGGCTTGGTTCCTTTGACTTGGATAAGTAGCTGCATCATAGATAATACTCCATTTGCTCCATTTTACATCCTTTTGATGATAAAACCTGTTAAGTCCTTAAAATCTATATATACGAGAAAACTACCTCTTTTGGTCCAAAAGCTTTATTAATATATATAAAAACCATACTAAAATAGATAGAAAAATTGGTAAAATATATGGTATATCAACTCCCCCAGACTTATCTTTTGCTTGTCCTCAAGCAAACAATAGTCAAGAATTGAGAAGAGGTTTGAAATTCGGAGGAACTCACATATCCTTTGGATCGTTGCATCAAATTCTAAACCTGTAATCCACATGAAACAAGATTAGCTCATAGATGTTTGCATCTTCTTCCATCACGAATTCGCAACATAGCCATACTCTAAATCTCTGTCCCTGCAAAATCTCAATTTCAACTCAATTGACTCTTTCTACTCTTTTAGATTTAGTGAAAACTTATCATCAAGAATATCATTCAAGGAAGACGGGCTAGGTATTGGGAAAGACTGAGTTTAGTGGTGAGGTTAAAAGTGTTTAGGGTTACCATAGACTCCGGGTGCGAGATATTATGCAAAATCGCAAGAGAGAATGGACCTGTTGATGTCCACAATTTCCCAACCACTTCTTCACGTCTTTCTCCCCCAGACTTAGATTTTTTTCCGGGAATCACTTGAAATCTCTTCTACTCGTCTCTTCTTTTTGTATCATGACATTCCTTGGATATTCTTTTACCATAAGACTCTTAGAATTACCGTTTTCATTTCCCTTAGATTTTTTTATTTTTTTTATTTTTTATTATTATTATATTTTTTTATCCAAAGGGGGAAAACGGTATCTATTTAATATAAGTCAAGTATAGACATGAATTGTTACCATGTTTTACGCATCCAAGGAACGGCCAAGCTCTTTGAAATTTGCTCTTTGTACTCCACCATTCTTTACCAAATCGTCGCATCTCTTAGTGATTAGAAAATTGCGTCGATCTTTTTCTCTACGACGTTTTTGCACATATCTGCAAGTATAAAACTAAAAGAGAATGCATGAGGTCTGAAAGAAGGTAAAGGGTTTTTAGGTAGGGTACCAACTAAAAATGAGCTGGCCATTCATGACAACAAAGAGTGGTAAAAGAGAATAAGATGTCATGAATGTGTGATTCGTTTCCCTGATCTAATATTCCTAATAAGAAGGGATCAAAAATCATATTAGTAGTCCAAATAGAGAGTCAAAATCATATCCGTCAAAACAGTTGCAAGTAGAAATTTGAATGTGTGACGGGAGCTCCATCATGAGGTTTCTGAATCGATTGTCATGATCAAACCCTGCAACAATGGTTACATAGTCTTTGAAATCAAAACGTCAATCCTAGGAAAGTGTCATAATTCCTATCTTATTATTTTTATGAAAACTTTTTATAGTTTTTTTTTTTATTTTTGAAAAACGTAAAAACCAAACACTAACAAACGTGTTAGTAACAACAATCCCCCCAGACTTAACTTACACCGTCCCCGGTGTAAAATTAAATCAAATTAAGGGAGTAATGATGAATATTATTTAAAAGAAAAATGAAAAAGATAGAGAAAAGAATGATAGTACCGGTGAGCTGTGGATATTTCTGGCAAAGATCTTAGGTTGTCGCGATCAATCTTACATCTTCGTTGTTTTCAAGCATCGGATATCGAAACCATGTTATGTATTTCCAATATCTACTCTTTTCTGTCACATCTCCTTTGGATGGTGGATAAGTTTTAAGACGATTGAATTGTGCGTCCACAATGGAATCTCCTGGAAATCCTATTTTAAGAGCAACATATCCTTGCAAAAACACTTGAAATCACTCGTTAAATTCATCCTGGATCGAAGTCCTCAATACAATTGTATTGATTTCCAAGTCCAAGGGAAGGAAAAATAGATATTAAACAAAAAGAAATCAAAATAATGAATCCAAATTGTTAAAAACTATCAATCTAGGTGAAATCAAGGAATGAATATGTCAAGATGTGAAAATTATATTTAAAACCATTTAAATCTAACCAATTTGTTAATTTTAATGCAAAAAGTCATGAATCAAATAATACTTTTAATAATTAAATTAAGAATAGATAATGTGGAAAAATAATTCATGTTTATTGATATAATGCGTTTTTGGCGCATTCTAACCCTTATTTTGTAGGTTTTTATCGAGTCTTTCACTCTCTTTTGAGTCTTTCTAGGTACAAAAGTGGCTGGAAACAAAGATTGGAGTCTTGCAAATGGACTTGGCGAAAAAGAAGCAAAATAGAATCTTTTTGAAGATTCTGCCCGGAAGGAGCACCTGCACCAAACGTGGTGCTCTCGCTCTCTGGAAAATCCCAATATGGAAAGTTCATTTAAACCTAATTCAGAAAAAAAACCCTACTTCTGGCCAGCCGCCCAAGGGTTATAAAAAGGAGAACACAGCCACGCCAGAGAGATCATCACGCAGAGAGCCGCAATACACGAAAGAGAGAAAGAGATTCGATACTCATTCCTTGAGATTTGGATCTCGCCACTATCACTCATCGCGACACAGCAGCCACGCCATAGACACAACAAACAACAGCAGCAGAGGGAGAGATCACGAAGAGAGAGATATATATATATATATATATATATACTTGTTTTGAGAGTTTTGTAAGCTTGGAGAATTGCCTTTCCAATACTTGTTGAAGTCTTCTTAAACCCTACTCTTCTCTATATCGATTTCAATGCAATTCATTATGTCTTTTGCTGCTGTCCTTTGTTTGATCATGAGCGAGTAGTTATCCAGTTAGGTTAAGGGTTTTTCGATGGGATAGAATTCATGAACTAAGCATAGATAGGTTTTCATATATTCATTCGATAGTCTCCATCTATTGTCGATCATATTGCCTACGTTAGCTTGATCACCTAGCCTTTGATTCTAGGTTGAATTTACTTATCAAAAGTTTGTAAATTGCTGGAATTGACATAGATGGGCGATTTGATCCTTAGCCAACGAAAGTTGAAGTTAGGGCATCTCGTGAACATATCGACCCAAATCGCTAATGCTTGATAATCTTTATTAACCTCAACGACAGTTAGGGTGTTAGATTGATTGTTAAAGTTGTAGATGCTACGATAGTGGATCTCCTTATATTTATGGTTGAGTTTGAGACTTGGTCGTAATCGCATGCCTGAATAATTGCTTGGTTCTTGATATTCAAATCCTTGAGAATTATCCCTGACCTAACGCCTTTCGTTTATTGTTTACAACCGATTTTACATTTTGTTTAGCTTTAATTATTGCGACATTTTAAAACCAAACTTGAATCGTTTAGCTGAAATTGCACTCCATAGAATTAGAGCGTGTTGCTGGTCCCTTAACGAACCTGAGCTATTCTACATTGATTAGTGAATCTAGGTTTTAATCTTTCAAACCGGATAAAGGACGAGTTCTATTCTTCATCATTTATGCAAAAATAAATTGGTTCTTATTAATTATGTGTGAAAAATGATGTTAAAATAATTAAAAGAGTGAAAAAGGAAAAATTAACCTCTTTGGACCAAATGGTTAGGTGGTCGGCTTGGTGGTTCAGAGCGGTGGTTCGGTGGTCCATGGCTCGTGACTCCGGTGGTGTGGTGGTTGATGGTGACGCGGTTCGGCCAAAACCGGTCTAGGTGTCGGGTGGCTAGTCGCGGTCAAGGATGGTTCGAGACGTGGCTCGGGTCAAAGGCGGTTCGGCACGAGACGGTGGTTGGTGGAGTTGGAGTCGCGAGTGAAGGCGGTACCGGTTTGGGTACCGGTCGGCGGTGGTGATCGGCATCGTGTCCCGTCGAGTCGCGAGATGGTGCGGGTCACGGCGCGTTGCGGTTCGGGAGGGGATGGATCGGGTATCGAGTACCGGTCGGGATATCGGTCGGGTAAGTTGACCGATATCGGGACGCATCGTATCGCGGGATGTGGGTCGCGGGACGAAGGGACGAGACGGGTCGAGACACGGCACGGATTGAGATGGAATGCGGGATGGTGTCGCGGGAAGGATCACGTGGTCGTGTCGCGGACTTGTCGCGTACCGGTCAGTACCGTGGGTCGGTATCGCGACCGAAACGGACGTGGGACGGGCCGAGGCAAAATGTGCCGAGTACCGGTCGGGTGTGTCGACCGGTATTGTGTCTGGTATCGGGACACATGGGTCGCGGTAGTGTCGCGGTAAGGCTTCGTCGAGTCGCGGTAAGGTTTTCTTCGAGTCGCGTTAAGGATGCGGGAAGGTGTCGCGGTAAGGTGCACGTACCGGTCCAGGTACCGATCGGTACCGCGGGTCGAAATCGGGACCGAAACATACCAAGGGTCGAGGCATAAATTGCGGCAGGATTTGCGGTGGGGGTGCGGCAGGATTGAGGTGGGGGTGCGGTGGAACTGCCTCGCGGTAGGATGCGGTGAGATTGCGGCAGGGTCGCGGCATTTGTGCTCCAGTACCGGTCACGATTTCCGACCGGTACGCGTGACCGGTACTGGGCCACTTTATGCCGCGGGTCGATCGGGGTAATGCCGGTCCGAGTATCGGTCGGCGGTGTCGACCGATATCAGGTGAGACGGGAAGGTGCAATATGGTCGAGACGGGTTGGTGTTGCGGGAAGGTCAGGGTGAAACGTCCCGAGTATCGGTCGGGTGGGATGACCGATACACGCGTCCGATATCGTGGGTCAAATAGCCTCGGGTCGCGGTAAAGTGTACCGCGTGTCGCGGTAAGGTTTTGGTACGCGGGTCGGGGCATATTGTGCCAAATATCGGTCACGAAATCCGACCGGCACGCGTGACCGTTATTCAAGCACTCGTGTCGCGGTTGATCGAGACGCGATATCGGTCGATGTCGTGGGTCGATATCGTGTCCGGTACGGCCTCGTGTCGCGGTAAGGGTATCGTGTCGCGGTCCACTCGATTTTTCGTCGAGCTTTTTCTTCGTCTATACACATCGGAATTGAGATCCGAAAAATGCTACGGATTCATGAGAACGAGATCTTTCCAGTGGTATGAATATTGTTGCCTGGTTCCTGGTGGCTTGAACTATGAAAAAGCTTGAAGTTGCGGCTTCGAAACCTTCCTAGACGGTCTTGTTCAATCGGTTATAACTTGCTAACCGTAATAGCAAATCATGTTCTGCTTTTTCCTATAGCTTCATAAGACTGTCTCCGGGTTGATATAAAGCTCCAATCATTCCATGAACAGAACAAGTCCTGTTCGATCTCTTCTTCATCGTTCTTCTCAAAAACACATTTGTTTGCATTTTAAAAACTTTTTGTAAAATCCTGAAAAATTCATAGATAGATAAAATAATGAATGACAATGTTGAGAATATAAAAACAAATCCAAAAACTTAGAATAAGAAAATCAATAAAATCAAAAACATAAATATGGGTTGCCTCCCATAAAGCGCTTGTTTTAAGTCGGATAGCTCGACTCCTTGGGTTTTTAGGGTGGTGGAAGGTCTTCTAAAGGCTTGAGGTTGCCTTTAGCATGTAAATGAGGTCTCCTTAGGTCGTGTTATCCATCTTCATCGAATTGGTTGGGCTCATTGATCAACATTTCTCTTTTCTCCGAAGGAATGTATACTTCCACCGTTTCTTCGATTTTCGTTAAACGATCATCGAGTTGCTTCACACGGTTGGAGGTACTGATTGCATCTCCTTTGAGGGTGGTTGTCTTTCCAATAAGATCATTAAAACGTCCAGCCAAAGAGAATTTAGCATCCTCAATTGCTTGAGTATGTTGCGCTTGTTCTTTCGTAAGAACAAGTATCGTAGAGAATGCTTCTTGATGAGTAACTTTGGTCTCCTCCAATGCTTTCTCGGCTTCGTGGGCTTTGATATCAGTGATATTGATGCATGTTGTAAGTTCTTCTAAGTTCCCATTAGAGCTTGTGGTCTCCGTTTCAAAATTATCCCAAAGACTATCAAGGCTACGCTTGAAACCATGAAGTTTTCGCACATCGTCTTGAAGATCTTGGGATTGTTTCTTTTGTACTTCTTCAAGGAGGGCTAAGCGTGAGGCATTCTCTTGGATTTGAGCAGCAAGGTTGTTAAACTTCTCATCAAAAGTTGAGATCAAAGTATCCATCTTGGCATCGGCCTCACGAAAGATTTGTATAGCTTCCATGATGCGATGCATCAAGGCGTCTTCTTCTTCTCGGCGGCTTGAATGGGGATGGTGGTGGTACTGTGGTGATGGTGGCAGACGGATGTGATGAGGATGAGGGCGACTTTCTCCTCCATAAGCTTCCCAAGGACGATACAACATTGGATTGTAATCTCCTTCTTCTTCACGAGGGTAAGTGCTCGCCATTCTCTTTGGGTTGTGATGCTCCATTGACGAATCTCTGAAACTCACAGAAATTAAAAACCAAAAACAAAAACGAAAAATTAGAAAAATCAAAAAGGAAAAACAAACTTAGAATTAATCGTTATCAAGAAATTTGTAGGAAATCAAACAAAAGTCCCCGGCAACGGCGCCAAAAAACTTGATGTGCGATAAAGCTACTATGTAGGGTTAATGCAATTAGGTCTTTAAATTTATAACCCTAAGGAACTGCAAGTGCACAGTTAAGACAATTGTAGTACTTAGGGATCGTTCCACTGAGGACTAAGTGATAAATGCGCTACAAACCTATATGATTCGGATTAAGCTAAGGGAAAATATTATTTGGTTTTGGGGTTTTATGGAAGCAAATAACAAAGCAATAAAAGTAAAGGATAGATATCAATTAAGATTAGAAATCAAACAGTTCATAAATTATATGCAAACACAAGCAATCGATTTAAGATTTTAATACTAGTTGTTCTAGAACTCATATCACTAAGGTAAGGTAATCCCATTATCGTGAAGTAACTAACCATCTACGTTTTGCACCCTAATAGACTCAACTATCGCAGGTTATTACAAGGTGAAAACATGCATTATTGGTCGAGATTGATTGTTCACTAAACTCCTTAACTAACCTTTCGAATTGTTAAGGTTTCTAGCTCATCGAATACTAGGTCCGGAGATATAGCAAGCTTTTGGAAAATATATCAACCGAAGATCAGTCCTTGAGTGTCTAAGCCAATTCATGCTTTAAGTATAAATAAAGATGAAGAATCAATTCTAGAATAAATCCCTAAACGATTAAATGCGTAAAAACATAGAATAAAGAGAATGAATAGAAATCAAATCAAAGCTATAACTCTAACATGTTTTGCAACACGTAGCAGCAAGAGTAAAGCACATAGACAGTATAATTCGTTGATCTATCTAAGCGTAAGGAATTAGATCTCATCTCTTTGCAATAGGGCAAAGATCAATCTATCCTTAAAGGCTTCTAGAATCAAATAAACATGAAGAACAAGAGAAAAACGAAATACATTGTTTAGGTATTGATTTAGGCTGTTAAGGCCGGCTGCTTGAGTTCCTAGAGAGGCTAAAAGCAGGTATATATAGGAGTTCAAGGAGGCATAAGTCGGTTAGGGCTTTTTCGGGCAATTACGTCTTTTCAGGTCAAAAACTGAGGCAATTTTGGTCAGGATAAGGATCAAGCTTCGTGACCGATATTGGAAGCTTCTAGGGAGCTTCTAGAAGGTCATACAAAGGCTGGATATCTGCCCATGGCCTGTCCCGGTTCTTGGCTTCAGTCTGCACATACTTCACTTCGAAGGCAGTTTGACATATCCTCAGTGTTTCGGGTGTATCTTCCAAATTATAGCTTTAATTGTTGAAATTCCAACTCCATTGGAAAGATAACTCAAAGGGCTATCTCCACACCAAGTTTCATTACATTCCCAACTGATTTGATCCTCCGTTCTTTAGCAAACTTCTGGCGTATACGTTCTGTCCAATAGGAGAATGTGCATTATCTTCAAGATAAAATGACTTGGATTGGTTCCTTTAACTTGGATAAGTAGCTGCATCATAGATAATACTCCATTTGCTCCATTTTACATCCTTTTGATGATAAAACCAGTTAAGTCCTTAAAATCTACATATACGAGAAAACTACCTCTTTTGGTCCAAAAGCTTTATTAATATATATAAAAACCATACTAAAATAGATAGAAAAAGTGGTAAAATATATGGTATAGAAACTCCCCCAGACTTATCTTTTGCTTGTCCTCAAGCAAACAATAGTCAAGAATTGAGAAGAGGTTTGAAATTCGGAGGAACTCACATATCCTTTGGATCGTTGTATCAAATTCTAAACCTGTAATCCACATGAAACAAGATTAGCTCATAGAGGTTGTCATCTTCTTCCATCACGAATTCGCAACATAGCCATACTCTAAATCTCTGTCCCTGCAAAAATCTCAATTTCAACTCAATTGACTCTTTCTACTCTCTTAGATTTAGTGAAAACTTATCATCAAGAACATCATTCAAGGAAGACGGGCTAGGTATTGGGAAAGGCTGATTTTAGTGGTGAGGTTAAAAGTGCTTAGGGTTACCATAGACTCCGGGTGCGAGATATTATGCAAAATCGCAAGAGAGAATGGACCTGTTGATGTCCACAATTTCCCAACCACTTCTTCACGTCTTTCTTCCCCAGACTTAGATTTTTTTCCGGGAATCACTTGAAATCTCTTCTACTCGTCTCTTCTTTTTGTATCATGACATTTCTTGGATATTCTTTTGCCATAAGACTCTTAGAATTACCGTTTTCCTTTCCCTTAGATTTTTTTCTTTTTTCTTTTTCTTTTTATTTTATTTTTTTCTTTTTCTTTATTTTTTTATTTATTTTTTTCTTTTGAAAGGGGAAAAACGGTATCTCTTTTATATAAGTCAAGTATAGGCACGAAATGTTATCATGTTTTAAGCATCCAAGGAACGGTCAAGCTCTTTGTAATTCGTTCTTTGTACTCCTCCATTCTCTATCAAATCGTCGCATCTCTAGTGATTGGAAAATTGCGTCGATCCTTTTCTCTCCGACGTTTTTGCACATATCTGCAAGTATGAAACTATAAAAAGAATGCATGAGGTCTAAACGAAGGTAAAGGGTTTTTAGGTAGGGTACCAACTAAAGATGAGCTCACCATTCATGACAACAAAGAGTGGCAAAAGAGGATAAGATGTCATGAATGTGTGATTCGTTTCCTTGATCTAATATCCTTAATAAAAAATAATCAAAAACCATATTAGTGGTCCAAATATAGAGTCAAAATCAAATCCATCAAAATAGATGCAAGTAGATATTTCCAGGACGGAAGCTCCATCATGAGGTTTCTGAATCGATTGTCATGATCAAACCCTGCAACAATGGGTACATAGTCTTCGAAATCAAAACGTTAATCCTAGAAAAGTGTCATAATTCCTATCTTATTATTTTTAATAAAAACGATTTTTTTATTTTTTTATTTTTTTATGAAAGTAAATTTTGAAAAATCATTTTAAAACATAAAAACCAAACACTAACAAACGTGTTAGTAACAACAATCCCCCCAGACTTAACTTACACCATCCCCGGTGTAAAATTAAATCAAATTAAGGGAGTAATGATGAAAATTGATTTGAAAGAAGAATCAAAAAGATAGAGATTAGAATGATAGTACCGATGAGTTTAGATATTTTCGGCAAAAATCTTAGGTTTTCGCGATCAATCTCAGATCTTCTTTATTTTTGAGCATTGGGTATCCCGTATGAATCGAAACCATGCTTTGTATCTCCAATGTCTTCTCTTTTCTGTCACATCTCATTCGAATGGTGGATAATTCTTAAAACGATTGAATTGTGCGTCCACAATGAAATCTCTTGGAAATCCTATTTAAGAGCAACATATCCTTGCAAAAACACTTGAAATCACTTGTTAAATTCATCCTGGATCGAAGTCCTCAATACAATTGTATTGAATTCCAATTCCAAGGGAAGGAAAAATAGATATTAAACAAAAACAAATCAAAATAATGAATCCAAATTGTTAAAAACTATCAATCTAAGTGAAATCAATGAATGAATATGTCAAAACGTGAAAATCATATCTAAAACTATTTAAATCTAACCAATATTTTAATTTCTAATGCAAAAATTCATGAATCAAATAATTTTAGTTAAATAATCGTGAATATGCAAAAATAAATGGGTTCTTAAAAATTATGTGTGAAAAAATGGTTGTAAAATAATTAAAAGAGTGAAAAAGGAAAAATTAACCTCCTTTGACCAAACAGTTAGGTGGTCGGCTCGGTGGTCTGAAGCGGTGGTTCGGTGGTCCATGGCTCGTGGCTCTAATGGTGTGGTGGTTGATGGGGACGCGGTATGGCCAAGACCGGTCTAGGTATCGGGTGGCTAGTCGTGGTCAAGGATGGTCGAGTTGTGGCTCGGGTCCAAGGAGAGATGCGGCATGAGACGGGGGCTGGTGGAGTTGGAGTCGAGGGACAAGGTAATACTGGTCGTGGTACCGGTCGGCGGTGTGGGCTGGTATCGGGTCAAACGCGGGATGAGGCGAGAAGGACGCGGGTGGTTTGGACGTGGGATGGTTGGCGGGAGGTTTGAGATGGGACGGGCGGGATCGGGTGGCGCATATCGGACCAAATATTGAGCGGTACCACGGGTCGGTATTGCGGGACGAGGCGGGCTGGTTCGGTTGGTGGATGCGGTATGGTCGAGGTGAATGGTCGAGGAGCGGGCCACGGGAAGATTTGCGGCATCATTGCCGAAATACCGGTCGGACGTGTTCACCGATACGCAGGACCGGTATCGTGGCATCGTGTCGCGGTAAGGGGTGCGTTGTGTCGCAGGAAAGATGATCGTATCGCGGGAAGGATGGTCGTGTCGCGGGACGGGGCATATCGTGTCGTGTATCGGTCGCGAAATCCAACTGATACGCGTGACCGATACTGGGTCACTCGTGTCGCGGGGCGATCAGGACGCGATACCGGTCAAGGTTGTGGGTCAGCATCGGATCCAGTATTGGCGCCGTGTCGCGGTAAGAGGCATCGTGTCGCGGTCCATGCGATATTTCGTCGAGCTTTTTTTTTTGTCTATACACATCGGATTTGAGATTCGAAAGATGATACGGATTTTTGAGAACGAGATCTTTCCAATGGTATGAAGATTTTAGCCTGGTTCTTTGTGGCTTGAACTGTGAAAAAGCTTGAAGTTGCAGCTTCGTAACCTTTTTTGACGGGTTTGTTCAATCGGTCATTACTTGCTAACCGTAATAGCAAATTATGTTCAGCTTTCTCCTATAGCTTCATAAGACTGTCTCCTTTGTGTATACCAAATTTCAAAAACTTCCGGGCTGATATAGTGCTCCATTCATTCCATGAACTGAACAAGTCATGTTCGATCTCCTTTTCATCGTTGTTCTCAAAAACACATTTGTTTGTATTTTTAAAATTTTTTGTAATAGCCTGAAAAATTCATAGATAGATAAAATAATGAATAACAGTGTTTAGAAAAATAAAATCAAACCCAAAAACTTAGAATAACCAAATTAATAACGAGAAAATTACTCAAATAGCATAGAAAAGTTATTATATTACTAGAATAGCATACATCTTTTGGAAATTACTCAAAAATTTTTAAAGCCTAGTAAATTACAATAAACACCCTTGGTTATTTTTTTTAATTGAGGTTATTTATAATTAAAAAATGATTAACTAATCCACGTCACTAATCACTGTTCCATGTCACTAATTAGGTTAACCGTGTTAACAAGTCAGAGAAGGAAACTCAAAGGACGGAAAAATAAAAACTTCGTGTGTTGTCGTCGAAACTTCTACTGTTTTCTCTCTAGTCGGTTTCTGAGAAACATTCACTGCCGTTGTCGTCGAAACGTCTGCTCTGCATTTTCACAGTCGGATTTTAGTCGAAGGTGAGTATAAACAGAGGAGTGGGGATTCTTCATCTTCCTTCGTTTTATTTTGAGTTTTCAGATTTATTTTGAGTATCTGAGGAATCGAAGGTGTTTGTCGCTTGTTAACGGTATTGTGGCTGATTTATTATTCTGTGGCGGCTTGTTTATCGTTGCTAGTGGCTGTTTAAGTTATTTATTGCGGCTGATTTATTGTTATGTTATGCCTAATTTGTGTTGTGTTGCGGCTGATTTACATGTGCAATGCTATTGTGGCTGAGTTTGTGTTATGTTAAATCAAACATAACACAAACTCGTTTATTTGTTTGTTGTGGCTGAGTTTGTGTTTGGTTGCGGCTGGTTTATTTGTTAGTTGTGGCTGAGTTTGAATTTTGTTGCGGCTGATTTATCATTAATATGTTATGTCTTTTATGTTCAGATGTCTGAATATCTAGCAATTCCTGAAGATCAAGCAATTCCTGAAGATCAAGCAAGGGATTACCCTCCAAGACTATGCGCTGAAGGGGCTTCTAAGCTGGAAAATAAAAAAATTAATCACAATGTCCATTTGGGAGAGTTCCCTAGAGTCAGAGACGCAATAGGACATGATGTGTGGGAACACATGAAGTTTCCTCTTGGAGTAGTTGCTAAGCTAGCTGATAGCCAATTGGTGTGGTCTGGGAAGACTGTACACTATCTACTATGTAGACAGCTACGAATACATGACAAAGAGATTTGGTCTCTCGTTGTTGATCAACCTATCAGGTTTAGCTTAATCGAATTTGGTGCGCTCACGGGTCTAAACACAGATCCACTGCCAACAGAAAGTTTTGAACCTGAGCAATACGAAACTTTCTGGGAGGAGTTGAAGGTGCCGCTTGGGGTAGGACCCAAGTTAGATGAACTGAAGGCAGCATTAGAGGGCTGTCGAGGCTGGAGTTTTGAAAAGAGGAAATGGTTAGGGTTGTTGCTTCTTCAAGCCATGGGACTTTATGGCTTTCATCATAATTCTAGAATACCCTTTGAAAGTGCAAAAAGAGTATTCGACGATGAAACCTTGAGGACTTATCCGTGGGGTCGGACTGCATTTGAAGTTCTGGTTGGTTCAGTTAAGATGTTGAATCCAGAAGGAAAGTTGTACACCATTAGCGGCATGAAGGACGTGTTGCTAGTTTGGGCGTATGAATCTGTGACCTGCTTCGGAGAGCGTTTTGTTAGAGGTTTTTGGGATGTGAAGAGCGATGAGAAGAAGAAAAAAATGAAGGCTGCAGTTTCGTTAGATTCCGATCAACCCCCCGCAAAAAAACAGAAGAAAGCTACGAAAAAACAGGAAGTAAGCAACAGTGAGAATGTGTTGCAGCATAGTAGCTACAAGGATGTGGGGAAAGAAACGGATTTGACGACCGTAGTCAATGTCCTGGAAAACCTTTTCAGAAGATTTGACAAGTTTGACAACTTTGGTAGTAGAATAGACAGTGTTGAGGCGCAGTTAAACGCCTATAACACAAAATTTGGAGAGTTGTCAGATTTGAAGAAGATGATTGGTGATACAGTCCGAGCTGCTGTGGAAGAAAGAGTTGCATCTATTGAGAATGATCGGATGCAAATGAGAGAGCGTCTGAATGCTCTCGAGGCACGAAACAGTACTCAAAAGGATGATAACCAATCAAAAGTGAACAACTTCCCGCAGAAATCCGTTAATAGTCCAAAGGTACGTTACAGTTGAGTTATGTTTATTTTTGACGACTGAGTTATCCTTATTAGTCTCGGCTGAGTTGTGTTTATATGTCAATACAGCCGCAGAAGGACGAGTTTAAAAGTCCTGAACCGGATAAAAGTCCTGAACCAGTCAACAGCCCCCTGCATAATGTACGTTACAGTTGATTTATGTTTATTTTTGACGGCTGAGTTATGGTTACTTTTGACGGCTGAGTTATTACCTATATTTGACGACTGATTTATTACCTATTTGACGGCTGAGTTATAGTTACATAACGACAGATTTATTCTTTTTATTCTGGCTGAGTTATGTTTATATGTTAATACAGCTTAAAAGTACTGAACCAGTTCATAAGACCAAATTGAAATTGGCTGAGGAGTTTGGTAATGACGAAGAAGAAACAGTTGATTTCGTTACTGTTTCTCCTGCTAAGAAATTGGTTGAGGCAAAAAAGCAGGAGGCTGAGGTTAAAAAGCAGAAGGAGGCCGATGCTTTAAAGAAGAAGGAGGCCGCTGCTTTAAAGAGGAAAGAGGCCGCAATTTTAAAGAAGAAGGAGGTCGATGTTTTAAAGAAGGCGGCCGCTGCTTTAAAGAAGAAGGAGGCCGATGCTTTAAAGAAGGAGGCCGATGTTTTAAAGAAGGCGGCCGCTGCTTTAAAGAAGGCGGCCGCTGCTTTAAAGAAGAAGGAGGTCGATGCTTTAAAGAAGGAGGCCGATGCTTTAAAAAAGGAGGGGCAAGTAAGAAGGAGGACAACGAGGAATCGTAAAGGCAACGACGATCCGAAACCTCCGGAAGTGACTATCCCAGCAAAGAAGAAACAGATTTTAAACAACGACAGTGAGATTGTGGATGTCACCAGCAAATTTGTCGCAGAATATAACAAAGTGTTACCGGAGTCTGATGAGGAGGAAGAGGACAGGATTAGGTCTGAGAGAATTAAGGCTTATCGGGAGTCAAGGGTGAAATTATCTCCTGATGGGTCTTCAGGGAGGCTAGAAAATGATTCTCAAGCACGAGTTTTTCCTTATATTGGAGACAATGGAATGACGTGCATGAGGAAAAATTATGAACCTTCACCCGCAATCTATGATCCTGTCGCACCTGCTGATCCGGTTAAAGTGGCTAAACTTTTGGATCACCTAAAGCCATTCGAGTATGACCCTTTAGAGGATATGTTAATACGGCTATTAGCAATATTTGCCTAAACTAACTTGTGTTTAATTGTTTTAGGGATGTTCCATTTACAAAGGGTACAGACGAGATCGAGTTCTACAGAGTTCTCATGTCTGAGAGAAAGTATTAGCCAAAGATAGATTATGGATGGCTGTCTGATGATGTAAGTATACTGTTGGGGCTGAGTTATATATACGTAATGTCTGAGTTATTAATTATATGTCTGTGTTATGTAGGCTTAAGTATGCTTTATGTCTGAGTTATAGATTATATGGGGCTGAGTTAAATATACGTAATGTTGGAGTTATTTATTATATGTCTGAGTTATGTAGGCTTAAGTATGCTTTATGTCTGAGTTATATATTATATGGGACTGAGTTAAATATACTTAATGTCTGAGTTATTTATTATATTTCTGAGTTATGTAGGCTTAAGTATGCTTTATGTCTGAGTTATATATTATATGGGGATGAGTTAAGTATAATTTTTCTTTCCACAGCATATTTCCGCGTATATGAGAATCCTCATAAAAAAATCCATGCTAGATCCCTCCCCATTCTACTCCAAGCGAATTGGATTTATGGACATTTGGTTTACTGCAGTATGGTCTATGGATTACATACAGTTCAAGATCAAACCAAAGACGTTTAAGTTCACAGCTGGGTATGAGGATTTAGTAAACGGCAAAACTCCTAATGACTTGCAAATAAACAAGAAGTGGTTAGAAGATGTCGATCACTTGTACGGAGTTCTACAAACTGGAGGAGATCATTGGGTGGCATATCACGTGGACCTTGTTAATGAGAAGATCGACGTTTACGATCCCATCATTTGACAGGTGACACCCGAAAGTGAAAAGAAAATCCGTGATTCATTTAAGCCGTTTTCGCACATGATCCCATTTATGATTAACGAATTAGTTCCTGCCAATCTCCGAAAACCTAGATTGAAGCAGTTTTCGTTCCGAAGGAGGAGCGGCAAATACATCCCACAAAATGTCCAAATTTTCGACTGTGGGGTGTATGCATTGAAGTTTGTCGAGTGTCTAGCGCTTGGCACTACTTTCCATGGGATAAATGATGCGAATATTCAGGGTTTACGGGTGAAGATGGCATCAGAGATCTTAGATGAAGGAACTTATAATATGTTAGGGCAGTTCATATAGGGTTTTGTGAAACACTAAAACACTAAAGAGATTGCATTGTATTTTATTGATTTAAAAAAAAATTAATAGCAACTCTTCGGTTACTGAGTAAAGGCTGACTTATGTGTTAGTCAGCGTTTACTCTCCTTAATAGCGACTGACTGATTGCGCAAAGAAGCGGCTGACTTAAAACATACACATTGTTCTCACAAAACTCTAAACGAAACCCTAAACCATAATTCCTAGAAGTATAGCAAAAGATACACATTGTTCTTACAAAACCCTAAACCTTAAACCCTAAACGAAACCCTAAACTCTAAACCCTAAACCCTAAACGAAACCCTAAACCATAATTCCTAGAGGTATAGCAAAACATACACATTGTTCTTACAAAACCTTAAACCCTAAACCCTAAAACTTAATTCGTAGAGGTATAGCAAAACATACACATTGTTCTCACAAAACTCTAAACGAAACCCTAAACCATAATTCCTAGAGGTATAGCAAAACATACACATTGTTCTTACAAAACCTTAAACCCTAAACCCTAAACCTTAATTCGTAGAGGTATAGCAAAACATACACATTGTTCTCACAAAACTCTGAACGAAACCCTAAACCATCATTCCTAGATGTATAGCAAAACATACACATTGTTCTTACAAAACCTTAAACCCTAAACCTTAATTCCTAGAGGTATAGCAAAACATACACATTGTTCTCACAAAAATCTAAACGAAACCTTAAATCATAATTCCTAGATGTATAACAAAACATACACATTGTTCTTACAAAACCTTAAACCCTAAACCCTAAACCTTAATTCCTAGAGGTATAGCAAAACATACACATTGTTCTCACAAAACTCTAAACGAAACCCTAAACCATAATTCCTAGATGTATAGCAAAAGATACACATTGTTCTCACAAAACCCTAAACCCTAAACCCTAAATAATCATATAATCATATAAATAATAAATCATCTATTCTCTATTATATAAATATGGCGTGTGAATATATGTACGTAATCATTACGCATGCGTTTGGTACTATCGATACGCTAAGCATATTAACCTTTTCTATGCTATTTGAGTAGTTTTCTCTATTTTTTATAATATTTTTGGCAACTACGCAGTAACCCAACATTTTTCGGTATTTTCTATAAATACCAAGTGAACACTCAGTAACCGAACATTCATTTAATAACTTTGAACTTGTTTTCTCCTTTTGCAATCTCAAATACAAGTTAGTTTTTCCTTGTTCTCCTAGTATATGTAATTCAGGTTTTTGCAACTTGATTTGTTTATATGTTTAGAAGATATATTAACATCCTATTTTCGATATACATGCAGCATCAATGGCAGAATCGAAGAAGATGATGAAGCGTCCAATGGAGGATGACCATCGACGAAATGCTATTAAAAAGGCCAAAAGGTAAAATGAGGACTATTACAAGACGTTGATCCTCTCGCTCAAGGAACAGATTAATATAAAAGTTGAATTGCATGATGCTTTTGTGGAAGTTATGTTTATTTCTACGAAAATGGATTTGCTTGAAGAATTTATCGGGAAGGAAAAGGTTGACTTCCTTGCTGAGTTGGACAAACTTGCAGCAGAACTCGTTGAAGCCAAACAAAAGATGTATAACGCCAGCGTTGAAGAACTTGATTGGATGAAGTTTCATGAAAAATAGGGATATATGTTTATCTAATGCTTATGCTTTAGTAGTCTTATGTTTATGTTTTTGTTTATCTAACTTTATCAAATGCTTATGTTTTAATAGTCACCGTAATAACTCAGCCTAACATTTGATATAACTCAGCCGAAACTCAGCCTATAACTCAGCCTAACATTTGATATAACTCAGCCTAACCCTAATATCGTGTGTACATAACTCAATACTTTATAAAGTTACGTTGAAGCTTTTATAACCTAAACCTAGACTATCTGAATAGAAACTAATTGTTAAGATTTATGTTCTTTTTGAATTTGTGAGTGGTCACTCCAATGAACTCGATACGTAAACCCTAAACCCAAATTTATGACATTCCCAAACCATGCCATAAGTCAGCCATTAGGTGCATATAAGTCAGCCGAAACGTACTAAAAAAATCTCACGACGTTTCATATTTTCGGCGGGGAAAAAAAAATAACCAAAATCTATTCAATTTTATCTCGCGACGTTTCATATTTCTATATATCTGTATATATATACCTTCTCGTAAACCTTGCCTCCCCCCATCACATTCTATCCTACACTGTTTTCTCTCTTCTCTGTAATCTATCTGTTTCATATTCATTTTCGACATGTCGGTTGTCCCACACTGTAGTTCCAAGTTATTCAGCAATGTCGATGCCATATTATACTCTGCTGATCGGGATCACCTCCCCGTTCTAAACCCTGGTTTTGGTATTATTGATAAAACAACCATCACGTGGTTCAAATTTTTACACGAGCTCTCGAAGGCGATCCCGGAGATTCTTCGAAAAGGATGGGTTCATGAGTGGCCGACTTACAGCTTCATTTCAGATTATTTTAAGGAACGATGGTTTCTTAAACTCGCTGTAAGCCAACACTAATATCTTTCTTTCCCGATCATTTTATCAACAACAATAATATTTCTCTTCTTTTTTTTTGGGTAGCGGAAATACAGATGGGAACCGAGACACACTTTGACGATTTGGACACATTTTAATCTGGTGGCTAGAACGTTATTTCGAACTCAAATGCGCACGTTAAGGAGGATATGGGCGCATGGTGGCGAGAAGCCAGATTGGATAAACACTATATTTTGGACGAATCTGGTCGATATGTTTGAAGTGTTTGGCCCTGATAATTTTGGTTTTTGAATGTAATTTAGTTATGATACCCTTTAGTTATTTGTGTTTCATCTCTTTAAACCAGCCGTATCTTTTGTGTGTTTGCATGAATAAATCAGCCGCATCTTTTGAGTTTTGGATGTATATATAAATCAGTCGTGTCGATGCTTTAAACTGACGAGTTATTTGTGTTTTGAATATTTAAACCAATAAGTCAGCCGCTTCTTTTCCACAAAGCAGTCATAACTCAGCCGAAACACGAATTCGTCAATATTAAGTCAGCCGCTTCTCTTGTAGACAGAAGGCTGAATTAATTGATTTACAAGTCCGAAATTACTATGGCTTCATTTATTATGTGATGGTCAAAAACGCATCAAAATTTACTTTTCTGGTTGATCAGTCAAGTCAGCATTTACTCAAAATATACGAACAATTGTTTATCTACTCAGTTACCGAAGAGTCGCTTTTGATATAACTCAGCCGAAACTCAGCCTATAACTCAGACTAACATTTGATATAACTCAGCTGAAACTCAGCCTATAACTCAGCTAACATTAGATACGTCAGCCGTGAAGTTAACCTTAAGTTACACATTTTTAAATTTAAATAATATAGAATATATGATTTATTGTGGCGTCTGAATACGTAATCATAACCAAAATTAATACTCTCGAGACGCTAATCTGACGAGCTATATGGCGCTTCCTATATTATAGGTGTAATGATTAATCTTTTGGGAACTAGGAGTTAGAGCATGTACAACGGATAGAGACTTGATGAATCTCTAAAAAATAGTATTATATTCATTTTCATTATTTGTTTAAATTTTAAATTAATAGAAAAATGTGGATCCAATAGAAAATGAACATATGTTCGTGGAGGGTATGGCTAAAACTGTTTCTCAAATGAGAAACTTAAGAACCTCAATTCCCTTCTCTCTCCAACTTTTTATTATTTTATACTATTTTATTTTATGAGAAACTGATGCTAGAGACTCCGTTGTACCTGCTCTTATGATTGAACTTTTAGGAACTCTAATAAATAAGTCAGCCTTAACACGTTTACGTCACTAATAACTCAGTCATAACTATTCAGTAACCGAACAGTTTCAGTAACCCAACAGTTTTCGTTTTTTCTCTATAAACACTCAGTAACCGAACATTCGTTTTTATTAACTTTGAACTTGTTTTCTCCTTTTGCAATCTCAAATACAAGTTAGTTTTTCCTTGTTCTCCTAGTATATGTAATTCACGTTTTTGCAACTTGATTTGTTTATATGTTTACATTATATATTAACATCCTGTTTTCGATATACATGCACCATCAATGGCAGAATCGAAGAAGATGATGAAGCGTCCAATGGAGGATGACCATGGAGCAAATGATGTTAAAAAGGCCAGAAGGAAAACCGAGGAGCATTACAAGTCGTTGCTCCTATTGGTCAAGGAACAGATGAAAGCTAAATCTGAATTGCAAGATGCTATGATGGAAGTGAAATCTATTAATGCAAAAATGGATTTGCTTGAAGAAATTATGGAGAAGAAAAAGGTTGACTTATTTGCTGAGTTGGATGAACTTGCTCATAAACTCGTTGAAGCCGAGGAAAAGATGGCCAAAGTCGAAGTTCCAGAAATTGATTGGATGAAGCTTGGTGCAAAATATATGGCTGACTAAATGTTTATCTAATGCTAATGCTTATGTTTATGTAATGCTTATTACTCAAATTTTTATGTATTTTTAGAACTCTGATGTTTATGTATTTTTCGAACTCTAATATAGAATTTGTTTATTTTATCATAACTCAGCCTAAACTTCATTTATAAGTCAGCCTAACCTTTGACATAACTCAGCCTAAAATTCGTTTATGACTCAGCCGTATGAGACCCTTTAGTTAGTTTGTATTTTGAAAATTTAAACCAATAAGTCAGCCGCTTCTTTTGCAAAGTTGTCATAACTCAGCCGAAACACTAAGTCAGCCTTTACTAAAAATATACGAACAATTGTTTTTTCTACTCAGTTACCGAACAGTTGCTTTTCGTAACTACTCAGTAACCGAAGAGTCGCTATTTTTCTTTTTTTTTAATATATAAATACCATTTAAACACTCATTAACCAGTCATAAACCCTACTTGTTTTTCTACTCAGTTACCGACCAGTTGTTTAGATTAAAAGCTGACTAACACATAAGTCAGCCTTTACCATCTGTTTAGATTTTCATTAACTTTATATCTCTAGAGAAATCCACTTTGTAATGGAAGTATTCCCTCTTACAGCCCTACCTGAAGAAATCCAAGCCTTAGTGGCCGAACGTGTGGCCGCTAAATCTGTTGCAGATCTATATAGATTGAGAGCAACATGCAAGTATATGAAGGAACTAACAGACCGGCCCGGAGTGTACGCATCTATAGATGTGTTTACCTTCCCTTCGTACACACATCTATCTAGCTTGGGGATGCAAGTTTGCTACGCTAATGGAAACCCGAGTACACTGTTCTTAGAGAATGTACAGAAGTTCTTCACGTTCGACCTCCAAGATGAAGGAATTACTTTGATTAAGAGAGCAGCAGATGCAGGATTCGAGCGTGCTTTGTACACATATGCAATGACGCGCAAGGTATTTTGGAATACTGAGGAGTATTTATCTCTTTTCACAAGGGAATCTGTTCAGAGGATAGGCAAGATTGTTAGATCTCTAGACTGGGGTTGGGGAACGTCTCACACTGATGCGTTTCTAACGAAGAAGTATGAGTTCATGTCAACGGAAAAAACCTTGTTCTATAATTGTACATGTACTCCATTGATGGACCGAGATTGGGATCTTTGGTTCATTGAAGACAGTAAGGATAACAATTTGTGTGACCGATGCTTTTGGATCAAAGAGTTAGGTCTTTTTTACCGTGATTTTAAGCCGATTATATATTGGCCGGACAATAGGCTTTGGATGTTGTAATATAAACTATTGTTTCCTCCTTTATAATGTAATTCAGATCAGTTATGTATTTTTGGTAATCTAATCCTTTGTTTCTTTGTTTATGACTTCATGTTAAATATAATTCAGCCGTGTAGTAAATATAAGTCAGCCGTGTAGTATATATAAGTCAGCCGTATTTTAAATATAATTCAGCCACTTATGTTTATGTAATAAGTCAGCCTAAACTTTGTTTATGACTAAGCCTAACCTTTAACATAACTCAGCCTAAACTTCGTTTTTAACTCAGCCTAACCTTTAACATAACTCAGCCTAACCTTCGACACGCATGAGATAAGTCAGTCATTTTTAAAATATAAGTCAGACGTTTAGTTTCTATAAGTTTAGCCGTGTATTTAAAATAAGTTTGCCGTGTAGTTAGTACGTAATCGTATTACGCACGCGTTTAGTATTTTCGAGACGCTATACTAACAGTTATATGGCTCCCTGTACTAGGAGTAATGATTAATCTTTTGAGAACTCTAATCTTTTTTAAATATTCCACTAAAAACTTAAATGCCTTGTCGTTAGTTTTCAATGTTTTTGAACACAACTTACAATGTTTAGTCAACTAACATTTATTAGTGTAATCTTTCTGTATGAACCATGTAAGTAAGAGGAGGATTACGAAC
This sequence comes from Arabis hirsuta, assembly GCA_964056655.1. NCBI lineage: Eukaryota > Viridiplantae > Streptophyta > Magnoliopsida > Brassicales > Brassicaceae > Arabis > Arabis hirsuta. The sequence goes on from OZ053301.1 coordinate 18,349,945, forward strand.
AGCACTCATAAACTTAGGGTTTTCTTATCTTTGAAGCTCCTTTTCCAACTTCCATAATGGCGGGTCAAGTATGTAAATCTCCTACAAACTCACATTTTTTTCAACGTCTTCTTCCCGGCTTCTACTCCCACCTCGTATGTAATCTCCCTTCTTCCCTCCATCTCGCTCTCTCTCTCTCTCTATATATATATATATATATATATATATATCTCAATGTCTTGGTTGCAGAGCATTCCGGAAAAGTTCTTCTCGAAATACATAGAAGGAAGAAACGAAAGAAATATGATGGAGCTTAAGTCGGACGCGTCTGAGAAAACATGGAAGGTGAAGATGGAAGGTCGGAGACTCACCTTTGGATGGAAAGAGTTCGCATTTGCTCATGATTTCCGAGTCGGAGACTTCGTCATTTTCAGACACGAAGGAGAATTTTTGTTCCACGTCACTGGTCTTGGACCTAATTCCTGTGAGATTCAATATGTACAGTCTAGCAACAACATCGATGATGATGATGATGTGGAGGGGGAGGAGGAGGAGGAGGAGGACAAAGAGAAGAAGAGAGAAACCGGTGAGAGTAGTCAAAGTGAAAACCGATTTGTGACAATAACTGTCACACCAGCTAGTCTCAAAGATTTTAGACTTGTAAGTTTAAGTAAACTCTCTTGAAAGAATTTTGTTATTCAATTTTTGTCGTTATTGATGCTTTGTCAAGAGCTTATTGTCTCTTTCTTATGCAGCATATTCCACTGAGCTTCACTAGGGCTCACCAGATGGAAAAAGCAGGAGGGAAGGAGATTACTCTTTTGGACCAACATGGAGTAGAGTGGCCAGTGTATCTATGCGTGCCAGACATACGGATGAGGTTGCGCTTTGGTTCAGGGATTAGAGAATTCTTCAAGGCTATTGGTGTTAAGGCGTACGAATCTTTTGTGCTGGAGTTAGTTTGGGAAGACAAAGCATCTCCTCCTATGCTCAAGTTCTGCTCCAAGATCGAGGCATGCTGCCTCTTTTTTTTTTTATGGAACTTTGTGGGGTTTTTTTTTTTTTTTATGAAACTATATTGCTTGTTTTTTTTTCTTTTTGATGAAACTAAAGCTTTTTTTTCTTCAGCCGTATAAAGTATTAAAAGTGCCATACACTAAACTCGAGATAAATAATTTTGAGGTATAGGTTCTCTTTCAATATATAAGTCATATTGAACGTGCCTTAAGTCAGCCATTAGGTGCATATAAGTCAGCCGCGCAACGTGTAATTTATCTCGCGACGATTCGTATTTCGGCGGGAAAAAAAATATTTATTTATTCAATTTTATCTCGCGACGTTAAGTGTATATAAGTCAGCCGAAACGTGTAATTTATCTCGCGACGATTCGTATTTCGGCGAGAAAAAAAAACATTACTTATTCAATTTTAACATGCGATGTTTCGTATTCTCGAGATGCTATACTGACATATATATGGCTCCATATACTAGGAGTAATGATTAATCTTTTGGGAACTCTAATTTCTTTTGGGAACTCTAATTTTTTAAAAAATATTACGCGTTTGGACGAGTTACCATCTTCGTCTTCTAAAATTTCGAAAGAAAATGTCTTCCTCATCTAACCCAATCTCATTGTCGTTTATTGACAATCAGCTGTATTGTAATCATAAGTCAGTCATTTATTGACAATAATTCAATCTTTACGGCTGATTTATCGCATTAACAAAAACACAAATCCATACATATCTAAACAACACTTTTAAATCGGACAAGTTTTTGCATTATGCGCAGGCTGTTTACAACAAGAACATGCGTGTCGTTTCCTATGACGTTTGTTCTCAAGGGCAACTTCTAAAGAAGATTTCATCCTACTTTTCTTAGGCCTTCCTGGTTGTTGACGAACAAGCGAGGGCAAGCACGGTTGGTTAGCAACGTTATTTGGAACTTGGAGCGCTGAATCTATGGGCATGATCGACTCAGCGTATGCGTTTACCAAATAACTACTGTTGTGGTAAGGACTGCACAAGGATATACGACAAATTTTCCTGTCCTCGGCAGCTGCGATTGCATGCACGCATGGTAATTTCTCGTGTTCAAAACGCCGACATGTGCATTTTCTTGTTTCCAAATTCACAATATGCAAAGACGATCCATATGTAACTTCCGTGTGATAAGGATCAATCTTTTGTACCGTCATAAGTCTGGCGGCAATGACACGGCCCTATTTATAATACATAAAAAATTATTAAAACATTACGGCTGGGTTATGGACCAATAACGACTGACTTATGAACTGCAATGGCTGACTTATCATAAAGGTTGGATTATGGAACAATAACGACTGACTTATGAACTGCAATGGCTGACTTACATGTAGTAGTTTCTCGACACCACGTGAAAGCGTGGTTGGCTGCGATTTCGCATCCTCTCTCCGTTCTTCAAACCATCTAGTCATCATAACCCGTATCGATTCTAATAGTCGAACAATGTGAAGACTTCTAGCATTTGACAGTGCTCTGTTCATTGATTCCGCTATGTTCGTAGTCATCAAATTGTACCTTTGGCCCGGGAAATGAACACACGCCCACAGTCGGACATCAGCTCTTTGGAGGTAGTCATGAAGTTCAGGATTAATCGCTTCAATCTCCTCGAACCTTGTATTAAAGTCAGAAACCCTAAAACATTTTGCCGCTTTCTTCACCAGACGAAAGACATCTTTTCCCTTGTACTGTTGTAAAATGTTCTTATATAAATGGTAAGTGCAAATTCCACGAGAAGCCAACGGAAACACATTTCCAATTGCTTTTCCTATCGAATTATGCCTGTCCGAGATAATCGCAAGAGCCTCATCGTCAGGAATCAAAATTTTTAGTTGCGTAAAAAACCAGTGCCGTGAATCATCATTTTCAGTGTCAACCACACCGAAGGCTATTGGGAAAATCTGAAAGTTACCATCCTGAGCTAGTGCTGTGAGAAGTGTCCCTTTGTATTTACCGCTAAGAAACGTACCGTCGATAATGACAACTTTGCGCATGAAAGGAAACCCATTTATGCTCGCACCAAACGCAAGGAACACATACATGAATCTTCCAAATTCATCAATTTGAAGACGCGTAACCGTACCCGGATTTGCCCTTTTTATCATATATAGGTAAGGAGGTAAGTCTTCAAACCCACTCTCAGGAGTTCCCATATCGATTTCCCTTGCAAATTTTAGCGTCCTATGTGATTTCCAATAATCCATCTGTCCACACGGAAAACGTAAAGTACAAGTAAGTAAATAAGGTGTAATAAACAAATAAGTCAGCCGCAACTTACCAATAAATCAGCTGAAATAGAAGTCAGTCGCAACGTACAAATAAATCAGCTGTAATATACAAATAAGTCAGCCAAAACGTACTAAAAATCACCTGAAATAGAAGTCAGTCGCAACGTACTAATAAATCAGCTGTAATATACAAATAAGTCAGCCAAAACGTACTAAAAATCAGCTGTACTATACAAATAAGTCAGCTGCAACGTACTAGTAATTACCTTTACACCAAAATGCTTATTGATAGTTATTGCAACACTCTTAGGTCGAACAGACGGACCAACGTCGCTGAGATACTCCCTGTACAACTAGCCTAAAATATCTGGTGTTGCTTGTCGAGATCGATTAGAACGCTCAGTTACAGAACATGTATGCTCCGAATCGTAAATACGAACATTAAATGCCGGTAATTCCCCTTGTGTAGAAGCACGAACTCTCCAGAGACATCCATCAACCCAACACTTAACAATGAGTGTGTCCGAATTGGATACGTCTACATCAAAATCAAATTGATCTCTCACCGTAAGAAGTTTCAGTCGTTTCTCCAAATCGGCTTTACTCTCGTATCGTTGCCCTACCGCGAGGTTTAGCGAAGACATCTCCAACCTTAGAACCTCTGGATTCCTTTCCGATCCGCTCACCGACATGTTGTGAGCTCTCTTCTTAGGCGGTAGGGTCGGTGAATCTTAGTCTTGTGTTGGAGACTCACCGTATGAACTGAAGTTATCATCTTTAGATGAAGCACCATCCGAGTCGTCGAACATATCAAATCGGCTTTCAAATTCATCATCTTCTTCGTCTTGTTCGCCTACTTCGGATTCTCCGCCTACTTCGGATTCTCCGCCTACTTCGTATTCTTCACCTTCCATTTTACTTGCGCAATCCATGTCTTCATCGTCGCGTTTATCTTCGTATTTTGTTTCACCACTAGGATAATTATCATTACTGCAACCACCGTAACTGAATAACCTTTTCTTCTCCTCTCTCACTTCGTCATTCCGACTAATTTGGCTCTCCTTTTTCTCCGTAATCTCTACACAGAAACGTATCTGTTCGAATTTTCTTAGGCTTAGAAAACCTATCATCTGTCGAGTATTGGAGACGTAAACTATTGGAGTATCGTGCGCCATTGTTTTCAAAGTTTTATTCGAGAACATGTAGCTCAGCTGAATCTGATGGCTCGACTTGTTCAATCCGTAATCATCGAGTACAGACTTCACAAGTTCGTCGTGTGTTGTTTCATCATTTAAATACAGAACTCTACACCCTCTACCGTCGGCGTTGAATACGTATCTGTTTTTCTTGACCCAGTTACCGGAAACAATAATTACCGGATCCATAAGATCTCGAACAAAGATCAATGAAAAAAAAATAATGAGGAAGAAGACGATTAAGTTTTTGGGTATCAGATGATAAAGAAGATAAATAGATGAAGAAGAAGAAGAAAAAGACACAGCGTCACAACATAAAACTCTAACAATGACATGGAAAATGACATGGAAAATAGGAGCTGATGACATGGAAAATCGGATTTGATGTCATTAATTTTTTGCTTATATGGCAAGTGAGCCACAAAATGAAAACGTAAATCAGCCTAACTAAATCAGTCATCAAATGCATATGTAAGTCAGTTGCACGTGAATACTATTTCAGTAATAAAAACAACAAAAATCGGGTTCGAAAAGAGGCCATAAAAGGGCGTAGATCAGCTGGAAAATATTATGTCAGCTGTATCGTCCAATAAATCAGCCGTCAAATGAATGCTATTGTAGTAATTAATCTTTCGCTAATAAATCAGACGTAATAAGGCCGAGTTTACTATTAATCAAGCTAAACACGGCTGATTTACGCTAATTATACTTAAATCAGCCGTAACAATCTTTCATAGGTAAGCCGTCCGTTTAGTAACACAGCCAGTCGATGATCATTCCATCATCGTGAGAAATATATCTCAACCATCCGATGTACAAATCAGCCGTCATATATGTACGTAAGTCAGACATTAGCTCATAAATCAGGCAGATTTTTGTAAACTCAGCCGTCTCATAAATATTAAATCAGCCAGAAGATCTTAAATCAGCCACGTTTTGTAACTCAGCCGTATCGTTTGGCTTATTTGTATATGTAAATCAGCCAATTTTTTTAAGCCAGCCACATCGTATATATAACTCAGCCGTCAATACTGCCGTAATGCTTTACGGCTGAGTTCATGAATACACGTCAGCAATTTCCTATGTGGCGCCGGATTTTATCTGACGTGGCACTCAAAAGTAATGGCATTCTTGTAATTAGGTTTTTTGTCATAACGTAATTACAAGGGCACGCTGGGCATTTAAAATAGATCAGTAATAAAAAGAAGTTTTATATACTTCTAGTAATATTACCTAATTTATGTGCCGTTTAAGTTAAGCTCCCATTAATAAAATCAAAAACATAGATATGGGTTGCCTCCCATAAAGCGCTTGTTTTAAGTCTTATAGCTCGACTCCTTGGGTTTTTAGGATTGTGGAATATTTTCTAAAGGCTTGAGGTTGCCTTTAGCATGTAAATGAGGTCTCCTTAAGTCGTGTTCTCCATCTTTATCGAATTGGTTGGGCTCATTGATCGACACTTCTCTTTTCTCTGAAGGAAGGCAAACTTGCACCGTTTCCTCAATTTTCTTCAAACGATCATCTAGTTGCTTCACACGGTTGGAGGTACCGATTGCTTCTCCTTTTAGGGAAGTTGTCTTTCCAATAAGATCATTAAAACGTCCAGCCAAAGAGAATTTAACATCCTCAATTGCTTGAGCATGTTGCGCTTGTTCTTCCGTAAGAACAAGTATCGTAGAGAATGCTTCTTGATGAGTATCTTTGGTCTCCTCTAATGCTTTCTCGGCTTCTTGGGCTTTGATAGCAGTGATATTGAGGCACGTTGTAAGTTCTTCTAAGTTCCCATTAGAGCTTGTGGTCTCCGTTTCAAAATTCTCCCAAAGACTACGCTTGAAACCATGGAGTTTTCGCGCATCGTCTTGAAGATCTTGGGAATGTTTCTTTTGTACTTCTTCAAGGAGGGCTAAGCATGAGGCGTTCTCTTGGATTTGAGCAGCAAGGTTTTCAAACTTCTTATCAAAAGTTGAGATCAAAGTGTCCATCTTGGTATCGACCTCACGAAAGATTTGTGTGGTAGCTTCCATGAGGCGATGCATCAAGGCTTCTTCTTCGTCTTCTCAGCGGTTTGAGTGGGGATGGTGGTGGGACTGTGGTGATGGTGGCAGATGGATGTGATGAGGATGGGGGCGACTTTCTCCTCCATAAGCTTCTCAAGGCCGATACAACGTTGGATTGTATCGATTTTTTTTAGAAATTGGCGGTTGATGGAATTCATGAGGTATGGGGATGTAATCTCCAACTTCTTCACGAGGGTAAGGGCTCGCCATTCTCCTTGGATTGTGATGCTCCATTGACGAATCTATGAAACACACAAAGATTAAAAACCAAAAACAAAAAGAAAAAATTAGAAAAATCAAAAGGAAAAACAACACTTATACTTAATCTTTATCAAAAAAAATAATTTGCATGCAATTAAACAAAAGTCCCCGACAACGGCGCCAAAAACATGATGTGCATAAAACTTCGATGTAGGGTTTATATGCAATTAGGTTTTAAATTTAAAACCCTAGGGAACTGCAAGTGCATAGTTAAGACAATTGTAGTACTTAAGGGTTGATCCACTAAGGACTTAGTGATGAATGCACTACAAACCTATATGATTCTGATTAAGCTAAGGAAACATATTATTTGGTTTTTTGGGGTTTTATGGAAGCAAATAACAAAGAAATAAAAGTAAAGGGATAGATATCAATTAAGATTAGAATTCAAGCAATTCACAAAACATATGCAAAACACAAGCAATCGATTTAGGATTTTAATACTAGTTGTTCTAGAACTCATATCACTAAGGTAAGGTCATCCCACTATCGTGACGTAACTAACCTTCTACATTTTGCATCCTAATAGACTTAACTATCGCAGGTTATTACAAGGTGAAAACATGCTTTATGCTCAAGATTGATTGTTCACTAGACTCCTTAACAAACCTATCGAATTGTTAAGACGTCTAGCTCATCGAATACTAGGTCCAAAGATATAACAAATTGGAGAGTATATCAACCTAAGATCACTCCTTGGGTAGCTAAGCCAATTCGTGCTTTGAGTATAAATAAAGATGAAGAATCAATTCTAGAATAAAACTCTAAACGATTAAATATGTAAGGATATACAATTAAGAAAGTGCATAGAAATCAAATCAAAGCTAATATTGTAACAAGTTTTGCAACACGTAGCAGCAAGAGTAAAGCATATAGACATAGTATAAATTGTTGATCTATCTAAGTCTAAGGAGTTAGATCTCATCTCTTCGCAATAGGGCAAAATCAATCTATATTTAAAGACTTCTAGAATCAAATATACATTAAGAACAAGAGAAAAACGAAATACATGTTTAGGTATTGATTTAGACTGTTATGGCCGGCTGCTTAAGTTTTTGGAGAGGCTAAAATCAAGTATATATAGGGGTTTAAGGAGGCTTAAGTCGGCTAGGTCTTCTTCGGGCAAAAATATTTTTTTTGTCGAAACTGAGGCAATACCGGTCACAATAACGGTCGGCTTGCGTGACCGGTATTAGATGCTTCTATGGTGCTTCTAGAATGTCGGCAAAATTCTGGATCATCGGCCCATGAGTGGCCCGGTGCTTGGCTCCATTCTGCACTCACTTCACTTCGAAGGCAGTTTGACATGTCCTCAGTGTTTTGGGTTTATCTTCCAAATTACAGCTCCAATTGATGAAATTCCAACTCCATTGGAAAGCTAACTCAAAGTTCTATCTCCATACCAAGTTTTTTTAAATTCTCAATTGATTTGATCCTCCGTTCATAAGCAAATTTCTGGCGTATACGTTGTGTCCAGTTTGAGAATGTGCATTATCTTCAAGATAAAATGACTTGACTTGGTTCATTTGACTTGGATGAGTAGCTGCATCATAGATGACACTCCTTTTGCTCCATTTTACATCTTTTTGATATAAAACCTGTTAAGACCTTAAAATCTACATATACGAGAAAACTACCTCTTTTGGTCCAAAAGCTTTATTAATATATATAAAAACCATAGTAAAATATATAGTAAAAGTGGTAAAATATAGGGTATATCAATATAAAAGGCCCCCTTGTCATAAACCTCAGTTAGGAATTATATGTCCCTTTGGTTGTTTGTTGATAAGAACCTTAAACTGGACAAAACATATACACCACATCATCCAGGTGATCTGTTTTTTGGGCAACCTCAAATTGGTGGTTACTATTTTGGGCAACCTCAAATTAGACATGACATAAGTCGGTAGAGCTGCGTTTGCGGGTGGTAGTGGGTGAACCAATCAAGCTCTAAGAAGCACCTTTTTAACCGCCTTTGAGAAGAACTTTGGGGTCCATCCGTTTATTCTAACTTGTAATCTATCTCGTACAAAGGTGAAGACATGTGTCTTTGCTCAACCTAAGCTTTTGGGAATATCCAATGTGTCTTTGTTATTCCCGAGATTTTGTGTATATCCTCCCTAACCATCATATCCACCGAGTGTCCATATTGACTTGATGATTTGGAGAAATTGATTTGTTTTCCATATGTCATCTTGTATTTATGTAGTATACTTTGGAGTGTGTGCCACTCTTCCATATAGTGGCCTTTCGGAAGAAAAGGTTGTCATCAACAAAATGTAGGTGCGATATCGTTGGGCATTCTGTAACGCCCATACTCCACGATCATACCAGGGTAGTGATCGGGGGTAAGAGATCGAGGCTTGGGCGTGCCAAAATTTGTCTAAAGAAACATGGGACGATGGCAAGTGGGCTGGAAATAATAAGATCGTAATAATGGGTCGTGATCGGGTCATGTCCAATTTGCCAATTGGGTGGGTAAGAGTTTGGCCGAGAGAATCGTAATAATGGGTCGTGACCGGATCATGTCCGACTTGCCAATTGGGTGGGTAAGAGTTTGGCCGAGAGAATATTCAGTTCTCGACATTTTAGGAATATATCATGACGGGTAAGGAAATTGGGGAATACGCGGTTGGTTGGCTTGGGCGAAATTTTTGGGATATTGAGCGATATCTTCGGAAGTGATTGCGTATTGTATCTCAGATTTTCGGGATATTGAGCGATATCTTTGGAAGTGAGCACGTGGGATGGAAATAATGAGATTGTAATAATGGGTCGTGACCGGGTCATGTCCGACTTGCCAATTGGGTGGGTAATAGTTTGGCCGAGAGAATATTCAGTTCCCAACATTTTAGGAATATATCGAGACGGGTAAGGAAATTGGGGAATACGCGGTTGGTTGGCTTGGGCGAGATTTTCGGGATATTGAGCGATATCTTCGGAAGTGATCGCGTATTTGAACGGATATGGAAAGATGTGATCGAGAGAATATGTCAGAAATATTCGGGAATATGTCGATGCATTTACAAGGCTATATATAGAGGGAGTCTTGTTCATTTTCTCATTTTCGCGAACCTTAGAGCCGAGAGCTGATTGAGAGAAGTGCTGAGAGTTCGAGTGTGAGTTGCCGAGTGATTCGTCGAGAGTTGTTGAGTGTCCGCGAGTGTTCATCGTTGGTGTATCGTGGGTACCGTCGACCGTTCGTCCGATTCGTTCAATCTTTGGGTAAGTCTCGTGAAACTTGTTTTTTTCACCGTTTGATTACCATGGTTTGGCCATAACTCGGTATGTTTATGATGTTTTGTACGGATCGGTGAAGATTCGGTGAAGTTTAGCTGCTCGCGAACGTCGGCGTGATCGATCGGCTTGCTTCGTTCGATAGTTTTTGGTAAGGATCGATAAACTCTATGTTTTCATCGATCGTTTACCTTTGTCGGCCATGATATGGTGTTTGGTTCATCCTGGGTGAAGGTTGTAGTTCGCGATCGTGCTTGGGTAGTGTTTGGGTGGATAGAGATCGACCGAATCGGGATTGTCGGATGAATTGGGATTAGGGTTCGATAACTCTAAAGTTAATCGACCGTTTTCGTTTGTTTGACCTTAATAAGGTGTTGATTGTTGTTTGTACGGATCTGATGGATTAGGGTAGCCGTGGTCGGATTTCCACCAGTTGGCGATCGCCCAGGGTAGCATTCCATCATCCGTGGTTCAAACGTTTGTGATCGGGAGTGACTTTCATCGATCGATTGTTTGCTAAGGTGAGTGCGTGACTGTAGCTATTTTATAGGGTTGTTTGTATGATGGCTCATGGAGCCTATGTTTGCTCGTTTGGTTTGGAAGATACACTTCGGTGTATGGGTATACTTATATCTACAAGTTTGTGTTTGATGACGGTGTGTACACGAAAAATGTCATGTTTGGTGTTTGATCAACATGGGAAAACGTACTAATTCTGTAATGCCCTTGAACCAAAAAGTAAATTTTGGTCGGGTGTGTCGATCGACACAGGCGTGTTTGTCGATCGACACGTGTGTTTGACTTTTGTGAAGTCGAATTTTGGACGGGTGTCGATCGACACAGGTGGTGTGTGTCAATCGACACGAATTGGAATTAGACCGATCGGGTTGGTTCCAATTATCCGGTTTGGTGGGCCGGTTTAGGGAGAACCCTAGGGTTGATATAAAACGCTATCAGACGTGTTTTTATCTCTTTTTGGCCGATTTTTAGAGAGAAAAACAGAGAGTTTGAGGAGAGAATCAGAAATCAAGAAGTTGTGGGTGATTTTGGGAGTTGTCTTGAGGGGGACTGTGCTTGAGGCTTGAGGAACGAGAAGGGAACCTTGTTGTGGCGATTTCGGATCTGTGGAGTCGGAATCAGAGACTGTTTTGGGCTGTTCTTCGTCGTTCTTCATCGTTCTTCATCTTTCAAACCAAAATCGAGGTGAGTGCGTGACCGTAGGCTTACATAAGTGTAAGAAATGGGTAGAATACGATTGCTTGGTGGTTTTCGTGTGTTTTGTGATTGAAATTATGCAGGAGACTTGATGAATCACGACGGATTCGAGCCATGAGAGGATAGGCTTGATTCTGGGTTCTGCGATGTCGTGTCGATCGACACCGGGGTGGTGTGTTGATCGACACCATGGTGGTGTGTCAATCGACACGGGGGAGTCTGTCAATCGACACCTAGAGGTTGTGTCGATCGACACAGAGTTCCTGTTTGGGTTCGTGTTTGCTTGTTTCGTGAATGCTTGTGTATGCTCATCCTAGTATTGTATTCATTGTTTATGCTTATGTATAAATAACCTGTAGACGGGATGACTGCGTCGCTGAGTATTTGTGATAATACTCACGCAACTCTTTTTGCAGGTAAAGAGAAAATGTGATCGCGGAATCATGGCCGGGAAGAGGAGATGATTTAGGGTCTCGCTTGTCTGGTTGTATTGCTTAGAATTGCTAGGTTGCTAGTGAATTCTGATTATTGAGTATCAGATTATTGTTATTGGATTGATTCTGAAATTGGTTGATTGAATATTCTTCATTGATAAGTATGTGATTATTGATGATGTGGTGTTATTGTTAATTGTTGTTATTTTGCGTTGCTTGTATTGGCCTAATTGAGGATTAGTATCTGTGAAGATAGTAATCTGAAGGGAAAAATTTTAAATTTTTGGGTCGGGTCGTTTCATTTTGGTATCAGAGCCCTTATGGTTCTAGGGCGGGTGCAATTGATTGATTGAGTGATAATTGATTGATTGTTGTGTGGGTATGGAGTCCTAGATCATCTCTTCCGAGCCTTCAATGAGATTCCACGGTATGTGTTTGTTTGATTTTCTGTTGTTCTAGTACTTAGTAATCTGCTGGTGAGTGCAAAGTGATGGCTAGAGGTGCTAGAGGCAGAGGTCGTGGGGGCCGTGGAGGCCGAGGTGGTCGTGGTGGGTGCAGGCGAGGACTGCAGGTTGAGTCTGATGCCGCGAGTGTGGCTCAGGAGACCACGCAGGAGCAGGTGGCAGACTCGCAGGCGTTTCAGGAGGGGTATGTGGGTCAGATTGCTATGGGTGCCAGCGTGAGGGCTGGTGGGGCCAGTGTGGGTCCTGAGGTAGCTGGTGGTGCGGGGGGCCCGAGTGGGGGTGCTCCCGTAGGTGTGGCCCAAGACCGAGATGATCGTCTGGCGGGTTTGCTGCAGTTGATTCTGGAGCGGTTACCAGGTGGGGTACCGGCTCCGAATCAGGCTCCGAGAGTTCAGCCTGGTGGGGCTGGTGTGCACCCAGTAGGGGCTGGGGTTCTGCCGGGTAAGGCTGGTGTGCAGCCGGGTGTGGCGGTTGCAGAGGAGCTTCCATCCTATCTAAGGAGAATTGGCACCGAGTTTTTCTCGAGTGGTGCCAAGCCAGAGGAGGCCGATGAGTAGCAGCGGAGATTGGAGCGGAAATTTCGTTCTATCAGGTGTTCAGAGGGATACCGAGTGGACCTAGTGGTTTTTTATCTGGATGGTGACGCGCATCTCTGGTGGAGAGGCGTCGAGGCTAGGAGAATGCAGGCCGAGATGGTCTGGGAGGATTTCTTGGCTGAGTTTAATGCCAAGTATTTCCCGCAGGAGGCGATGGACCGGATGGAGTCGAGGTTTATAAACGTGACTCAGGGGGATCGGACTGGAAGTGAGTTCGATTTGGAGTTCAGTCGACTCCTGGTGCATGCTAGTAGGGGCATGGAGAGTGAGCAGGCCTAGATGAGGAGGTTCCTCGGGGGACTTCGAGCTGAGTTGAGGACTCGCTGCAGGATGAGTAAGTTCGCCACGAGGGTGGAGCTAGTTGAGACTGTTGCGGTGATTGAGGACCCCAGAGAGCAGGTTGTGGTGGTTAGTCCACCGGTGCAGCAGCAGCAGCAGCAGGCGGTTTCAGGCTGGGGCGGCAAGCCTGCGCAGGGTCAGAAGAGGAAGTGGGAGAGCACTTCAGGATCCAGCCAAAGAGGTCAGGGTGGTTCGGGATGCTACGGGTGCGGTGGCACGGGCCACAAGGTAGCGGACTGTCCGAAGAGGAGAGAAGAGCGGGCGGCTCAAGTGTGCTATCACTGCAGGGAGCCAGGGCATATCAAGCCCAGGTGCCCTAGGCTGCAGCAGATGGCGGTAGCAGCAGTGCAGCCATTGGCGGTCCAGCCTTTGGCATAGATTGCGGCGGTGCCGCGAGTGTTCACGTCGGCAGAGACGGGCGGCTTTAGCGCCAGACCGATCATAGGCAAATTCCAGACTTGATCTTTTCATTTTAAATTTCTTGAGTTGTTTGATTTTGGTCTGTTTGGAAAATTGTGAGTCTGCGTTAGAGTGTCGGGTCTTAATGCACATGGGGTTTGTGCAGGGACCTTAGTTGTGGGCGGATGTGATTCCCACGTGTTTTTTAATTCGGGAGCTACGAATAGCTTCATTACTCCAGAGTATGCGGAGGGCAGTGGGATCCGGAGCGATTCTGGAGAGCAGACGGGAGTAGTTAAGGTTGCTGGTGGCAAGTCGTTAGCTACTTTCGAGCGGGCTCGTGGTGTGGACGTTCTGGTGGCGAGAAGTTTATGCCAACAGATCTGGTTATTAGCCCAGTGGAGTTGTACGATGTCATCCTGGGTATGGATTATTTGGATTGGTACAGGGTCCATTTGGATTGTCATCGAGGGCGTGTGGTGTTCGAGCGGGAGACAGGAAGGTTGGTGTATTACGGGGTGAGACCGACTTCAGGAAGTCTCGTGATTTCAGTAATACAGGCCGAACAGTTGATTGAGAAGGGCTGTGAGGCGTATCTGGCGAAGATAGTGATGCCGGAGACTGTTGGAGAGGTTGCAGTTAGGGATATTCGGGGTGTTCGGGATTTCCAAGATGTGTTTCAGTCGTTGTTGGGATTGCCACCGTCACGGTCGGATCCATTTACGATTGAGTTGGAGCCTGGGACGATTCTTATATCCAAGACGCCTTACCGTATGGCTCCAACAGAGATGGCAGAGCTGAAGAAGCAGCTGGATGATCTGTTGGGTAAGGGTTTCATCCGGCCTAGTGTTTTACCGTGGGGAGCACCGGTGTTGTTCGTGAAGAAGAAGGATGGGAGTTTCCGGTTGTGTATCGATTACCGGGGGCTTAACCAAGTCACTGTGAAGAACAGGTATCCTCTGCCACGCATTGATGAGTTGTTGGATCAGTTGCGAGGGGCTACTTGAATCTCCAAGATTGATTTGGCTTCGGGTTACCATCAGATTCCGATTGATGAGACGAATGTTTGGAAGACGACATTCAGGACGAGGTACGGGCATTATGAGTTTGTAGTGGTGCCGTTCGGGTTGACGAATGCACCAGCAGCGTTCATGCGGTTGATGAACGGGGTATTCCAGGAGTATCTGGATGTGTTCGTGATCATCTTCATAGATGATATCCTGGTATATTCGAGGAGTCCGGAAGAGCACGAGGTGCATTTGAGGTTGGTTCTGGAGAAGCTGCGGGAGCAGAAGCTGTACGCGAAGTTGAGTAAGTGCAGTTTCTGGCAGCGAGAGATGAGCTTTCTGGGCCACGTTGTGTCTGCAGAGGGAGTTTCTGTATATCCGGCTAAGATTGAGGCTATCAGAGGTTGGCCTAGACCGAGGAGTGCCACCGAGATCAGGAGTTTTCTTGGGTTGGCGGGTTATTACGGAGGTTCGTCAAGGGGTTTGCGAGTATGGCGCAGTCGATGACGAAGCTGACAAGGAAGGATGTTCCGTTTGTGTGGTCTTCAGCTTGCGAGGAGAGTTTTGGGAAGCTGAAGCAGATGCTGACTAGTACACCGGTTTTGGCGTTACCCGAGCCAGGTGAGCCGTATGTGGTGTATACGGAAGCGTCAGGAGTTGGTCTAGGATGTGTGTTGATGCAGGAGGGGAAGGTTATTGCGTATGCTTCGAGGCAGTTGAGGAAGCATGAGTGCAATTACCCTATCCATGATCTGGAGTTGGCTGCGGTGATTTTTGCACTTAAGATTTGGAGGTCTTATCTGTATGGCGGGAAGGTGCAGGTACTCACAGACCACAAGAGTCTGAAGTATTTCTTCACTCAGCCAGAGCTGAACCAGAGACAGAGGCGCTGGATGGAGTTAGTTGCAGACTATGACCTGGAGATTGGGTACCATCCAGGTAAGGCTAATCTGGTTGCGGATACGTTGAGTCGGAAGAGAGCGGCTTCAGATCAGGAGCGAGATATAGAGGCTCTAGTGGGCGAGATCAGTACGTTGAGGTTATGTGTGATTTCACAGGAGCTGTTGGGGTTAGAGGCAGCTAACCAGGCAAACTTATTGAGCAGGATTCAAGTTGCTCAGGAGAAAGATCAGGGTTTGATTGATGCTTCTCAGGCGGCCGGTTCAGAGTATGTGGTCTCAGCGAGTGGGATGATACTGGTGAACGGGCGGGTTTGTGTACCTAAGGACGAGGATCTGAGGCATAAGATCCTGAGGGAGGCTCATTCGAGCATGTTATCGATTCATCTGGGAGCAACCAAGATGTAACGTGACCTGAAGCGGTATTATCACTGGGTCGGGATGAAGAGGGATGTAGCTAGCTGGGTTGCAGCGTGCAACGTGTGTCAGCTGGTGAAGGCTGAGCATCAGGTTCCGAGTGGTATGTTGCAGAGTTTGCCCAGTCCAGAGTGAAAGTGGGATATGATTATCATGGATTTCTTGACGGGGTTGCCGATGTCACGGACTTTTGATGTTATTTGGGTTGTTGTGGATCGTCTGACCAAGTCAGCACATTTTTTTGCCATCAAGAAGACTGATGGAGCGGCAGTTTTGGCTGGGAAGTATGTGCGGGAGATAGTGAGGCTGCACGGTATGCTAGCGAGTATTGCGTCAGACCGGGATCCGAGATTAACCTCAGATTTTTGGAGGGTGTTTCAGGCTGAGATGGGCACTAAGGTGCATATGAGCACAGCGTATCATCCTCAGACAGATGGGTAGTCATAGAGGACGATTCAGACATTAGAGGATCTGTTGAGGATGTGTGTGCTGGATTATGGTGGTCATTGGGCGGATCATCTGAACCTGGTGGAGTTTACGTACAACAACAGTTACCAGGCGAGTATTGGGATGGCTCCATATGAGGCTCTGTATGGGAGGCCGTGTAGGACACCATTATGCTGGACTCAAGTGGGGGATAAGAGCATGTATGGTGCGGATTTTGTTCAGGAGACGACGGAGAAGATCCGTGTCTTGAGGCTGAACATGAGAGAGGCTCGGGATCGGCAGAAGAGTTACACCGATAGGAGACAGAAGGTGCTGGAGTTTGAGCTGGGAGATAGGGTGTATCTCAAGGCAGTGATGTTGAGGGGTCCTAATAGATCCATTTCGGAGAACAAGCTGAGTCCGAGGTTTATGGGTCCGTTCAAGGTGGTGGACCGGGTCGGACCGGTGGCGTATCGGTTGGAGTTACCTCAGAGCATGAAGGCTTTTCACAAGGTCTTCCATGTTTCGATGCTGCGGAAGTGTCTGCATGAGTCTAAGGAGGTGTTGGCTAAGATTCTAGAGGATCTTCAGCCCAACATGACTTTGGCGGTGAGGCATGTGAGGATTCTCGAGAGGAGGGTCAAGGTGCTGCGCCGGAAGAGTATACCGTTGGTGAGAGTCGTATGGGACTGTGACGGTATTGAGGAGGAGACTTGGGAACCAGAGGCGTCGTTGAAGAAGAAGTTCTCGAAGTGGTTCGAGAAGCAAGCGGTGGCTTGAGTTTTCTTTTCTGGTTTTCAGAGTCTGTATTAGCATGTTGCTATGTTGTTGTTATGTATTTCGTTTGTAGTTCTAACGAGTATACATTTCGGAGATTTAATAAGATGAGTTTGCCTTATTTATTGTGTGTAAGACGTGTGTTCTTATGAGATGACTGGAGATGTCATGGATTGTGATGACTGGTAGGTCATGTGGAGGTCTAGCGGTAGAAGTTCTATGTGAGTTAGAGCTTGCCTATCGGCTAGGATGGCTAGGAATAGAAGTTCTATGCGGCTTTGAGCTTGTTCATGTTCCAAAAGTGGCTGGAAATAAGATTGTTCATGTTCCAAGAGTGGATGGAAATGAGATCGTTCATGTTCCAGGAGTGGCTGGAAATGAGATCGTTCATGTTCCAGGAGTGGCTGCAAATGAGATTGCTCATGTTCTAGGAGTGGCTAGAAATGAGATAGTACATGTTCCAGGAGTGGCTGGAAATGGAAGCTCTATGCGCGTTAGAACCTGTCTATTTCCTAGGGAGAGTCTGGAAAAGAGGTTTTATGTGAGTTAGAATTTTCTTTTCCAGGGACTCTGTGAGACACCCTGGTGATTGGGTTGTTTCGGATGACCACGAGAGGTGATTTCAGTCGACAGGTGCCTAAGATGCACGTTACAGAGTGATTGCCCCAGGGGATAGTGGGTCTCCTGGGTATACTTGAGGGGATAGTGATGTTCTCTCTGGGGGAAAGTGGTTCCCTTGCATATACTTTGAGGGGTCGAAACCTCTCCAGGGGATGTGTGATTCCTCTGCAGCCGAGTTTGACGGACTGTGTGTCCTGAGAGTGAGAGGGGCTGGAGCATACCGAGAACTGGATGGACGGCGGTCCTGAAGGTGGAGGGTATGATAAACTTCGAGAGCTCAAAGAGTGACGATCTTGAGAGCGGAGTGTTGTATATAGATATGAGTATGGGCAATATTATTTGTAATGTGGTTGTAAGCATGAGACTGGATGAACTTCGGGGATCGGGAGTGGATCTCAGGTGGTGCTGACCGGGTTGGGGTCGGGATTGCAGCCATGGGAGACGGTGCAATAGGGCTAGTATGAGCCTAGTAGAGCTCGGGGATCAGGTGTGATCTCGAGTAGTGCTGACCGAGGGTTAGGAGAGTGGATGTGGATGTCGAGTCTAAGGTTTTTGCTGACGTTAGAACTTCGTTCGGACAACCTTGTAACATATGTACCATCGTTGGTCGTACATGTTCTTGTTTAATTGTTATGCGATCATTTGGTCCAATTTGGGATCAACGGTTGGTCGTGCATGTTCTTGTTTGATTGTTAGGCGATCAATCGGGCAGCCCTAATCCAAACCAGGGGGCGTTGCATCGTTGATGTTCCCGGGGGAATCTGGTCGGGTTTTAGGCGGGGGTAGTAACCTTAGTGAGACGGAGTCGCGTGATTCGAGGTCGAATCCATGTTAGTGGGGGAGAATTGTAACGCCCGTGAACCAAAAAGTGGATTTTGGTCGGGTGTGTCGATCGACACAGGCGTGTTTGTCGATCGACATGTGTGTTTGACTTGTGTGAAGTCGAATTTTGGACGGGTGTCGATCGATACAGGTGGTGTGTGTCGATCGACACGAGTTGGAATTGGACCGACCCGGTTGGTTCCAATTATCCGGTTTGGTGGGCCGGTTTAGGGAGAACCCTAGGGTTGATATAAAACGCTATCAGATGCGTTTTTATCCCTTTTTGGCCGATTTTTAGAGAGAAAAACAGAGAGTTTGAGGAGAGAATCAGAAATTAAGAAGTTGTGGGTGATTTTAGGAGTTGTCTTGAGGCGGATTGTGCTTGAGGCTTGAGAAACGAGAAGAAAACCTTGTTGTGGCGATTTCGGATCTGTAGAGTCGGAATCAGAGGCTGTTTCGGGCTGTTTTTCGTCGTTCTTCATCGTTCTTCGTCTTTCAAACCAAAATCGAGGTGAGTGCGGACTGTAGGATTACATAAGTGTAAGGAATGGGTAGAATGCGATTGCTTGGTGGTTTTCGTGTGTTTTGTGATTGAAATTGTGCAGGAGACTTGATGAATCGCGACGGATTCGATCAATGAGAGGATAGGCTCGATTCTGGGTTCTGCGATGTCGTGTCGATCGACACCGGGGTGGTGTGTCGATCATCACAGGGCATCTTGTCGATCGACACCATGGTGGTGTGTCGATCGACACGGGGGAGTCTGTCGATCGACACCTAGAGGTTGTGTCGATCGACACAGAGTTCCTGTTTGGGTTCGTGTTTGCTTGTTTCGTGAATGCTTGTGTATGTTCATCCTGATATTGTATTCATTGTTTATGCTTATGTATAAATAGCCTGTAGACGGGATGACCGCGTCGCTGAGTATTTGTGATAATACTCACGCAACTCTTTTTGCCATGTGTTGCAGGTAAAGAGAAAATGTGATCGTGGAATCATGGCCGGGAAGAGGAGATGATTTAGGGTCTCGCTTGTCTGGTTGTATTGCTTAGAATTGCTAGGTTCCTAGTGAATTCTGATTATTGAGCATCGGATTATTGTTATTGGATTGATTCTGAAATTGGTTGATTGAATATTGTTCATTGATAAGTATGGGATTATTGATGATGTTGTGTTATTGTTAATTGTTGTTATTCTGCGTTGCTTGTATTGGCCCAATTGAGGATTAGTATCTGTGAAGATAGTAATCTGAAGGGAAAAATTTTAAATTTTTGGGTCGGGTCGTTTCAAATTCCCCCCCCTCCCGAAACTTTCATATCCTCGCAGAAAAACCCCGATAACTAATCGCGTAGTACTTCAACCCAGTACGAAATGTTGACTTCTATTTCCCCCTAAAATAAATATTAGACGTTTATTTTTTTCCAGAATGAATATTGAACTCTTATTTCACTCCAAGTCGGTTAAAATTTGGTTTAATGTAAACCAAATATCTGTTTTAGAAAAAAAAATTGTTGGTTGACCGTGAATGACCCGATTAGATAACAGTAAACCGTAATTGACCGATTTTAAAACTGAACATTGCTAGCTTTCACATCACGGTGAATCACCACTTGATGATCACCCGAAGCAACTCCTTTGATGATCTTAGATCTCTGTTTCCAATCTAAGTTACCTCTGGATTGTTGTATAGATACTTGTCTAAGCTTCCATTAGGCATGTAATCATAGACAAGAAGAAGCTCACCTCTCCGGCGACAATAACCCAATAAAGGAACTAAATTCTGGTGACTCATTCTTCTGATACTCACAATCTCCGGCGAAGATCCTTCTCCTTAAACCCTTTGGTCGCATGGTACAGCTCCTTGAATCTGAATCGGTTCTTCCCAAACTCTATTTCCCAGTCCTCGAGCTCTTCCTGAAACTTCTTCTTCCTCCTCATGATATAGAAAGCAAGCAAGATCAAGGAGAAGATCAGAAACAGGGAAATCAGAGGCATACCGATTTTGTAGAAATCGGGGACTTTTTTAGGCTCAAATCGAGGAAGCTTAGGGAGCTTCGATAACGAAAGCATCGGAGCTTCTCCGTTTAATCGGAAGCTCTATCCGGCGATGAAATGCTGAGAGATAACGGAGCCAGTCGCAGAGGAGAAACCTACAAGAGGATTTCTGGGTTTATCGGAATCAAACGGATCCATAGTAACATCGATTCGATGGCTACGATTATCGTAATCGATCCAAACTTGCATCCGTTTCCGACTAATCAAGCTCAGATTCTGAAACTCGTTTTTATCGTCCTAGTATCCAGCCGTTGAGTAGTTCATCGATCTCAATCCATTGACGTCAATTCCGGCGTGATTTGCGTTTGGATCTCCGAACTTGTTACTCTGGATTATGTTGAATTCGACGGCAAAGACGTGATTCGTGTCGTTTCCATTGTTGGAGATGTTAAAGAGACTGATGTATTGGCTTGGAAGTGCAGAAGGAAGACCGAGAGTTGGAGCTACAACGACGGCGATTCCATGGCCGCTTAGTGTTGGGATATGAGATTGTAACGCAAAGACGAAGGTGGTGGAGAAGGAAGAAACGGTGTCGTTTTGTGAATCTTTAATGTCAGGTCAGGTTTTTCATACCATTCGGGTTTTGATTTCGGAATACAAACCAGTGTATTTGGTTTACGATCGGGTTTTGTTATTAACCGACCAAATCCAGAATTGGGGGGAAATAGAAGTCAACATTTCGTACTGGATTGAAGTACTAAGCGATTAGTTATCGGGGTCTTTCTGCGAGGATATGAAAGTTTCGGGGGGGAATTAGTACATTTTCCTGATCAACACGGTTTGTTAAGAACGAAAAATTCAAGTTCGGTTTGTGTTAATTGTTCATATGGTTGATTCTTGATAGTAGCTGGTGAGACGAGATGACCGCTCTCACTAAGCAAATTTGTCTGCTTATGCCTTCTTTTATGGTCGAAGGTAGTAAAAATGGCTAACGAGCACGTGAGACAAGCTGGAAAGGAAGGGGTGGATTTAGGAAGGGTTCATGTGTTATTTGATTCATTCGTTTGACTCGTTGGTTTGATTTGGTTACATTCATTTCCTAATTATGAACATGAATTCGTTTGTTAAGTTATTCATGGAATTGTTTGCTAGTTTGCTTATGGAACCCACTATCATTTGTTGAACCTCGTTTGAAGTTGGAATAAATCTCTTGAATTTTTATTAAGATATATTGTTAGGAGGTTCCTTATTTATGTATGTTTGAACGCGTTTGCTTAGTTGATAGTCTTCCGCTGAAACTGAATTGGAAATTGAAATTGAATTGAAATTGGCTTAAATTAAATAAATAAAAAATTTGACTAAGTATGAGATTGTTCGCATGTTCGGTGATTTCTTTACCTGCAGGTAGGATTGGCAGGTTGGGGTGCCACACTTTCCCTTGCTACATTCAAATCTATGCGTTTTTTCCTGTTTTGCTTTTCGTGTGTTAGCTACGAGGGCTTCCTTACAAAAGAAAATAAGTATGGATATATGATGTACATAAAACTTCGATGTAGGGTTTATATGCAATTAGGTTTTAAATTTATAACCCTAGAGAACTGCAAGTGCACAGTTAAGACAATTGTAGTACTTAGGGGTCGATCCACTGAGGACTAAGTGATGAATGCACTACAAACCTATATGATTCAGATTAAGCTAAGGCAACATATTATTTGGTTTTTTGGGGGTTTATGGAAGCAAATAACAAAGCAATAAAAGTAAAGGGATAGATATCAATTAAGATTAGAATTCAAGAAATTCACAAAACATATGCAAAACACAAGCAATTGATTTATGATTTTAATACTAGTTGTTCTAGAACTCATATCACTAAGTTAAGGTCATCCCACTATCGTGACGTACCTAACCTTCTACGTTTTGCACCCTAATAGACTCAACTATCGCAGGTTATTACAAGGTGAAAACATGCTTTATGCTCAAGATTGATTGTTCACTAGACTACTTAACTAACCTATCGAATTGTTAAGACGCCTAGCTCATCGAATACTAGGTCCGGAGATATAACAAGCTTTTGGAGAGTATATCAACCTAAGATCACTCCTTGGGTTGCTAAGCCGATTCGTGCTTTGAGTATAAATAAAGATGAAGAATCAATTCTAGAATAAAACTCTAAACGATTAAATATGTAAAGATATAGAATTAAGAAAGTGCATAGAAATCAAATCAAAGCTAATATTGTAACATGTTTTGCAACACGTAGCAGCAAGAGTAAAGCACATAGACATAGTATAAATCATTGATCTTTCTAAGCGTAAGAAGTTAGATCTCATCTCTTCGCAATAGGGCAAAGTCAATCTATCCTTAAAGGCTTTTGAATCAAATATGCATTAAGAACAAGAGAAAAACGAAATACATGTTTAGGTATTGATATAGGCTGTTATGCCCAGCTGTTTAAGTTTTTAGAGAGGCTAAAAGCAAGTATATATAGGGGTTTAAGGAGGCTTAAGTCGGCTAGGTGTTCTTCGGGCAAAAACATCTTTTTCGTCGAAACTGAGGCAATACCGGTCACAATAACGGTCGGCTTGTGTGACCGGTATTAGATGCTTCTATGGCGCTTTTAGAAGGTCATCAAAAGTCTGGATCATCGGCCCCTGGGCGGCCGGTGCTTGGCTCCGTTCTGCACTCACTTCACTTCGAAGGCCGTTTGACATGTCCTCAGTGTTTCGGGTGTAGCTTCCAAAGTACAGCTCCAATTGATAAAATTCCAACTCCATTGGAAAGATAACTCAAAGGGATATCTCCATACCAAGTTTAATTAAATTCTTAATTGATTTGATTCTCCGTTCATAAGCGAACTTCTGGCGTATACGTTCTATCAAGTTTGGGAATGTGCATTATCTTCAAGATAAAATGACTTGGCTTGGTTTATTTGACTTGGATGAGTAGCTGCATCATATATGACACTTTTTTTGCTCCATTTTACATCTTTTTGATGATAAAACCTGTTAAGACCTTAAAATCTACATATACGAGAAAACTACCTCTTTTGGTCCAAAAACTTTATTAATATATATATATATAAAAACTATAGTAAAATATATAGTAAAAGTGGTAAAATATAGGGTATATCAATATAAAAGGCCCCCTTGTCATAAACCTCAGTTAGGAATTATATGTCCCTTTGGTTGTTTGTTGATAAGAACCTTATACTGGACAAAACATATACACCACATCATCCAGGTGATCTGTTTTTCAGCGAACCCCATTTTTTGAAGAAGACTCTCTGTAAGAGGTTATTCTACCCTGATCATACGTTTTACTCATGTATGTCTAGACTGCCATGAATTTAGACTTACATGCCTTATTTGTCCTCAACCCAGGAAACATTTCCTAAGCTTTCAAAATATTATCTAAATCAGTCGTCCTGCAACAAAAGCCAATTGTATCTCAGATATGAGATCTAGTAGAACTCGTATCAGCCTTTGACACAAAACCTTTAATATAATTTTACATCCCACATTACAAAGACTGATCGGCCTCAATTCCGTCACCCTAGTGGGCCTGTCCATTTTAGGGACTAAACATATGTTTGTCATCTAATCTCTCATCAAAGCTTCATTTCTTCAGGAATTCGCTGACTAACTTGACGATATCCTCTTTGAATATATGCCACGAGTGTTGGAAAAATAATGCAGTCATCCCATCCGGTCCCGATGTCTTTTCATGATGCATCATAAATAATGCCCGCCAGACCTTTCCTTCTATCACAATCCCCATCAACAAGTAATTTATCTGATTTTTGATCGACGTGGGACCTCATCCAACACTTCTACCAACACAGTTGTAGAAAAGGTTTGGAAAAGGTCATCAAAATAATTAACCGCAACCTCTTCCACTTCGTTCTCTGAGGTAATCTAGTTGCCTTATGTAGTATTTAATCCTATAATTTGCCTAGATGTTTTATTTGTGCATGAAAATTTAGAGCTCCTTCAGTGTACCAAGTTGTCCGACTTTCTACTGCCAATAATCTTTCTCATCCTTGTTTGCTTCCTTTAATTTTTGTGTTTGATCGCACAATTCTTCAGTTGTTTGGGAGTCATCATTTTAACACTCTTCTACTGCTTTTTGTAGTTCTGAAATCCTTTCTTTTCTGTATGGTGGGTTCTTCTGACACCACCGTGAATTTTCGCGGCGGCAACTATTTATATTATCCACAATATTTTCGCCTGGCATGCCCGTCGTGCCACCCCATTCTTCCTCAATAGATTCTTTTAATCCGTCTTTGCAAATCCATCTTTTGTTGAGCCAAAACTTTTGCTTTCCCCACAATATTTTGTTATCTATAGTGGCGAGGATAGGCCTATGATTCGACCCAATCATGGCCAAATATTCGACCAATGAATGAGTGAAAATTTCATGCCAATCTTCATTGACTAATATGCCTTATCAAGCCGACACCAAATAGTCTCCGAGCTACGTCGTCCCTTCCATGATAACTTATTTCCTAGTGATTTTCATTTGTGTTAACCTTTCCCATACGAATTCTCTTTGTTTCGGAACCGGATCTCTATATACAAAATATATAAAGATTTATTTCCATTAATTGTCGCCTAAACATCAATGATTCTATTGTTTGCAAATAAGATTGAAACATTTAAGTCATTATTATAAAAAAAAAGTGAAAGTTCATCACTTGCAGCACACGGTGTACAATTTATTATTTTCAAGATGAAAATGAAATTTTTGCACAAAAGCAAACTCTTACTTTGATTCAGACAATTGAGCATTAATATAATTATGGATTTTGTTACCCTCATCGTTCTTTTTGTCCGGTAAAGTTGGTACAGAAGCATATGATTCATATCAAATCTAAGGTGTCGTCTTTGATGTTCATAATCGATCGCAACATCTATGTGATTTTGTCTTCGTTATTGGGTTTATTGATCATGAAAAAAAAAAAAACTTTGTTTTGCACGTTTTTGTATTCCTTAATAGATGTATGTATTTCGTTTCCCTATACTTTCTTTGTTTGCTTGGTTCCCATTATATCGATCTCTTAAAGTTTATATTGTTTGTGCGATTTTTATAGATAGTGTTAGGTGATGCAACCAATACGATCGTTACCAAAATATCTATCAAATTATATCTTTGTTGATCTATTTGTTTTTGGCTCTTATAATTGTATTAAATTATGTTTTTGTTTATGTTATGTATCATGCTGATCTGAAACAGATAGATACTACACCATCCGAATAAAAGAAATTGATTAGAGATGTAGAATATTATAGCAAGGAATAACCACTCAGGTAAAAAAAATTAATAAGTGATCGACTGATACAAATCATTTAAACAAATTAACATTGAACGTTATCTACTAGAGATAATAGAAACCATTAAACTTCTTCACCACCTTCGTTTTAGCTGGATTTTTTTTTCTTATTTCACTTCTAATTTGTAAAGCTTTTTTTTAAGTATCTAATTAGTAAATCTTCTCAGTTTGATTTCTATTTAAATATCTAATAATTTTATGAATATTTTTAAGAGTTTGGATGTTCTAACAAGTCGTTTCTCTTTTATTCTTTTGACGAGTTTCTTTCTTATACGAGTGTTAGATACTAGGGACTGGCTTTTCTAACATATTGCTCATTCTTAGAAAACTACAACCCTTTGATGTCAGGTACATATGTCTAAAAACAATTTAGCCTTCGTTGATCTTGCTGACATAGCAACTCATTCGATTGGGGTTTGTGATTTATATGACTATGGCTGATTTATATGGCTGATGATATATATTTTGTTGTTTGATTGTGGTTTTTTGTCATTTCTCTATGTTTTGCAAAAAAAAAATTTCATATTTGGAGAAAGTATACATGGTAATAGAAGTTCAGCAGAGAGAGAGATTATACACCAAGATTTCTAATTAATAGATTGAGCTATATAACTTGTGCCTGAAAAGCTTCTTTCAAGTGTTTTGTCGTGTTCGTCCTATATGTGGTGGTACTGGCATTTGGGAAGCTATATAAACAATTAAATCATATTGTCAAAGTTTTTGTGTGATGAGAGACTGCCAACTTTGTATTTGATTTTGATTATGCATGCGGCGAATATGATGGTATTATCAATGTTTTCGTTTGTTGTAAGATGCAAAAGGGAGTCTAATATCTGTCTGAGACAATCTTTTGGCAAACCGAGCATCTATGATTTCTTGGAAACCCCTAAATAATCTCTCCATGCAAATTGTCGCTTCTTATAAGATCTCTTGCAAATCAAGAAACTGGAAATAGCCTCTTGTTGAATCTCTATCAAGGAAATATGCAAGACGACGAGTGCGAGTCATATGTAGCCAAATCTACAGAAAACATAGCATTTGAGATGATATTGAAAGCTGCGACGACGGATCTACGAGCCAAGTCAATATCTCATCTCTCGAAAAATTGGTTTAATAAGCCTATAAATTTCTCCACCTTTCTCATCATTAAAGATTGAATAGTTTCTAGGTTTTGGTGTGATAACAAAGTTTTAGCTATTGTTTTTCTCATACACCTAAAGATTCGTGCAAATAGAACTTCAAAAGAGTTATGGCCAATCATGTGTGTATAGTTAACTTTTTAAAGTACTGTTAAACCTGAATTTCGCTTTAGGCTTTTCGGTATAAAAGCAGAATATCAAAATTAAAAATTGATTTTGAAGTTTTTTCTCCCTTGTTGAAGAAATCAATTGTTGGGAGCACGTCTCCCTCGTCCTCAGCCTACTCAAGTGTTTTGATTTCAAATTCTAATGTCTAATTGTTGAAGAAATCAATTTTAAAATATGAATCAACTGTTCCGCAATGTTATCAATCTAAATCTATTAGTAACACAACTTTTACGTTGGAGCATGTGAGACAAATACCTGCAGCATGAAGGTAATGAACCTTTCTATCCAATCGAAACAGTGATTCATAGCGTTTGTTTAGTAGCATAAAAATAAGCTAACCATCAAAGGTTTAAAAGTGAGATGAAATACCAAGAGACAATATCTCAACTGGTAAAGATCTCATGCAAAGCCTAGAGGTCGCTGGTTCGAGTGGCTCTTGGGACGAAACTAATATTACATGTTGTGGTTTCGGACCTGGAGAGAATACGGGTTTCGGCCCACTTTTTCTTCTTCTTTCGAGTTCTAACTCAAATAAGCATTTGATCGAACATCTTGTAAGCATCCAAATTCAGTTCACCGCCAATTGAAATTTTGTCCACAATAGCCTTCGATACATCAGTAAAGAACCCTATCTCTTTCTGAAAATCTTCAACTAATGGCATTGCAACATTCGGAACCTCAACGTATCGATTCTCAATCTCTAGTTCCCTCCCTAATAGATAATCGGAGTGACTTTGTTCCAAATCCGAATTTAGAACCTGATATTTTGTGTCCTCTCGCTTCGACTTCAACACTTGGAACGAATCAGTTGACTCCATTTGTGCACTTGATTCAGAGGGTGCCTCTTGAATCGATTCTTCCTCGCGAATCGTCTCTCTCACCATCGATACAACGCTTGATTCCTCCACCAATTTTGATTCATTCTCTGCACTTGCACTTGAATCTTCTTCAGAAATCATCTATGGCATCGATTCGTCATCATGAATCACTTTGGTTTCCAACAAACTCGATTCATGTTGCTTCATTGAATCCATTTATTCTTGCAGAATCTGTTTGTTCTCGATCTTTAACCTGATTCTTTCAGGATCATTGTTACGTCTCGTTTGTAAACTCAAAAGATCAATCCCTTTATTTATGAAAACAGAGGAAAACAACTAGAGAGATCCCATGGATCCTCTCTCTCACTCACAAAGATTGATCAAACCACTTGATACCATTCTACTAATAACAAGTAAATCTTAAATAACCAATTCCCAAATCACGCCCATGGGATGTTTTCTCTGAGCTCGTCCTTCAGCCGTTAGACTTCTATGACGTGTCCCTCCTCTTCTAGAAAGTTCCTCCCCTGACGTGTCCTTATTCTTCTAGAAGACCCTCATCTGAGACACGTCACTACTGTAGAGTGTTGCTGACCTTGTCAGCCTTCTTAGCCTTGGACCTTATTCTTCTGTACTGGAAAAGAATTGCAGTCCTTTCCTCCACCCTCCTAACAATACTCCCCCCCCCCCTCCTAACAATACTGGAAAAGAATTGCAGTCGTTCTCAAGGTCAAAGTCTGGAAACTGCTCCTCTACTACGCCCTTCCATTCCCAAGTGCAATCATGGGGTGGCAATCCCTTCCACTGAATTAGTATCTCTTCTTGCCCTGTAACTTGGTTGAAACGGCACCCCAAGACAGCCTTTGGTGTAGCTTCAAGTACTCCTTCAGTAGTTAACTGTGGAGGCAAGGAGATAGGTTCCAAGTCACTTCCTATAGCTGGTTTCAATTGAGAGACATGGAAGGTATTGTGGATCTTGGCTGTAGGAGGAAGCTTCAGCTGGTAAGCAACCTCTCCTACTCGGGCTTCCACCTCAAATGGCCCATAAAAACGAGCTGCCAACTTCTCATTGCCCCTGCGGGCCAAGGACTGTTGTCTATAAGGGCGAAGCTTGAGGTAAACCTGATCTCCCACGTGGATGTCAGCTTGTTTCTTCATGATCTGATGAGTTCTCAGCAATTGCTGGCGTAGTACTTCTATCATGGCATTTTGGTCTTTCAACCTACTCTCCAGCTTCGCATTAGAATTTGAACCATTCTCATACCTGATCAGAGTTGGAGGGTCCCTCCCATAGACGGCTTTGAAAGGGGGTAGTCTGGATGGCGGAGTAGAATGAGGAATTATAGCACAACTCTGCCCACAGTATATAACTGACCCAAGTTTTGGGCTTCTCACTAGCATAGCAACGTAGATACGTCTCAAATCCAATGTTAGTCACTTCTGTTTGCCCGTCTGATTGGATGATAAGCAGTGCTGAAGTACAGCTTTGTGCCCGCCAACCGGAATAACTCCTTCCAAAACTTGCCCGTGAACAACTTGTCTCTATCTGAGACTATAGTCCTAGGGAACCCATGTAGCCTGACGATTTCCTAAGGAAGATCATTGCCACCTCTGGAGCTTTAAAAGGAAGTTTCAGTTTGATGAAGTGCCCATATTTAGACAACCGATCCACAACCACCATGATGACACTGTAGCCTTCTGATTTGGAAAGCCCTTCAATAAAATCCATTGATATATCCTCCCATACTTCCCTCGGAATAGGCAGTGGTTGTAGCAGACATGCGGGTGCCAAAGTTGAATACTTGTGCTTTTGGCACACTTGACACGCCACCACGTACTGTCTTATTTCTGTCATCATCCCTTTCCAGTAGAAAATAGCACTTATCCTCTTCTATGTTTTCAATACTCCTCCATGACCCCCAATCTTGCTGTCATGAAACTCCCGCATCACAACCCTAACCAAGGGTGATCCTTGAGCAAGAACCAACTTACCATGACGCAGAAGTCTCCCCTGGACCACTTCATAATTAGGATGAGCAGACGCATATGTAGCTCCTCCCTGATCTTCTTTAGAACTGGATCTATGTTTACCTCAATGCCAATCTCTTCCAATTGTATAGCAGCAGGGACAGAAAGAGCAAACATCTGTGGAGTGGCTTCAATCCTGGAGAGTGCATCTGCTGCCTTGTTTTCTAAGTCTGGCTTGTACTGGATTTCAAAATCAAACCCCAAGATTTTAGTTAACCATTTTTGGGACTCCATATTGATCTCTCTCTGATCCAGTAGAAACTTCAAGCTCTTCTGATCGGTCCGAACCACAAACCTTCTCTCCAATAGATAATGTCTCCATTTCTGTATGGCAAATACTATAGCTATCAACTCTTGTTCGTACACCAACTTCTGCTGATGTCTTTCGGTCAGAGCTTGGCTGAAATAGGCCAAGGGCTGATGGTTCTGCATTAACATCGCTCCCAAACCCATACTAGAAGCATCTGACTCCACCACGAACAGGACTGTGAAATCCACCAAAGCCAACACCGGTAACGTAGTCATTGATGTCTTGAGCTGCTTGAAGGCTTCACCGTCTTCCTCATTCCACTGGAACTGATTCTTTTTTAGTAGTGCAGTGAGTGGACTTGCAATGCTGCCATAACCTTTGACGAACTTCCGATAGTAGCCTATTAGCCCGAGGAACTCTCTCAAGGCCTTGACGTTTTTTGGCTCTGGCCAGTCTACCATTGCTCTGATCTTGCTTGGGTCAGCAGCTAGACCTTTTCCAGAGATGATGTGGCCTAAATACTTCAGCTTTGAGCACCCAAACTGACACTTTTTCCGGTTAGCATACAACTTATGTTGGTCCAGTAGTTGTAAGACGGCTCTGAGGTGGTCCTGGTGCTGCAGAAGAGACTCACTGTACACCAGGATACATCGAAGAATTCGAGGACAAAATTACGCAGGTGCTTACGGAATACTTCGTTCATTAGCGACTGAAATGTAGCTCGTGCGTTGGACAATCCAAAGGGCATAACTAGGAACTCATAATGCCCGTCGTGAGCGCGAAAAGCAGTCTTCGGTATGTCCTCGGCCTTGACCAGGATCTGATGGTAGCCGGATTTGAGGTCAAGCTTAGAGAATACCCTCACGTCGTGCAGCTCGTCGAGAAGTTGGTTTATCATGGGGATTGGGAAGCTATCAGGCACTGTCACCTTATTGAGCACCATGTAGTCCACACAAAATCTCCAACTGCCATCTTTTTTCTTGACCAGAAGCACTGGACTAGAAAACGGGCTTCCACTGTCCCTGATAATCCCCGCGGCTAGCATGGCGACCACTTGCCTCTCAATCTCCTCCTTCTAGGCTTAAGGATAACGGAAGGGACGGACACTCAGTGGTCTTGCCCTTGGTTCTAACACGATCCCATCCTCCTTTCCCCTAGCCGGTGGAAGCCCCCTGAGGGTCACTGAACACCTCAGGATACTCGGCCAGGACCATAGCCACTTCGTCAGAACACGGTTCACGCATATCTTGGGTTGGGTGAGACGCCTGTAATCCTCCATACTCAACCATCACCCCTTGTCCCTGTCGCTCGATGGCCTTCCACAAGGCTTTGAAAGACACCGACGTGCAACATATACTCGGATCCCCTACCAACTCCGCCTTTACACCTTCAATCTTGAACCGCATGCGTTGGAGCTTCCAATTAACCTTCATGTCCCCAAGGGTTTCGAGCCACTGTATCCCTAAGATCACATCGGCGCTACCGAGCTCGATGGGGAGGAAATCAGCTGTGATTTCGACCCCTTGGAGTGACAAACCCAGCCCTCGGCAAACACCAGTACCGAGGATGGTTATGCCCGTGCCGGTGAGCACGCCGTAGCCCGTGGTTGCCTCCGGTATCAGCTCCAACGACTTGATAACCTTTTTTGATACAAAGTTGTGGGTTGCCCCACTGTTGATCATCACGATGACCTCCACCGTCTGTAGCGCACCCTAAAGCTTCATAGTGCGAGGCAACGAGATCCCGACCAAGGCATTAAGGGAAAGCTCTGCCACCTCCGTCATCTCTTGAGCGATCTCTTCCCCAACCCGCTCGTCGTCTTCCCACTCCTTCTCACTACCGTTGGCGAGCATTAGTAGCAGCTGGAGTTCCTGCTGAGGACAAAGATGCCGAGGGCTCCATTTCTCATCGCACTTGTAACAGAGATCCTCTGCCTTTCGTTGTGCGATTTCGGCTGGGTTAGCCGTCGAAAAGGTGGTTTGACCCTGTTGTGCGAATTAGAGTTACGAAACCTAGTATTGGACCTCGCAGGAGCCACCAAGTTATTGGGCTTACCGAGGTTCGGCCCATCAGAGGTTTTCATCGGCTGGCTCTGGGTTTTAGAAGGGCCCATTCGTTCTCCCCTCTGATGATGTTGTCGGATCCTCCCGTTGATAGATCCGCCGTTCTTGTCCAATCCTCGACGAGCTTGGCGATACTCATCATTTTTTTAAGGGTTCACGCCTCGAACGTCTTTGCTCGCGCCCTAATCTCAGGTTTGAGACCGATCATAAACGCGAGCTCCAACATATTATTTGGCAAATTCGGCACGTTGGCGGCAAGGGAAATGAAATCACAGTAGTATTCCTTCATCGTGTCGTCCTGTGTTTCCTGTGTGCCAGAGCTCGAGTCAGGACTGGTCGAAAATTGCTCCAACACTAGCGTTTTCAACTGGTCCCAACTCAGAAAGGGGTTGCGGTCTCTCTTCCACCGATACCACATTAGCGCCTCGTCATAAAGCACATCCGTATTGCCTGGAGTTTCTCGGGGTCTAAAAAGTCTCCGAGTTCAAAATACTGCTCCACCCGTAGTAACCAGCTCTCTGCATTGTCGCCGTTGAACGTCGGCAGCTCTAAACGTCGGGTCAGTGACTTTGTTCGTTCATCCAATGGCCTCTATCCGTGCTGAAGGAAAGGTCCAAGTTGAATCTCGCCCACGTTGGCCCTTGAGCGCCTGGCGTCTGATGCCTCCGCCGGCTCCTGCCTGATTCCCTTGCCGGAGCCTCCGGTTGGTGTTGATACCAAAGGAGAAGAACCCAGTTGTACCGTCGGTCGTGTGTCTTCCTTCTCACGAATACGCGCCACCAATTCGCTCATGATCCTTCATTCGATTCGTTCCAAAACAGAGTTAGTCTCGGTGGCAGTAAGCTTCATTGCCGTTACCTTCTTCTGGATATCCGTCATCGCCTGTTCCATTGCTACGAGCCTCAGGTCAGGTTTTGGTCCCATAATTTCCTTACAAAGAATGAACCTTACTCTGATACCAAATTTGTTACGTCTCGTTTGTAAACTCAAAAGATCGATCCCTTTATTTATGAAAACAGAGGAAAACAACTATAGAGATCCCATGGATCCTCTCTCTCACTCACAAAGATTGATCAAACCACTTGATACCATTCTACTAACAACAAGTAAATCTTAAATAACCAATTCCCAAATCACGCACATGGGATGTTTTCTCCCAGCTCATCCTTCAGTCGTTAGCCTTCTATGACGTGTCCCTCCTCTTCTAGAAAGTTCCTCCCCTGACGTGTCCTTATTCTTCTAGAAGACCCTCATCTGAGACACGTCACTACTGTAGAGTGTTGCTGACCTTGTCAGCCTTCTTAGCCTTGGATCTTCTTCTTCAGTACTGGAAAAGAATTGGAGTCCTTTCCTCCACCCTCCTAACAATCATCTTTGTCTCCAAACATCAACAACAAAGCTTCTCTCAACTCGTTCCAGTAATGGAAAGCAATCAAAGATTGTCGGTGTTGATACCACACTTAAGCTTCACCTTCGAGTACTACATGTGCCATATCGACTTTCTCCAAATCATTGAAATCTTCCTGAACAAAGAAATCGTCCATCTGTGAAAGTCACTATCGAAAATCATCACCTTTAACACCCCTGGAACCACATGATTCTCAACTTGTGTCGGTTTTTCTCCCAATTTCTTCGCTTCAATTTTCTGCAAAAGCTCCAACAACAAGGCAAATTTGGAGTCGATCCTTTCTTCTACGATCATGATTTTTTCCTTTCTTGGCTTCTCCAACTCGAATTGTGAAGAAATCGGTATCCTCCGAATTTTTGACAACGATTCCAACGTAATCGGTGACAATTTGCGATTCTCAAATCCGATTGAAAATCTTGTGCTTGCAACATCATCGATGAACTCAAATCTCTCACCATCGCGATCTATGGATCCTGATTTCGCTCACTCACGCACCAATTTGATAAGAACCCAAACCAATTCTTCTTGAATTGAAAGAGGATTGCACGAAATCTAGTCAAGTTCTCCTCAAAACCTTGACTAGCCAACAAGATCTCTGAACCTAAACACTCTACAATTCAGGATAAACCTCTCAATGACTCAGAGGATCTACTTATAGAGGATATGATCGAACAAACACTAATACTCTCTATACCAATACCATGTTGCCACGTCAACTTCCTCTCCTTGGCATATCAGAGACGAGGGAGAGAGATGGGTAATACAATCTTGACACACGTGCTACGCGTTCAACATTAGGTCATAAGGAAGTGACGGAATTGGGCTCGATTCCCGCCATGGGTTCTTCTTCGTCGTTGTTTTCCTCTTCCGTGACGACATTAGATCAAGACGTTGATAAACCTCCGACCGAATTCTCTGTTTGGTGAGATTTGAATTGAATCGAATCATTTCTCTTCGTGAATAGAAAATGGTTTGAGATTTTTAGTATTCATGATATTCAAGGGGTTATTTTTGACAACTTCTGCTCAATGTTTTGAAGGGTGCAAATATCCAAATGTATCTTTTTTAAATAAAATTATTGATTTGTTTTTTAAATCAAATAAGGTTTGTTAGATTTAAAAAATTGTGTATAATGTTCAAGTTATGATAAAATCGGAAAGTTGAAGTTAATGTTCATGATAAAATATATCCATTTTAAACATAATTAATTTTTATAAATGTTCATAAAGTTGAACTAATGATAATATATTTTTGGTTCCAATAAGGTTAGTTAGATTTAGATTATAACTAATTTAAATCTATTTTTAATGTTAAAAAAAAAAAAAATTTATAACTGTAAACGAAAAATGTTAAAAAGTATGAGACGACAAAAATGTTAAATTGAAAAATGTCAACAAAGCAGATTCAATGTTTGAATATCTTGTTCATTTTTTAATTTTCTTGTGTTAAAAAATATATTTATAATTTATCAATTTTTTCAAAATCTTTGCAAAACTACTATTTTTTCAAAATCATTTATTCAATATATCATTTATCTTTGGGTTAACTATATTGTATTAGACTTTAGTTTTGAGGATTAAGAGTTTGGTAGGGGTCAAAACATATTTTAGGATTTAAAATTTTAAGATTTAGGGTTTAAAAATCCATAACTAGTGGCATTTTTGAAAATGGACAACCCATAGTGACATTTTTAAAAATAGATATACCAAAAGTGGTATTTTTGACAAAATAGTTTTAGATCATTTTCTGGTGGAGATGTTCATCAGAATGACCGATTTTTTGGCACGATGAAATCGTCGCCGTGAGCACTATAATATAGTGTATCTACTTGTCAAAATCGGAGTTAGTTTGAATGAGAAATGAGTGTCCAAAGTGGATAACTTGGAAAGCTTATGAAGCTTCAAAATTTGGCTAAGTGTAAAAAGTAAAAACTAGCAAATGTCTCTCATTCAAAATTAGAGATGAAATATCTCTTATATGTAAACTCATAACAATGTTCAAAACCTTGTATAAGCCCCCTCAATCCAGTGGTTTGACAGATGGTTCATTAATGCCTCTATGGAGTTCGAGTCTTGGAGAATACAAATTATAATGGAGGCAAAATTTATAGAAGATTTTTAGCGTGGTGCAAGGAGAATCGTCTGGAGTAGTACCGCATATCAAGGCTAAAATTTTCCGTTGAATGATAGTCCGTGTAATTCTTCTCATAGTTTATAATAATTAATAAATCTAAAATATTATAAAAAAAACCTTGTATATACTTTGGTGTATTGGAGAAAAAAGATATTTGGATCAGGTTTTGACTTTGTGTTTCAGAATTTGGTAAATGGACCCAATGACATAAAAGATTCATTCTTTTAGTACAAATTTTTTTTGGAATTATGAAGTTGATTTAAATCAACAAAATATCTTCTTTAATTGATTTCCTTGTAACGTTGAAAGGAAATCAAAATTCTTGTAACATAAGAAAATCAATAAATATGCTAATGAGATTAAATTCTCATAACTCCCCCTTATGGCTACGTTGAAGCTTTGTTCTGTAAGAAAAATTCTTTGTTTTCTCATTGAGACATTAGATAGAACATTAAAAAATCCCTCACAACTTCTTTTTCTTTTTATTTTTGTTTTGTGTTTGAAAATACACATAAATCTTTGGTTCGTTAGTTTCTATTCTCTAGTGTTGCGGAATAGTTGATCATGTGGTTGTATTCTGGGAATTCTGGTTACATCAAAACCATCACACTACGGGTAATTAAAGAATTCAAGAAAGAGTGTCTCGTCTCCACAGAAACCGTTCATCGTAATTTTGGTATTGATCAAAGCTATTTTGTATATATATTTTTATCATTAATCTAAGCAATATTCATGTTTGCCTTATCGTAGAAATTGTGCTCCTAAAAGTAAATCTAGGTTAATGATTTTATTAAGATATTTCGAGAGATTTTGAACGGACATGACCCTCGAAACTAAATCCGTCGGAACCCCGTCCAAAATCAATTATTTTCTGATTTCCAATACATTTTATTCCCGCCTATATACATTTTTAACAAAATAACATCCGTCGAAAATCCGTAGAAACTATCCAACGGATTTCCTACGGATTGTGGTTTATGATACAAATTGATGTGTAAAAAATAGTTGTACTCCTTATAATCGCCGGATATATGCTTCTTGACACAATTACACATCTATCGTATAGATGTGGCATATACAAAACATGTATTCATATCAAATCCATGTTTAACTTTTTAATATTGAATAACACTTTATTTGAATTAAGTATTTGAGAATCACAAATTGAATAACTAAAACGACCCGACCCAAAAATTTAAAATTTTTCCCTTCGGATTACTATCATCACAGATAATAATTCTCAATGGGCCAAACACAAACAACGCGGAACGGTTAAAATAAACAATAATAAAACAATCATTAAATCCCATACTTTAATAATCACTAAACTGTTCAATTCCATAAATCAATTCTAATAACCAATTAAAATAACCAACATATAACCAAGTATACATTCCAGAATCCACTAGCAACCTAACAATTCTAACAGCAAGGCCATGAAACCGAGACCCTAGATCATCTCTTCTTCCCGGCCATGATTCCACGATCACATTTTCTCTTTACCTGCAACACATGGCAAAAAGAGTTGCGTGAGTATTATCATAAATACTCAGTGACGCGGTCATCCCGTTTACAGGTTATACACAAAGGCATAAGCAAGAGATACAATACCAGGATGAGCATACAACAAGCATACACGAAACAATCAACACGAACTAGTACAGAAGCACTGTGTCAATCGACACGACATCGCAGACACAGGAAACGAGCCTATCCTCTCATGGCTCGAATCCCAATGCAATTTGTCGATCTCCTGCACGAATCCAAACACCAAAACACACAAAATCCAATCTAACAACACAAGTAATCGTATTCTATTTAATCCTTTACCCAAATAAACCTACGGTCACGCACTCACCTCGATTCTGGAAGGAAAGGAAAGAGGAAAACCCGAAGAACGCGAAGAACACGAAGAACACCACCTCCAAAATCAGAAAATCCTCAATCAAATCGCAAACACAGCCTCCAGAATCTCCTTTACTCACACAAACACTCAAATCTCCCAAACACAGAGATTTCTCTCTGAAAACCTCTGATTTCTCCTCAACAACAGCCAAAATTTGGCCAACCCTCACTGTTCTGCGCCTTTATATTCAACCCTAGGGTTCCCTAAACCAGTCCGCTGAACCAGACAATTGGAACCAAACCGATCGGTCCAATTTCAACTCGTGTCGATTGACACACCTCCTCTGTGTCGATCGACACAACACCCAGAACAAGACTTCTCATAAGTCCAAAACACTCGTGTCGATCGACACACACTCCCTGTGTCGATCGACACCCAACCAAAAATCCACTTTTTGGTTCACGGGCGTTACAATAACAGTGGATTTCAATGAAGATTTTAAAATGATTGATTGAATAACATAAGATTTTGCTTGGATTTCCAAATCCATTAAAATACTAAAACCAATACACGAACTAGTACAGAAGCACTGTGTCAATCGACACGACATCGCAGACACAGGAAACGAGCCTATCCTCTCGTGGCTCGAATCCCAATGCAATTTGTCGATCTCCTGCACGAATCCAAACACCAAAACACACAAAATCCAATCTAACAACACAAGTAATTGTATTCTATTTAATCCTTTACCCAAATAAACCTACGGTCACGCACTCACCTCGATTCTGGAAGGAAATGAAAGAGGAAAACCCGAAGAACACGAAGAACACCACCTCCAAAATCAGAAAATCCTCAATCAAATCGCAAACACAGCCTCCAGAATCTCCTTTACTCACACAAACACTCAAATCTCCACTGTTCTGCGCCTTTATATTCAACCCTAGGGTTCCCTAAACCAGTCCGCTGAACCGGACAATTGGAACCAAACCGATCGGTCCAATTTCAACTCGTGTCGATTGACACACCTCCTCTGTGTCGATCGACACAACACCCAGAACAAGACTTCTCATAAGTCCAAAACACTCGTGTCGATCGACACACACTCCCTGTGTCGATCGACACCCAACCAAAAATCCACTTTTTGGTTCACGGGCGTTACAATAACAGTGGATTTCAATGAAGATTTTAAAATGATTGATTGAATAACATAAGATTTTGCTTGGATTTCCAAATCCATTAAAATACCCCCCCCCCTTTCTTATATTATAGATAATGAACCTCTTATACTTGTGGTTTGAAAAATTAAAATCTTACAAAATGAAATGTTTTATTTCAAATAAGTTAATCAAGTATATTATAAATTATGAACCAATATGTAACTTACCATGTTTGTTTACGAGTTTGTCGATATTTTCATTGAATCATGTTAACTCTAAACCACAAATCCTAGGAAACCCGTCGAAATTTCCTTCCGAAATCCAACGGCATGTACAATCGGTCCAAAATCCGTTGGATTGTCCAACTGAATTCCCACGAATCCCAGAAATACCAATGGATTTTCTAAGATAATTCATTTTTAATAATCATGTCATAATACTCATTTGTTTTAGTTACATAAAATAGTCAAAAAATACATAATATATTACAAAGTCAATTCACAAAAAATATATTACAAAACCCATTTTAAAAACACAAATATTACAAAAATACATATATATAACTACTTCAAATCCGATGAATAATCTGATGGTACATCAATTTCATCCAAAATGTTTTGGTCGTTTTCCAAAAAAATTGGCAGTTAAAATTCAAAATCCGTCGGAAATCTGTAGAAAATTTTTGACAAATTTTCCATGGTAGTTTTTAAAAAAAAATTATTAAGCTGTTGAAAATCGGTGGGAAATTCCCACAGATTTCCTAGGGTTTAGGGTATAGGGTATACAAAATCGATGTAAACAACGTCACCATGCGTTAACTGATAAAACAATGTCATCATCCAATTATAACATGTTTAAACTTATGTATGTGTAATTTACGAAACATATATACACAAACGAAAATAACTCTAGTGATATGTACTATAACTTAAACTAGAAGTTGTAAAACTCTTATGTAGAAGTTATGACATTCTAAAATGAAAAAGAGTTAAATGTTTATTATATTATTTGACTAATTATATATTATATACCTATACCACATTCCGTAAGAAATCCGTGTAAAATTTCTCACAGATTTTTGACGGAATAAGCAAGCCGTCAAAAATCCGTGGAAATTTTTCTATGAATTCCATAGGGAATGTGGTTTGTGGGTATATTCGCTATTTTTCTTTCCGATTTCCAACAAATTCAAAATCCCACTGAATTTCGACCGTTTTTCCGACGAATTCCCAACGGTTTTTATGTCTGTCGGAAAAATTCCACCGATTTCCAACAGTTTTTTAGCAATGGAACATTGGTCCGAAATCCGTTTGAATTCGGTCTAAATTTTTCGACGGCTAAAAATCCGTCCGAAATGTCGTCTGAATTGCTTTGTTTTCTTGTATTGTATGTAACAAAATCGAAGTAGTAATTTGTAACATCCCGGTTTCAAGAAATATGTGGTGCATACGAAGAGGCTTAAGAGAATTGATTTAGCTACATATATCACCAAAGTGCACTTATCTTTTCCGTCACATATCCATAGAGAACTCCAGAGTTATGTGTGCTTGGACTGGAGCAATTTAAGGATGGGTGACCTATTGGGAAGTCATTTCCGATACCGTACGAGTGAGGACAAAACATGGAGAAAGATCACGTGGTGATTTGCAGGGTTAGTAAACAAGTCTTTCGAGCCTCCTGGACTAACGCACCGACCGTCGGACAGGGGTGGGCCCACGAGCCGAGAGTGGGCGTGGGACCCATTGGGAGATGAGGATTTCTCCTGAAGAGATGAAGATTTCTCCTGAGAAGAGAGGATTTCCCCTATATGTTATTGAGAGATGAGTATTTCTCTTGAAAGGATGAGGGTTTTCCCTGCATACCGATAGCTCGACGGCGGTTGGGGTGTTACATAATTTACCAAAGATACTTTTGATTTGCAACTAACAACAATCATGGAGTTGATTCATTCTGTTACCTTAAAAGAAAGTTTAAACGGAATACTAACGTACTTGTACTAATCTTAAAAAAAAAACTCAAAACTGTGAAGTTAAAGCATGTATAGGGACAATGCCAAACTTTAGTGTATGTTATTGACATTAAAGTGTAAGCATACCTCCTTTAGTAGGAACACTTATATATTATAATATTTTTATGGGAATCCAAATAGCTTGGAGGCTTAACCTGTCCTTTCTCAGCAACCTTGTTGAATTATGGAGCTATCAAATTCAAGACCACGAACTAATAAAGGCCTATTACAATAAGTTAAAGCCGTTCCGGTTCATGAAATATAACTGTGGCTTCATACATAGTAAAAGATAGGGCATGCATCGCGATTTCGTCTGCGTTCTGATTCGCATAAACGAGGGAAAGAGGTCAGCTACTCGAGTTGACTCCTCCTGGAAATAACGAAACTTCTTGAAAGCTATTTTCAAGGAGACTCAATTACTCTCCCTTGTCAGTTGTCACGTCCATAACAACAAATAAACCTCTAAACTAACTAACCAATGTATTTCTTGATAGATTTGATGTCGGCACAGATTGGCTAAAACTACTGAGATCATCAGATTCATATTATGATTTCACATTCTCCACAAATTTCTTTTTCTTTCTTGAAGATTCCCCTGAAACAAAAATCTAACGTTTCAAAAATAGAAAAGGGTCTCAATAAATGTAAATGTACAGATTATACCAATTTCATCACTCTCTTCGTCTTCTTCAAAGGCACGAGACGTTGCGTATTGGATCTCACAGCAACTTGGTCCTAAAGCAATGACATGGAACAACATGTCTCCTTCGTAAGACAACGAAGTCACCTATTCGAAGATCATGTGCCTCCACAAACTCTTTCCAATCGTTTATGAGTTTATGGCCTTCCATCTTCACTTTCCATGCTCTCTCCGACGCATCTGATCTCAACTTTACAGTCTTGCCCTCGTGTTTTCCCTCGATGTGCTTAGAGACAAAATATACAGGAATTTTCTGCAACAGAAAAACAGAACATTTATTTCAGACAGAGAGAGAGAGATAAAGACAAAAAGATTGTTTATGAGGTGGCATTGGACCCGGAAGAGGCTGGAAGAAGTGTGGGTTTGCAGGAGGGAAGAGTGATGCTTTCTCCATTTCCGATCACTTGAAAAAAAATCCAAGATTGTTCTTGAAGATTCAGTGAGAGGTTACAAAATATAAAGAGAGATCGGTGCCTCTTCCTCTTCTTTTACCTTTTAACTTTTAGTTCATTGAAAATATTAGAAGTTACTCGATGCTCACACATCATAGTTAAGGAGCGTCAACCAAAATTCCATGAACAGAATCAGTAGACATTTATATCATTCCCATAAATTAAGATCCTCAAGTCTTCCAAGATAAGGCAGCATGAGACGAGCGTCTTTGAAAGTGGCTTCACTGGGATACAAAATATCTTCTAACTCGGCATCATCCAAAGTCACCTCAAAGAGTCTCAGGGGAAACTGCAACTTGACAAATCTTAAACTAGACAACAACCAAAAAAGGAACATATAAAGACTTGAATAATTTGGGGAAATCTCTATCAAATTCAAAATAGAAATAATGACTACTACATGAGCATCCACCACCAGGTAAAATATGAAAAGACTTAAAACTGCAATATTTTGCTTATTGCTCATCAAAAGCCTAATAAGCTCCCTTAAACCAACCAATTTAAACAACCTCAAACAAAATGTTTTTTTAGTGATTGAAGAACAATGACTTCACAAGCGGAGGAGCATCTTGGCATTGCAACGAGTTCTGTAAGGAAGTCACACTTTTTCTTTTTCGGGTGATAGAGATCAAGCCTTAATTTCTCCAGGAATGTTGAGTTCTTCAGGAAGTATCTTATTAGCCCCATTTCTCCATCCTACCCTGAGATCGAATGTTTCAATTCCACAAACTTGAGCGATGATACCATACACTCAGGCACTGTTGAAAACGTGATCACCTTTGGTTCTCTATTCTTCTTCTTTTGACGCGTGAATGGATCCTTGACCAATTCCTGTAAAAGCAGAAGAAGACAAATTGAGTAGCTAGAGAGATACAAGAAAGCTTTTCACAAACAATAAGCAGAAATCATTACCAGTATGAGAGATTCTAGGTTTGGGCAGCTCTCAAGAATGGTTGGCAACAATTCAAGTTCGGATTTTAAAATTTTAGAATTCAAACGGGATAGGGAACCAAACCTCGAGATAACTGTCCCGATTCCGAATACGGAAAGACGTCCTGGTAACCAGAAATCAAAAAAAAGAAAAGAAAGAAAGTTGGTTAGAAACATTTCGTGGAAGAATATTTTAAATGCTCAAATATTGACATGTATACCTGCCAACAAACATCTCTAATAACTAGGTCCCTGACCCTCGCCATGAATCAAGCTTTTACTGTCTTTCTTTTCACCAAAGAAGACTTTAAGATCTAGTTTGGTAGAGAAACCCGAATTGATGATTTGAAAGTCCTTTGCTGTAAGAGCCTTTGCCCTCAAACACTCGAGTAGAGGAGCATCAATGACAACTTGGGTACTGTTATCGATGCGGATGCGGATTCTCTTTATCGTCTGAGAGCGCAATTGTCTACTAACCTTTGGACCATGACGACCATGATAAAATCCGGTGATGGCAAAATGGAGAGCCTGAGATAAGTTTCTTCAAAGTGGCCTCACGGAGACGTACAATATAATGTAAATGCATGATCTTGAGACAAGGTAAGGAAACAAACTCTGCATCAGCCAAGAGGGTTGAAGAGAGTCGTAGGTGCACCAGTGTCTTGCAGGTATATACGCTCAAAGGTGTCTCATAAGAGACAAACATGGGATCAATATGAAGATCGAGATGCTCCAGTTTTCCTCTAGTCACAGCATCAATCCATGGGGGGAGAAAATACTTGCAATCAGACTTGTCTTCATCAGGTAACTTGTTTATCTCAGATATCAAATCATCAGGTAACTTGTCTTCCTCTGACCCTTTGTCACATGTTTTGATTTTCTTCTTTCTACCAACCATCTGCTTAAATTAAGTTTAAGATATACAAACAAAACTGAAAGTTACTACAGAAGCGACCAACTTATTGCGAAATACGGACACATGCACTAGCTTGCACTGCATCCAACTACTCTAGAAAGTTGAGACACAGATAAATCGCGACCAACCTATTCAAAATATTACTCAAAACAGATAATAGCCAGAAGAACACATGCGATGCTATTCATTTAAGAAAAAAAAAAACACATACGATGCTTGATAGGTTAGGGTTTCTGTGAAGTTGACACAACT
Organism: Arabis hirsuta; assembly: GCA_964056655.1. Classification (NCBI taxonomy): domain Eukaryota; kingdom Viridiplantae; phylum Streptophyta; class Magnoliopsida; order Brassicales; family Brassicaceae; genus Arabis; species Arabis hirsuta. The sequence continues at coordinate 18,393,951 of OZ053301.1, forward strand.
CAAGGCACACAAGTAAATGAAGAAGAACTAACCGGAATGGAGTGTAATTAGCACAATAGATTAAGACGCATCTTCGACTTCCTCCATGGTCATGCTTTCTTCTCTGTCGTGTCGTGTCGTGTTATGTGGCTTTCTTCTCTGTTGCAGACGGCTTATAAAGGTGATCACTTTAAGATTAGGGTTTTGGTTGGAAATTGAAATGGAAATGTCCCTTGAACAAGACCAACTCGGTTTACTCACCCGAACCGGTTATGCCTCATTTCGGACAGTAAATTGCTCAATTTGACTAACACAAGGCTAATTAAAGATGATGATCACATGACAAGTTAGTATAACCGAAGCCAAACCAACCATGAAACTAGTGTACACATATTCTCTTTGTCTTTACACAACCAAGACTTCACATTTGCTACATCAAATCTTGTCCTAGAATTTCATGTGCAACTAGTTTTCAAGTTAAGGTATATTTGCGATCACGTATGGGAGTAACTGTACTCGCGTACTCTTTATAACTATAACAAACGAATAAAACTGCGTCAAATCAACTGAAATTTCACTTCATTACAGCATGTTTAGATATCAAAGATAAGCAGTTGACTCTTTAAGAGTTCCTAAAAGATTAAATCAAAGGAATGCAACTTTGCAAAACTATGAGCAAGTTTTGCTCCTCATTGTAACTGTAGGATGCTAACATTACAGCTCGATAACTCATTGTAGAGATTCACAGTCTTCACAACAAGTTCCAAATTTTCAGGAACGTCAAGGTCTGTAGGATCACCATTCTCTTCAGCAGCATATATCTCCATTTGAGGTTGTCAAACACCGGCATTGATTCACAGCACAGAGAAACCACCTGAAACAAGACAAAACCCAGCTCCGATATTTGTTTCAAATTCACATTGATTCTGCATTAAAATATGTGCAAAGGCTTGACATAAGAAAGTTCTACGTGGCTTGGAAACTCCTGCTTCAGGAATTCGAATTCACACAAGGATGACTCATTTCTTTTACTACCTTTGGGACCAGCCAAAAAGTTATTACAAGAGAGAACAACTGAACTCAGAGAACTGCAGGAGATAATGTCAGTTTCTGAACATTTGTTATGCCACTCATTAGCTTCCACGCATTTCCACATGGGTTAACAACACTAGCCTCATCATTATTTAGCCCTCAATTACATTTGCCAAGTTAAGTTTTGGATAGTCCTCCGCAACAAAATCAGAATATTCAAAGTAAAGCAGAGTTGAGTATCAAAAGAAATGGTCTTTGGATTAAGCAAGGCTTCACAACTGTTGACATAGATAATTAGCTTCTTGAGGGTTGCACTTGACACAGTTTCACCCGAACCTCTCCAGTGAAACCTAGTCAAGTCTAATTCCTCAAGCATAGGGAAAGCCGGCAGAAGCATCTCAAGCTTATCCGAGAAAATCCAACATGGGTCAATAAGCAGAGTTTTAAGCATTGGTGAGAAAATGCAATTAGGTCCAGGCCACCACTGAGTCCTCCTGATGAACATGGTGTGAGACAGAAAGTAATCATAATTGTCACCACCGATGAAAAGTCGAAGGTCCGAAACACCGCGCTGCAGCGCAGTACATATCCAACGGTTCATACGATCTGAATGAATACCAGATTTACACTTGAGGGAGAATTTCTTAATGGGAGAATCACCTTGCAAAGCCAATAACCTACCCACAAAACCCACGAGGCTCTGCAGCATATCGTCTCTTTTCCGCAAACCATTTTGAGGATGCAGAAAGAAAGACAGTCATCAATATCAAGAATAGGGGCAAAAGCAAGAAGATTGCGCCACCTCTTTGAGAGAATCGATGTCAAAGCAGCCTCCTTTGTCGTAAGGAAGGACAAGATATGAGACAGAATCTCGACCGGTAGATTGCTGAAGCGATCCATCTCCTGTGCACGAATAACAAAGGTACACAAACAGAGGTCCCAAAGCAATTTCAACATAAACCATTACGCAAAACAGGTCTACCCAAACCAATACCAAGCAATTGATTCAAACATGAATTTAAAGCAAACAGAAACCCCAGCCCAAGTAAATTGATTTTGAACCTCTGTAAAGAAGAATATATGACCAAGCCCTTTCGGCTCTTAGTGACAGGAAAATGCAATTTCGCAGCAGTGAATTTAGGGCAAAAGTTAGTTTCTATGATGAGCCTACAAACAAACAAACAAAGGTCTCATCTGGGAAGAAACATACTTTCACAGAAGAGGAAAAGCAGATATCTAGCCAAGGAGATAGAAAACTTGGAGACCTACTTTGTTTGTATTGGAAAAAGCAAAATGAGAGAAAGAGAGGCGGTTACTGTTTTTTAATCGTTTTCTTTTTCTGGATTTTGTCGAACTTTAAAGCCTCTCTTCCAGGTAGAGTCTCTTGTATCGTCTTCTCTCGTTTAACTTTACTCTCGGTATATTTTGGCTTTTTTGGGGCCTTAATTGGTTGGTGGACTCTATCCCCACTTGCTTTGTATCAAGTATGAACCATATGAAAACTACTTAGTTCCAGTAAGAAAGCTATAGATCTAAGGAATACTTTGGACCTCAATCATGTAGGCTTCTTTTCTCAGAAAATTCAAGTGGCCAGGGCAGCTCGATTTTCATGACTCGTTGACTTAAAGGCAAGAGTTAGGTGAAGACAAGAGATCAAAAGGTATTATTTTCACTGTCTAATCAAAATCATATTCTATTTGCATTTACATAGCAAAAATATTAAAGTTTCAAATCATTTCTTCTTCCTCTTTGTTTCAAGTTTTGCAGTGAAATGAGCTCTACTTTTATACAAACATGGGATCACTTTATATGACTTTCAGGAAACTTGTCAAGAACCTCTTTTGGTTCAGTCCAAGAATGGATCAACCAAAGCGGTTAATCTGTCCACAATGTTTTCTAAAGTAAAAAAGAATGTAAACAGAGTGCCTCCTTCAAGATGGAGCTAAAAGTCAATCGTCCTGTTCTGGATCCCTGCTCATCGTCAAGCGCTTTATCTCATCTTCTAGCTGCAACAATCATAAATGGTGATGATGATCTAATAGAGAAACAAGTAGAAGATGGATGGTATGTGAGTGTAGCTAATCTTTGCCTGAGCATTTACTTTCTTCTGGTTCTCAAGTTCCTCTTCAAGCTTCTGCACGCTGTACCATTTGAAACCATTACAACAATCAATCATTTTTTCACTTTTGGAAAGAAGAAAAACAAACAATTTGGAACATGGATAATGGTCGAATCGTGGGACTATTAAAAAGCATCATCTTAGGTGACAACTGCAGTATTTTTTCCTTCAAAAGATTGTTGTTATTGTCTTAAGCTTTTAAGCTTGTAAAGTTATTTCATTACCTCTGCTCCAAAAACTGAACCACGGTCAAAATATCTGTCTCCGTTGCTATCTGTGAATTCAGAACTTAAGCCTCTTATTTCTTTCCTCATACAACTTCCTCTCAATGCAAATGTCATTAGCAAAATGAGAAGCAAAACGCAACCTGCCCGCCTTCTGTATTCACAATTAGATTCCTGTTTTCTGTACAAATCAACATCACAATCATGAATCTCGTGAAACAGAGAAGATACAAAATCTGCTTTTGCTTACAGAAGAGAAAGCTTACCACCATTTGGATCGTAGAGTTGAATTAATCCCATTAATCTTTCCTGCCAAGCAGTTCAAAACAGTAGAAGATGAAAATCCAAACAACATTCAAGAGTGGGTGGTTATGAACAAGAAGCGTTTTCATATACCCTCTGGATTTCATTGTGGACCAGCAGATTCTGTAACAATGGGAGGATTTGAGCAGCATTGCCAGACAAAGGATTCACAAGACTAGTAGGTATCCCAGAGGAGGTCAGCACTTGGTCATCTTTCAGTTTCTCCTGAACCAATTATCCAACTTCAGAATCAGAGGGATTGCAATACTTAACTATATTTCATCAAATCTAAAGATTACCGAGTCGTTTTCAACATCTTCAATTTCCTCGTTATCTGAAGCTAAATTTCGTTCAGGAACACCATCGCCAACCTTCTCAATAAGCTCGAGATCTTGAGGAATTTTGCCTAATTCAAGCAGAAAATCAATAAACCTCGCTTCCTCCAACAGATACACACAAGAATAGACGATAATCGTACGACTTAATCCGATCAAAACCCTACTCAAACTTCATTATACAGTAACCGCAATAACACACTCAAGTTTCGAAGCGCGTAAATCCAATTTCCAGGAAACAAAACTCTCGATTCTTTCTATCAAGTGTAAACGATACGAAGAAAGAAAACGAACGATCGTAGCGAGAAATCGAACCTAGATTTTCTTCAGTCAACATTGCGAAACAGGAAGCCGGCGAGTTCCGATCAGCAATACGGCATGGAGCGGTGAGAGCGCGACGGACTACGGTACGAGAGAGAAGCGGAAGAAGCGGAGGACGAAATTCCGATAACGGAATCGTCGAGCGGAAGAAATCAATTTCTCTGCAAGTGAAAGATCGGAAACTTGGGAGACTGAAAAAGTTTGTTAGTGGCGGACTTGAAAAGTTTCCAATGATTTTCAACTTCCTTTTATTGGGTTTTTAGCGGACTTGAAATCTGAAAAAGTTTGTTAGTGGCGGACTTGAAAAGTTTCTAATGATTTTCAATTTCCTTTAATTCGGTTATTAGCGGACTTGAAATCCAAAACTCAATTGGGTTGAAAATCATTACCAAATTGGATTGGCATATCAAATTGCGTTTATCTTCTCAACACTAAAAATTCGCAACAATATTACTACTCTTATAGTAATAAACTTATTACCGATTTGTACTATTAAAGACCTCTTTGTAAATGAGATGGGCCTAAATCATTTCTCTGGCCCAAACATTAAAATAGACGAATACGTATGTATTTTCCTTTATGCTTTGGGTCGATTTTTTTTTTAACTTTATTTTATTGAAACTAATTCAGAACAAATTACATCAATCAATGAAAAAATTCAACAGATGCAATACAAAGAGAAATTAATGGTTTTTTCTACACTAAAAATTAAGTGAGGACAATAGTCATTGACAGTACATTACCGATACTAAGATGATTTTGTTTCGAATTGAAGGTAGATGATTAGGTGTTCCCGAATCCACAATAGCAGTCGGACTTCCAATATCTATTACGATAACATGATAACAATTCTTTTAATTTAGATAAATCTTCTTTCTTGATTGCCTTTATCAATTTTGTTCCGAGTTAGCTTCACTGAAGCCGCCGTTGAACAATTTTGAACTGCAAAACTTAAATCAAATAGATAGCTATAATTGACTATAAACTAAAACAAACTATAAATCTTCTATAAGAGAAAAATTGATATGCCCAATTAAAATTTTCACCCAAAAGAACAAAACTCAATCAAGAGAATCTCAAACTAAACCCAATGAAAGGAATCACAATAGCTCATGAAAACCAGACGGCGAATAACATCATATGTCTTCTTACCAAAAACACCGGACATCGAAGAGGGAGAAAACTCAAATCACTTTTTTCTCTTTTTCTCTGACGCCTAGGGTTTCAATTCTTTTTGTTTTTGCTTTGAATCAATTTCTACAGCAAAATAAAAACTAGAAGAAAGGTAATTACAAGTGCAAAAAGGAAATACAGAGACACAACGTCGGCAGGTTGCGTTTTGCTTCTCTATGTAAACCAAGTTTATTTTATCACACTGGAGGGTCTACTGCAACATACAATTCACTGGTGGCCGTTGGTTCTAACCGGCGAATACAAAGGGTTTTGCGAGAAGACAATCTGCAGTTTTGTCTTAAGTTCAAACTTACCGATATATCTATTTGAGGTCATAATAGAAGGTTTATATAATTTAATTATTCCTACTTGACTTGACAGAGTTTAATTTTGATCTTTTGAATCATGTTCCATATATTTTGAGTTTATATATTTTTGGTTTTTGTTTATAATTTTGATCTTTTAAATCTAGACCCAAATTAGTTACCCATAATTATCAAATTTGCTTAGAATTGCAGAGTGTCGTAATTTTTATCAAGTTTAGTGTTTCTTTGGGTGGGGTTTCTTAGAGTTTAAATGTTCAACTTTGGTTTAAGTTTTCTGTTATATAACCATAAGGAGGTTCATCTTACATTAGTTATCTTAGGTAATGCTAACAGTATCATGAATTTTGTCAAGTGTTTTTTTTTTAATGTGGTAAGGATGGTGTTTGAATTCAGGATGGTGTTTGAAGTCTATCAAGCTGAGGTGGATTCCACACAGAAAGAGCACATAATTATTCAGTAGATCGAACAAAGATCACTTAAATACGTTTAGTTGGTAATATGCTTTAATGTTTTGATATGTGCAGTATGCACCAAATGGTCAAGAATAGGTGGATGAGACTAATTTACAGGCAGAACCAAATGTACATGAACACATAGATGAGACAAAATACCAATCCGCAACAAATAAATATGAACAAGGCGTTGAGGCTAATTTGCAGCCTGGACCAAATGGACATGAACAGGTAGATGAGACTAAATTCAATTCTGCAGCAGATAATCAGGATCAAGATGACGTAGTCAATATTCAATATAACCGTGGTCATGAATCTAGTATCGTAGCCGAAGAAGAGAAGGTTTTGGAGTTGGCTCTGTTATCTTTACCCGTAACTTTTAAAAATGTTGTGTTTCTATTTTTTCTTTTGCATTTAGAGTTGAGAAAATTTTGTTAATGAAGAAAATAACAAAAGGGTTTTGTGTGTTTGTGTTTTGTAATGAGTTCAACTATAGTTAAATTAAGCATCCAAGTTACGTGTTTCAGATAACATGTATTGCGCTCATTGTCAACTTAAACTTTCAATTTCGTTCGTAATTTTGATGAACCCCTATTTTTTAAAGAATTGAAAGGCTAAAATGTTACAGATTGTCATAGGATCATGGTCACAATCGTTATTAGAGATGGTCATCAAATAAACATGCTTCAGTCCACGTGGTCATGGCCACATAAACATTTTCATACAGATAATATTAAATAATGTACGACATAATTATATCAAATGATACTACAAGTAGATTACAACATAGACATGCAGTCGTTTCATCGTCTTAGTTTAGTGGGAACTTAACTTAAACAACACATAAATTAGGTAATATTACTAGAAGTATACAAAAAAAATTTTTATTACTGATTTATTTTAAATGTCCAACGTGCCCTTGTAATTACGTTATGACAAAAAACCTAATTACAAAAATGTCATTACTTTTGAGTGTCACGTCAGATAAAACCCGGCACCATATAGGAAATCGCTGACGTGTATTAATGAACTCAGCCGTAAAGCATTACGGCGGTATTGACGGCTGAGTTATATATACGATGTGACTGACTTAAAAAAATTGACTGATTTACATATACAAATAAGCCAAACGATACGGCTGACTTACAAAACGTGGCTGATTTAAGATCTTCTGGCTGACTTAAGATTTATGCGACGGCTGAGTTTAAAAAAATCTGCCTGATTTATGAGCTAATGGCTGACTTACGTACATATATGACGGCTGATTTGTACATCGGCTGGTTGAGATATGTTTCTCACGATGACGGAATGATCATCGACTGGTTGTGTTACTAAACGGACGGCTGACCTATGAAAGATTGTTACGGCTGATTTAAGTATAATTAACGTAAATCAGCCGTGTTTAGCTTGATTAATAGTAAACTCGGCCATATTACGTCTGATTTATTAGCGAAAGATTAATTACTACAATAGCATTCATTTGACGGCTGATTTATTGGAGGATACAGCTGACATAATATTTTCCAGCTGATCTACGCCCTTTTATGGCCTCTTTTCGAACCTGATTTTTGTTGTTTTTATTACTGAAATAGTATTCACGTAGCAACTGACTTACATATGCATTTGATGACTGATTTAGTTAGGCTGATTTACGTTTTCATTTTGTGGCTCACTTGCCATATAAACAAAAAATTAATGACATCAAATCTGATTTTCCATGTCATCAGCTCCTATTTTCCATGTCATTTTCCATGTCATTGTTAGAGTTTTATGTTGTGACGCTGTGTCTTCTTCTTCTTCTTCTTCATCTATTTATCTTCTTTATCATCTGATACCCAGAAACTTAATCGTCTTCTTCCACATTATTTTTTTTTCATTGATCTTTGTTCGAGATCTTATGGATCCGGTAATTATTGTTTCTGGTAACTGGGTCAAAAAAAACAGATACGTATTCAACGCCGACGGTAGAGGGTGTAGAGTTCTGTATTTAAATAATGAAACAACACACGACGAACTTGTGAAGTTTGTACTCGATGATTACGGATTGAACAAGTCGAGCCATCAGATTCAGCTGAGCTACATGTTCTCGAATAAAACTTTGAAAACAATGGCGCACGATACTCCACCAGTTTACGTCTCCAATACTCGACAGATGATAGGTTTTCTAAGCCTAAGGAAATTCGAACAGATACGTCTCTGTGTAGAGATTACGGAGAAAAAGGAGAGCCAAATTAGTCGGAATGACGAAGTGAGAGAGCAGAAGAAAAGGTTATTCAGTTACGGTGGTTTCAGTAATGATAATTGTCCTGGTGGTGAAACAAAATACGAAGATAAACGCGACGATGAAGACATGGATTGCGCAAGTAAAATGGAAGGTGAAGAATACGAAGTAGGCGGAGAATCCGAAGTAGGCGGAGAATCCCAAGTAGGCGAACAAGACGAAGAAGATGATGAATTTGAAAGTCGATTTGATATGTTCGACGACTCGGATGGTGCTTCATCTGAAGATGATAACTTCAGTTCATACGGTGAGTCTCCAACACAAGACGAAGATTCACCGACCCTACCGCCTAAGAAGAGAGCTCACAACATGTCGGTGAGCGGATCGGAAAGGAATCCAAAGGTTCTAAGGTTGGAGATGTCTTCGCTAAACCTCGCGGTAGGGCAACGATACGAGAGTAAAGCCGATTTGGAGAAACGACTGAAACTTCTTACGGTGAGAGATCAATTTGATTTTGATGTAGACGTATCCAATTCGGACACACTCATTGTTAAGTGTTGGGTTGATGGATGTCTCTGGAGAGTTCGTGCTTCTACACAAGGGGAATTACCGGTATTTTATGTTCGTATTTACGATTCGGAGCATACATGTTCTGTAACTGAGCGTTCTAATCGATCTCGACAAGCAACACCAGATATTTTAGGCCAGTTGTACAGGGAGTATCTCGGCGACGTTGGTCCATCTGTTCGACCTAAGAGTGTTGGAATAACTATCAATAAGCATTTTGGTGTAAAGGTAATTACTAGTACGTTGCAGCTGACTTATTTGTATAATACAGCTGATTTATTAGTACGTTGCGACTGACTTCTATTTCAACTGATTTTTTAGTACGTTTTGGCTGACTTATTTGTATATTACAGCTGATTTATTTGTACGTTGCGACTGACTTCTATTTCAGCTGATTTATTGGTAAGTTGCGGCTGACTTATTTGTTTATTACATCTGATTTACTTACTTGTACTTTACGTTTTCCGTGTGGACAGATGGATTATTGGAAATCACGTAGGACCCTAAAATTTGTAAGGGAAATCGTTATGGGAACTCCTGAGAGTGGGTTTGAAGACTTGCCTCCTTACCTATATATGATAAGAAGGGCAAATCCGGGTACGGTTACGCGTCTTTAAATTGATGAATTTGGAAGATTCATGTATATGTTCCTTGCGTTTGGTGCGAGCATAAATGGGTTTCCTTTCATGCGCAAAGTTGTCATTGTCGACGGTACGTTTCTTAACGGTAAATACAAAGGGACACTTCTCACAGCACTAGCTCAGGATGGTAACTTTCAGATTTTCCCAATAGCCTTCGGTGTGGTTGACACTGAAAATGATGATTCATGGCACTGGGTTTTTACGCAACTAAAAATTTTGATTCCTGACGATGAGGCTCTTGCGATTATATAAGAACATTTTGCAACAGTACAAGGGAAAAGATGTCTTTCATCTGGTGAAGAAAGCGGCAAAATGTTTTAGGGTTTCTGACTTTAATACAAGGTTCGAGGAGATTGAAGCGATTAATCCTGAACTTCATGACTACCTCCAAAGAGCTAATGTCCGACTGTGGGCGCGTGTTCATTTCCCGGGCCAAAGGTACAATTTAATGACTACGAACATAGCGGAATCAATGAACAGAGCACTGTCAAATGCTAGAATTCTTCACATTGTTCGACTATTAGAATCGATACGGGTTATGATGACCAGATGGTTTGAAGAACGGAGAGAGGATGCGAAATCGCAGCCAACCACGCTTTTGCGTGGTGTCGAGAAACTACTACATGTAAGTCAGCCATTGCAGTTCATAAGTCAGTCGTTATTGTTCCATAATCCAGCTTTTATGATAAGTCAGCAATTATAGTTCATAAGTCAGTCGTTATTGGTCCATAACCCAGCCGTAATGTTTTAATAATTTTTTATGTATTATAAATAGGGCCGTGTCATTGCCGCCAGACTTATGACGGTACAAAGGATTGATCCTTATCACACGGAAGTTACATATGGATCGTCTTTGCATATTGTTAATTTGGAAACAAGAAAATGCACATGTCGGCGTTTTGAACACGAGAAATTACCATGCGTGCATGCAATCGCAGCTGCCGAGCACAGGAAAATTTGTCGTATATCCTTGTGCAGTCCTTACTACTACAACAGTTATTTGGTAAACGCATACGCTGAGTCGATCATGCCCATAGATTCAGCGCTCCAAGTTCCAAATAACGTTGCTAACCAACCGTGCTTGCCCCCGCTTGTTCGTCAACAACCAGGAAGGCCTAAGAAAAGTAGGATGAAATCTGCTTTAGAAGTTGCCCTTGAGAACAAACGTCATAGGAAACGACACGCATGTTCTCTTTGTAAACAGCCTGGGCATAATGCAAAAACTTGTCCGATTTAAAAGTGTTGTTTGAATATGTATGGATTTGTGTTTTTGTTAATGCGATAAATCAGCCGTAAAGATTGAATTATTGTCAATAAATGACTGACTTATGATTACAATACAGCTGATTGTTAATAAACGACAATGAGATTGGGTTAGATGAGGAAGACATTTTCTTTCGAAATTTAAGAAGACGAAGATGGTAACTCGTCCAAACGCGTAATATTTTAAAAAAAATTAGAGTTCCCAAAAGAAATTAGAGTTCCGAAAAGATTAATCATTACTCCTAGTATATGGAGCCATATATATGTCAGTATAACATCTCGAGAATACGAAACATCGCATGTTAAAATTGAATAAGTAATGTTTTTTTTTTCCAGCCGAAATACGAATCTACTCGAGATAAATTACACGTTTCGGCTGACTTATATGCACTTAACGTCGTGAGATAAAATTGAATAAATAAATATATTTTTTTTTCACGCCGAAATACGAATCGTCGCGAGATAAATTACACGTTGCGCGGCTGACTTATATGCACCTAATGGCCGACTTAATGCACGTTCAATATGACTTATATATTGAAAGAGAACCTATACCTCAAAATTATTTATCTCGAGTTTAGGGTATGGCACTTTTAATACTTTATACGGCTGAAGAAAAAAAAGCTTTAGTTTCATCCAAAAGAAAAAAAAACAAGCAATATAGTTTCGTCAAAAAAAAAAACACACACACACACAAAGTTCCATAACTTGAGCATCATGCCTCGATCTTGGAGCAGAACTTGAGCATAGGAGGAGATGCTTTGTCTTTCCAAACCAACTCCAGCACAAAAGATTCGTACGCCTTAACACCAATAGCCTTGAAGAATTCTCTAATCCCTGAACCAAAGCGCAACCTCATCCGTATGTCTGGAACGCATAGATACACTGGCCACTCTACTCCATGCTGGTCCAAAATAGTAATCTCCTTCCCTCCTGCTTTTTCCATCTGGTGAGCCCTAGTGAAGCTCAGTGGAATATGCTGCATAAGAAAGAGACAAAATCTTTGAACCAAAGCATCAATAACGACAAAAATTGAATAACAAAATTCCTTCAAGAGAGTTTACTTAAACTTACAAGTCTAGAATCTTTGAGAGTAGCTGGTGTGACAGTTATTGTCACAAATCGGTTTTCACTTTGACTACTCTCACCGGTTTCTCTCTTCTTCTCTTTGTCCTCCTCCTCCTCCTTCTCCCCCTCCACATCATCATCATCATCATCGACGTTGTTGCTAGACTGTACATATTGAATCTCACAGCAATTAGGCCCAAGACCAGTGACGTGGAACAAAAATTCTCCTTCGTGTCTGAAAATGACGAAGTCTCCGACTCGGAAATCATGAGCAAATGCGAACTCTTTCCATCCAAAGGTGAGTCTCCGACCTTCCATCTTCACCTTCCATGTTTTCTCAGACGCGTCCGACTTAAGCTCCATCATATTTCTTTCGTTTCTTCCTTCTATGTATTTCGAGAAGAACTTTTCCGGAATGCTCTGCAACCAAGACATTGAGATATATATATAAAGAGAGAGAGAGAGAGATGGAGGGAAGAAGGGAGATTACATACGAGGTGGGAGTAGAAGCCGGGAAGAAGAGGTTGAAAAAAATGTGAGTTTGTAGGAGATTTACATACTTGATCCGCCATTATGGAAGTTGGAAAAGGAGTTTCAAAGATAAGAAAACCCAAAGTTTATGAGTGCTGTTCGTAATCCTCCTCTTACTTACATGGTTCATACAGAAAGATTACACTAATAAATGTTAGTTGACTAAACATTGTAAGTTGTGTTCAAAAACATTGAAAACTAACGACAAGACATTTAAGTTTATAGTGGAATATTTAAAAAAGATTAGAGTTCTCAAAAGATTAATCATTACTCCTAGTATAAGGAGCCATATAACTGTCAGTATAGCGTCTCGAGAATACTAAACGCGTGCGTAATACGATTATGTACTAACTACACGGCAAACTTATTTTAAATACACGGCTAAACTTATAGAAACTATACGTCTGACTTATATTTTAAAAACGGCTGACTTATCTCATGCGTGTCAAAGGTTAGGCTGAGTAATGTTAAAGGTTAGGCTGAGTTTAAAACGAAATTTAGGCTGAGTTATCTCCTGCGTGTCAAAGGTTAGGCTGAGTTAAAAACGAAGTTTAGGCTGAGTTATGTTAAAGGTTAGGCTGAGTTATGTTAAAGGTTAGCCTTAGTCATAAACGAAGTTTAGGCTGACTTATTACATAAACATAAGTGGCTGAATTATAATTAAAATACGGCTGACTTATATATACAACACGGCTGACTTATATTTACTACACGGCTGAATTATATTTAACATGAAGTCATAAACAAAGAAACAAAGGAGGAAACAATAGTTTATATTTCAACATCCAAAGCCTATTGTCCGGCCAATATATAATCGGCTTAAAATCACGGTAAAAAAGACCTAACTCTTTGATCCAAAAGCATCGGTCACACAAATTGTTATCCTTACTGTTTTTTCAATGAACCAAAGATCCCAATCTCGGTCCATCAATGGAGTACATGTGCAATTATAGAACAAGGTTTTTTCCGTTGACATGAACTCATACTTCTTCGTTAGAAACGCATCAGTGTGAGACGTTCCCCAACTCTAGTCTAAAGATCTAACAATCTTGCCTATCCTCTGAATAGATTCCCTTGTGAAAAGAGATAAATACTCCTCAGTATTCCAAAATACCTTGCGCGTCATTGCATATGTGTACAAAGCACGCTCGAATCCTGCATCTGCTGCTCTCTTAATCAAAGCAATTCCTTCATCTTGGAGGTCGAACGTGAAGAACTTCTGTACACCCTCTAAGAACAGTGTACTCGGGTTTCCATTAGCGTAGCAAACTTGCATCACCAAGCTAGATAGATGTGTGTACGAAGGGAAAGTAAACACATCTATAGATGCGTACACTCCGAGCCGGTCTGTTAGTTCCTTCATATACTTGCATGTTGCTCTCAATCTATATAGATCTGCAACAGAGTTAGCGGCCACACGTTCGGCCACTAAGGCTTGGATTTCTTCAGGTAGGGCTGTAAGAGGGAATACTTCCATTACAAAGTGGATTTCTCTAGAGATATAAAGTTAATGAAAATCTAAACAGATGGTAAAGGCTGACTTATGTGTTACTCAGCCTTTAATCTAAACAACTGGTCGGTAACTGAGTAGAAAACAAGTAGGGTTTATGACTGGTTAATGAGTGTTTAAATGGTATTTATATATTAAAAAAAGAAAAATAGCGACTCTTCGGTTACTGAGTAGTTACGAAAAGCAACTGTTCGGTAACTGAGTAGAAAAAACAATTGTTCGTATATTTTGAGTAAAGGCTGACTTAGTGTTTCGACTGAGTTATGACAGCTTAGCAAAAGAAGCGGCTGACTTATTGGTTTAAATTTTCAAAATACAAACTAAAGGGTCTCATACGGCTGAGTCATAAACGAATTTTAGGCTGAGTTATGTCAAAGGTTAGGCTGACTTATAAATGAAGTTTAGGCTGAGTTATGATAAAATAAACAAATTCTATATTATAGTTCGAAAAATACATAAACATCATAGTTCTAAAAATACATAAAAATTTGAGTAATAAGCATTACATAAACATAAGCATTAGCATTAGATAAACAATTAGTCAACCATATATTTTGCACCAAGCTTCATCCAATCAATTACTGGAACTTCGACTTTGGCCATCTTTTCTTCGGCTTCAACGAGTTTATGAGCAAGTTCATCCAACTCAGCAAATAAGTCAACCTTGTCAACCTTTTCCTTCCCCATAATTTCTTCAAGCAAATCCATTTTCGCATTAATAGATTTCACTTCCATCATAGCATCTTGCAATTCAGATTTAGCTTTCATCTGTTCCTTGACCAAGAGGAGCAACGACTTGTAATGCTCCTCGGTTTCCCTTCGGGCCTTTTTAACATCGTTTGCTCCATGGTCATCCTCCATTGGACGCTTCATCATCTTCTTCGATTCTGCCATTGATGTTGCATGTATATCAAAAATAGGATGTTAATATATAATGTAAACATATAAACACATCAAGTTGCAAAAACGTGAATTACATATACTAGGAGAACAAGGAAAAACTAACTTGTATTTGAGATTGCAAAAGGAGAAAACAAGTTCAAAGTTAATAAAAACGAATGTTCGGTTACTGAGTGTTTATAGAAAAAAAACGAAAACTGTTGGGTTACTGAAACTGTTCGGTTACTGAATAGTTATGACTGAGTTATTAGTGACGTAAACGTGTTAAGGCTGACTTATTTATTAGAGTTCCTAAAAGTTCAATCATAAGAGCAGGTACAACGGAGTCTCTAGCATCAGTTTCTCATCAAATAAAAAAGTATAAAATAATACAAAGCTGGAGAGAGAAGGGAATTGAGATTCATAAGTTTCTCATTTGAGAAACAGTATTAGCCATACCCTCCACGAACATATGTTCATTTTCTATTGGATCCACGTTTTTTCTATTAATTTAAAATTTAAACAAATAATGAAAATGAATACAGTATAATACTATTTTTTTGAGATTCATCAAGTCTCTATCCGTTGTACATGCTCTAACTCCTAGTTCCCAAAAGATTAATCATTACACCTATAATATAGGAAGCGCCATATAGCTCGTCAGATTAGCGTCTCGAGAGTATTAATTTTGGTTATGATTACGTATTCAGACGCCACAATAAATTATATATTCTATATTATTTAAATTTAAAAATGTGTAACTTAAGGTTAACTTCACGGCTGACGTATCTAATGTTAGCTGAGTTATAGGCTGAGTTTCAGCTGAGTTATATCAAATGTTAGTCTGAGTTATAGGCTGAGTTTCGGCTGAGTTATATCAAAAGCGACTCTTCGGTAACTGAGTAGATAAACGATTGTTCGTATATTTAGAGTAAATGCTGACTTGACTGATCAACCAAAAAAGTAAATTTTCATACGTTTTTGACCATCGCATAATAAATGAAGCCATAGTAATTTCGGACTTGTAAATCAATTAATTCAGTCTTCTGTCTACAAGAGAAGCGGCTGAGTTATATCAAAAGCGACTCTTCGGTAATTGAGTAGATAAAAAATTGTTCGTATATTTTTAGTAAATGCTGACTTGACTGATCAACCAAAAAAGTAAATTTTCATACGTTTTTGACCATCACATAATAAATGAAGCCATAGTAATTTTGGACTTGTAAATCAATTAATTCAGCCTTCTGTCTACAAGAGAAGCGGCTGACTTAATATTGACGAATTCGTGTTTCGGCTGAGTTATGACTGCTTTGTGGAAAAGAAGCGGCTGACTTATTGGTTTAAATATATATACATCCAAAACTCAAAAGATGCGGCTGATTTATTCATGCAAACACACAAAAGATACGGCTGGTTTAAAGAGATGAAACACAAATAACTAAAGCTATCATAACTAAATTACATTCGAAAACCAAAATTATCAGGGCCAAACTCTTCAAACATATCGACCAGATTCGTCCAAACTATAGTGTTTATCCAATCTGGCTTCTCGCCACCATGCGCCCATATCCTCCTTAACGTGCGCATTTGAGTTCGAAATAACGTTCTAGCCACCAGATTAAAATGTGTCCAAATCGTCAAAATGTGTCTCGGTTCCCATCTGTATTTCCGCTACCAAAAAAAAAAAGAGAAATATTATTGTTGTTGATAAAATGATCGAAAAGAAAGATATTAGTGTTGGCTTACAGCGAGTTTAAGAAACCATCGTTCCTTAAAATAATCTAGAATGACCTGTAAGTCGGCCACTCATGAACCCATCCTTCTCGAAGAATCTCCGGGATCGCCTTCGAGAGCTCGTGTAAAAATTTGAACCGCGTGATGGTTGTTTTATCAATAATACCAAAACCAGGGTTTAGAACGGGGAGGTGATCCCGATCAGCAGAGTATAATATGGCATCAACACTGCTGAATAACTTGGAACTACAGTGTGGGACAACCGACATGTCGAAAATGAATATGAAACAGATAGATTACAGAGAAGAGAGAAAACAGTGTAGGATAGAATGTGCTGGGGGGAGGCAAGCTTTACGAGAAGGTATATATATACATATACAGATATATAGAAATATGAAATGTCGCGAGATAAAATTGAATAAAAATTTTGGTTATTTTTTTTTCCCCGCCGAAAATACGAAACATCGTGAGATTTTTTTAGTACGTTTCGGCTGACTTATATGCACCTAATGGCTGTCTTATGGCATGGTTTGGGAATGTCATAAATTTGGGTTTAGGGTTTACGTATCGAGTTCTTTGGAGTGACCACTCACAAATTCAAAAAGAACATAAATCTTAACAATTAGTTTCCATTCAGATAGTCTAGGTTTAGGTGATAGGCTGAGTTATAGGCTGAGTTTCGGCTGAGTTATATCAAATGTTAGGCTGAGTTATATCAAATGTTAGGCTGAGTTATATCAAATGTTAGGCTGAGTTATATCAAATGTTAGGCTGAGTTATAGGCTGAGTTTCGGCTGAGTTATATCAAATGTTAGGCTGAGTTATTACGATGACTACTAAAACATAAGCATTTGATAAAGTTAGATAAACATAAACATAAACATAAACATAAACATAAGACTACTAAAGCATAAGCATTAGATAAACATATATCCCTATTTTTCATGAATCTTGATCCAATCAAGTTCTTCAACGCTGGCGTTATACATCTTTTCTTTGGCGTCAACGAGTTCTGCTGCAAGTTTGTCCAACTCAGCAAGGAAGTCAACCTTTTCCTTCCCGATAAATTCTTCAAGCAAATCCATTTTCGCAGAAATAAACATAACTTCCACAAAAGCATCATGCAATTCAACTTTTATATTAATCTGTTCCTTGAGCGAGAGGATCAACGTCTTGTAATAGTCCTCATTTTCCCTTTTGGCCTTTTTAATAGCATTTCGTCGATGGTCATCCTCCATTGGACGCTCATCATCTTCTTCGATTCTGCCATTGATGCTGCATGTATATCGAAAATAGGATGTTAATATATCTTCTAAACATATAAACAAATCAAGTTGCAAAAACGTGAATTAGATATACTAGAAGAACAAGAAAAAACTAACTTGTATTTGAGATTGCAAAAGGAGAAAACAAGTTCAAAGTTAATAAACGAATGTTCGGTTACTGAGTGTTCACTTGGTATTTATAGAAAATACCGAAAACTATTGGGTTACTGCGTAGTTGCCAAAAATATTACAAAAAAATAGAGATAATTACTCAAATAGCATAGAAAAGGTTAATATGCTTAGCGTATCGAGAGTACCAAACGCGTGCGTAATGATTACGTACATATATTCACACGCCATATTTATATAATAGAGAATAAATGATTTATTATTTATATGATTATATGATTATTTAGGGTTTAGGGTTTAGGGTTTTGTGAGAACAATGTGTATGTTTTGCTATACATCTAGGAATTAAGGTTTAGGGTTTAGGGTTTAAAGTTTTGTAAGAACAATGTGTATCTTTTGCTATACATCTACGAATTATGGTTTAGGGTTTCGTTTAGGGTTTTGTGAGAATCAGTCAGTCATAACTCAGCCGAATCCCGAATTCGTCACTTTTAAGTCAGTCGCTTCTTTGCACAATCAGTCAGTCGCTATTAAGGAGAGTAAAAGCTGACTGACACATGAGTCAACCTTTACTCAGTAACCGAAGAGTTGCTATTACATTTTTTTTATATCAATAAAATACAATCTCTTTAGTGTTTCACAAAACCCTAAACCCCAAACATTAAGTGTTCACTTGGTATTTATAGAAAATACCGAAAACTGTTGGGTTACTGCGTAATTGCCAAAAATATTATAAAAAATAGAGAAAATTACTCAAATAGCATAGAAAAGGTTAATATGCTTAGCGTATCGAGAGTACCAAACGCGTGCGTAATGATTATGTACAGATATTCACACGCCATATTTATATAATAGAGAATAGATGATTTATTATTTATATGATTATATTAGGGTTTACGGTTTAGGGTTTAGGGTTTAGGGTTTTGTGAGAACAATGTGTATGTTTTTCTATACCTCTAGGAATTAAGGTTTAGGGTTTAGGGTTTAGGGTTTTAGGTTTTGTAAAAACAATGTCTATCTTTTGCTATAGATCTATGAATTATGGTTTAAGGTTTCGTTTAGAGTTTTGTGAGAACAATGTGTATGTTTTGTTATACCTCTACGAATTAAGGTTTAGGGTTTAGGGTTTAAGGTCTTGTAAGAACAATGTGTATGTTTTGCTATACCTATAGGAATTATGGTTTAGGGTTTAGGGTTTCGTTTAGGGTTTAAGGTTTAGTGTTTTGTGAGAACAATGTGTATGTTTTGCTATACCTCTAGGAATTAAGGTTTAGGGTTTCGTTTAGAGTTTAGGGTTTAGGGTTTAGGGTTTTGTGAGAACAATGTCTATGTTTTGCTATACCTCTAGGAATTAAGGTTTAGGGTTTCGTTTAGAGTTTTGTGAGAACAATGTGTATGTTTTGCTATACATCTAGGAATTATGGTTTAGGGTTTAGGGTTTAAGGTTTTGTAAGAACAATGTGTATCTTTTGCTATACCTCTAGTAATTATGGTTTAGGGTTTAGGGTTTAAGATTTTGTAAGAACAATGTGTATCTTTTGCTATACCTCTAGTAA
Source organism: Arabis hirsuta (assembly GCA_964056655.1). Taxonomy (NCBI): domain Eukaryota; kingdom Viridiplantae; phylum Streptophyta; class Magnoliopsida; order Brassicales; family Brassicaceae; genus Arabis; species Arabis hirsuta. The sequence continues at coordinate 18,413,579 of OZ053301.1, forward strand.
TTATGGTTTAGGGTTTAGGGTTTAAGGTTTTGTAAGAACAATGTGTATCTTTTGCTATACCTCTAGTAATTATGGTTTAGGGTTTAGGGTTTAAGGTTTTGTAAGAACAATGTGTTTCTTTTGCTATACCTCTAGTAATTATGGTTTAGGGTTTAGGGCTTAAGAACAAAGTGTACGTGTATAATTTTGTAGACGAGATAGGGAAGTCTTCAGTTTGGAGATATAGTAGCAGACTTATCATACAAAACATAAGATATAGTAGCAGACTTCTCATACAAAACTAAAAAAGTTCAATCTTTTACAGAAAGCTTGAGATAGAAGTCGAATTGGCGTGCCGATTTGCTACGGCGAGGTATCGGCTCTGTGTTTCTTCGGATTTGGTGGTTAACTTGGACTCCGGCGAGATGATTCGCCTTCATCTCCAACTTTCGGTGTCTCCTCTTCGAACAGATCTCTGTTCCTTTGAGCGAGAAACTTCTGGTAGTACCTGCACAACGAGAAACAAAGAAAATACAAGGAACATCACAGTTTGACAGTATTAATTTCACCAGGTTGAAAACAACGAAAATTTGACTTGCAAAGAATTCGACATTTCATAGATGCTGAATACACATAATGACAGAATTCGACATTCAATACAATACACATGTTGACTAAGAGTTTACCTGAAAACTCTTTCGAGAATTGCCTCATACGACAAAAAGTTTTTTCCGTTTCGTGACATCTTTCGGGCATAGTTGTTGATGGCCCTGTCGATTGGTCATCTCGCAATAGAGAAACAGATTTCAGATTAGTGCTGCAAAATTTGAGATTGGTATTTGAATTGACATGTATGCAGTTAGAAGTATGTAAGTTTGTAATGGCGAGAAACAGGGTTGGTTCATGGAACTTACAAGAGATTTCCTCCCATTATCGTGTACTCAGCGATCTCCTGAGGGGCTTCAGTGGTTGTTGTTGGTTCGTACAGAAAGGGAAAGAGAAAAGGGGTCAGACACTAAGAAGTAAGTCAGAACCATGAAGATCTTGAATAGGTGAAGTCGAGGAGACTTACATGGATCTACGTCGAAGTTAATGATATATCCAACCCTCTCGAGTCTAGGGAACCGAGTTTCAGAGGTAGCAGAGGAAGAATTCGGTTGCAGATTTGGGGATCGTGACGGAGAGGCCATTATAGGTGATTGATTGAGATTTTAAGTTTTTATTTCGCAAGAGAAGAGAAAGTGAGGAGCCCCATTGGTTGCTAACCTAGGGTTTTCTGAATACGTAATTATATTGAAATTAATTAATACTCTCGAGACGCTTCCTATGTTAGGTGTAATGATTAATCTATATTATATAAGTCAGCCGAAACGTGAATTCGCCACTCTTAAGTCATAACTCAGCCGAAACATGAATTTGTCACTCTTAAGTCAGCCGCTTATTTTGCACAAAGCATTATATAACTCAGCCGAAACATGAATTCGTCACTCTTAAGTCAGCCGTTTCAGTCAGTCGCTATTAAGGAGAGTAAACGCTGACTAACACATAAATCAGCCAGCCTTTACTCAGTCACCGAAGAGTTGCTATTAATTTTTTTTAAAATCAATAAAATACAATACAATCTCTTTAGTGTTTTAGTGTTTCACAAAACCCTATTTGAACTGCCCTAACACATTATAAGTTCCTTCATCTAAGATCTCTGATGCCATCTTCACCCGTAAACCCTGAATATTCGCATCATTTATCCCATGGAAAGTAGTGTCAAGCGCTAGACACTCGACAAACTTCAATGCATACACCCCACAGTCGCCAATTTGGACATTTTGTGGGATGTATTTGCCGCTCCTCCTTCGGAACGAAAACTGCTTCACTCTAGGTTTTCGGAGATTGGCAGGAACTAAGGCTTCATCGTCGAATACTCTTTTTGCACTTTCAAAGGGTATTCTAGAATTATAATGCAAGCCATAAAGTCCCATGGCTTGAAGAAGCAACAGCCCTAACCAATTCCTCTTTTCAAAACTCCAGCCTCGACAGCCCTCTAATGCTGCCCTCAGTTCATCTAACTTGGGTCCTACCCCAAGCGGCACCTTCAACTCCTCCCAGAAAGTTTCGTATTGCTCAAGTTCAAAACTTTCTGTTGGCAGTGGATCTGTGTTTAGACCCGTGAGCGCACCAAATTCGATTAAGCTAAACCTTATAGGTTGATCAACAACGAGAGACCAAATCTCCTTGTCATGTACTCGTAGCTGTTTACATAGTAGATAGTGTACAGTCTTCCCAGACCACACCAATTGGCTATCAGCTAGCTTAGCAACTACTCCAACAGGAAACTGCTTCATGTGTTCCCACACATCATGTCCTATTGCGTCTCTGACTCTAGGGAACTCTCCCAAATGGACATTGTGATTAATTTTTTTATTTTCCAGCTTAGAAGCCCCTTCAGCGCATAGTCTTGGAGGGTAATCCCTTGCTTGATCTTCAGGAATTGCATGATATTCAGACATCTGAACATAAAAGACATAACATATTAATGATAAATCAGCCGCAACAAAAATCACACTCAGCCACAACTAACAAATAAACCAGCCGCAACCAAACACAAACTCAGCCACAACAAACAAATAAACGAGTTTGTGTTATGTTTGATTTAACATAACACAAACTCAGCCACAATAGCATTGCACATGTAAATCAGCCGCAACACAACACAAATCAGTCATAGCATAACAATAAATCAGCCGCAATAAATAACTTAAACAGCCACTAGCAACGATAAACAAGCCGCCACATAATAATAAATCAGCCACAATACCGTTAACAAGCGACAAACACCTTCGATTCCTCAGATTATACTCAAAATAAATCTGAAAACTCAAAATAAAACGAAGGAAGATGAAGAATCCCCACTCCTCTGTTTATACTCACCTTCGACTAAAATCCGACTGTGAAAATGCAGAGCAGACGTTTCGACGACAACGGCGGTGAATGTTTCTCAGAAATCGACTAGAGAGAAAACAGTACAAGTTTCGACGACAACACACGAAGTTTTTAATTTTCCGTCCTTTGAGTTTCCTTCTCTGACTTGTTAAGACGGTTAACCTAATTAGTGACATGGAACAGTGATTCGTGACGTGGATTAGTTAATCATTTTTTAATTATAAATAACCTCAATTAAAAAAAATAACCAAGGGTGTTTATTGTAATTTATTAGGCTTTAAAAACTTTTGAGTAATTTCCAAAAGATGTATGCTATTCTAGTAATATAACAACTTTCCTATGCTATTTCAGTAATTTTCTCTTTTTTTTTACCATGTGGATATGTCCTTGTAGACTTTTAGAGAATCTTAAAGGCATAACTTCTTTTATCATCGACGACCACATCCCAACCACCATGAAGCCTCACTTTTTACCGCTGCATACACTTGTTGCCATAGACCTCCATAAGAACATCACGTCTAACAATGAAACATCGAAGTATTAAATCACATATACTCGCGGGCAACCACCAAAACACGACGAAGAGTACAAAATCTTCATATTCAGATCTAATCGATCCGAATTATATATATATAATTAAGCAGATTACAAACTAAAACTTAAATATTTATATCAATAATTTTTAATATGTTTATCCGCGTATCAACGTGGGTATTTAAATTTAAAATGTTTCAAAATTGTTTTAGAAAGCTATGTAAACATACTATATGAATATGTACATATGATATTAAGGTTGTGATTGATAACCCCACAGAATGGCATTTTAATTGTAATATCCAATCACACAAATATTTTGATTCCACATCTTTTTTTTATTCTGTAGAAAGATATTATTTTCCACTATTATGCAATTACGCAGATGTTACCAATCGAAGATGATTCATAAATGTTTAAAGTTTTGTTTGTAATATTAATTAGTGTCTTGTCATGTTGTAATTCTTTTGGTGAGAATGATTATAGAGATGATAAAGGAATAGGATAAATACCTTAATACAAAACTTGCGAATACAAGGTGTTTGATATTGTAGTGGTTTAAATACTAGCAGTTACATTTATCTAGTTTCCTTATATACATACAAAAACTTCCTTGGGGTAGCACGAATATTTACCTAGTTCCTTAATTTCATTTGTTTTGTTGATTATCTGACAAACAAAGCAGTTCATTCATTCAAATGAGTTTGTTAAATTTCATTTGTTTTGTTGATTATCTGACAAACTAAGCAATTCATTCAATCTAATGAGTTTGTTATGTGCGTGTATTTCGGTTGTTTGACTCGTCAACCGTTGTAAAAATTCGGAACCATAAGCTTAGACTGACACAAATGATGCCATCAGACACAGGATTGAACTATTGTCATCAAAGTAACACATTAACGAAAAAAGTGATAAACAAGAGAGAGAGAGAGAGAGCTGGTGTTCACGCCTCTCTCTTTTCCCGGCAATTCACTTTACCTTTCTCTCGAAGCAAAACCCTTTTCTTCTCTTCTCCTCATGTGACCTTATTTCCCATTTCATTCCTCCATGCATCACTCCTCCGCCGCCGTCTCCGGCGAACTAATCGAACCACCTCCCTCAACCGCTCCTCTCCAACCGCTTCTTGACCTCATCACAAGCGTCCTCTCTCTCCTCCTCCTCTCTTCCCTCACCGTCCGATCCTTCATCGGAAAGTGGCAAATCCTCCGCTCCAAACTCTTCTCCCTTCACTCCTCTCTCTCCTCCTTGTCTGAATCTCCTCACTGGTCTCAGAACCCTCTCCTCCACACCCTCCTCCCTTCTCTCCTCTCCAATCTCCAACGCCTTCACTCTCTCTCTCTCCAATGCTCCTCCGCTTCTTTCTCCGGCGGCAAACTCCTAATGCAGAGCGACCTCGACATCGCTTCCTCCTCTCTCTCAACTCACATCAGTGACCTCGACCTTCTCCTCAAATCTGGTGTTCTCCACCAAAACGCCATCGTTTTATCCCTCCCTGCTCCCACCTCCGACAAAGACGACATTGCTTTCTTCATCAGAGATCTCTTCACTCGTCTCCAAATCGGCGGCGCTGAGATCAAGAAGAAATCACTCGAGTCTCTCCTCCAGCTTCTCACTGACAGCGAGAAATCCGCAAGAATCGTAGCTAAAGAAGGTGATGTCGGTTACTTGGTCACTCTCCTCGATCTCCACCACCATCCTCTGATTCGCGAACATGCTCTCGCCGCCGTCTCGTTGCTGACTTCGTCAAGCGTAGATTCGAGAAAGACAGTGTTCGAAGAAGGCGGATTAGGCCCTCTCTTACGATTACTCGAAACAGGATCTCCGCCTCTAAAGACTAGAGCCGCCGTGGCGATTGAAGCCATAACCGCCGATCCGGAAACCGCGTGGGCCATCTCAGCCTACGGTGGCGTCGCCGTCCTCATCGACGCTTGCCGATCGGGATCCGTAGAAGTCCAAGAGCACATCGCCGGTGCTATTAGCAATATCGCCGCCATGGAAGATATACGGACGATGCTCGCGGAGGAAGGAGCCGTACCGGTTCTTCTCCCACTCTTAATCTCCGGTTCAACGTCCTCACAGGAGAAGGTGGCGAACTTCATCTCCTTACTCTCATCTTCCGGTGAGTATTTCCGAGATTTGATTGTTAGAGAGAGAGGATTACAGATTCTGATTCATCTAGTTCAGGATTCGTCGAATCCCGATACTATTGAGCACGCTTCGCTTGCTCTTACTCAATTATCGGCCATGGACACAGTCGCTAGGGTTTTATCGTCATCGACGGCATTCGTTATCCAATTGGGGGAATTGGTAAAGCACGGAAACGTTATCCTACAACAGATTTCATCTTCTCTCCTTGCGAGATTATCAATCAGCGACGGTAACAAACGAGCAATCGCCGACTGTTTAAGCTCGTTGATAAGGCTGATGGAGTCGCCGAAACCTGCGGGGTTACAAGAGGCGGCGACGGAAGCGGCGAAGTCGTTGCTCACCGTTAGATCAAATCGGAAAGAGCTGATAAGGGAAGAGAAGAGCATGATCCGATTGGTGCAGATGCTGGATCCGAGGAACGAGAGGATGGTTGCGAAAGAGCTTCCGGTGATGGTTGTGGCGGCGATTCTCTCAGGCGGAAAGAATGCGGCGAGGACGAAATTGTTGAGCTTAGGAGCTGATCGTCATCTACATTCACTGGCGGAGATGGAAGTTTCCGGCGCCAAGAAAGCTCTTCAGAGACTCGCCGCCGGTAATCGGCTAAAGAGTATCTTCGCCAGAGCATGGAAGGATCACTAAAGGTACGTTTTCCCGTCGATGGGCATTTTCGTCATTTCACACCAAAATCACGGGACTCCGAGTATACGAGTGGGGCCAGAATTTGATGTGTTTTTTGAGTCCACGAATTTTTCTTGATAAATTAAATTGAATTGATTAGGAATACACATGGGTCGATATTTGCGTAATTTAAGGGTCCCTTTGAAACATGGCCTCTATAAGTTTGCATTATCAATTGATATAGACTTATAAACATTGGTTTTAACTAACTATAAATTGACAAGTTCATTGAGAGCTGACACTGACATGCATTATTTATTCGTTTAATGTTTATGCTTATCTTGCTAATTATGTTGGATTTAGAAACTCGGACTGATCTTCGATGAGACAGAAACATATTTATTTAACGAAACTGGCTTGGCTCATATCATGTGGATTTTTGGTCGGTTCGGTCAAATTGGTTAAATGGAATATGATCAAAGTGGTAGTAAATGTGGTAAATTACAGGTATGAAGATGCAACTGTGGAGTGGAAGACCTGGAAAGTGTGCCTTCTACTATTTGACTATTCCGATTACTGAAACTATACACACACTCTCACTCAAATCAACCAGCAGTTGTTTCTTTTCTACATATGAAAAATATTTATCAAAGTCATGGATGCAGGTTTTATCGAGTATCCTTCTTTTGTTTTCTTTTATCTTTTATTTATTTTTAGTTTATTATCATCGACAATGATCTCACGTCTGATGTCTTGAGTGGGATAATTAGGGTGGAGAGTTTTTTTGTTTTTCCACGTGTATTGTGTGATTATATACGTAAATGGCTCTTTAAGTTTGTTTTCTAAATGTTGTAACTGGCTATTTTATGCGCCTATAAGAGTGTCGATTTTTCTTGTCTTTATATTTTCGCCTACCTTATTTATTTACAAACAATGTGTTAAACTGTTAATCATGCAAATCGCCTTGATTCTTTTTGCAATGTATCTTATGTTTTTAAGATATTTTCTTAGCAATGTATCTTATGTTAATTTTTGTTGTTGTTGAAAGATATGTATCTTCTTATGAGTACTTCTGTATTTTGATGTTGAATATTGATAATTAGTATTTTGATGCTATGCATTCTTATTTCATTTTCTGTCAACAAGATATGATATATCTCCATGACATCTCTATCTTTTCTTCAGTGTTTGAATGTATCTCTCTTAATCTCATTCCAAGTACATCACACCTTGTCATTGATGTTGGCAAAGAAAGCTTTGTATGATTTTGTACCCACTTGAATTTCTATAAAGCATATATCTAAACAGTCAATTTTCAACGAAGAAAAAAACAAAAATGGGTGCAAACCACTAGTTCTATCACGGCAAGTCTTTCCCTCGGTTATTCTCGGCCACGGTCAGTAACCTTAACCGGCCTTCTCCGTAGTTCTCTGACCCTCTTGGCCTTTCTCAATTTTCTTCTCTCTCTTCTGAGACGTAACTTCAGCGAATTCAGGGTGACTAAATCTTGTTATGTTTTTATGTTTCTTGCATCTCACGATCAAACAACAGTGAACCAAGATCAAGAGTGAACCAAGATCAAGATCAAACAAGATCAAAGAGTATAGAATCTGGTCTAAGGCCATCTCAAACGTAACACTAAAACACTAAATTTAGTTAATGGGACACTAAAATTGACATTAAAACACCAATTTAGTGTGTTATGAACAGTGTTACACCAAATTTGGTGTGACACTGTTCACGACACTAAACTTTAAAATATATATATTTTTTTCTATCTAATAATTAATGAATTATGTATAAGTAAATCTGCTGTAGACTTCATAGAGAAGTTTACCAGCAGACTTTACAGAGAAGTCTACAGTCTACCAATAGACTTCATAGAAAAGTCTGAAGTCTACCAGTAGGCTTCATAGAAAAGTCTACCAACAACAACAAAAATAATAAATTTAATAATATAATAATAAAGAATATTTTTTTAGTGTAAAATTTGGTGTTGTGATTGGAAATGAAAAATAAATTTCAACACTAAAACACCAAATTTGGTGTGATTTCAACACCAAATTTAGTGATAAGGTTGGAAATGTCCTAATATTTTAGAGCATATATTGTATAACTAATTAATAAATATATAATTTAGAAAAAGTAGACATTTAATATAATATTTTAAATAGTATCAGTGCAAACATCAAATATCAATAAAACGGATGGAAAGTTCTACACCAAATTCCAAATTTAGAATGGTACCACCAAATTTATGCCCCATTTTGTACATGTACCAGTACCAAGAGTGCAAATGCATGAGGCCAAAATTTTAAGTAAAACTGTTTCATATCATAAGGCCAAATGAAACAGAAAATATATACTTTTTCTGTAAAATGTGAGAGTGCATATAAAATGTATACACTGAATGGAGCATGTAGTATCATTGAGTCGGGCGAACAAATTAAATCCTCTAAAAGATCCCAAAATTTTGACTATAGCAGTTTGGTGCTAAAGACTAACACAACAGAAACTATCTTTATTCATAACAAGAAAATCTATGAGGGTTTTTCATTTACATTGTAACCAATTGAAAAGATTAAAAAGAGAGTTACAACTAGATAGAGTGAAGAAATTTGAAGGTTGTAAGTTTTGACCGCAAAAAAAAGCGTTGAACTCGAAAGGACCCGACAATGAGTATGGCTGCAAAGACCCAAAAACTCACCAATCAACAGAAGTCTTAAAGTCATAGTTTAAGAGACCTCCATCCATTCTTGGTAAATCCAACCCCACCTCGGTGGATGTGGAAAGAAATATCTCTAGTTACTCGTACCAACCAAGTTATTTTCTTACTTTTATCTAGATTATGGGACATCTGAAGGAACGCTGAAGGTGGCCGCTAGAGACGTCGAATGACAAGTTCATATTATTAGAGAAGAATACGTCTTGACATTGGGAGATAACAAAATCCGCGACAAAAATCTCTAAAAACTAGAGTACCCCATTGGATTGAGTCCAATTGTATTTTTCATTACTTCATGTTCCTGCATGATGAGGACATCGATTCAAACCACGAACCAACTCCAATGCTTATAGTTTAATCCGGTATAATGACAAGATCCAAGTCCAAGCAATTAACCAAAAGGATCAACCTTGTTGTTCAAATCTTCATGGCATCATTAGCACCCAAATAGCTCCATCACGACATTGGTTCTACCAAAGGATGCCACGAAACTTCTGAAGTAATAATTACGACACCAAACGAAGACGAAGAAGACATCTCCACAACTGATCAAGAGATGGAATCAGAAGAAGAGGAGGAACTTGAAGACTTAAAAGAGAATTTCTACTCTAAGAATCAAGTTCAAGCCGCATTAGATACAACCAGATGTCAAGGTGAGTTGTTCAATTTATATACTATCTTTGTAGATGATTCAAGCATCCAAAAACACTAAGAACAAGTGCAAAACGACATCACCCCTTTTGTTTTAAGTTCTGGTCATGGTTTCTTATTCTGGCTTTAATGAAACTCGCATTTTGTTTATATTAGTTTTGAACGTCTTGCTGTTTCTTTTTAAAAGTCTTGTTGTTTTGAGTTTTTTCTTGTTGTTTTTCAGTTGAACCCTAGAAGGTTCAAGCTGATGGACTATTTATAAAGTCTCATTGTAGCTTTGTAGCCACCACAACCTTTTACCTACTAATAAAGAACTGAATTTTCTTTGAGCATTCTTGAGCGAATTCTCAGCCCTGTTTGAACTTGTGTGTGTAATTCACATAGGAGCAAACATCGGTACCATATCAGAGAATCATCATCCCTTCGTGTCGTGCTATCGATCCATCTACACTTCCCACATTCTGATCTCACACGAAACAGTGATCACCATCGTGTTGGATCCCACCTTCGACCATTAAACCATCACAAGAAAGAGCGAACGCCAGCTTGTGATTCCATCCACGGTTCCTAGATCATAAGCCTCACCACCAAGTCTTATATCACTGCAACTGATGTTTTTACAATTGATGCTAAAACTATTAATGATGTAGTTGAAGGTCACTCATGCTAATAAGAGAAAAGTTAAAGTTCGCAGTGAGTAAGAAAATGTAGAATTTGAAGATAAAATTGGTGATTTGAAAGGAAAACACTGAATTGTGTAAATATATCAGAATATGCATTCGTTGCCAAACACAAACCAACAAGACTCGCTACAAGTAGATAGCGATATAGCCCTCAGAATAGTAGTTCAGAAAGAGGAAAAAACTGGCTTACACTTGTGATTCCAATTTGGAATCAAGACAGAGAACAGTAAATAAAAATTTCTCGATTTCTTTTGAATCGCTTTCCCACTTAACTAACCAACATCATAATTTCATTACCTGAATACTGAATATTCAGAACATGGTCTCAGTTGATATTAACAACATAATATTAAGAGTCAGAAGTTACAAAAATTAACTAAAACATCCGGTGAAACCAAAATAATATATATATATATATATATATATAGCATATTTTAATGAATCTAACTCAAATCTTCTCCCTTTGGATTCCATTGTTACTCTTTAGTATCCTGTCGGAAACTCGCATCTTCCGTACTCTGCATATTCACATTAAATTAAAGTATTAAACGAATCAGCTTCTTTGGTGCCATAATTAAACCAAAAGACCAAGTTGATATCCAAAAGACTACTACTCCCTATTGCCACTACTATATAGGATTCTCTCTAACCCAACCCATAAACAAACTATCCCCTGGATCACAACAAGCGCCACGTCACTAGCGATCGATGTTCACGTGGGAACATTTGACTACTGTCTTCCACAACCTTTTGTTTTTTTTGGGACCGCATCAAGAGAGAGATTCCTGACTACCAAAACATGCGCAACCCTAGAAGGCGTAGGATAACGTGAATGCTTTCACACCTAATCTTAACCTGCGCCGTATTTAATTAAAAAAAAAAAAAGAGTGATAAGATACGCACTCGGTGGCTGGCTGACGACGTAGGCGGCGCCGCCGAAGTAACAGCTGCCGGCGAGGCGTCCTTTCTTCTGGTAGTAACTGTTGAAGGCAAAGGAAGCGTGCGCCTCGAGCGTGTCGGGGCTGTAACACGTGGCACCTGGCTGAATCGGACGGCAATCAGCACCTCCCTCACCGCAAGCGTAATCTAGACCTCCCTGTAGCCGTTCCTTCCCCGCATCTCCGTTCGCCACGCACCACGAACTCCCCGTCAAGCTCTTCGAAACGCCCCCCCTGCTTATCGGTGGCTTCACATGCTGGTCTCCGGTCGTCGGAGGATGGCCGCCGTCGCGGTAATGTTTCAGACCTTCGGTGGTGAAGGGAACGTCGTACACTTTCTTCTCGTCCGGGAAGAAGAGACCGTAGTTCCTCTCCGACGTGGGACCCGTTTTCTTGTTCTCGTTGAAGAGAGCGAAGAGATAGACCGTCAGATCTGCTTTGGGTCTTAAAGGGGTCCCACCTCCGGTCAAGATCCGACGGATGAGGTTTCCGTTGTAAGACGCGGCGTTCCCCAAGGTAGCTCCGACCTCGTTCTCGTCTCCTTTCGACGGCCAACCAGTTTCCGTCACGACGATCTCGATATCGTCGTACTTCAAAGCCGACATTGCGGCGAAAACGGCGTCGATCTGAGCGTCGAAGAGATTGAAGTACCTCAGACCGTTACCGGAATCGACCATTCCTGGATTCTCTCTGAACAAGGCGTAGTCGAGGGGAATGACGTCGGAGTTTCCTTCGTAGGCGAAGAATGGGTAAACGTTGATCATGAGTCGCGACCCGGTTTCGCGCAGGAAATCCAACATTGGTTTAATGACGAGGTCGACAAGTTCCGGTCGGAAAGATCCAGAGGAAGAAGGGTAAGAGTTTTGGAGAGCGCTTAGAGCGAGAGGCGAAGAGATTTTAATGGCGGAGTGGAGATTGTAACTGACGAGAGCTTTGTGAATGTTTCTCATAGCTGGGATTAGGAAACTTGTGGTGTTGTGTGGGTCGACGAAGACTTCATTACCCACTGCGATTGACTCGATCTGTGTCGAAGGATGGTAAGCGGCTACATTGCGTTTGACCCATGTAGCGGCGAAGGAAGCTCGTTTCGCGGCGGAGAAGAGGATTTCGTTTGGGAGATCCACCGTGACCCGGATCCCAGATCCAGATAAAGCTTTGAGAACAGCCGGGTCAGCATCGAAGATCTTGACCCGGTCGATTCCTTGAGATTTCAGTAGCTGTACTACCTTAACTGCGGAAGGGAGCTCGTCGGAGATTCGGCCATAGTTTACGCCGACGGAGCCAGACTCTGCAAAAAGACAAAACACAATAACAGAAAATGAGAATGCGGTTTGTAAAAAGAGGTAATCTTTCCAAGGAAAACTGATAGAATATTACCTGAGAGTGAAATGGGTGAGACAAGGACAAGGAAGATGAAAGCTGCGAGAAAATCCATACTCAGCTTCTGCACAGAAGAGAGTAGGAGAGAGACCAAGATTTAACAAGGAGCCACAGAGAGAAGAGAGAGAGATTAGGGTTATCACTTATCAGATAGTGGTGTCGTGGGGAGTTAGGGACTAGTAGCTACGGCTACGACTACTACTAAAGTTGTGCTAATAGGTAAGACTGGGTCTTATTATTCCAAGGATATTAAGTTAATAATTTCCATTTTCTTACATTAATAACGTGTTCTCTTATTATGTACTTATTGAGCATTTAGCATGCCAAATAACTTACATCACCTTCTCCACTTTCCATCTTTCACATGTCATAGCAGCTTGTAAGTTGTAACTTTGTATGATTAGAGTTTACAGCTAATCAATCATGTGTAGAATTGATGGGCTCTTTTATATGAATCTGAATCCAAATTTTGTTTCTTCAAAAGCAAACCTTTTAAATGTTGATTAATGGATTATTGTTTACTCTTCCTATTTCAGAAACAATGATATTCAGGCGTAAAGTTTAGTTCTTATTATTATATCCTGTGTAGAGTTACATAATGTGATTTTCATGAAATTTACTTTAGATTCTTTGAAGTTTTTATACATTTTTCCATAAAGGACTATGAAATAAAATTAAAATAAATAAGCCACGCCGACCCCACCATGTTTGGTAGAAACCTAAATTTACTGGCTTTTCATCAAAGAAATAAGTATGAAAGAAAAACCGAAAAAAACAAGTTAATGACGATGTGAGATGAATCTCGAACTATAGAAAATACCAAAACAAACACAAGGTAAATTTTAAAACGTTCGTTAGAATGTTAAATATACGATTCGTTTTATATATGCAATCCCGAAAAAATGTATGTTGTCGTCTAATATTGCTTCCAGTTAATTTTGAAAACTCTAAACAATCATAGGTTTATGAATCAAAGCAATTCTTAAAACTAGTATATATTTTATAGTGAACAAATAACAACTTTTGAAATTTGAGACAATTTATATTGAATTGAAGTTGTGGGTCCAAATGTATATTGGAATTTGAAATAGTGGAGATTTTCGGTACATCAAAAATCACTATTCTAGCAAGACCGAATTTTGTTTCCGTTTTAATCGGATGAATCATTTCGACTAAGTTCGGATTTTGTTAATTTCTTTGAAGTAGAAATCTTATTCGTTTATGATGGAGCCGTAATCGGCTATGGAGTTAAGTTTCTTTTGGAGAAGAAGAACGATGATGTTGATTTAATTTTAATTGTTTTAGAGCGGATTTAGTAGAACATAAGCTTTATAACAGATTTCTGATTCATCCGAGCTTTCTCATGTTTTTTTTCTTTTCGATGATGTTATGATTTGATTAATCATCTTCGGTGGCTTGGAAAAAGGGCCTGGAACCGAATTTTGGAGAGATAAGCGGAATTTGTTGGTGTTCAATAGAAAAAGTCTATGGGGATAACATTTCGTTCATGACAAACTCTTCCGGTGGCCAAACAACAAGATTGGTGGAGAAGAATTAAGAAAAATGGCTCCCAGCGCCGAAACGTTACGGCTATCTGATCGTCAACCTAAAAGAGAGAATGTCTTTCCACGTTTACACTTCTATCCTTATTATTTGATATGGTTATTAATTGGGATTAAATATTTTTAGGTTGTACACTCTAAGAGAGGTTATTGGGAGTAAGATCTAGGTAGAGTTTGTTAATTTGAAAAGTTTAGAGAATTGTTAAATTTGCATAGAGATTTGGTAAATTTGTTGAGAGATTTGTTAAATTTGAAAGTAGTTTTGTGTATTTTATAAATCAATAAAAAAATTGTATTGTAAGAACTTTGAAAATTTCATGTATATATACTTAAGATTGTGAAAATTGTGTTTATTGAGTAAACTTGTTAAAAATCCTACTACTCCCAATAACACTGTACAAAATCATTAAAAACCAAACTTTTTGAATAATAGTGGATTTCATTAAAATTGTTAGAATTTATAAACCAATAATAGTGGATTCTATTTAGATTGTTAGAATTTATAAACCAATAATAGTGGAATCTAAGAATTCTAAAAACTATTAACAATAATACCCTTAAATCTGTACTCAGCCCATTGGGCTTTTTAATAAATTGTCAAATGGTGATTATGAAATTTTTGATGATTTTTGTTTGCGCAATTTAATAGAAAGACTTAAAATTAAATAGTAATAGCTCTCAATTTTTTCAAAATTATTCTTATGAAAATCTGGTTAATTTCTATCGTGAACAAACTTAGATAAATAAACTAATTAAATATTAAATTTTATACATTTATAAAGTAACAATATTATTTGTAGTTATCTAAAATATTTTAACACGACCATGTCCTTATTCTTAGTTAATAATTGAGTTTGGTTATATCCTAATTAATTATTAATTAAGTTAGTTTGTTATATCAAAATGTCTATGTTAAGACTCGTCACTTTTAGATTAGGTTGTGTTGTTTCGTTGAGAGTTATAAGGAGTAAGAGACACAACTTTCACTTATGTCTCTTGGTTTTGTATATAAATGTGTATATTGTTTTACTGTAAAATTGTCGAGAAAAAGAGAAGTTTTCCGATTTTTTTTATTTTGTTCTCTTTTCTCTTCCAACATGGTATTAGAGTTTTAGTGATCCAAAGATCAAATCAAGCACAAGTAAAAACAGAGATCACGACAACAACGTTCCAACAAGTGATCCTCATCTTTGATGGAGAGTGTTTATGGTGTATTAAGATTAAAGCCATCTTTGTGTGTCGT
Organism: Arabis hirsuta; assembly: GCA_964056655.1. Taxonomy (NCBI): domain Eukaryota; kingdom Viridiplantae; phylum Streptophyta; class Magnoliopsida; order Brassicales; family Brassicaceae; genus Arabis; species Arabis hirsuta. The sequence continues at coordinate 18,428,977 of OZ053301.1, forward strand.
GATGGAAAATGGAGTTCCAAACAGACGACACAAACAAAGGAGACACCATAAGTGCTCCAATTGAAAAGTCGGTGGGAGGAAGCATCAACAACAAAGGATTTGATGGCGCTAAATATTCTACAAATTGCAGTATGTTGTATTATAGTTTAGTTTTGAGGGTTTAAATTTTGTTAGAGGTCAAAATATTTTTTAGAATTTAAAATTTTAAGATTTAAATTTTAAAAATCCATAATTAATGAAATTTCTTAAGACAATCAACATTTTTAAAAATATACACACCAAATATGACATTTTTGCAATTGTTCATAAAATTTAATATGAGTCACTTTGTCCCGAAATTAATCGTACTTTAGAAACCAATATTTTTCAAATCCGACAATTTGGATTGTTGTCCCATATTTTATTAGAAATAATTTCAGTGAGAATTTCAAACATTTAAATTACACGTTTTCGATCCTTACATGTTATTTTCATCATAATAAACTGAAATGAACACCCAAATATTTAGAAAAATTTATGAATCATTTCTGTTATAGTATATGAAAAAAAAATTATCAAAGAATTTTTGAAGATGTTGAGAACAATACTTTAATGCGTTGGTGTGAAATCTATATATTATGGCTTCTTAACATAATATTCTCATACGACTGATCATTTATATACATAAAAAAATTAAATGTTAAAAACATAAAAGAAATACAGAAAAAATATTCAGTGAATCATCATTCCATATCATTAATGCTACAGAATATTTTAATATCCACAAAATTGATACAACATGCCTTACCTAAATATAATGAAGGCATATGACAGTTCGAATTCAATAACTGTCAAGGCTTGAATTGAACCGCATCTTTCTAGTTAAGATTACAATATATAAAAGACTAAGATACCCTAATTGATACAAGAATGGGCCTGGTAGATTACAATGCGTAATGAACTATAATATACAATTGGCCCGTAATACTCCCCCTCAAGTTAGCGCATAAAGATCCCAAATGTCCAATATGCCATAAAGATATTCAAATGCTTGCAAACCCAATGCCTAGGTAAGTATGTCTGCATGCTCTTTTGAGGAGCGAAGATATGTCATAGCAAGGGATTCATTTCGAATTTCATCACGAACAAAGTGACAATCTACCTCAATATGTTTAGTACGTTCGTGAAAGACTAGATTCGAAACAATGTGTAGAGCAGCTTGGTTATCGCAAAACAATTGCATCGGATCCTTAGAAGTAACACCAAACAAATAAGAAGCTCACGCAACCACTTAAGTTCACAAGTTGTAAGAGCCATGGCTCGATACTCGGCCTCCACTAATATGAATCTCCCAAGGATTCGTTGGCAAAGAAGGATAATCTTTGACTTCTATGGACTGGCGAAACACGAACCAGAGGTATATTAAACCTAAGACCCAATACTTGACTTAAAACCCTCCAAAAGAAATAAGGCGGTGGAACCTTAGATAGATCTTGCAGGTAGCTCCAACAGTGAGTATATTGAACTCACCACCTGATACTAACTTACATTGAAACGATCTAGCTTCGGTTGATAGAATGGCCACACAAGTGTGATGAAGAACACTTGATAAACCGATTTACGATCCCTTGAATATGACACACCAAGACAGATAAAAAATTCACAAGGAACTAAATGAGAATCACTCTCACAAGAAGAAAACGAAATTTTATTAAAAAATTGGATATCTTTCTCCAATGGAGATTACATCTATTTAAAAAAACATAAACTTGAAAAGAAAGCTAGATAATTAATTGTCTAGAAAATAGAAAAGAAATAAAGATAAGAATTGAATAATAAAGAGAGTTGAATGAGAATGCAACTCTTGGCCTTCTTGCACTATGATTTTCGTATCCCCTTTGACCAGCAATAAAAGACATTTATTCTAGGTCTTTTAACTCTGATTTTCGTCACTTTTTTGGGCCATAAATAAAATGCATTTCTTCTAGGTCTTCTTGGACTTGTATTAGGCTCAAATCAGGTTGAATTTGATAGATATTTTTACCAATCGAATTCTAAATGCTCTCTTTGTCCTGAATCTCTTGAATAAGCCCGTTAAGTGCATCCTTCATCCTTTTAGCTCGTGCTCTTGTAACTGGTCCAACGGGTACAAGCAATAGATCCTCTTCATTATCCTTGCTGCTTACGATGTCCTCATCATTCCCCTTCTCTTGAAAAATATTTGACCTCAAATCAAGCTGGTCACCTACATCAAAAAGAGTTAAGTAAGAAACGTTGAAGCTATGACTTATATACTTACTTAGCAAGTCTAGCTTGTAAGCATTGTCATTGATCCTTTCTAAGACTTGAAATGGACCGTCTCCTCTTGGCATCAGCTTTGATTTCCTTTGGTCTGGAAAAAGTTCCTTCCTCATATGAACTCAAACCCAATCACCAGGTTTAAAAATCACTTTGCGTCGCCCTCTGTTTGCTTGCTTTTGATATTGCTCAGTCCTTTTCTCAATGTTCTGCTTTGCTTTCTCATGAATCTGCTTAACAAGTTCAGCTTTTCTTTTTCCATCTAAATTCACACTCTCATTGAAAGGTAAAGGTGATAAATCCATAGAGTCAAAGGATTAAAATCATAAACAATTTGAAAAGGTAAAAACTTAGTAGCAGAATGGACAACATGATTATAAGCAAACTCAACATCCGGCAAACAATCTTCCCACGTTTTTATGTTCTTTTTAATGATAGCACGCAACAAAGTGGACAAAGTTCTATTCACTACTTCAGTTTGACCATTAGATTGAGGATGACAAGTAGTTGAAAACAACAACTTAGTTCCTAACTTAGCCCACAAAGTTTTCCAAAAGTAGCTTAAGAACTTAGCATCTCTATCAGAAACAATGGTTCTATGCATGCCATGCAATCGAACAACTTTCCTAAAGAACAAATCAGCAACATGTGAAGCATCACCAGTTTTATGACAAGGAATGAAGTGCACCATTTTAGAGAATCTATCAACAACCACAAAGATAGAATCTCTTCCGTTTCTAGTTCTAGGCAATCCTAGCACAAAATCCATAGAGATATCAGTCCACGGTTCAGTAGGGATAGGCAAAGGAGTATACATACCATGCGGCTGCACTTTGGACTTAGCTTGTTTGCAAGTTACACATCTGCCACAGATTCTCTCCACGTCTCTTCTCATGTGTGGCCAATAGAAATGCTCCTGCAAAATAACCAACGTTTTGTCCACTCCAAAATGCCCCATTAGTCCTTCTCCATGTGATTCCCTAACCAAAAGGTCTCTCAAAAAACAATTAGGCACACACAGTTTATTCTCATGAAACAGAAAACCTTCATGTCTAAAGAACTTCCCATGTGCAAACTTTTCACAAGATTGAAACACATCTTTGAAATCAAGATAAGAAGAGTACAATTCTTTAATGTGTTCAAAACCAAGTATCTTAGCATCAAGAGTAGAAAGTAAAGCGTACCTTCTAGACAATGCATCAGCCACAACATTTTTCTTGCTTGTATTTAATGACATAAGAAAATGATACGGTCATCAAACCTGTAGATGGTTCGGAGCTCCATCAAACTTACCACTCGAGCTGCATAGGATCCAATAAGGACACGTGTACCTTTAATGGAGCCTACCAAACTAACCAGGAGGAGTTAAGCAATAAGGAAGCTTTTAAAAGAAGTTTAACTCATCAGAGATTCAGAGAGAAGAAGAATTCGGTCAATAGGAGCTGGGACCAAATCGGAACTGAATTTACAACCCGAGTGATTCCAGACTATCATGCTACTGAAGCCGATGCAGACCTATGGCCACTGTTTAATAAATTTCGGCTTAACCACAACGATTCAGGTCATGAAACCACTTTTAATAGATTATTAGCTCAGATAGTGAACTCCTCGAAGTAGAATCAGTCAAATATCAGCTCGCATGAAGGAGTTATTAAGTTTTCAAGTTCGGTGACTTCAATCTTACCCGATTTGGACCTATGCGCACTCATTGGAGGATTGCTACTAAATCAGAGAGAATTAATGTACGAATCAACTTGTTCTGTAATCATGGTTCATCAGAGAACCAAAAAAAATTGGATTCATGCTAAAACCAAAAGTGGTTTGGAAGATATAGATTTTCTAAACCCGAGGATCCCAGACTTGCCTTATTTTGAACCTTGGAGCATTAAACCACAACGGTCATATTTCTATCAACTTGTGCACGTTCTAAAGTCTCCCTACATCATCAAAAATGTTCCAAAAGCGCATCACTTCCTCCACAAGCTGTCAAGATACAAGGAGCCTCCAACTTACATTAATTCTCCAACGGCTAGTTTCTGATTTAATATTTACGATTTGCTTCTTGTTTTTGACCCTAGAGATGTTCTATGTCGAGCCTATATAAGCTCATTCCATTCCTCATTGTAAATCACCCTTCAACAAATTATTTTCAATAGAAACTTGTGTTTTGTTTGAAAGCGTGTAGTCTTTGAGTTCTAGTCATTTTGAGTATTTGGAGAGAGTCCTTAGTCTTGTGTGATTGTGTGTAGATTAGTTTATGAGATTCAAGCTACAAACCCCATCTCCATCGCTATCATCATCCATCTTTTGCGTGCATAGCTTATAAATTCTCGATCATCTTGTGAACATAAGTATGGTGGATTACAATCTTATATCAGGAAATGTCTCAATGAATTCAACCCAACGTACATGAAATTTGTTTAGCTTCTATTAGCCTTTTAAGTTCTTCAAGGACTCATGATCAGTGTGAATCACGAACTCCTTAGGCCACAAATAGTGCTGCCATGTTTGCGATGCCCGAACAAGAGCTTACAACTCTTTGTCATATGTAGGATAGTTCAAAGTTGCTCCACCTAGCTTCTCACTAAAGTAAGCGATTGGCTTCTTCTCTTGCATAAGCACAACTCCAATACCTACACCAAAAGCGTCACTATAATAACCCCAATGTTGCCTAAGAACAGTCAACGGTCAACGGTCATCAGTCAACGATCTTTGAGTTTGCGGCTTCGAAGAATTTCAGTGCGGCAAGGATAGGAAAAATCTTTAGAAGGATTTTGGTGGAAGAAAATCCAAATTCCATCAAGTGAATCTGATTTCAGGAAGAAAATACTCCGCGGGTTAGATTTTACGCATCACGGGTGGAGACAGTCGAGTCGCGGGTAAGGCAGTCGTGTCGCGGGTCGAGACGGAACAGATCAGTCGAGTCGCGGGTAAGTTTTGATCGACGCGGGTAAGCGCATGGTCGAGATGCAGAGTTGCAGATGGTCGCAGAAATAATCTGACACATGTCAGTCATTCGCGGGTAGCTTGCTGTAGGATGGGTAGCCATCTGATCAAGTCAGGGTAGCGTGTGTCATACTGGGTAGCGTGTTGTCAGGTCTGGGTAGCACGCGGGTCGAGTCTGGGTAGCAGAAGTAGTCTGCCGCGTCTCCTGCATGTGGTGGGTAGTGTTTTGGTCGAGAATTCTGAGTTTTTCCTTATAAATACTACCCCCAACCTTCATTTTTCTACCCATTCGATTTTTTTCTCATTCTAGAGCTTACCCATAGCGAAAATTCATAATTTTTAAGTCTGTGGTGAAGAGTTTATGGGTAGTTCTTTGTCGATTCCTTTGGTAAGATCTAGACTTTTCTGTGGTTTTATTCCATATCTGTTTTGGCTAAGTTTCTAAGGTAGATCTATGTCCTTAGGTTCAAGTTCTAGAAATCTAAGGCGATGAGCGTGTCCTTGTGCCGTAGTTCGAGTTCTAGCCAAATCAGTGAGTGTGGTGATGTTTGTTGTGCGTTGATGAGTCGAACGCACGTTGATTGCTTGTTGTTATGCTTTCTTTTTAACCGTGATTTTCATGCTAGAAATTATAGGAAATTGTTAAGTGTTTTTCCTTGATTTTTCATGCATGCATGCTTGATTTGGTGATAGGTAGTACTCAAGAAAAATGCATGAGTTTCTCTGAAATTTTACTACGAATATGTGAAATGGCTTGCATGTTTAGTTAAAAATATTGATTGAGGTTTGTAGTAATTTTCTGTGAATTTGACTAAGTATAAGTATGATAATGATTACATTTTGAGTGCTTTGGGTGCTAATATTCTTTGAATTATATTGCTTGGTAATTGCATTATATTGAATATTTGGTAATGTTAGACGCATGTCTGTTTGGAACAAAAGGAGGCGCATGCAAGCGTGAATCCGAGTGTGCGGATCACATGCATGGCTGTCCGGGACGAAATAATGGATGCATGTGCGGATCCGAGTGTGCGGATCACATGCATTTTGTTGAATGTTGAATGTTAATTGCTTGATTATGTGAATAATTTTATATGTGCATATTATCATTTAATTCACATATATAAGTGATGAGATGTGAGGCGGTTCGACGTTCCCGGATGGACGTGGTTACACGACACCTAGGTGTTATGGGATAACCATATAAGCACGGAGGGTACTGGGATAGCTCCCTTGGCCGTGCATACACGACGGTGTATGAGTTCACTGGTGGAACTGGAACATTGTGTGCCTTCGTGGCTGCAATTCCGCAGGTTTCCCGGGAATGGCCGACGAAACCGCAAAGGCTTTGAGAATGAGAATTACAATGCTAAGTCGACGCTATTTTAGAGTCGAAAATATTTCGACGCTATATTTCGACTCTAAAATCGGGTTTTCTTGTAGTGGTTAGGGTTCTTAGGCACATGGAATTTGTGCAGGGACCTTAGTAGTGGGTGGTTGTGAGTCCCATGTACTGTTTGATTCTGGAGCTACGAATTGCTTCATTACTCCGGAGTGTGCGGAGGGCAGCGGTATCTTGAATAATTCCTATGAGCAGGCGGGAGTAGTTAAGATTGCTGGTGGCAAGTCTTTAGCTACTTTTGGGCGGGTTTGAGGCGTGGATATTCAAGTGGCGGGCGAGTCTATGCTAATTGATCTAATTATTAGTCCGGTGGAGCTGTACGACATCATTCTGAATATGGATTGGCTGGACCGATACCGAGTTCATCTAGATTATCATCTGAGACGAGTTGTGTTTGAGCGAGAGGCGGAGAGGTTGGTTTAGCAGGGAGTGAGGCCAACTTCCGGAAGTCTCGTGATTTCGGTGATTTAGGCTGAGCAGCTGATTGGGAAGGGGTGCGAGGCGTATTTGGCGACGATAGTGATGCCAGAGTCTGTTGAAGAGGTTACAGTTGAGGATATTTGAGTTGTTCAAGACTTTCAAGATGTTTTCCAGTCGTTGCAAGGATTACCGCCGTCTTGGTCTGATCCTTTTACGATTGAGTTAGAGCTTGGGAAGACTCCGATATCTAAGGCGCCTTACTATATGGCTCCAGCAGAGGTGGCAGAGCTAAAGAAGCAGCTGGATGATATTTTGGGGAAAGGATTTATCCGGCCTAGTAGTTCACCGTGGGGAGGGCCGGTGTTGTTTGTGAAGAAGAAGGATGAGACTTTCCGGTTATGCATTGATTACCGGGGACTTAACCGAGTCAATGTGAAAAACAAGTATCCTCTGTCGCGGATGGATGAGTTATTGGATCAGTTGCGAGGGGCTACTTGGTTCTCCAAGATCGATTTGGCTTTGGGTTACCATCAGATTTCTATGGATGAGGCGGATGTTAGGAAGACTGCTTTCAGGATGAGATATGAGCATTATGAGTTTGTGGTGATGCCATTTGGTTTGACTAACGCACCAGCAGCTTTTATGAGGCTAATGAACGGGGTCTTTCAGGAGTAGTTGGATGAGTTTGTGATTATCTTCATTGATGATATTTTGGTGTATTCGAGGAGTCCTGAGGAGCACGAGGTTCATCTGAGAGTGGTTCTAGAGAAGCTGCGGGAGCAGAAGCTATACGCGAGTTGAGTAAGTGCAGTTTTTGGCCGCGAAAAATGAGTTTTTTCAATCATGTGGTTTATGCAGATGGAGTTTGTGTGAATCCGATGAAGATAGAGGCTATCAGAAGGTGGTATAGACTGAGGAATGACACTAAGATCAGGAGTTTTCTCGGGCTGGCAGGTTACTACAGGAGGTTTATCAAGGGTTTTGCGAGTTTGGCGCAGTCGATGACGAAGCTGACAAGGAAGGATGTCTCTTTTATGTGGTCTTCAGGTTGCAAGGAGAGTTTCGGGAAGCTGAAAGAGATGTTGAATAGTACACCAGTGCTGGCGTTCCTAGAGCCGGGCAAGCCATACGTGGTGTATACAAATGCTTTAAGAGTTGGTCTGGGTTGTGTGTTGATGCAGCATGGAAAGGTAATCGCTTATGCTTCGAGGCAGTTGAAGAAGCACGAGAGCAACTACCCTACCCACAATCTTGAGTTGGCTGCGGTGATTTTCGCTCTAAAGATTTGGAGATCTTATCTTTATGGTGGAAAGGTCAAGGTGTTTACAGACCATAAGAGCCTGAAGTATTTTTTTTACGAGCCAAAGCAGAACTAGAGACAAAGGCATTGGATGGAGTTGGTAATAGATTACGATCTGGAGATTGGTTACCATCCCGGTAAGGCAAATCTGGATGCAGATGCGTTAAGTCAGAAGAGACTTGCTTCAGCTCAGGAGCGGGATATAGAGGCTTTGGTGAGTGAGATTAGCACTTTGAGTTTATATGTTATCTCACAGGAGCCGTTGCGGTTAGAGGCAGTTAACTAGGCAGATTTGCTGAGCAGAATTTGAGTAGTTCAAGAGAAGGATCACGGGTTGATTGATGCTTCTAAGGTTGAGGTTCTAAGTATCAGGTCTCTGCGAACGGGACGATACTTGTGAACGGATGAGTTTGTGTGCTTAAGGATGAGGATTTGAGGCAGAAGATTCTGAGAAAGGCTCATGCGAGCATGTTGTCCATTCATCGAGGAGCAACTAAGATGTACTAGGATCTGAAACAGTATTATCACTAGGTTGAGATGAAGAAGTATGTCGCTAACTGGGTGGCGGCGTACCATGTGTGTCTAGTTAGTGAAGGCTGAGCATCAGGTTCCAAGTGGTTTGTTGCAGAGTTTATCCATTCTAGAGTGGAAGTGGGATATGATTACCATGGATTTCGTGGTAGGATTGCCAGTTTCGCGAACTTATGATGTTATCTTGGTGATTGTGGATCGTCAAACTAAGTCAACACATTTTCTTACCATTAAGAAGACCGATAGAGCGGCGGTGTTGGCTAAGAAGTATGTGCGGAGATAGTGAGGCTGCACGGACTGCAAGCGAGTATTATGTCAGATAGAGATCCAAAGTTCATTTCAGAGCTTTGGAGAGCCTTTCAGGCTGAGATGAGCACTAAGGTGCATATGAGTACTGCTTATCATCCTCAGACAGATGGGTAATCTGAGAGGACAATTCAGACACTCGAGGATTTATTGAGGATGTGTGTGTTGGATTATGGTGGTCATTGGATGGATCACTTGAACTTGGTAGAGTTTGCGTATAACAACAGCTACCAGGCGCGTATCGGTATGGCTCCATATGAGGCTTTGTATTGAAGGCCATGTCGCACACCATTATGCTGGAACCAAGTGGGGGGGAAAGGAGCATGTTTGGTGCAGACTTTGTTTAAGAAACGATGGAGAAGATCCGTGTTTTATAGCTGAACATGAAGGAGGCTCAAGATCGACAGAAGACTTATGCCGATAGGAGGAAGAAAAAGTTGGAGTTCGAGCTTGGATATCAGGTGTATCTCAAGGCTGGGATGTTGAGGGGTCCTAACAGATCCATTCGAGAATAATCTAAGTCCAAGGTTTATGGGTCCGTTCAGGGTTGTGGAATGGGTTAGACCAGTAGCTTATCGTTTGGAGTTACCTCAGAGTATGAAGGCTTTTCATAAGGTCTTCCATTTTTCGATGTTGAGGAAGTGTTTGCATGAGTCTGAGGAAGTGTTGGCTAGGATTCCGGAGGATCTTCAGCCGAACATGATGTTAGAGGCGAAACCTGTGAGGACTCTCGAGAGGAGAGTCAAGGTGTTGCGCCGGTAGAGAATACCGTTATTGAGAGTCATGTGGGACTGTGACGGTGTTGAGGAGGAGACTTGGGAACCAGAGGCTACGATGAAGGTAAAGTTTTCGAAGTGGTTCAAGAAGCAAGCTGAGGCTTGAGTTATCTTCTGGTTTTCAATTCTGAGATAGCATGTTGCTATGAGTTTTGTTTATGTATTTTCGTTGGATGTAACGAGTTATATATTTTGAGATTAATAAGATGGGTTTTTCTTATTAATGAGTTTATAAGACGTGAGTTCTTATAGTATGGTGGGTGGGTCATGAGTTATGTGTTATGAGATGGCTAGAAATAGAATTTCTATGTGAGTTAGAGCTAGTCTATTTTCTAGGAAGAGGCTAGGAATAGAAGTTCTATGTGAGTTAGGACTTGTCTATTGTCTAGGGAGAGCTGGGAATAGAAGTTTTATGTGAGTTAGAACTTGTCTATTCTTGGGGAGAATCTAGAAATAGAAGTTTTATGTGAGTTAAAACTGTCTATTTTCTAGAGACTCTAGTGGAAACACCCTGTGTGATTGGGTTGTTTCGGATGAACTACAGATTGGTCATGGATGTGATGATATTCTGGGATAGGAGATGTCATGATGGAACCACGGGAGGTGATTTTAGTTGACACGTGCTTATGATGCACGTTGTAGAATTTATTTCTCCAGGGGATAGTGAGTTCCCTGCATATACTTGAGAGATGTGAGTTCTCTCCACGGGATGTGAGTTCCCCTACATATACTTTGAAGGGCAGGGTTCTATCCAAGAGATGTGAGTTACCTGCATGCCGATAGCTTGACAGACTATGTGTCTCGAGAGTGGGAAGGGCATGGAGCATATCGATAGCCTGACGGACGGCGATCCTGAAGGTGGGAGGGTATGATATACATCGAGAGGTCAAAGGGTGACGATCCTGAGAGTGGGAGGGGTGTATTCAGATACGAGTTATGAGCAATAATGTCTGAAATGTGATTGTAAGTATAAGACTAGATGAGCTTCAGGGATCGGGAGTTGATCTCAGGTGGTGTTGGCTGGGTTTTGGTCAGGATTGTAGTCATAGTAAGATGGTGTTACGTGAATCGAGGTCGAATCTGTGTTAATGGGAGAGAATTGTAACGACCGCGAACCAAAATTTAGAGATTTTGGTCATGTGTCGATCGACGCAAGGGCGGTGCGTCGATCGACGCAAGGTGGAATTGAACCAGTTGGTTCGATTTTAGTCGTCGATTTATGGGTCAATTAAAGGAAAACCCTAGGGATTCCCTATAAAAGGGAGGTTGGCCGGGTTTTTGGTGAATTTTTAGAGTTCCAGAAAATTCCAGTGAGTTTCCAGCGAGTTTTGAGAGAGAATTTGAGAGGAAAGAAGAATCATTGTTGATTTCTTCCTGTTCTTGATCCTAGAAGCTCGGATTGTGTGTTGTAAGGCTCTGGAGTGGTGATGTGGTGCTTATCCTTCGTGAAAGAGGAGAGGATTTCATATTGGAGATCTAATTTCAAGGGTTCTTCGCGTTCTTCGTAGTTCATTCCTTTTTCCCTCCAGAACCAAGGTGAGTGCGTGACCATGGCTTATCTGGGTAAAGAAATTGATAGGATGCGATTGATTGTGTTGTTTTGTATGGATTTCGTGCTTGTATTGGTGGATTTTGTGCAGGAAATCTTTGTGATGCGTTCTGGAATCGATCCATGAGAAAATAGGTTCGATTCTTGGACTCTGTGATGGTGTGTCGATCGACGCACCACCTGTTGTGATGAATCTCGTTTGATTCTTCGTGTTGTGCATTGTTGTTTGCTAATTCTGGTATTGTATCTTTTCCTTATGCTTGCGTGTATACCCAAGTAGATGGGATGACCGTCTCACTGGATATTTATGATAATACTCACACATCTCTTTTAACCATGTGATGTAGGTAGAGACAAAGTGTGATCGTGGAATCATGGCCGGAAAGAGGAGATGATCTAGAATCTCAGTTGCTTGATTATTGGATTGTTAGAATTGCTAAGTTGTTGGTAATTCTGGATGGTTGAATTGAATTGATATTGAGTTTCATTGGATTCTGGAATTGGTTTTTATTGAATTCAGTTCTCGTGGATTGAATTGTATTAATTGGTTTATGTGATTTCCGCTGGATGTGTTGGTTTGATTGGATATTGAGGGTTAATGTTTATGGGAACATTAATTCGAGTCCAATGTTAAAAAAAAAAATGAGTCGGGTTGTTTCACAACCGGCCTACCACACAACAAACCAGCTTTATTTATGACATCGAGAGCATACTTTCGTCGAGAAAGATAAAAATCTTCCGCTGATCGCGCCACTTCGATACCCAAGAAATACTTCAAGAATCCTAAGTCTTTCATGTGGAAACATTTGCTCAAGTATTCTTTAAACCGCGAGATTAAGTCGGGATCATTACCACCAATAAGTAAATCGTCAACATAAATCAGCACATATAAATGCATACCACGACGGTTGAGAGTGAATAATGAGTAATCCGAATAAGATTGCACAAAACCATATCCGAGTAAAGCTGTTGTAAGTTTTGCAAACCAGCACCTCGGAGACTGCTTTAAACCATAAATAGTTTTGTGTAATTTACACACCTTTGACGGATCTAGGGCATGAAAACCTGGATGAAGCTTCATATAAAATTCTTCCTTCAAATCTCCATGAAAGAAGGCATTATGCACGTCCATTTGATGAACTTCCTAGTTCTTAACTGCAACCACTTTAAGAAACCTTTGAACCGTAGTCATTTTGATAACAATGCAAAATTCTGATCATAATCTGTCCCTTCTTGTTGTCGATTTCCAAGTGCAACCAACCTAACTTTATGACGTTCTATCGTACTATCAAAGTTGAACTTAAGCTTATAGACCCACATACATCCTTAAACAACACGACCCATTTTTTTTTTTAACATTAAACTCAAATCAATGTTCCCATAAACATTAACCCTCACTATCCAATCAAACCAACACATCCAGCGGAAATCAACTCAATAATGAATAATTCACCAAACCAAATAACCATTTCAATTGAACGATTAAACCAATTCAAAGATCAATTCAAACAACAATTACATCAATTCTATAGAAACAGAAACCTAGCGATTCTAAATAATCCAATCACAGCAACCAATCGAGACACTAGATCATCTCCTCTTCATAGCCGCGATTCCACGATCACAACTTTTCTTTACCTGTATCACATGGTTAAAAGAGATGCGTGAGTATTATCACAAATAGTTAGTGAAACGGTCATCCCATCTACTTGCCTATACACAGAGACATAAGAAAATGATACAATAACAGGATGAGCAGACAACAAAGCACAACACGAACAATCAAATGAGAATTAGCACAATAGATCGTGCGTCGATCGAAACACCAACCTAGTGTCGATCGATGCACTGCGCGTCAATTGACGCACCATCGCAGAGTCCAGAAATCGAACCTATCCTATCAAGGATCGATTCCAGAATGTGTCGCATAGATCTCCTACACAAAATTCACCAATACAAGCACCAAATCCATCCAAACAACACAATCAATCGCATCCTATCAATTTCTTTACCCAGATAAGCCATGGTCGCGCACTCACCTTGGTTTTGGAAAGGAAAAAAGAATGAAACTATGAAGAATGTGAAGAACACTCGAAAACAGATCTCCAAATCTGAATCCTCTCTTCCTTCACGAAGCACGAGCACCACATCACCAATCTAGAGCCTCACCACACACAAACCAAGCTAGGATCAAGAACAGGAAGAACTCAACAATCTTCTTTTCTCTCAAATCCTCTCACAAAACTATCTGGAAACTTTCTGAAACTTCTGGAACTCTAAAAATCGACCAAAACGCGGCCAACCCTTTATAGGGAAGCCCTAGGGTTTCCCTTTAACCGACCCATAAACCGACGATTAAAATCAAACCAATCGGTTCAATTCCACCTTGCGTTGATCGATGCACCTCCCTTGCATCGATCGACGCATGACCAAAATTCCTAAATTTTGGTTCGCGGTCGTTACACATCCTATCGCTTTCTTCCCCTCGGGTAAGTCAACAATACTACATGTTTTATTCACTTCCAGTGCATCAATCTCTCACTTCATAGCATAGTTCCACACCTTGAGCGTTACCGCTTCCGCAAAAGAACTTGGTTTGTGACTCATACTAACCGCAACGAGAAAACCCTGCATGTTTCTCAGAAAACAATCACAATTCACATAATTGGCAATGGGATAGATGATCATACCTTGAGTTGAAGACGTATTGGCAGGGAAGAGTGTGTGGGGTCTTGATCACACTGAACCGAATATAACACATAATCTCGCAATCTTTTAGATTGGACATGAGTACGCTATCCTTTACCCAAAGCAGGTTCCGTTGTATTCTCAAGAGCATTATGTGAAGAAATTGTATCTACCGGCAACGGTGAAGATTCTTCAGATGCAATGTCAACAACCAGTGGATTCCCCCTAGAATCTACACCATCGGCAGCTGGAAGTGGATGTGTTAAAATCTGGACACTCCCCTTTTCTTCTATAACTTCATTACCCGTAGAGCTCCCCCTTAATTCTACACCACCAATCTCACTAAACACAATTGGATCAGGTATAGAAAGTGTAGGCTGATCTGGGACAGCAGCTGGAGTAGTAAAAGGAAATTCATTCTCGTGAAATTTAACGTCACGAGAGACAAGAAAATCATCAATGTTGAGATCATACATTCGCCATCCCTTTTTACCATACGGATATCCCATAAATACACATTTTCGACTTCTTTCTCCAAACTTATCTTTGTCGCGAGATTGTTTTTGCGCATATCCTAAATAACCAAAAACTTTTAAATAATCAAACAAAGGAGCCTTCCCATAAAGCATTTATATGGCGTTTTACCTTCAAATATAGGTGTAGGTGTACGATTAATGAGATGACCAGCTGCTTAGATGCCTTCTCCCCAAAACTCGATAGGTAAAGAAGCTTGAAACATTAGAGAATGAGCCACATTCAAGTTGTGTTTGTGTTTGTGCTCCACACGAGCATTTTGTTGAGGTGTGCCGGCACAGGAGGTTTGATGAAGGATTCCCTCTTGCGCAAAATATGATCTCATAACATGAACTCTGTTCTATTGTCGGTTCGTATTGCTCGTATCTTCTTGTCAAATTGTCGATTAACCATCGCAAAAAAATTCTGCAAAGTTTGTGACACTTCACGTTTTTCAAGGAGTAAAAATACCCAAACCGCTCGGGAAAAATCATCTACAAGTGTAAAAAAATATGATGCTCCACAAGTAAAAGTGGTATGCTAACCTCCCCATAAATCACAGTGAATTAAGTCGAAAATGGCTTCATCCTTATTATTACTATCACCAAATGAATCACGAGTCTGTTTTGCTCGATAACAAGTGTCAGAAACGACCTCACTTTCAACAGAATTTCCAATTTCAATAGAATGCTATAAATAAGAGAGAATTTTGCTAGAGGGATGCCCAAGACGAAGATGCCACAAGTCTCTTTATCTTGAACGTACGGCCTTGTTCACTTGCCCTCCAAAAACCCCACGGAGAACATAAACCCCATTACACTCTTCACCCACACCAATCACTGTCTTCGAGGTACGGTCCTACAAGACACATAGATCATAAGTATCTATTTTCTTATGTCCTACTTTGAGTCCTTCTTTTTATTTGTTTTATTGAGTCAAGACTTTGTAGGGAATTAGGACTTTATCTTATGATGATCTCTGAACTATCTATGTTTAACTTTCTCTCTAGTGACCATTTATTCAGAGCATGAGTACAAGGAACAGCTGGAACACTTCGATACACCATCTTCCAGGTTCCATAAAATTTTCTCTCGCTATTGGCACTAGATTAGGAAAACGAATCATATTCAGGACTCTTTATTCTTTTTATCACTCTTGTTGTTCCTGAATAACTCATTTTAAGTTAGTACCCTCTTTAACCCTAATCTCTTTTCAAGTCTCTTGCATTCTTGTTACTTCATTGTCAAATGTGCAGCATATGCGCAAAAGGGCCGGAGAGAATTGGGTCGACACTTCCTTTAAATCACTCTTTCTGAAGAACGAGAGCACTGATTCCCAGAAGGAGCACCTGCTCCTATTTTCAGAAGATGGTTTTACAACAAGGTGGAACAAAAATCCACAAAGGAGGAACGATATTGATGAGCTCCACTTGGGTATGTACAACAACTCTGATATTTTCTTGTTTGAGAGACATACACTTGTAATAAAAAACCCTCTTCATCATCAATCCTTTTTCAAAAAAAAAAAAAAAAAATTTCCAATAGATGATGAAGAGTGGTAAATCTGTAAAATTGGAAATGTCTCTCTGCAGAGCGAGTATACCCAAGGTGGACGATGGCTAGTTGAGATGTTGGAGAAATTTGGAGAAGAAAGAGTGGTTTAGAGAATGTGGATATCAACGTACCCGTTCTCTCTTGCAATTTTGTGCAATATCCTACATCCACTACGAAACATCGGGTAACCCTTAAACACTTTAAACACTTTGAACTCCACCTCTAAATGGCCTTAAACCCTTTAGCGTCGTCTACCCTAAATGGTGCCTTTAGCGAGACCCTCACGCAACTTTGAATGCGTTGAGTTTGTGTTTGGGAAATGGAACTTGGTTGAGAAATGTGTTGAGGATGTTTTGGTAAAGCCTTGTTATTCGTAATCTGAATTATGTGGTCTGCAGATTGAAGGATTTAAACTCGGTTCACTGAGGATAAAAGAGTTCCCGCGTTTTCAAACCTTTCTCCTTCACTTTGTCTTGAATTTGTTTGAGGACAACCAAAGATCTAAGTCTGGGGGAATTGATATAATGCGTTTTTAGCGCATTCTAACCGTTGTTTTATAGGTTTTTATCGAGTCTTTCACTCTCTTTCGAGTCATTCTAGGTACTAAAGTGGCTGGAAGCAAAGATTTGAAGTTTGCGATTGGATTTGGCGAAAAAGAAGGAAAAATGGATCTTTTTGAAGATTCTGCCCAGAAGGAGCACCTGCGCTGGATTTAGGTGCTCCCGCTCCCCAGAAAATCCAATTATGGGAATATTCACTAAACCCTAATTTTGCAACCCTATCTTGGGCCAGCCGCCAAGGCTTTATTTAAGGAGGGATTTTCGACCCTTTTGAGCATCACGCAGACATTAGGCAGCAGCAAACACAAGAGAGATCAACGAGTGAGAGAGAGAGAGATTTGAATACTTTTTTTTAGAGTTTTGCTTGGAGATTTGTCTTCCACGTTTTCTTATTGAAGTTTTCTTAAACCCTAATCTCTTTACTTTGATTCAATGAAGTTTCTCTTATCACTTGCTGCTGTTGTTTGCGTGAACATGAGCGAGTAATCCACCAGTTAGATTAAGGGTTTTCGATGGGATTAGGAATCATGAACTAAGCATAGATAGGTTTTAAGTAATCATTCGATTATCTCCACCTAATATCGATCTTATTGCCTAGGTTAGATTGATCACCTAGCCTCTGATTCTAGGTTGAATTTACTTATCAAAAGTTTGTAAATTGCTGGAATTGATTTAGGTGGGCGACTTGATCCTTAGCCAACGAAAGTTGAAGTTAGGGCAATTCGTGAACAAATTAACCCTAATCGCTTAATGCTTGATAATCTTTATAACCTCAACGACTGTTAGGGTGTTAGATTGATTGTTAAAGTTGTAGATGCCACGAAAGTGGATCTTCTTATATTTATGGTTGAGTTCGAGATTTGTTTATAATCTGAGTACCTGAATAATTGCTTGGTTTTGATTGTCTAATCCCTGAGAATTATCCCTTGATCTAACGCCTTCCATCTATTGTTTACAACCGAATTTTACTTTTATTTGCTTTGATAAATAGTGACATTTAAACCTCTTTTAATCGCTTAGCTGAACTTGTAATCCATAGGATTAGAGAGTATTGCTGGTCCCTTAACAAACCTCACTATTCTGCATTCGAATTAGTGAACCTAGGTTTTAATTTTTGAAACCGGGAAAAGCTCTTTCATCATTTATTATTCTTTCAAATAAATTTTCATCATTACTCTCTTAATTTGATTTAATTTTACACCGGGGACGGTGTAAATTAAGTTTGGGGGGATTGTTGTTACTAACACGTTTGTTAGTGTTTGGTTTTTATGTTTTTAAAAAGATATTTCAAAATTTATTTAAAAAAAAAAACGTTTTTATTAAAAATAATAAGATAGGAATTATGACACTTTCCTAGGATTGACGTTTTGATTTCGAAGACTATGTAACCATTGTTGCAGGGTTTGATCATGACAATCGATTTAGAAACCTAATGATGGAGCTTCCGTCCAGAAAATTTCTACTTGCAACTGTTTTGATGGATATGATTTTGACTCTATATTTGGACTACTAATATGGTTTTTGATTATTTTTTATTAAGAATGTTAGATCAAGGAAACGAATCACACGTTCATGACATCTTATCCTCTTTTACCACTCTTTGTTGTCATGAATGGCCAGCTCATCTTTAGTTGGCACCCTTTACCTTCTTTCAGACCTCATGCATTCTCTTTTAGTTTCATATTTGCAGATATGTGCAAAAACGTCGGAGAGAAAATCGACGCAATTTTTCAATCACTAGAGATGCGACGATTTGGTAAAGAATGGTGGAGTACAAAGATCGAATTACAAAGAGCTTGGCCGTTCCTTGGATGTGTAAAACATGGTAACAATTCGTGCCTATATTTGACTTATATCAAAGAGATACCGTTTTTCCCCTTTCAAAAGAAAAAAATAATAAAGAAAAAAAATAAATAAATAAATAAAAAATCTAAGGGAAAGGAAAACGGTAATTCTAAGAGTCTTATGGCCAAAGAACACCCAGGGAATGTCATGATAAAAAAAAAAAAGAGACGAGTAGAAGAGATTTCAAGTGATTTCCGGAGAAAAATCTAAGTTTGGGGGAGAAAGACGTGAAGAAGTGGTTGGGAAATTGTGGACATCAACAAGTTCATTCTCTCTTGCGATTTTGCATAATATCTCGCACCCGGAGTCTACAGTAACCCTAAACACTTTTAACCTCACCACTAAAATCAGCCTTTCCCAATACCTAGCCCGTCTTCCTTGAATGATGTTCTTGATGAGAAGTTTTCATTAAGTCTAAGAGAGTAGAAAGAGTCAATTGATTTGAAGTTAAGATTTTTGCAGGGACATAGATTTAGAGTATGGACATGTTTCTAATTCGTGATGGAAGAAGATGACAACGTCTATGAGCTAATCTTGTTTCATGTGGATTACAGGTTTAGAATTTGATACAACGATCCAAATGATATGTGAGTTCCTCCGAATTTCAAACCTCTTCTCAATTCTTGACGATTGTTTGCTTGAGGAAAAACAAAAGATAAGTTTGGGGGAGTTGATATACCCTATATTTTACCACTTTTACTATCTATTTTACTATGGTTTGTATATATATTAATAAAGCTTTTGGACCAAAAGAGGTAGTTTTCTCATATATGTAGATTTTAAGGACTTAACAGGTTTTATCATCAAAAAGATTTAAAATGGAGCAAAAGGAATGATGCAGCTACTCATCCAAGTCAAAAGAACCAAGCCAAGTCATTTTATCTTGAAGATAATGCACATTCTCAAACTGGACGGAACGTATACGCCAGAAGTTCGCTGATGAACGGAGCATTAAATCAGTTTGTAGTTTATTGAAACTTGGTATGGATATATCCCTTTGAGTTAGCTTTCCAATGGAGTTGGAATTGCATCAATTGGAGCTGTACTTTGGAAGATACACCCAAAACACTGAGGACATGTCAAACTCCCTTCGAATTGAAGATAGTGTAGAATGGAGCCAAGCACCAGGCCAGCCCATGGGCCGATATCCAGACCTTTGCCGACCTTCTAGAAGCACCTTAGAAGCCTCCAATACCGGTCACGCAACCTGTCTGTTATTTGGACTGATATTGCCTCAGTTTCGACCAAAAAGACGTTTGTTCGAAGAAACCCTAGTCGACTTAAGCCGGCTTAAATCCCTATATACCCTAGCCGACTTAAACCTCTCTGGGAACTCAAGCAGCCGGCTTTAACAGCCTAAATCAATACCTAAATATGTATTTCGTTTTTCTCTTGTTCTTCATGTTTATTTGATTATAGAAGCCTTTAAGGATAGATTGACTTTGCCCTATTGCAAAGAGATGAGATCTAATTCCTTACGCTTAGATAGATCAATGAATTATACTGTCTATGTGCTTTACTCTTGCTGCTACGTGTTGCAAAACATGATAGAGTTATAGCTTTGATTTGATTTCTATGCACTTTCTTAATTCTATGCCTTTACATATTTAATCGTTTAGAGTTTTATTCTAGAATTGATTCTTCATCTTTATTTATACTCAAAGCATTAATTGGCTTAGCTACCCAAGGAGTGATCTTAGGTTGATATACTCTCCAAACACTTGTTATATCTCCGGACCTAGTATTCGATGAGCTAGACATCTTAACAATTTGATAGGTTAGTTAAGGAGTCTAGTGAACAATCAATCTTGAGCATAAAGCATGTTTTCACCTTGTAATAACATGTGATAGTTGAGTCTATTAGGGTGCAAAACGTAGATAGTTAGTTACTTCACGATAGTGGGATGACCTTATCTTAGTGATATGAGTTCTAGAACAACTAGTATTAAAATCCTAAATCGATTGCTTGTGTTTTGCATATGTTTTGTGAATTGTTTGAATTCTTATCTTAATTGATATCTATCCCTTTATTTATTTCTTTGTTATTTGCTTCCATAAAACCCAAAAACCAAATAATATTTTCCTTTAGCTTAATTCGAATCATATAGGTTTGTAGCGCATTCATCACTTAGTCCTCAGTGGAACGATCCCTAAGTACTACAATTGTCTTAACTATGCACTTGCAGCTCCCTAGGGTTATAAATTTAAAGACCTAATTGCATAAACTCTGCATAGAAGTTTTATGCACATCAACGATACATATCATTTCAGTAGGTTTAGGAATGGATCCATCAATAAAACCAAACTTATCCTTAGCCTCTAGACTAGTAGTCATAGCAACAGTTCTGATTCCATAATTCGTACCATCCAAAGGTTCTAATACTAGAACTAAGCCAGAATGATCAAAACTAAGGAGGTAATATGGACTATGTTGATTATTTGGAGAATATGATACCTCAAAAAGACGATGAATAGATTGAAGAGGTTGAGATCGAACCGGCCCTACACGATCCATAGAAACAGGTGCATCATCAAGAGGAGAGAAACCTTGAGAATTGCTACAATGAATCGGCGAAGTAGCCTCCGGAGAGTGCGATCTAGAAACACTATATGTCGACTTGCAGTTGCCTTTTCCTCCCATAGTTGATCGAAATTAGCTCGAAATGACCGGAATCGGAGCTGAATCAACCAAAATCTGAGAAGAAATGAAACGCCGACAGAATCTAAGTAACAAAGTGGAAATTCGAACGGATTTTCTCAAGAATCAGAGCGATAAACGGCAAAGTTGAATCGATGAAGATTCACAAATTCAAAAGCGGAAAGATAAAGAAATTTGAGATGGATCGAAGGAATGAAAAACGGTGGAAGAAGAAAAGTTTGTTAAGCTTTGCTTAATCTCTGATACCATATTAGTGGTATAATATCAGAATTATATTCTTCATTAATTGTAAAGTGTACAATACATAAGCCTTATATACGAGTTCCTATACACTCTTTATACACGTATGTATACACAAATTATGTACCAAATACACAAGTATATATACACACGCTATTAACTTGTTAAAACACGTGATCTAGGAAAGGAAAATTAAGTTTACTATGTCTTACTAGTTCATAAACGGCACTCTAGTTCTTTTCTTAGAAGTTCAACAACCACTATTTATGTCTTTCGTCGTCTAACTATTCTTGTTAGAAAATGGTCCAGCTTAATTAAGGATGTTATTTTGTTTGTAGTGTATATATATTGCCAACGTATTATGTATGTATAGGTTTAACTCATTAATTAATTATTTATTGAAAAGTTCTTGTACCGGGTGTAATTGTACGTCCATATGCATGGGATCGAGGTGAGCGTCTGATGCCAGCTTCACAAGGTAAAGCTATGTTCAGTGTCCACATGCACAACTCTTAGGAACATCTGAATATACATGTCAACACGAGCGCATGCAAATGGCAGCTACATATTTTCTTTTTGTCGGCTGGCAGCTACATAGTTTAATCATAGTTTTTTTGTTTTTCCTTAAATAATCTACTATGCTCTGATTAAAAGTAGTCCCGCAAAACCTTGGTACGTGGCGACCCAAAATCCTACGTGTTGCCTCCAAAAATTTGAACGAAGCTTGCGAACTTAATTTACAGCTGCCAACTAAGATGTTTTGGTCATGATGTGCCTCAAGATCCTTCACCGCTTGTTCTTTTTTTAATCTATATCGTGTCTTAATTCCTTGTTCCTTGAGGGTACCGTGCAGCTATAAAAGAAAAAGCAGGTGTGTAGGTTTTTAATCAATTTTGCATGTTACAAAGACTTTGAAGATGAATTCGAGAGCTTTTATAGTGTGGCCCCTTTTGTTAGTGGCTGTTTTTGCTGTCACGGTGGTTGCTTCCGTTGATGACCCAAAACAAGGTTATAGTCATATCCTTTTGTCTTTTTTTTTTTTTTTTGAAAACATAATCATATCCTTTTGTCTATTGCTTGTTTTCTGTTTTTCTATGATATGTTTGACGGGTTTTTGTTTTTTATTGTAAAGCTGATGTCAACCAAGTAGAGGACTCAAAGTCATCATGTAAGTACGGAAATTGTGCACATGCTGGAGACATTCCCTTTGTAGAAGCAGATAACGCCAAGTATGAGCTCGACCAAGGAAATGGTTTTGCTGATCTCATTGGTGGAGAGGATGAATCCAAATATGGCCAAGGTGGCCAAGGTGGACAAAAAGGCGGTGGTGGCCAAGGGGGACAAAAAGGCGGTGGAGGCGGTCAAGGAGGCCAAGGAGGCAGAGGTGGTAGTAGTGGCCAAGGAGGACAAAAGGGCGGTGGAGGTGGCCAAGGAGGCCACGGAGGCAAAGGTGGAGGAGGCCCAGGAGGCCAAGGAGGTAAAGGCGGTGGAGGCGGTCAAGGTGGACAAAAGGGTGGTGGAGGTGGCCAAGGAGGCCAAGGAGGGCACAAAGGAGGTGGAGGAGGCCAAGGAGGTAAGGGTGGAGGTGGCCAAGGAGGTAAAGGTGGAGGTGGCGGCCAAGGAGGCAGAGGTGGAGGCGGTTATGGTGGAGGAGGCAGTAGCAGCCGAGGAGGAGGAGGAGGCGGTAGCGGTCGTGGGGGAGGTGGAGGCGGAGATGGTGGAATGTAAGATATTTCTACCAACTAGCAACTGCTTCTTTTTTTTAAATCCAAAGGTGTTTATGTATATCAATCTACAATAAAGTTATATGTAAACGTGTTGCACAAAACCGTTTCGCCGATTGTCTAGAGGCTTCAGTATCGTGGAAGTTATGCTTTTCTCAACGTATAATCACAATAATTATCCGTTCCGAATCAGTTTCGGTCAATATGTTTTTACGAAGAAAGATAATAGAGCAACCAAAAAATAAACACTTTTTTCAGAAAAAAAAAATGCATAAACAATAACAACGACTTCTACTCAAACGAAATTATGTAATGCAAAATTAAAGGCAGCAAAGAATCTTCAATAACTTTTATCAAAGTAAAAATATCCAACTAAGAATTGAAGTAAATCCAACAATTCAACTTCCCTACTTTTGAAAAGAACATAAAACATGGACTACCATGTATAGAAAATTCTGATTAGAGCAACGAAGAAATTAGAGATTCAAAGAAAGCTTTCAGCATCACAATGTTGTGCTACAACATATGACGTCGATCGATTCCTGATGTGTCCTCGTCAGATAATTATCATTTCTAACCATTCATCCTAATTTGTTCAATTTTAGGTCCGATAGATTTCGGGCCAGATGATACGACCACTTTCGAATGGATATATTTCAACTACGGCTGGAGAGGCATAGTATTGCAGTGAATAGATGGGTTTATATTTACTTATATATCACTCAAGATTTAGTTTTAATTAATTTATTTTTGACATCGATTAGATACTTTTCAAAGTGAAGTTAATTTTTTTGATCAAATATTAAAGTTTAAACTAGATTTTCTTTATGTTATATTGATATTAAATTTTTTATAAAACTTTGTATAGAAATTTATAACATAACGGAAAACTAAGATAGTTCTAGGAAATTTTTATCTAAAATAACCTATTTTAAAAAATATATATATTAAAATAACCTCTTTTAATTTTTATTATGCAAATAATTTACTTTACATTTACTTTTTTTGTAACACTGGAAATTTTAAAAGACAAAATTATTTTTAAAAGTAATAATTTTAAGTAATTTAAACGAAATTTGAAAACCATAAAATACTCAAAAAAATATGTCATTGTCTTCGCACAATATGCTTTTTTGTTTTGATAAAATCTACATTATTTTGGCAAACAATCTGAAAATCTTCAAAACATGTTGACAGATTTATCTATTAAATATGCTAGTCTGCCAAATATTTTGGCAGAATCTATGTTTTTTTTTGCACTTTTCATTTTTCTAGTACAATCTGACAATATCTCTGCAGAATCTGCATTTTTCTGGCAAAATTTACCAATATTATGCTAGAATACTCTAGCAATGTTTCGCTAAAGTCTGCGTTTTTCTAGATATTGGCAAACTCTATCGATATTTCAACAGAGTAAACTAATGTTTCGGCAGAATCTGCCAATATTTCAGCAAAATCTATCGATGTTTCAGTAGAGCCTACCAATGTTTTGGCAGAGTCTGTATTTTTCTAAACTTTGGTAAAAATTACCAATGTTTTGGCCGAGTCGACGAATATCTCGACAGAGTCTATCAATATTTCGGCAAAGTCTTTTGATGTTTGGATAAAGTATATGTTTTCTAGCAAACGTTTTAAAAATCTTTCAAAATATTGATATAGTTATATATCAGTCTGTTAGTCTACCAATTTCTAGACAAAGTTTACCTTTATCTTTGCAAAGTCTACCTATATTTCGGTAGAGTCTGTAAAAGATAAATTTTGTATTATAAAAAAAAATTAAATCCAAAATAGATTATTTCAATAATAAAAAATTAATAAAATTATTTTAGTTATTTAAAAAAAAAATGTTATTCTAGTCAATCTCCTAAATATAATTCTAATTTATATGAGACTTTTTGTATTGGGTTAGATAGTTTGTATTGTTTGGTATAGTAGTCCTGTTGAATCAGGTGGTTGAAACAGGTGATTGGGAAAGAATTTGCAAACAAAGTTTATATGATAGGTCAGATTAGTGACCACATTTGATTAGAACGGTTAGAAGTTTTTGAGCGGTTGTATAGAGAGTTATTTAAAATAAAAAGGTTAGATACAGTGGATAAAGAAAACGGTTGAAAAATAGAAAACAATTCAAATATAAGCTTGATTCATAGCATTATAGGAGTTGAATAGTATAATTAGATATAATTATATAATAAAATTTTGTTTAAAAATTTTTAAAAATATAATGCATTGAAAAATATTTAAAAATTAATTATATAAATTATTAGTTATCATATAAGCAATTATTCTGCTAATTTTTTTTAAAATTTAAATAACTATATACGATCAATCCATAGCATATATGCAATTTGATTATATGTTTTAAATCTAAATCTAT
This sequence comes from Arabis hirsuta, assembly GCA_964056655.1. Taxonomy (NCBI): domain Eukaryota; kingdom Viridiplantae; phylum Streptophyta; class Magnoliopsida; order Brassicales; family Brassicaceae; genus Arabis; species Arabis hirsuta. The sequence goes on from OZ053301.1 coordinate 18,454,643, forward strand.
TTGAAATAAAAAAAATTTTGAATATATATTATTAATATTATAATAAAAAAATCTTAAAATCTATTTTATGTATACATGTAAATGTAAAGAAAAAAAGAAAAAAAGTTATGAAAAAAACAAAACCCAGACATATAATGAAGACAAACATTTAAAGGAAGAAATCATACTTACCAACTAATTATTTTACTGAATTATTAATTAAAAGCCAATTGAAATATTTTTAAATATGTTGATTTTTATTATTTACATAATAAATATAAATATATAAATTTAAAAACAAAATACAATTTATATGATATTATATGTAACAAAATCTAATTAAAATTTTTTTAACACATCAAATATTAACTTAAGCATTGGGCTTACATTAAAGTAGTTCACAAATAAAATCCACAAATCCCAACACGAAACCAAGCTTATAACATCGCTTCTAGGGTTACACGTGTCGCTTAGAGTGACTTCTTTGTTTCGTGGCACCCATGCAAAAAAATCAGCCACCGTTATCGATCTGCTCATCGTAACCACCGTCGCTGGCGAAGATCTTTGTTCGAAGCCACCGCAAATCTTCATACTCACAGATTCATGAAACTACTGCAAAGTCCTTCCTTAGATCTCCATCCCCGGAGCAACTTGACCAGAAAAGCCGAAACAACAGGAGAAAACCAAAAAACCTTGAAAGGGGAGAACAAAATCTCAGTTAAATCACGCCGCACAAGATTTCTTTCTGATCCCTCACAAAACTCCCAAAAACACAAATCTCAATCCCACAATAGACACATCACCCAAGTCTCAGAAGGACCCTACGGAATTTTATTATCTGGATGAACCGGAAAGCTCAAATCCGATTTTCAGTCGGAAAGTATAGACATGAGGGGTTTCTCTCTCAAAGGTTCGAGAGAGAGAAGGGAGTGTAAATTCTTTGCTTTTCTTTATGTATTGTAAATTCTTTTATCATCGTATCCTATATGTAAAAAATGAGTTACTCTCACAAGAGAATGATATTTCATCAATCATTCTTTTGACACCTCATCTTAACAAAATATAAATTATAGTTGTCATTAAGTTTTATCTCCTAATCGACTTCTTAAGAATTTCAAGAACAATAAATATTTTGCCATAGATCTTTGACTAGAAAGAAATAATTACCTTTTACTATTCTAGGTTCACGTTAGACAATTATTGTTATCGTTCTTTTATCTCTTCTCCCTTGATGCTTCATCTTCATTCTCTACTAAATAACTCGTGTTCTTATATTTTTCACACACAAAAAAAAATCATGTTGTTATCTTTTTGGGCAGATGCCATTGTAGCAAAACTTCATTCTCCGACGGTTATTATTTGTATTGTCGATTCAACCTTTAAAATTTGTTATTGCTAATATCTCATAGTTTTGTATTGCTGAAATCCTTACCAAACAATAATCATCATCATATACGATATAAGTAGTTATTATTAGGGGCCAGTTGTATACATTATAATCCATTACGTATTGTAATCTACCAGACCCATTCTTGTATCGATTCAGACAACTTAGTCTTGTATATATTGTAATCGTAACTTAACGAGAAGGACGCGGTTCTATTCAAACCTTGACATGGTATCAGAACCAAACCTATAGCACAAGTTTGAAAATGGTTGTTTTGGAGAAGGAAAAAAAGAAGGAGATAGGACAAGATCCGTTCTGATTCAAGGCACAAAAGAATTATCAAATCAACCCAGAAAAATCTGAAATTTGGTGAAAATATATTAGACAGTCATACAAAGCTACAGAAAAAAGCAGAACGTAATTTGGTATTACGGTATGAAAGTTATGACCAATTTCTCAAGACTAAAGAAGAAGGATATGAAGCTACAAGGAGCCAATTTCAAACTTTTTCTCAGGACAAAACACAAGGAACCAGGAGACAATCTTCACACTGTTGGAAAGATCTCATTCTTAAGAGTCCGTAGCATCTTTCGGATCTCAATTCCGATGTGCATAGCCGAAGAAAAAAGCTTGTTTAAAATCGCATGGATCGCGACACAATACCGGTCAACCACGCCGACCGATATTTGGACCGGTATTGCACCCCGATCGACCCACGACACGAGTGATCCAGTACCGGTCACGCGTACCGGTCGAAAATCGTGACCGGTATTGGAGCAACAATGCCGCGAGGCAGCCCTACCGCAAATCTCACCGCAACCCTACCGCAAATCTCACCGCAAATCCCACCGCATTCGTTCCCCGTAACATCGGACGGTACCAATGACCGATACTCGATCCCGTTTTCGGACCGTGGTACCGACCGGTACCCGGACCGGTATGCGACACACGACACCAACCCATGACACAACCCCCGACCTTCCCACAAGCCACAATATCAGACCACGGTACCGACCGATATTCGGTCCGGTACTCGTGACCCGATACCTCCCGCACCATCTCACCCGTCCCGCTCCATGCCGCGACTTGCCGGTCCCGATCCTTCCCGCGTCCTGCCTCATCTCAGGACACACCCCGCCCACACCTTCCCGAACCATTCCGCGACACGACGCGATCCGATATCGGTCGACACCGTCGACCGGTACCACGACCGGTATTACCTCAACCCGCGACTCTAAATCCATCTCCCCCATGACCTCTACCTCTAGCACCTCTAGCCATCACTCTGCACTCACCAGCAGATTACTAAGTACTAGAACAACAGAAAATCAAACAAACACATACCATGGAATCTCATTGAAGGCTCAGAAGAGATGATCTAGGACTTCATACCCACACAACAATGAATCAATTATCACTCAATCAATCAATTACACCCGCCCTAGAACCATAAGGCTCTGATACCAAAATGAAACGACCCGACTCAAAAATTTAAAATTTTTCCCTTCAGATTACTATCTTCACAGATACTAATCCTCAATTGGGCCAATACAAGCAACGCAAAATAACAACAATTAACAATAACACCACATCATCAATAATCCCATACTTATCAATGAACAATATTCAATCAACCAATTTCAGAATCAATCCAATAACAATAATCCAATACTCAATAATCAGAATTCACTAGCAACCTAGCAATTATAAACAATGCAACCAGACAAGCGAGACCCTAAATCATCTCCTCTTCCTGGCCATGATTCCACGATCACATTTTCTCTTTACCATGCAACACATGACAAAAAGAGTTGCGTGAGTATTATCACAAATACTCAACGACGCGGTCATCCTGTCTACAGGCTATTTATACATAAGCATAAACAATGAATACAATCCAGGATGAGCATACACAAGCATTCACGAAACAAGCAAACACGAACCCAAACAGGAACTCTGTGTCGATCGACACAACCTCTAGGTGTCGATCGACAGACTCCCCCGTGTCGATCGACACACCACCATGGTGTCGATCGACAGGATGCCCCGTGTCGATCGGCACACCACCCCGGTGTCGATCGACACGATATCGCAAAACCCAGAGTCGAGCCTATCCTCTCATGGCTCGAATCCGTCGCGATTTATCAAGTCTCCTGCACAATTTCAATCACAAAACACACGAAAACCACCAAGCAATCGCATTCTACCCATTCCTTACACTTATGTAAGCCTACGGTCATGCACTCACCTCGATTTTGTTTTGAAAGACGAAGAACGATGAAGAACGACGAAGAACAGCCCGAAACAGCCTCTGATTCCGACTCCACAGATCCGCAATCGCCACAACAAGGTTCCCTTCTCGTTCCTCAAGCCTCAAGCACAATCTCCCTCAAGACAACTCCCAAAATCACCCACAACTTCTTGATTTCTGATTCTCTCCTCAAACTCTCTGTTTTCTCTCTAAAAAATCGGCCAAAAAAGAACAAAAACGCGTCTGATAGCGTTTTATATCAACCCTAGGGTTCTCCCTAACTGGCCCACCAAACCGGAAAATTGGAACCAAATCGGTCGGTCTAATTCCAACTCGTGTCGATCGACACACACCACCTATGTCGATCGATACCCGTCCAAAATTTGACTTCACACAAGTCAAAAATACCCGTGTCGATCGACAAACCCGCCTGTGTCGATCGACACGCCCAACCAAATCCACTTTTTGGTTCACGGGCGTTACAATATCAACCTAAGATCACTCCCTGGGTAGCTAGGCCAGTTCATGCTTTGAGTATAAATAAAGATTAAGAATTAATTCTTGAATAAAACTCTAAACGATTAAATACGTAAAAGCATAGAATTAAGAAAGTGCATAGAAATCAAATCAAAGCTTATACTCTAACATGTTTTACAACACGTAGCAGCAAGAGTAAAGTACATAGACAGTATAATTCGTTGATCTATCTAAGCGTAAGGAGTTAGATCTCATCTCTTTGCAATAGGGCAAAGATCAATCTATCCTTAGAGGCTTCTAGAATCAAATAAACATGAAGAACAAGAGAAAAACGAAATACATTGTTTAGGTATTGATTTAGGCTGTTAAGGCCAGCTGCTTGAGTTCCTAGAGAGGCTAAAGCAGGTATATATAGGGGTTCAAGGAGGCTTAAGTCGGCTAGGGTTTGTTCGGGCAAATACATCTTTTTGGTCGAAACTGAGACAATTTCGGACACGATAACGGTTGGGTTACGTTTCTGGTATTGGAAGCTTCTATGGCGCTTCTAGAAGGTTGGCAAAAGTCTGGATATCGGCCCATGGGCTGGCCCGGTGCTTAGCTCCATTTTGCACTAACTTCACTTCGAAGGCAGTTTGACATGTCCTCAGTGTTTCGGGTGTATCTTCTAAAGTACAGCTCCAATTGATGAAATTCCAACTCCATTGGAAATATAACTCAAAGGGATATCTCCATACCTAGTTTCATCGAATTCCCAACTGATTTGATCCTCCGTTCTTCAGCGAACTTTTGGCGTATATGTTCTGTCCAGTTTGAGAATGTGCATTATCTTCAAGATAAAATGACTTGGCTTGGTTCCTTTGACTTGGATGAGTAGCTTCATAATAGATGACACTCTTTTTCTCCTTTTTACATCCTTTTGATGATAAAACCTGTTAAAACCTTAAAATCTACATAAACGAGAAAACTACCTCTTTTGGTCCAAAAGTTTTATTAATATATATAAAAACCGTACTAAAATAGATATAAAAGTGGTAAAATATAGGGTATATCAGTTAACTATCTGGAATACTGTCTATACCCAAAGTAGTCAGCTACCAATAGTTAACTACTTCAGCCACCAATAATAGTAAACAATTATAGCTGATTATTTTCTTTTGTCCAACAGGGACATTAGACATACCTTTTCCAGTCCACTATATATGCTCCCATGCCGATCTGATACAAAGACCAAATCAGAAGCATTAGGTATCACCCTAGTCAAGCAGCTGAAAAACCACTCCCACGACTTATCATTTTCGCTGTCAACAATCCCATATGCAATCGGAAATATCTGGAAATTACCATCTTGCGCACTCGCTGTCAACATACAACCTCCATATCGTCCATGCAGATGTGTCCCATCTAGCAGTATCACCCTCCGCATGTACTTCCACCCTTGAATGGATGCACCAAAGGACAAAAACAGGAACTTGAATGTCATTGCTCCATTGTTGTTCCCCATATCCATGACAATTACCGAACCAGGATTAGCTTGTCCAAGCTTAGATAGATAAGCTGGTAGCAGGGAGTAAATCCCCTTAGCTGACCCAACCGCCTTCTCCATAGCTACCTCACGACAGCGCCATGCCTTCCAGTAACTTATATTTACTTTAAATTCCTACTTCATTATCTTTCTTATCTCACATGCACGCGGCCCTTGTCTTCTACCCAGAAATCGCCCCCTCATTAACTCCCAAATCACATCAATTGTTGCTTGACGATGAAAGTATCTTCGGTCGTCAATGGAAAAAGTATGATCAAAGTTAGCTCTCTTAATCTTGAAATTACCAGATTCATCAATCATTGACGCGTATACACGCCACGGACAACTCTTGGAAAAACACAGCAGCTCCACATAAGTAGGGGTTGACCTCGTTGTCCTAAAGTGGAATTTCTCATTGATTGCATGTATAGCCATCTTCAATTTAAAGACTTCCTTGCTTCTGAACACTCTACCAATAAACACTGCATCGCCTTCATACTCAAGCACATATAAAGCCCCTTCCACACCTCAACCAAAAAACATTAACAACAATTAGAATAAAGTTCACATGAAGATCCTGTAGCTGCTAATATAGTTAACTATTGAGCGTAATATAGTGGACTACTATTAACTTAAAAATTAAAATAGTCAACTACCAAAATAAAAAATTAAAAAATTACCAAACCTAACCTGCATTTACACTTTCGTCCAGTACTGGTGGTGCGTCCCTCATAGTGCCTCCTCTGTTTGATAACACGGAAGTCAACGCCTCATCTACACAGTTTTGCAGTACACATGGCCGAATCTTCTCTCCAACACTGTCCTCTTCAATGTCTGCATCCTCACCAGAATCATTTAGATCCAAACCACACGGCCATTTGAGCGAGCATTCGCCAGCCTCTCTAACGACTAGAATTGGATCCTTAGTTGCATTTTCTTTCTCGCCATCACTCTCCATCAAAGCAAAATTGTGCCACTCACCATCCTCAGACTCACTCTCATACAGCCCCCCCTCTTCCACACTCATAGCCTTACCTTTACCATTCGACACTCTTCCCCCTGTCCCTGTCCACATATAAGTATCAACAAAATATATCAACAAAATTCAACTACAAACAAAGTCCAACATATATCACCAAAATAAACGCTTGGATAATCTATATGCTACCTCACTACATTTCACGATATATAGTCTAATATTATCAAACAGTGGATAATCTATATGCTAGCCAACTACAAACAGATTACTTCTACTTTATATAGTCATCTACACTCGACTTTAATAGTCAACTAGAGAACCCTACATTTTATTCCAAATATAGTTCAATGAAATAGTTGGCTTCGATATGCTTTTCGCATTCTAAGATTAAATCACTTCTGTCCACAGGCAATAACAAAAAAATATCTACAAACATCACACATTCTAGCAGCTACTAACTACAAACAAAGTCCAATAATCTATACTCTAGCAAACTACAAACAGATTACTTCTCACTTATATAGTCAGCTACGGTAGCTTCTAATAGTCAACTATAAAACACTACATTATATTCCAAATATAGTTCAATGAAATAGCTACCTTCTATATGCTTACCAGTTTCTGAGATTAAATCACTTTTGTCCCCAATTCCATACACATCATCACTTCCTCGCACGGTGACACACAAGGTAGCTTTTTCGATATGACTACATATCGACTCAAATACATTCACATCGTCATCACTGGTTATCGACGCAGGAGGTATAGTCTCGTCCTCAGACATTACCATACCTACAGGGCATCTGTAGGATAGATTCACGGATTTGGTTGCCAAAATCTGAAACTTCTCTTTCACCAAACCATGCAGCTCTTCAAATCGCATCCTCGAAGTCAGCATAACACACTTGCACAACTCGTCCTTCTTCGGCTTGAAATCCCAAACACCACTCGCCAACAGAACCCACTCTCCCAACATGACAACAACCATCAATCCCTTCGGCATCTGCAAAAAAAAAGTTCACTATTCCAATTATACTCTTAGCTAACTATAACAAGACAAAATAATGACGAATAGCTAACTATACTAACCACTGCTTGTTTTCCAGATCCTTCGACAACCTTCTTCTCCATCGTATTCACTATTGCCAATCTTGTTCTCCTTCTTTGCAAATTTGTAGACATAGCGCCGTTGGTTGTGAACATTATTATGGATTTTATAGCAAAAGAGAGGAGATCTAATAGTATCGCATCTGATACATCAAATATTTAGTGATATCTCAATGAAGATAAAAAAATCATCAATCAAGCTCATTCTGGATTTCTTGATGAACTACCCAGAATCAAAAAAACATCAATCAAGCAAATTAATTCCAGCGATTGAAGACACGATGATGGTAAAGATATTGTGTGATTAACTTTTTATCCACTTTCCTTTTTTTATTTTTGTAGAGGCAAAATCGTCTACTATTTGAATCTCACTGCTATCTACCTAAATTTGATTAGCCTTATGTTAGTCCCCTAATTATCTTATCCTAAACTAATATTAAGCTAATTAACCCTTATAAAAATTATTAGTTTTTTGAATGATATTTGCTCAGAATATATATGGTATGTTATAAAAAGAACTAAGCTCATATATATATATAAAATAACTTAATATATGTAAAATATATATGTCTTTAATATATTTAATGCGTCCGTATCCGGATGCGAATATCCAGATCTAAAAATTTTACTATACAGATTCGAATCCTTTTTTACGAATTAGAGATTTTACTATATTTTTTCGGATTCTGACTCCTCAAATATTCTAATTTTTAGAACGGATCGGAGTGGATATTGGATCCAATCTCGAATAACAATTCCATCTTTAGATAGTACAGCGAAGTTAACCCTTAGTACAATCTAATATAATATTTTAAGGTTTTTTCTAAGTGAAGCTTTGAGAGGTTGCCACGTGTCACTTTTAGTGTTAAATTTTTTTAATTTTTAGTACCTTATTTTTACTTAATTTTGACATTTGTCCCTCTAGATTTTAGAATTTTTTCATTGATTCTTTAAAATAAAAATGTGATATCAATATATTAACTTAAAGTAAACATTTAATTAACATCAAATTCTCTTCATAAATTAATTAACAATATGTAAAACCATATTCTAACATTATTTTTCAATATCTCTTTTCAAATTCTACAAAATTTTCTTAATTAAAACTTCCGAAAAACTATCATAGTTAAAAAATATATATTTTTAACTTGTTGTAACGTATGGTATTAAATATCAATAATTGATACAAAAAATTTGTAAGTTTAGGCCAAACTTAACTCATCTTGACAAACCATTGATAATTTTGTACTAGATTTTTTCTCTATGCAACTAATATTAGAAAATGTATGTTTTAAAAAAATGTTATGAGCTTCATTTATTGATAAGATAAAAAATAGTTATGAAAAAACTAAAAAAAAAAATTATGTCACATATATAAAATATTTTAAGGTTTTTTCTAAGTGAAGCTTTGAGAGGCTGCCACATGTCACTTTTAGTGTTAAATTTTTTTAATTTTTAGTACCTTATTTTTACTTAATTTTGACATTTGTCCCTCTAGATTTTAGAATTTTTTCATTGATTCTTTAAAATAAAAATGTGATATCAATATATTAACTTAAAGTAAACATTTAATTAACATCAAATTCTCTTCATAAATTAATTAACAATATGTAAAACCATATTCTAACATTATTTTTCAATATCTCTTTTCAAATTCTACAAAATTTTCTTAATTAAAACTTCCGAAAAACTATCATAGTTAAAAAATATATATTTTTAACTTTTTGTAACGTATGGTATTAAATATCAATAATTGATACAAAAAATTTAAGTTTAGGCCAAACTTAACTCATCTTGACAAACCATTGATAATTTTGTACTAGATTTTTTCTCTATGCAACTAATATTAGAAAATGTATGTTTTAAAAAAATGTTATGAACTTCATTTATTGATAAGATAAAAAATAGTTATGAAAAAACTAAAAAAAAAATTATGTCACATATATAAAATATTTTAAGGTTTTTTCTAAGTGAAGCTTTGAGAGGCTGCCACGTGTCACTTTTAGTGTTAATTTTTTTTAATTTTTAGTACCTTATTTTTACTTAATTTTGACATTTGTCCCTCTAGATTTTAGAATTTTTTCATTGATTCTTTAAAATAAAAATGTGATATCAATATATTAACTTAAAGTAAACATTTAATTAACATCAAATTCTCTTCATAAATTAATTAACAATATGTAAAACCATATTCTAACATTATTTTTCAATATCTCTTTTCAAATTCTACAAAATTTTCTTAATTAAAACTTCCGAAAAACTATCATAGTTAAAAAATATATATTTTTAACTTTTTGTAACGTATGGTATTAAATATCAATAATTGATACAAAAAATTTGTAAGTTTAGGCCAAACTTAACTCATCTTGACAAACCATTGATAATTTTGTACTAGATTTTTTCTCTATGCAACTAATATTAGAAAATGTATGTTTTAAAAAAATGTTATGAACTTCATTTATTGATAAGATAAAAAATAGTTATGAAAAAACTAAAAAAAAAATTTATGTCACATACAATTTTGATTTTTATATAGAGTATTTTATGTAAATACTCATAAAGACATGAATAAAAAATAAATTTATATAAAAACTATCATTTTGTTAAAAAATTGTAGAAGCTATATAACTTTATCATCTGATCTTTATTAAATAGTAAAGGGATAGTACAAACTGTTAAACAACCAAGATGGAGGCAAATCAAAGCATACATACAATAAATCAGAACTTATAGCTTTCTTAGCCAATGTATCCGCGACATGATTCCTCTCACGATTGACGTATTCTAAAGAGCATAAAGGTAACTTTGCAATCCAATACCGAATATCATAGAGTACATTTCCAATCTCCACATTATCTTCATTCGTATTTGATTAAAGCCACCAATTCCTTATTATCACCTTCAAACCAAACTTGTCGAAATCCTAAAGCCCACACTACTTGAACCACATGAAGAAAACTCATCGATTCAGCTTGTAAAGGAGAACCAACTTGACTAAGTTTAGCATAGTCAGACTTGATATGCTTACCTCAATGGTCACGCATAATCCATCCTACTTCCATAGAATCTCTTCCTTGATGAAAGCTACTATCAAAGTTACAATTAAGCCAATTTACAGGAGGAGGTTCCCATAAACTTGATCGGGTAAATACATTATATTGCACTTTATCTCTCTCAAGATCATTAGCCACAATCCATTCACAAACTGCTGCCTTACTACGATTTACCTCTTCATTCGGATGAACATTATTCTTATTAAAGAGATACTCATTCCGTGATTTCCAAATTATCAAAACCAACCAAAGGGGAAGCAACCTAACCACAATAGGTAGCGAAGAGTCATTATGCAAAAGCAGTACTTTGCCAAGATTTTCTTCTAGATTAGTCGATGGAGGATCGCGGTATTTGTGAACATCTCCAAATGGCTTTATAACTTTAGATAATATAAGAATCAAATTCTGTAAATACACAAATAATCAATAAGCTAAATTTAATGTATATTTTATCATGTTAGTTTTTAAATCCATGCAACGCGTGGACAATCTCTAGTAATAAAATAAATTACACCTTATCTGATGATAGTAAGCGGATAAGCTTAGTATTGAAATCATGACTGATTATTTGAAATACGAATTTATTTTGGTGGCCAGTGAAGAATTTATAACGTTCCGATCGTTAGTCTTGATCTTGATGGGCTTCATTCTTGCTCTCTACGTGCACTGCTTTGATAGTTTTAAAAGACTTTTCGATGACAAAATTAAGACTTTTCGACTAACGCTATAGATCACTAAAAATGTTTTTCTCGTGTTTTGTTCTTACTAACATATAGTATATTACTGTGAATCATTTATTAGCTGGACACGTATTTTGAAATTGTTTATTCAAGCATGTTTAAATGTGGAGTTTTCTCAGTATATATATATATATATATGATATATAGTTAATTACTATAATAACTTTAATAAATTGACTAATTACTAGAATAACCTTCACAAGTCTCAAAATATTAAGAAAGGGTTTATAAGACATAAAAATCAGGGTTATGTTTTGTTATTACAAAAATACCATTGCCATTTTTTACTTAAAAAAAAATTCAAAAACACAAAAACACGAGCGCAACCGCAGAGGCTACGGAAGCATCGGAGACGAGCTCGGCGGAGGTGTACCGCCGGATTTAGATAAAATCGGATTAAAAATCACAAGTTAAGAAAAAAAACTCAAAATCTTTTGATTTTTGGTTAGATAAAGGATATATGATGTTACATCTACTAGTTTTAGGCTAAATCCAGTTGAAAACAAGTTAAAATATAGTAAAAACGAGTTAAATACAAGTTGGCCGCCATTGTTAGGGTTTGACAGCTTCTAGGTTGGTGAAAAAAATGAAGGATAAATTACGATTTTACCCTTTTTAAATAAGTCTACCACTACTATAAATAAGTGTACCACATATTATAAATCTACCACTTCTACAAATAAGTCTACCACATATCGTAAATCTACCACTACCACGACTATAAATAAGTCTACCACATATATAAATCTACTACTACTATAAATAAGTCTACCATTGCTGACAATTAATAAGTCTACCGATCAACAAATATAAATCTACCAATAAAAGTAATAAGTCTACCACATATTATAAATCTACTACTACTATAAATAAGTCTACCATTGCTGACAATTAATAAGTCTACCGATCAACAAATATAAATCTACCAAGGAGAGTAATAAGTCTAATACATCATATAAATCTACCGCCACTATAAACAAGTCTACCATCACAACAATCAATAAGTCTACCATTCACAAAATTAAATCCACCATACCTAAATTTAAATCTACCATGAAGGCATTTAAATTTACTACGAGTCTTACAAGTTCAACCTAGTTGGATTAATGCAACTTCGAGCATACAACATTGATTGCAACCGAAATCAACTAATCTCTCATACGTCTCGAAGATCTCAACGCATTAGAATACTTGAACACGTTGTTTTTGCTACTCGAAAGCCAAAAACCTTTGCGTAAGAAGCTTTCTCTCTTAGTCGCTAATGATCTAAGAGCTAGGTGACATCTATATATACACGTATCTACTATTGATGGCAATAACTCTACCACTCCAAAACATCTCTACCTCTGTCTAAAAATAAGTCTACCGAGATAAATCTACCACTCAACAATAAGTCTACCATTCAAAAACAAATCTACCGACCACTAAATAAATCTATCATCACGTGACCGGTAGACTTATTCGCTTTTGGCGGGAAACTCATTAATGGCAGTTTCGTAAATACGTTTTTTGTTATCAAATGAAATAAGGGCAAAACAGGTTTTAAAAATCTTTCAAGGTTATTTGAGTAATTATGAAAGATTAAGACCAAAATTGTCAAAAAACCATTTATTAAAGCTATTTTATTAAATCTCCCTATGATATATCCAATAATTTCTTTTAATTTATTAACATTATAACATACACCATAATTTTCTGAGATATTAGAAATTTAATTGCTTGAAATGAAGTGCATATGAGCATCTCTCTCTTGATAATATTAATTATGTTAACTTATACGTGTGTTCAATGGATCACTTGTTGCTCATGACTTTTCTAAGGATGTAGATAATGAGCATTTCGGATGCATTACATATTGATATATTCTCCATATAAATATAATACATACATCAAAAGTTTTTTATCCAAACATACCTCATCATGAGCACATATATAATTCGAACACAAACCCAACAAAAGACTAATTTTCCTTACTCTTTTATCTTGGTAATAACTTAAGCCAAACCCTGAGTACTTCATTATATATTTTTGTTCTCTTTTATTTGACTGGATACTCATACTTCATAACCCAACAGATCATAAGAAATCCTTCATATATATAGAAATAAGGGGGCACAGCCATATGCATGATTCTTAGTGAGCAGGCTCAGTACTCCCTGGATGAGGTTGAACAGTCTCACCAGCATAAGCACAACACCTAGAGCAGCCACCATAGTAGCCTCTGTAGCAGCAGCCGTAGCGACAATATCCTCTGCCACGTCCTCCATATCTACCCCGATTACCGTATCCACCACCGCCATATCCACCTGGGCCTCCACCGCCATATCCACCAGGACCTCCATCATACTGCTCAGTTTGCATCTCTTCGTCTTTCTCTGTTCTCTCAAACCCAAAAATTTCGTGAATACATATTCTTTACCGTGCATCTAATCAGCGTAAATCGGATCTCCTACCTAATGAACGTGAGTGATATGTAATAATTTCGATTCATCCGTTTAAAGAAGATTCAATCGGATTTCCTACCTAATTTTCGATTCATCCGTTTAAATGATTTATAGAATAATAGATAGGTTTCGACTTTCAAAAATTATACGTACCCTTGTTCTTATTTTCTGCCGAGTTTTTAGCTAGGTCCCTAGCTGCCACCTCAGAAGCGATGAAAAGAACAACAACGAGAATTAAGAAACACTAGTTTTGTTTATATTTGATCTGCTAAAAAATCTATAGAGGATGATTTGGTGAGTATAGCGTACCATGCGAAACCTCTATTTATAGAATGTGAGGTGGAGTGTACATTTAAGTAAATGCTACGTGCTGCAAAAACAAGAAGATAGATTTTATTAAAATAAAGATGTCAACTGGATGCCAAGATGCACGTGGTGCAGTGGTAGTTATACCACTCAGACCTGGCATAGGTAAGGGGTTCGACCTCTTCTCCTCATGTGTGAGGATTGGGCTAGTGGGCCGGCCCGTTGTGGCCCACATTTCCGACAAAAAAAAAGATGTCAACTAGATAAACGCAAATATGTAATCGCAAGGGCCCGTAGTACTGTTGGTTGTTGGATTTGCCATAAATTTTGAACTTCATTCATTGGATTAAGATCTATGCTATTATTTTACCATTTTCTTAACCATTTTGATGTAAAAGAACAAAAAAAAATTATGGTGAGTTTGAACCAAATACAAATAAGTATTTGTCATTTTTTTTTTGAATTACCATGAGGTTCTGGACCAAAACCCGTAATCCCCCCAGATCCAAAACCATAACATGTAATATTAGTTTCGTCTCAAGAGCCACTCGAACCAGCGACTTCTAGGCTTTGCCTGAAATTTTTAGCAGTTGTGAAACAACCCGACCTATTTTTATTTTATCGAATTAGTATTCCCATAAATACTAATTCCCAACACTTAGTAATTCAACAAGCAACCAAACATAACCAGCGAAAATCAACTCAAACCATTCAAACGATTAAACCATCAAGCCATCACCAATTCAAAACGAATTTAACAATTCAATTCCATAAAACCAGCAACCTAACGGTTCTAAACAATCACGTAAAGCAAATAAATGAGACTCTAAATCATCTCCTCTTCACAGCCTTGATTCCACGATTACATGTTTTATTTACCTGCATCACATGGTTAAAAGAGATGCGTGAGTATTACCGGTCATCCCATCTACTTGGCTATACACACAGGCATAAGGAAATAACACAATACCAAGCGATCAATCAATAACGCATAGCACGAACAACCAGTAATCATTCATCAATCCATTCCACTTTACAATTAAACGCTTCCTGAATACTCTGATTACCCAGATAAGCCATGGTCACGCACTCACCTTGATTCTGGATTGATTCTAGACAAGGACAGCCACGAAAAGAGATCTCTCTGACACCTACAGCCCCTGATCTATCTTCCTTTCCTCACGAACCAACAAAACCTAGATCCTTTCTCCAAAAACCTCCTAAACCGAATTAGGATTTCAGAAAATATGAACAACACGCTGACTTCGAAAGCACACTGAAAACGAAGATTACCTCAGAATCAAGATCGGAAATCTGATTTGGAAACTAGATAGAGAGAGCTATCCAATGTTATGCGGATCGTTCTCTGAGTTCTTCTGATTCGATGGGAATCTTTCTTTGAAGTGGACTGATCGCAGATCCGAAACTGCACAAACCTCTCTCAGTAAAACAATTATAACTCCTAAAATACACATTCGATTGACAAACCGTTTTCTCCTATATCAAGATCAAAGAGTGGAGAACTTAACCTGAAAGTTTCGCTCCGATCCGATTTGTTCTTACTGTCCGCTACCATCCTCTTCTAAAACCGGACAGAAATGCCTCGAAAGCCTCAATCACGCATTTTCTTAGCCTTAAGAAACAAGAACACTCAAGGATCTTTTTTTCTTCTCTCTGGAACTCTGAAACTCATCTTTTCTCTCCCAAAAACGCGACTGAAATACGGTCCCTTGACTCATATAGGCGAACCCTAGGGTTCCCTTAAACAAGACCACAAACCGACGCTTAAAAACTGAACCAACCGGTTCAATTCGCAATCTGTGTCAATCGACGTACACACCCTGCGTAGATTTCTTGTTGGGATTAACGGATATTCAAAAAAGATTTCAGGGCTTAACAAAAAGAATTGATTAAGATTTGGAACTTATCTATATATGCTTAATTCATGATTGTTTTGTTTGACAAACTTAGTGATTTGTTATACATTGATCTCGTCTTGTTGGCAACTTGATTAAATCGATATGAACTAGTATTGGATAAGTTATGTATGAACTTCTGTGGCATGTTTACCTTTTCACCTTCGTGATGGTTGAATAAATTAGGATAATAGACATGATTGATCATTGATAATGAGAATGTTATGGTTAATTTACGATTGGACTGCATACTTAATTAGATCTACATTCTTGATTCTTGAATAGTTTAATCCATGAACTCTAGAGAATTCCTGAAGCCCAATGCTTGTTTTATTTGATTTCATCGTTTGCATTATGATTTTAGAGACACAAAACCCCAAAAACCAATTCATATTGTCCTAGCTTAACTTGACTACCACAAGCTTATAGTGCCCTCTCAATCTTCAGTGCATTCGACTCTTAAGTATTGCAATTGATTATTTTGCACTTGCAGCTAGTCTTTGTGTCATTGAGGTAAAACTAAATACACGTCAGGTAACAACTTCCTAGAGTAGATCTCGAGAGAGAGGTGGCGCTTCGGTCTGATTTTTTTTATCAACATTGTATACGACGAGAATTTTCATTCAATTGGCGACACAACAATGATACAGTCACAAACCATTAACCTAAACACATTCTCGATTAATGCTAAGTTTTGTTTCTCTTTATGAAAATGAAAATATTAAGATAACCTTAAAATTGTGAAATTGTTAGACTGGAAATACTATATCTAACAATGTTTATCTATTATTAGATAAATGAAATGTATGGAAAACACTAAAAAGTATATCAATTACAAACCAAAGTTTTAAGAACTGATCTCTTTTGACATATTTTCAAAGCTATCTATATAAATTAAGATATTTTATGATTTTTTTATGTTAGTAGCTTTATAAAACATAGAACGGTTCAGGAATCCAAATCATGGGAACAAAGTTTAGAAAAGTGATTTTATGCGGATAAGTCGGATGGTAAAAATCTGACCAACCTCCTAGTATATTTCTGGACTAATTTTGTTGGTATGTTTTGTACTAATCTTGTTGTTGGTATGCTTTCTCTATTATGTTGTGTGCTGAACTACCATTCAAAAGTGGCGTTACTAATATAGAATTTTTTGTACACTGATGAAATAATTGCAAATGCGACTACTGGATATATCATTGACTCCTCCAACCAAAGGATTGGTGGAGTGGCGATATATATCCGTGAATGCATTGACTAGTCTCTACTCTCTACTCTACTTGTATTTATTTATGCGTTTCGTACCCATCTTCTTACGATATTTCTTTCAGTTGTGGGCCACATATGTGATAGATTTCTAACATGTAACGTTTCCAATGGTCCAACAGTCATGAAAACTAGTTTCACCAATGTGTCATGTATAAAATAGGCAATTAGTCGATGGATGATATTAGTTTATCATATAGTATAAGTGTATAAAGGACGTAGAAAACATATATACTAGGTTTTTACCGCGCCCAGCACGAGCATTACGTTTTAAGAATCAATTTTTATTTTATATAAATTAAAATAAAATAAAATCAATAAAACGAATTATTGATTTGTAACGTTTGATTGTATGTATGTTTATATACATATATCTAAGAGGAGATTACAGTTCCAACAAATCAATAAATCCTCATAAATACTTTATTGGAACCGTAATCTTTTTTTATTTTATTTATACTAGGTAAATATCTGCACATACGTGCAGGTTTTTTCTATATATTTTTTGCTTGTTTTAATATTATGTATCCAACTTTTTTAGATATTATTAATAAGTGAATATCGTTATACATGTAATTTGTCTAAATGTAAAAGAATTTTGTTCACATATGTCTTTTTAAGTACCAACATCGAACCATCCTATTTTTTGTTAGAGATTTGTTTTATTTTCTAAACAAAATAATATTGCATATGGAATTATGTTGCATATTATAAGTTAAATTTCGACCAAAAGCAAGGTCGAATGCTCTCTTCTTCTTATTTTGCTATGGAATCCACAAACAAATTAATGTTGCATATTATAAGTTAAAGATGACGTACTCTAAAATATTTCTGATATCAGGCAAAAGAAAAATTTGTAATTTCTTCATTCGTCCCCCACTACTTCTCTTCTCAGCTAGAGCCGGATATGAGATTATCGGGCTCCTATCAAAAAAAAAAAAAACTAATCTTTAATTTAAATATTTTTTAAAAAAACTTTGATTTTTTAACAACAATGCATTCAAATCTTCTTTTATGAAAACAATTTATAAAAACCCTACATAATATTTGTATCATTTTATCATATAATCTCATAAAATATTAGATCCCACTAAAAAGTAGTTTGCAATGTCACTAAATTTTCATTTTTTTTTATCAAATAAACATATTTTGAATTAATTCATATATAATTTGTTTTTTTTCAAATAAGTGGGGACCCTAAAAGTTGGGAACTCTATTCAAATGTTTGATGGCAATGGGATCACCCAAAGCCTCACATCTTTCTTTCCACGCTATAAAATATCTTGTGTGCACTATTTCTATGGATGTGAGCCTGATCACCCTAGCCAAGTGTAAAATCCCCTCGGACCAAACGATTTGGGGTGTATATATTGCACTTTTGATAGTAAATTCACACACGTTCGTTCCTTTACATGATAGCATTGTAAAAGAGCATAACACAATATTTTGACCAAAAATATATTTTAACACATTTAGTAACTGAGAAGCCATAATATTTAAAGTGTCTCCTTAGATTCTACTTTACAGATTTTACTCTTTTCTAATTCTCATCTTTTATCCTTTTATCTCTGACCTGCAATGTTCAACACGCTTACCAAATTCTTTTACTTGTACATTGACTTGATTGGAAGGTCTTAGATATTGCTTCAAAGATTGAAATGTCAAAGAATGTAGACAATTAAAAAATGTGCACATGTGGAAAGGTTAAAAACTTTTTCGTATAAGACACGAAGTTTTTGTAGTGATAACTTGTCTTAATTCTAAGCGCCTAATCAACATCACATACAAAGAACCAAACATATGGCGAAATCAATATGCAAATCATATTATTAGGGTATCAAATGAAATGATGGTCGTTAATGCTTATGTTTCCTCTTCTTCCTTATCTTCTTTCATGTCCACACTTGTTTCTATTTGTTCTTTGATCTCTTGGCCTTCTTCTCAGTTGTGGCATTATGCTTCACAGTGGCAGCCTCTTGAACTGTAAGAATTTATAGCCTCAGGGTCTCACCTTGTGGCACGTCTCTAACCAACACACATTCGTGTTCTTCAGCATCTTTTGAACATTTACCTATCTCTTTCTCATGGTCTAATTATTGAATAACTTAGTTAGATTGTGAAGTTTTATTTTTCCAGCATTCAAGAAATTCATCATGACACCTATAGCGAGAAACGCTCTAAATTCGAAGTTTATCTTACCAGTTGCTTGATTTGACCCTCATTCTACAGTAGATTGATATGTTATTAAATATACTTATAGAGGAATTGAGTACTCACTTATTTCTTGGAAAAACTCGGAACTCTGTATTCAGAACCAGAATAGAACACGAAGCATTTAAGGCTCCAAATCAAATATTTCAGGAGCTTATTATTGAGCATGCATACCACATACTTCGTTCTAAAAACGTATGCTCCTAACCGATGTTAAACATAGAAATTGAGATGCAATGTATAGAAAATAATAATTAGAACCCATTAGTCATTTTCAGTGTAGAGGAGATTTTTCATTTTTGCTGGATTTTTCAACAGGAAGAAACATGGTAGTGACACTTCTCCATTTCCTCTTTATCTCAAATCCTAACATGATCTCATTGCATCAGAAAATAACAGGGGAAGATCCACGTGGACTCTTGAAAATCAAGAAAAAGAGTAAAAAATTGCTTATCAGGTTGACGTAATTCCTTTTTCTTCAGCTGCCTTTTTTGTATTATTATTTTTATTTCTCTGGTTGCTTTTTTCTTCAACTGGAAGTTGGAAATAAACTCACCATTGTAGCTATTCTTGGTCCAAAAGGTTCTTTTGCAAGAGAATCCAGTCAGTTTTGACCCGCTTCTGGTGGGATTCATCACCTGAGAAATGAAAGATTATCTAGGTAGCTTGGGAAAAGATGGCTAAACCCAAATGGATGGGAGGACTCTGACTTAAAGAAATCAACAATTACAATGATGCTCTACTGGCTAAATTGAGCTGGAGATTACTAACATTTCCCAATAGCCTCCTTTCCAGAATCCTGCTTGGCAAATATTGCAATGAGGAATCATTCCTTGAAGTTTCTGTCCCTACATCAGCCTCACATGGGTGGAGAAGCCTAATTAGTGGCAGAGAGCTGCTTAAAAAACAGCTTGGATGGGCTATTGGGAATGGAAAAAATATTAACCTGTGGACGGATGCTTGGCTGTCTACAAAGGGGAGGATTCAACCAATGAGGCCAGTGCCTAAAGATAAACAATCTCTCAAGGTTAATGATTTGCTTAATCAGGATTCAGCTTCCTAGAACTTGGAAAACATAGAGGAGATCTTACCAATTATAAACATATGATTTTGCCCTTAAAACTGAGTCTCTTGGGGGGCAAGTGATAGAAGGATTTGGTTGAAAACCCCCTCGAGGGAATACTCTACCAAATCTGGTTACATTGTTATAGCAGAGGAAGAGTATGAACAAGCCAATAACCCTCTCAGGGATGTGGAGTGGAACAAACAGGTGTAGAAAGCGAAAGCCTCACCAAAAGTTAAACTCTTCTTATGGAAGGCCATTCATGAAGATTTACCGGTGGGAGAGCAAGTACTAATAAGGAATGTGACTCAATCCACAAAGTGTTGCCGCTATAATGGTTCAGAATCAACTCTACACTTACTTTTCCATTGTCCATTTGCCAAATCGGTTTGGAAATTAGCAAGTTCGGAGGAGTTTGATTCACAACAGATTCTTAATGTTCCAACCGGCATTGAGCACGTAAGGAACCTCTTCTCCCTGCCTTCGATCGGACTTGAGAAAGGAGACCTATCCCCGTGGATTTGTTGGGCCCTATGGATATCCAGGAACCAGAAAATCTTCAATAACCGAGAGTTTAAGGCTGCTGAGACCACCACCAAGGCGATCCAAGATGCTCGAGAATGGATCGCAGCCCAGTCGATCTCGGCTCCTCCAATTGCTCCGATCCAATCGGCGACTCCCCAAAATCCTTCCAACTTGACGGATGGATACTTTATCTGTTCCACCGACGCAGCCTGGATGGCTCAATTGGGACAGGCTGGTATGGGTTGGACTTTTGAAACCATCTCTACCCCTATGACGGAACACTCGACCTCGGCTTGCAACGTTTCCTCTGCCCTGGCAGCGGAAGCAATGGCGATGAGGAATGCGACTATACAAGCTTCGACAATGAACCTTGAGAAACTGATTTTCAATTCAGATTCGCAAGTCTTGATCCGAGCCATCAGACAACGATCTCCGGTACCGGAAATTTATGGAATTCTAGAAGACATCGCGATCTGCTCTCAAGTGTGTTATGTCAATTGGGCCTTTTCTTTATAATGGGCTAATTTTCTAAGTAATGAAATGGGTTGCACAAAAAAAAAACAAAATCACAGCACTGGTGCTATGGAATTATAATGAATTCTGATCTTATATTCTTTAATCTGAGAATAGAAGTTTGAGAAGCACAAAACAACAAAACAAAGCCGTTTCTCTCTTGACTATATTCTGCCTTTGACCGGAGCTAAAGCAGCTCTCAAATCTTTGGTTATTGATTAAAATACTTGGTCCATTAAACAGCTTTAAACGAGATTTAATTAAACGGTTCTGACTCTAAACCAACTTCAGAACATAACCAATCTCACAATTTCTTTTACGTAAAAAAAAATGATTTGGTCAACCTGTTTATATGTTCTTTTTTGATGCGAAGCCTAAGAGTACGTGTAACGACCGCGAACCAAACTTTGAGATTTTGGTGCGTGCGTCGATCGATCAAGAAGGGGTGTGTCGATCGAAACAAGGTTAAATTGAACCGGTTGGTTCGATTTGAGTTATCGGTTTATAGGCCGGTTTAAGAAAAAACCCTAGGGCTTACCTATAAAAGGATGGGGTCGCGTGGTTGGTCATTTTCAGAGTTCCAGAAAGTTTCCAGAGAGTTTCTAGAGAGTTTTCGGAGAGAATTGAGTGTTGTGAAGGAATCATTGTTGATTTCCTTGAATTCTCGATCTTGAAAGTTTGCTCTATTGATCTGTGAGACTATTGGATCGTGTTTGGATCCGTGTTCTTCGTGGTTGAAGAAGAAAACCCGGATTGGAGATCCGTTCTTCGTGTTCTTCGCTGTAGTTCTTCCTTTTTTCTTTCCAGATGGTGTTGGTGTTGTTTGTGTGGATTTGTGCTTGTATTTGGTAGATTTGTACAAGAGATCTATGTGATGCGTTTTGGAATTGATCCATGAGAGGATAGGTTTAATTCCTGGATTCTGCGTCAATGCGTCGATCGACACACGAGCTGTGCGTCGATCGACACATGAGCACTGCATCGCTCGACACCGGGGTTGTGTGTCGATCGACGCACGTGCTGCTGTGCTGTTTCTCGTTTGATTGTTCGTGTTGTGCATTGTTGTTTGTTTATCCTGGTATTGTATATTTTGCTTATGCCTGTGTGTATAGCCAAGTTGATGGGATGACCGTCTCACTAGGTATTTATGATAATACTCACGCATCTCTTTTAACCATGTGATGCAGGTAGAGACAAAGTGTGATCGTGGAATCATGGCTGGGAAGAGGAGATGATCTAGAGTCTCGGTTGCTTGTTATTGGATTGTTAGAATTGCTAGGGTGTTAGTAAATTCTGGAATTGTTGTTGAATTGGTTCATTGGAATTGTCTTTATTGAGTTATTTCGTTATTGAATTGGGTTGATTATTTTATGTGATTTCCGCTGGTTGTTGCTTGTTAGTTTGATTGGATATTGAGAGTTAATGTTTATGGGAACATTAATTCAAGTACAATGTAATTTAAAAAAAAAAAGAGTCAGGTTGTTTCAGTGTGGTATCAGAGCCCTTATGGTTCTAGGGCGGATGCACTCGATTGCTTGATTATGTGAGTTAGTCGATTGATTGTTGTGTGGGTTTGGAGTCCTAGATCATCTTCTGCAAGCCTTCAATGAGATTCCATGGTATGTGTTTTTGTGATTTTTCTAGTTTCTAGCATGCTTAGTGTTCTGCTGGGTAGTGAAGAGAGATGGCTAGAGGTACTAGAGGCAGAGGTCATGGATGCCGTGGAGGCCGAGATGGTCGTGGTGGGTGTGGGTGCGGGTAAGTCTGTTGCCGCGAGTGTGGTCCAGGAGACTACGCAGGAGTAGGTGGCTAATTCGCAGGCGTATAAGGAGAGGTCCGTGGGTGTGGCCACTGCGAGTGCCACTACGAGGACTGGTGGGACTGGTGTGGGTTCTGGTGTGGCAGGCGGTGTGGCAGGCCCCGGTGGGGGTTCTGCCGCAGGTGTAGTCAAGGATCGAGATGATCGTCTGGCGGGTCTACTACAGTTGATCTTGGAGCGGTTACCAGGTGAGGTGCTGGCTCAGGGTCAGGCTCCGGGAGTGGAGCCAGGTATAGCTGGAGTGCAGCCGGGTATGGCTGGAGTGCAGCCAGATATGGCTGGAGTACAGCCGGGTGTGGCAGCTGCAGAGGAGCTTCCATCCTATCTTAGGGTGATGGAGAAGATGCAGATGATTGGCACGAAATTTTTCTCGGGAGGTGCCAAGCCTGAGGAGGCCGATGAGTGGCGGCTGAGACTAGAGCGTAACTTTCACTCTATTATGTGTCCAGAGGGATATCGAGTTGACTGGCGGTTCATTACCTGGAGGGTGATGCACATCTCTGGTGGAGAGGTGTTGAGGCTAGGAGGGTGCACGCAGAGATGGCCTGGGATGATTTTTTTGGAAGAGTTTAATGCCAAGTATCTTTCGCAGGAGGCGGTGGATCGTTTGGAGTTGAGGTTTTTGGAGTTGACTCATGGTGACCAGTCAGTGAGGGAGTTTGACGCGGAGTTCAGTCGACTTCTGGTTCATGCGGGTAGAGGCATGAAGGATGAGCAGGCCCAGGTGAAGAGGTTCTTGAGAGGACTTTGATCTGACTTGAGGACTCGCTGTAGAGTGAGTAGGTTTGCCACGAGGACGGAGTTGATTGAGATTGTTGCGGCAATTGAGGAGGACCTGTGGAAGCGAGTGGTGGTGGTTAGTTTACCTGTTCAGCAGAGGAGATCGCAGCAGCAGGTGGGTCCTAGCAAGGGCGGCAAGCCTGCGCAAGGACATAAGAGGAAGTGGGAGATCACTTCAGGGTCAAGTCAGGGTGGTCAGGATGGTTCGGGATGCTTCGGGTATGGGAGCATGGATCACCGAGTTGCGAGCTGTCCGAAGAGGAACGGGGCTAGGGACGCAGGTGTGTTTTCACTGTAGAGAGTTGGGGCATATAAAGCCCAAGTATCCTAGGTTGCAGCAGATGGCGGTGGCGGCGGTACGGCTGGTGGCTGAGATTGCAGCGACACCACGGGTGTTCACTTCGGTCAAGGCGGGCAGCTCTAGCGTGAGACCGATCACAGGTTAATTTCAAAGCTTGACTTGTTAAATTCCAATGTTGTTAAATTTATTCTGTTTTGGAATTTGTGAGTCGGTGATAGATAGTTAGGATTCTTTGGCACATGGGATTTATGCAGGGGCCTTAGTAGTGGGCGGTTATGAGTTCTATATTCTGTTTGATTTTGGAGCTACGAATTGCTTCATTGTGCACAGGGCAGCAATATCCGGAGTGATTTCAATGAGCAACCTGGAGTAGTTAAGGTTGCTGGTGGCAAGTCTTTAGCTACTCTTAGGCGAGCTCGAGGTGTGGATATTCAGGTGGTGGGCGAGTCTATGCTAGCTGAGCTGATTATTAGTCTGGTGGAGCTGTACGATGTCATTCAGGATCGGTACAGAGTTCATCTGGATTATCATCGGGGATGAGTCGTGTTTGAGCGAGAGGCGGGGAGGTTGGTTTATCAGGGAGTAAGGCCGACTCCTGGGAGCTCGTGATTTCGGTTATTCAGGCCGAGCAGCTGATTGAGAAGGGATGTGAAGCGTATTTGGCGACGATTGTGATGCCAGAGTCTGTTGGAGAGGTTACAGTTGGGGATATTCGAGTTGTTCAGGACTTCCAAGATGTTTTCCAGTCATTGTAGGGATTACCACCGTCTCGGTCTGATCCTTTCACGATTGAGTTGGAGTCTGGGATGACTCTGATATCTAAGGCGCCCTACCGTATGGCTCCAGCAGAGATGGTAGAGCTGAAGAAGCAGTTGGATGATCTTTTGGGGAAAAGATTTATCCAGCCTAGTAGTTCGCCGTGGGGTGCGCCGGTGTTATTTGTGAAGAAAAAGAATGGGAGTTTTCGGTTATGCATTGATTACCGGGGATTTAACCGAGTCACTGTGACAAGTATCTTTTACCGCAGATTGATGAGTTGTTAGATCAGTTGTGAGGGGCTACTTGGTTCTCCAAGATTGATTTGGCTTCGGGTTACCATCTGATTCCTATCAACAAGGGAGACGTTAGGAAGACTGCTTTCAGGACGAGGTATGGGCATTATGAGTTTGTGGTGATGCTTTTCGGGCTGACGAATAAACCAGCAGCGTTCATGAGACAGATGAACGGGGTCTTCTAGGAGTATCTAGACGAGTTTTTGATCATCTTTATCGATGATATTTTAGTGTATTCGAGGAGTCCTGAGGAGCACGAGGTTAATCTGAGAGTGGTGCTTGAGAAGCTACGGGAGCAGAAGATGTACGCAAAGTTGAGCAAGTGTAGCTTTTGACAGTGAGAGATGAGTTTTCTCGTTTATGTGGTTTCTGCAGGTGGAGTTTCTGTGGATCCAGCGAAGATAGAGGCTATTAAAGGGTGGCCTAGACACGAGGAATGCCACCGAGATCCGGAGTTTTCTCGGGTTGGAAGGTTACTACAGGAGGTTCGTAAATAGTTTTGCGAGTATAGCGCAGTCGATGACGAAGTTGACAGTAAAGGATGTCTCTTTTGTGTGGTCTTCAGCTTGCGAGGAGAGTTTCGGGAAGCTGAGGGAGATGTTGACTAGTACACCAGTGCTGGCGTTGCCGGAGCCGGGCGAGCCATACGTGGTGTATACAGATGCTTTATGAGTTGGTCTGGGTTGTGTGCTGATGCAGCAGGGAAAGGTAATTGCATATGCTTTGAGGCAGTTGAGGAAGCACGAGTGTAACTATCTTACCCACGATCTTGAGTTGGGTGCAGTGATTTTCGCTCTAAAGATTTGGAGAGCTTATCTTTATGGCAGAAAGGTTCAGGTGTTTACAGACCATAAGAGCCTGAAGTATTTCTTTATGCAGCCAGAGATAAACTAGAGACAAATGCGCTAGATGGAGTTGGTAGCAGATTACGATCTGGAGATTGGTTACCATCTCGGTAAGGCAAATCTGGTTGCAGATGCGTTGAGTCGGAAGAGAGTTGTTTTGGCTTAGGAATGGGATATGGAGGCTTTGGTGAGTGAGATTAGCACTTTGAGGCTTTGTGTTATTTCACAGGATATATTCGGGTTAGAGGCACCTAACCAGACAGATTTGCTGAGCAGGATTCGAGTAGCTCAGGAGAAGGATCAAGGGTTGATTGATGCTTTTAAGGTTGCGGGTTATGATTAACAGGTCTCTATGAACGGGGCGATACTTGTAAACGGGCGAGTTTGCGTGCCTAAGAAGGAGGATCTGAGGCAGGAGATTATAAGAGAGGCTCATACGAGCATGTTGTCTATTCATCCAGGAGCGACTAAGATGTACCGGGATCTAAAAAGGTATTATCACTAGGTCGGGGTGAAGAAAGATGTCGCTAACTGGGTGGCGGTTTGCCATGTGTGTCAGTTAGTGAAGGCTGAGCATCAGGTTCCGAGTGGTTTGTTGCAGAGTTTACCCATTCTGGAGTGGAAGTAGGATAGGATTACCATGGACTTTGTGACAGGATTGCCGGTTTTGCGGACGTATGATGCTATTTGGGTTATTGTGGATCGTCTAACAAAGTCAGCACATTTGCTTGCCATTAAGAAGACCGATGGAGCGGCGGTGTTAACTAAGAAGTATCTGCGGGAGATAGTGAGGCTGCACAGAGTACCAGTAAGTATTGTGTCAGACAAAGATCTGAGGTTCACTTCAGAGTTTTGTAGAGCCTTTCAGGCAGAGATGGGCACTAAAGTACATATGAGTACTGCTTATCATCTTCAGACAGATGGGTAATCTGTGAGGATAATTCAGACACTCGAGGATTTGTTGAGGATATGTGTGTTGGATTATGGTGGTCATTGGGGGATCAATTGAACTTGGTAGAGTTTGCATATACCAACAGCTACCAGGCGAGTATCGGTATGGCTCCATATGAGGCTTTGTATGGGAGGCCATGTCACACACCATTATGCTAGAATCAAGTGGGAGAGAGGAGTATGTTTGGTGCAGACTTTATTCAGGAAACGACGGAGAAGATCCGTGTTTTGAGGCTGAACATGAAGGAGGCTCAAGATCGGCAGAAGAGTTATACCGATAAGAGGAGGAAAGAGTTGGAGTTCGAGTTGGGAGATCACTTGTATCTCAAGACTGCGATGTTGAGGGGTCCTAATAAATCCATTTCAGAGAATAAGCTAAGTCCAAGGTTTATGGGTCTTTTCAGGGTTGTGAAACGGGTTGCACCGGTAGCTTGTCGTTTGGAGTTACCTTAGAGTATGAAGGCTTTTCATAAGGTTTTCCATGTTTCGATGCTGAGGAAGTATCTGTATGAGTCTGAGGAGGTGTTGGCTAGGATTCCGGAGAATCTTCAGCCAACATGACGTTAGAGGCAAAACTTGTGAGGATCCTCGAAAGGAGAGTCAAGGTTTTGCACCAGAGGAGGACACCGTTATTGAGAGTCTTGTGGGACTGTGACGGTGTTGAGGAGGAGACTTAGGAACAAAAGGCTGTGATGAAGGAAAAGTTTTTAAAGTGGTTCGAGAAGCAAGCTGAGGCTTGAGTTGTCTTTTTTGGTTTTCAGTTTTTGAGATAGCATGTGGATATGAGTTTCGTATATGTATATTCATTGGTGATGTAACGATTCATACATTGTTGAGATTTAATAAGATGAGTCTTTCTTATCAAATATGTTTATAAGACGTGAGTTCTTATAGTATGATTGGTGGGTCATGAGTTATGTGTTATGAGATGGCTAGAAATGGAAGTTCTATGTGAGTTAGAGCTTGTCCATTTTCTAGGAAGAGTATAGGAATAGAAGTTCTATGTCAGTTAGAACTTATCTATTTTCTGGAGAGCTAGAGATAGAAGTTCTATTTGAGTTAGGACTTATCTATCTTCTAGGAAGACTAGGAATAGGAGTTTTATGTGAGTTAGGACTTGCCTATTTCCTAGAGGGAGTCTGAAAATAGAAGTTTTATGTGAGTTAGAACTGTCTATTCGGAAGACTCGAGTGGAGACACCCTAGTGATTGGGTTGTTTCAGAGGACCTAGAGATTGGTGATATGCTCAAATTTACCCAGAGCTACTCTCTCAAATTAAGAGATCATAGTAATACTTAGAGATCGAATCCACAGGGAATCAATTCACACAAAAGACTAATGAATTCAAATTATGCTAAATAAATATGTGTAAATGTAATAAAAACAGCAAAGTAAACAAATGAATGATTATCAAGGTTCTTAAAATTCAATTACACAAAAGAGTTAGGCTATGGGTAATTCGCAGGAATAAATCAAAATCAAGGATAAAAGTCTGTGAGGATTTGATTAAGCGTAGTTCTAAAACTCAAACACGAATATAAAACCAATCAACTTTTGTTGCAGAGATTATCTATAACTAAATCCCTAATTTCCAAATTTCTTTGCAAACTTAGTGAATAAAATCAAGCATTAAGTTCATGTTCAATTGTTCACAAAATTACTAAGCGAAGTTTCTTTGCGAATAGATAATTTTGCTCATCTAAGATGATGTCATGTTGTTAATAATACTTTCGCATCTATTAAAGCAACCTAGGGTTTCCAATTTCAGTTGATCAATCCAAAAATCAGAGTTAAAGCAATCTAGATGAAGAATAAAAAGGTAAATCCTAACAGTAATTTAGTCCTAACAATTTCTCATCAAACCCTTGAATAACCCTAAACCTAACAAGCAAACTACTCAGACATAGATGAAGAAAACATCATGAGATAAATAATTTGCATAAAAGAGATAGAGAATGTGATACAAAAAGGTTTGAAATCGACGAAGGTCTGAAGTCTTGAAATCTCTTCCAAAGCTCTCCAAATCTCTAAATCTCTCAGTCTCAAGTAAAAACCAGATAAAAATATGAAAACCTAAGGAAAAACTATATATAATGTCTAAAAATCGGATTGGGCTTTGCTGTTAACTTCTGGGCTTTTTGGGCAAAACCGGAATTTCTTCAAAACTTGCAATATTCTCACGTCAGATATGTGCGTCGATCGACATACAGGGTTGTGTCAATCGACACAGACATGAAACTCGACTCCGACTTGATCACTTCGGTTTTTTTTTCTTCGATGCTCCAAAATGCTCAAAAAGCTCCCATTAAGCTCCAATCGCCCATTGACGTACAAAGACTCTAAAACAATAGAAATATACCAAAAAGACTCAATAAAAATGGACCTATATCATGGTTAAAAACGGGTAAAAATCATGATATATCAACTCCCCCAGACTTAGCCTTTGCTTGCCCTCAAGCAAAACATAAACTAAAAATGTGAAAGAGGTTTGAAAACATAAAAACTTACCTTCCCTTGGAGAACCGAACTGATCCTTTCAACTAGTAAGCCACATAATGCATAACCAACTCAAAATCAGACCACCATGTATTTCTCCATAGACATTCGCAGCCTCCCAAATTCATCCACGACTTCTCAACATAACCCGCTAGTCCTCATTGCTGGGTCTCGTCCCAGATCTCAATGCCAAGAACCTTCTAGACTCATTCCCATACTATACCATGATAAATCAACCATACAACTCTTGCTACTCTTTATCTCCCCCAGACTTATTCGATTCAGAAACTCAAAAATAGTGCTTTCACTACTATTGTTCCTAGTGAGGAAACAGGGTCGTGAGATCGCTCGTCTTCTAGATCCGTTCTAAGGGACTCAAGCTGGTGCTTTTGAGCTCTGGGTGATCATCTCTTGAGTATAGACTCACTGGAATTTTATTTCCTCATCTTATACTCAAGAACTATCATATCACCCCAATCATTTTTTTTTTTGAATGAGGGAGAGGAGTACCATTACGTTCACCAATATTTGCACTTGTCGGTATGAATGAGGAGTCAAGCCCTATGAACATCAATCACCAAGGAAACCGTTTAATTAGCTCGAACTCGGCAGATTATGCTGGAAGTAACAGATGTCTCCAGTTAACTGGTCAGCCTTAGGATTTTTTATTAGTCTGACTCTGTAATCGATTCTGGAAAAATAGTCATTAGTCTGAAAAAGACAATCCACTAAACCAAGAGATGGGTCATAGTTTCCAACTGACTATTTTGACTCAATAAAACGTGTTGGACTGACTCTCAAAAATAAACACAAAGTTAGCAACTACCTCCCCCAGACTTAAACAACACTGTCCCTAGTGTTAGTAAGCCTGAAGTTGGTGAAAGAACATAAAAGAAAAAGAAAACACCAATTAAAAAGAACGAGAACTTACCTGTTGCAGGGTGTGTCGATCGACACAAGTAGTGTGTGTTGATCGACACACTGGTGTTTCTCGTCTAATCGCCATTCTTTTTTTTTAATCCTGAAACACTTAAACTAAAACTAAAAGTTAGTAAACAAAAGGAAAATAAAACTAAAAATAAGTAGTTCTTACCAGTGGGTTGTCTCCCACTATGCGCTTGTTTTCAGTCATTAGCTTGACCGTGGATGCCGTTTAGGTGTGAGGTGGATCTTTGAAGGGCCTCGTGTCTCCCTCATCCGTTGAGAAGCTTGGAAGTGGTGGCTTCTCTGCTCCAGACTTCCAAAGAACAACACCAGGAAGGAGCTTCATAGTGTTTTCCACCATATCTTGGATAACTACTTCTCCTCTCTCCCTTAGCTCTAAGGGGATAATGATTCTAAACTTGGAGAAAGGTTTGGAAGTCTTTTTGCGCTTCACCTTGCAAGCAGTCAAGTCTCCATCAGATCTCAAAGAGGGTAGAGTCGAAGATGAGTCACATGGGATCTTTTTCGTGTCATCTCCAAGGTCTGAACTCGGCTTTCCTCCATTAGTAACGGTCATACGAGAATTCTCTATGACATGAACTGAAGGGTAGAAAACATTCTTGTTGATCTTGGAGAAGGAGATTTGTTGATTAGGAAAATCCACAATCGCACCCACAGTTGCAAGGAAGCATGACCCAAGAATCAGTGGTTTCTCGCTGTCCTTTTTCAACTCCATAATGTGAAAATCCACCGTAACCAGACAATCTCTTACTTGAAGCATCAAGTCAGGAATGAACCCTTTCAAAAACGTTGAAGAAGCGTCAGCAAGCTCGAGAGACATCTTTGAAGGTTGCAGATCCAAAATCCCCAACTTCCTTGCAACAAACTAAGACATGACATTCACATTAGCTCCAGTGTCACAGAGAGAATTCTTTAATTCCATACCTTTGATTGAGCAAAGAACAACAAACATCTCTGGATTCGGTATCTTAGTTAACTTCCACAATGATGGTTGATCATGTCTCCCTTTCCTCTCTAATTTTTTGACACTAATAGCCGATAGCTATGGAATCTTGGGCTTGTAGACTCTTTCCTCTTCCCATTGAAGCTCACAGTCATCTTCTGTTGACCCTCTAGAATCTGCTCCAACATAGACTTCATCTCACTATCTGAAGATTGAGCAGGAGGCGTCTAGTAAGAAGAAGAACCATAGTTCCTTGTGTAGTTGCTCTGGAAAGGCTTCTGGATATCATTCTTCGGATACTCTTGTTGATTACCAAACCTCTGACCCTGATAACCAGCTCCATTGATGTAGTTGACATCCATTTCTTCAGGCTCGATAGTCTCCACTTCCGCAGCAAATTGAACAGACTTCTTCCCCACTAGAAAGTTATGCACAGAGTCTAACTTAGCCTTCACCTCAGCAATTTGGCTTCCATCCATGTTCCCACCAAGTCTCTTCCTCTCAAAGTCTGCATTCTTGGTGCTATTGCTAGAAGCCAAATTCTCGATAAGCACAAATGCATCCTCGGGGTATCTAGTGTTGAAGTTCCCATTGCTAGCAAAATCTAGAGCCATCTGATACCTCCAATCAATACCTCTGAAGAAGATACCCAACAACTGAACATCACTGAACCCATGATAAGAAAAATCTCTCTGATAAGCCTTGAATCGCACCCAAGAAGCCTTGAATGCCTTAGTAGGTCCCTGCTTGAAAGTAGAGATCTTAGTCCTCAAGTCCTCGGATCTCGCCTCATCAAAGAAGTTGTTGAGGAAAGCATTCTTGGTGTCCTCCCAAGTAGTCAGCGAGCCCGGCTCCAGCTGCTTCAGCCACTAGGCTGCTTCTCCACCAAGAGAGTAGGGAAAAACCTTGTAGTAGAGGTAATCGCTAGACACCTCATTAGCCTTAATGCTAGATGCTAAGTCCTCAAACCGCTCAATATGGTCCATGGGGTGCTCAGAGGAAAGACCATGGAACGGGTGTTGAGCCACAAGTGAGAAGTAAGCAGACAGGATTATTCCTCGGGAAAGCAGGATAACGAATCGCTGCCCTGTTGGCATAGAACTCGTCAGGTCTGTTATATTCTCCCAGAGTGCGCCCACGCCCAGCTGGCTCTTGGCGATGCATAATATTTCGCTCATGCTCCTCCACAATCAGAACTCCATTCTCATCTAGCCTCTGACCCTGAGCATTGCGTCTGCGACCCTCAGTATCTTGAAGAAACCCATCTTCACCTCTGATAAGAACTAACGGATTCATCCTGGCTGTCTTTCTCGCTGCTCGGTTAGCTCGTTCTAACTTTCCAATCTCAAGGTTGAGATCAACTTACTCTTCGTTTTAATTGCATCTGGTAACGCAATTAGGCATAAACCGGAAACACACAAGACAAGGAGAAAAGGACAAGTAAGTAACAAAAAAAAAACTTAGACAAAATTCTAGTATCAAAAATCGATTGGTGAAATCGATTCTCCGGCAACGGCGCCAAAATTTGATATGCTCAAATTTATCCTGAGCTACTCTCTCAAATTAAGAGATCATAGTAGTACTTAGGGATCGAATCCACAAGGAATCAATTCACACAAAAAACTAATGAATTCAAATTATGCTAAGTAAATATGTATAAATATAATAAAAACAGCAAAGTAAACAAGTGAATGATTATCAAGGTTCTTAAAATTCAATTAGACAAAAGACTTAGGCTAAGGGTAATTCGCAGGAATAAATCGAAATCAAGGATAAAAGTCTGTCAGGATTTGATTAAGCGCAGTTCTAGAACTCAAACACGAATATAAAACCAATCAACTTTCGTTACAGAGATTATCTATGACTAAATCCCTAAATTCCAAATTTCTTTGCAAACTTAGTGAATAAAATCAAGCATTAAGTTCAGGTTCAATTGTTCACAAAATTACTAAGCCAAATTTCTTTGCGAATAGATAATTTTGCTTATCTTAAGATTATGTCAGGTTGTTAATAATACTTTCGCATCTATTAAAGCAACCTAGGGTTTCCAATTTCAGTTGATCAATCCTAAAATCAGAGTTAAAGCAATCTAGATGAAGAACAAAAAGATAAATCCTAACAGTAATTTAGTCCTAACAATTTCTCATAAACCCTTGAATAACCCTAAACCAAATAAGCAAACTACTCAGACATAGATGAAGAAAACATCATGAGATAAATAATTTGCATAAAAGGGATAGAGAATGTGATACAAAAGGGTTTGAAATCGACGAAGGTCTGAAGTCTCGAAATCTCTTCCAAAGCTCTCCAAATCTCTAAATCTCTCAGTCTCAATTAAAAACCAGATAAAAACATGAAAGTCTAAGTAAAAACTATAAATAATGTCTAAAAATCGGATTGGGCTTTGCTGTAAACTTCTGGGCTTTTTGGGCAAAACTGGAATTTCTTCAAAAATTGCAATCTTCTCGCATCAAACATGTGTGTCGATCGACACACAGGGTTGTGTCGATCGACACAGACATGAAAACTCGACTCCGACTTGATCACTTCGGTTCTTCTTTCCTCGATGCTCCAAAATGCTCCAAAAGCTCCCATTAAGCTCCAATCGCCCATTGACGTACAAAGACTCTAAAACAATAGGAAAACACCAAAAAAACTCGATAAAAACGAACCTATATCATGGTCAAAAACGGGTAAAAACCATGATATATCAATTGGTCATGGATGTGATGATATTCCGGGATAGGAGATGTCATGATGGACCATGGAAGGTGATTTTAGTCGACAGGTGCTTATGATGCACATTGCAGAATTGATTACTCCAGGGGATAGTGGGTTCCCTGCATATACTTGAGAGATGTGAGTTCTCTCCAGGTGATAGTGCGTTCTCTGCATATACTTTGAGGGACAGGGATCTCTCTAGGGGTTGTGTGATTCCCATGCATGCCGATAGCTTGACGGACTGTGTGTCTCGAGAGTGGGAGGGGCATGGAGCATACCGATAGCCTAACGGGCGGCGGTCCTGAAGGTGGGAGGGGTATGATATACATTGAGAGCTCAAAGGGTGACAACCCTGAGAGGGGTAGGGGTGTATATAAATATGAGTTATGAGCAATAATGTCTGTAGTGTGATTATAAGTATGAGACTAGAAGAGCTTCAGGGATCGGGAGTTGATCTCAGGTGGTGCTAGCCGGGTTTGGATCAGGATTGTAGTCGTAGTGAGATGGTGTTACGTGATTGTAAGTATGAGACTAGATGAGTTTCAGGGATCGAGAGTTGATCTCAGGTGGTATTGGTCGAGTTTTGGTCAGGATTGTAGCTGTAGTGAGACGGTGTTAAGTGATTGTAAATAAGAAACTAGATGAGTTTCAGGGATCGGGAGTTGATCTCAGGTGGTGCTGGCCGAGTTTGGGTCAAGATTGTAGCCATAGTGAGACGGTGTTGCGTGATTCGAGGTCGAATTTGTGTTACTTGGGAGAATTATAACGACCACAAACCAAATTTTGAGATTTTGGTGCGTGCATCGATCGACACAAGGGGTGTGTGTCGATCGACGCAAGGTTAAATTGAACCGGTTGGTTCGATTTGAGTCGTTGGTTTGTGGGTCGGTTTACGGGAAAACCCTAGGGTTTCTCTATAAATGAATGGGGGCCACGTGGTTGGTCGTTTTCAGAGTTCCAAAATGTTTCCAGAGAGTTTTCGGAGAGGATTGAGTGTTGTGAAGGAATCATTATTGATTTCCTTGAATTCTCGATCGTGAAAGCTTGCTCTATTGATTTGTGAGACTATTGGATCCGTGTTCTTCGTGGTTGAGGAAGAAAACTCGGATTGGAGATCCGTTTTTTGCGTTCTTCGCTGTAGTTCTTCCTTTTTCCTTTCCAGAACCAAGGTGAGTGCGTGACCATGGCTTATCTGGGTAAAGGAATTGATAGGATGCGATTGATGGTGTTGTTTGTGTGGATTCATGCTTGTATTTGGTAGATTTGTACAGGAGATCTATGTGATGCGTTTTGGAATCGATCCATGAGAGGATAGGTTCGATTCCTGGATTCTGCATTGGTGCGTCGATCGACACATGAGCACTGCATCGCTCGACACCGGGGTTGTGTGTCGATCGACGCACGTGCAGCTGTGCTGTTTCTCGTTTGATTGTTCGTGTTGTGCATTATTGTTTGTTTATCCTGGTATTGTATCTTTTGCTTATGCCTGTGTGTATAGCCAAGTTGATGGGATGACCGTCTCACTGGGTATTTATGATAATACTCACGCATCTCTTTTAACCATGTGATGCAGGTAGAGACAAAGTGTGATCGTGGAATCATGGCTGGGAAGAGGAGATGATCTAGAGTCTCGGTTGCTTGTTATTGGATTGTTAGAATTGCTAGGGTGTTAGTAAATTCTGGAATTGTTGTTGAATTGGTTCATTGAAATTGTCTTTATTGAGTTATTTCATTATTGAATTGGGTTGATTATTTTATGTGATTTCTGTTGGTTGTTGTTTGTTAGTTTGATTGGATATTGAGAGTTAATGTTTATGAGAACATT
Organism: Arabis hirsuta; assembly: GCA_964056655.1. Classification (NCBI taxonomy): domain Eukaryota; kingdom Viridiplantae; phylum Streptophyta; class Magnoliopsida; order Brassicales; family Brassicaceae; genus Arabis; species Arabis hirsuta. The sequence continues at coordinate 18,491,060 of OZ053301.1, forward strand.
AATTCGAGTCCAATGTAATTTAAAAAAAAAAGTAGGGTTATTTCACTATGAATAATGAAATAACACTGCTACACATAACCGAAAGCCATTAACATAAACTACAAACGATTTTATTATGAAAGCAACCAAGATTGCAACAGAAACACAGACACATTACATTATGAAACTTATTCCCATTGTTTTGGTTCGTATTACAAAAGCACCATTGGTTTACCAATTCTCATACATCACACAGAGACACGCATACACACATAGGTGTACTTATATATATAGGGAGAGATGGAACCATGCATGGTGGTGAATACATAATAGTTTTAGTGACCTGGCTGAGTCTGAACCGCCTCTCCTGCATAAGAGCAACACCTTGAGCAGCCACGGTAACCCCTGTAGCAGCAGCCGTGGCGGCAGTAAATACCTCTTCCTCCACGGCCTCCGTTGTATCCTCCGCCGTGGTGACCTCCTCCGCTGTATCCTCCTCCTCCGTGGTGACCTCCTCCGCTGTATCCTCCTCCATCGTGGTATCCTCCCCCTCCGCTGTAGCCCTCAGTTTGCACAGTTTCCTCACTCTCTGAGTTGACTGTGCCTGTCAGAAACAATACATTATTTCCAAGATATTATTAGCACATGCAGATGTGAATTCCCCTCCCGGATTTCAGAATAACATTTCTCTTTAAAACTTCAAAAAATATATGTATATAAATTTGGATATCTAGTTTGTTTCAAAATATTTACAACATCAAGTATACGTCCGATGTAAAAGACTAAACATCAAGATCGTTTGAGATGGTCCTCATACGTGTAAAAAGGTTTCAACATCATACTTAAGTGTAGTTTGACTTTGGCAAGTTTAAATGATGAACAATATGTTTTTATCGTGTTCGATTAGCCGCATGAACATTATCGTGTTCAAGCTATATAATTTAACATACCAGTCTGCCTTTCAGATGCCGCTGCCACTTCCGAGACGACGAAAAGAAGTGCAAAGAGACCCAACAGAATCAAAGTTTTGGAAGCCATTTTCTTCAACTGCTTATAACACCTTTTTTTTTATGGAGAAACAAGTGATGAACGCATGTTACCCTGAATGCCCTCTATTTAAAGAAAACGAGGGGGAATGAGAAAAGTCAAATAACTAATTCATAGTCAGATAGTTAAGAAGGATTTTTCTTTTTATCAAAACTTATTGTAATAAAAATAAATTGGCAAGGAGATAAGTATCAATTGCGTCGGGCCCCTTATATATATGGTTGGTTGTTGGATTCATTGTAAATAATTTTGAATCTCCATAAATGGCAACTCCCACTAGTCTTCCAATATCAAACACTACAAGAAATCGGAGTATTGATAGCAGCCTAAAAACACTATGATAGTGATACATAGCGCAATAGAAAACGTTTCAATATGTCCCGCGATAGTAGGTCTGCCATCTAAAATAGTGGATATTACTAACGCGATGTTTAATATTTTAACCATAACACTTTTTATACTGCAATTATAAATGTTTAGAATAACGTTTTATTTTTGTTATTAATAATTTTAACAATAACTTTTACATTTATTTTTTAAAAGCATTTTTGTTTTATTATGATTGTCTAATGTTTATATCATTTAACTATACTAATATAGCATCGTTTTTATAATTTACTAATATAGCATCGTTTTTATAATTTGACTGCAGCATGAAATATTTTAAAAAGAAATACCAAATTTTATTGATATTTAAAAATGATACAAAATACACACATTACAAAGATTAGTTCATACAACTCTTGTAATATATGTAACCATTATACAAGTAACAACAGATCCAATTAGAAAAACAACTTATCATTCGACAAAAGAATAAATATGCAATAGTAGTACGACAACTAGTGAGAAGAAGAATCATAATGTTTGAGCTGCAAACCCATCTCCCGCTGTCCTGCACCAACCTCGCTGTATCTTTCTCCTGCCAAAAGTTTATTCATTTAAAACTTGTAAGATTTAAAAAGGCAAATAAACAAAACATAGTCATGTTAGTGATTGAGTAGTAAAAGAGAAAACTCACAGTAGGGTAAGGCCACTCAGAGTGAGATTAGAGAACCGAGGTGGTGTCTCCTGGTAATTTTCCAATTTTTCAGCTCTTCTCTTCCTTTGTTAACTCCTAATTAAATTAGAAGACCACTTAGCATTGAAAACGGAGCAACAAAGCAATTATAAAGCATAAAAACTGAGTAAAAGTCTCATTGATTCTCCTGAAACAAATACCTATATGCAAGGAAAGATCTTAATTCTGACGCCAAAACACCAATTTCATAAAGCCTATACATGCATAAAGATATGAACATTACAATCTCAGAAACAAGATGCTTCAATATACAAGAAACGCACTATGATTCTTCAATAATATAACCTGAAACTTTCAAGGGGGAAAAGTTCCACTGATTAAGAGTTCAAATCGTCCAAGTCTGAACTAGAGAGAGAGATAGAGCAAACAAGGGCTCGACGCTCCTGAATCTCAAGACGCCGAAACCAATGTCGCTGAAGATGAGATTTGGGGAAGAAGAGAGAGGCGCGTCGTTTGGAGATTAGCTAAGAAAGATGAACAAAATCAAAACGAGAAGAAGAGACAGAGAGAGAGAGAGGAATTACGAAGGCCACGGAGAGCACGTTCGACGTTGAGAGCTGAGATTAAAGATGGAGACTCTGTAGGTGCTTCATCCACGGCGGTGCTAGATCCACTGTCGGTTTCTGTCTCCGCCGATGTCTCACCGGAATTCCTCGCCGGCGAACAGATCATCATCCGCTTCGTGATGGTTGTTGGCTTCTACGGGAAAGAGCAAGTGCTCGGTACGTGATGGAGGAAAGATTCGCCGGGAATGTGCACCAACGACGGTTGAGTGATAATCGTTTGGGTGAGAGAGGACGAAGAAGAGAGTTTTTTTGTGATCAGGAAGATGGACAGACGAGGAATAGATGTGATAAGAGGAAGGATTACGTCCGTGTGATCCTTGTCTTTGTTGCTTAGCCAATCAAAATCAGTTCTTCTTCTTTTCTTTTAAAGGAAGATGAGAAAGGTTTAAGTTCGTTGATTATAAACTTATCAACGATGGATAATAAAAGAAGTGTGATCCTTATCTCTATGCCTTAGCCAATGAGAAGCAAGTTTTTTTTATTTGCATTTTAACACTTTCGTTTATGTTTTTAAAAATTAGTAAATTAATTTTGCATTATGTAGTAAATTAATGCAAGACAAACTATATATCCTAAAAATATTTACAAATTTTTAATAATATATCTCACTTATAATTAACTTCATTTGCAACTTCATTTGTAAAATAATTATGTTTTGGTTTTAGTTTTGATTTAAGTGTTATTGGGTTATAGTCATAATTTCTGGTTTGAGATTTTATAAAATGAATATGCTTGAAATTTTTATAACTTTTTTGATTGTTTGGTGTATTATTTGATGTTGATGTTTCATAAATATAGTTAAAAATTTAGTGATTATGATTAAGGGTTTGTGTTTGGGGTTTAGACTTAGGGTTTGTGTTTGAGGTTTAGAGTTTAGGGTTTGTATTTGGGGTTTAGAAAATCTATACCCTGAATCAAACATTCATTAATCCATGAAAAATCTTATATTCCTATTGTTAATAACAATAAAATTATCAAACGTTATATATTCATGAAACAATAATTTATTTATTTCTATTATTAATAGAACTAGAAAAAAATATATCTTAAACCCTATACCCTAAACCCCAAATGTTATGCCCTAAATTATGAATCAAAGATCTTGACTTTTTTTTTTTTGTAAATTTTAATTCTTGGTTATATATTGACAAAGTTCTTTCTATTGGTTTTGCTTTTAGTTATCAACAACATATTATCTTATCTAAAGAATGTGCTTTGTGAAATTGATTTGTTGAATCAATCAATGAATAAATCATTCCTCACAAAGTATATAAGCCACCTTTATGATCAGAGAGAAAGAAGACCTTTACGATCATATACAATTCCTCACAAGTATATAAGCTAAGAAGAGAAGCTATGAGCAGATCACACCAAAAGACATAAACTTTAGGTGAACTACTTCTTGTCAATGGTACTCTCGTTTATGAAAGAGTTTGAATAATTAGAGGAACAGATCGAAAGCCTTTGTCTTCCTGATGTTTTTGAATTCTGGATCGGTTTGGATTCTCTGAAAACAAACCAAGTACTCATCTTCAACAAGTAACACCATCTTTCTCTTTCACAATCAGAAATTAGAACTCATTGAAACTACCTTGAAATCTTCACATCCTGACTTCAATGTTTCTTCAAGAGCCGAGAAACCAATTGGAACCTATCAAAAGAACTCTATCAAACTCCACGAATCAAAAACCGCTTCATATGATTAAGCTTTGAGTAACAATAAGCAACATTGTAACTTACAATTGATTCTTGATCTGTTGTTGGTTGAAGAGTCCAATCTCTCTAATGCTTCGTCTTATTTACCATTCCTACATCAGTCCACGATACAAGTCAATACTCACTTTCATCAACAAGAAGAAATGTGAAGCTTTTAAGAAATGAATGACATCAAAGTTTCAAGCTTCAAGGTATTGTATTGTATGAAATTGGTTTAATAATCTGAAATCAAATATGCATCAATGAATTCGTGAGAGGAACATGTCAAAAGGAAATTAAATTTCTCTCTACGGTAACAAAACGAATGAGAGAGAGAGAGAGAGAGAGCAGATAATCTAAGTTTACGGATTCTGTTTTGGATAAAGATCTCGAGATTTCGACCTTCCAATTTACATCTCAAGGTAGCAATTTTACCAACACATATGTGCAAGTATTCACGAATCACATATGAACATCTAGAAAGAGGGAGAGAGAGAGGAGAGATGGAGGGTACCAGCTCCTTTGTAGGCAGCTCTCGGAATCGATGTTAGAGACACGATGTGAAGGGTAGAGAGCAAAAGAGAATTATTTTTTTTTATTCAAAAGATAATTATTCTACAATTTCCTTTTCATTTATGTTGTTTTTCCTAATATTTTTTTACTTGCTAAAATTTTTGGGAGGCAATACATTTTCATTTTCGCGCTTACTCCTACAATGACGTTTTTAATGTCATCTATGCGCCAAAATAAAATATTTTCACGCCCATTCTACCGTAGCGTTTACTTTTTCAAAAACGCTATATAAAATTTTCCAAAACTCAACAATAGCAGAAACATTAAAACCGCTATACTGTACTGCTATTAATACTCCGATTTCTTGTAGTGAAAGTCTTTAACAAAGACCATTTGTAGTGAAAGTCTTTAACAAAGACCATTCACTAAGATAAAATCCATTATTGGTTTATTATTATTCGGACATAGAAGTTGTCCAATCTTGATCATGGATCGTAGTTACTAGGCAGCGGGATGTAGAAAAATATTTCTTCAATAAAAATGAGTAACGGAGGACTGATACACACTAGTTACTAAGGACGGGCTTTAAAGGGTGCAAAATTTTGCATCGATATACGAATATTCTAAATGATTTTTTTGTTTTTTGGGAGAAAATTGTTTGGCTGACATCGATCAAAATATCTATGCAATTCGCCTATAATGATTGATGTATCCGTAAATGAGATGACCATTCTTAATGATCATTGAGTGCAAAACGTAGACCTACTTACATTTTTGGAAAAATCATTTTTAGCTACAAGAACTATTGGCTAATATGTGATTAAATTTCTCAAATATAGAAATGTTTTCTTATCTATACTGATATAATGCGTTTTTGGCGCATTCTAACTTTTGTTTTATAGGTTTTTATCGAGTATTTTATTTTATTTTGAGTTATTTTAGGTATAAAGGTGGCTGGAATGGAGGATTGGAGCTCATGAAGAGACTTGGCGAAAATAGAAGGAAAGTGGAGTTTTTTGGAAAGTTTTGAAGAAAGGAGCACCTGATCCTGCCCCGAAACCTACTCCGCGGAAGATCAATTTTTGGAAACTTTCATTAAACCTAATTTTTGCCACCTAGGGTTTTTCCTAATTAATCCTAGCCGCCTCAGACCTCTTATATAAGGATCATTATCGAACTCTTTTTCAGGGTGTGAGAAAGAGAACTCGAGAGAGAATTTAAGATACATTGTTTTGAGTTTTTGTGAGATTTGAAGATTGTCTTCCACTATTTGGAGAAGATTTCTAAACTCTTTACCTCTTTCATTATTTTATCCATGAATTCTCTTATCTCTCTTGCTATTGTTCGATCTGTCATGTCTGAGTAGTTCTTCTAGTTAGGTTAAGGGGTTCGAAGGTATTAGGGATTCATGAACTAAGCATAAATAGGATTATATATATATTGATATCTTCATCTATTGTTAACTAAATGCCTAGACTAGCTTGATCACCTAACCTCTGATTTTAGGTTTAATTTACTCATCAAAAGTGTTGTGAATTGCTTGAAAGAACATAGATGGGCGATTTGTCCTTAGCCAACGACAGTTGATGCTAAGGCACGTTGTGAACAAATCGATCTCATCCTCTATAATGCTTATCATTTTTTGTAAACTCAAATGACAGTTTAGGGTGTTAGATTGATTGATAAAGTGGTTGATGCCACGACAGTGGATCCTCCTATTTCTATGGTTGAGTTCTAGATTGGTTCTGAATTGTTGTCCTGAATAATTGCTTGGTTCTAGATGATCTAATCCCTGAGATATTGTTCTTTAACCTAATATTTTTATTAATATTTGTTTAAACCCATTTTACTTAATTTGCTTGCTATTTGTGACAACTAACACTTAAAACCAACTTGATCTGAATTTGTATCTCAAAAGATTATAGTGTATTGCTGGTCTCTTGGATCGAACCTCACTATTCTACATCGAGTTTCTAAGGTTTGAAATTCATAGTAGAGGAAAAACGCTTTTTATAAATTGACGCTTTCCATTTGTTTTATCAATTGGCATCATTGTGACGGGGACCAACTCGATACCTCTAGTTTTAATATACGTTTTCACATTAAGTACTGACTTGTTCTTTTTCTTCTCTTGCATGCGTTTCAGGTACATGAACTCAAGGTCAACAAGGAGCAATCATCAAATACCCCTTATAACCTTGAGTAACACGGAACTTGCAAGACTTGAACGAGTCAACAGACGAACCATGCCTAATCTCATTGACATGGGCGAATAGGGCAATAATGATATGGCGGCTGAGCTGCAAAGGTTGCAAGAGCAGATGGCTCACATGCAGCAGCAACATGCGTGCGAACAACAACAGCACCGTGCGCATGAACAAAAACGTGCTACTGGGGATATAGACAATCCTCATGCCTTCTACAGGAACAGAGCTGCTATTGTTCCACCTGCTGTTGAGAGGCAAGACTATGAGATAAAGCCTCAAATAATATCGCTGGTCAAGCAGTACTTGTTCCATGGACTTCCCGCAGAGATTTCAATGGACCATATAGAGAACTTTGAGGAGATCTGCTCCACAACGAGTTCTAATGGGATGAACCCGAACTTCTTAAAGTGTAAGCTTTTCTATTTCTCACTTGTGGACAAAGCTTCTCGAGGGCTCAAGTCTCTACCCGCTGGACACAATGTAGAGCAGCGTTCTTGGACTACTTCTACACCAAAACCAAGATCGTGAGCTTAAAGAACAAGATCTCCACGTTTCAGCAACATTCAGGAGAGTCCTTTTGTGAGGCATGGGAACGATTCAAAGAATACAGGAGAGAGTGTCCACACCATGGGTTCACCGATGAGAACTTGCTGGGTGTCTTCTATGATGGTGTTGATTGGGATTACAGGAATGCTTTGAATGCTGCGACAATATGCTTACAAGCTTATTGAAATCTTGGCTGCAAGTTCTAGCAGCAAGTCTTAGGAGTATGATAGAACCAAGAAAACTGGTGTATGGATCCTCAAAAGATCGATGACCTTACGGCTAAGGTTAACTTGTTGCTCTAAGGAAACCAAAGGACGGTTTATTTTGTTGATGAGAATGGTGAACCACTTTCTGAGGAGATGAGTGAAGAAGGAGATTGTGATCAGCAAGAGGTCAGCTATGTGAATGGTCAAGGGTTTGTGCAAAACCGTGGGTTCAACCAGAACTATAGCAGTCACCCAAACTTCTCCTATAGGAGTACAAACATTGAGAACCCGCAGGACCAGGTGAAACTACCCAACCCAAAAAATTTAAAATTTTTCCCTTTCAGATTATTATTATCACAAATAATAATCTTCCAACGGGTTAATACAAACAATGCGAAATGATTAAAAAATTAAACAATTTAATAAATCACATACTCTACTCAATTCTAACCAGTTCGATTCAATAAACCAATATCAATAACCAATAAACCAATCATCAATTCCAATGACAATAAAACAATGGTTCCAGAATCACTAACACCCTAGCAATTCTAACACAATGACCACAAAATGAGACACTAGATCATCTCTTCTTCCCGACCATGATTCTACGATCACACTTTCTCTTTACCTGCATCACATGGCAAAAAGAGATGCGTGAGTATTATCATAAATACTCAGTGAGACGGTCATCCCGTCTACAGGTTATACACACATGCATAAGAATCAATAAAAATACCAGGGTGAACACACAACACGCAACGCACGAACAAAACACATAAGTCTGCCTCGAACAGACATCATCGATCGACACAACCACCATGTATCGATTGATGCATTGAACTGCGTCAATCGACACGCAACCTCGGTGTCGATCGATGCATCAGCCAATGTGTCGATCGACACACAACCCCGGTGTCGATCGACGCAACATCATAGATGCCAGGATCGAACCTATCCTCTCATGGATTGATCTTGGATCGAATTACATCAATCCCTGCATGAAATCAACACAAAATCCACACAGAAACATCACAAGAAACGCATTCTATCAACCCTTTACCCAGATAAACCTACGGTCACACACTCACCTCGATTCTAGAATGAAAAGGATGAGGAAATCACGAAAAACGTGATGAATACGAAGAACACGGTCTCCAACACTCCCTGGATCCTCACAAACATGAAAAATCCAGCCCCCAACGAACAAGAACAAACATAAATCACACCAACCCTTTCAATCTCTCAACTTCTCTCTGATTTCTGCCAAAAATCGGCCAGAATAGATTGTTCAGCTTTTAAATAACCCAGTCCTAGGGTTCCCTAAACCAGTCCGCCGAACCGAATAATTTAAATCGAACCGGTCTGGTTCAATCTGACTTGCGTAATCCAAAGAAATTGGTTCGCGATCGTTACAATTCTCCCCCACTAACACGGATTTAACCTCGAATCACGCGACACCGTCTCCCTAAGGTTGACAATCCCGCCCGAAACCTGACCAGATTTTCCCAGAACATTAACAATGCAACGCTCCCTGATCTAGATTAGGGCTGCCCGATTGATCGCGCAACAATTAAACAAGAACATGCACGACCAACGACGCTACATATATTAACAGGGTCTTCTGAACCGAGGTTCCAAATGCAAGTAAAAGCCCTAGACTAGACGTCCACTTACACATCCTTATCAACACTCCTGACCACCCGGCCAACACCCCCCGAGATCACACCCGATCCCCGAGCTCTACTAGTCTCACACTAGCCACATTGCACCGTCTCGCCACGGCTGCAATCCTGACCAAATCCGGTCAACACCACCTGAGATCCACTCCCGATCCCTGAAGCTCATCCAGCCTCATACTTACAATCACACTACAGACACTATTGCTCATACTCATATCTATATACACCACTCACACTCTCAGGGTCGTCACCCTTCGAGGTCTCGATGTATATCATACCCTTCCCACCTTCAGGACCGCCGTCCATCCAGCTCTCGGTATGCTCCAGCCCCTCCCACTCTTGGGACACACAGTCCGTCAAGTTATTGGCTGTAGAGGAATCACACATCCTCTGGAGAGATCCCTGTCCCTTAAAGTATATGCAGGGAACCCACTATCCCCTGGAGAGAACCTCACTGTCCCCTCAAGTATATCCAGGAGACCCACTATCCCCTAGAGTAATCACTCTGTAATGTGCATCATAAGCACCTATCGACCAAAATCACCTCTCGTGGTTCCATCCTGACATTCCCTATCCCGGAATGTCACCTCATGGCCAATCACCAGGCCATCCGAAACAACCCAATCACCAGGGTGTTTCCATCAGAGTCCCTGGAAAAGACAGTCCTAAGTCACATAAGACTTCTGTTTCCAGACTCCCCCTAGGAAATAGACAGGTTCTAACTCACATAAAACCTCTATTTCCCAGCGCCATCTAGGGAATAGCCAAGTCCTAACTCACATAGAACCTCTATCCCCAGATACTCCTCCTATGACATGGACAAACTCTAACTCGCATAGAACTTCCATTCCTAGCCTCACTAGAAAATAGACAGTCCTACTCACTTAAAACTTATATTTCTAGCTCCTTAGCCGATAGACAAGCTTTAACTCCCATAAAACTTCTATCGCTAGACCTCCACATGACCCTACCAGCCATCAAAACACCTGACCTACCAGTCATCACAACCCATGACTCCACAAGTCATACCATAAGAATCACATCTTATAAACACATTTAATAAGGAAACCCCTCTTATTAAATCTCAACAATGTATAATCGTTACAACACAAAACGAAAATACATCAAGCTCATAGCAACATGCTACACAGACTTTGAAAACCAGAAAAAGACACTCAAGCCACCGCTTGCTTCTCGAACCACTTCGAGAACTTTGTCTTCATCTTTGCTTCTGGTTCCCAAGTCTCCTCCTCAATACCGTCATAGTCCCACATGACTTTCACCAACGGTATCCTCTTCTGGCGCAGCACCTTGACTCTCCTCTCGAGAATCTTTACAGGTCTCGCCGCAAACGTCATGTTGGGCTGAAGATCTTACGGAATCCTAGCCAACACCTCCTTAGACTCATGTAGACACTTTCGTAGTATCGAAACATGGAAGACCTAATGAAAAGCCTTCATACTCTGAGGTAAATCCAACCGATAAGCTACTGGTCCCACCCGTTCCATAACCTTGAACGGACCCATAAACCGCGGACTTAGCTTATTATCTGAAATGGATCTGTTAGGACTCCTCAACATTGCTGTCTTGAGATACATTAGATCTCCCAGTTCAAACTCTAGCTCTTTCCTCCTCTTATCGGCATAACTCTTATGCCGATCCTGAGCCTTCCTCATGTTAAGCTTTAAGACACATATCTTCTCCGTCGTCTCCTGAACAAAATCCACACAAAACATGATCCTCTCCCCTACTTGAGTGGTGTACGACATGATCTCCCATACAGAGCCTCATATGGAGCCATCCCAATACTCGCCTGGTAACTATTGTTGTATGCAAACTCTACCAGGTTCAGATGATCCACCCAATGACCACCATAATCCAGCACACACATCCTCAGCAGGTCCTCCAATGTCTGAATCGTCTTTTCAGACTGTCCATCCATCTGAGGATGATAAGCTGTGTTCATATGCACCTTAGTGCCCATCTCAGCCTCAAACGGCCTCCAGAACTCTGAAGTAAACCTCAGATCCCTGTCTAACACAATACTCGCTGGCACCCCGTGCAGCCTCACTATCTTCCGCACATACTTCTTAGCCAACACCGCCGCTCTGTCGGTTTTCTTGATGGCAAGAAAATGTGCTGACTTGGTCAGACGATCCACAATCACCCAAATCGCATCATACGTCTGCAACACTGGCAATACCGTCACAAAGTCCATATCATGTCCCACTTCCACTCTGGAATAGGCAAACTCTGCAACATACCACTCGAAACCTGATGCTCAACCTTCACTAACTAGCAAACGTTGCACGCTGCAACCCAGTTAGTGACATCTTTCTTCATCCCGACCCAGTGATAATACCATTTCAGATCACGATACATCTTGGTCGCTCCTGGATGAATCGACAACATACTCAAATGAGCCTCTCTCAGGATCTCCTGCCCCAGATCCTCATCCTTGGGTACACAAAGTCGCTCGTTCACAGTATCATCCCATTCACCGAGACCTGATACTCTGAACCTGCCACCTTATAAGCATCAATCAAGCCCTGATCCTTCTCCTGGGCTACACGAATCCTGCTCAGCAAATCTGATTGGTTAGCTGCCTCTAACCCCAACGGCTCCTATGAGATAACACATAATCTCAACGTACTAATCTCACTCACCAGAGCCTCCATATCCCGCTCCTGATTTGAAGCAACCCTCTTCCGACTCAATGCATCTGCAACCACATTAGCCTTACCCGGATGGTATATAATCTCTAGATCGTAATTTGCTACCAACTCCATCCAGCGCCTCTGTCTCTGGTTCAGCTCCGGTTGAGTGAAGAAATACTTCAGACTCTTATGGCCTGTGAACACATGAACCTTTCTGCCATAAAGATAAGATCTCCAAATCTTTAGAGCGAAAATCACCGCAGCCAACTCATGGGTAGGGTAGTTGCACTCATGCTTCCTCAACTGCCTCGAAGCATATGCAATAACCTTTCTTTGCTGCATAAGTACACATTCCAGATCAACTCCCGAAGCGTTAGTATACACTACATAAGGCTCACTCGGTTCGGGTAACGCCAACACAGGTGTACTCGTCAACATCTCCTTCAGCTTTCCGAAACTCTCCTTGCAAGCTAAAGACCACACAAAAGGGACATCCTTCCCCGTAAACTTCATCATCGACTGGGCCATACTCACAAACCCCTTGACAAACCTCCAATAATAACCCGCCAACCCGAGAAAACTTCGGATCTCGGTGGCATTCTTCGGTCTAGGTCACCCTCTGATAGCCTCAATCTTAGCCGGATCCACAGAAACTCCTTCTGCAGACACCACATGGCCAAAGAAACCCATCTCCCACTGCCAGAAACTCCACTTACTCAACTTCGCGTACAGCTTCTGCTCCCGCAGCTTCTGATGTGAGTCGAGTTTTACCTCTCAACTAACTACCTGCAAGTGCACAACAATCACGATAATATAGATATGGGATCGTATCCACAAGGACTTCTTAACCACACTTCAAATTGTAATGAATAAAACTAAGCTAGAACAAGATATTTTTGTCGTTTTTGTGATTGAAAATAAAGTAAGCAAGCAACGAATGTGAATTGTAATGAAAATCAATAAAAGAAAAGCGTTAGGACTTAGGTATTTCGCAGAGAATCATGCAACAACAAAGATTGATTGATTTTAGGGATTTAGGAATTATAAATTGTCTAGAACACAAAGCACTGATTTAAGGTCATCCCACTATCGTGATGTAACTAACCATCTACGTTTTAGCACCCTAATAGACTCTAATGTCACAGGTTATTACAAGGTGAAAACATGCATTAAAGTTCAAGTTTGATAAAGTTCACCGCAGTTCTTAACTAACCTTTCGAATTGTTAAGGCTTTTGGCTCATCAAATACTAGTTTAGGCAATATAACAAGCTTTTGGAGAGTATATAAACCTAAGATCAGATTGCTAGATGCGCGGTAAAGCAATCATGCATTAAGTATAAGTAAAGATGAAGACTCTATTGTATTGCCTAAACAATCATCAATCAATTATCGAATTATGAAACTCATTGAAAACCTAAAACCTAACAAATAAAACTACTCAGACATGATGCACGAAAAAATAGAGATAGATGATGAATTCATGATAAAGAAACTTGAATTAAAGATTAAGGGTAAGAGGATTCTTCTCTATATCGAGATACAAAGCGAGATCATCCACCGGATTGCTCTAAAATCGAAATCTAATGAAGAACACCAAGAGAACTCGTGGTGGCTGCTCCTATATGATAAACTACTCTATTGTTTCGGCCGCATACTACCTAACAAAAGGCTAAAAACAAGTATATATAGGATAAGGGTTTTCTAGGGTCTTCTTTAGGTCAAATCCGTCTTTTTACGTCAAAACTTATCCCAAAGTCGGTTGGGATTTCGGCCAAGGAACACGACCGGTATTGGGCCCAAAGTGCCTTGATTTTTTCTGGCATCAGCCCAGAATATCGGTCCATGAGGCGGCCCGGTATTTGCATCGATTCTGCACTTGTTTTGTTTCTGAGGCACCTTGACGTATCTTTAGTAAATCCAGTGTAACTTCCTTCTCAAATCTCCAAATGAGATGATTCAAACTTCATTGTAAAAATGACTCAAAGTGATATCTTCACACCAAGTTTCATCCTATTCCAAATTGATTTGATCCTCTGTTCACTGCTGAACTTCTGGCGTATACATTCTGTCCAATTTGGTAGAATGTTGTTTCTTGTGAATTCTTGGTTCTTGATGGTGTCTTTCGCTTATGAATGTTTCTGTAGCTTGGTTTACACCTATTTTGACTCTTTTTGCTCAATTTTCCTTGATTTCCCTGTTAAGACTCTAAAACTACAAATACGAGAAAAACTACCTTTAAAGGTATAAAACCGTAGATAAATGCATAGAAAACATAGTAAAATATGGGACATATCAACTCCCCCAGACTTAAACCTTGCTTGTCCTCAAGCAAAATCCAATTATAGAAAAGAGGTTTGAAAATAATTTGAACTTAGAAAAATCATTTGAAAATAACGTTGATACTAATACCGTATGTGACATGATCGATCCAAGGGTATCTTCATCATACGCCATTCATAACCTTCGCAGCCTACTCCATGTTTTAATTACAATCCTCCAAAAAGCTCAACTGCACTTCATTTGACTCTCTACATTTATTAAGGTATAGGTGAATTTCTCATTAAGAGAATCATTCAGGGTAGACGGCCCTAGGATTTTGAAAAAAGCTAATATATGTGGTGAGGTTAAAAGTGTTTAGGGTTACCATAGACTCCGGGTGCGAGATATTATGCAAAATCGCAAGAGAGAATGGACCTGTTTATATCCACAATTTCCCAACCACTTTCTTCGCGTCTTTTTCCCCCAGAGTTAGATCTTTCTCCGGGAATCACTTGAAATCTCTTCTACTCGTCTCTTCTTTGAATCATGGCATTCCTTTGGTATTCATTTGGCATTAAAAATCTTAGACAACCGTTTTCCTTTCCTTTCCTTTTATTTATTTTTTTGTTGTTCTCTAACTTTTTTTTTTTTTTTTACAAGGGGGAAAACGGTATCTCTTTGATACGAGTCAAGTATAGGCACGAAATATTACCATGTATTAATCATCCAAAGAAACGGCTAAGCTTTTTGAAATCTGTTCTTTGTACTCTACCCTTCTTTACCAAATCGTCGCATCCCTAGTAATTGGAAAATTGCATCGATCATTTTCTCTCCGACGTTTTTGCACATATTTGCAAGTATGAAACTAAAAAGAGAAGGCATGAGGTCTGAAAAGAGGTAAAGGGTTTTAGGTAGGGTACCAACTAAAGATGAGCTGGCCATTCATGACAACAAAGCATGGTAAAAGAGGATAAGATGTCATGAATGTGTGATTCGTTTCCCCGATCTAATTCCTTAATGAGAAATAATTAAAATCAGGTTAGTGGTCAAATAAAATAGAGTCAAAATCAGATTCATCAAAACTTATGCGAGACGAATTATATGAGGCGAGTTCCAGTCATGAAGGTTTCTGAATCGTATATCCTGGATAAACCCTGTGACAATGGTAATTAGATCATAAAATACGCATAAAATCCTGAAAATATCATAGTTTGAAACATAGGGTTTTTGACTCAATAAAAGACTCTAAGAAAATCATTAAAATGACTCAAAACTTAAGAAAATAGAAAAGGACGTTAGTACGATAAATCCCCCCAGACTTAACTTACACCGTCCCCGGTGTAAATAGACACATAAGGGTGAGATGACTCAATAAAATAAAAATGAAAATAATAAAAGCATAGATAAAAGTCGATACACCTGGTTCAAAAGACGGGTGACATAGACTCTGGTGAATCCGGAACTATCACGTGAAAGTGATCTCCATCGGGCTCGTAGTTGACGATCTCTGTCTTGTCTGAAGCGGTTTCCTGGACTAATGAGTGATGTTCATACTGGGCATTGGCGGTCTCATCAAGGGCACGTGTGTTGGGATGACTAGAAACATCATCATCGACATCCTCATCATTCTCAAATGTAGAGACAAGCGAAAGACTACCAAATTCGTTGTTACTTGTTGTGGCGGTTGTGCTTCTAGAGGAGCGCCTAAAGAGATGTGGAATTGATTTCTTGACTGCTTGTACAAGCTTAGAAATCATCGTTCCTTGCCTAGAAACCGTAGCTTCAAGAGCAATCCTCTTATCTTTTTCTTCCTCAAAGCTAGTGCGAAGCCATTCATTAAAACCGGCTTGTGTAGTGATATACCCTATATTTTACCACTTTTTCTATCTATTTTAGTATGGTTTTTATATATATTAATAAAGCTTTTGGACCAAAAGAGGTAGTTTTCTCGTATATATAGATTTTAAGGTCTTAACAGGCTTTATCATCAAAAGGATGTAAAAAAGAGCAAAAAGAGTGTCATCTAAGATGCAGATACTCATCCAAGTCAAAGGAACCAAGCCAAGTCTCTTTATCTTGAAGATAATGCACATTCTCCTACTGGACAGAACATATACGCCAGAAGTTCACTGAAGAACGGAGGACCAAATCAGTTGAAAATTCAATGAAACTTGGAATGGAGATAGCCCTTTGAGTTAGCTTTCCAATGGAGTTGGAATTTCATCAATTTGAGCTGTCCTTTAGAAGATACACCCGAAACACTGAGGATATGTCAAACTGCCTTCGAAGTGAAGTTAGTGCAAAATGGAGCCAAGCACCGGGCCAACCCATGGGACGATATCCAGACCTTTTGCCAACCTTCTAGAAGAGTCATGGAAGCTTCCAATACCAGTCACGCAATCCAACCGTTATCGTGTCCGAAATTGCCTCAGTTTCGACCAAAAAGACGTATTTGCCCGAAGGAATCCTAGCCGACTTAAACCTCCTTGAACCCCTATATATACCTGCTTTTAGCCTCTCTAGAAAATCAAGCAGCCGGCCTTAACAGCCTAAATCAATACCTAAACAATGTATTTCGTTTTTCTCTTGTTCTTCATGTTTATTTGATTGTAGAAGCCTTTAAAGATAGATTGATCTTTGCCCTATTGCAAAGAAATGAGATCTAACTCCTTACGCTTATATAGATCAACTAATTATACTGTCTATGTGCTTTACTCTTGCTTCTACGTGTTGCAAAACATGTTAGAGTATTAGCTTTGATTTGATTTCTATGCACTTTCTTAATTCTATGCTTTTACGTATTTAATTGTTTAGATTTTTATCCTAGAATTGATTCTTCATCTTTATTTATACTCAAAGCATGAAATGGCCTAGCTACCCAGGGAGTGATCTTAGGTTGATATACTCTCCAAAAGCTTGTTATATTTCTGGACCTAGTATTCGATGAGCTAGAAACCTTAACAATTCGATAGGTTAGTTAAGGAGTTTAGTGAACAATCAATCTTGAGCATAAAACATGTTTTCACCTTGTAATAACTTGCGATAGTTGAGTCTATTAGGGTGCAAAACGTAGATGGTTAGTTACATCATGATAGTGGGATGACCTTACCTTAGTGATATGAGTTCTAGAACAACTAGTATTAAAATCCTAAATCAATTGCTTGTGTTTTGCATATGTTTTGTGAATTGCTTGAATTCTAATCTTAATTGATATCTATCCCTTTATTTTATTGCTTTGTTATTTGCTTTCATAAAACCCCAAAAACCAAATAATATTTTCCCTTAGCTTAATCCGAATCATATAGGTTTGTAGTGCACTCATCACTTAGTCCTCAGCGGAACGATCCCTAAGTACTACAATTGTCTTAACTGTGCACTTGCAGTTCCCTAGGGTTATAAATTTAAAGACCTAATTGCATAAACCCTACATAGAAGTGTGATTGAATGCAAATTTTTTGATGACGATTAAGTCTAAGTTTGTTTTTCTTTTTTGATTTTTCTAATTTTTCGTTTTTGTTTTTGGTTTTTAATCTTTGTGAGTTTCAGAGATTCATCAATGGAGCATCACAATCCAAAGAGAATGGCGAGCCTTATTCTCATGAAAAAGTTGGAGATTACATCCCCATGCCTCATGAATTCCATCAACCGCCACTTTCTCACAAAAATCAGTACAATTCAAACTTGTATCGTCCTTGGGAAGCTTATGGAGGAGAAAGTCACTCTTATCCTCATCACATCCATCCGCCACCATCACCACAGTCCCATCACCATCCCCACTCAAACCCCTAAGAAGAAAAACTCGAAGCCTTGATGCATCGATTCATGGAAGACACTAAAAAAGTCATTCATGATGTCGATTCCATGATCGAGACCATAAATTCATCTCTTAAGGAGAAGTTTGAGGTCCTTATTGATAAATTTGGAAAAATTGAATCACGTTTGGTCCAATTGGAGGAGATAGAAGAGGTTCATACTCGACATCTTCACGAAGATAAAGACGATATCGTCGATATCAAGCATAAGATTGATCAAACTTATGACCAATTGGAAGAAACGGTTAAGGACACTAAGGAAGACGTTGGAAGGCTTAATAATCAACTAAATTCAGTAGCTATTAAGGCTTACCAAGCTGCTCAAGCCGTGGGAGAAGTCAAGACAAACCAAAGCGAACTCACCTCAAAAGTAGAAGAATTGGAGAACGATAAAAAGCTAATGGTACAAACCCTTACAGCCGTTCATTTTGACCTTGACCACCATGATAAGGAGATCATTGACATAACAACGAAGCTACAAGGAGAAGCAATCGAAACCTCCAACCATGTGAAGCAACTAGAAGACCGTTTGAAGAAGATCGAAGAAACGGTGCAAGATTTCCTTCAATTAGAAACAATAGAAGAAGAGTTTGCACCTACTTCTAATTGCTGTACTCTAACTACCCTTAAAGAGGACGAGTCCACCTCTAATCAAGACGAAGACGAAGTCTCAAGACCATTGAAGAAGGCGAATACGAGCAAAGGAAAGCTCACGGCGAGAATTTCGGTCAAACCTCATCCTTACGGATTAAAGTTTGCCGAGAGGACCACCAAGAGGACACGTTTCATAAGTGATGAGATGTTACAAGTATTCAACTCTCTTGTGAAAGAACTCCCTCAAGAGTTGACCTTTGAAGAAGTATGGAGAGAAAGACCATCTTTGAGAAAGTGTTTCTCACAAAGCAAAGAAGAAGATTTCATGATTGAGGAGCTATTTGATCGAGCTAGGAATCCTCACAAGTACTATAAGATCCTTTGCAAGACCCTCGATCCAGGTCCTTTCAACATCTCTTGCTCTATTCGTGGTTTCAAATTTGACGATGCACTTTGCGATTCGGGAGCCGGAATCAACGTTCTTTCGGAATCTCTTGTGAGAATGATGAAGATCACCAACCTTCGGCCATCACGGATACAAATTGCACTCGCCAATGGTGCATCTACACTTTCATTAGGCGAAATCCACAATTGTCCTTTGAATATTGGAGATGTCATCGTTCCGGTAGACTTCGAAGTGGCGACTATGAACGATTGTTCAACACCCTTCATCCTTGGAAGACCATTCTTGGCTACTGCTGGAGCTATCATGGACTATCCTCTAGGACGGATATCCTTTACTAACATAGACACTCGTGTCTATCATTATGCCGCACCGCCTGGATTTCGGCTAAACAAACTCGATACGTTCCTTCGGAGAAAAGGGAAGTGTCGATCAATGAGCCAAACCACTTTGATGAAGATGGAGAACACGATCTAAGGAGACCTCATTTACATGCTAAAGGCAACCTCAAGCCTTTGGAAGACCTTCCACCACCCTAAAAACCCAAGGAGTCGAGCTATCCGACTTAAAACAAGCGCTTTATGGGAGGCAACCCATATTTATGTTTTTGATTTTCTTGATTTGCTTATTCTAAGTTTTTGGATTTGTTTTTATTTTTCTCAACATTGTCATTCATTATTTTATCTATCTATGCATTTTTCAGGATTTTACAAAAAGTTTTTAAAATGCAAACAAATGTGTTTTTGAGAAGAACGATGAAGAAGAGATCGAACACGACTTGTTCTGTTCATGGAATGACTAGAGCTCAATATCAGCCTGGACGTTTTTGAAATTTGGTATACACGAAGGAGACAGTCTTATGAAGATATAGGAAAAAGCAGATCATGATTTGCTATTATGGTTAGCAAGTTATGACCGATTGAACAAGACCGTCTAGGAAGGTTACGAAGCCGCAAATTTAAGATTTTTTACAGTTCAAGCCACCACGAACCAGGCAACAATATTCATACCATTGGAAAGATCTATTTCTCATGAATCCGTAGCAATTTTCGGATCTCAATTCCGATGTGTATAGACGAAGAAAAAGCTTGACGAAATATCGCGTGGACCGCGACACGATACCCTTACCGCGACACGAGGCCATACCGGACACGATATCGGCCCGCATGTGCGACTGGTATCGCGTCCCGATCACCCCGCGAAACGAGTGACCCAGTACCAATCACGCATGCCGGTCGTAAATCACGACCGGTACTCGGCACATTTTGCCTCGACCCGCGACACACACCTCGGAATACCGACCCGCGGTACCGACCGGTACCCGAACCAGTACGCGACCCTTCCCGCGACACCTTCCCGCGTCCCGCACCACGCCCACGCATCCTTCCCACGACGCGACTAATCCTTACCGTGACCCGCGAGCCCAATATCGGTCACGCGTGTCGGTCACCAAGCCCGACCGGTATCGAGAAGATCCCAACCTCACCCGTCCCGATCATCCTCTTCCCGCGCCACCAACCTGTATCCCAACCATCCACGACACGATACCGACCCATGGTACCGACCAATATTCTGTCCGATACGCGTGCCCGCACCACCTCACCCCGATCACTTCCTTCCCACGCCTCGACCCACGACCCATCCCGCCTCGTCTGACGGCACACGACCCGCGGTGACATTTCGGTCACGAGTATCGGACCACCCCACCGACCGGTACTCGGCCAAATGTGACCCGCTGTCAGACACAACGCGACCATCCCACCCGATAACGGTCAACACCGCTGACCGGTACCACGACCAGTATTGTCTTGACCCACGACTCGAACTCCACCGACCATCGTCTCGTGCCGTGAACCACCTTGGACCCGAGCCACGTCTTGAACCATCCTTGACCGCGACTAGCCCCCGACACCTAGACCGGTTTTGGCCGAACCGCGTCCCCATCAACCACCACACCACCGGAGTCACGAGCCATGGACCACCAAACCACCGCTTCGAACCACCGAGCCGACCACCTAACCGTTTGGTCAAAAGAGGTTAATTTTTCCTTTTTCACTCTTTTAATTATTTTAAACCATTTTTTACACATAATTTTAAAGAACCAATTTATTTTTGCATATTTCATGATTATTTAACTAACAATTATTTAATTAATGAATTTTTGCATTAGATATTAAAACATTGGTTAGCTTTAAATGGTTTTAAACCTAATTTACACATCTTGACATATTCATTCATTGATTTCACCTAGATTGATAATTTTTAACAATTTGGATTCATTATTTTGATTTTTTTTTTGTTTAATATCTATTTTTTCTTCCCTTGGACTTGGAATTCAATACAATTGTATTGAAGACTTCGATCCATGATAAATTTAACGAGTGATTTCAAGTGTTTTTGCAAGGATATGTTGCTGTTAAACAGGATTTTCAAGTGATTCCATTGTGGACGCACAATTCAATCGTCTTACGCATTATCCACCATTCGAACGAGATGTGATAGAAAGAGAAGACATTGGAAATACAAAGCATGGTTTCGATTCATACGGGATACCCGATGCTCAAAAACAACGAAGATCTAAGATTGATCGCGATAACCTAAGATTTTTACCGGAATTATCTACAGTTCACCAGTACTATCATTCTATTCTCTATCTTTTTGATTTTTCTTTCAAATCAATTTTCATCATTACTCCCTTAATTTGATTTAATTTTACACCGGGGACGGTGTAAGTTAAGTGTGGGGGGATTGTTGTTACTAACACGTTTGTTAGTGTTTGGTTTTTATGTTTTCAATGGATTTTTCGAAATTTATTTAAAAAAAAAATAATAAAAATAAAAAAATAATAATAAAAAATAAAAAAATCGTTTTTCATAATAAGATAGGAATTATAACATTCTTCTAGGATTGACGTTTTGATTTCAAAGACTATGTAACCATTGTTGCAGGGTTTGATCATGACAATCGATTCAGAAACCTCATGATGGAGCTTCCGTCTAGAAAATTTCTACTTGCAACTATTTTGATGGATATGATTTCGACTCTCTATTTGGACTACTAATATGGTTTTTGATTATTTCTTATTAAGGATGTTAGATCAAGGAAACGAATCACACATTCATGACATCTTATCCTCTTTTACCCCTCTTTGTTGTCATGAATGGCCAGCTCATCTTTAGTTGGTACCCTACCTAAAAACCATTTACCTTCTTTCAGACCTCATGCATTCTCTTTTAGTTTCATACTTGCAGATATGTGCAAAAACGTCGGAGAGAAAAGGATCAAAGCAATTTTCCAATCACTAAGAGATGCGACGATTTGGTAAAGAATGATGGAGTACAAAGAACAAATTTTCAAAGAGCTTGGCCGTTCCTTGGATGCGTAAAACATGGTAACAATACGTGCCTATACTTGACTTATATCAAAGAGATACCGTTTTCTCGCTTTGGAAAAGAAAAAGAAAAAGAAAATAAAAAAAAATAAAAGAAATAAAATCTAAGGGAAAGGAAAACAGTAATTCTCAGAGTCTTATGGCCAAAGAATACCCAAGGAATGTCATGATACAAAAGAAGAGACGAGTAGAAGAGATCTCAAGTGATTCCCGGAGAAAGATCTAAGTTTGGGGGAGAAAGACGTGAAGAAGTGGTTGGGAAATTGTGGACATCAACATGTCCATTCTCTCTTGCGATTTTGTATAATATCTCGCACCCGGAGTCTATGATAACCCTAAACACTTTTAACCTCACCACTAAAATCAGCCTTTCCCAATACCTAGCCCGTCTTCCTTGAATGATATTCTTGATGAGAAGTTTTCACTAAATCTAAGAGAGTAGAAAGAGTCAATTGATTTGAAGTTGAGATTTTTGCCGGGACAGAGATTTAGAGTATGGCTATGTTAGGAATTCGTGATGGAAGAAGATGACAACGTCTATGAGCTAATCTTGTTTCATGTGGATTATAGGTTTAGAATTTGATGCAACGATCCAAAGGATATGTGAGTTCCTCCGAATTTCAAACCTCTTCTCAATTCTTTACTATTGTTTGCTTGAGGACAAGCAAAAGATAAGTCTGGGGGAGTTGATATACCCTATATTTTACCACTTTTTCTATCTATTTTAGTATGGTTTTTATATATATTAATAAAGCTTTTGGACCAAAAGAGGTAGTTTTCTCGTATATGTAGATTTTAAGGTCTTAAAAGATTTTATCATCAAAAGGATGTAAAAAGGAGCAAAAAGAGTGTCATCTAAGATGAAGCTACTCATCCAAGTCAAAGGAACCAAGCCAAGTCAATTTATCTTGAAGATAATGCACATTCTCCTACTGGACAGAACATATACGCCAGAAGTTCACTGAAGAATGGAGGATCAAATCAGTTGGGAATTAAATGAAACTTGGTATGGAGATAGCCCTTTGAGTTAGATTTCCAATGGAGTTGGAATTTCATCAATTGGAGCTGTCCTTTAGAAGATACACCCGAAACACTGAGGACATGTCAAACTGCATTCGAAGTGAAGTTAGTGCAAAATGGAGCCAAGCACCGGGCCAGCCCATGGGCCGATATCCAGACCTTTTGCCAACCTTCTAGAAGAGTCATGGAAGCTTCCAATACCAGTCACGCAATCTAACCATTATCGTGTCCGAAATTGCCTCAGTTTCGACCAAAAAGACGTATTTGCCTGAAGAAATCCTAGCCGACTTAAGCCTCCTTGAACCCCTATATATACCTGCTTTTAGCCTCTCTAGGAACTCAAGCAGCCGGCCTTAACAGCCTAAATCAATACCAAAACAATGTATTTCGTTTTTCTCTTGTTCTTCATGTTTATTTGATTGTAGAAGCCTTTAAAGATAGATTGATCTTTGCCCTATTGCAAAGAAATGAGATCTAACTCCTTACGCTTATATAGATCAACTAATTATACTGTCTATGTGTTTTACTCTTGCTGCTACGTATTGCAAAACATGTTAGAGTATTAGCTTTGATTTGATTTCTATGCACTTTCTTAATTCTATGCTTTTACGTATTTAATTGTTTAGATTTTTATCCTAGAATTGATTCTTCATCTTTATTTATACTCAAAGCACAAAATGGCCTAGCTACCCAGGGAGTGATCTTAGGTTGATATACTCTCCAAAAGCTTGTTATATCTCTGGACCTAGTATTCGATGAGCTAGAAACCTTAACAATTCGATAGGTTAGTTAAGGAGTTTAGTGAACAATCGATCTTGAGCATAAAGCATGTTTTCACCTTGTAATAACCTACGATAGTTGAGTCTATTAGGGTGCAAAACGTAGATGGTTAATTACATCACGATAGTGGGATGACCTTACCTTAGTGATATGAGTTCTAGAACAACTAGTATTAAAATCCTAAATCAATTGCTTGTGTTTTGCATATGTTTTGTGAATTGCTTGAATTCTAATCTTAATTGATATCTATCCCTTTATTTTATTGCTTTGTTATTTGCTTTCATAAAACCCCAAAAACCAAATAATATTTTCCCTTAGCTTAATCCGAATCATATAGGTTTGTAGTGCACTCATCACTTAGTCCTCAGCGGAACGATCCCTAAGTACTACAATTGTCTTAACTGTGCACTTGCAGTTCCCTAGGATTATAAATTTAAAGACCTGATTGCATAAATCCTACATAGAAGTTTTATTGCACATCATGTAGCGGCTGGAAAATGGGGCTTGTCGAGTGGCGTTTGAGATGTGGAAGGTTGGAAAATACCTCCGCCTTGTGGTCCTCTAGACCTCTCCTTTCGTGCCGTCCTTGCCTTGGATTGATAGTATAGCGAAACTCCAACATGAGGACATCCGAGACAACGATAAAACCATGTGGAACGAGTGGGGTGAAAGTATGTCTTACCCTCACTCAAGGCTGGGATTTCCGCATGTGGGAGTAGAACACACTTGTTCTCTTCTTCGTAGGGTGGAGTGAAAAGGTACCCAAAGTTTGTAGATTGCTTGTACCATCAACAAAGATAATGCTTCCTTTGAAGGGCATGTAGATCAAGCTTACTCTCAACCATCAAAGGGACTTCGAGGTGAAAATCAACACCACACGCAAGTAGTATGGCCGTGATTGTTCCACCAAAATCACTCAATGCTCCCTTTGGTATTTTCTCCTTAACGGCATCATGCTTGATTTGTACCATTCGACGAGCTAAAAGTGAAGCGAGGTTCACCTTCTCGAGATTCTCCACAAACGGCGATATTAGCATGTAAAACTCTTCTTGTTTCACCACTCCATACTCATTTCTACTGAAAATAAGTTGAGAAAGTAGGTAATAGACATAACGGATCGCCGGATGCGTAATCTTCGATGCCTTAGAACTTCCGGGCTTAAGTCTATCACTTCCTATCCTCGACTATTCATCATAATGAGCTTCACTACCACTGAACTTGATCCTCTCATGACACTCAAGTCCCAAAATATCACAAAGTTCTTCAATACTCAAAGTATACGATTTCTCATTAACCGTAAAAGCGAGAATTCCTTCCTTTGCTATGGTCATCTTTGTCTTGGGGTAAGACAATGTTACCGTGGCTAGGAATTCACGTGCAAGCTTCCCATAGGTAGGGTGAGAGATAGTCACAAACTTCGATAGGTCCAATGCTTCAAGATACCATTCAACATCCTTTCAAAAACCGAGTAAATCGAATGTCTCGAAATCAATACCAAGAGTTGGAAGCATAGAAAACTGTTGTAGACCAGCCATGTAGTCCACGTTAGCATTCATTTCGGGTCCAACATGCTTCATGATAACACTCGGTGCTTGAGTTACAACCATAGTTGATTTAGCTCGCGATTTTCTCTTTTTCTTCTTAGGGGGTGATACATGAGGTATTGTTTGTCTAACCTCCACAAACTGCATTGGTACTTGAGTGGCTCCATCCTCCTCATCTCTTAGTTGGTAACCAAGTTCTTCCTCATTCTCCACCAAAATATCCTTTCCATGTTTCTTTGATGACTTTTTCGATCTAGTTTTAGAACGTGTACGACGAGGACTTGAGCTTCGTGATTGTGGGTGGTCACGTGATGCTTCTTGGGCTTATGTTCTCTCTTAGACTTCCATGGAACAATCTCATTCTCCATTGAAGTTCCTACAAAAAGAAAAATCTCAAAAAAGCATTTTACGGTCTTGAAAATCTCGATTTCCAAAAGAATTGCTTCCAATGGGGAATTGAATCAAAATAAAGCATAACAAGACATTAGAAATATGTAAGAATAATAACCAAAGGTAAAATAATTTTTCTCTAATTAAAACATAATTTTCGGAGTTAATGTTAATGACATGTTAAAAACACCAAAATTTTGCAATTAAGTGTTTAATATGTCAAAATTCATATCAATCCTATGTATATATGATAAACCCATATTAAAAGATGTATTAACTAACCATGAATCATCCAAATTCGTTTGTTATTCTATCCGCACAAATCCAAATTTGTGAAAAATTAATTAAAGGTTGTAATCATGTAATTAACCCATCAATAATGTTTATATCAAGTCTAATCAAGTATTCATATATTGATTCTCCAACAACCTAGCCAATTTAAGCTAAATCTATGAAATTTCTAAAATATGCATAAACTTGGAATTAGATAAAAAGAGGGTTCTAGAGAGAAATTACCTTGGGTTTAGTGAAATATGAGATTAGGAATTGAATTCCTAGTGAAAAACTAAACAAATTTTAGTGAATTGAGATAAAACCCCAAAATTGGATTTTTAGGGTTTATTGAGCTCAAGAACACATTTGAGAGAGAAAAAGATGAGTTGTGTTTGCAATTGTCAAAAAGAAGTTTGTTAAACCTTTTAAAATCAGATTTTGTGATTTTTTTGGTTTAATTCCGGTTAAAATCGGTTTAGAACCGGTTAAAATCGGTTTGAAAACGGTTTAGAAAACTTACCCGGGTCGGACCGGTCGAATACCGGTCGGTTGGACCAACCGAAATCGTGACCGGAATTTACCCTGGTCATGGGTCGAGACGGATCGTGTCGCGGTAAGGTCTGGGTAGTGTCGCGGGCGAGGTGTGAGACGGGACTGCGGGTCGTGCGGGACGTATCGTGGGACGGCTGGATCAGGACGGATATGCGCTAGGTCTGCCTCGATACCGGTCGGGCGTATCGACATATATGCAGGACCGATATGCGGCCTTTGTGTCGCGGTACGGGACGGGGCAACATGTCCCAAGTATCGGTCGGATGGGACGATCAGGTGGAACGACCAATACGAACGACCGATGTGGGGCTTTCGGGTCGTGGGACGAACGACCTCGTGTCGCGGTAAAGATTTGCGTGTTGCGGAAAGAACGGGTCGAGGCAAACACATGCGAGTACCGGTCGGGTTGGCCGACCGATACACACGACTGGTACAGAGACTCCTGTGTCGCGGTAAGCTTTTCGCGATACCGGTCAAGGACGTCGCCCGATACCTCGTCCGGTACTGGACCCGTGTCGCGGTAAGGTCGACATCGGTTGGGTCGCGGTCCGGTATCGTGACCGGTACCGACGACCTTTTTTTTGGCTTTTTATAAATCCTGAAAAATTAAAATAAAATATATTATTGTAAAATAAACTTATGAAAACCAAAATTAAAATTTTAAAAACTAAATAAAGCATAAATAAAAATAAAAATGTGGGTTGCCTCCCACAGTGCGCTTGTTTAAAGTCAATTAGCTCGACTCCTTTTGAAGTTTTTAGACTTCCGGTGGATCTACTAAAGGAATGGTGGTTCCTTTAGCTTCATTAGGCTTTGATCTTTCGGCTTCTATGATGATTCCAAGTGAATCTCCATTGTCATAATTGACAACTAATGCTTCCGGGAAAAGCTTCAAAGTGTTTTCAAGCTTACGCTTGATAGTTTCCCTGTTGATCTCGTCTTCTCTTGGGACGAGGATCTTTATCACCATGTTCTCAAAGATAAACTTCTCATTTGCTTTGTTCCCATTCTTAGCATCATCCATAGGTGTCAAAGTTGTCTTGACATCTTTGGAAATGTCCTTATGGTTCTCCTTGGATAGTTTTGCAACTATCTTCATTTTAGCTTTAGGATCTTCTTCTTTTGCTCCTTTCTTGGCATCTCCGGGGTCTATACTAACATTTACTCCAATCGAGCTTGGTATACGCTTAGCATCTACTTCATCATAGAAGAAATTTTTGTTGATATTGACGAAAGAGATTCTTCGGTTTGGAAAATCAACAATGGCTCCGGTGGTTTCTAAGAATTGTAATCCAAGTATCAATGGATTCAAATTTCCGGTCTTCATCTCCAACACTTGAAAATCAGTAGGAACAATCCCCTCTCCTACTTTGACCATGACGTTTTCAAGCATCCCATAAGGTGTAGAGGATGATAAATCGGCATACTCTATATAGACTTTGGATGGCTTGAAATCGACCACTCCAAGTTCATTTGCCATGGCTAGTGACATGACATTGCCGTTTGCTCTAGTATCACACAAGCAATCGTGGATCTCCTTTCCACTAATAGAGCATGGAAAAACAAATTTTCCCAGATTATCGACTTTTTCCAAAGGTATCCTCTTTAGTCTTCTCTTGTAAGCTCTCTTAGATTCGCCGGGAAGGCGTTCTTCTTTTGGTTCTTGGACTAAAATAACCTCTTCTTCAAGTGGTTTAGGAGTGACCACGGCCTCCTCCTCTTTAGAAGAAGCAACATTGCAAAACTTCTTTGCTTTCTCTTCGTCTTGTCTTCGAACAGCTTTCGAGGTTTGAACGAGTTGCGTATCCATTTTAGAGAGATGAGTAATAATAGACTCGATCTTAGTGTTAAGTTCCGAATATCTACTTTCTACCATTTGGTTTACCTCTTTCTTGTGTTGGCCGAAAGCTTCTAGCATTTGGTTCTTCATATCTTCGAGTTTAGCATCAAAAGAAACCGGTCCGGTTGGTTGGGATGGGTTGAATGGTGGTTTCACTTGATACATTCCCTTAGAATAGAAGGGTTGCTTGGATTGATATTGGCCTCCTTGGTTGACATTTTGTCGAGGGTAGAATTGATCTTGAGGGTTCTCGACATTGTTGCTCCGATAGGACATATTTGGGTGAGATCAAAAATTGTTGTTGAAATTTCGATTCCCATAGTTTCCTCCTATGTAGTTCACTTCCTCTTGATTCTCCTCCATTCCATCTCCAATACGTTCCATATTAGGATCATAACTTGTACCATTAATGTCTTCAACGGCATGAACTCCTCCTTGACTCTTAAGTAGTTGTGAAACCATGTTCTTGAGCTCCGAAATTTGAGTTGAATTGGTTAATGATCTAGTAGTGTTGATGCTCCTATTATAGTCTTGAGAACAGTTAGCATCACTAGTAGCAAGGTTCTCAATCAAAAGCTTTGCCTCCGGTACAAGCTTGGTCATGAAATTCCCATTACTCGCAGCATTCAAAGATGTTTGGTGCTTGTAATCGATTCCATTGTAGAAGATATTCCATAAGTTTCCTTCAGAGAAACCATGATTAGGGTAGTCCCTAGTGTACTCCTTGAAACGTTCCAAGGCTTCAAAGAAGGATTCGGTTGGTCCTTGCTTGAAACTCGAGATCTTGTTCCTTATAGAATTTGATCTCTGTTTAGTGTAGAAATGGTTCAAGAAAGCTCCTTTGTATTCGTCCCAAGTAGTGATGGACCGTGGAGGTAGAGACTTCATCCATCTAAGTGCCTTATTGTTTAGAGAAAATGAAAAGAGCTTGCACTTAAAGTAGTCGGTGGGAACTCCATTAGCACGAGTCGTACTACAAATTTCTTCGAAAGTATCGATGTGGTCAAGAGGATGCTCCGTGGACAGCCCATGGAATTGGTTTTGTTTCACCAATGCGATGATTTGAGGTTTAATCTCAAAATCATTACTTTGAGGTAGAGGTGGGCGGATGCGGTTTCTATCAAAGAAGAAAGCATCGGAGGAATCGACATCTCCGATAGTTTGATGTTGGACTTGTTGCACTTGTCTTGGACGCAAAGGCTGTTGGAAATCTAGGTTCCCTTGAGGTTGAAGATGTGGAACTTGTTGTTGCATTCTCATATTCCCAAGTGGAATGAGATGTTGATCGTTTTCACCAACTGGATTCCTAACAATGTTCTCCGGCGGGTTACGGATAACATCATTACCAATAGGTGGGTTTAGGTGGGCACCAAGTGGTTGCTCCACGGGTTGGTTCTCTCTATCAAGAGCAGCAGCAGCAGCAAGAGCAAGAGCTCATTGCTCTTCATTCATGGCGTGTTCATCAATTTGATTTGCCATCCTTTGTTGTCTTTGTCTCCTAAGGGCTCGTTCAAGCTTATCGATTTCTTGCTCAGGTACAACTAGATTTTTCTCGTTAGAATTTCTAGTACTGGGCATAAACACCTGAAACACACGGAAATCGATAAAAGAAAACAAGAAATCAAAGTCGAAAAAGAAAGAAACAAAATTGTAATAAAAAGAAAAACTGAAATTAAAGTGTTCTAGACTGAGTTTTAGTCAAAAATTCGAATGTGATGTTCTTCGAAGTCCCCGGCAACGGCGCCAAAAAACTTGATGTGAGTCGAATTTTACCTTTCAACTAACTACCTGCAAGTGCACATCAATCACAGTTAGTATAGATAAGGGATCGTATCAATAAGGACTTCTTAACCACATTTCAAATTGTAATGAATAAAACTAAGCTAGAACAAGATATTTTTATCGTTTTTGTGATTGAAAATAAAGTAAGCAAGCAACGAATGTGAATTGTAATGAAAATCAATAAAAGAAAAGCGTTAGGACTTAGGTATTTCGAAGAGAATCATGCAAGAATAAAGATTGATTGATTTTAGGGATTTAGGAATTATGAATTGTCCAGAACACAAAGCACTGATTTAAGGTCATCCCACTATCGTGATGTAACTAACCATCTACGTTTTAGCACCCTAAAAGACTCAACTGTTGGAGGTTATTACAAGGTGAAAACATGCATTAAAGTTCAAGTTTGATAAATTTCACCGCACTCCTTAACTAACCTTTCGAATTATCAAGGCTTTTGGCTCATCAAATACTAGTTCAGGCAATATAACAAGCTTTTGGAGAGCATAGAAACCTAAGATCAGATTGCTAGATGCGCGGTAAAGCATTCATGCATTGAGTATAAGTAAAGATGAAAGCAATCATGCATTGAGTATAAGTAAAGATGAAGACTCTTTTGTATTCCCTAAACAATCATCAATCAATTATCGAATTATGAAACTCATTGAAAACCTAAAACCTAACAAATAAAACTACTTAGACATTATGCACGAAAAACGAGAGATAGATGATGAATTCATGAAAAAGAAACTTGAATTAAAGAGTAAGGGTAAGAGGATTCTTCTCTATATCGAGATACAAAGCGAGATCATCCACCAGATTGCTCTAAACTCCAAATCTAATGAAGAACACCAAGAGAACTCGTGGTGGCTGCTCCTATATGATAAACTACTCTATTGTTTCGGCTGCATTCTACCTAACAAAAGGCTAAAAACAAGTATATATAGGCTTAGGGTTTTCTAGGGTATTCTTTAGGTCAAATCCGTCTTTTTACGTCAAAACTTATCCCAAAGTCAGTTGGGATTTTGGCCAAGGAACACGACCGGTATTGGGCCCAAAGTGCCTTGATTTATGCTGGCATCAGCCCAGAAAATCGGTCCACGAGGCGGCCCGGTATTTGGATCGATACTACACTTGTTTCATTTCTGAGGCAGCTTGACGTATATTCAGTAAATCCAGTGTAACTTCCTGCTTACAGCTCCAAATGAGATGATTCAAACTTCATTGTAAATCTGACTCAAAGATCTATCTTAATACTAAGTTTCATTGTATTCCAAATTGAGTTGATTCTCCGTTCACTGCTGAACTTCTGGCGTATACATTCTATCCAATTTGGTAGAGTGTTGTTTCTTGTGAATTCTTTGTTCTTGATGGTGTCTTTGGCTTATGAATGTTTCTGTAGCTTGGTTTACACCTATTTTGACTCTTTTTGCACCTTTTTCCTTGATTTCCCTGTTAAGACTCTAAAACTACAAATACGAGAAAAACTACCTTTAAAGGTATAAAACCGTAGATAAATGCATAGAAAACATAGTAAAATATATAGTAATATAGGTAAAATATGGGACATATCAGCTTCTCCAGAACCACTCTCAAGTGTACCTCGTGCTCCTAAGGACTTCTCAAATACACCAGAATATCATCAATGAAGATGATCACAAACACATCCAGATACTCCTAGAATACTCTATTCATCAACCTTATGAACGCCGCTGGTGCATTCGTCAACCCGAAAGGCATCACCACAAACTCATAATGCCCGTACCTAGTCCCCGATGATAATCCAGATGGACCCTATACCGATCCAACCAATCCATACCCATGATGATATCGTACAGTTCCACTGGACTATTGATCAGATCTACTGGCATCAACTCTCCCGCCACCAGAACATCCACACCACGAGCCTGACCACAAGTAGCTAACAACTTGCCCCCAACAATCTTAACTACTCCCGGCTGTTCACCGGAATCGCTCCGGATACCGCTGCCCTCCGCACACCTCGGAATAACGAAGCTATTTATAGCTCTAGAATCAAACAAAACATGGGACTCACATCTGTCCACTACTAAGGTCCCTACACAACTCCCATGTGCCTAAGATCCCTCCCTAAAATTCTAGCACAGGCTCACAAATTCCAAAACAGACTAAATTCAAGTTCTGAAATTACCTGTGACCGATCTGGCACTAGAACCACCCGCCTCCACCGAAGTGAACACCCGCGGTGCCGCTGCAATCTGAGCCAGCGGCTGCAGTGCTGCCACTGCCATCTGCTGCAGTCTAGGACACTTGGGCTTGATATGCCCCGGCTCTCTACAGTAAAAGCACACCCGCGAATCCCGGGCCTCGACCCGCGTATCCAGATCCTCAGTCTTCTTCAGACAGCTTGCTACCCGGTGTTCCATGCTCCCATACCCAAAGCAACCCGAACCACCCTAACAACCCTTAGTGGCCCTTGAAGTGCTCTCCCACTTCCTCTTCTATCCCTGCGCAGGCTTGCCGCCCCTGCTCGGACCCACCTGCTGTTGCGACCTCCTCTGCTGCTGCACCGGTGGACTAACCACCACAGCCTGCTCTCTCAGGTCATCCTCAATCGTAGCAGCTGTCTCAACCAGCTCTGTCCTCGTGGCAAACCTACTCGCTCTACAGCGAGTCCTCAGATCTGGTCGAACTTCCCTCACGAATCTCTTCACCTGGGCCTGCTCGCCCTCCAGATCTCTACCGGCATTAACAAGAAGGCGACCGAACTTCGCATCGAACTCCCGGACTGACTAGTCACCCTGAGCCAACTCCAAGAATCGCAACTCCATGCGATCCATCGCCTCCTGCGGAAAATACTTGGCATTGAACTCAGCCGCCACACCTCGCCACTAGAGATGTGCATCACCATCAAGGTAATGAACTGCCAGGTCCACCCGGTATCCCTCTGGACACCTGAGAGATTGGAAATTACGCCCCAATCTAGTCCTCAATAAATCCGCCTCCTCAGGCTTGGCACCACACGCGAAGAACCCGGTGCCAATCCTCTGCATTTGCTCCATCATCCTAAGATAGGATGGGAGCTCCTCCGCAACCGCCACACCCGGCTGTACCCCAGCCATATCCGGCTGCACCCCAGCAATACCCGGCTGCACACCAGCCACACATGGCTGCACACCTGCCACACTCGGTTGAACACCAGTCACACCCGGTTGAACACCAGCCACACCCGGCTGAACACCAGCCACACCCGGCTGAACACCAGCCACACCCGGCTGCATTCCCGGAGCCCGACCTGGAGCCGGCACCCCACCTGGCAACTGCTCCAAGATCAACTGTAGCAGACCCGCTAGACGATCAACTCGATCCTGGACTCCACCTACAACAGCACCCCCACCTAGGCCCGCTGCACCGGGACCAACACCCGTCCCACCAGTCCTCACACTGGCACTCAAAGTGGCCACACCCATGGACCCCTCCTTATACGCCTGCGAATCATCCACCTGCTCCTCCGTGGTCTCCTAGGCCACACTCATGGCAACAGACTCACTCTCAAGTCCGTGTCCGCGCCCACCACGACCACCTCGGCCTCTACGGCCTCCACGACCTCTGCCTCTAGTACCTCTAGCCATTTCACTCTGCCTTACCCAACAGAACACTAAGCATACTAGAAAACAGAAAAATCAAACAACACTTACCGTGGAATCTCATTGAAGGCTCGGAGAAGATGATCTAGGACTCCAAACCAACACAACAATCATTCCACTAACTCACATAATCAATCAATTATTCACCTGCCCTAGAACCATAAGGGCTCTGATACCAAAATAAAACAACCTTACCCGAAAAATTTAAAATTTTTCCCTTTCGGATTATTATTATCACAAATAATAATTCTCAACGGGTCAATACAAACAATGCGGAACGATTAAAAAATTAAACCAATTCAATAAATCCAATAATCTACTGAATTCTAACCAGTTCGATTTAATAAACCAATATCAGTAACCAATAAACCAATCATCAATTTCAATAACAATAAAACAGTGGATCCAGAATCACTAACACCCTAGCAATTCTAACACAATGACCACAAAACGAGACACTAGATTATCTCCTCTTCTCGGCCATAATTCCACGATCACACCTTTTCTTTACCTGCATCACATGGCAAAAAGAGATGAGTGAGTATTATCATAAATACTCAGTGAGACGGTCATCCCATCTACATGTTATACATACAGGCATAAGAATCAATAAAAATAACAGGGTGAACACACAAGACGCAACGCATGAACAAAACACACAAGTCCGCCTCAAACAGACATGCGTCGATCGACACAATCACCATGTGTTGATCGATGCATTAACCTACGTCGATCGACATGATCGACACACAACCCCGGTGTCAATCGATGCACTGTCCCGTTTCGATCGACATAGAGCAACTGCGTCGATCGACGCACCATCACATATGCCAGGATCGAACCTATCCTTTCATGGATCGATCCTGGATCGAATTGCATCACTCCCTGCACGCAATCAATACGAAATCAACACAGAAACATTCTATCAACCCAGATAAACCTACAGTTACGCACTCACCTCGATTCTGGAATGAAAAGGATGAGGAAATCACAAAGAACGTGATAAATACGAAGAACAAGGTCTCCAACACTCCCTGGATCCTCACAAACACGAAAAATCCAGCCCCAACGATTAAGAACGAACAAAAATACCAACCCTCTCAATCTCTCAACTTCTCTCTGATTTCTGATTCCTACAGCAAAAAATCGGCCAGAATCGAATGTTCAACCTTTAAATAACCCATCCCTAGGGCTCCTTAAACCAGTCTGCCGAACCGAACAATTGAAATCAAGCCGGTCTGGTTTAATCCGACTTACGTCGATCGACGCACACCACCTTCATCGGTCGACGCACGACCAAAATCCACAGAAATTGGTTTGCGGTCGTTACACCAGGTCTATCCACAACAAACTGGTCTCCAAAATCAGAAACCTCAGGGTCAAGGTTTTCAGAAGAGTTTTCCTCAGGGTTTCCTAGGCAAAACGTTCCTACCTTACCAAAGTCAGAATCAGTTTCAAGGGGGAGTTCAACAGAAACCACAGTTTACCAACTTTCAGGCTCCTGCGAGCTCTAGAAGTACTTCTTAGGAAGTATAGAAAGGCTCTAGGATATTCACTAGATGATGTTTCTGTAATTTCACCTGATCTATACATGCATTAAATACATCTAGAAGATGAATCAAGGAATTCTATAGAACATCAAAGGAGGTTGAACCCAAATCTAAAAGATGTTGTAAAAAATGAGATAATGAAACTTCTAGAAGCTGGTGTATTCTATGCAATCTCAGATAGTAATTGGGTTAGTCTAGTTCATGTGGTACCTAAGAAAGGTGGAATTACTGTGATCACAAATGAAAAGAATGAGTTTATACCAACTAGAACAGTAACTGGTTATAAGATGTGTATTGATTACAGGAAATTGAATGGTGCCACTAGAAAGGATCACTTTCCTTTGCCCTTTATTGATCAAATGCTTAAGAGATTGGCTAACCATCTATACTACTGTTTCTTAGATGGTTACTCAGGTTTTTTCCAGATTCCTATCCATCCAGACGATCACGAGAAGACGACATTTACATGTCCTTATGGTACTTTTGCATATCGCAGAATACCATTTGGTTTGTGTAACGCCCCAGCGACATTCCAAAGGTGTATGATGTCAATTTTTACTGACATTATTGAGGATATAATGGAAGTTTTCATGGACGATTTCTCTGTCTATGGAAGCTCTTTCTCTGTGTGTTTGTCGAATTTGTGCAGGGTGTTACAGCGATGTGAGGAGAAGCATCTCGTGCTGAAATGGGAAAAAGCCACTTAATGGTTCGAGATGGCATTGTATTTGATCATCGGATATCTGAGAATGGTATTGAGGTTGACAAAGCAAAGGTTGAAGTCATGATGGGTACCGGCTCAAGTCATGATAGGAGCAGTTACCGGGATGGGTACCGGAGCCTGAACTTGAGCCGGTACCCATCCCGGTAACTGCTCTAAAATCAGCTGTAGTAGATCCACCAGACGATCATCTCGATCCTGGGCTACACTTGCGGCAGCACCCGCACATGGGCGGGCCTGCCGCACCACCGAGCACACCGAGACCCACTCTAGTTCTACCAGTCCTCACACTGGTACTCGCAGTGGCCACACCCACGGGCCCCTCCTGAAACATCTGCGAAGCTGCCACCTGCTCCTGCGCGGAACTCTGAGCCACACTCATGGCGGCGGACTCACTCTCAAGTCCCCGACCGCGCCCACGTCCTCCATGACCACCACGGCCTCCACGACCACCACGACCTCTACCTCTAGCTCCTCTAGCCATCTCTCTTGCAGTACCACAACAGAACACTAAGTATACTAGAAAGCCAGAAAATATCAAACAAACACATACCGTGGAATCTCATTGAAGGCTCGAAGAAGATGATCTAGGACTCCAAACTCACACACAACAATTGACAAAATCTTCATAATCAATTAAGTGCATCCGCCCTAAAACCGTAAGGGTTCTGATACCAAACTGAAACAATTCGACCCATTTTTTCCCATCGAATTAGTATTCTCATAAATACTAATTCCCAACATTTAGCAATTGAACAAGCAACCAAACATAACCAACGAAAATCAACTCAAACCAATCAAACGATTAAACCATCAAACCCTCACCAATTCAAAACCAATTTAACAATTCAATTGCAACCTAGCGGTTTTAAACAATCACATAAAGGAAATAAACGAGACTTTAGATCATCTCCTGTTGACAACCTTGATTCCATGATCACATCTTTTCTTTACCTGCATCACATGGTTAAAAGAGATGTGTGAGTATTATCACAAATACTCAGTGAGAAGGTCATCCCATCTACTTGGGTATATACACAAGCATAAAGAAATAACACAATACCAAACGATCAATCAACAGCGCATAGCACGAATAAATAAACAGTAATTATTCATCAATCCATTCCAATTCACAATCAAACGCATCATGAATACTCCTATTACCCAGATAAGCCATGGTCATGCACTCACCTTGATTCTGGATCGATTCTAGACAAGGACAACCATGAAAAGAGACCTCTTTGACACCTACAGCCCCTGCTCTATCTTTCCTTCCTCACAAACCAACAAAATCTCGATCCTTTCGCCAAAAACCTCCTAAAATGAATTAGGGTTTCAGAAAATAGGAACAATACGCTGACTTCGAAAGCACACTGAGAACGGAGATTACCTTAGAATCAGGATCGGAAATCTGATTTTGAAACTAGACAGAGAGAGCTATCCAACGGTATGCGGATCGTCCTTTTGAGTCTTCCTGTTTTGACAGGAATCCTTTTTTGAAGTGGACTAATCGCAGATCCGAAACTGCACAAACCTCTCTCAGTAAAAGAATTATAACTCTAGAATACACATCTGATTGACAAACCGTTTTCTCCTATATCAAGATCAGAGAGTGGAGATTTTAACTTGAAAGTTTTGCTCCGATCCGATTTGTTATTACTTGCCGCTACCCTCCTCTTCTAAAAGCGGACATAACTGCCTCCAAAGCCTCCATCACACCTTTTCTTAGTCTTAAGGAACAAGAACACTCAAAGATCTCTTTTTCTTCTCTCTGGAACCCTGAAACTTAGTTTTTCTCTCCGAAAAATGCGACTGAAATATGGTCTCCTAAATTATATAGGCTAACCCTTTGGTTCCCTTAAACCAGACTGCAAACGGAAGCTCAAAAACTGAACCAACTGGTTCAATTCGTCCCATGTGTCGATCGACGCACACAACCTGCATCGATCGACGCACTGCCCAAAAATCCTAATTTTGGTTCCCGGGCATTACATTTTTTTTTTGTTTTTCGGTAAATTTGAGTATTGTGGATATATATATTGGATAAAAATAATCAAATTAATTAGGTATTTATTTACAAATTTTGTTTATTTCATATAATTCGAGTAAAAAATAATTAAATCGAAATGAATCTTAAAAAATATTGGGCAGTTATGAATATTTTGAATAATTTTGTAAATAGTTCGAATAATTTTTAAATATTTTGGGTGACTGAAACCGAAAGTGAACCGGCCTAAAACCGAACCAAAATTTTAAAATACCCAAATGGATATTATATTTCTAAAACCAAAAATTTGATAACCGAATTAACCGACATGATATCCTGTTTTATTTTATTTTAGAGTTTTCAGAGAAAACATCTCAACTTAGCATCTCTTATTGCTTGTTTATGACTCAAATATTTTTTTATGGATTGCTAACTTAACGATTGCTTAGACTGGAATTTACACACATTTTTATATCCTTATTTGTTCTTCATGATTATTGCTTGACTGATCACCTTGTATATAAACGTAAGTAAGATTACTTTCCGAAAGTTTGATAAATTGCCTTAACTAACTTAAGATAAGATATAGTAAAATCTCTATAAATTAATAATGTTGGGATTTTGAAAATTTATTAATTTAGAGAGATATTAATTAATCGATAAATTAATAAATATTACTTTATAGAGATATATATGTTTTAGGTAAGAATTTTTCTTTTAAAAAAAGTAAATGATATTATGTTAAAGAATTTAATTAAATTCATTTGTTAAAATGATATGTATTAACTTGAGATTTTGATTTATACTTTTGATTATTGCAATAGAATATATATTAACATCATAATATACTATCCATATAAAAGTAATACACATTATTAAATACAAAATTTAGAAAAAAACATGATTATCATTTTTAATGTTAATTATAAAGTCACTAACGATATATATTATGATATATTTTGAAAGAGTTATGTGTTTAGAATCAATTATCGTATCTATAAATTTCTATAAATTTTGGATACCGAGAAAACAACCATAAAGGTTTTTTAGATGTGATAAGTAGAACAAACAATAATATTTTTTGTCACAAACAATTATACCTATATGTATAATTAGACATTATTATTAATTTATACTATTATTGGGACCATATTTTTACATAAGACTTTCAAAGAAATTATTATCTTATCATTTTATCGAATTTTGTTAATTTTTATATTGGTCCGAATTGAGACCGGAAAAATTTATTAATTTATGGTGATTATTAATTTATAGAGGTTGAACTTATGTTATAAATTAAAGTTTAATGAGAAAATTGAACTTGGTAACCGAAGACCAGACCAATTATACATAAGATGTAAGGAAATTAGTATTTACCAATTATGTGGTCTTATAGTAATATAATTGTTATTTCTTAATAACATTTGGTGGCTAATTATTAAGAAGTTCTAATGACAAGTGTAATGTATAAAAGACAAATGACAATGTTCATGGCTAAATCCATGACATGTATGGAGCACAAAAGTAAACAAATATGGCTCAGGACATCAATAAGGTTTGCAAATGGCTCTGGCCATCAATAAGAAATAAGGTTCGCCAACAAAAATGTATTTATTTAAGCTTGAATTTTATAGACTTTCTCATTGATCATATTGTTAGGTGTTCGTTTATATTGAATATTCAAAAACCACTCATGTATTAAATACCAAATAGATATATACGTTCAACATTGTTCCAAATGGCGTTTCTGATGTCACAGAGGAGATTGTTCCAACTTCAGAGAAAGAGTTGTAGAATTTACATCTGTGGTATCTGAGGTACGTAGGTTTGAAAGGACTTGTCACAGACTTGATAGATATGGGGTTTGGGTGACAGATTATCATGATATATTGATTATAGCCAGCTTTCAAACAAACAAAAATAATATTCGATCACAATCTAGATTTGTCTTTTGCTAAAATGGAGGAGCAGTGAGTTGAAAAAGCTCTAAACAGAGCATTGTAGCAGACTCGACAAGAGAGCTTGAGTATATAGCTGCTTCCGAAGTAGCTAAGGAGGCTGTTTGGATCAGGAAGTTCATCACATACAAAGACGATAACACCTCATTCGAGAGAATATTGAGAGAAGAGATGAAGATTACCAGAGTTCCAACAGATGCAAATGTTGCTGATCCTTATACAAAACCTCTTCCGTAGCCTAAGCATGAGAGTCATACTACTGCAATCAACATTAGATTTGTTAAGATGTGTTCTTAATTCTACAGAGAGGTTTTTCTTTATATAATGATATGATAGTCATGTATACATACATTTGATTTTATTATAAAACTAATGAAATTTATTTCAATATTATTTTATTATTAGATAATTAAATAATAGTCCTAAAATAATTTACATCATTCTTATAAGTCATCAAGTACGTGACTTAAATATGTTATAATGTTTAAAGTTGTATTGTGGAGGTTTTGACAGTCGTATAATATGTTATAATCTTTTGCTAGAGACCGCTTATAATCTAATAATTGGAAAGTTTATTGCTAATATTATTCGTTCCTATAAGGTCGCACACTAAAGCAAATTAGATCAAATTATAATAATGTTTAATTTGGATTAAATTGATGTTGGGTTAAAGAGGTCTATATATATATTTTATTATACAAAGCTTGATGCGTCAAATTTCGAATTAACACGACCGTGACATGTGTCAGTCGATTAATTAGACTTTCACACATGTTCACAAAAAAATATATTAGATTTTGCCACATATGTCATATAAATCTTATTTCTTTTAAATTTATATATTTTATTTATCATGTATATATATCAAGATTTTCAATTAACCTCTAATAACTAATTAATTAAAATTATTAGTTGGTAAACATGGTTGATTCTTTTAAATTTTGTCTTTATTATATGTTACGTTTTTTCACTTTTTCGTAAAACTTTTCTTTTCTTCTCTTTTTCTTTACATGTATTAAATGAAATAGATTTTCAGATTTTCTGAGAACAATATGAATTAATATATGTGTGAAAAAATTTTGGGTTCAAATAGAATTTGATTTACATACCAAATTCTTCATGAATTATAATATTTTGCATTTATATAATATATTTTTGTGCTTTCTCAACCTTCTTACCAGACAGTTTTACAATTTTGATAGTCTCTTTCAAAAAATTTAATTCAGATTTTTATTAATATCGATTACTCTCTTATTCGATAGATGAGATATATTATGGCGATGAATTTAGTTTGTGAGATTAATAAAAAAAAATATCTTAATTTTTGTTTGTTTTAATATTCACAACATAGATATCATCACATCATTAACTACTCAACCCAAAAAATATATCAATTATTTAAAATTAGACTATTAAAAACTTGTTTATCGTTGTACAATAGTACGTCCTATTAAAAATGGGAGGCAAAAGCATTTATGAAAATAATGAGATTATAGGAATAGAGTTTATATTACATGATGAAAATGCTAGCATATTTTTATTGTATATCAATAAGTATCTTAATGTATTACTAATAACTTGATTAATGTCTAACTATAATTTGATTTTGATTTAATGCAAAAATACTATTCAAGGCTTTATGCATCATTGCTTCTTGCAAAAAAATTGAACAATTTATGTGAGAGAAATCTTATTAAAATTAGTAATTTTAGTTCGCAACTAAATTTTTGAGATTCGATTCATCAAGATTTTAGAAAAGTAGATATATGAGTAGATATATAAAAAGAAAACCTAATTCAACTAGGAATAGAAAAAACTAATTATTTTTAAAATATGTGACAAATTTAATTGAAAATAAAATAATATAATAAAAATTCAAAACAATTTAATAACGATAAGAAATTTCTATCAGTGGTTTTGCACTTTTCGTATTTTATTTTTGTTAGGAGGTATAATATTTATAAATTTTAAATATTCAAATAGGAACATTAAAAATTAATTCAACAAGATTTTAAAAAATAGATTAGCGAAGTAATAAAAACTAAATTAATTCAAACATGAATTGAAAATAATTAATTATTTTAGACGTGAACAAATTTATTTGGAAATCAAATAAAAAAAAACCAAAATCAAAAGGTAACTGTTAAATTTGTTTAGTATCAATATATTTTTTTTTTTCATGTGTAATTTTATTTTATTTTTAAATTTTCCAAATTTGATTACTTCATGAATTATAAATTTATTATAAATCCGTATATATACTAGCTATTTACCTAAATGATATATAGATTCTAATAATATATGTATATATATTATATATTTGCACACGTGGTGGGCAAGTTGCAAACCAATTGAGAATTGGAAACAAGGCGCACCCCATGTGACCTTGTGTATATAACGTTAGTGCATCGTTTTATGAGATTGAGATAATAACTGATTATCAATTTTCACTTAACAGGAGACGAACAGTCGTCGATTCTTTGAGATTTGATCTCAATGGTAGTAGTATACCAATCGATCTAGTTTGTATACGTGTGGATACCGATAGAGACACGATACTTAGAGTGTTCAGTAACATCAAAGAAATTTGTTTCATCTTTCTGTGGCATAATATCTAGATATATTTAAACTCTATAGTCTAGATTTAATTCAATATTAGCACGAATCCTGACGATTTAATTCATAATTACTATTTATAATTGTTATAAAC
This sequence comes from Arabis hirsuta, assembly GCA_964056655.1. Lineage (NCBI taxonomy): Eukaryota > Viridiplantae > Streptophyta > Magnoliopsida > Brassicales > Brassicaceae > Arabis > Arabis hirsuta. The sequence goes on from OZ053301.1 coordinate 18,534,429, forward strand.
CGTTACGAATTTTGAAAGATTAGTACAATGCAAAAGAGCAATTCTGGTGTCACTCAGCAAAAGCGGAAATTATGAAAGCTAACTTAATGACGTGGCATCTTGGACCAATCAACAAGCAAGTGGAAGCAGCTTGTAGCAGAGTTGGTCTGGATTTGAGGAACATATGAGATTTCTGACAACAGGCATCATGGAGAGGCAAAAGTCTTCATCATCAGTTCCTGCATCTGTTCAGCAGACAAGAAGTGTCCTAACACTATTGCAGCTGAAGTTCTTTTTACTTAACGCCAAAAGAAGAACTTTTTGTCAGTTAGTTCTCGAGAAAAAGAAAAATAGAGAACTATGGGGTTTTGGGTGGGTGTACATTGGTGAGTGAACAAATGAGATATTAGCTATTGCTGATGGTAAGCTGGGTAGTCTAGGGAAATAAGGTCATGGACAAATCACTGGGTAGTGAAGTTGTGTAACATTGATCAGGAGAGTTTGTGTAACACTCTTTCTATTGTATTTCTTAATAAAGATAAGGTTATCTTGTTATTTCTATGTTTATCTAGTTATTGAGGTATATGGTTTTTTTCATTTGGTATCAGAGCGATTCATCGACTATGAAACAAACTTGTTTTACCACTGGTGAGATCCTGCTAAACCATGGATCCCTCTACAGAACTGATAGGTTCAAACAAATCTCTGCTCTTTGACACAAAGAGGTATGGTTATTGGAAAGTTCGCATGATACAACTAATCAGAGGACAAGGGGAAGAGGCGTGGAATGCATTTGAAGATGGCTGGGAATCTCCATTTGATCTCACGGAAGATGGAATCAAGATTCCCAAACCAAAAGCAAGATGGATCATGGAAGAAATTTTTTTGCCTAAGTCTAATGCTCGTGCTATGAATGTTATCTTTGGTGGAGTTGAAGAAGATGAATTCAAACTGGTCCAGGGCTGCAAATCTGCGAAACAGGCTTGGGATGTGCTTCAGAAGTCGCATGAAGGCACATCCATTGTGAAGAGAACTTGCTTGGATCAACTTGGATCAAAGTTTGAAAATCTGAAGATGAACCAGGATAAGACTATCGTTCAGTTCAACTCAAAGATTAGTGCTATTGAACAAAAATATCTCTCTAAGTCTGTCTCAATGTAAAACTCTCTGTCAAAACCAGTTTTAAGAACCTAAATATTGTCCTAAAACATGAGTTGGGCTTCGATAAAGACCTACAAAACAAAGGTTAGAATACGCCAAAAACGCATTATATCAATTCCCCCAGACTTAGATCTTTGTTTGTCCACAAACAAATTCAAGACCAAGTGAAAGAGAAAGGTTTGAAAACGTGGGAACTCTCTCATCCTCAGTGAACCGAGTAAAAAACCCTCAACCTGCAGACCACATAATCCAGAATATGAATATCAAAGCTTTACCAAAACCCCTCAATACATTCTCAACCCGGTCTCATTTTCCAAACATAAAATCTTCACATTCATTAAAGGTTGCGTGAGCTTCCCGCTACAAGCACCATTTAGGGTAGACGACGCTAAGGGATTTAAGGCCATTTAGAGGTGGAGTTCATAGTGTTTAAGGGTTATCCGACGCTCGTAGAGGATGCAGGATATCACAAAAAATTGCAAGAGAGAATGGGTCCATTTGAGTTCCACATTCTCTAACTTCTCATCTAGCAATCATCCTCCTTGGGTATACTCACTATGCAGAGAGACACTTTTCTATTTCACAAACTTACCACTCTTCATCATCGATTTTTTTAATTTTATTTTTAGTTTAAAGAGTTTTAGATGATGATGAAGAGGGTTTCAATTTCAGGCATGTGTCTCTCGGGCACGAAGATAATCAAAATTGTTGTACATACCCAAGTGGAGCTCGTCATTGCCATTCCTTCCTTGTGGATTTTTGTTCCACCTCTTTGTAAACCATCTTCTGAAAATAGGAGCGGGTGCTCTGTATCAGAGCAGGTGCTCTGTTCTTTAAGAAAAGTGATTCAGAGGCTGCGTCAACCCATGTCTCTTCCGACCTTTTTGCACATATCTGCACATATGACAATGAAGTAACAAGAGTGCAAGAGGTCTGAAAAGAGGTACGGTTTAAGGAGGGTACTAGCTAAAAATGAGCTAGCTATTCAGGAACAACAAGAGTGATGCAAGGAATAAGGAGTCCTGAATATGATTCCTTTCCCTGATCTAGTGCCAATAGCGAGAAGAATTTCAGTCAATATTAGGTTTAGGTATGATGAGAGTTTACGTTCTTCTGATGAAACCTGGAAGATAGGGTATTGAGGTGTTCCATGCACCTAATATTTTGTAAAAATGGTCACTAAAGAGAAGGTTAAACGCAAGTGGTTCAATAATCATCCTAGAATGAGGTCCTAATTCCCAACAAAGTCTTGACTCAATAAAACAAAAGAAAAACTAATTGAAAAACTGACTCAACAAGACTCAATAAAACAAAGAAAACAACCAAAATAAACCGAATTAGTAGCAACTCCCCCCAGACTTACTTCACACCATCTCGGTGTGAGAATAAACCAAAGGAGAGGGAAACAAAGCAACAAAAACAGAAGCAAAAGCGTAAAGTAAATAGTTCATGGTGAATACTTAGTTGGGATAGAGATACGAGGGCTAGTCGCTGGCGGTGGCATCGGAGTCCTCGCCGTTCTTCTTGGAGCACTCTTTTTAGAGCAGGTGCTCCTATTTTTGTAAGAGGTGCTCCTTTCCTTTGGAACTTCCGATTTATGTCTCCTTCGAGATTACCACTAGGTTGCCTCCCACCAAGCACTACAATAAAACACAATTTTAGCGTCAAAATATAGCGTCGAATTTTGGCCGACGCAAATATAGCGTTTGCGTCATCTTTGTGTCGTTAACAAACTCCGACGCTAAATCGTCGCTAATAACGATTAGATAATTTTGACGCTAAATCGACGCTATTATCAAGTCGACGCTAAATCAATGCTATAATTGCATCTATTTAGCGTCAAACAAATAGCGTCGAATATAGCGTCGGATATTGCGTCGAAGTTGGTAGGTTGGTGACACGTTTTTAATGGGTTCACCTACTTCTTTAGCGGCGTTTGTAAACGACACAAAAACGACGCGAATTCGAAGCAAAATCGACGCAAATGTTTTCGATGCTAATGCGATACTAATTCGATTCAAAATTTCGATGCAAAATCGATGCAAAATCGCTGCTAAATAATCCTATAACTACCTCCGCAACTCAAGCCAAAAATCATCCAGTTCAAAAAAAAAAATGTTTTAAAAAAAAAAATCTTTCTGCCAAAATTTTTTAGTTATATTTTCTGAATAAGATGGTCAATATATATGAACTAAGAAGCTGGATGTATCAACGTATAGATGAAAATGGAGGGCTTTCACAAGAGTTCCTCAACGAGCTTGAAATTTTTATGGCTCAAGCTAGTAATGTGCCTACAATTCAACGGACCGGAGTGATGGTGTGCCCGTGTCGGAAGTGCAAAAATTCGAAGCCGTAGACAATTGATGCAGTTGGTATGCATTTCTTTAATAGAGGGTACACACCTGAGTATTATGTTTGGTTTTATCATGGAGAGGGATATGAAGATGAAACTTCGGGTAGTACTAGTTACCAACATATGGATCAGGGTTATTCGAATGAGCAATATGATCAACATCAATTTGTTATAGAAAATGATCATGATGTCGGGTTAGAGCATAATAGGTTCGAAGAAATGGTAACCGATGCATTTCCTGGAGTTATGTCTACTTCTGATGATGTTTCTGAGGAACCCAATGTAGATGCTAAATTTTTTTATGATATGCTTGATTCTGCAAAACAACCAATCTATGAAAGTTATAGGGAAGGTCTGTCTAAATTATCATTGGCATCTAGGATGATGACAATAAAGTCTGATCATAATCAATATGAGAGTTGCATGGATGATTGGGCAGCTCTTATAAAAGAATATTTGCCAGAGGGTAATCAAGCTGCTGAGTCATATTACGACATACATAAACTAGTCTCTAGTTTAGGTTTGCCCTCGCAGATGATAGATGTTTGCATTGACAATTGCATGATATTTTGGAAAAATGATGAAGATCTAAATGAATGTCGATTTTGCCACAAACCAAAATTTAAGGTCCAATGAGCTGGTAGAAGTAAAGTGTCGTACCAGAGAATGTGGTACCTGCCCATAACAGATAGGTTACAAAGGTTATACCAATCCGAAAAAACAGCTGCATCAATGAGGTGGCATGCGGAACATTGAACTATTGAAGGAGAAGTCCATCATCCTTCTAATGCAAAAGCTTGAAAACACCTCAAATCGGTACACTCTAGTTTTGGTAAAGAGAATCGCAATGTTTATCTTGGCCTATTTACAGATGGTTTTAGTCCGTTCGGTATGTTTGGCAGGCAATATTCTTTGTGGCCGGTTATATTGACACCTTATAACCTTCCGCTTGATATGTGCATGCAGAGGGAATTTCTGTTTTTGAGTATTTTAGTCCTTGGTCCGAAGCATCCAAGAAGATCTATTGATGTGTTCTTACAGCCGCTGATTCACGAGTTGAACATGTTGTGGTCTCATGGGGTTCGTACTTTTGATAACTCTAGGAAAAAGAATTTTACCATACGAGCTGTGCTTATGTGGACGATAAGCGATTTTCAGCCTACAGAATGTTATCTGGTTGGACAACACATAGTAGGTTATCATGTCCATATTGCCAAAATGAAACAGATGCCTTCCAAATAAAAAATGGTAGAAAATCTTGTTGGTTTGACTGTCACCGGAGGTTTCTCCCTATGAACCATCCGTACCGGGGGAATAGGAGGTTGTTCACAAAGGGCAAACGTGTACATATCCCCCCACCTCCATATCTTTCAGGAGAGCAAATTGAAGGTAAACTTGATTATTATGGAATTTAGGACACAGCAAAATGTGGTGGTAACTGGCTTAATATTCCAACCAATCTCCCATATGGATACCTTGAAGAACATAATTGGCATAAAAAGAGCATTTTCTGGGATCTATCGTACTGGAAGGATCATCTATTGCGCCACAATCTTGATGTCATGCACATTGAGAAAAATGTTTTCGATAACATCATGCACACCATCTTAAACGTTCCAAGCAGGTCTAAAGACAACTTGAAGTCTAGACTAGATTTGCCTCTTATATGCTTTAGAGTTGAGTCACATCTCACGGAGATAGGAGAGCTCCAATGTCTATCTTTAGATTGTCAAGCGAAGGCAAATCAACATTCTTCAACTGGGTTTTCACTGAAGTTAAGTTTCCAGATGGATACGTGTCAAAACTCTCTAAGTCTGTGGAACAAGGGAAAAAATTTTCTGGTATGAAGAGTCATGATTGTCATATGTTTATTCAAAGATTATTGCCTTTCGCCTTTGCAGAGCTTTTGCCAACGAACGTGCATGAATCACTTGCAGGTATATGTTCTATGACGATATATAAATATCTAAACAAATGATGTGTACAAATTACATTTCTTTTTTGGTTGATATTGGACTTTGGTTTTAGGTTTTGGAGCATTTTTTCAAGATCTGTGTGTGCGAACTGTGACTCAGGATGGAATTCAACAACTAAATAATAACATAGCAATATTGCTGTGCACCTTAGAGAAGATATTCCCTCCATCTTTCTTTGATCTGATGGAGCATCTTCCTGAAACAACCCAAACAACCCAACCCATAAATTTTTAAAAATTTTCCCTTCGGATTATTATTATCACAAATAATAATCATCAACGGGTCACTATCAATAATTCCATACTTATTGAACCCACTAAACAATTTCAATTCAATAACACAAGTCAATCCAAATCAATTCACCATAACAATATTCCAGAATCACTATCACCCTAGCAATTCTAACAGTGCATAAACAAAACACCGAGACCCTAGATCATCCTCTCTTCCTGGCCTTGATTCCACGATCACAATTTCTCTTTACTTGCATCACATGACAAAAAGAGATGCGTGAGTATTATCATAAATACTGTAATGACCGCGAACCAATTTCTATGGATTTTGGTCGTGCGTCGATCGACGAAAGGTGAATTGAACCAAACCGGTTCGATTTCAATTGGTCGGTTCAGCAGATTGGTTTAGGAAACCCTAGGGTTGGGTTATAAAAAGGATCTGGTCGTGTTTTTGGCCGATTTTTGGCAAAAACCAGTCAGAAAATCAGAGAATTGGGAGATTTTTTAGTGTTTGTGGGATTTCTGAGTTGTTCTTGATTCTGGGAGACTTGAGTTCGTGTTTGTGAGAATCCAGGAGTGTGTTGGGGTATGTGGCTACACGATTTGGTGGGTGAATTTCGGATTTGAAGACCGTGTTCTTCGTGTTCTTTACGTTCTTCGTGATTCCTCATCCTTTTTTCTTCCAGAATCGATGAGGTTTATCTGGGTAAATGGTTGATAGAATGCGATTGCTATGTTGTTTTGGTGTGTTTTCGTGTTGATTTGCGTGTAGGGATCGATCCGTGAGAGGATAGGTTCGATCCTTGATTATGTGATATTGCGTCGATCGACGCAATTGCTCTGCGTCGGTCAACACACGGGACAATGTATCGATCAATACCGGGGTTGCGTGTCAATTGACACATTAGTGATGAATCGATCGACGCATGGTGGTTGCGTCGATCAACTCATGTCTGTTCGAGGCAGACTTGTGTGTTTTGTTCATGCTTTGCGTGTTGTGTGTTCACCCTGGTATTGTATTGATTCTTATGCATGTGTGTATAACCTGTAGACAGGATGACCGTCTCACTGAGTATTTGTAACATCCCGGTTTCAGGAACAATGTGGTGCATGCGCAGAGGTTTAAGAGAATTGATTTGGCTACCTATATCACCAAAGTGAAATTATCTTTTCCGTCATCCATCCAGAGAGAACTCCAAAGTTAAGCGTGCTTAGATTGGAGCAATTTAAGGATGGGTGACCTATTGGGATGTCATTTCCAGTGCCTTGTGAGTGAGGACAAAACACAAGGAAAAATCACGTGGTGATTTGCAGGGTTAGTAAACAAGTCTTTCGAGCCTCCCGGTCTAGCGCACCAACCGTTAGACAGAGGTGGGACCACGGGCCGAGAGTGGGCGTGGGGCCTATTAGGAGATGAGGATTTCTCCTGATGGGATGAGGATTTTCCTTTTAAGTTATTGAGAGATGAGGATTTCTCTCGAGGGGATGAGGATTTCCCCTACACACTAATAGCTTGACAGCGGTCGGGGCGTTACAAGTGGTAACAAAGCGAATTCTGACGAGTGTGTGAGTCACACTGTCGGGAGTAACGATTCTAGTATGCAACGAGGACGTTGCGATCAGTTAGTGGGAGTGATTGTAACATCCCGGTTTAAAAAACTATGTGGTGCATACGGAGAGGTTTAAGAAAATTGATTTGGCTACCTATATCACCAAAGTGCACTTATCTTTTCCGTCACACATCTAGAGAGAACTCCAAAGTTAAGCGTGCTTGGATTGGAGCAATTTAAGGATAGGTGATCTACTGGGAAGTCATTTCCAGTACCGTGTGAGTGAGCACAAAACACGCGAAAAGATCACGTGGTGATTTGCAGGGTTAGTAAACAAGTCTTTCAAGCCTCCCGGACTAACGCACCGACCGTCAGACAGGGGTGGGCCCACGGGCCAAGAGTGGGCGTGGTGCCCATTAGGAGATAAGAATTTCTCCAGAGGGGATGAGGATTTTCCTTGTATGTTATTGAGAGATGAGGATTTCTCTCGAGGGGGTGAGGATTTCTCCTGCATACCGATAGCTTGACGGCGGTCGAGGCGTTACAATTCCTATCCATATCCCTTATGAAGCCGATTTAGATGGGCCCGTTCAATTTTGTTGGATGTATCCTTTCGAGAGATTCATGAAACACTTAAAATAAAAGGCAAAAAACCTGGCTAGGATTGAGGGATCAATTGTTGCGGGAAGTTTACCCGAAGAAACCTCTCATTTTAGCTCATATTACTTCCCTCCAACTGTCCGGACACGAAAAAGAGCTCCACTTAGGTACGACGATGGTGGCATCGCACAAACGTATCTAGTTTTTGATGTCCCAGATATATTCTGTGCAGTTGGTAGGCATGCCGGAATCATAAGACAAAAAGACTGGTCCTCGTACGAAGACTACAATTGTGCACACATATTCTCTTACAATGCGACGAAGTTAGCCCATTTCTGAGGTACATACTATTACCATCTATGGATTGATGTCAAAAAGGTTATTTTTACCATATATATGCTTTGAAAACATTTGTTATAACTATATTTTCTATTAGTGAATTCATTCGCCAGGTTAACGAGGTTTTCCCAAATGCATCAGCGGGTAAGATTGAAAAAAGTAAAGACCTACACTTTGCTAAACGGTTGAGGACTCAGGTAAGTTAAAATAAAATTTATATATATATATAGTTTCCATAAAAACCTATATATACAATTTGTGTATACTATATTTACAATGTGTATACTATATTTGTCAGGTTGATTATCGAGACACGTCATACCCTGTATGGTTTACAGAGTTGATCCAAGGTCTGTTGGGGAAAGTTACGTCATCTCCAATTTATTTTACACGAGGTTATGTATTCCATACGTTCGAACGTGGCAAAAATAGAGCAATTGCGAACTATAGTGTGGTCGTTCGAGTCGGGGACACCAATTTTTATGGCATTATACAAGACATTATTGAAGTGCAATATCCTGGTTTGGTTAACTTAAAGTGCACATTTTTCAAATGCGAGTGGTTTGATCGAGTTGTCGGGCGAGGGGTTCGAGTATGAAAGTTTGGTGTCCTCGATGTTAATGGATTGAAATTTATAAGATGTGTATTCTTATGGTTGGAGATTGTAGGATGAGGATTTCCTATGGTTGGCCTTGTGTTGTCATGAGTATGCGTGTTGAGGGTTGGAAATGGAGGTTTTACGAGGATTTAAAACTTATCTATTTCTAAGGGTCTGAGAATAGAGGTTTTATGAGGATTTAAAACTTGTCTATTCTGTGAGACCGTAGTGAAACACCCTGGGTGATTGGGTTGTTTAGAGATGACCTGAGGATTGGTCATGGGTGAGATGATATTCTGGGATAGTGGAGTATCATGTTAGAGTTGACCTAAGTATTGGTAATGGATGGGATGATATTCCGGGTGTTGGGATGTCAGGTTGAGACCAAATGAGGTAGTTCTAGTCAGAGATGCTATAGGCGTTAAGAATTGATTTCTCTAGGGAATGAGGATTTTCCCGAATAACTCATTTGGAGATGAGGATTTCTCTAGGAGGGATGAGGATTTCCCTGTATGTTACTGAGGGATGAGGATTTCCCTTAGTAATAACAGATGAGGATTTCTCCAGAAGGGATGAGGATTTCCCTAGGTGTTATTAAGGGATGAGGATTTCCCTTAGTAATACTGAGAGAGAAGTATTTGCTTGATGGGATGAGGATTTCCCTGTGGGTGTTACTGGGGGATGAGGATTTCCCTTAGTAATACTACGAGATGAGCACTTCTCTAGAGGGGATGAGGATTTCTCCTGTATACCGCTAGCTCAACGGACTGTGTGTTCTGAGAGTGTCAGTGGTATGGTGCACCGATAGCTCAAAGGACGTGTTCCTGAGAGTGTGAGTGGTGTGGGTATGTGATATGAGTTATGAGTTGAAAGTAATCAATGTCTGAAGCGTGGCTATGTGCATAGAACTAGATGTAGACCTCAGAGATCGGGAGAGGATCTTGGATGTTGCTGGCCGGGATGGTCAGGGGTGTTGACTGTAGTATGACGGTGTGGAGTGATTCGAGTGTGGATCGCAGGTGGTGCTGACCGGGTTGGTCAGGATTGCAGTCGTGGTGAGACGGGGCAATGTGGCTATTATGAGACTAGCGGAGCTCGGGGATCGAGTGTGGTATGGATGTCTAGTCTAAGGTTTTACTTACGTTGGAACCTCGGTTTGGACGACCCTGGTAGCATATGTAGCATCCTTGGTCGTGCATGTTCTTGTTTGATTGTTGCACGATCAATTGGTCCAATTCTGGGTCAACGGTTGGTCGTGCATGTTCTTGTTTGATTGTTGCACAATCAATCGGGTAGCCCTAATCCGGATCAAGGGGCATTGCATTGTTGATGTTTTCGGGTGAATCTGGTGGGTTTTGGACGGGAGTGTTAACTTTAGTGAGACAGTGTCGCGTGATTCGAGGTCGAATCCGTGTTAGTGGGGGAGAATTGTAACGCCCGTGAACCAAAAGTGGATTTTTGGTGGTGCGTCAATCGACACGGGGAGTGTGTGTCGATTGACACACGTTGTTGCACTTATGAGAAGTCGGGATTTGGGCGTTGCGTCGATCGACACAAGTGGGTGTGTCGATCGACACAGGTTAAAATTGGACCGTCAGGTTTGATTGTTGATCGCTCGGTTTGGCAATTGGTTTAGGGAACCTTAAGGTTTCGATATAAAACGTGGGAGCCGCGTTTTGTCTGTTCTTTTGGCTGAAATCAGAAGAGATTTGGGAGAGAAGGATCCTTGTTGATCCTTGTGAGTGTTTGAGGTTTTGGAGGAAAGTTCTGCTCGGGTTTTGGAGGAGACGAACGGCTGGGAGGGAAGGTCTGTCTAGAATCCAAATCCAATGAAGAACAAAGATGAAAACGTGTTTAGTGTTTAGAGAAGAGATAGGCGGCTGCCTAAGGCTCCCTAGTCATGCCCTCTAGCTGCTTATTGATGATTTTTCTCCTTAAGAGGTTAAAAACAAGTATATATAGGTGTAGGATCTTCTAGGGCTTTAGTTTAGGTCAAAAGGGTCTTTTACGACAAAAGTGCTCCAACGTTGGGCCAAGTAACGGATGGGCTTCTAGGCCAGTGTTGGAGTCTTCTTTGGTCCTTCATGAGTGCTAGCAACGGTCTGTAACATTGGTCCACAGACTGGCCCGGTGCTTGACTTGATTCTGCACTTGTTTCACTTCAGAGGCAACTTGACGTATCTTCAGTAAATCCCGTGTAACTTCCTACTCACAGATCCAAATGAGATAATTCAAACTTCATTCTAACTGACTCAAAGATCTATCTTCTAACCAAGTTTCATCCAATTCCAAATTGATTTGACCCTCCGTTTACTGCTAAACTTCTGGCGTATATGTTCTGTCCAACTTGGTAGATTGTGGTACCTTGTGAATTCTTTGGTCTTGATGATGTCTTTGGCTTATGAAAGTTGTTGTAGCTTGGTTTACACCTCTTTTGGTTCTTTTTGCTCCGTTTTGCTTGATTTTCCCTATTAAGACTCTAAAACTACAAATACGAGGAAATCTACCTCTTTTGGCTGAAAAGCTTATTAAAGTGCATAGAAAATATAGTAAAATAGATGGTAAAAGTGGTAAAATATGGGACATATCAACTCCCCCAGACTTAAACCTTGGTTGTCCTTAAGCAAAATTCAAGAATAGAAAAGAGGTTTGAAAACGCAGAAACTTACCTTCCCTTGGAATACGAGACCGACCCTTTCAACTAGTAAGCCACATAATGCATAACCAACTCAAATTCAGACCACCATGTACTTCTCCATAGACATTCGCAGCCTCCCAAATTCATCCACGACTTCTCAACACAACTCGCTAGTCCTCATTGCTGGGTCTCGTCCCAGATCTCAATGCCAAAAACCTTCTATACTCATTCCCATACTATACCATGACTAATGAACCATACAACTCTTGGTAATCTTCCCCTCCCCCAGAATTATTTGATTTTCTACTCCTTTTTTTTTTTTTTTAGAATGCTGAGACTCAAAAGCAATGCTTTCACTACTGTTGTTCCTTGTAAGGAGACAGGGTCGTGAGATCGCTCGTCCTCTACATCCGTTCTAAGGGACTCAGACTGCTGGCTTTTCAGCTCCGAGTGATCATCTCTTGAGTATTGACTCACTGGAATTTTATTTCCTCATCTTATATTCAAGAACTATCATATCACCCCAATCATATATATATATATATATTTTTTTTGAACAAGGGAGAGGAGTACCATTACTTTCAATAGAGATTGCACTTGTCACGTATGAATGAGGAGTCAATCTCTATGAACATCAATCACCGAGGAGACCGCATAATTAGCTCAAACTTGGTGGATTATGCTGGAAGTAACAAATATCTCTAGTTAACTGGTCAGCCTTAGGATTTTTCATTAGTTTGACACTGAAATCGATCCTGGAAAATTGGTCACTAATCTGAAAAAGACAATCCACTAAACCAAAAGAAGGGTCATCATTTCCAACTGACTATTTTGACTCAATAAAACGTTTTCAGAAAATAATTTTTGAAAAACTCTTTTAAAAACATAAAAACCAATCACGAACAAACGTGTTAGTAAACAACAATCCCTCCAGACTTAAATTACACCGTCCCTGGTGTAAAAGAAATCAAATTAAGGGAGTAATGTTGGAAAATAAAAATTGAAATTAGAAAAGTTAGAGAATAGAACGAAGTTACCGGTTATAGACAAAAAATCTTGAAGATCGAAAAATGTCCCATTTTCGGTTGGTATGAAGCATCTTTGGACTCGGCTATCTCCAGGGGTGAATGAACACTCCTAAAAGCTTCCTTATGTCCTTAGAAACAGTTCATCTCAAGGTTTCATCGGCTGGTTCCTCATCGTTTGAAAATTGGCTCACGGTATAGTGATTTTGGTCACCGAAAGAAGCTCATGGGCCATCTTTCAAACCTTGAAGTTTTTCTCGAGCCATATTGAAAATTCACTGACTTATAAGGTATTTTAAAGATCATGGTGAAGTTCCAAAACTTTTTCTCCTACGGTTTTGCATATGGTCCTTGAATGGGGCGATTCGACTCGTCGGAAGGGTAGTATCGAGCCATCTGCAAGAAATTCTTGAGCCAAATTTAAAATCTATCATAAAACATACCTTTTTAGTTCACATGGTGAAGTTTGAAGGCTTTTGCTCCAGTGGATAGGTAAATGTCCCATAAAAATGCTCGACGTGGTCCGTTTGTAAGCTGAGATCGAGAAAATCTTAGGATTGTTGCAAGCAATATGAGATCTTTTTCGATTCTGAGCATATGGTATTCCGCACGAATTAGAACCAGGCTAGGTGTCTCCAATTACTTCTCTTTTCTCACACATCTCCTTTGAATGGCGGATTATGCTTAAGACGATTGGAAGTGTGTACATCACAACAAAAAGTCTTGTTACAAGTCCTGTTAAAGAGCGACATATCCTTGCAAAATTACTTGAAATCACTTGTTAAATACTTCTTGGAGCTAAGTCCTCAATACGTATGTATTGATTTCTAAGTCCAAGGGTAGGAAAAATAGATATTAAACAAAAAAAAAATCAAAATAATGAATCCATATTGTTAAAAACTATCACTCTAAGTGAAATCAATGAATATGTCAAGATGTGAAAATCATGTTTAAAACCATTTAAATCTAACCAATATTGTAATTTCTAATGCAAAAATTCATGAATAAAATAATATTCTTAATAATGATTAATTAAGAATAGATAATTTTAAAAACCATAATTCATGAATATGCAAAAATAAATTGGTTCTTAAAAATTATGTGTGAAAAATGGTTTTAAATAATTAAAAGAGTGAAAAAAAGAAAAATTAACCTTATTTAACCAAACGGTTAGGTGGTTGACTCGGTGGTTTGAAACGGTGGTTCCGTGGTCCATGGCTCGTCACTCAAATGGTGTGGTGGTTGATGGAGACGCGGTGTGATCAATACCGGTCAAGGTGTCGGGTGGCTAGTCGCGGTCAAGGGTCTTTCGAGACATGGCTCGGGTCCAAGGCGGTTCACGGCACGAGACAGTGGCGATGGATTTGGAGTCGCGGGTCGAGATAATACCGGTCGTGGTACCGGTCGGCGGTGTCGACCGATATCGGGTCGCGTCGTGTCACGGTATGGTTCGGGAAGGTGTGGGCGGGGCGTGTCGCGAGACGAGGCAGGACGCGGGACGGATCGAGACCGGCAAGTCGCGGCATGGAGCGGGACGGGTGAGATGGTGCGGGAGGTATCGGGTCACGAGTACTGGACCGAATATCGGTCGGTACTGTGGTCCGATATTGTGGCTTGTGGGAAGGTTGGGGGTTGTGTCGCGGGTTGGTGTCGTGTGTCGCATACCGGTCCGAGTACCGGTCGGTACCACGGTCCGAAAACGGGACCGAGTATCGGTCGTTGGTACCGTCCGATGTTACGGGGAACGAATGCGGTGGGATTTGCGGTGAGATTTGCGGTAGGGCTGCCTCGCGGTTGGGTTGGTGTGAGATTTGCGGTAGGGCTGACTCGTGGTAAGGTTGCGGTGAGATTTGTGGTAGGGCTGCCTCGCGGCATTGTTGCTCCAATACCGGTCACGATTTTTGACCGGTATGCATGACCAGTACTGGGTCACTCGTGTCGCGGGTCGATCGGGGTGCGATACCGGTCCGAATATCGGTCGGCGTGGTTGAACGGTATTGTATCGCGATCCATGCGATTTTAAACAAGCTTTTTCTTCGGCTATACACATCGGAATTGAGATCCGAAAGATGCTACGGACTTTTGAGAATGAGATCTTTCCAACAGTATGAAGATTGTCTCCTGGTTCCTTGTGTTTTGTCCTGAGAAAAAGTTTGAAGTTGGCTCCTTGCAGCTTTGTATCCTTCTTCTTCAGTCTTGAGAAATTGGTCATAACTTTCAGACTGTAATACCAAATTACGTTCTGCTTTTTTCTGTAGCTTTGTATGACTGTCTACTATATTCTCACCAAATTTCAGAGTTTTCTGGGTTGATGTGGTAATTCTTTTGTGCCTTGAACCAGAACGGATCTTGTCCTATCTCCTTCTCTTCTTCCTTCTTCAAAACAAACATTTTTTTGTATTTTTATAACTTTTTGTAAAAACCTGAAAATTCATGATTAGAAAAACCAATAAGTAATAAAACTTTAAAAATGAAAACCATGATTAAAATTTGAAATTAAAGACTCTAAAAAAAACAAAACCAAATATGGGTTGCCTCCCATAAAGCGCTTGTTTTAAGTCTTTTAGCTCGACTCCTTTTCCTTTTAAGCATAAGATGGCTCTACTAAAGGAATTGAGACTCCTTTAGCTTCTCTACACTCTGGACCGCATGGCTTGAGGCTCCATCTATTAGCATCTTGTTGACTTTTGTGTTTCATCTTGGCATGAACCACATCTTCTTCACGTTCCTTAGATACCAAGATCGAATTTGCAATATTTGGCGTCTCTTTGCCTTTTGGTCTTGTCGGTTTGACAACATCCTTATGTATGGTTGAAGGGGCTGGAATTTTGAGGTCTTGGATCTCCTTAATCGCATCACCTGGATATATATGAAAGGTTTCATTAGTGTACATATTGATACAAAAAGAAACCTTACCTTGTAGGGTTGGATAGATCACTCCTTTGTCAAGTTTAGAGAGAGAGATTTGGTGATTTGTAGAATCCACAAATTCTCCATCGGTTTCAAGGAATGGTGAACCAAGATTTAAAGGCTTGTGAGGGTCATCTTTAGTCTCCAAAATGTTGAAGCTTGTTATAAGCTCCTCTCCTTGATCGCACATGTTATCCAATTCAACATCCGTGATGCATGTTTTGTCTTCTTGGAGATCTCTTGTAAGCATCTCTCCAAGGTGAACCAAACGCGCCTCGGTGCTTTGAAGTGGAGCAACAAGAGCTTCTAATTTTTCTCTAAGAGCTGACGAAGAATTCTTGATCTCATATTCGAAATTTTTGAATTCTCCCTTGAGTTGAGCCACAAACAATTCTAGTTTATCGTCTAGGATAATTGAAAAGGCGTGATCTTGGAGTTGTTGTGGTGGTTGTGGATACTCACAGTGATGGTAATGATAGGCATCCTCACGCTCATAAGCCTCCCAAGGTTGTTGTTGGTACATATGAGCATTGCACCAAGTATTGTTGAAGTATGGCGGTTGATGATACTCATGAGGCATTGGGTTATAATCTCCAATGGTTTCATGGTAGTAAGAGCTCGCCATTCTCCTAGGATAGAGGTTGTAGTGTTCCATTGATGACTCTCTGAAACACTCACAAAAAAACAAAAACAAAAAACAAAAAGAAGAAACGAAGAATCAAAAGTAAATAAAGAAAAACAAATCTTAGACTTAATCTTTATCAAAAACTCGTAGGTAACAAATTAGTCCCCGACAATGGCACCAAAAACTTGATGTCGTGGGTTATTCAAGATTTAAATTTATAACCCTAGATAAAGCTGCAAGTGCACAGGCAAACGCAGTAGTACTTAGGGGTCGATCCACAGAGACTAGAGATGATACGCTACGAATTTATGTGATGCAAATTAAGCTAAGACAAAATATGATTTTGGTTTTGTGGTTTTATGATAGAAATTATAAAGCAAAGAAAGTAAAAGCAAGGGTAAATCAATAAGAGAAAAGCGTTAGACATTAGACAATTCGCAGAGACTCATGAAACACATAAAGATATCGGGTTTTAAAGATCGTTCTAGAACTCAAATCACTAATGTAAGGTCATCCCACTGTCGTGACGTAACTAACCATCTACGTTTTCTACCCTAATAGACTCAACTATCACAGGTTATTATAAGGTAAAAACATGCTTTAAGTGTAAGTTCGATTGTTCATACTACTCCATAACTAACCTTTCGAATTGTTATGATGCAGTACTCACCAAATAGTAGTTCAGGCAATATAACAAGCTTTTGGAGAGTATATCAACCTAAGATCAGTTTGCAAGATGGCCAAAAAAGCAAACAGCATTACGATCGAATAGAGGTGAAGAATCCACTAGATAAACCCTAACAAATTTCGATATTCAATTATGCATAAACATGGAATCTTTGAATGCCTAAAACCTAACAAGTAATTTACTCAGACATGATTGAAGTAACAACAAAGAAACAAGGATAGGCACGAATCATCATAGATAAACTGAATTTAAAGAGTAAGAGATAAGAAATCTTCTCTATATCAAAGTACAAAGGGAGATCTCCTCCTAGAATCCAAATCCAATGAAGAACAAAGATGAAAATGTGTTTAGTGTTTAGAGAAGAGATAGGTGGCTGCCTAGGGCTCCCTAGTCGTGCCCTCTAGCTGCTTATTGATGCTTTTTCTCCTTAAGAGGCTACAAAAAAGTATATATAGGTGTAGGATCTTCTAGGGCTTTAGTTTAGGTCAAAAGGGTCTTTTACGTCAAAACTGCTCCAACGTTGGGCCAAGTAACGGACGGGCTTCTAGGCCGGTGTTGGACTCTTCTTTGGGCCTTCATGAGTGCTGGCAACGTTCTGTAACATTGGTCCACAGACTGGCCCGGTGCTTGACTTGATTCTGCACTTGTCTCACTTCAGAGGCAGCTTGACGTGTATTCAGTAAACCAAGCGTATCTTTCTGTTCACCGCTCCAAATGATATGATTCAGATTCAGTTGTGAAGCTAACTCAAAGATCTATCTTCTGACCAAGTGTCATCCAATTCCACATTAATTTGCCCTCTGTTTACTGCTAAACTTCTGGCGTATATGTTTTGTCCAACTTGGTAGATTGTGGTACCTTGTGAATTCTTTGGTCTTGATGATGTCTTTGGCTTATGAAAGTTGTTGTAGCTTGTTTTACACCTCTTTTGGTCCTTTTTTCTCTGTTTTGCTTGATTTCCCTATTAAGACTCTAAAACTACAAAAACGAGGAAAACTACCTCTTTTGGCTGAAAAGCTTATTAAAGTGCATAGAAAATATAGTAAAATAGATGGTAAAAATGGTAAAATATGGGACATATCAGTTGTGTGTTTTATATTGTCGTTAGAACTGCTAGGGTGTTGGTAGTTCTGGAATTTGATGAATTGGTGAATTGGATGTTGTTGGTTTCAATATAGTATGGGATGTATTGAATGGTTTGATTTAATTCGTTATTGATTGGTTATTGTTTTCCGCATATTGAGAGTTGACCGTTGAAGATTATCATTTGTGATAATGATAATCCGGGTTTTAATTGAGAAAAATTTTAAAATTTTTGGGTCGGGTCGTTTCAACCCCGAAGATGAGTATACAAACGAGAGTGGAGAAAGTACCGATGAGGATGACGATAACTCAAATGATGATTCAGAGTGAAGCATAAATGTTATCTATATTGTATCTTAATTGCAAATAAACAAGTATGTATTCATAGTTTAAAACAAATGCATGTAATGAATAAAGATTTGAAAAAACTATATAGTTTTACATATATCATCATTAACCTTATATGAACAAAATATATAAGTACAAAAAATTTCAAATTTTAAAATATTCGGTTCTAACAAAGAATGAAATAGTTAAGATTGTTTTCGTATCGGTTACGGTTTCTTTACTCGATACCCCAAAAAGAGATTGGTGGTTTAGCGTCGCCATAGTGACGAATTAGCATCGAAAACACATGAAATCTACGCAACTTCGACGTTATTAGTAAAGAATTAGCGTCGGATACCATTTATTTTGACGTTATTGCAACGCTAACCGAAACAAGTTTAATGTTTGGGGTTTAGGGTAAAGAATAAAAAACACATCGGATTTTTTGTAATTTGACGCAAAACCGACGCTATATTGAATTAATTTGATTAAATTGACGCCCATATTATGGTAAAATGTCATATTCGTTTTGGTTAAATCATTCGCGGTAAACCGAAAAGATTTTAATTTAGCGTCGAATTAGCGTCGAACCTAACCTATTTCGACGCTAAACCAAAATTTTTTTGGTTTACCGCTAACACGCAGCAACACATTTAATCAAAAACTGATAAGAATTTAACTTAGCGTCGAATTAGTGTCAAAATAGGTTAGCTTCGACTCTAATTCGACGCTAAATTAAAAAATTTCGGTTTTCGATCAACACACGGTAAAGCATTAATGTGGTGAGAAACCAAAAACATTTAATCAAATATTTCATATTTTGCATCGAATTAGCGTCGGTAGGTGTCCCTTTATAAACGCAACCCAACCCTTCTTCCTAAGTTTCTTTGTGCAAAAACTGAACTTCCTTTTCCAAAAATCTCTTCTCTCTCGCCGCCGGTCTCTCTCTCTCGCCGCCAGTCTCTCTCTCCGTCGGTCCCTTCTCTCTCGCCGCCGGTCTCTCTCTCTGGTGGTCCCTTCTCTCTCTCCGCCACTCCCTCTACAAAATCTCTCTCTCTCTCTCGACCATTCTCTCCCTCAAATGGTATGTGTAATTTTTTCATACTCATTTTTTATGTTTATCATTTGTTATGTGTATTAGTAATTGATTTGTAGGAAATAGAATGGATTTGTAGGAAATGGAATTTTGAGGGTAAATTTGTAGGAAATAGATTTTAGGAAATGAAATTGAATTTAGATTTGAAATGGATTTATGTGTTTGTATTGATAAGTTATATATAAAATTTATAAATTTATGAATTTATGGAAAATAAAAACAAATTTATGAATTATATTTTATGAAATTATTTTATGTAAAGTAAAATAAAAACTAATTTATGGTTTTTTTGAATTTAAAATAAAAAATTATTTAAAAAAAAAAACGAATTTACATGTTATTTTACAAGTTATTTATGGAAAATATAAAATTATTTTTGAAGTTAAATTTATGGATTTATGTGTTTATATTCATATTTTATATATAAAATTTAAGAATTTATGAATTGCTCTATCAAATTATTTTACAAGTTTTTAATTTATTTATTTATATACTTATGGAAAATAAAAATAAATTTATATTTTATGTATTTTAATTTAATAAATTTATTTTATTTTATAGGCGGATCGACCACCTTCATACGGACAGTTATTTGGCTAGGATGCTACGATTCCCAGATTCGATGGTCGTCGCGAATTAGGATCAGGATCAGGGTCGGGTTCACAGGCTGCGAACTATCATCCACGAGCTCCACCACGAGTTGCACCACGAGCTCCGCCACCGCCTCAGCCAGAGCCAGAGCTAGACGAAGACGAAGCAGATTATCCCGATGATCACAATGAGGCCCCTCCACTGCCAAACCCGCCTCTTATGATGCGGATTAGTGAGCTTCTCCGCCAACCTGGACGTTAGACACGGGTTAGGGTCCTCCATCCGTTTAAGACTCCACATACTTTCTGGTATGATTAATTTTTTTGCAATATTACTAATTATTTTTATTTTTGGGTAATTAATTTTTAATTACAAGTTATAATTAAATTATTAACATCTTAATATTTTGTTTTACAGGTTTAGCGATAACTGTGTTTTGCGTTCGGTCACCACAACCATCATTGCCCATTTCACTATGCCGCATGCTAATTGGAGCTAGACGCCGCAGTCTGTTCGGGATATTTGGTTTGAGTCATGGGCAGTAAGTCATATTACATTCTTTATTTCTATTTATTGAATTATTAGATTTTAAATATATTAATAACATTATTCGTATTTTTGTAACAAGGGTGGCACTGGGATGATTTTCGTACATACGAAGTCAGAGCGGCCTTCGAGAAGAAGGCCACAAAGTGTCTCAACGGCGTCGTCGATAATATGAAGAAAGCTTGGCACACGAAAGGCGATGAGACGAAGTCGATAAGGATCCCGATGTTTGGTCGGGTCTAGTGCGGTTTTGGGAGGATCCCCGTTCGGTAGTTAAATCGGAGAAGTGTTCTGCATCCCATCTCACACCGGTGCCCGAAGTAGATGGACCTTCTAAGCATTGTGCGGGTCAATCATCATATGCCACAATACATTGGATATGCTATTATTTTAATTAAATTAATTTATTTGATTATTTGTATTTTATATATTTATTTACTCTATATTTCATTTTTATCTATGTTTATTTTTGTTTAACACTCTGATGGCGGTGATCTTCCTCCGATGATTAAAGTGATGGAGAAAACTCATCGGCACAAGGATGGGACGTTTGTTACCGCTCAAGCGGAACAAACGTTCAATGAGTACGACGCACGACTGGCAGAGCTAGATGAGTCTGTCCAGTCTACGTTGGATCTCAAAGATTTGGATAGACTTTACAATGAGGTAATTTTTTAGGTTTCTATATTATATTATAACTTATTTTTATTACAATTTTAATAATTTTATTGTATAACACTTTTATTTTATAGGTTGCACCGAAGAAGAAAGGACGAACGATGGGTGTTGGATCCATCAGGGATGTCCTAACAGCTTCTTCGTCTGCTCTGTATTCTCACACTCCGAGTTCTTCGGAGCCACATTTGACCGTTCAGTTGACCGCTGCTAATGCTGAGATTGCACGGCTAAAGACGGAATAAGCGGATCTGAAGAGCACCAACACCTACGTTGTGTCCCAACTTTCGACATTGACCGGTTTTTTTGACATTATTGCAGTGGATAACCAGACTTTAGCAACTGCCTTGCAAAGCATGGTGCGTCCTCCACCGCCTCCTCCACCTACCGGTCCAGCAGATCGAGGAAGAATCCGAAGATATGATTCGAGAAGATACCATGAACCTAAGGCCCAACATCAGTAGATTAGCGTTTTTATTTCATTTATATCGGATAATTTAAATTTGCGTTTGTATTTCTTTTAGAATATTTTTATTTTTTTAAAAAAATTCAATCTGACCAACGCTAAATCGATGCAATACTGCTGACATTTAGGGTCGATTTAGCGTCAACACACGATGTATTCCGACGCTAAATTAACGCCATATTAGCGTCGTATTAGCGTTGAATGGTTGCATCCAAAATGTGTAGACGCTAATACGATGCTAATTTAGCGTCGTATTAGCATCGAATGGTTGCATCCGAAATGTTTAGACGCTAATAAGACGCTTAGCGTCAAATTCTATTCGATGCTAAAATAGCGTCGAATTAGCGTCGAATAAGATTTAGCGTCGACGATTTAGCGTTGAAATGTAATTTGACGCTAAACCGATGCTAAGACGTGTTAGTGTCGAATTAGCATCGAATTTTGCCAACGCTAAAACTGTGTTTTCTTGAAGTGAATTGCTTGGTTAAAGTCACTAGCTTGACTTGTTTAGCCATTTTAGGCTTGAGGTGCATCACCTAAGGGGATAAATCCACCTTCGCCTTAGTTAGTGTCAGCAAGATATGGCTTGAGTCGCTGACCATTGACAACAAATTCATTGCCTTTGGTGTCCAGCAACACCACGGCTCCATAGGAGTGGACCTCTTTAATGATAAAGGGTCTGGACCACCTTGATCTTAACTTTCCTAGGAAAAGTTTACCTCTAGAGTTGAAAAGGAGTACCTGGTCGTTTGGCTGAAACTTTCTGGTAAGTATCCTTTTGTCATGATACACATTAGTCCTTTCTTTGTAGATTTTAGAACTCTCATAGGCTAGGTGCCTAGTTTTTCTCCAACTCGTTGAGCTGCATAGATCGCCTCTCAAAGGCTGATTTGACATCATAGTTCATCATCTTGATAGCCCATGCTGCCTTGTATTCAAGCTCCACAGGGAGATGACAAGACTTCCCATACACCAAGTGGAAAGACGTTGTCCCCAATGGTGTCTTGTACGCAGTTCTATAGGCCCAAATAGCATCATCTAACTTGGCAGCCTAATCCTTTCTAGTGGTTTCCACGGTCTTTTGCAGAATACTCTTGATTTTCCTGTTGAAAACCTCAACCTGACCACTAGTTTGTGGATGATATGGTGTTGTTATCTTGTGCTTCACACCATTCTTTCTCAATAGGCCCTCAAAGACCTTGTTGATGAAGTGAGTGCCTCCATCGCTTATGACAACTCGTGGCACTCCAAACCTGGGGAATATCAAGGACTTAAACATCTTCACCACTACCTTGGTATCATTTGTTGGTGAAGCAATGGCTTCCACCCACTTAGACACATAATCAACAACCACCAAGATGTATTGGTTTCCATAGAAAGATGGAAAAGGTCCCATGAAATCGATTCCCCACACATCAAACACTTAAACTTCCAGAATGAAATGTTGAGGCATCTCATTTCTCTGAGAAATGTTTCCTTGCCTTTGGCATGTATCGCACTTTGAAATGAAAGCATGTGCATCCCTAAACATTGTCGGCCACCAAAATCCAGCTTGCAGCACTTTAGACACTGTCTTGAATGTTGCAAAGTGACCGACATAGTTCGAACTATGGCAATGGAACAGAATCCCAGGAATCTCTTCATCAGGCACACATCGCCTAAAAATACCATCTGAGCATTGCTTGTAGAGGTATGGTTCATCCCAAAAATATCTTCTTATGTCTCTTAGGAACTTTCTCTTCTTATCACCCACAAAATCAGATGGTTAATGTTCAGCAGCTAAGTAGTTTGCTATCTCCCCAAACCATGGAAAATTCAGAACAGTTGTCTTGAAGGTAGCACCACAAAACTTCTCGGGAGCAGGTGTTCTCAATTTTAAAGCAGGTTCTTAATGTGCATAAAACTTCTATGTATGATTTATGCAATTAGGTCTTTAAATTTATAACCTTAGGGAACTGCAAGTGCACAGTTAAGACAATTGTAGTACTTAGGGATCATTCCACTAAGGACTAGGTGATGACTGCACTACAAACATATATGATTCGGACTAAGCTAAGGGAAAATATTATTTGGTTTTTGGGGTTTTATGGAAGCAAATAACAAGCAATAAAAGTAAAGGGATAGATATCAATTAAGATAAGAATTCAAGCAATTCACAAAACATATGCAAAACACAAGCAATCGATTTAGGATTTTAATACTAGTTGTTCTAGAACTCATATCACTAACGTAAGGTCATCCCACTATCGTGAAGTAACTAACCATCTACGTTTTGCACCCTCATAGACTTAACTATCGCAGGTTATTACAAGGTGAAAACATGCTTTATGCTCAAGATTGATTGTTCACTAGACTCCTTAACTAACCTATCGAATTGTTAAGATGCCTAGCTCATCGAATACTAGGTCCGGAGATATAACAAGCTTTTGGAGAGTATATCAACCTAAGATCACTCCTTGGGTAGCTAAGCCAATTCGTGCTTTGTGTATACATAAAGATGAAGAATCAATTCTAGAATAAAACTCTAAACGATTAAGTATGTAAAGACATAAAATTAAGAAAGTGCATAGAAATCAAATCAAAGCTATACTCTAACATGTTTTGCAACACGTAGCAGCAAGAGTACAGCACATATAAATAGTATAAATTGTTTATCTATCTAAGCGTAAGGAGTTAGATCTCATCTCTTTGCAATAGGGCAAAGTCAATCTATCATTAAAGGCTTCTAGAATCAAATATGTATTAAGAACAAGAGAAAACGAAATACATTGTTTAGGTATTGATTTAGGTTGTTAAGGCCAGCTGTTTGAGTTCCTAAAGAGGCTAAAAGCAAGTATATATAGGGTTAAGGAGGCTTAAGTCGGCTAGGATTTCTTCGCACAAACGTCTTTTTGGTCGAAACTAAGGCAATATCGGTCCAAATAACGGACGGGTTGCGTGACCGGTATTGGAATCTTCCATGACTCTTCTAGAAGGTTGGAAAAGGTCTAGATATCGGCCCATGGGCTGGCCAGGTGCCTGGCTCCATTCTGCACTCACTTCACTTCAAAGGCAGTTTGACATGTCCTTAGTGTTTCGGGTGTATCTTCCAAAGTACAGCTCTAATTGATGAAATTCCAACTCCATTGGAAATTTCACTCAAAGGGCTATCTCCATACCAAGTTTCATTAAATTCCCAATTGATTTGATCCTCTATTCTTTAGCGAACCTCTGGCGTATACGTTCTGTCCAGTTTGAAAATATGCATTATCTTCACGATAAAATGACTTGGCCTGGTTCCTTTGACTTGGATGAGTAGCTGCATCTTAGATAACACTCCTTTTACTCCTTTTTACATCCTTTTTATGATAAAACTTGTTAAGACCTTCAAATCTACATATACAAAAAAACTACCTCTTTTGGTCCAAAAACTTTATTAATATATATAAAAATCATAGTTAAATAGATAGAAAAAGTGATAAAATATAGGGTATATCAGTTCTCTTGTCTGGACCGGGTGCTCCAGCACACAGGTGCTAACCGCGTAGACTGTTCATCAGGAAGTGTGTCATCAAGAGGTACTTTATCATTAATTTTCATGCGAGATAGATGATCAGCAACCCCATTCTCGCTCCCCTTCTTGTCAACAATCTGCAAATCAAAATCCTAGAGCAAAAGGATCCACCTCAACAGCCTCAGTTTTGCATCCTTTTTAGTGAGCAGGTACTTTAGAGCAGCGTGGTCGGTGTGTACGATCACCTTTGAATAGAAAAGGTATGATTTGAACTTCTCTAAAGCGAATACCACTGCCAGGAGCTCCTTCTCAGTTGTAGCATGTTTGCAATGAGCCTCATCCAAGGTACGGCTGGCGTAGTAAATCACATGGAGCTTTTTGTCTTTTCTCTGACCCAAAACTGCACCTACAACATAGTCACTCGCATCTGTCATCACTTCAAATGGCAGGTCCCAATCAGGTGGTTGAACGATGGGTGCGCTTATCAAGGCTACTTTTATGGTGTGAAAAGCCTCTAGCCAAGCCACATTGAAGCCATACTTAGTCTCCTTGCACAATAGCTGAGTTAGCGGTCTTGCTATTTTGGAGAAGTCCTTGATGAACCTCCAGTAGAAACCAGCATGACCAAAAAAACTCCTTATGCCTCTGACTGAATATGGTGGCTGAAGACTCATCATGACTTCAACCTTTGCTTTGTCAACCTCAATACCATTCTCAGATATCCGATGATCAAATACAATGCCATCTCGAACCATTAAGTGGCTTTTTCCCATTTCAGCACGAGATGCTTCTCCTCATATCGCTGTAACACCCTGCACAAATTTGACAAACACACAGAGAAAGAGCTTCCATAGACAGAGAAATCGTCCATGAAAACTTCCATTATATCCTCAATAATGTCAGTAAAAGTTGACATCATACACCTTTGGAATGTCGCTGGGGCGTTACACAAACCAAATGGTATTCTGCGATATGCAAAAGTACCATAAGGACATGTAAATGTCGTCTTCTCGTGATCGTCTGGATGGATAGGAATCTGGAAAAAACCTGAGTAACCATCTAAGAAACAGTAGTATGGATGGTTAGCCAATCTCTTAAGCATTTGATCAATAAAGGGCAAAGAAAAGTGATCCATTCTAGTGGCACCATTCAATTTCCTGTAATCAATACACATCCTATGACCAGTTACTGTTCTAGTTGGTATAAACTCATTCTTTTCATTTGTGATCACAGTAATTCCACCTTTCTTAGGTACCACATGAACTAGACTAACCCAATTACTATCTGAGATTGCATAGAATACACCAGCTTCTAGAAGTTTCATTATCTCATTTTTTACAACATCTTTTAGATTTGGGTTCAACCTCCTTTGATGTTCTATAGAATTCCTTGATTCATCTTCTAGATGTATTTAATGCATGTAAAGATCAGGTGAAATTATAGGAACATCATCTAGTGAATATCCTAGAGCCTTTCTATACTTCCTAAGAAGTACTTCCAAAGCTCGCAGGAGCCTGAAAGTTGGTAAACTGTGGTTTCTGTTGAACTCCCCCTTGAAACTGATTCTGACTTTGGTAAGGTAGGAACGTTTTGCCTAGGAAACCCTGAGGAAAACTCTTCTGAAAACCTTGACCCTGAGGTTTCTGATTTTGGAGACCAGTTTGTTGTGGATAGACCTGGTGTA
Source organism: Arabis hirsuta (assembly GCA_964056655.1). Classification (NCBI taxonomy): domain Eukaryota; kingdom Viridiplantae; phylum Streptophyta; class Magnoliopsida; order Brassicales; family Brassicaceae; genus Arabis; species Arabis hirsuta. The sequence continues at coordinate 18,561,065 of OZ053301.1, forward strand.
ACGACCGCAAACCAATTTCTGTGGATTTTGGTCGTGCGTCGACCGATGAAGGTGGTGTACGTCGATCGACGTAAGTCGGATTAAAACAGATTGGTTTGATTTCAATTGTTCGGTTTGGCAGACTGGTTTAAAGAGCCCTAGGGATGGGTTATTTAAAGGTTGAACATTCGATTCTGGCCGATTTTTGGCTGCAGGAATCAGAAATCAGAGAGAAGTTGAGAGATTGAGAGGGTTGGTGATTTTTGTTCGTTCTTAATCGTTGGGGCTGGATTTTTTGTGTTTGTGAGGATCCAGGGAGTGTGGAGACCTTGTTCTTCGTATTCATCACATTCTTTGTGATTTCCTCATCCTTTTCATTCCAGAATCGAGGTGAGTGCGTAACCGTAGGTTTATCTGGGTTGATAGAATGTTTCTGTGTTAATTTCGTATTGATTGCGTGCAGGGAGTGATGCAATTCGATCCAGGATTGATCCATGAGAGGATAGGTTCGATCCTGGCATATGTGATGGTGCGTCGATCGACGCAGTTGCTCTATGTCGATCGAAACGGGACAGTGCATCGATCGACACCGGGGTTGTGTGTCGATCATGTCGATTGACGTAGGTTAATGCATCGATCAACACATGGTGATTGTGTCGATCGACGCATGTCTATTCGAGGCGGATTTGTGTGTTTTGTTCGTGCGTTGCGTGTTGTGTGTTCACCCTGTTATTTTTATTGATTCTTATGCCTGTATGTATAACATGTAGACGGGATGACCGACTCACTGAGTATTTATGATAATACTCACTCATCTCTTTTTGCCATGTGATGCAGGTAAAGAAAAGGTGTGATCGTGGAATTATGGCCGAGAAGAGGAGATAATCTAGTGTTTCGTTTTGTGGTCATTGTGTTAGAATTGCTAGGGTGTTAGTGATTCTGGAACCACTGTTTTATTGTTATTGAAATTGATGATTGGTTTATTGGTTACTGATATTGGTTTATTAAATCGAACTGGTTAGAATTCAGTAGATTATTGGATTTATTGAATTGGTTTAATTGTTTAATCGTTCCGCATTGTTTGTATTGACCCGTTGAAGATTATTATTTGTGATAATAATAATCCGAAAGGGAAAAATTTTAAATTTTTCGGGTAAGGTTGTTTTATTTTGGTATCAGAGCCCTTATGGTTCTAGGGCGGGTGAATAATTGATTGATTATGTGAGTTAGTGGATTGATTGTTGTGTGGGTTTGGAGTCCTAGATCATCTTCTCCGAGCCTTCAATGAGATTCCACGGTAAGTGTTGTTTGACTTTTCTGTTTTCTAGTATGCTTAGTGTTCTGCTGGGTAAGGCAGAGTGAAATGGCTAGCGGTACTTGAGGTAGAGGTCGTGGGGGCCGAGGTGGTCATGGTGGGCACGAGCACGGACTTGAGAGTGAGTCTGTTGCCATGAGTGTGGCCTGGGAGACCACGGAGGAGCAGGTGGCTGATTCGCAGGCGTATCAGGAGGGGTCCATGGGTGTGGCCACTTTGAGTGCCAGTGTGAGGACTGGTGGGACGGGTGTTGGTCCCGGTGCAGCGGGCCCTGGTGGGGGTGCTGCTATAGGTGGAGTCCAGGATCGAGTTGATCGTCTAGCGGGTCTGCTACAGTTGATCTTAGAGCAGTTGCCAGGTGGGGTGCCGGCTCCAGGTCGGGCTCCAGGAATGCAGCCGGGTGTGGCTGGTGTTCAGCCGGGTGTGGCTGGTGTTCAACCGGGTGTGACTAGTGTTCAACCGAGTGTGGCAGGTGTGCAGCCAGGTGTGGCTGGTGTGCAGCTGGGTATGGCTGGGGTGCAGCCGGATATGGCTGGGGTACAGCCGAGTGTGGTGGTTGCGGAGGAGCTCCCATCCTATCTTAGGATGATGGAGCAAATGCAGAGGATTGGCACCGGGTTCTTCGCGTGTGGTGCCAAGCCTGAGGAGGCGGATTTATTGAGGACTAGATTGGGGCGTAATTTCCAATCTCTTAGGTGTCCAGAGGGATACCGGGTGGACCTGGCAGTTCATTACCTTGATGGTGATGCACATCTCTAGTGGCGAGGTGTGGTGGCTGAGTTCAATGCCAAGTATTTTCCGCAGGAGGCGATGGATCGCATGGAGTTACGATTCTTGGAGTTGGCTCAGGATGACTAGTCAGTCCGGGAGTTCAATGCGAAGTTTGGTCGCTTTCTTGTTCATGCCGGTAGAGATCTGGAGGGCGAGAAGGCCCAGGTGAAGAGATTCGTGAGGGAACTTCGACCAGATCTGAGGACTCGCTGTCGAGCGAGTAGGTTTGCCACGAGGGCAGAGCTGGTTGAGACAGCTGCTACGATTGAGGATGACCTGAGAGAGTAGGCTGTGGTGGTTAGTCCACCGGTGCAGCAGCAGAGGAGGTCGCAGCAGCAGGTGGGTCCGAGCAGGGGCGGCAAGCCTGCGCAGGGATAGAAGAGGAAGTGGGAGAGCACTTCAAGGGCCACTAAGGGTTGTTAGGGTGGTTCGGGTTACTTTGGGTATGGGAGCATGGAACACCGGGTAGCAAGCTCTCTGAAGAGGACTGAGGATCTGGATACGCGAGTCGAGGCCCGGGATTCGCAGGTGTGCTTTTACTGTAGAGAGCCGGGGCATATCAAGCCCAAGTGTCCTAGACTGCAGCAGATGGCAGTGGCAGCAGTGCAGCCGCTGGCTCAGATTGCAGCGGCACCGCGGGTGTTCACTTCGGTGGAGGCGGGTGGTTCTAGTGCCAGACCGGTCACAGGTAATTTCAGAACTTGAATTTAGTCTGTTTTGGAATTTGTGAGTCTGTGCTAGAATTTTAGGGAGGGATCTTAGGCACATGGGAGTTGTGTAGGGACCTTAGTTGTGGGCGGATGTGAGTCCCATGTTTTGTTTGATTCTAGAGCTATAAATAGCTTCGTTATTCCGAGGTGTGCGGAGGGCAGCGGTATCCGGAGCGATTCTGGTGAACAGCCGGGAGTAGTTAAGATTATTGGGGGCAAGTCGTTAGCTACTTGCGGGCAGGCTCGTGGTGTGGATGTTCTGGTGGGGGGAGAGTTGATGCAAGTAGATATGATCAATAGTCCAGTGGAACTGTACGATATCATCATGGGTATGGATTGGTTGGATCGGTATAGGGTCCATCTGGATTATCATCAGGGACTAGGTACGGGCATTATGAGTTTGTGGTGATGCTTTTCGGGTTGACGAATGCACCAGCGGCGTTCATGAGGTTGATGAATAGAGTATTCTAGGAGTATCTAGATGTGTTTGTGATCATCTTCATTGATGATATTCTGGTGTATTTGAGAAGTCCTTAGGAGCACGAGGTACACTTGAGAGTGGTTCTGGAGAAGCTGATATGTCCCATATTTTACCTATATTACTATATATTTTACTATGTTTTCTATGCATTTATCTACGGTTTTATACCTTTAAAGGTAGTTTTTCTCGTATTTGTAGTTTTAGAGTCTTAACAGGGAAATCAAGGAAAAAGGAGCAAAAAGAGTCAAAATAGGTGTAAACCAAGCTACAGAAACATTCATAATCCAAAGACACCATCAAGAACAAAGAATTCACAAGAAACAACACTCTACCAAATTGGATAGAATGTATACGCCAGAAGTTCAGCAGTGAACGGAGGATCAACCCGATTTGGAATACGATGAAACTTTTTATTAAGATAGATCTTTGAGTCAGATTTACAATGAAGTTTGAATAATCTCATTTGGAGCTGTAAGCAGGAAGTTACACTGGATTTACTGAAGATACGTCAAGCTGCCTCAGAAACGAAACAAGTGCAGAATCGATCCAAATACCGGGCCGCCTCGTGGACCGATTTTCTGGGCTGATGCCAGCATAAATCAAGGCACTTTGGGCCCAATACCGATCGTGTTCCTTGGCCGAAATCCCAACTGACTTTGGGATAAGTTTTGACGTAAAAAGACGGATTTGACCTAAAGAATACCCTAGAAAACCCTAAACATATATATACTTGTTTTTAGCCTTTTGTTAGGTAGAATGCAGCCGAAGCAATAGAGTAGTTTATCATATAGGAGCAGCCACCACGAGTTATCTTGGTGTTCTTCATTAGATTTGGAGTTTAGAGCAATCTAGTGGATGATCTCGCTTTGTATCTCGATATAGAGAAGAATCCTCTTACCCTTAATCTTTAATTCAAGTTTCTTTATCATGAATTCATCATCTATCTCTCGTTTTTTGTGCATAATGTCTGAATAGTTTTATTTGTTAGGTTTTAGGTTTTCAATGAGTTTCATAATTCGATAATTGATTGATGATTGTTTAGGGAATACAATAGAGTCTTCATCTTTACTTATACTCAATGCATGATTGCTTTACCGCGCATCTAGCAATCTGATCTTAGGTTTCTATGCTCTCCAAAAGCTTGTTATATTGCCTGAACTAGTATTTGATGAGCCAAAAGCCTTAACAATTCGAAAGGTTAGTTAAGGAGTGCGATGAAATTTATCAAACTTGAACTTTAATGCATGTTTTCACCTTGTAATAACCTCCAACAGTTGAGTCTTTTAGGGTGCTAAAACGTAGATGGTTAGTTACATCACGATAGTGGGATGACCTTAAATCAGTGCTTTGTGTTCTGGACAATTCATAATTCCTAAATCCCTAAAATCAATCAATCTTTATTCTTGCATGATTCTCTTCGAAATACCTAAGTCCTAACGCTTTTCTTTTATTGATTTTCATTACAATTCACATTCGTTGCTTGCTTACTTTATTTTCAATCACAAAAACGACAAAAATATCTTGTTCTAGCTTAGTTTTATTCATTACAATTTGAAATGTGGTTAAGAAGTCCTTATTGATACGATCCCTTATCTATACTAACCGTATCTGATGTGCACTTGCAGGTAGTTAGTTGAGAGGTAAAATTCGACTCACATCAAGTTTTTTGGCGCCGTTGTCGGGGACTTCAAAGAACATCACATTCGAATTTTTGACTAAAACTCAGTCTAGAACACTTTAATTTCAGTTTTTCTTTTTATTACAAGTTTGTTTCTTTCTTTTTCGACTTTGATTTCTTGTTTTCCTTTATCGATTTCCGTGTGTTTCAGGTGTTTATGCCTAGTACTAGAAATTCTAACGAGAAAAATCTAGTTGTACCTGAGCAAGAAATCGATAAGCTTGAACGAGTCCTTAGGAGACAAAGACAACTAAGGATGGCAGATTAAATTGATGAACACGCCATGAATGAAGAGCAATGAGCTCTTGCTCTTGCTGCTGCTGCTGCTCTTGATAGAGAGAACCAACCCGTGGAGCAACCACTTGGTGCCCACATAAACCCACCTGTTGGTAATGATGTTATCCGTAACCCGCCGGAGAACATTGTTAGGAATCCTGTTGGTGAAAACGATCAACATCTCATTCCACTTGGGAATATGAGAATGCAACAAAAAGTTCCACATCTTCAACCTCAAGGGAACCTAAATTTCCAACAGCCTTTGCGTCCAAGACAAGTGCAACAAGTCCAACATCAAACTATCGGAGATGTCGATTCCTCCGATGCCTTCTTCTTTGATAGAAACCCCATCCGCCCACCTCTACCTCAAAGGAATGATTTTGAGATTAAACCTCAAATCATCGCATTGGTGAAACAAAACCAATTCCATGGGCTGTCCACGGAGCATCCTCTTGACCACATCGATACTTTCGAAGAAATTTGTAGTACGACTCGTGCTAATGGAGTTCCCACCGACTACTTTAAGTGCAAGCTCTTTTTTCATTTTCTCTAAATGATAAGGCACTTAGATGGATGAAGTCTCTACCTCCACGGTCCATCACTACTTGGGACGAATACAAAGGAGCTTTCTTGAACCATTTCTACACTAAACAGAGATCAAATTCTATAAGGAACAAGATCTCGAGTTTCAAGTAAGGACCAACCGAATCCTTCTTTGAAGCCTTGGAACGTTTCAAGGAGTACACTAGGGACTACCCTAATCATGGTTTCTCTGAAGGAAACTTATGGAATATCTTCTACAATGGAATCGATTACAAGCACCAAACATCTTTGAATGCTGCGAGTAATGGGAATTTCATGACCAAGCTTGTACCGGAGGCAAAGCTTTTGATTGAGAACCTTGCAGCTAGTGATGCTAACTGTTCTCAAGACTATAATAGGAGCATCAACACTACTAGATCATTAACCGATTCAACTCAAATTTCGGAGCTCAAGAACATGGTTTCACAACTACTTAAGAATCAAAGAGGAGTTCATGCCGTTGAAGACATTAATGGTACAAGTTATGATCCTAATATGGAACGTATTGGAGATGGAATGGAGGAGAATCAAGAGGAAGTGAACTACATAGGAGGAAACTATGGGAATCGAAATTTCAACAACAATTTTCGATCTCACCCAAATCTGTCCTATCGGAGCAACAATGTTGAGAACCCTCAAGGTCAATTCTACCCTCGATAAAATGTCAACCAAGGAGGTCAATATCAATCCAATCAACCCTTCTATTCTAAGGGAATGTATCAAGTGAAACCATCATTCAACCCATCCCAACCAACCGGACCGGTTTCTTTTGATGCTAAACTCGAAGATATGAAGAACCAAATGCTAGAAGCTTTCGGCCAACACAAGAAAGAGGTAAACCAAATGGTGGAAAGTAGATATTCGGAACTTAACACTAAGATCGAGTCTATTATTACTCATCTCTCTAAAATGGATACGCAACTCGTTCAAACCTCGAAAGCTGTTCGAAGACAAGACGAAGAGAAAGCAAAGAAGTTTTGCAATGTTGCTTCTACTAAAGAAGAGGAGGCCGTGGTCACTCCTAAACCACTTGAAGAAGAGGTTATTTTAGTCCAAGAACCAAAAGAAGAACGCCTTCCCGGCGAATCTAAGAGAGCTTACAAGAGAAGACTAAAGAGGATACCTTTGGAAAAAGTCGATAATCTGGGAAAATTTGTTTTTCCATGCTCTATTAGTGGAAAGGAGATCCACGATTGCTTGTGTGATACTAGAGCAAACGGCAATGTCATGTCACTAGCCATGGCAAAGGAACTTGGAGTGGTCGATTTCAAGCCATCCAAAGTCTATATAGAGTATGCCGATTTATCATCCTCTACACCTTATGGGATGCTTGAAAACGTCATGGTCAAAGTAGGAGAGGGGATTGTTCCTACTGATTTTCAAGTGTTGGAGATGAAGACCGGAAAGTTGAATCCATTGATACTTGGATTACAATTCTTAGCAACCGCCGGAGCCATTGTTGATTTTCCAAACCGAAGAATCTCTTTCGCCAATATCAACAAAAATTTCTTCTATGATGAAGTAGATGCTAAGCGTATACCAAGCTCGATTGGAGTAAAGGTTACTATAGACCCCGGAGATGCCAAGAAAGGAGCAAAAGAAGGAGATCCTAAAGCTAAAATGAAGATAGTTGCAAAACTATCCAAGGAGAACCATAAGGACATTTCCAAAGATGTCAAGACAACTTTGACACCTATGGATGATGCTAAGAATGGGAACAAAGCAAATGAGAAGTTTATCTTTGAGAACATGGTAATAAAGATCCTCGTCCCAAGAGAAGACGAGATCAACAGGGAAACTATCAAGCGTAAGCTTGAAAACACTTTGAAGCTTTTCCCGGAAGCATTAGTTGTCAAGTATGACAATGGAGATTCACTTGGAATCATCATAGAAGCCGAAAGATCAAAGCCTAATGAAGCTAAAGGAACCACCATTCCCTTAGTAGATCCACCGGAAGTCTAAAAACTTCAAAAGGAGTCGAGCTAATTGACTTTAAACAAGCGCACTGTGGGAGGCAACCCACATTTTTATTTTTATTTATGCTTTAATTAGTTTTTAAAATTTTAATTTTGGTTTTCATAAGTTTATTTTACACTAATATATTTTATTTTAATTTTTCAGGATTTATAAAAAGCCAAAAAAAAAAGGTCGTCGGTACCGGTCACGATACCGGACCGCGACCCAACCGATGTCGACCTTACCACGACACGGGTCCAGTACCGGACGAGGTATCGGGCGACGTCCTTGACCGGTATCGCGAAAAGCTTACCGCGACACAGGAGTCTCTGTACCAGTCATGTGTATCGGTCGGCCAACCCGACCGATACTCGCATGTGTTTGCCTTGACCCGTTCTTTCTGCGACACGCAAATCTTTACCGCGACACGAGGTCGTTCGTCCCACGACCCGAAAGCCCCACATCGGTCGTTCGTATCGGCCGTTCCACCTGATCGATACTCAAGACACAACCCAGTCCTTCCCCCGACATGAGGCATCTCGACCCGCAACATGATGAGAACCTTACCGCAACACGATATCGGACACGAGTACCGGTCGTCCCATCCGACCGATACTTGGGACATGTTGCCCCATCCCGTACCGCAACACAAAGGCCGCATATCGGTCCTGCATATCTGTCGACACGCCCGACCGGTATCGAGGCAGACCTAGCGCATATCCGTCCTGATCCAGCCGTCCCACGATACGTCCCGCATGACCCGCAGTCCCATCTCACACCTCGCCCGCGACATCACCCAGACCTTTCCGCGACACGATCCGTCTCGACCCATGACCAGGGTAAATTCCGGTCACGATTTCGGTTGGTCCAACCGACCGGTATTCGACCGATCCGACCCGGGTAAGTTTTCTAAACCGTTTTCAAACCGATTTTAACCGGTTCTAAACCGATTTTAACCAGAATTAAACCAAAAAAAATCACAAAATCTGATTTTAAATGGTTTAACAAACTTCTTTTTGACAATTGCAAACACAACTTCATCTTTTTCTCTCTCAAATGTGTTCTTGAGCTCAATAAACCCTAAAAATCCAATTTTGGGGTTTTATCTCAATTCACTAAAATTTGTTTGGTTTTTCACTAGGAATTCAATTCTTAATCTCATATTTCACTAAACCCAAGGTAATTTCTCTCTAGAACCCTCTTTTTATCTAATTCCAAGTTTATGCATATTTTAGAAATTTCATAGATTTAGCTTAAATTGGCTAGGTTGTTGGAGAATCAATATATGAATACTTGATTAGACTTGATATAAACATTATTGATGGGTTAATTACATGATTACAACCTTTAATTAATTTTTCACAAATTTGGATTTGTGCGGATAGAATAACAAACGAATTTGGGTGATTCATGGTTAGTTAATACATCTTTTAATATGGGTTTATCATATATACATAGGATTGATATGAATTTTGACATATTAAACACTTAATTGCAAAATTTTGGTGTTTTTAACATGTCATTAACATTAACTCCGAAAATTATGTTTTAATTAGAGAAAAATTATTTTACCTTTGGTTATTATTCTTACATATTTCTAATGTCTTGTTATGCTTTATTTTGATTCAATTCCCCATTGGAAGCAATTCTTTTGGAAATCGAGATTTTCAAGACCGTAAAATGCTTTTTTGAGATTTTTCTTTTTGTAGGAATTTCAATGGAGAATGAGATTGTTCCACGGAAGTCTAAGAGAGAACATAAGCCCAAGAAGCATCACGTGACCACCCACAATCACGAAGCTCAAGTCCTCGTCGTACACGTTCTAAAACTAGATCGAAAAAGTCATCAAAGAAACATGGAAAGGATATTTTGGTGGAGAATGAGGAAGAACTTGGTTACCAACTAAGAGATGAGGAGGATGGAGCCACTCAAGTACCAATGCAGTTTGTGGAGGATAGACAAACAATACCTCATGTATCGCCCCCTAAGAAGATAAAGAGAAAATCGCGAGCTAAATCAACTATGGTTGTAACTCAAGCACCGAGTGTTATCATGAAGCATGTTGGACCCGAAATGAATGCTAACGTGGACTACATGGCTGGTCTACAACAGTTTGCTATGCTTCCAACTCTTGGTATTGATTTCGAGACATTCGATTTACTCGGTTTTTGAAAGGATGTTGAATGGTATCTTTAAGCATTGGACCTATCGAAGTTTGTGACTATCTCTCACCCTACCTATGGGAAGCTTGCACCCGAATTCCTAGCCATGGTAACATTGTCTTACCCCAAGAGAAAGATGACCATAGCAAAGGAAGGAATTCTCGCTTTTACGGTTAATGAGAAATCGTATACTTTGAGTATTGAAGAACTTTGTGATATTTTGGGACTTGAGTGTCATGAGAGGATCAATTTCAGTGGTAGTGAAGCTCATTATGATGAATAGTCGAGGATAGGAAGCGATAGACTTAAGCCCGGAAGTTCCAAGGCATCGAAGATTACGCATCCGGCGATCCGTTATGTCTATTACCTACTTTCTCAACTTATTTTCAGTAGAAATGAGTATGGAGTGGTGAAACAAGAAGAGTTTTACATGCTAATATCACCGTTTGTGGAGAATCTCGAGAAGGTGAACCTCGCTTCACTTTTAGCTCGTCGAATGGTACAAATCAAGCATGATGCCGTTAAGGAGAAAATACCAAAGGGAGCATTGAGTGATTTTGGTGGAACAATCACGGCCATACTACTTGCGTGTGGTGTTGATTTTCACCTCGAAGTCCCTTTGATGGTTGAGAGTAAGCTTGATCTACATGCCCTTCAAAGGAAGCATTATCTTTGTTGATGGTACGAGCAATCTACAAACTTTGGGTACCTTTTCACTCCACCCTACGAAGAAGAGAACAAGTGTGTTCTACTCCCACATGCGGAAATCCCAGCCTTGAGTGAGGGTAAGACATACTTTCACCCCACTCGTTCCACATGGTTTTATCGTTGTCCCGGATGTCCTCATGTTGGAGTTTCGCTATACTATCAATCCAAGGCAAGGATGGCACGAAAGGAGAGGTCTAGAGGACCACAAGGCGGAGGTATTTTCCAACCTTCCACATCTCAAACGCCACTCGATGAGCCCCATTTTCCAGCCGCTACATGATGTGCAATAAAACTTCTATGTAGGATTTATGCAATCAGGTCTTTAAATTTATAATCCTAGGGAACTGCAAGTGCACAGTTAAGACAATTGTAGTACTTAGGGATCGTTCCGCTGAGGACTAAGTGATGAGTGCACTACAAACCTATATGATTCGGATTAAGCTAAAGGAAAATATTATTTGGTTTTTGGGGTTTTATGGAAGCAAATAACAAAGCAATAAAATAAAAGAATAGATATCAATTAAGATTAGAATTCAAGCAATTCACAAAACATATGCAAAACACAAGCAATTGATTTAGGATTTTAATACTAGTTGTTCTAGAACTCATATCACTAAGGTAAGGTCATCCCACTATCGTGATGTAATTAACCATCTACGTTTTGCACCCTAATAGACTCAACTATCGTAGGTTATTACAAGGTGAAAACATGCTTTATGCTCAAGATCGATTGTTCACTAAACTCCTTAACTAACCTATCGAATTGTTAAGGTTTCTAGCTCATCGAATACTAGGTCCAGAGATATAACAAGCTTTTGGAGAGTATATCAACCTAAGATCACTCCCTGGGTAGCTAGGCCATTTCGTGCTTTGAGTATAAATAAAGATGAAGAATCAATTCTAGGATAAAAATCTAAACAATTAAATACGTAAAAGCATAGAATTAAGAAAGTGCATAGAAATCAAATCAAAGCTAATACTCTAACATGTTTTGCAGCACGTAGCAGCAAGAGTAAAGCACATAGACAGTATAATTAGTTGATCTATATAAGCGTAAGGAGTTAGATCTCATTTCTTTGCAATAGGGCAAAGATCAATCTATCTTTAAAGGCTTCTACAATCAAATAAACATGAAGAACAAGAGAAAAACGAAATACATTGTTTAGGTATTGATTTAGGCTGTTAAGGCCGGCTGCTTGAGTTCCTAGAGAGGCTAAAAGCAGTACATATAGGGGTTCAAGGAGGCTTAAGTCGGCTAGGATTTCTTCGGGCAAATACGTCTTTTTGGTCGAAACTGAGGCAATTTCGGACACGATAACGGTTGGATTTCTTGACTGGTATTGGAAGCTTCCATGACTCTTATAGAAGGTCGGCAAAAGGTCTGGATATCGGCCCATGGGCTGGCCCGGTGCTTGGCTCCATTTTGCACTAACTTCACTTCGAAGGCAGTTTGGCATGTCCTCAGTGTTTCGGGTGTATCTTCTAAAGGACAGCTCCAATTGATGAAATTCCAACTCCATTGGAAAGAAAACTCAAAGGGCTATATCCATACCAAGTTTCATTGAATTCCCAACTGATTTGATCCTCCGTTCTTCAGTGAACTTCTGGCGTATATGTTCTGTCCAGTAGGAGAATGTGCATTATCTTCAAGATAAAGTGACTTGGCTTGGTTCCTTTGACTTGGATGAGTAGCTTCATCTTAGATGACACTCTTTTTGCTTCTTTTTACATCCTTTTGATGATAAAACCTGTTAAGACCTTAAAATCTACATATACGAGAAAACTACCTCTTTTGGTCCAAAAGCTTTATTAATATATATATAAAAACCATACTAAAATAGAAAGAAAAAGTTGTAAAATATAGGGTATATCAACTCCCCCAGACTTATCTTTTGCTTGTCCTCAAGCAAACAATAGTAAAGAATTGAGAAGAGGTTTGAAATTCGGAGGAACTCACATATCTTTTGGATCGTTGCATCAAATTCTAAACCTATAATCCACATGAAACAAGATTAGCTCATAGACGTTGTCATCTTCTTCCATCACGAACTCCTAACATAGCCATACTCTAAATCTCTGTCCCGGCAAAAATCTCAACTTCAAATCAATTGACTCTTTCTACTCTCTTAGATTTAGTGAAAACTTCTCATCAAGAATATCATTCAAGGAAGACGGGCTAGGTATTGGGAAAGGCTAATTTTAGTGGTGAGGTTAAAAGTGTTTAGGGTTACCATAGACTCTGGGTGCGAGATATTATACAAAATCGCAAGAGAGAATGGACCTGTTGATGTCCACAATTTCCCAACCACTTCTTCACGTCTTTCTCCCCCAGACTTAGATCTTTCTCCAGGAATCACTTGAAATCTCTTCTACTCGTCTCTTCTTTTGTATCATGACATTCCTTGGGTATTCTTTGGCCATAAGACTCTGAGAATTACTGTTTTCCTTTCCCTTAGATTTTATTTCTTTTTATTTTTTTTATTTCTTTTTTTCTTTTTCTTTTCCAAAGCGGGAAAACGATATCTCTTTGATATAAGTCAAGTATAGGCACATATTGTTACCATGTTTTACGCATCCAAGGAACGGCCAAGCTCTTTGAAAATTTGTTCTTTGTACTCCATCATTCTTTACCAAATCGTCGCATCTCTTAGAGATTGGAAAATTGCGTCGATCCTTTTCTCTCCGACGTTTTTGCACATATCTGCAAGTATGAAACTAAAAGAGAATGCATGAGGTCTGAAAGAAGGTAAAGGGTTTTTAGGTAGGGTACCAACTAAAGATGAGCTGGCCATTCATGACAACAAAGAGTGGTAAAAGAGGAGAAGATGTCATGAATGTGTAATTCGTTTCCTTGATCTAACATCCTTAATAAGAAATAATCAAAAACCATATTAGTAGTCCAAATAGAGAGTCAAAATCATATCCATCGAAACAGTTGCAAGTAGAAATTTTCTGGACGGAAGCTCCATCATGAGGTTTCTGAATCGATTGTCATGATCAAACCCTGCAACAATGGTTACATAGTCTTTGAAATCAAAACGTCAATCCTAGAAAAATGTTATAATTCCTATCTTATTATGAAAAACGATTTTTTTATTTTTTATTATTATTTTTTTATTTTTATTATTATTTTTTTTAAATAAATTTTGAAAAATCTATTGAAAACATAAAAACCAAACACTAACAAACGTGTTAGTAACAACAATCCCCCCAGACTTAACTTACACCGTCCCCGGTGTAAAATTAAATCAAATTAAGGGAGTAATGATGAAAATTGTCTAAAAAGAAAAATCAAAAAGATAGAGAATAGAATGATAGTACCGGTGAACTGTAGATAATTCCGGTAAAAATCTTAGGTTGTCGCGATCAATCTTAGATCTTCGTTGTTTTTGAGCATCGGGTATCCCGTATGAATCGAAATCATGCTTTGTATTTCCAATGTCTTCTCTTTCTATCACATCTCGTTCGAATGGTGGATAATGCGTAAGACGATTGAATTGTGCGTCCACAATGGAATCACTTGAAAATCCTGTTTAACAGCAACATATCCTTGCAAAAACACTTGAAATCACTCGTTAAATTCATCATGGATCGAAGTCTTCAATACAATTGTATTGAATTCCAAGTCCAAGGGAAGGAAAAATAGATATTAAACAAAAAGAAATCAAAATAATGAATCGAAATTGTTAAAAACTATCAATCTAGGTGAAATCAATGAATGAATATGTCAAGATGTGTAAATTAGGTTTAAAACCATTTAAAGCTAACCAATGTTTTAATATCTAATGCAAAAATTCATTAATTAAATAATTGTTAGTTAAATAATCATGAAATATGCAAAAATAAATTGGTTCTTTAAAATTATGTGTGAAAAATGGTTTAAAATAATTAAAAGAGTGAAAAAGGAAAAAATAACCTCTTTTGACCAAACGGTTAGGTGGTCGGCTCGGTGGTTCGAAGCGGTGGTTTGGTGGTCCATGGCTCGTGACTCCGGTGGTGTGGTGGTTGATGGGGACGCGGTTCGGCCAAAACCGGTCTAGGTGTCGGGGGCTAGTCGCTGTCAAGGATGGTTCAAGACGTGGCTCGGGTCCAAGGTGGTTCACGGCACGAGACGATGGTCGGTGGAGTTCGAGTCGTGGGTCAAGACAATACCGGTCGTGGTACCGGTCAGCGGTGTTGACCGTTATCGGGTGGGATGGTCGCGTTGTGTCTGACGGCGGGTCACATTTGGCCGAGTACCGGTCGGTGGGGTGGTCCGATACTCGTGACCGAAATGTCACCGCGGGTCGTGTGCCGTGAGACGAGGCGGGATGGGTCGTGGGTCGAGGCGTGGGAAGGAAGTGATCGGGGTGAGGTGGTCCGGGCACGCGTATCGGACCGAATATCGGTCGGTACCATGGGTCGGTATCGTGTCGCGGATGGTCGGGATACAGGTTGGTGGCGCGGGAAGAGGATGATCGGGACGGGTGAGGTTGGGATCTTCTCGATACCGGTCGGGCTTGGTGACCGACACGCGTGACCGATATTGGGCCCGCGGGTCGCGGTAAGGATTAGTCGCGTCGTGGGAAGGATGCGTGGGCGTGGTGCGGGACGCGGGAAGGTGTCGCGGGAAGGGTCGCGTACCGGTCCGGGTACCGGTCGGTACCGCGGGTCGGTATTCTGAGGCGTGTGTCGCGGGTCGAGGCAAAATTTGCCGAGTACCGATCGCGATTTACGACCGGTATGCGTGATTGGTACTGCATCACTCGTGTCGCGGGGTGATCGGGACGCGATACCGGTCGATGATGCGGGCCGATATCGTGTCCGGTATGGCCTCGTGTCGCGGTAAGGGTATCGTGTCGCGATCCACGCTATATTTCGTCAAGCTTTTTCTTCGTCTATACACATCGTAATTGAGATCCGAAAAATGCTACGGATTCATCAGAAATAGATCTTTCCAATGGTATGAATATTTTTGCCTAGTTCGTGGTGGCTTGAACTGTAAAAAATCTTAAAGTTGCGGCTTCGTAACCTTCCTAGACGGTCTTGTTCAATCGGTCATAACTTGCTAACCATAATAACAAATCATGATCTGCTTTTTCCTATATCCATAAGACTGTCTCCTTCGTGTATACCAAATTTCAAAAACGTCCAGGCTGATATTGAGCTCTAGTCATTCCATGAACAGAACAAGTCGTGTTCGATCTCTTCTTCATCGTTCTTCTCAAAAACACATTTGTTTGCATTTTAAAAACTTTTTGTAAAATCCTGAAAAATGAAAGATAGATAAAATAATGAATGACAATGTTGAGAAAAATAAAAACAAATCCAAAAACTTAGAATAAGCAAATCAAGAAAATCAAAAACATAAATATGGGTTGCCTCCATAAAGCGCTTGTTTTAAGTCGGATAGCTCGACTCCTTGGGTTTTTAGGGTGGTGGAAGGTCTTCCAAAGGCTTGAGGTTGCCTTTAGCATGTAAATGAGGTCTCCTTAGGTCGTGTTCTCCATCTTCATCAAAGTGGTTTGGCTCATTGATCGACACTTCCCTTTTCTCCGAAGGAACGTATCGAGTTTGTTTAGCCGAAATCCTGGCGGTGTGGCATAATGATAGTGAAGGATATCCGTCCTAGAGGATAGTCCATGATAGCTCCAGCAGTAGCCAAGAATGGTCTTCCAAGGATGAAGGGTGTTGAACAATCGTTCATAGTCGCCACTTCGAAGTCTACCGGAACGATGACATCTCCAATATTCAAAGGACAATTGTGGATTTCGCCTAATGAAAGTGTAGATGCACCATTGGCGAGTGCAATTTGTATCCATGATGGCCGAAGGTTGGTGATCTTCATCATTCTCACAAGAGATTCCGAAAGAACGTTGATTCCGGCTCCCGAATCGCAAAGTGCATCGTTAAATTTGAAACCACGAATAGAGCAAGAGATGTTGAAAGGACCTGGATCGAGGGTCTTGCAAAGGATCTTATAGTACTTGTGAGGATTCCTAGCTCGATCAAATAGCTCCTCAATCATGAAATCTTCTTCTTTGCTTTGTGAGAAACACTTTCTCAAAGATGGTCTTTCTCTCCATACTTCTTCAAAGGTCAACTCTTGAGGGAGTTCTTTCACAAGAGAGTTGAATACTTGTAACATCTCATCACTTATGAAACGTGTCCTCTTGGTGGTCCTCTCGGCAAACTTTAATCCGTAAGGATGAGGTTTGACCGAAATTCTCGCCGTGAGCTTTCCTTTGCTCGTACTCGCCTTCTTCAATAGTCTTAAGACTTCGTCTTCGTCTTAATTAGAGGTGGACTCGTCCTATTTAAGGGTAGTTAGAGTACAGCAATTAGCAGTAGGTGCAAACTCTTCTTCTATTGTTTCTAATTGAAGGAAATCTTGCACCGTTTCTTCGATCTTCTTCAAACGGTCTTCTAGTTGCTTCACATGGTTGGAGGTTTCGATTGCTTCTCCTTGTAGCTTCGTTGTTATGTCAATGATCTCCTTATCATGGTGGTCAAGGTGAAAATGAACGGCTGTAAGGGTTTGTACCATTAGCTTGTTATCGTTTTCCAATTCTTCTACTTTTGAGGTGAGTTCGCCTTGGTTTGTCTTGACTTCTCCCACGGCTTGAGCAGCTTGGTAAGCCTTAATAGCTACTGAATTTAGTTGATTATTAAGCCTTCCAACGTCTTCCTTAGTGTCCTTAACCGTTTCTTCCAATTGGTCATAAGTTTGATCAATCTTATGCTTGATATCGACGATATCGTCTTTATCTTCGTGAAGATGTCGAGTATGAACCTCTTCTATCTCCTCCAATTGGACCAAACGTGATTCAATTTTTCCAAATTGATCAATAAGGACCTCAAACTTCTCCTTAAGAGATGAATTTATGGTCTCGATCATGGAATCGACATCATGAATGACTTTTTTAGTGTCTTCCATGAATCGATGCATCAAGGCTTCGAGTTTTTCTTCTTAGGGGTTTGAGTGGGGATGGTGATGGGACTGTGGTGATGGTGGCGGACGGATGTGATGAGGATGAGGGTGACTTTCTCCTCCATAAGCTTCCCAAGGACGATACAAGTTTGAATTGTATTGATTTTTGTGAGAAAGTGGCGGTTGATGGAATTCGTGAGGCATGGGGATGTAATCTCCAACTTTTTCATGAGAGTAAGGGCTCGCCATTCTCTTTGGATTGTGATGCTCCATTGATGAATCTCTGAAACTCACAAAGATTAAAAACCAAAAACAAAGACGAAAAATTAGAAAAATCAAAAAGGAAAAACAAACTTAGACTTAATCGTCATCAAAAAATTTGCATTCAATCAAACAAAAGTCCCCGGCAACGGCGCCAGAAAACTTGATGTGCAATAAAACTTCTATGTAGGGTTTATGCAATTAGGTCTTTAAATTTATAACCCTAGGGAACTGCAAGTGCACAGTTAAGACAATTGTAGTACTTAGGGTTCGTTCCGCTGAGGACTAAGTGATGAGTGCACTACAAACCTATATGATTCGGATTAAGCTAAGGGAAAATATTATTTGGTTTTTGGGGTTTTATGAAAGCAAATAACAAAGCAATAAAATAAAGGGATAGATATCAATTAAGATTAGAATTCAAGCAATTCACAAAACATATGCAAAACACAAGCAATCGATTTAGGATTTTAATACTAGTTGTTCTAGAACTCATATCACTAAGGTAAGGTCATCCCACTATCATGATGTAACTAACCATCTACGTTTTGCACCCTAATAGACTCAACTATCGCAGGTTATTACAAGGTGAAAACATGCATTAAAGTTCAAGTTTGATAAAGTTCACCGCACTCCTTAACTAATCTTTCGAATTGTTAAGGCTTTTGGCTCATCAAATACTAGTTCAGGCAATATAACAAGCTTTTGGAGAGTATATCAACCTAAGATCAGATCACTAAATGCGCGGTAAAGCAATCATGCATTGAGTATAAGTAAAGATGAAGACTCTATTGTATTTCCTAAACAATCATCAATCAATTATTGAATTATGAAACTCATTGAAAACCTAAAACCTAACAAATAAAACTACTAAGACATGATGCACAAAAAACCAGAGATTGATGATGAATTCATGATAAAAAAAACTTGAATTAAAGAGTAAGGGTAAGAGGATTCTTCTCTATATCGAGATACAAAGCGAGATCATCCACCGGATTGCTCTAAAATCCAAATTTAATGAAGAACACCAGAGAACTCGTGGTGGCTGCTCCTATATGATAAAGCTACTCTACTGTTTCGGCATCATACCTAACAAAAGGTTAAAAACAAGTATATATAGGCTTAGGGTCTTCTAGGGTCTCCTTTAGGTCAAATCGGTCTTTTTACGTCAAAATTGCTCCAAAGTCGGTTGGGATTTCGGCCTAGGAACACGCCCGTTATTGGGCCCAAAGTGCCTTGATTCGTGCTGGCATCAGCCCAGAATATCGGTCCATGAGGAAGCCCGATACTTTGATCGATTATGCACTTGCTTCATTTCTGAGGAAGCTTGACGTGTCTTCAGTAAATCCAGTATATCTTCCTTCTCAAAGCTCCAATTGAAATTATTCAAACTTCATTGTAAAGCTGACTCAAAGATCTACCTTCACACCAAGTTTCATCCAATTCCAAATCGATTTGATCCTCCGTTCACCGCTGAACTTCTGGCATATACGTTCTGTCCAATTTGGTAGAATGTTGATTCTTGTGAATTCTTGGTTCTTGATGGTGTCTTTGGCTTATGAAAGTTGTTGTAGCTTGGTTTACACCTATTTTGGCTCTTTTTGCTCATTTTTCCTTGATTTCCCTGTTAAGACTCTAAAACTACAAATACGAGAAAAACTACCTTTAAAGGTATAAAACTGTAGATAAATGCATTGAAAACATAGTAAAATATATAGTAAAATAAGTAAAATATGGGACATATCAGCTGATGAGTGGCAGATGAGAATGGAGCATAACTTTTGCTCTATCAGGTGTCCAGAGGGATACTGAGTGGACCTGGCAGTGCATTATCTGGATGGTGATACACATCTTTGGTGGAGAGGTGTAGTGGCCAAGAGGGTGCAGGCAGAGATGGCCTGGGAGGAATTTTTGGCTGAGTTTAATGCCACGTTGTTCCCGCAGGAGGCGGTGGATCGTTTAAAGCTGAGGTTTTTGGAGCTAGCTTAGGGGGGCCGGTCGGTCTGGGAGTTTGACGCGGAGTTCAGTCAACTTCTGATTCATCCAGGTAGAGGTATAAAGGGCGAGCAGGCCCAAGTGAAGAGGTTCTTGAGGGGATTTCGACCGAATTTGAGCACTCGCTGTAGAATGAGTAGGTTCACCACGAGGGCAGAGTTGGTTGAGTTGCTACGACGATTGAGGAGGATATGAGGAAGCGGGCTGTGGTGGTTAGTCCGCCTTTTTAGCCAAAGAGATCGCAGCAGCAGGTAACTCCGAGCAAGGGCAGCAAGGCTGCACAATGACAGAAGAGGAAGTGGGAGGGCACTTCAGGACCGAGTTAGAGAGGTCAATGTGGGCAGGGATGCTTCGGGTGTGGGAGCATGGATCACAAGATGGCGAGCTGTCCTAGGAGGGACGAATCTCGGGATACTCGGGTGTGTTTTCACTGCAAAGAGCTGGGACACATCAAGACAAAATGTCCCAAGCTGCGGCAGTGCAGCCGATGTCGCGGATTTCTGCAGCACCGCAGATGATCACTTCGGTGGAGGCGGGTGGTTCAAGCGCCAGGCCGATCAGAGGTAAATTTCAGAATTCGACTTGGTAAACTCTGGCGTTTATGAATTGTTGTCTATTTTGGAATTTCTGAGTCCTGTGATAGAATGTTAGGGTTCTTAGGCACATGGGACTTGTGCAGGGACCTTGTTAGTGGGCGAGTTTGAGTTCCATGTCTTGTTTGATTTTGGAGCTACGAATTGCTTTATTACTCCGGAGTGTGCGGAGGGCTGCAGTATCCGGGACGATTTCGGGGAGCCGATGGGAGTAGTTAAGGTTGCTGGCGGGAAGTACTTAGCTACTCATGGTCAGGCGAGAGGAGTCAATATTCGAGTGGCTAGAGAATCTATGCCCGCAGATCTGATTATCAATCCGGTGGAGCTGTATGATATCGCTGGAGCGGTACAAAGTTGATCTGGATTGTCATCAGGGACGAGTGGTCTTTCAGCGAGAGACAGGGAGGTTAGTTTATCAGGGAGTAAGGCCGACTTTTGGGAGTCTCATGATCTCGGCAATTCAGGTAGAGCAGCTGATCGAGAAGGGCTACAAGGTGTATTTGGCGATGATTATGATGCTAGAGTCTGTTGGAGAAGTAGCTGTTGGGGATATCCGGGATGTTCGGGACTTTGAGGATGTTTTTCAGTCGTTGCAGAGATTACCACTGTCTCTGTCTGATCCTTTCATGATTGAGTTAGAGCCGGGGATGACTCCGATATGTAAGGCGCCTTACAAAATGGCCCCAGCAGAGATGGCAGAGCTGATGAAGCAGTTGGATGATCTATTGGGTAAGGGATTTAACCGTCCTAACAGTTCATGGTGGGGATCACCGGTGTTGTTTATGAAGAAGAAGGATATGAGTTTCCGGTTGAGTATTGATTGTCGGGAACTTAACCGAGTCACTGTGAAGAACAAGTATCCTCTGCTGTAGATTGAGGAGTTGTTGGATCAGTTGCGAGGGGCTACTTGGTTCTCCAAGATTGACTTGGCATCGGGTTACCATCAGATTACAATCGATGAGGCATATGTTCGGAAGACTGTTTTCAGGAAGAGATACGGGCATTTTGAGTTTGTGGTGATGCTATTTGGTTTGACTAATGCACCAGCGGTGTTCATGAGGCTGATGAAAAGGGTCTTTCAAGAGTATCTAAACCAGTTTGTGATCATCTTTATTGATGATATTCTGGTGTATTCGAGGAGTCTTGAGGAGCACAAGGTTCATCTGAGAGTTGTTTTGGAGAAGCTGCGGGAGTAGAAGTTGTATGCTAAGTTGAGCAAGTGACAGCGGGAGATGGGTTTTCTCGGTCATGTGGTTTCTGCAAATGGAGTTTCTATAGAACCGGCAAAGATAGAGGCTATCAGAGGGTGGTCTAGACCGAGGAATGCCATGGAGATCAGAAATTTTCTTGGTTTGGCAGGTTACTACAGGAGATTTGTCAAGGGTTTCGCGAGTATGGCTTAGTCGATGACAAAGCTGACGGGGAAAGATATTCCTTTTGTGTGGTCTTCAGCTTGCGAGGAGAGTTTCGCGAGACTAAAGGAGATGTTGACTCGTACACCAGTGTTGGCGTTACCAGAGCCGGGTGAGCCTTATGTGGTGTATACATATGCTTCGAGAGTTGGTATGGGTTGCGTGTTGATGCAACAGGGAAAGGTAATTGGTTATACTTTGAGGCAGTTGAGGAAGCACGAGAGCAACTATCATACCCGTGATCTTGAGTTGGCTGCAGTGATAAAGATTTGGAGATCTTAACTTTATGGCGAAAAAGTTTTAGGTGTTCACAAACCATAAGAGCCTGAAGTATTTCTTTACGCAACCAGAGCTGAACCAGAGGCACAGGAAATGGAGTTGGTAGCAGATTATGATCTGGAGATTGGTTACCATCCTGGTAAAGCTAATCTAGTTGCTGATGCTTTAAGTCGGAAGAGGGTTGCTTCGGCTCAGGAGCGGGTTATGGAGGCTTTGGTGAGTGAGATTAGTACCTTGAGGTTATGTGTTATCTCATAGGAACCTTTGGGGTTAGAGGCAGCTAACCAAGCAGACTTTATGAGCAGGATTCGATTAGCTCAGGAGAAGGATCAAGGGTTGACTGATGCTTCTAGAGTTACATGTTCTGAGTATCAGGTCTCTACGAAAGGGATGATACTTGTTATCAGGCTAGTTTGTGTGTCGTAGGATAAGGATCTTAGGCAAGAGATTCTTAGAGAGTCTCATGCGAGCATGTTGTCTATTCATTCGAGAGTGACAAAGATGTATCGTGATCTTAAATGGTATTATCACTGGGTCGGGATGAAGAAGGATGTTGCTAACTGGGTCGTAGTTTGTTATGTGTGCCAGTTAGTGAAGGCAGAGCATCAGGTTCCGAGTGGTTTGTTGCAGAGTTTACCCATTCCGGAGTGGAAGTGGGATATGATTGATGCGATCTCCCAAAGGAACGCACACTCTTTTAGGTATTGGAACGGATAGATCCTTGAATGAACAAGGTGGGTTACGCAGGTTACACGGATTACACAGGTTATGCGGGTTACACGGGTTTCACGGGTTATGCGGGTTACGTGGGCTACACGGGTTACGTGGGTTACATGGATTACGCGGGTTACGTTGGTTACACGGGTTACGCGGAGAGTGATGATCGACTCTCGGTAAACCTAATCCGAAGGCTAACCACCTAGGGATCGAAGGACTCTTCGGCGAACCACCTTGAAGTCGACGAGATCGCAAGGCTAACCACCTAGTGATCGGTTGTGATCAAAGAGCTAACCACCCTATGACCGGTTTGATTTCGTTGGCTAACCACCAAGAGATCGAAAGTTCACAAAAGAACAAGAGAGAAACTTCTTATAGAAAAGATTGATAAAAAGTGAATGATTATTCTCAAAGAGTTTACATGGTTTATATAGTGAGAAAATGAAGATAAAAAGTCATAAATTGATGCATGGAAAATAACAAAACTAATTTAATTCATAAGACTAAGACCATTGAATCTTGACTAATAATAATGCATGGTGTGAACACCCTCTTGGCCTTCCACGTTCATGAATCTCCTTAGCATGCAAATTCCATGCAAATTATTCTTGATATGTTTCATGATGTTGGATCGTAAAGGGTGAGTATAAGTGTTGCCTCGTTAAAACCTTTACTCGGAAAACCCGCTGGGACAAAACCGAGAACAGGAAAAAGAGTACAACAACTTATACTTAACGTCCAACCTCAAGAAAATATCGTAGTCGAAATTGAGGTAACGGCGTTGTACATAAGCTGATCTTCTTTCTTGATTTGAACGGCTTTAAGTATCTCCTGAACAACTCCGGCAAGCATCCTTGTCGTGGACCGCGTAACTGGACCTTTGGGTATGATCAAAGCTTACTCGTGCAAAGCATGCTCGTCCATGATCGTATCATCCCCCTCCTCTTGAAAAGGATTTTTCCTCAAATCGTCTTGATCTGCAACAGAAGGAATGATATCAGCAAGATTGAAGCTAGAGCTAACGGAGTACTTACCTTGAGGATTAAGTCGATGAGAATGGTCTTTGATCTTCATCTTCTTGACTAGTTCATGGAGTGAATGTGAGATGTCTTGGACATTCAAGCTTCTTGAAAGCTTGGTCTTGATGTTCCAAGGTGGTGCTCGAATTGGTCGGGCCATCTTAGACTTAATTTGATCCGAACAAGCTATGTAGATCCATGGTGGTGCTCGCGGGACTTGTAGATACGAGTTGTCTCTTGTTTTGATGCAGACCAGGGGGTCATTGGTATGAGCTGCATCCTCAATATCATAGTATGGATGTTGTATAAGAGCTCCAGGTTGCCACACAAAGGTTTGGAGTGGCCCATATGCGCACAACTTCATAACTAGGGAGTTGTGGGTGTTCAGACTTTGAACGTCGTTTCTGGTCAGCTCCGAAATACTATGGGGTTGAACTAAGGCTTCATAGATTCCTTTCTGAGTGTAGATGGTGATGGAAGTCTCCTTTGAGCAGTAGTTGTCGATATTGGTCCTTGTATGACCTTCACAAGCCGCATATATCAATCTGGTACATTCAGGGCTTGTCGAGCGGTTTTTGTCTTGAGCATCTTCAAAAACAGTAGGGTCTTGATGTATTACGAACGTACACACCTCCTCTTTATAGCTTCGTGACTTAAGAACAGTATCAAAATTACCAAGACTAAGCAAATTAGCCTTTATTCTTCGTTTAGAATTACGATACTTATCTCGAGGGTGTGTCGGCTTTGTGATGCGTGAAACATCCGTGGTGTCGCCTTGCATTAGCATGGATGCTATCACCTTACTCCAAGGCTGCTGGTGTATGATTCCTCTCCATGGCAGTAGCTCATGAACTTTGAATAATTTTAAAGAATCTCCGAAAACAAAGTCCATACGTTCGGGTTTTTGTTGTTGGTGTTGATCGTAGACCACTATGGCTTTGGTTGTGGCTTGGTCTTGTTCAGTGGTGATCTCCGTAGGCACTTGTCTTACATACTCACGCACTTCTTTAACACCTGATTTAAGCATTCCGACAAAATAAGATTTTACGTCGATAACCTTCTCGGCTTTGTCTCTCGATTTTTCTTCTTTCACCAAGTACGGATGAGATTCTAACCATCGAGACACAATCTCCACTGATCTCTGCTGCTTCTTGTGATGTTTGGAGTTTGAGAAATCATAGAAACGCTTTTGCCTATGTCTAGGAGGGACTCGCGGACTCCTTTGAACAACACGATGGTCGGATCCATGACTTTCGGCCAAGTTGCCTCCTCGAGCTATGCCTTGGTTGGTTCTTTCGTTTCTTTCTCGTCTATTCGGTGTTCTAACACTAAGAGCGGCCATTTGACCTCTCATTTCGTTTAGCATCGCGGACATAGTATCCATCTTGCGATTCATTTCGGCATCTCTTCTTCTCCTTGATCGTGAAGTACCGTCATTGCTTTCATCGGACATTTTTTTTTTACCTCGCAAAAGAAACAAACACGTTAGTAAAATAATCCTCACAAGTGTTCACTCAAGTGTTTCGCACAACTCTCACAATATCCTCACACACACAAGAAGTTCTCCTCGGTTCTTAAGGTACTAAATCGAAACAAATCGATGGTAGTTTTAAAAACCAAATCGTCAAACTAAAGATAGATAGTGAAGAAATACGAACCAATATATATAGGTTTTTTTTTCTTTTTTTTTATACTTGTCTTTTCGTTTTTTTTTTTTTATAATTGGTTTTGATACAAAAGATAGAAAGAAAAGAAGGAAGATTGAATATAAAGAGATAGAAAATGGTTAGAAAATACCGTTATTTCAAGGGCGTGGCTCTGATACCACTTGATACGATCTCCCAAAGGAACGCACACTCTTGTAGGTATTGGAACGGATAGATCCTTGAATGAACAAGGTGGGTTACGCAGGTTACACGGATTACACGGGTTACGCGGGTTACACGGGTTTCACGGGTTATGCGGGTTACGTGGGTTACACGTGTTACATGGGTTACGTGGGTTACACGGGTTACGCGGGTTACGTGGGTTACACGGGTTACGCGGAGAGTGATGATCGACTCTCGGTAAACCTAATCCGAAGGCTAACCACCTAAGGATCGAAGGACTCTTCGGCGAACCACCTTGAAGTCGACGAGATCGCAAGGCTAACCACGTAGTGATCGGTTGTGATCAAAGAGCTAACCACCCTATGACCGGTTTGATTTCGTTGGCTAACCACCAAGAGATCGAAAGTTCACAAAAGAACAAGAGAGAAACTTCTTTTAGAAAAGATTGATAAAAAGTGAATGATTATTCTCAAAGAGTTTACATGGTTTATATAGTGAGAAAATGAAGATAAAAAGTCATAAATTGATGCATGGAAAATAACAAAACTAATTTAATTCATAAGACTAAGACCATTGAATCTTGACTAATAATAATGCATGGTGTGAACACCCTCTTGGCCTTCCACGTTCATGAATCTCCTTAGCATGCAAATTCCATGCAAATTATTCTTGATATGTTTCATGATGTTGGATCGTAAAGGGTGAGTATAAGTGTTGCCTCGTTAAAACCTCTACTCGGAAAACCCATTGGGACAAAACCGAGTACAGGAAAAAGAGTACAACAACTTATACTTAACGTCCAACCTCAAGAAAATATCGTAGTCGAAATTGGGGTAAGGGCGTTGTACATAAGCTGATCTTCTTTCTTGATTTGAACGGCTTTAAGTATCTCCTGAACAGCTCTGGCAAGCATCCTTGTCTTGGACCGCGTAACTGGACCTTTGGGTATGATCAAAGCTTCCTCGTCCAAAGCATGCTCGTCCATGATCGTATCAATGATTACCATGGATTTTGTGGTAGGATCTCCAGTTTTGCCGACTTATGATGCTATCTGTGTGATTGTGGATCGTCTGACTAAGTCAGCACATTTTTTTGCCATTAAAAAGACCGATGGAGCGGTGGTTTTGGCTAAGAAGTATGTACGCGAGATAGTGAGGCTGCACGGGGTGCCAGCGAGTATTATGTCAGATAGAGATCCGAGGTTCGCTTCAGAGTTTTGGAGAGCCTTTCTGGCTGAGATGGGCACTAAGGTGCATATGAGTACTACTTATCATCCTCAGACGGATGGGCAATCTGAGAGGACGATTCAGACACTCGATGATTTGTTGAGGAAGGGTGTGCTGGATTATGGTGGTCATTATGCGGATCACTTGAATTTGGTAGAGTTTGCGTATAACAACAGCTATCAGGCGAGTATTGGTATGGCTCCGTACGAGCCGTTGTATGGGAGGCAATGTCGTACACCATTATGCTAGACTAAAGTGGGGGAGAGGAGCATGTTTGGTGTAGAATTTGTTCAGGAGACGACGGAGAAGATCCATGTTTTAAAGCTGAACATTAAGGAGGCTTAAGATCGACAGAGGAGTTATGATGATAAGAGGAGGAAAGAGGTAGAGTTTGAGATTGGAGATCAGGTGTATCTCAAGGCGGTGATGTTGAGGGGTCCTAACAAATCCATTTCAAAGAATAAGCTAAGTCTGAAGTTTATGGGTCCGTTCAAGGTTGTAGAACAGGTTGGACCAGTGGCTTATCGTTTAGAGTAACCTCAGAGTATGAAGGCATTTCATAAGGTCTTCCATGTGTCGATGCTGAGGAAGTGTCTACATGAGTCTGAGGAGGTGTTGGCTAGGATTTTGGAGGATCATCATCCCAAAATGACGTTAGAGGCGAGACCTAGAGTATTCTCGAGAGAAGAATCAAGATTCTGAGCTGGAAGAAGATACCGTTGTTGAAAGTCTTGTGGGACTGTGAAGGTGTTGAGGAGGATACTTGGGAACTAGAGGCTAAGATGAAGGCAAAGTTTTTGAAGTGGTTCAAGAAGCAAGTTGAGGCTTGAGTTTGTCTACTGGTTTTCAGTTTTAGAGTTAGCATGTTGCTATGAGTTTTTGGTTTCTGTATTTCCGTTTAAGGTTGTAACAATTATTACATTCTTGAAATTTATGAGATGAGGATTTCTTAGGAATGAGTTGATAAAATGAGTAGTTCTTATGTTTGGCTATCTATTTCATGGAATTGTGACATTTAGAACGTGTGGGGATATCAAGTTTTATGATGAGTTAGAACTTGTTTATGTCTGGGATAGAGTTTTAGTAAAGACCCTGAGTGAATAGGCTGTTTAGAGTTAACCTATGGATTGGTCAGGGATAAGATGATATTCCAGGAGAGTGGAATGTCAGGATAAGACCACGGGAGGTAGTTCTGGTAAGAGATGCTTATTGACGTTTAATAATCAATTGCTCTAAGGGATGAGGATTTCTCCGAATAACTTATTAGGAGATGACGAGTTCTCCTGAGGGGATGATGAGTTCTCTTGTATTTTGTTTGAGAGATGGCGAGTTCTCTTTAGGGGAATGTGAGTTTCCCTGCATACCGACAAGTTAACGGACTGTGTGTTTCGAGAGTATGAGTGGTATGGAACATACCGAGAGCTTGACGGACTGTATGTCCTAAGGGTGTGAATGGTATGGTGTACCGAGAGCTCAAGGGATTATGATCATGAGAGTGTGAGTGGTGTGGCTATGAGTTAAGAGCAATTAATGTCTGAAACGTGGCTATAAGCACAGGACTGGATGTGGACCTTAGAGATCGAGAGTGTTGATCTAGAGTGGTGTTGGCTGGTTTGGTCAGAAGTGTTGACCGTAGTGTGACTGTTTTGCGTGATTCGAGGTCGAATCCGTGTTAGTGGGGGAAAATTGTAACGCCCGCCGACCAAAATTAGGATTTTTGGACAGTGCATCGATCGACGCAGGGTGTGTGAGTTGGCTGTAGTGATTTTCACTCTAAAGATTTGGAGATCCTAACTTTATGGCGAAAAGGTTTTAGGTGTTCACAGACCATAAGAGCCTGAAGTATTTCTTTACGCAGCCAGAGCTGAACCAAAGGCAAAGGTAGTGGAGTTGGTAGCGGATTATGATCTGGAGATTTGTTACCATCCTCGTAAGGCTAATCTGGTTGTTGATGCTTTGAGTTGGAAGAGGGTTGCTTTGGCTCAGGATCGGGATATGGAGGCTTTGGTGAGTGAGATTAGCACCTTGAGGTTATGTGTTATCTCATAGGAACCTTTGGGGTTTGAGGCAGCTAACCAAGCAGACTTGATGAGCAGGATTCGAGTAGCTCAGGAGAAGGATCAAGGGTTGACTGATGCTTCTAGGGTTGCAGGTTCTGAGTATTAGGTCTCTGTGAAAGGGACGATACTTGTTATCGGGCGAGTTTGTGTGCCGAAGGATGAGGATCTTAGGAAGGAGTTCTTATAGAGGCTCATGCGAGGATGTTGTCTATTCACTCGGGAGTGACTAAGATCTATCGTGATCTAAAATGGTATTATCTCTGGGTCAGGATGAAGAAGGATGTTGCTAACTGGGTCACAGTTTGCCATGTGTGCCAGTTAATGAATGTAGAACATCAGGTTCCGAGGAGTTTGTTGCGGAGTTTACCCATTCAGGAGTGGAAGTGGGATATGATTACCATGAATTTTGTGGTAGGATTTCTTGTTTTGCCGACTTATGATGCTATCTGTGTGATTGTGGATCGTCTGACTAAGTCAGCACATTTTTTTGCCATTAAAAAGACCGATGGAGCGGTGGTTTTGGCTAAGAAGTATGTACGCGAGATAGTGAGGCTGCACGGGGTGCCAGCGAGTATTATGTCAGATAGAGATCTGAGGTTTGCTTCAGAGTTTTGGAGAGCCTTTCTGGTTGAGATGGGTACTAAGGTGCATATGAGTACTACTTATCATCCTCAGACGGATGGGCAATCTGAGAGGACGATTCAGACACTCGAGGATTTGTTGAGGATGTGTGTGCTGGATTATGGTGGTTATTGGGCGGATCACTTGAATTTGGTAGAGTTTGCGTATAACAATAGCTATCAGGCAAGTATTGCTATGGCTTCGTACGAGGCGTTGTATGGGAGGCCATGTCGTACACCATTATGCTGGATTAAAGTGGGGGAGAGAAGCATGTTTGATGCAGACTTTGATCAGGAGACGACGGAGAAGATCCGTGTTTTAAAGCTGAACATTAAGGAGGCTTAAGATCGACAGAGGAGTTATGATGATAAGAGGAGGAAAAAGGTAGAGTTTGAGATTGGAGATCAGGTGTATCTCAAGGCGGTGATGTTGAAGGGTCCTAAGAGATCCATTTTACAGAATAAGCTAAGTCCGGTGTTTATAGGTCCGTTCAAGGTTGTAGAACGGGTTGGACCAGTGGCTTATCGTTTGGAAGTACCTTAGAGTATGAAGGCATTTCATAAGGTCTTCTATGTGTCGATGCTGAGGAAGTGTCTACATGAGTCTGAGGAGGTGTTGGCTAGGATTCTGGAGGATCATCATCCCAAAATGATGTTAGAGGCGAGACCTAGAGTATTCTCGAGAGAAGAGTCAAGATTCTGTGCTACAAGAAGATACCGTTGTTGAAAGTCTTGTGGGACTGTGAAGGTGTTGAGGAGGATACTTGGGAACCAGAGGCTAAGATGAAGGCAAAGTTTTTGAAGTGGTTCAAGAAGCAAGTTGAGGCTTGAGTTTGTCTTCTGGTTTTCAGTTTTAGAGTTAGCATGTTGCTATGAGTTTTTGGTTTCTGTATTTTCGTTTGAGGTTGTAATGATTATTACATTCTTGAGATTTATGAGATGAGGATTTCTTAGGGATGAGTTGATAAAATGAGTAGTTCTTATGTTTGGCTATCTATGTCATGGAATTGTGACATTTAGAACGTGTGGGGATATCAAGTTTTAAGATGAGTTAGAACTTGTTTATGTCCGGATAGAGTTTTAGTAAAGACCCTGAGTGACTGGGCTGTTTAGAGTTGACCTGTGGATTGGTTAGGGATGAGATGATATTCCAGAAGAGTGGAATGTCAGGATAACACCACGGGAGGTAGTTCTGGTAAGAGATGCTTATTGGCGTTTAAGAATCAATTGCTCTAGGGGATGAGGATTTCCATGAATAACTCATTAGGAGATGACGAGTTCTCCTGAGGGGATGACGAGTTCCCCTGTATTTTCTTTAAGAGATGACGAGTTCTCTCTAGGGGATGTGAGTTTCCTTACATACCGACAGGTTGACGGACTGTGTGTCTCGAGAGTATGAGTGGTATGGAGCATACCGAGAGCCTAACGGACTGTATGTCCTAAGGGTGTGAGTGGTATGGTGTACCGAGAGCTCAAGGGATGATGATCATGAGAGTGTGAGTGGTGTGGATATGAGTTAAGAGCAACTAATGTCTGAAACGTGGCTATAAGGAGTGGACTGGATGTGGACCTTAGAGATCGAGAGATGTGAGCTCATGTGGTGTTGGCCGGGTTGGTCAGGAGTGTTGACCGTAGTGTGACTGTTTTGCGTGATTCGAGGTTGAATCCGTGTTGGTGGGGGGAAATTGTAACGCCCGCGGACCAAAATCAGGATTTTTAGATAGTGCGTCGATCGACGTAGGGTGTGTGCGTTGATTGACGCAGGTTATATACGTTGATCGACACAGGTTGCAAATTGAACCGATTGGTTCAGTTTTTGAGCGTCGGTTTGCGGTCTGGTTTAAGGGAATCCTAGGGTTCGCCTATATAAGTCAGGAGGCCATATTTCAGTCATCTTTTTGGGAGAGAAAAGTTGAGTTTCAGAGAAAAGAGAAAGAGATCCTTGAGTTTTTTTGTTCTTTAAGGCTAAGAAAATGCATGATTAAGGCTTTGGAGGCAGTTCTGTCCGGTTTTAGAAGAGGAGGGTAGCAGCCAGTAAGAACAAATAGGATCGGAGCAAAACTTTCAAGTTAAATTCTCCACTCTCTGAACTTGATATAGGAGAAAACGGTTTGTCAATCAAATGTGTATTCTAGGAGTTATAATTGTTTTACTGAGAGAGGTTTGTGCAGTTTCGGATCTGCGATCAGTCCACTTCAAAAGAGGATTGTTGTCCAACCAGAAGGACTCAGAAGACGATCCGTATACCGTTGGATAGCTCTCTCTGTCTAGTTTCCATATTAGGTTTTCGATCCTTATTCCGAGGTAATTTCTGTTTTCAGTGTGCTTTCAAAGTTAGCGTGTCATTTCTATTTTATGAAACCCTAATTCGGTTTAGGAGGTTTTTGGAGAAAGGATCGAGGTTTTATTGGTTCGTGAGGAAGGAAAAATAGAGCAGGGGCTATAGGTGTGAGAGAGGTCTCTTTTCGTGGCTGTCCTTGTCTAGAATCGATCCAGAATCAAGGTGAGTGTGTGACCATGTTTTATCTGGGTAATCGGAGTATTCATGATGCGTTTGATTATGAATTAGAATAGATTGATGAATGATTACTGGTTATTTGTTCGTGTTATGCGTTGTTATTGATCGCTTGGTATTGTGTTATTTATTTATGCCTGTGTGTATAGTCAAGTAGATGGGATGACCGTTCCACTAAGTATTTGTGATAATACTCACGCATCTCTTTTAACCATGTGATGCAGGTAAAGAAAAAATGTGATCGTGGAATCAAGGATGTGAAGTGGAGATGATCTAGAGTCCCGTTTATTTGCTTTATTTGATTGTTTAGAACCACTAGGTTGCTGGATTTATGGAATTTAATTGTTAAATTGGTTTTGAATTGCTGAGGGTTTGATGGTTTAATCGTTTGATTGGTTTGAGTTGATTTCCGCTGGTTATGTTTGGTTGCTTGTTGAATTGCTAAGTGTTGGAAATTAGTATTTATGGTAATACTAATTCGATGAAAAAAAAACGGGTCAGGTTGTTTCACAAAATACTTAAACTATATGACATACCCAATCTTAAATATAAATATCTTTAGGTTAATTTATATTTCGGATATTTCGGGTACCCATTTGGTTTTCGGTTTGGGTTCGGATTCGGGTTCGGTTTTTTGGGTTTTAGAAGTTTAGTACCCATTTGGGTATTTTAGAAAATCGGGTTCAATTCGGTTCGGGTATTTTCGACTCGGGTTCAGTTCGGGTTTTCGGTTTCGGATTTTCTGCTCTGTGTTTATTTTCAAAGCAACCAGATCCTACTTAAAAGCAACCTAAAATCCAAACTGACTCGATATACGATATAAAAACTACACACCTTGACTAGATTATAGACTGAAAATCAAAAATAAAAAACTGGTAAAACCAATGTTTATTAGTTCTAATAGTACTACAATTACACCAGCAACGTTCTTCAAGAGCATGGATCGTCAAATACATGACACGATCTTGGCAAAGAAAAGAAGAAAAAAAGGCTTTCGGGATCTAGTGGAAATGCGGCTCACTAGATCCTAACTCAAACTTAGCTCTCTGTTGTAAGTTGTAACTTATAAATTCTTACCTTGTTTATACTTTTTGGCAAAGTAATTTTTCTTAATAGTTTAGATTTAGAAACACTCTGTTTAAACAAGAAAAATATTATTTTTTATAAAAAGTAAAAATAAAAGTTCCATCCTAGCTTTTTAGTGCAGCTTAAGAAACACCTTATTCCAAAGCTTATGTAATTAATTTACGCTTGTGTCTATTTTGGAAATGTATTCACATGCATCTTATAAAAAAAGAAATTGGTACAATGATCCCACATGTTGTTAAGATAAACTAATGTTGAGACTTGAGATTGATTTACACATCGAAAAATTGATTTATTTTCTCCGTGTTTATTACACCAGTTTTCCTAGCTTTTGGCGCTGAAAATCTTATAAGAGATTCTTCATGGTGCTTTCGTATATTTAGTGAATTTGTAAGTGTTCGTTTTATCAAAAAAAAAAAAAAAAAAACTGTTGTGTATTCAAATCCTCGATGGATTCTCTTGGTGTCTCGTAACTTCTTCATTTAAGCAATAAATCCTTGGCGAACCTGTTTAAATATATACTGTATATTTCTTTCTTGGGTCCTGACACTACAAGAAAAACAGCACTATTCCGACGGAATTTCCGACGGAATGCTGACGGCATTATGATAAAAATGAATCCGTCGCAAATCCGTCGGTTTATTGGGACGGATTTCCGACGGACAAGGAAACCGTCGGTATTCCGTCGGAAATCCGTCGTTAATTCCCGACGGATTTCTGACAGAAATAAGCTGTCGTCATTTTCCGACGACTTTCCGACGGAATACCGACGGTTTCCGATGTCGGCAAAGTTTGAGTGGTTATAAATTATTAAGCGGTGCCCGATGGGATTGGTGGGGTGTTTTGTCAGAGGTTTTGACAGAAATCCGACGGAAATCCGTTCTATAAGTTTCGACATTTTCTCGTAAGTAGATATTAACACATTTGTTAGCGATGAGTTCATATTTTCGGTCTTGGATGGACGAGCCAATGATGGATATTGGCTCGAACTTATTACCGTCCGCATACGCTGAAGGTATATGCGAGTTCATGAATTTACCCAGAAATCAAGATGCAGCCAAAAAAGGTCAGGATATCAAATGTCTATGTTCTAATTGTTGTAATAGAATTAGTGTTGCAGTTCATACTGTTTGGAATCACTTATATAGATATGGATTTAGGCTGGGATATAAGGTTTGGTTTTTACATGGAGAAAGCAATTTTGAATATGGTAGTACTAGTAGTAATGCACCTTATTTTACGGATAGTGTAGGAGAACGTACAACGGAAGTAGATGTTGGGGTAAGTACGGTTGCGATGGTTAACGATGCGTTTAGAGAGAATTTGCAGTCGGGTGGTTATGAGGGTGATAGGGTTGAAGAACCAAATTTAGAATCTCGAAGGTTTTTTGATATGTTAGACGCATCAAAGCAACCACTATACAGTGGTTGTAGGGAAGGTCATTCACCGTTATCTTCTGCTAGTAGGATTATGAACATCAAAACTGATTACAATTTGTCCGAAGAATGTGTTGATGCATTCGCCGAATTTGTAAAAGATGTTTTGCCAGAGGATAATCTTAGTCCAGCATCATACTACGAGGTCCAGAAACTTGTTGCCGGTCTTGGTTTGCTCTACCAGATAATAGATGTGTGCATCGACAACTGTATGCTATACTGGAGAGAAGATGAGAACAGAAACAAATGTAAATTTTGTCGTAAACAACGGTTCCAGGACGAAGGTGGCAGAGCGAAGATTCCATTCAAACGTCTGTGGTATTTACCATTGACAGAGAGGTTGAAGAGGATGTATCAATCAGAACGCACAGCTAAGGGTATGAGATGGCATGCAGCGCATAGTCAAGATGGATATATTACGCATCCTTCTGACGCAGAAGCGTGGAAACACTTTCAATCCGTATATCCAGATTTTGCATATGAACGACGAAATGTTTACCTCGGCTTATCCACTGATGGTTTCAACCCATTTGGAAAGCATGGAAGAAAATATTCATTATGGCCTGTCATCGTAACACCTTACAATTTGCCTCCTTCTATGTGCATGCGGCGAGAGTTCCTGTTTCTCTCAATTCTAGTTCCCGGGCCAGATCATCCAAGACGGTCACTCGATATATTCCTCCAACCATTGATCTATGAGTTGCAGATGTTGTGGGAGCATGGTGTTGAGGCATTTGATGTTTCAATCCAGCAGAATTTCAACATGCGTGCGGTTCTTATGTGGACCATAAGCGATTTTCCGGCATACGGTATGTTATCTGGATGGACAACGCATGGAAGATTGGCATGTCCTTATTGTCAAGACAATACTTCAGCATTCCTATTGCAGCACGGAAGGAAAACTTCATGGTTTGATTGCCATAGGTGTTTTTTACCAGCAAATCATCCATATCGTCGGTCTAGAAGACATTTCAGGAAGAATTTTCCTGTGTTACATGGTCCACCTCCTGAGATAGATGGTCGCAGCATATTGGAACAGTTACGAGATTTTGGTGCAGAGCGAACTCCTGATTGTGGGGGTAATGGCCATTACCCCGTCGACGGTTGTGGGGAATATCACAATTGGCACAAGAAAAGTATATTCTGGGATTTGCCTTATTGGAAAGACCATCTATTGCGGCATAACATGTTGAAAAGAATTTCTTTGACAACATCATGAACACCATTTTAAATGTACCAGGAAAGACAAAAGACAACTGGAAATCTATATTAGACTTGCCATTGATTTGTTCAAGGGCATCTCTACATGTTTTGCCTAATGGTAGATTGCCTATGCCTGCGTACCGGTTAGACGCGGGTCAGAAAGAAATTTTTTTTGAATAGATAAAAAAAAGTGTTAAATTTCCTAACGGCTACGCATCTAATCTGCTTAATTGCATGGATTCGACGGAAGGGAAGTTTATTGGAATGAAGAGTCATGATTGTCATGTTGTGATGCAGCGTCTTCTTCCAAAAGACATCCATCAAGCCATTGGAGGTATATTTCGTACTCCCGTGAGTTTCTTACTAATATAATGTTACTATATATGTACTAACTTGTTTCCTTTTCGTTTGTAGGAGTTGGGGCTTTCTTTCGAGATTTATGTTCACGGACACTAACAGTGGACGGGATCCGTAATTTAGAGGCCAACATCCCGGTACTCCTTTGTAATCTTGAGAAGATATTTCCACCGTCATTTTTTTATGTTATGGAACATCTTCCTATTCACCTCCCACGTGAAGCAGCATTAGGAGGCCCTGTTCAATACCGATGGATGTATCCGTTCGAGCGTTACATATTTCACCTGAAGAAAAAGATTAAAAATTTGAGCAAGGTTGAGGGATCTATTGTTGCACAAAGTCTAAATGAAGAAGTATCACACTTTGCCGAGTATTACTTTCCTTCGGATGTTCAGACTAAGGGGAGACGGCCGGCGCGACATGATGATAGAGGTGAGAAAGCAGTGTATCCCGTGGTCGTACCTGAGTTGTTTGCCCAAGTTGGTCGCGTAAGTGGAAAAGGGAAGACTCGCATACTATCAACACAAGAGGTCACACATTTGCATACATATATCCTAAGAAATTGTGACGAACTTGTGGAGTATGAGAGGTACACCATTTGTCATACTAAATTTGTGGCATTATTTGTCTTCGGGTAATAACAATTGTTATGTTACAGGATTTACACGTCCCTAATACAAACTTACCATGCTGATAAGACAGATTCCGAACTTGCTGTCTTAAAAGATAAAGAATTCCCGGAGTGGTTGAAATTTTATGTAAATTTAATATAATTCCTTACGCTTACTTTTTTAGGTTTTCACGTTCATATGTTACTTTCGGTAATTGTTTTTAGGTTTTCGAAGGTTTAGAAAGTGGTCAAACCCTCCCGACCTGGTTAGTGGAGTTTGCTCATGGTTTACGCAGCACCGCGACTTCATATCCCAGATTTTGCACGAGGGGATATTCGTTCAGGATTCGTGAGGAAGGACGTCAAAGGCCAACTTTGGACTATGGTATTTCGACACAATCAGGTGATACCATGTACTATGGCATTTTAAAAGAAATCTTGGAAATCCACTATCCAGGAATGTTGGACTTGAGGTGCATTGTATTTATGTGCGATTGGTATGATCCATCCAGTGGTCGTGGGGTTCGAATTGACCCTCTTGGTGTTATTTCGATAAATTCAAGCCGGAAACTACAGCATTACGATCCATTTATCCTTGCGTCTCAAGCAGACCAGGTATCAATACAATAATAGGTTTTCCTACATCCTCATACGTTAGGTTTGTTATTCCTGTATATTAACAATATCCACTATCTCCATTAATAGGTGTGCTACATAAAATATCCTCGAATTTCCTCAAGGAGAGATCCGTGGATCACTGTAACTCCAATTAATCCGAGAGGGAAAATATATGGAGTTCCAGAACATGATTCTCTACAAGTATCGAGAAGTATGCAAATGTCACATGTTGAGGAGATGGATAACATTGACCTTGTCATTGATGTAACACATATCGGTGATGATCTAGTTCATTCGGACGATGAGGAAACACGTGAAGAATTTGACGACGATTCAGACTCCATCCCTAGTGAAGGTTCATCAGGAGAGTCAGATTAATAATTTATGAATAAATGTTTGTTTATGAATGTTGTACTCTAACATCTATGCGTTCCCTCTAATATAATGTACTTCATGGTAGACGAATATTTACAATATTTTAATAATAATTAACAAATCCAATTGTGGAAGACAATCTGAGAATTTTAATTAACGGAGGCTCGGTTTTGCATATAATAATTCCAAAGATCTCTGTTTGCCATTGCGAAATAGAATATTTTTGTGTTATGATTTTGTGTTCAATTACTTTGACTTATATACGCAAATTTTATGATATTTTAAGCTTCACGTGTCGCTGTATAGGTGGTTGTAAGAGAAGAACAAAAACTGATGCGACATTACAGCTCAGTGGGCAATAAAGAAATCAATTCCGTGGATGGAATTGTCGGCCACAAAATGATGAATGACACTGTGAATGACAATGTCGGCCATTGAATGATGAATTGACAACTCGTTTAAGTGGTTCATATATGACTGAAACATTTCGACGGCTCAGTTCGATTCTCTAATGGTACGAAAATGCGTATGCATATAATGGGTTAATACTAGTCGGATGTGACAACTTGTTTTAGTGGTTCAGATATGGTTTAAAATTATCTATGGCCCGGATCGATTCGACGTGATTTGACAACACAATATGCAAAGACAAAACAACTTCTGTGGACTACAAAGTTTTGTACTATCTCCATTATTTGTGGCCATGGTTTTTGTTACGTTTAACATATAACTTCTACTATAAATACATATGATGAAGTGTATATCTTCTACACCAACCCAAAGCAAATAATGTCTTCTAGCCCTCCAAATGAAGACTATAAATCTAAAATCGTGGCAAACCCCCTACAAATTCCGAAATACTCGTGGGAAACCGAAACTCAATGCGACGAATTCACGCAAGAGATACCCACTTACTCGTGGGAATTTGATAAGTGCTCACCAATCCATATTGAAGATTCTTCATCAACAATAGCGCCGGACAGCCAGTTCTTGCCGACCAACCAACACATTCCAAAATACTCGTGGGAAACCGAAACTCAATGCGACGAATTCACTCAAGAGATACCCACATACTCGTGGGAAGCTGATTCGAGCTTTAAACCCAATGTTTTGAGTCCCAAATATGATAAGCAGGCACAATGTCCTGACCAGAAGCGTGTTCTCGAGGACGTACAACCATCTCAATTATTTGACAAGGCAGATACTTACGGTGAAAGTATTTCAAAAGAATGTAAGGATCACTACTATGATTATGAATTTGCCCAAAGACCAGAAAGCCTCAACTTAAATGTAGATGTTGATGCAATTAAAAGGGAATTATGCGACGGGTATTTAGATTCTCTACCAAAGAAACAAAAGGGAAAGAAAAAATTCTGGTTCTAATTGATTGTAAGTTGTATGTTTTTAAAATTAGGAGTGTATTATGACCTTGTACCATAACCGTTGTATGTTTAATATTTTAAAGGCTCTAATGTAATCGGAATTTATTAAGTTTTAAGATTTTAATTTTATGTTTTCACAAATTTTAAAAAAACTTTATAAAAAGATATTTTCGACGGATTTTCCGACGGTAATGGGTTTTTAAATTCAAACAATTTCCGCAGAATATAATGAAAAAAATCAAATCCGTCGGAAATCCGTCGGTATTTATGACGGATTTCCGACAGATGTTAAAATATCTTTTAATACAATTTCTGCAAAATATTAAAAATTTTAATTAAAATCCGTCGGAAATCCGTCATAAATACCGACGGATTTCTGATGGAAACCCTAATTTCTACCGCCAAACTTCGATCTCATCGGAAAACCGCGAAAATCCGTCGGAATTCCGACGGTGTTCCGTCGGTTAGTCGTA
This sequence comes from Arabis hirsuta, assembly GCA_964056655.1. NCBI lineage: Eukaryota > Viridiplantae > Streptophyta > Magnoliopsida > Brassicales > Brassicaceae > Arabis > Arabis hirsuta. Next base: position 18,600,659 of record OZ053301.1, read on the forward strand.
AATATAATCAGATCTATCTTCTTTCCCAAATCGATCACCACATCTTCTCTCCACCTCCAACCCTTGAGACTGCGACTTCTCCCTCCGGCGACCCTCTGGCGGCACTCCCTCCGGCGACTTCTCCCTCCGGCGACTTCTCCTCCATTCTTCTCAAACCGTAGATGTAAGTTTTTTTTTTCATTAATATAAAGATTTAATTTGAATTTTATGATGTAGATTAGTAATAATTATTGTTTAGATTAGTAATAATATTTTTGGATTAGATAAGTAATTGATTTAGAGTAGATTAGATTGGATTGGGATTATTGGTGTGATTTATTGGTGAATTTTTAAGAATTTAGGAATTTAAAAATTTAGTAATTTAAGAATTATTGAATTTAGAGATAGAGAAAATTTTTTAATTTTAGGAATTTTGTGATTTAGTGACTTTTCGGGTTTATGAAATTATTTTCCATTTTAATAAGTATTTGTGGTTATAAATTTACATAATTGTTGATATGTAAAAATTATAAATTGTTGATATGAATATTTTCCATATAAAGATTTATAATATGAATAAATTATTTTTGGGGTTATAAAATTATTTTCCAGATAATAGATATATAATATGAATAAATTATAAAATTCCAAATTGTTGATATGTAAAAATCATAAATTGTTGATCTGTAAAAATTATAAATTTTTGATATGAATGTTTTCCATATAAAGATTTATAATATGAATAAATTATGATCGTTTTATAAAATTATTTTCCATATACAAATTTATAATATGAATAAATGGTTGATATGTAAAAATTTTGGCAATCTTAGGGACTATAGGCGATTTCATCACTCTAGTGGAGCCGGTAATTCCACTAGGGGAGGTGGGAGTGGGAGTCAGTCGCAAATCCCCGAGACTAGCGGTTTTGATATCCCATACACGTCTCCTATGGATACAGCGCCCTCAACTCCCACGGCCATGACCGTTGAGGAGTTTGTTTCGCAACCCGGACGGGATAGGTTGACTCGCCTAGATCCTGACTTGCCACCCAACACGACCTGGTAAGTTTTATTTAAAAATGTATTTGATTATATTAACTTAATAAAATATTTAACTAAATATTGTTTAGGTTTCAATTTTCGCAAAACGGGATTACGAGTTCTATCAACACAATGATCAATTGCTTGATAACTGAACCGTATCCCACATACAGTTCGATGCCAGAGGCAGACCGTGAAATATGGTTTCGGCAATTTGCGGTATGATTTTTTTTTTTCTAAATTAAGAATGTTGATTTTAATTTAAAATTAAAATTGTCAATACTAATTTGGGTATGGTTTTTTTTTCCAGCAAGATTTTACTTGGGACCCGCAGCTGACTGGTCAGGTCCGACGGCAATTCAACCAAAAGGCCGGTCGAAAGTACTCGTTGAAGATGAACGAGTGGAAGGACATGTGGTTCAAACAAGAAAAGGTGCCCCGGTTTTTTAAAAATAAGCCGGCGACACATAACCTCGGAGCAACGAGCAAAGCGACACGTGCTGAAAAAATGGTAATCATATAAATTTTTCAAACGACTTTTTTATAACCCCTTTCATAATTCCTTCCGTATCTATGCCAACAGTTTCAAAAGACCGGTGTGCGTCCGTCGCATCTTGATTTGATCAAAGATGCGCACACCAACAGAAAGACTAATGAAATTCAAGATGCAGTTGCTCGTGAAATCATGGAAAGCGTGGAGAGGCTCGGTGAGGAGTACCTCCAATCCCAATAGATCGTCGAAGGAACTCCGCCGGCCACCGAAGTTCCACTCGAGAAGATCAACGAGTTCACCTATGAGGTTAGTAACAGTTGCAAATTTAAACAAATTTAAAATAACTTTTAATACTAATAACTTATAACATTGATTAAGTATATTTTTTTTTATAGGTTACGCCTAAGCACAAAGGTCGTGTCTTTGGCCTCCCGGAAGACAGTTCCTCCCCATCCGTTAATTCATACCGCTTTCACGCAGATAGTAGTTTGAGGGCACAGAACGCCGACATTCTCGAGCGCGTGAGCGCGATGGAGGCACAACGCGCAGAAGATGCAGAAAGAATTCGGGCAATGGAAGAAAAGATGAACGCGTTCTTCCGTAACCAGTCCCAGTAGACTTTTGTTTATGTAATAATTAAACGTTTAAATTACTTTTATAAATATTTAAATGTTTAAATTACTTTTAAAAAAATTAAATTAAATTTTATATTTTATTTAATTTAATATATTTATTTAGAAATTTTTTTTTAAAAAAAATTAATTAATCCGTCGGAATTCCGTCGGTTTTATGGGCCGTCGAAATTCCGTCGGTTTTATGGGCCGTCGGAATTCCGTCGGTGTGAGATGCCGACGGAATTACGACGGACTTCCAACGGAATACGGTTATTCGTTATTCCGTCGGAATTCCGTCACTTATTCCGACGTATTTCCGACGGATCTTTATTTCCGACGACATAGATCCGACGGACAAGAACCGTCGAAAATCCGTCGGAATAGTAGTTATTCCGACGGATTTCCGACGGTTTTGCTC